>CM077882.1:23711962-25049462 GCA_039720435.1 Amazona ochrocephala | reverse complement strand
CAGCATTTGTCACTGCTGATAAAAATATTCTAGTTTCACTGAAAATAACCTAGAGACTGCATTGCTTGACTGTTTAAGAGAATCATGGTGACTGCAATATCTTTGAGCTTGTCGTTGCTTGCATGAAATTATTACAGCTGTGAAGACAAGCTACAAGTGAATTAAATCAATTTAAGGACAAGCTGTACTTGTTCCTTGTTCACAATGAGCAGTATTGCATCCCTGCAGCCTTTCTAGTAGTAATCACAATAGGTATTATGCACAATGAACCATTATTAGGGCAACAAAGCATCATTCTGGTTTCTTTGTTTTAGCCCTGCTTTTTGTTGTTTATCAGGAATAACTCATCAAGTGACCAGTAAGTTCTGGGATATTTTCCTCTTTCCACTAAATGTTAGCCACCTTATCATGCAAAATTGTCTGTGTCTGTTCTACAGCTTAATCTTGTACAGATCCTAGCCCTGTCTTCATAACTTTTTCTTTTTGGTTAGTTACTGTCTTATCATCTTTGATGAAGCCTGTCAAGTCAGAAAACCGATAATCCTTCAGGGAGCTTTGATTTAAATTTTACTTGGTTTCTCCAAATGTTGGTTGTGACATGATGAACATTTTGCCACTTTTCTAAATGGTATGGAAATAGTAAGTTTTATTTTTATCCTTTTAAAACTGGCTCCATTTTTATCCTTTCTGTGGCTGTTTACTCTTCTGTATCTATATTTTGCAATATTTCCTTTTTTGGCTACAGTTTTTAAAATTTGAGTTTTAAAAGATTGTATAGATAACTTGCAGGCTGAGCTTTTTTTCTGTAAGGGAAATCTTTAAGCGATCTGATTTAGTATTTTCACATTGTAGGTTATATTTATACTGTTCTTTACATGCTTCACTTCTGAGAGATAGGTTTGGAAGATCCATAAATAAAATTAATCTGCCACTGCCATCTCTGTCTGTTCCTATCTGCCATCCAGACTGTCCCGTCAAAAAGGGGAGGGAGAGCTGTGAAGGGTGAAGGGCCTGTGTGGGGACCTTAACGTTTTCTGCATCTTTTAGAATCCATCTATTTCAGTCTGTTGCTATGGGATTCTTTGCACCTCTCTGCACTTAATATGGAGAGTTGCCTCCTCACTATTCACATTTTAATAGTGTGTCTTATTTAATGGTCATGACATGACACTGTCACATTACAGGGTTTCAGGCAATACCTCAATTTTTATTTTAAATGTTATTTTCAATGCTGTCATCTTAGAGAGTTTTTTAAACATGAATTCTGTGGCTATTAATTGAGGAGAAGCTTTGTTGAGATTTTAGAACTATTTCAGTTATTTTCTTGTTTATTTAAAAACATAAGGATTCAAAGCAGATATTTTCTTCCAATCTTTTTTAAAGATATAGGGTTTGTTTCCATGCAGGGTTATCTACTTGATGCCCTGGGCTTCATAGGAGACAACTTGTCGTAACTTAAATAAAACAACTATTCTCAAAATCAGATTCAAATAGATTATAGAGGCTCCTTTTAAGATGAAGTGGAATTGAAATGTGGAACACAATGTAAAATAGTGCGGTTGAGACAGTAACCATCCAACAGTGAGTAAAAAGAGTATCCAGCTGTTATGCTACAAATGTGTACCCAGGCCTGCAAGAAAGAACAAGGTGTGGAAATGTAATTTTAACTGCAGTACTGTAGAACCATATCCTAATAATCTCATCTCTAACAATATAATTCTCTGATCTCTTGCTCCTGTACTGTTTGTTTGTTTCTCTCTTCCTTCAAAGTATAAAAGTTTAATTCTGGGCCCAAATGATCTCAGACATGTCAAAAAGAAACCCGGTGTTTCTAGTTTTGACTGTGCTTTACTTCTAAGCCTGTTGTTCTGCATCAGTCCACATGGTGTCTTCATGGACTGTAAATCTCTACAACTAATTCAGAAGCCAGTTCCCTTTGAATCCAGACTTCCATTCTTCTTTCCTTTTCTCCTGTGCACATACGTATTAACACACACCTCGTGTTTACCTACTTGTGCACTTTACAAGAATTGAAGATGTTTAATTTGAAAACTAGTTTTTTTTTTTGTTTGTTTTTTTTTTTTTTTTTGTAGGAAGTAAATGAATTCTAGTAAATTAATAATTTTAAATTGCTTTAGGGAGTTAGAGGCTAAATCTCCTTAAATCCTATTAGGAGAAGCTGATTTGATTTTTGAAGGCTTGAAAAGGTTCCTCTTTACTTTCCAAATACATACATGCAGAAGCAATGTTGTTCAATATTATGTTATTAATTATAATATTATAATGTTAATTATAATATTATAATATTGGATATGAGGAAGAAATTCTTTACTGTGAGGGTGGTGAGGCCCTGGAATGGGTTGCCCAGGGAGGTTGTGGATGCTTCATCCCTGGCGGCGTTCAAGGTGGGGTTGGACATAGCCTTGGATGGCATGGTTTAGTGGGAGGTGTCCCTGCCCATGGCAGGGGGGTTGGAACTCAATGATCTTGAGGTCCTTTCCAACCCTTACTATTCTATGATTCTATTCTAATATGCTACTGTAGGGAAGCTTCCTGAGTAAGTTGGTGGAAAGCAGTGGGTGAAGAATTCCTCTAGAAGAAAGGTCAGAGGAATGGAGTTTATTCAGCCTGCAACGGAGAAGGCCTGGGGGAAACCAGTCAAGTCACAGTATTCCAGTACCTGAAAGGGTAGCTGTGGTGGAGAACGTTCTCTTCTCAGGCATGCACAGTGATGGGACAAGAGGCAACAAGCAAAAGTTGCTTCAGGGGTAATTCCCTCTGCATATAGAAAAGATTTTCTTCATCATGAGAACAATTAAACCGTGGAATAGGTTGCTCAGGGAAGTAGTGGAATGACCCTCACAGGAATTACTCAAGACTTGGCTTGGCAGAGCCCTGGATAACATAATCTAAATCCCTGCTTTCAGGAGAAGTTTAGGCTGGATCATCTCATGAGCTACCTTTCAACCTGGACTCTTCTGTGATTGCATGATTCTTCTTATCTAACTTGTAAAGTCAAAGGTCTGAAATAATTTGTCTTTAAGGAGAGAAATGCTGCTTTTAATGTGCTGGTGAATTACTGTGATGAGGGCTTAAAACAGTGGTATATGATATACAGAAAGACAGGTTGACACACGGAAAGACATAAGACATACAAAAAGAATATAATATATAAAAAGTCATCCAACCAGGCAAAGTCATAGAATCATAGAATCATAGAATAGTAAGGGTTGGAAAGGATCTCAAGATCATCGAGTTCCAACCCCCCTGCCATGGGCAGGGACACCTCCCACTAAACCATGCCGTCCAAGGCTATGTCCAACCCCACCTTGAACGCCGCCAGGGATGAAGCATCCACAACCTCCCTGGGCAACCCATTCCAGGGCCTCACCACCCTCACAGTAAAGAATTTTTTCCTCATATCCAATCTAAACTTCCCCTGTTTAAGTTTAAACCCATTACCCCTTGTCCTCTCACCACAGTCCCTAATGAAGAGTCCCTCCCCAGCATCCCCATAGGCCCCCTTCAGGTATTGGAAGGCTGCTATGAGGTCTCCACGCAGCCTTCTCTTCTCCAGGCTGAACAGCCCCGATTTTCTCAGCCTATCTTCATAGGAGAGGTGCTCCAGTCCCCTCATCATCCTCGTGGCCCTCCTCTGCACTTGTTCTAACAGTTCCATGTCCTTTTTATGTTGAGGACACCAGAACTGCACACAATACTCCAAGTGAGGTCCTTCACAGGCTCCTTCTCCCATTTTGTGATGCATCAGTTGCAGTGAATGTCTTAGTGAGACTGGTAGGAAATAAGCTTGTCAGACACTTCCTGGACTTTATAAAGCCAGAGTAGCCACTGTTTTTATTGGTATCGGAGAAAGGTGTCAATCCCTGTTTACATCAGTGTTTCTGTTTTTCTATTAAGCATGCATTGACATTTAAAATACAAATATTTTTAACCCAGGGGTAATGAGTACATCCCTCTGCTTTGTTTCATTTGGTTCATAGACACGTTGGATGAGGCTTTGAGCAACCTGGTTGGGTGGAAGGTGTCCCTGACCATGGCAGGGGGATTGGACTAGAAGACCTGTAAAGGTCCCTTCCAACCCAAACTATGCAATGCAATGCAATGCAAAAATAAAAAGATTAAAGAGCAAAGCATAGAATCTCCCCCAACTGAACTCCCACTTTTGTGATTGTTTTCTCACCCTGTGAGTCTCATGATTCCTGCATGGAATCATGCCACAGCTCCAGCAGGAAGGGAGGATGTGGTAGTGTCTAACAGAAGGGTCAGAGCTCTGAGTCAACGATTGTAAATATTCTTATTAAGCTTGTGGATAGTTTTATGTAATAACGTATACATAGCTTACATGTAAGACAGCAGCGTTTAAGGAGGGAGAGAGTTCTTTCTTCAGACCTTTGCTGGGATGCAAAACTAGGTCCTGCTGCTTATAATGAAAATGTTCCAGGTTTTTTAGAAACAAAAATTCTGTTAAATAAGTAAATAAAGTAAGTGAGTGATGAGAAAGGGTTTAATTACTGTAGCAGTCAATTTACATTTTAGCAAATTACAAATGTGGTCAGGTTTTAAGAAAATTTTCACAGAAGATAAATTCTTGTGAATCGTAGTGTTGTTACAATCCCTGATAAAAAACAATTCTCATTCAGTGAGAATGAAGCAGTCCAGCACCACATGTATTCCCCATTATTCAAATTCTGCCTTTCATAAAAAGTGATTAATTCCACTATCCAACTTCTATTGCATCCATCAATGATATTTCAGAAGTATACAGATATTACTCATTTTACCACAACTCTGTAAAAGGAGACATTATTAACCTTACTCAGCAAAAGGGAACAAAGATTTAGAGGACTGTGTTCTCACTATCTACTGTAATCTCAATTCAAGATAACAGTTATTTAAACTAATCACTTTTCAGGGCTGCTAGACCCTGAATTTTGCCACCAAAGGGAAGCTTATAGTGTCTATTTTGTATTATGAATTGCACAGCAGTCTGGGGAACATGTTTTAAGAAGTTGGAATCCTGTTCAGAAAAATCGGGTAAAAATAAATTTTGAGTATCTAGCTTGGGACATTTATGGTGTGATTTCTTCACTGAACATGGCATTAAATTTTTCATATATTTTGATTTCCAATATATTTTAGGTACCTTTGTAACTGATCAGTATTTTTGCACAGCAAGCTAAACAATAAGTTTGTAATCTAGAAGCATGCTCTACTTTCAGTCTGTGAAACATTTAATTAACGTGATTTGTCAGCATTGCACAGGAATTCATAATGTGCAATATTGGATCAGAGGATCTGTGGAAAAAAGGCTATATAATTTAAGTCTGTATCGTAACACAATTAGAAATAATGATAACTTAAGCAGTTCCAAACTTCAAAGTGATTGATTCTACACTCATATATTATTTTCTCAATGTATTTTTGTGTGGATAATTTCTTAGCTTTAAAAATTGGGAACTCAAAGGGCCCCATAATATCCCTCACTGTGCATCATTACAGTGAAGCACATCAGTGCTCTTATAGAGAGATACAATAGAACAGAAGCTCTCCTTGGCTTGTGTCGTATACGTGTATCAAGATGAAGTATATCTGCCAGATAGTAACAAAAAATCCAAACAATTGTGGGATATCATAAGTTGTTATTTTTAACAATTCTGTTATCTATGCATTCACATTTGCATTTTATCTACGCACTCCAATTTTTATCCTTACAAATTGAATCTTATATATACTAATCCCATCTTTATCTTTACTAACTTGATAAGCCAATTTCTTTACTTACACAAGCATTTCTATATTTATGGCTTTTACCAAACTTATATATTGCTATTTATATTTTCTCTGTAATGATGTATGTGGTTGAATGTGAATACCAGTTTCTTAGCATGCCAGAATAAATCCATGACTAAAAGGAAAATGGAATTTCTTATTCTCAGGGTCATAACCAACAGTATTAGAAACATGAGACTGATCATTGCATTTACACTACCTCTGTCCCCCATTAGTTTAGCTTTCTGCTAGCTTTAGGTAAGCAGAACATTCTGGGGAAGATCGCTCTTCTGTTGATAGGAGGAATAAGCATTCCTAATGGTTATTAGAGAGGAAAGATTGTTCAAATAATATAAAACATCACAAGGCAACAGTCTCTTAGGTCTGCTGCTTTCTCCTTTTCTTTTTGATTCATAGGTCAGAAAACTCCCAGAACTCCTGAAATGCCTGTGGTCAGTTTGGCATTTCCTTAAATTTGTGTTTTATAGATTACCTCTCCAACTGATATGACAGGTACTTCTTTGCATGACGATAGACATCTGTATTGTGGGCAGTCATTTGGGACATAAAAAAATATAAAATGCATTGATTTATAATGTTGTGCAAATAAGCTCATCTTTTCTTCCTGGTAGTTTGTTATACAGCTTAACACAAAAGTGTTTGAAGTGGACCTAACCTCATACGCTCTGGAAAAATTGAAGAATTGTCATGGAGCTTTTCACACAGTGGAGAGAGAAGAAATATTTAAATAATCTTCCTGTGTACTTAGGTGCATGCTTTTTCTTCCCTATTTCCCAGTACATATACATGCGTTCTCACAAAACAGTATGGTTTACAGAATAGAGGGATTAAGTTTTATAATAAATATTTTTGTATTTTTGATGTTTTAAAATGGTTTGAGTTTACAAAGAAGGTACTGTGGTTTTGGTCTGTACAGCCTCTCAGCACAACCTGGCACCTTACATGGTTAGCTTTTTGGAATAAAGCTTTAATTACTGTTGTTTTTATGAATACATACTAAGATTAAAGTACCACCAATCAATTGATGTATTTGAATGCTTAGTTAGGAATGAATCAATTTGAGGAGGATTTTATGTATTATATGCATCCAATCAACTTTATGAGAGAAGAATTTGACATTTAATGTAAAGATTTCTAGCTCTTCCCTTTCTTCCATCTGTCTTGCTTCTCTGTTGTTTCTTTTGTGCTGACTTGTTCTAACTTTTCCTTTAAATTAACGGCTGTTCCAAGGTGGGTTATTGGGATGTCTGGCCAAGTGATTGCACTTTGACTCCTCCCCTTGTAACTTGATATGATGTTTCTGTAAAGTAGAATACATATCTATGATACAATAAAGTGCACACAACATTTCAAAACTGGTTTAAATTCTGTAGCTTTTCTCATCCTTAAGTCTGCAAAATCCTAAAGGAATTTTTCTGTGTGAAACCGAAATTAAAGCAATGACAAAGTATTTTTTGATGACATTTACTTTGGAAATGAAGTAATAAACACTGTTGTTAAACTTGTCTGTTTTAACACATTAATTCATGTGGGATTTTTTTTTATTCCATGTGGCTGAAATAGTTTTGTTTTAATAGTGATGAGAGTTAATTATCAATTTTTTTTGTTTATGAAGTAGCTGGCTATTTTCAGTGGTGGCTTGCAGTTCAGATAAATTCTAGTGACTTGCCGCAGAAAGTTTTAATGCCTCTTTTAAGGCTAAAATTGTAGCAACCCTCCTGAAATAGTCTTTGATATAAGTGATTTTTCCAGCAGTGACTGGGCAAAGTGACAAAAGGGGACTTTCTTCAGAGTAGTTAATGAGCCTTTTGCCATTCTGCTCTCATATACACTCTGCCTGAAATTCTAGGAATCTTACCTGTTCAGCTACTGCTTTTTCTGTAAGAAAGCCCCCATGGCTATAACCAGCATGGGTTTTATAAATCCCTTTCATAATGAGGTGTGTTGTGAAGTAGCACAGATTTCTATTATGAACTTACTGAACTTCTCTGCCAAATTCATAGAGAAAAGACAGCAAACACAGGGAAAGAGCCAACACTTCCGACCCCATTCAGTTTCTTAAAATTGATATCTGCACAGGTTTTATGGGGATCATTTTATTTTTACTCATTAAATAAATCTGAGTGAAAATTGGAAGCTGTAATAAGTGTCCATTCAGACTTCCTACCATAATTTTCATTTCCCGAATTTGTACCTGCTTGTAGGTCCATATACAGTGAGGAATAAAAGTACTATTTCACAGCTCCTGGGCCCATTGTATTTTAATTTTTACAAAGGCAAGGACAGCTTTCCTTCCCTGTGTGTTTTCCTCTTGTGTGAAACATAGCAAAAAAAGAGCACCTTTAATATCATGAGAGGGCTTGCACACACATCTAGGTTAGATTTTTCATTCATACTAAATGGCTTTCACGATGGGCCTGATACGGTTGTTTAGTTAAATCTTCATTTATGTGGAAATATTGGTCAATACAGAAACCACTGGTAAAATTGCTGTGAACACTTCTGTCTGCATATTTTGTCGAGTGTTTTGATACTTGATTTAGATGTGACAGGATGCTGTTTTTCAAAAATCCTTGTTGCTCTGCCCCTCTCATGACCTTCAAAGAAAGTCAAAAGCTGTCTTCTTCCATGCTGGTGTTCTTCTCTACTGCAAAACACAAATATTCTTTCCTGGAATGTTTCCTTCTAAGTAGCTGAGAGGGCTAGCCTTCTTTCTAATAGCTCGTTTTACAGGGAATACTTACAGGAAGGAACATGTCTTCATTTGATTTTTATTTCTGGAGCAAAGATTTTAGCCTCTTTTTCTACTTCACTGCATTTTCAGAGAAGTAGAATGGTTCATTCTTTGTCCAAGACCCCTTAACCTCGTTTTTTTCTAGTGAAGTCAGCTTGTGTTTCAGCGCTGAGGCTGAGGAATAAATTAAATCTTTTACGGTGTACGTAATGCATACACCTTTTGCAATATGTATTGCAATTCATGTTTGTCTATTGTATGCATCATTTTCCAACTGCTTCGATAACTTACTGCAATATATGGTAGTTTTAAAAGGGAAGAAAAAATAAAAATGTTTTTATTAAGCTGAGAAAAGATGTATTCTTTAAAGAGACATTATAATATCTGCCACAGTGTATTTTGTGCAGAATTGTACTTTACAATTAATTTTTGGAGTAATTTCCCAGCACAAATTGCTACTGTCCTTGAAATTATCACTTACATGGTTAGTACAGGAAACTTACAAAAATTATGGTTTTATGTTTTAATATAGAAGCCTTTCATAAACCCCCTCTATATTCTATGTATAAGGAGAAACTCATGAGAAAAAGAGTTCTTAACATTTTCCTAAATGGTACACATAATTTTTATAACTCTGGAAAATGTTCTATGTTAGAAATTCCTGAGGACAAGGACTGCAGTGGTCTTACTTTAGTTTTATAGCACCTGCCCTGTGGAGAGTTATGAAGTAAACCAGACGTTATCCTCTCGCTTATCAGCATGAAACAGTATTTTAAGAACTCGCATACCTTTTCACATTCTTGTAGGGACCATGATTTTCAAATTTGTGTTCAAAGAAATTGCATATATCATTTTGACATTGATTTACTGAAACTTTTCAGATAGTACCAAAACGTCTTTTGTGAGCACACTGTGCTCATTTTGTACAGAACGATGAGTCATTTTAGCCTACTGCAATTGTAAACAAGAAGAAATTGTTCTAAGATCACACATGCCTTTCTGCTACTGTTCATTTCAACATTTAGGACAGGGTGGAGCAGCCACAGAATTTTCACTGGCAAATCTTTTTAATTGCTGGAATTATATCTTATATGTTTTTAATCCAAAATTTACACCTGCAAGTCAAACTAAGATTTGCAACAATATTATCCAAATATTTTGTTCCAAATATTTTCTTCATCTTGTGTTTTTCTTTTGTTTAAAGGATAAATGTTGACCTTAGGAAGGAAAGTATATCTGAATATGCACTAGCTGGTTTAAGTAATCATTAAAACAGCTATGTTTCTACGCTGGGAATATCTCGATAATTTGCCTTTGATGTTTTCATTTGGTAACAAAATAAAAAGAAATTAAGGGCAAGATTTAGTAAAGTTTGACACCGTAACACTTTGATTTTTAGGCACTTTACAGCTGGATTAGACTTCAGAACACAGTTTCTGTGTATTAGGTTGTAAGTTCTTCTGTGGTGCAGATACCATTCTGGCAGAAGAGGCAGAGCAATAATAGGCTAGAGGCATATGGAGTCTGAAGGCATATTTTTCTTACTTCCCTCTAAATAATCTCCCCCAAATATATCATGATTCCAATTGATGTTTTCTTTCTCAGAAAATCTCATTCTGAGAATTATTAGAGAAGCGTTGTCCAAGAAAAAGTCCTGCTGCAAAGTTAGTGCTTGCTGTCAGAAGCCAAAGCTGCTGTGATGATTCAGTCTCTGCTCAGGTGCAGCGTGATGGAGGGGACAGCCTCCTTTAGGTGATCGATGGATGCTTCTTGCTAGAGCTTCCCCCTGGAAATTTCACAGATGCAGATATAATAATGTTCCTTGGCTTCAGGGAAGGCTGGATTTTCACTGCTGTTATTAAGAACAAATTTTGGGCTTGTGAGTGTGGCTGTGGTTACTTAGTGGGTAAGGTCAAGAGCTGTAGTGAGAATAAGGACACAATGTTAGCCAGTGTTAGCCAAGCCTTTGATAAACCTGAGGTGGTTTTCTTACTTTAGGTAAATCATGTGCACAACTTACTTAGTAATTCTCCGCTTTAAGTCAAGAGCAAGATACACATTGCTTTCATATGTGCAAAATCAAGCCTTGGGAAAAGTAATAGATGTCCCACGGAATTCTAGCATAATATAAAAGGAAATGAGGACAGTGCCTGGAAAAGGGTAAATAATTTAATATACATACTTCTTACTGTAAGCCATGTTTTCACTGCAGCTGATTTAGTCAGGACCTATTACACTGACATGTATTCCAGTATCTGCCCACCCAAAAGTTCAGACAAGTGATCAGTCATTTCAGGAGCAGCTGTTTTTCAATATGATTGTTTTTCTTTTTCATGATGTGTTGTTAATCTTGGCAAATTTATTTAAGAGCAGAAGAAGGTTTAGGTAACTGCCTGATTTTCCATAGCTTCCTATCTGCTTCTGGAGTAAATGTGGGATTATTTAATTTACAGCTGAAAGCACCCAACTTCATATTCAAATGACCCTCTTAAGACGTATGAAGAAGCTGGTTTAGTTCTTTCTTCAAAATGCTTTAGTTTTGACATTTCCCACTGTAATAGTAAAATGCACAAACTTAGATCTTTTCAAGTATTTTGCCTTACAAGGACTGTGAATTGTGTATAACTCAGAGAAAACATTTATTAGTTTAAGAAGCACTACATGTATGGTAGGTTTTTCTTTTTTTTTTCCTCTTCAAGGAATATAGACTAAATCTCACCACTTGGAAATGTCATACATTTAGAAAACATTACCCATTTTAATAAAAAAAACCCTGATAATAAGCCAAATCTTACTAAATGAGAAGATCTGAGTAGTTATATTGGGTTTTTAAATTCTTCTGCACTGTAAGCAATAATACTAAACAAATCATAAAATCATAGAATAGTTAGGGTTGGAAAGGACCTTAAGATCATCTAGTTCCAACCCTCCTGTCATGGGCAGGGACACCTCCAACTAAACCATGTCACCCAAGGCTCTGTGCAACCTGGCCTTGAACACTGCCAGCAATGGAGCATTCACAGCTTCCCTGGGCAACCCATTCCAGGGCTTCACCACCCTTATAATAAAGAATTTCTTCCTCATATCCAATCTAAACTTCCCATGTTTAAGTAAGTTTGAACCCGTTACCCCTTGTCCTATCACTACAGTCCCTCATGAAGAGTCCCTTTCCAGCATCCCCATAGGCCCCCTTCAGATACGTGAAGGCTGCTATGAGGTCTCCACGCAGCCTTCTCTTCTCCAGGCTGAACAGCCTCAACTTTCTCAGCCTGCCTTCATACGGGAGGTGCTCCAATCCCCTGATCATCCTCGTGGCCCTTCTCTGGACTTATTACAACAGTTCCATGTCTTTTTTATGTTGAGGACACCAGAACTGCACACAATACTCCAACAAATACCACTCTGTTGGAACATGACAGTTTTTATAGTATCATGTGAGCTGAAAGAGACTTCTGGAGGTCATCTAGTGCAGTCTCCTCAAAGCCTCTCTAGAGTCCTTGGCTTTGCCTCCCTTATTGCTTGTGGTATGAGAAGTGGTGGAGGTTCATGCGTACAGTATGTTATTTGTGAGCCACAGTTAGGACACCACTGGCTTGGTAATAAGAAGAGCACAATTGTTCTTTAATTAGCCTTTGTATCTGTCGTTTCTATGGTCTTTTGAAGCTCTGGTGAGTAACCTGATGCGTACCTATGATCTTAACCAATGTAATGTAGAAAATAACCAGTTGAGCTGCATACAATATTCAGAAAGCTGTCTCTATATCCTTTACTCTAACCCCACTCTCTCTGGACTGCTTTGAAATTCTTACATGAGAAGATCCTTATGGAATTGTGTTTAAGACTTCTGCTGAGGCATCAAACAGGAAAAACTGTGTACCATGCAAATTGCTGCATGATGGAACTGCCCCATATGCAGCAATATATTCAGCTCTGCACTTATCCATGGCATTCGTAAAACGTGAAGAAGAGATATTTTCTGTTGTTGTTGTACAATTGTTGGTGATATGGAAAAAATAAGTCAAATTAAAAATAGGTGATCCCATTTAGATATTACTGTTTGATTTTCTTCCCAACACAGGCCCCACAGTATTAATAAATGTTAATCTGAGCAAAGTTTTATATTGGCAGATGGTCAAAATGGAGGATTAACACTGCTCGCTCAACAGGTATTAGTTAGAATTAGTTTTATCATGTAGTAATTGGAGAAAAAATTTCTGATAGGCTGAGGGAAGTTCACTTTTAACACTTTCATGACATAAAAAACCGATTTCCTAACTGCTGCACTTAGTAGTTTGTTAGCTAACAGTTAGTTCAGCAATTTTATTGCTATTTACAATGTTTGGCCACAAAGCATCTCCTGAAGAAATGACATTCAGATAGTTTTTTTTCTGTTGGCTTTGCAGAAAAAAAATCTGTGAATGATGAGGTGTGGGTATGGATTAAGGGAGCAACAGCTTTCTCCTGACATTTGATGTGGTTGTGGGACCTGCAGCTTACAGTTTCATTCCAGCTCCTGCATGGTACTGGAAGAGTTGGCATCCAGTGTGGGTTGTTTACTTCTCAGGAATAATGCATGCTATCACACTACAGGGTACTGTATTTCAAGTGCTGTCCTTATTGACTGTTTTGTGAGAGGATATTTGATAGTGATAGCAAAGCTAAGACTAATGTACAAATCACTATTTCTATATAATCTTTATGCAGCACAAATTTTTACATGTTTATGAACAGGGATGACAATACAAGCTCCATACAAGCAAAGGCTGGATTAAATGTGTTCCTCTCCTGACTGTTTGGTACACAGCAGTAGGATCCACGATAAAAGAACAAGGCATTTCAACTTTTGATTGCTGCCTCCTTTTGATGTGAGTGGCATCCCAGTAATGGCTGAAATGTGATGTGATGCTATTCCAGTTAGGAGGAGAAACTAATGGTGTAGTCAATCCCATTAAAAGAAGGTTGAAATACACTAACAACTTTTATTTCCCTCACTTGAGCAGTAATAGATAAGGGGAAGACGTAATGAGTGAGAGTTGCCCAAAGCTCTATAACCTATTCAACCGTCCTGAGCCATAAAAAACTTTCCCCATCTTTTTTCTTGGCACCTTTCTATAGGTGCTTGTTCCTGGGATACCTTGCTGTATCTGTTTTCACAGCCACCTGCAAGTGTAATGCACGTAGTCATTGATGGAGTATGAAGTCAGTCTGCTTGTAAAAGTAAATGTGTACTGAGTTCAGTGGAACACATAGGATGTTCAGCTAGAGACTTAAAAGCCATCCCAAAACAGACTTCCTTCACCGTGTGAACCAGTGGAAACCAAGAAAATTTCAAGCAGTCCCTTTCCTTTTTGAATATATGCATCGTACTAATAATTACCAGGAAGGGTCTGTTTTTCTATTAGAACATTTTCCTAAAAGGTCTTTTCAAGGTATCTTCCCCCTTAGCATAACACTTTCTTGCCTTTTGGGGGAAGTGGAAAAAACATTCACTATCAGGATTCTTTGCAAAATAGATCTAGACACCTGATACCATATGTGTACTTTTTAATTATTCTGTTTCCTTTGAAGAGACTCTTATGACAGGTATTGCACAGAAGAAAATTGTGAGGGCTCTACTTGATATAGGGAGTGTGGTGAGCTCTTCGCATTTCCACAGTTTATATTTTCATGGTCTTTCATCTTTAGCCAAAGTCTGAAAGTTCTACTCACATCTCTCTTAAAAATTCTGGGAGGAGAGGTGGGCATCATTCCAGCATCCCTTCTGAGCATACCCCATGTAATCTCTGGTAACATCAGAGTACTTGGAGGATGATGACAGGAAAAAAAAAAGTCAGCTGAAGTTCAGTGTCTGAAGAGGCTGCATTTGCCTTTAGATTTGTGTGAGAGGAGTAAAGAGGTGGTGGTATCGAACTACTCACACGGAAAAGTTAGCTTTTCCTGAAATTGAGTCTGTATATGTCTGGATAATGAACTGTGCATTAACTATTTGCCTCCAGTAATGTGAGAAACATTTAATGCCGGAATTCAAGCTGGTGATTTTTATCCTTTAAATATCAAACACCTGAGTTTCATCTCTAGAAGCAATGTCTGACTTGCTATTTCGCAGTTTTAGACAAACTTGCAGCTGATAAGTCACTTGAATTGCATCTCTACTTATAGAACTTCCCTGTTTCTGTATGGAGCCAAGTATAGGCTGTATATATTGAACTGATTTTCAGGATCAGAAAGAAACTGACGCTGGATGTCACTTGCAGTAACATTTTGAAAAACTGTCACAAAACATTTACTATGTCCAGCTAGGGGAGGTAGGAAAGTGCATTATTCCTTGCATAAAGGCAGTAAGCTTAATAGAAATCTCTTTCAAGAAACACCCAATGAATGCTGAGACCATAAGAATACAGATTTCTCCCCACATTTGTTGTATTAACTTTAACTCCTGGTGAATTATCTGCACAAGTTCTGCTTGTTTTTGCGGAAGACTGATTAACAAAGTTATCATTTCTACCTCTTCAATTGCTGCAAAATATTTTCTGCTGATAATTTCTCGGGGTTTTGCTGCTTTCTTGGAAGGAACATGCCAATTAAAACATTATCAATGATTGCCTTGTAGATCATAGCCCAACAAAGAGCTTTCTACCTTGGACTTTTCTCTTGTCAACTATCTCTTTTTTATTATGTCAGATGATCTTTCTCTGCTGATGTGTCCTGACCAATATCACAGCGTTCCTGGACATCTGGTTACTCAAAGAAATGTTATTCATCACAGAAAAGGGCTCAGGTTCAAAAGAAAGATGTGTGAGGTGTCTTACTGTTGTTTTCTTCCCACTGTGATACTTGCCAAATTCTGATCCTCCTGATGATAGTTAAACTTACAAAAACTTTTTGCCCTTTTCTCTGTACAAATCTCAGGCAGTGGAAAATATCCGGAACATCTGAGTAAGAATTAGTTTGGATGCACTACGAATGACATATTTTGCTCTCTATAAGCCTATTACTTTAGCAACTTATAGGAAGTTTTTCAGTATAGCAATTGAATGGAAATTTATTGAAAACAATCTGTCCGAACACCTTCACCCTCACCTTATTTTTGTTTCTTCAGTGTATATCTGTGATTGAGAAAAAGTTAATAATTTCCTGTTTATCGTTAGAGGTTCATTTGCATGTACCCAAGTGCAAGCTATGTAGGAAGAAACTAGTCTTAATCACAGACATGAGCTGAACACAATGTTTTATTTCTTCCCTAACTGCTTCTTATGGCAATTATTTTCTTGTAATTCTTGATTTTTTCCTGTAATTCTTGATTTTGTAATTTCATTTCCCTAAAAGTGCAGTGATTATGCCAGTTAACATAGCTGCGATGGATTAAGACTAAATAGAATTTAACTTTAGGGCAAATGAAGGGTCTTGGAACTTTGAGCAAATCAAATAGACTTGTACCTTGTCTAATGCATTCATGATTTTATAGACCTCATTGTAGCTCAGGGTATGGCTCCCTTTGTTGTTCTCATTGCACCCGTATACAAATCAGATATCTCATTTAGCTTGCTAATGCACAAGTACATACAAATGTGAGGTGGTTTCAAGTGCAGGGCAAGCTTTTTGAAGGGTACAAGCAGAGTTCTGTGAGGAAGCAGGTAGTGAAAAGTGGCCAAATATTTTCAGTGCATAGATTTTTACTTATGCAGAAGAAGAAAAAGCCAAAAGACAGCAAATGACCCACGACATGCAAAGATTAATGTTTAAAACCAGATGAAGCAGTGTTGTAAAAATCTGAGAACAATGGAATAAATCCATTGAGTTCTCTCAATTATAATTTTTTAATAAGAAAGCAACACATGTTCAGTTAAACTAAAAGTTAGCTGATAAGAAAATTAAGTAAATGAATATGTAGCATCTGAAACTTATTCCCAAGGTTTGTCATGGACATTTGAGAGATTAATATGATGGCTAAAAAAGTAACAACACCATGGAGTTTAACAGAAAAAAAAGGGAAAATGCAAAGAAAAATGCGCTGATAGTTATAGAGCTATTTAATGTTGAGATCTAGAAGAAAGCTCATTTTTGGCCACACTAAATATTTTCTATTTATTTTTTTTACAATATCTAAAGAATTTTACTGAAACTGTAGGGGTTTGTCCCTTCCTAGCCATTGTTACATAGAAGCCACTGCTTTACATACATTACTTGTCTGACACCATGTGGAATTTCGTCTATTTATACATATGTGGTTTGTACTAAATTGTCTACATAAGAAATCGTGTTGCAAGTTGGTTTCAAATTGGCTTTACAACTTATTTATGCTTTTAATTCTCAGCTTAAGTAGAGAAGATTCGTGAGAGCACAATGTTTTTCTTCCATTTCTTGCAATTTAAAAGCATTTTGGTAAGCTTGGATTACTTTTAAGTGGTAAGGATCAAATCTGCAGCAAACCTGTGATAACTGGTAGCTTACAGTGGATATCATAATGGCTGAAAGAATATGAATCCTATCCAAGCAATCAGATTTAACTCCTACTTTAACTATTTGATTTCCATATCAGTGAATTGCCATGGCATACTTTTAAGCAAACATTAGTCCAATCAGCTGTCATGGCTATAATGTACATTTAATATTCTAAGTCTTCAGTGATTGACAGCTTCTCTTGAAATAGGTATTTGTGTAACAGCAAGGCAATTCAGTACTTTCCTTTTGCAAATAGCTTTTCCATGCAATTGACCACAAGGAAACCAAGGCTTTCTGGAGCATTGCCTTACGAAAACATTCCTTTACATTTCAGGGGTACAAAGTAGACAAGGGATAAGCTCTGAACCTCCAACTTCCATTGCTTGAAGTCAATGCATTGATTAGAAAAGCCTGTATCCTGGTTTTACATGTTGTTTAATAGGCTTAGTGTGCATTCATAGATGTTTACACTTGGTCACATACATGTAGACAGTGTTAATAAAGTTGGGCATGGCCAGTTTTATCTTATTTTGTATACTCTGAATAGGTTGAACTGAAGTGTTTTGGTTTTGTCAGTGAACATTAACTAGTACTAGAATTCCTGGTATTGATCCTGGCATATGCAAGGAAAGCCTATTTCAGACAGAAAAAATATCTTCCTGAGCTAAAAAATTTAAAATAATTTTGGCAAATTCTGTCATTTGTATTAGAAAGATGCAAACTTCTGGGACCAGCTGTTATAACATTTCTTGTGTTAGGAAAGTTGTAAACTTCTTGTATACACATCTGTATTTCTAGTTTGGTCAAATTTCTGTAATTTTTGGCCCCAGGGTTGCAGATTCATTCTTAAAATAATGGAATATTACATTATATGCATCCCATTCCTCAACTATATGACACATACATAAATTATGAGGAAGGCTTTGGAGCTTCTTGTGTAAGAAACTGAATGAACATCAACCTTCTCAGCAAAAAGACAAATATAATCCTTTCATCTTAATAATAGATTATAGAAGGCCATATCTTTCTTAAGGAAATCAGCAGTCCCCAATGTCCTATAGTCTGTTACCAACATAACAAAAACTTTGGAATTAAATGACCAAAGAGAGATTCATATAAGATTATGAGGGTTTTCCGCACTGTAGACAGAGATAATTCAACAGCTGACCTCTTCATTGCAACCTCACAAAAGTAATTTCCAGTATTCTCAGGTTTGTACCAAGAAAAATTGAAAATCCAGGCTAGACAGACAGTTGTTACCTTGTCTGTGGATACTACCTGTAGTCACTTAGAAAATATATCATGTAGACAATCTCTTAAAAGAGGCATCATGTCAACCCCACTATGCATTCAAAATTTAAATGATGGATGAAAAATAATGGAGATTCATATTTCATAATTTTCTTTATGTAACAACATTTGATTTATTTTAACAATGTAAATATATTATTATTTTAATATCAACTCATATGAACTGTAGTTTGAGGTAAAACTTGAAATTAAGGAAACCCAGAGGACTGAAACATGGTTGTACATAATAAGATATTTATGAATATGTAGTAGATTTTTGTAGCCCTCGCTCAGTTGAGAGAGGAAGAGATAGGAAAAGATTTCTGAGGAAAAGATTAATAAATCTTGTTCACTCTGAGCCGCTGTAAAAATTTGAGATCCTTTTAAAAGTTTGGCACCATTTTTGAATGTGAACTCACTTGCATGTCCCAAAACTGCATTTTGTAGATGAAAATTGTTATTAAGTAATACTGTAGTTTTCACAGCTTGTATATAATTTTGAGGTTCCCTTGGGCTCAAAAGACCTCAGAGTTTGGCCAACTGTATGCCATTGCTGGCCATTCCACTTCAGCAATGGAAAGTGAAATATTAGGTTAAGATGGCGCGTTGGGCAATAATGGCTATAAGCAGAAAAGCACTCATTAATATCAGATTTTAAGAAGTGTCAGAGTTGCAAGCCTGCAATCAAGTTTCTGGATTTTGAAGTTTTATAATTAAGAGAATCTTAGGGAATAGAAAAAACATTACTTGTTCACCACTCTGTATTTGTCATTGTGGGAATATGATTTATGAGATAGGCTGAGAAAATTGGGGCTGTTCAGCCTGGAGAAGAGAAGGCTGCGTGGAGACCTCATAGCAGCCTTCCAATACCTGAAGGGGGCCTATAGGGATGCTGGGGAGGGACTCTTCATGAGGGACTGTGGTGAGAGGACAAGGGGTAATGGGTTCAAACTTAAACAGGGGAAGTTTAGATTGGATCTGAGGAAGAAATTCTTTACCGTAAGGGTGGTGAGGCACTGGAATGGGTTGCCCAGGGAGGTTGTGAATGCTTCATCCCTGGCGGCGTTCAAGGTGGGGTTGGACATAGCCTTGGATGGCATGGTTTAGTGGGAGGTGTCCCTGCCCATGGCAGGGGGGTTGGAACTAGATGATCTTAAGGTCCTTTCCCACCCTAACTATTCTATGATTCTATGATTAACTTCTAATACTATGAGTTTATTTCCGATAATAGTAAAATGCTGTAAAAAAAGCCTGATATTTCAGATCTGTTAGACTTCAAAACCAAATGGTGTCCTTCCTTGTGGTTCCTTAAATGGACCCTTCCAAACAAAGTGGCATTTGCTAACTTAGAATCATAGAATCATAGAATAGTAAGGGTTGGAAAGGACCTCAAGATCATCGAGTTCCAACCCCCCTGCCATGGGCAGGGACACCTCCCACTAAACCATGCCATCCAAGGCTATGTCCAACCCCACCTTGAACGCCGCCAGGGATGAAGCATTCACAACCTCCCTGGGCAACCCATTCCAGGGCCCCACCACCCTCACAGTAAACAATTTCTTCCTCAGATCTAATCTAAACCTCCCCTGTTTAAGTTTAAACCCATTACCCCTTGTCCTCTCACCACAGTCCCTAATGAAGAGTCCCTCCCCAGCATCCCTATAGGCCCCCTTCAGGTATTGGAAGGCTGCTATGAGGTCTCCACGCAGCCTTCTCTTCTCCAGGCTGAACAGACCCAATGTTCTCAGCCTATCTTCATAGGAGAGGTGCTCCAGTCCCCTGATCATCCTCGTGGCCCTCCTCTGGACTTGTTCTAACAGTTCCATGTCCTTTTTATGTTGAGGACACCAGAACTGCACACAATACTCCAAGTGAGGTCTCACGAGAGCAGAGTAAAGGGGCAGGAGCACCTCCGTCGACCTGCTGGTCACACTCCTTTTGATGCAGCCCAGAATACGGTTGGCCTTCTGGGCTGCAAGCGCACACTGCCGGCTCATGTTCATTTTTTCATCAACCCACACCCCCAAGTCCTTCTCCACAGGGCTGCTCTGAATCTCCTCCCCACCCAACCTGTAGCTGTGCCTGGCATTGCTCCGACCCAGGTGGAGGACTTTGCATTTAGCATGGTTAAACTTCATCAGGTTGGCATCAGCCCACCTCACAAGCGTGTCAAGGTCCCTCTGGATGGCATTCCTCTATTTCAGTACTTTTTAGCAAAGATGTGCTGAATCCAAACATCCTGTCCTGACACAAGGAGATGGTGTGAAAGTTTGGAAATTCCTTAATCGAATTCACAGGCCTAGTTTAAAGATATAAACTCTTTTTTTCCTACTAGTCAAATTTAAATCATTGAGGAAAAAAGTTAACTCCTGGGAAGCTGAACTTTTGTCTCACCAGATGTAAATTGTACATGATGATTTTCTTAGTTTCTTTCCTCCTTTCTATACAACTAGATGATCTAACCAACTTGTTCTGATGTTGATAGGAACTTGTTGATCTGGACTTTCTAGGACATAGCACAATCTTTTTCATCCTCATGGGTAAACACGTAATACTTGATAAGGCAGCATGCTTGAAGATATGGATTTATGAGGGAAGAATTTTTTTCATGTTAGATAGTTGAAGCAAAACAAACTCTGAGCCAATCTGGACAGTCTTCAAGCCCAGCCAACATAACTGCACATTACCCTCAAAATCAGTATCAAGAAAAGTGGCTCTGTGGCTTGGGCAACAACATATTTTAATGCTGTGAAGGTGCTTTGAGTGTGAAAGCAAGTCTGCGGCTTTCACTGTATATGCATAGCTGCTGGGCATCTGTCCAGCCATTTAATTCATGAAGTGGCTTCCCCTCTGCTTCAGGTGGGAAGCTCTAATGCCTTGGTTGGCACAGGATGCATGCAGTCCCAACCGAAAAATTCCAGCTGTCTAGCACTTGATTTTTTGCCTTTGAATAGCAGTTGAAACACATGTCCTATTAAACAGCCTTCTGTTCATTCCTTTTACCACAGTGATGTGTTATTGAATAAACTAAACTGGTGACATCACTTGGTGAGTTAAAGGTACTCAGCACAAACCATGCAGGAAATACTCAAGACTATTGCAGAATCAGGCCCCTAATTGCAAACTTATGTGCAGTGTTCTGGTCCTTTTTTGCTACTGATTTCCCATTTCGGAGGCAATTTTTTTTCCTCTCAGTAGTCCACCTCTGTGCTCTAAATATGCTCCAAGGATGAACAAGAATATGTGCCAAGGTCCCATAGTTAAATTTGAGGCACAACTTATATTATGAAGGCATGACAGAAACAATGCCTGTCTTGTATATTTCTGTTATTGTCTCTATCAATTAGGATCAAAAGATTCAAACCTCATTTTTATGCTAGCCCGCAGAGTAATGGGTCTGACGGTCTGCAGATCAACAAAAACCTCTTGGGAGTTATTACACAGAAAACAAGCTTTTTGACAGTTAGACACAGCATTCTTTTCTTGACTAAACTTTTGGATAAAATAATTGCCAAATTGTTCATAGTTTTACAAGACAGTTTCTAGAAAGCATATGTACAAATTGATTTGAAACTGTGTCTACCCCAGAATCTGGAAATGCTGTGTAACTAAATAATATGAATTTTACATTAGGTGACTAATGCATTATAATTTTGATGTAGAAAGACAGAGGGTTGGTCACCCATTACTATATTATTTTCAAATTCATAAAGACATATTCTCTGGCACCAGGCAGCAACTGGACTGTGATATTTTTTTCAGAAAGGCTCTATCTCATACAGACTGGTGTAACTGGTAGCCTATGCACCAAGGACAAGAACAAGCAAAGGCCCTGCTCATTCTCCATACAAACCTGCTCCTGTTTACTGACCACAGAGTTCTGTCTAACACTGAGTGGTATGACTATAGATAAAGAGAACTATGGCCTGGTGTAACTCTGCAGAAGTGAAAAAGGAAGAGGCTTGTCATGGAATGCCATGCTGGCCTCTACAGACTTGGCATTTACAGGCCTTGTAAGGCTTTACTAAGCAGCAGAAATCTCTAGGTATCACTGCAGAACACGTGGATAGTCCATATATCTGTATGATTGTACTCTGATATTTCTTAAACACACCAAATTCTTTGTTATATCCCCTTTTTTTAAAGAGTTGCCTGGTTTTATGTATGTATGTGTTTATTTTATTTTCAAGGGCTTGCATAGTGTGGGCTCGATTAATGTTGAGGTTGCAATGGATTCTGTTAATGTACGTAATAGAAACTAAGGGTTCTGCCAGTTAAAAGTAGTATTTGAACACTACATTCCTCCACTCATTTTTACTCTTCTAGCTGTTCTGTAAGAACATATTTGGAAGTAGAACTCCTAATAATATATATTCCTGATACCCATTTTCTACTTACAGTCTGAAACCAGGAAGTACTTCATCTAAAGACTTCAACTAAGATGGTGCAAATATTAATGCTTCAGCTCCCATTACATGCTAGTACTTATAGCTGTACATATATATTGAAGAACATATGGTTCTGATCGCATTTTACAGCAGCTGAGGAAAAGCACGGCTTCAGGAGTGCTTTAGGCCAGTATATTCTTTGATGTGATTCTTGAAGGGTGCACAGGCTCACAGGGAGTTTTTCAAAAAGTACAGCATTAAAACTTTGTCCTGAATCCTTTCCTTGACATTGATTCTTCAAGCTGCTTCTTACAAGCTGTTAGAAGTCCAAAGTTTTATACTCTGTCTTCTGTGACATGTTATGCTGATACATTTCTGTACACAATGAGCAGAACACAGCTCTTCCTCTGGTTCAGTTTATCCACACTGCCTGTTTTGGGGGATGGAACACTTGCAGTTGACAGCGTTGTATATTTTTATCATGTTAGTATTTTAGTCAGCATTTTTAGGGATATCTTGAGCCTAATCATGTTCCTAAATTCAAGGAATCATTGTGCAAATGGGAAAATAAGTGGCAGAAACAAAAACCTGCTTTATGAAGCAGTCATCCCATTTTCATTCCAAAGTTCAAAGGGCTGAAACTGTCAAGCAATAAAAATATGAAGAATATGTGATATATAAAAATTGCTTCCGAGCAGGATGTTTTTTAGGAGAGGTCATCTGGTTTTTTAAATGATTGGGCAAGGGACAGCTGTAAACACTTGAAAGAAATATCTGATAGTAATTAAAAACATGTTTAGAAAACCTTTTATTTAGAGGAGAAAGTGTTTTAAAGAAACCTTCTAATTCATGAGGCAAATCCATCTCTTTTTGCTTTGAAGCTGTGAGTCTTGTCAGTTTCTACTACTGAAAGTAAACAGAGTAACTCCTAACAGCTTTTTCGTCTTCTGTTAGGTTTCCCGGAAAAGAGGTCTGCCTGGCTTCTGCCTCTTTATTCTGAGTTGTTTATCTGCCAGAGTGAAAGGACTTCATTTAGCTATATGACATTTCAAATCAAATACTGTGTTTAGTCACATGGCAAATATCAGGTCAATTATTTTCCAGTGTGTAGTATCTACTCAATATGCCTCTCTGTCCATTATCCTAGAAAGAACTTTTAATTTTAATTTGGGAACTCTGTATCTAAAAATCTTACCCTGACTACTCACTTTTATTAAAATTTCTTATCACCAGGGGCATAGAATGGCCTGTTTTCTTCCATGATAGTTGCATTTCACTGGCGAACAATCATAGAATCATAGAATCATAGAATAGTAAGGGTTGGAAAGGACCTCAAGATCATCGAGTTCCAACCCCCTGCCATGGGCAGGGACACCTCCCACTAAACCATGCCATCCAAGGCTATGTCCAACCCCACCTTGAACGCCGCCAGGGATGAAGCATCCACAACCTCCCTGGGCAACCCATTCCAGGGCCTCACCACCCTTACAGTAAAGAATTTCTTCCTCATATCCAATCTAAACTTCCCCTGTTTAAGTTTAAACCCATTACCCCTTGTCCTATCACTTCAGTCCCTCATGAAGAGTCCCTCCCCAGCATCCCTATAGGCCCCCTTCAGGCATTGGAAGGCTGCTATGAGGTCTCCACACAGCCTTCTCTTCTCCAGGCTGAATAGCCCCAACTTTAATTTAATACCATTAGACCTTGTTCCAGTTGCATGCCTCTACATTCTGCTATGAGCACACAGAAAAACTTCATTTACATTTTCTGGTGTTTCTTTATTTTAAAGAAACAAAGAAAAAGTTCAAAAAGAAGCTAGAATTTTTATTTAACCTATTTGGATCTTTTTACACACACATGGACAAGTCAATTTCTGAAGTTCTGCAGCCACATGTTAGTTCAAAACAAAACAGGACAAACGGTATCTTTGTCAAATTTAAATCGTGCGTAAGCCCTGCTAATTTTTCTGGCTTGGAATTAAATTAATAGTGATAGGGGTTTGCATTTCTGCAGTGGCTTTTGTCCCAGGGGCATTAGCAAAACTTGATGAATACACACTCGATGAATTTAGCATCTGCTACTGACAGCTTGGGTAGCAGAGTATGAGTTAAAGGACCAGGATTAGCTCCTGCACCAAATATAGCATCCCTTTACAGACTAAATGCACAAAGATCCTAGCACAGAAAGTATAACTAAAGATGCTGAATGTCCTAATATTAAAGGACTGAATTTAGCAAATATCCTTTGATGTGACTTCCCAAGTGTTAGATATTACATTCTGGATTGTATCCACTGTCAAAATACACTTACTTTGAGCAATGTGTCTTGTAACTGAACTAAAACTCCTGATGTCCAAAATGCAGAATCACGGAATGACCAATATACAATTTTGGAAAAAGTGTAGTCAGACTAAGAAGGGAAGTTTGAAAAAAACAATCTGGAACATAGGAATAACCAGATTCAGCAAAAACAATGAGAAAGTTCAGTATTTTTCTGAAGTGATTAGGCTGAAGGTCCAATGCCCTCCCAAGCAGCTACTTGAACTTTGTGTATGCAATGCATAGACCAGGTTCACCTAAATTCAGATCTGGGTTGTGATTTTCCATTATTAATCTTGCCTGGTTCACCCGCATGTAAAAAAAGGCAGATCCTTGCTAGGCACAACTCTGTCTAGGATGCTTTTAGGACATTTTAGAGCATAAATAATCTGTATCTGAAAATTATTCAAGTTCAGACAGCTGTGTGTAGAGTTTCCCATCCTGTTCCTGAGAGAGGAATAAAAGTGAGAGGAGTTCCTTGTAAACTACTATTGCATACTGTTAACAAATTTCAGGCCACAGCAACAAGACATAGTCTATGTTTTAGCAGTTACAGACTGGGGCACATGAATAAGAAAACTGCGTCCAGAGTGAAGCAGTAAACAGGTTTATTACAGCTCTGAATCTCATTCAGTGGTAGTTGACGTATGGCCACAGAAGTTGTTTTTAAGAGAGTGCTGGACAGGAGGTCGGAACTATCCTCTGCTGTTTTCAAGAAATTCCATGGCTGTTTGATTTCCACGTAAACAACTCATTAAAGATGAATTGCAAGACTGTAGCTTCTATGATACCATCAAGACTGTCTAAATTCTAAGCCTTTGATGTCTATAGTGCACTTCTACTGGGACTAGCAAAGGCAGAAACTGGATAGAAAACATGGCATAGAGTTAGATGAGGTAATATGCCTTACCTTTACAGCAGTATATCCTTTCTTGTAACTCCTGCAGACAATAGTATCTATATTTTCTGTTGTTGCCCTTGCCTGACAGAGCAGAAACATCTAGCTAAGCATTGCAGGGCAATCCAAAATGGTGCAAGGCTTCATTTTGAGCTTTGGGAATGAATACATACATTTTGATTGTTGGAGAAAAATTGTGCCAACACATCGACAACAATAATCACTTTAGAATAAACTCTGTCAGTCCCTTTATCTTCTAAATCTGATATGGGTGTTACAAACAAGTGGAAGGCCAATTTCCCACATTGTCTGGCCAGCACATCTATAAAGTGACTTGGAAACAGTATTTTAGTATTCCTTGTTCTCTCTGCAGAGGCTGCCAGCCAGTCTACAAGTAATGCCAGCTGAGGACGCTCCATTTTTTGTATTTTTTGCTTGTCTCTACAAACAAAAGTAATTGTGCATTGATTTGTTTATATTTTGCTATGTGAAATTTGTAACAAGCCACGCTATTGTAATGGAGTGGAGGCGTCACCTTCATTTATCACCTACAAGCAGTTGCTGCCTTAGAAAAACAAGGCTTTCTGTTACTTCTGTTTTGTCCTAAATGACCTTAGGCTGGAAGGTTCCAATACAGGATGAAACCACACAACCCCTGCTTTCTGTTAAGAAAGCGTTTCCATGAATAGATGAGACACAAACCCTCAAGGTCACTATTTTGGCAGAGAATGTTTTAAAAAAAATATGTGGGAAATGATGCTTATTCTAGAAGAAATTACAGGAAATGTATAACTTTATTATATTTCTTAAATACTGACATTTAAAAAACATAATAATTTAAAACTGGACTTTAGGTATATCCTGGACTGGAAGAGAACTTAATCATAGATTTGGAGAAATGAAAAGCAAGGAGATTTGGACCACTAAAGTAGCAAGACACAAAAGGAGGCAAAACTACAAATAGCCTTGGCAGGTCTCCAGGTGCAGCTTTTGCGGGGCCTCCTGAACACACCTTTTGGAAGGCAGCTGAAGCTGTTGTAACTTCGCAGCATTTGTCTTTTTGCTCAGAGATACTACAGAGCAGTCAAGAATTTCCTTTAAGACAGCCGCTGAACCAATTTGTTCTCTTTGTCTGCCGCTCAAAGTGTTGCTGTATCTAGTCTGTACTGCCCTGGTTTGCTATTACATTTTTTACTTCTGAACTAGATTTTTCAGTCTGCAGTCTGATCACTTTAGCAGAGTTTATTTTTTCAAACTGGCATTTTTATACCTTTTTGGGCAGCAAAATTTTTCACTTCCTCAAGTCTGAAACTGCTTTCAAAGCTTCCTTCAAGTGTCCCTGGCAGTGATAGTGTAAGGATTAATTTATGAATTTTGACTAATATTAAATACTCAACTTTATAGGAAATGTATCAAATAAGTGAAAATATTTCTCTGTGACAGACTATATGAAAAAATATTTGTATCATTTTCCCAACCTTTCTGTACTTGCATGTTTGCCACATGGTTACCTAAGGACAGGCACTGGCCATTTGTGAATTTCTGGAAAGAGTCTAAAATATCACAGTTGTTGCTGAAAACAAGTCACTTTATAGCATCTATAGTACTGCTTTATTTCTTAAATAGCATCTTAATCTCATATTCAAATTACTCATTATTAGTCTAGATAATTTTTTATTTTCTTTTTGTTAGCTTTCTAATATTGTATCTTTTACGTACGTGTGTATGTGTGTGCATGCAAATGTGTATTTTTTTTTTATACTTGTATAAGCAATACAAATATATTTATCGTCTCTCCTTATGGTAAATCTCAAAGTGCATTACAAACTATAAAGCCTCTCCCTTTCTGTTGGAATCGCTGCTTCACTAAAATGTTTAAGAACTAAAATGCTTAACAATGTCTATAGAAGTAGAGTAAGGCAGAGCAGACAGTTTTGAAAGCACCACAACTTTATACTTACAACGTCAAACAACAAATACAGCACATGAATGCATGTGCACTTCACATCTTACTGCAGTGCAAATCATTTGACAATGCATCTGTGGAGCAGATATGTCTATGGAAGTTATTGGAGATAACATTATTTATGACCTGTTTTTCATGTACGTTTACTTCCAAGGTTCTGCTTTTTAATTCTTTCAGAGATTGTTAGTGCTTCTGTCAGATGTTGAAATCAGTTCTGCTCATACTGGTGCCCTGGGTTCAGCAGTAGCAGTCATTTTTTCTCCTTCTTAGTAGCTGGTGCAGCGCTGTGTTTTTGACTTTCGGCCTGGGAACAGCGCTGATACCACCAATGGTTTTAGTTACTGCTCAAATGTTTAGTCTGACCAAGGACTTTCTGAGTCTCATGCTCTGCCAGCAAGGAGGGGAAGCTGGGAGGAAGCAGAGACAGGACAACTGACACAAACTAGCCAAAGAGGTAGTCCATACCACAGCACATCATGCCCAAGATGTAAAAACTAGGAGCAGGAACCCAGAAGAGGGGGTTCACTGCTCAGTCGGGCTGGGTATCAGTCGGCGGGTGATGAGCGGTTGTGCTCTTTTCCTTTGTTGTTTCCCTTGTCATTATTATTACTGGTGGTAGCAGTAGTGATTTGTGTTATACCTTAGTTACTGGACTGTTCTTATCTCAACATGTGGGAGTTGCATTCTTTTTATTCTCCTTCCCATCCCCCCGGGGAGCGGGGGGGAAGAAAGAGGGGGGAGTGAGTGAGCGAACTGCATGAGTTACAGCTGGGCTTAAACCATGACAACTGGGAAGGCAAGATACTAGAACTGCAGTAGTACTCCCTGAAAGGAGAGTTTTATTTCAACCGAAGCACTTCTCAGCTCCAGTAAAGGAGATACATGCAATATGAAATAATATAAGTTGTACCTATAACTATTCTTTCATAGTTAGAATGTAATTTAAGCTGAGAGTAAGGTCAGAATTATCAGAGGCTTTTCTCTGCACCCATCAGCCAGGGACAGACTTATTCCCTTTAGGCAGCTTTCTCTGTTTTGTTGGCTTTATCCAGATGTGTACAAAAGAGGTATTCTTAAATCTTTTCAAGGTTGCTGATTTATGAATGGGATATTTTTTCTCCAAATCAATTCACTTGTACAAAGGCAGTGTATCCACAAAATCAGTGGAATTATTGTTGTTATAAATGTCCCTCTACAATTGTTACCTACAGTATAAAAATGATAACTCAGTTCCAAGTTGCCTTTGAGATAAAGCTTAGTGCTACCCCAGTCCCTTGTGTTATGTCTTCACTGAGTGTAAATAAGCATTACTAGATGCTTTTGGCCAAAATGTGAAATTCTTTTACAGAATACACTAGTGTAATAGCTTTGCTGAGGTGACTTCCTGGTTTGATTTGTTGTGGGTTCCTTTTCTTTTTTTTTTTCTTTAGTTAGAAGCACGTGAAATTATTTTATATGTATACATTTAAAAAATTAAGATTCTTGGTCACACTGAACCGTTTGCTCATGTCTACCAAGGTACAATAGTACAAGATGGAAAGATTTATCTGTGTCCATTTGTGCAAATTCAACTACATGAATCCACAACCAGTTCTCTTAACAACCCTTTTTGACAAGCCATGCACCACCCTCTCTAGGCCGTATCTCACCAACAATAGATAGGCATTCAGCTTTCGCTCTGCTTGCAAGTTTATTTATAGTTATTATCAGCCAGACGTGGGCCCTTAGTTGATTCTGCTTGCCCTAGACGAGTCTCTTCATTTTCCTTCATGACACTTGAACTATGTATTAAAAAACACCCAGTGATGAACAATCTCTTTCCCTTCCACCTCCTTGAGAATTCAGCATTGTTGTGAATCCATCTGAGAAGCCCTGGTAATGGAAATGTTAACAGAAACCAGACAGCAGTGTTTAGAGAGCTATTATGAAATTTAGCTTCTGTTCACAGTTCTCAGAAAAAACAAAACTTACAGTTGCTGAAACTGCAGTCTGAAGGGGGTGAATGTTTACCAAATTCTTTGTTGCCAGCCAGAGAATCCACAGAAAGCATATTCCGTCATATGTTTACATAGCAAATCACATTCACATACAAATGCTGCTTTCATCAGTTGAGCTCCATTGGAGATGCTCAGCTGAAAAGGTTTGAACTGAAGCATTTTGAAGTCAGTGGAAATTTTCACATGGACTGCAGAAGGCTTTCTTTCAATCAAGATTCTAGATCTGTCTTTGCCAGTTAAGCTGAAGAAGTAACGCCATAAGCCACAAACTTGTAGCAGATTGTGATCTGTGCCAGACTCAGCCTTGTGACATGATTATCAATCATCATGCTGCAGTAAAACAATAGTGAATAATGCACATTTTCTGTAGATAAAATCTTATGACCATTCACTGTAGAATAAGCCTATGCATAATTAAATTACTCCATAGAGGTACTGGATCCTCTTAATATGTACCAATTGTCCTGCTTAGAAAGGATGGTTTGATTCGGCTTCATAGGACATGTGGGTTATTAACCAGGCCTGTGGCAATTTCTTTCATAAAGATATACTTTTTGAAGTTCTATTCTACAAAGGCAAACAGTACAGACGGTTAGAGTATGGCCTGCAGTTCAGCCTCCATGTGTCTTCTGTTTTTCTTTTTGAATCTGGTTTGGGATGGCAATTTGAACTGGGAAATTACTTCAGCTGATAGTGAAAAGCAGCTTCTGTACAGTCTTTTGCTGAGTTCCTATGATCTGTACTTCTTGCCTTTTTTTGTAGTGGTCCTGGAAGGCTTTATTTTTCAGTTTGAGCCATGAGTATTTTACTACATGAAGATGGCAAAAGCCAAGTTTCCAGTAGTGAGTACTTTACTATTAGATGGGATTACTGAAGACTGATATTGTCAGTCAACAAATCATAGAATCACAGAATGGTTTTAGTTGGAAGAAACCTCTAAATATCATCTAGTCCAACCCCCTTGCCATGGGCAGGGTCACCTTTCACTAGACTAGGATGCTCAAAACCTTGTCCAGCCTGGCCTTAACACTTCTAGGGATGGGGCATCCACAACTCCTGTGGGCAACCTGCTCCAGTGTATGTCATGCGTATCCTTCTCTCTGATGACTGAATGGGTAAACAGATACTGTTTGGATACAAAGGTCAATGAATGTATGTAGACTTCAGGGGAAGTCAACAGAAAGTGCTGAGAGCTGCTGGCTGACCCAAGCAGTTAGGAGCATTACTGGGCTACCATCTATTCACAGATCCTGTATTCAAAAATTATCACTGTGTCTCCATAGGAAATTCTTACCTTCATGCATATATGAAATGACATGTCAGGGCAATGCATAAAAAAAATGGAGGTTCCTATCGAAAGGACTGGATCAGGGAAGACTGAGGAAAGCAATGGAAAATGCTTTTATTAAGAATTAAAGATTTTAAAGTTGTTATCAACCTTTGAAGGTTAGCAAAAGTCCATTGTGAGAACTTTTGAAAGCAAAAAAATGTATGTTTTTCAGCTACCTCACATCAAAGGAGATCATAGAATCATAGAATCATAGAATAGTAAGGGTTGGAAAGGACCTCAAGATCATCGAGTTCCAACCCCCTGCCATGGGCAGGGACACCTCTCACTAAGCCATGCCATCCAAGGCTATGTCCAACCCCACCTTGAACGCCGCCAGGGATGAAGCATCCACAACCTCCCTGGGCAACCCATTCCAGGGCCTCACCACCCTCACAGTAAAGAATTTCTTCCTCATATCCAATCTAAACTTCCGCTGTTTAAGTTTAAACCCATTACCCCTTGTCCTCTCACCACAGTCCCTAATGAAGAGTCCCTCCCCAGCATCCCTACAGGCCCCCTTCAGGCATTGGAAGGCTGCTATGAGGTCTCCACGCAGCCTTCTCTTCTCCAGGCAGAACAGCCCCAATTTTCTCAGCCTATCTTCATACGCGAGGTGCTCCAGTCCCCTGGTCATCCTCGTGGCCCTCCTCTGCACTTGTTCTAACAGTTCCATGTCCTTTTTATGTTGAGGACACCAGAACTGCACACAATACTCCAAGTGAGGTCTCACGAGAGCAGAGTAGAGGGGCAGGAGCACCTCCGTCGACCTGCTGGTCACACTCCTTTTGATGCAGCCCAGGATACGGTTGTCCTTCTGGGCTGCAAGCGCACACTGCCGGCTCATGTTCATTTTTTCATCAACCCACACCCCCAAGTCCTTCTCCGCAGGGCTGCTCTGAATCTCCTCCCCGCCCAACCTGTAGCTGTGCCTGGCATTGCTCTGAACCAGGTGGAGGACTTTGCACTTAGCATGGTTAAACTTCATTAGGTTGGCATCAGCCCACCTCACAAGCATGTCAAGGTCCCTCTGGATGGCATTCCTTCCCTCCAATGTTATCAACCGAACCACACAGCTTGGTGTCATCGGCAAACTTGCTGAGGGCGCACTCAATCCCACTGTCCATGTCACCCACAAAGATGTTGAACAAGACCGGTCCCAACACTGATCCCTGGGGGACACCGCTCGTTACTGGTCTCCAGCTGGACATTGAGCCATTGAGCACTACTCTTTGCGTGCAGCCATCCAGCCAGTTCTTTATCCACCGAGTGGTCCACCTATCAAATTGATGTCTCTCCAACTTAGAGAGAAGGATGTCATGTGAGACAGTGTCAAAGGCTTTACAAGTCCAGGTAGATGACATCAACTGCTCTGCCCCTGTCCATCAGAGATATTTCATTTAAACAGTTTATCTTCTGAATATAGGAGTAATTCAAATTCAGACAAAGTATAACTTAGTCGCAGAATGTTTCTATCTATAAAATTGTTCTAAATCCTTTCAGGTATAAAAGACAGACATAGAACATGACTTCAGAAAAACAGTCTGCTAACAGTCTAGTTGGGGCTGAACTTTGCTCGCAGCATGCTCTAGGGAACATGATGACACGCAGTGACCTTAGTCACAGAAAAACATAGAATGCATTTTTTCAAAACAAGAAATAGTGGTAGCTCTGCTGTCAGTTTCTATAAATCTGTGAACAGAAGCTGTGAACCAGCTTTCTGTCAAAATAATCTCCTAATAAACCACAAACTCCATGGTTTTGGTTGGGTTTTCTTGTTATTTAATTTTAAATGTTCACTCAACATCTTAGCCTACCAAACTTGACACAGTACTTGGATTTTCTGTAGGCCTCCATGTTGAGTGCCTTACCACTTTTCTTCAAAGCATGAACACTATATTTTGAATATAAAGTTCTACCTCACAACTTGGATAAAATTAAGGATAGAAATGAATTCAAAACCTGGGATCCTACTGAAACTGAAATCTTAATGTAACAGCAGATTCAATTTTATAGTATGGCTTTAGTTTTCCTTAAATTAGGCTTTTTATTTTGGAATTTTTATTTTAAGTCAGGAGTGAGGTTGTGCACTGGATTTAAAAACCCAGTCCACATTTGAGTTTTGTCATTGACCTAGCACAGGGTGGAATGTCAGTTTACATATTTCAGTCAGGTTTCCCTAGTTAGGTTCAGAGAGTTGTCTTAAAAATCTCTAATTCATGTCTTTTACATCCAGAGACAAGTTTAGTTATGAGATTGCTCCCTAAAAACATGTTTGGAGAAACAAAACACATTGTATAACAGGATTAGGATCATTTTGAATGTTTGAGCTGTTAGTGGTTACTTAAAAATAACCCTGTGGGCTTAAAATTCAAAATTTCAGTTTTATTTTTAACAGTAGGTGTTGCTGTAGGAAAAGAGAACAAAACACACAAAACTGAATGCTGAATTCATAGGAACAGCGCATTAATGAAGTGAAAGGGCAGCCAGAATGCTTACGCAGAACTATTTAAAAAAGACTGATTACACTTTTTGTGATTTAAAATCTGAGATTATTGCTTTTTCCAGTTAGTTCTGATTAATTGCTTGTTAAAAATTATTAGAAAATTTTGCATTTCGAATTTTTTTGTCTGATTATAAAATTACCAAGAAGAATGAACTTTTCTCTTCCCAATAAAACCTACACTGATACTCTGTCTACATGAAAACCAAATCACAGACGTGCCTGCAGTTCGCCTGCTGAACCGGCTGGTATTTCAACCTGATGATTGTTGGCAGATCAGAACAAAGGATAGGATCTATATTAAAAATTTATGGTACCTCGCTTTCCCTTGTGTCTAACAGAAAACAGATACTGCTGGCAAAGCTGATAAAGTCCCTTTAGGTACCCATTTGTCATGTTGAGTTAGAAGCTAGATATGGCAGGATGATACCAGCACTTTCCAATATGCTGATATCATTTATTCATTTGTGTTGCCATAGTTCCAGACCCTGAGAAGAGAGAGCTCAGAGTACATATACTGTATACTGATGGCTGTCCTGTAAGCCTCTGCCCTTGATATCAAGGTACTGGATAGACACTTCAGTGTCTGAGGAGCAGCACAGCATGGAAGAAAAATAAGCACGTTTATGAAATCTGAGATCTAAGAGCAAGTGGCTGGAGGGGTTGATAGGAGACTGTGCTGGAAGACAGTTTGGTTGGACAAAGAGGGGAGAGAAGGCACAGCTGTGCTAATGCTAAGTGTCACCTGGCATGAGAGTATGCTCTGCTCCAGCCAGTGCTAATGGTGGGAGGACAGTCCCTCTTTTAATCTGGGCTTTTTCTTTTTTTTTTTTTTTTTTTTTTTTTTTTTTTTTTTTGTTTGTTTGTTTGTTTGTTTTTTTTTTTGTTTTCCCTTTCTCACTTAAAGTTCATAACTTCAGAAGAGAAAACCTGTTGCCTTCTGACATTTAGCAGATTTGATTGAAGGATATGTGGTGTCAAACAGCTCTGTAGAGGAGCACTGGGTGAGTGAGCACAATCTGACAACCTGATGAAAGCCCAGGGGCTAGAGTTTCCTTGTACATTGTGTTCAGCTTATAGTCTCATTAGTATTCCAGCTATCCGCTAATGGGGAAGGACAGAAAGCTGCTTCATTTCTCACTCTGTTTGTGGAGGAATATAGAAGACAGGGTCTCAGCTGTTATTTCTTACTTAACAACATTCTGTTGCTATCAGCAATGTGAGCTCTTGGCTTCCTGAGCATAAATAATTCACTGCAATAGGAAAACTTCATAGAAAAAGCTTTCTATTAAAAAAAAAAAAAAAAGCTTTCATATTGAAGTGAACCAAGATGCCTTATAAGGACATCATTATAAGCACCAGAGCCTCAGCCTGCTCCCAGATCACAGTACTAGATCCATCTGACGCTGCCAAACTGGAGCAATGACTCAGTAAAGCTATATATTCCAAGGATTTCACCAAGCTAATAAAAAGTTAAGAATATAGCAGAAGGATGCTTTCTTTGATATATTTAATTGGAGATTTAAGCAGTGATATCTACTGAGGAGTAGTTGGAGGTGATGAAGTGAAAATTGCAACATAGAAGTCATTTGAAGGTCTCTTTATATGGCATGAAAGATTTTGCTATGCTGAGAAGTTACTGATGGAAGGTCATTTTTTACCATTCCTAAGAGAAGCAAAAGAGTTTGAGCTTAAAACTGTATAAAGTTTGTATATATGGCTTTCAGGGTCCAAAATAAGTGAGAGAATAAATTGGTCCACTGTTGTATGGAAATACTTTCCAGTTTTCCCTAACCCATGCCATGCAAATTTAGAGAAGTGAGAGGATAAGCACAGTTTAATTACTAATGCCTTTCTTCGTGTTTTTGGTGCTATGAAGGTATGAAGGATTGTCCTCAGAAGAAATTACAATACATATTCACTAGAAGAGGATGAAAAAATATAATTTATTGGAAAGCAAAAGAGGGCCAAGTCCTAACCCAGGGAGCAGACTAATCTGGCAGTAATAGCACTGGCAGATTAGCAATGAAATATCTCATCAGTTAAATTTATAATAATGTTGATAGCAGAAAGGATCAACAAGTATTGCAATACTAATAAGTATTTTGGCTGAAGGGTTAAAGTTGTGAAGTGGGCTTGTGAATGGGATTGAATTCTTATTCTAACCTTTCATGGGTCTGTTCTTTCAGGGGTATCTTGGCACCCTCATGGTAGAGGAATTGAGATTTTTCCTCCATTATATCTCTAGGTTATGCAACCACCACCTACCTTGAGCTCCTCACAGTACCCACAGGTTGCCAGTAGTTCCATACATGCAGCAGCATCATCCTGCCTTGCATGCTGCTGAGGGAGGAGCACCTCTAGCTGAGGTGCAGGGCAGAGCTGCCTCTTGCTTCTCATTCATTTTGTTCAGGCAGCACCAGGAGACCCGATGATGTAGAAACAAAATATAGAAAGGGGTGAAAAACTAACACTGAGGGTCAGTTGTAAGCATAGTTTTTGATTTTGCATACCTTTATATGCTACTTCTTTATTCTCTATAGGTTATACTCCATAATATCTTCTACCATGAAAGGCGTATAGATAGAATAAGAGTGAAACTTTATGTCAGTTAGGACACATATGAACTGTTTTCAAGTGAAGGAACAGGATTTTTTTCTTTTTTTCTGTTGTCATGCAGCCCTGATATTATTCTAAATTTTGGCTATACAGAAACATATACCAGAAAGACTCACTTTCCATTATGTAGGATAAATCAGAGTACATTCCCATGCTATGCTTGATTTCAGAAGCATAATGAAGACTCTTGTGCTGTGGGCTGCAAGATGTATTTGAGTGGGTTGCTCAAGGTTTTACTCCAGTATCTGCTATGTTCTTTTGAGTAAACAATCAGCTGAATAAATCCTGTGTTTAGTTTTAATGTAAAATCATACACAAGGATATACATAACATGTTTTACTCAGTGTCTCGAAAGATGAAACTTCCTGTGTGAAGCAGAGAGTTGGACTTGATGATCCTTACAGGTCACTGCCAACTTGAGATATTCTATGATTCTAATTTTTTGGAGTCCAAAGGACTATGTTTGAAAACAATTCTGAGGAATAGATTGTGAAGAGTATTTGTTTTCCTTGGTTTGTTTAGGCCTAATAAAATGGGAGAAGCAATATATATATTCATATAGACATAAAAAGCTGAAGGTGCCCTGCTCTTTGGCAAAGTGTAGTGTATCTTGCTAGCTTCCCTGGCTTCCTTTCTATTCTCCAGCAGGGTGATACAGTATGGAAGAGTCTGGAGTGGGTAGGAGGAGTGAAGAGTGTGCCTAGGGAGTATAAGTGGTAATTAAAGTTGCTGGAACTTATTAAGAAAAAAGGAGCAAATCTGTGGGGAAACCAGGGGCTGCAACAGGTCATGCTATTCTTCTAAAGAGAAGATGAAGGGAGCAGAGAGAGAGTTATCAGACCTCAGATTCAGACTCATCTCTGTACTAGAGGTCTGTATGAGACTGTGAGGAAAAATGTTTATCAGGACTGTTGTTCTGCTTTCTTCCTTGCCCCCTGAAGAAGTATTCACTGCAGTTGTGCTTTATGGTGTGGACTTGGTAGGCAGTACTGAGCTGCTGTTTCTGCCACTGCAGGTCCCCAAGACAAATATTTAAGCAGGAGGAATGGAAAGGAAATGGATAACCTCCTGCTTACTATGCATCACTTTTTATGAGGTCTTCCTCCATCAGGAAGCAGATCTCACTGTATGGGAGTCCTTATTGCTCATGCTGTCTGTACATATTGTTAAAAAAAAACTTCTCCCTTTCCAAAACCAGCAGTGGGAGTTAAAAAGGATGTGAGAAAAGAGGAAGAGTACAAAGATGTGTCCAGATTCCCAAAACCAACTAAAGACAAAGTAGAGAATATCTTGCTTTTCCCAAGGATCTGTATATTGTTGACTCACAAATTCTCTCAAATGCCTCTTTTCGAGCAGTAATAGGACCTAAAAAGAAGTAAAACTGCAGAGAGATTGAAAGCTTACCTTTGCAACAGTGCTCAGGTCCTTTTATGAAAGGTACTGTATAAGAATATCAAGGGCCTAAACCTTTTTCCCACACTGATAATAGCAATTCATGAATTTGAAAGAACTGTTTTTGTTAATTTATTTACTTGACCCTGTACCCAGTAAGATATATTCACAAGCATTTAAACTTCTTCCATACAAGGATTGAATTCCTTTGAAATTAAATGATAGAAAAATATGAAAACAGTCTGCAGTTGAATCATTCCTACTTTTTTTTTTAATATAGGTTTATTCAGCAAATTGGCTACCAGTTAAAGGCAATGGTTTCCATACTGCGATTTGTGGTGCATTTAAAACAGATGGAAGCAACTCAAAGCCTGCTTTGTCCAAAGCCAAGAACATTTTTTCGGCAAGAAGTCTGAACTTGTTGCCACATAAACAAAATGAGTGATTTAACTTAGTGTCTACATATTTTGGATTGGCAAAAACTGCTAAAAAAAAAGTGAAGTCAGAGAGCAGACTCTATGAAAATAGATGGAGCAAGAGAAAGAGAGAGATACATGCACACATGAATGCACCACACACAAACACACACCCTGGCAGCTGTTCCAACTGAAGTGTTTGTGTTGTGAAACTGAGCAAGTAGTAGGGTGTTTTGGTCCATCTGGAAAATTTCTTACACTTTTTGTTCCATGAGTTTAGGCACCAGTCTAAATATTGAAGAAAGCATATATTTGGATGCTTTCTATCGGCTAGCCCTAATAATAAAATTAAGGCTTACCTTTACTTCAAGTTTGTTCATGATGCACAGGTTCAGTGAGATGCTTGCCAAAAATTTAAATGTGTTCTAGAACTGTAAAATGTGGAGAGGTTAAGAAAGTAGATACTAACCTGAACAGCTGAAAAGGAGTATATTTGTGTGGAAGAGGCTAAAGAGGCTTAAAAAAGAGTGCCTTTATGATAAAGTTTATTATTGTGCTCTTACTGTGCATGCCATAGAGACCAGTTTCATTTTGGACAGACTAATACTCATACACACTGAGCTGACTGATTGGTTCTGAACTTTACCCACATGATACTGCTGTAGAGAGCATCATTGAGTATTTTCAAATCTGCAGTTTCTGGTGATACTGAAGTCTGTCCTGGAAGCACTCATGGATGTGGACTGAGCATGGGAGTAAACACAGAAAGTTGTGCATGAAGTCTGATTCTGTCACTGACAACCCTTGGTGTTGGTGTTGCTGAGCTATATCGGTGTAATTTGCCACTTGTCTCCTTTCCTGGGGTAGAGTGAGTGGTTAAAGTGTATTTTGGACTGTTTGCTTAAATGTCTTTTAACTTTGCTTAATTGCTCCTGCAGCAAAATTGAGGATGGTGACATTAAATGAGAAATTATTACGAAAAAGGTCAGGCATGGTATCAGAAACAAACTGAAGCATTACGTGACATTTTGAAGACTCTGTGTAATACAAGATTCAGGAATGGACTGAACAGGAAAGTGAGTTCCAAATGTCATTGACAAAAGCATAATAAATTTCTGATTTAAAAAAGTTAGGACAATCCAAGAGTGCTGCTGTTTGGTTGCACTATATTCTTCACTGCAGATTATTTTGGTTTCTTTTACTATATATCTTTCAATTTGAGAACTATGGGACACACAATGAAACTGTCAGTACATTTGCGAACAAGCAGAAATGTTTGATTTTTTTTTCTTGGAGAATGAAAATTTAAATCATGGAACTTATAAATGCTTCGGAAGCAGCACTAATCTAGATCCAGAAAAAGGACAGAAAAAATAATTTCTCATAGCAGATACTAAACACTGCAAAAATTTTAGTCAGTTCAGCAGAGGCAAAGTCCAACTCGGGTATCTTAATCAGACCAGGAATAGCATTTATCTGCATTGAGAACGTGGTGTAAGATGATTCAAAACTGACTTACTCATGGTGAACTTGATTCAATGGTCAAGACTACCTATTAGAGAGAAAGCTCAATGCTTGGTTTTCCTAAGAAACAGAGCCCCTAATGGTGCCATGAGTGGTAATTGAATTGTTGATGAGATTTCAGAGGAATGTGACAAATGGTCTCCAGCACAGGATCTGACAGGATCTGGCTGACCTTTGTAAGAGACATCTGTAAGAGACAGCAGCTAGAGAGGTACTATGAAGGAGATCCAGGACTTCCTGCCACGCATTAAGGTGGTGATGGACACATGCCCAAGCAGCACTTTGATTCTGTGTTGGGATCAGATGCAGGTGCACGTCCCATCATTCACAGCCCCGAACTTCCTTCAGAATTAAATCTAGATGTGCAACAGAGAAAAGATTCATTTTAGTCTGGACGGGTACCTGATTTGAACAGATGGGAAAGTGATATCCTGAGATACATGGCAGAGTGCCATTGCTCTGCATTTTAGATAGCCTATGAGAGGCAGAAATTGGAAGAAATAAAGCAATAAATCTTACAACTAAGGAAACTTATGTCTAAGAAAAAACTAAGTGGGGCATATATCTGGCGTAACACCAATGATATATTGAAATTTTTTGTCAGTTATCAAGACTTCCTGTCAGGCCCCTTTGTGATTGCTATATATAGCAAATTCTGCACCCAGATATCTTCATGGATCTCTTATATGACTGAAATATATTTTCTGAGCAGATGGGGGTGTTGAGATGTAGTCATGATTATCCCACATGTCTTTCACTATTTCATGCTTTACTTGTTGGCACAGCAGTCCAGTAAATCATCACAAATACATAAGACAAACTCAGACTGTGGGGTACAGTTTTGAATCAGTGATTTATTTTTTTTCCCTCCACACAACCCTTCCTTTTCCCTGCTAGTATTTTATTAGCAAAAATAGGCCATTTTCTTCTTTTGTGTACCTCTGTTAAAGTCAGTGAATTCAGAAACATGGACTTGGGTGGCTGTGCGCTTCTTTGAAATGTGCCAGATTATTAGAAAACTATCTTAAAAGAATAGTATGGAATGAAAAAGAACTGTCAAAACTCCTGGGTTTTTCATTTGGTTTGTCAAAAAGCATTCAACGAACATAGATTTGTGTCTTTATCAGTAATATATTTTCTTCTAATGTATAATATGATGAAACATATGCAACAGATCATAAAACACAAGGGCAATTTAAATGTGACTTCACGACTGAGAAAAATGGCACTTCAGGTCCAAAACGAACAGCTGAGGAAGCATAACATGAGCTCTAACCTCATATTTAAAAACTACTGTGCAGGGGTTTTTATATTTTAATTCTGGCTCAATTTCAATAAAATGTATAATATATAGTAAAGAAATATTGTAATTTCATTTTATTGAAATCCATTATTTTTTAAAAGGCATTAGCTATAAATGGTAGTAAAATTTACAGCTCATTTAATGGATATGAAGGTAATCAATTCTTTAGAATACACCAAAGCTTTGAAGAGTTATGCCAGTACTTTCTGCAGAGAGAAGATGGAATCAAATAGATTCACAGATTCACAACTTTTTTCCTCATCCCTGTGTTTCTGATGTTCAAAATGATACTTCTGAAGTTGCTGCATATGAAGCTGGCATATGAAGACTTGTGATTTCAGGCTCCAGCCAGTTTACATTAGGTGCTCTTGCTTGCATATCTCTGCCATACTTAATTTTAAAATTACTTTATTAATACTATATTTAAAACCAAAATCCAAAACAGCAGCCTTTTAAGGATTCTGTAGCTTTGTGCTCCTGGTTGGATTTTTGTGGTTAGAGATCCAAATTTTTGTTTCAAATCCAACAGCTCTGTTATGAGAAAAAAGTAATGATGGGGAAAATGCTTGCTCAGTGATGATTCCTGGTGTATATCAAATGGAAGAAATAGTGCTTATAGTGAAAAATGGCTTCTCTGATTCCCGGCTTTACATGCAAACTAAAATTGAGAATTTGTAATCTGAGACAAGGTAAACTATGCTAACAGTAGGGATTTTCACACTGTATCACAGGAGAAGTACAGAATTACAAATGGTTTCACTCTGTGTAGGTGGTCCATGCTCATAAATCGTCTGCTTTAATTTTGACGTCAGTCTCAAAGATGTGTCAGAGATCCCTGAGTAGCAGTAAAGCCAGAGTCTATCGTTGCAGCCAACTTAGGAAAAGGTGGAGGCAGGCAGTGAAGCAAATCAGCTTATTAGTTACTGAGACTTAGCACCTGCTGGTTTTCCTTACATTGATGCCAGTCCATCTTTAGGATTAAAACCATAGGCCTTTTGTAAGAATAATGATTTTCTTACTAACTACTTACTGGTCATTAGAAAATGTGATACCAAATCAGAACTGGCCCAATTCTTCAGCAGTGTAGAAAACCATTAATTTTGATGTTTCATCAGAGGGTCCTACCACAGGAAAAAGTGGGGAGCAACACCTAGGAGGCCAGATATAGGTAAGAATCTTGGAAAGCAGGGATTGCAGCTCTTACTGCCATGGGAAGGATGGTCTGACAGCTGCTGTTTGGAGAGACCTCTCCATACCACAGAATGAGTTTATGTCAAACCCACACTGGTTCAGAAGCAGCCAGACTGGTTTTCCAGACCTCAGGTGTGGGCAAAGGAAGTGACCAGGCCAAGGCTATTGCTAACACCCCAGAGTCTGCTGCGTTAGAAAACCTTCTGCTCTGCCTGAGCCTACAGCAAGACTATATTGACCTGATACAGTCAGTTACCAAGTGGATGAGAGCTCCATTATTTCTTTCATAGCTTCTAAGCATTTCACTTCCTCATTACACAATATTTCCTGTAACAAGCTTACTTTCATATCAGATTCTCCTTGAACATATTCGTGCGTTAGAATTTTACCTCTTTTCAGAATGGACTACATTCCTGCAGGCCAAAAATGATCAAAGAGTAGATTCTCTGACAGATGACATATATTCCTATATCTGCACCTGTAGAGAATGGATTTAAAATGCATGAACAGTGGATTGAGTTTTTACCAATACCAAAAATCACCCTGTGAAAATTTGAAACATATAGATATCCAATGCATTGGAGACATTAGTAACAACACACATTTTGTAAAGTTTACATTTGCCTGCATGCTCTGGTTGCATGTACAAAGAGAACCTGTGTTTTATTATGCAGCTGAGATATGGGAATTCCTGCTTCTTTTTGTTTTAAGCTTGAAATGCTGTCTTTGTGGTCTGGATAAGTACTTTTTAAAATGTTCTCCACCTTTTTCTAGTTTCACAGTAAGTCAGTCACTCACAAGACTGTGGCTATAATTTGCCAGTAAGGGTAAATGTCGGTAAAGGGTTTTAAAAATAAAGCCTAATATAATTGCTAAATTTCGGTGTCACAGAATGTACCAGTTAAATATCGGTTTGTATTTCGTGCTGGATGGCATGTTCATGGGTGATTACCTCTTTTCTTCTCTCATAATACATTTTTCCCTGATTATTCACTGAATACCAACTCTTCTGAGACGGAAAGAGCCCACCAGGTCAGTCATAGGCATCTCATCATTCAGCCAGGACCAGCAAACTGTCTGAGCTCTTCCTACACTAGATTTTGTGCTGTGTGTCTGTGCCTAATAGCATTTAATTTACTGCAACTTCTCTTTGTAGTTACTAGGGTTTGTGGGTCTATCATTTTGGATAATAGACTGGTAGAGCCAATTCTGAGAAAGGTTATAAAATGTCCTGCTAATACCAGAATGCCTGGAAAAGTAGCTGGCTATGTAGGAGAAAGGAGTATTCTGGTTTGAACAGTCATAACTCTCTGAAAACTGAGAGTAAGACACCAGAATTCTTACATCTTCACAAATTCATTTTGATCACAAAAACTGGATCATTTTCATAGAATCATAGAATCATAGAATAGTTAGGGTTGGAAAGGACCTCAAGATCATCGAGTTCAACACCCCTGCCATGGGTAGGGACACCTCCCACTAAACCATGCCATCCAAGGCTATGTCCAACCCCACCTTGAACGCCGCCAGGGATGAAGCATCCACAACCTCCCTGGGCAACCCATTCCAGGGCCTCACCACCCTCACAGTAAACAATTTCTTCCTCATATCCAATCTAAACTTCCCCTGTTTAAGTTTAAACCCATTACCCCTTGTCCTATCACCACAGTCCCTAATGAAGAGTCCCTCCCCAGCATCCCCATAGGCCCCCTTCAGGTATTGGAAGGCTGCTATGAGGTCTCCACGCAGCCTTCTCTTCTCCAGGCTGAACAGCCCCAATTTTCTCAGCCTATCTTCATACGAGAGGTGCTCCAGTCCCCTGGTCATCCTCGTGGCCCTCCTCTGCACTTGTTCTAACACTTCCATGTCCTTTTTTATGTTGAGGACACCAGAGCTGCACACAATATTCCAAGTGAGGTCTCACGAGAGCAGAGTAAAGGGGCAGGAGCACCTCCGTCGACCTGCTGGTCACACTCCTTTTGATGCAGCCCAGGATACGGTTGGCTTTCTGGGCTGCAAGCGCACACTGCCGGCTCATGTTCATTTTTTCATCAACCCACACCCCCAAGTCCTTCTCCGCAGGGCTGCTCTGAATCTCCTCCCCGCCCAACCTGTAGTTGTGCCTGGCATTGCTCCGAACCAGGTGGAGGACCTTGCACTTAGCATGGTTAAACTTCATCAGGTTGGCATCAGCCCACCTCACAAGCGTGTCAAGGTCCCTCTGGATGGCATTCCTTCCCTCCAATGTATCAACCGAACCACACAGCTTGGTGTCATCGGCAAACTTGCTGGGGCGCACTCAATCCCACTGTCCATGTCACCCACAAAGATGTTGAACAAGACCGGTCCCAACACCGATCCCTGGGGGACACCACTCGTTACTGGTCTCCAGCTGGACATTGAGCCATTGAGCACTACTCTTTGTGTGCGGCCATCCAGCCAGTTCTTTATCCACCGAGTGGTCCACCTATCAAATTGATGTCTCTCCTACTTAGAGAGAAGGATGTCATGTGGGACAGTGTTGAATGCTTTGCACAAGTCCAGGTAGATGACATCAACTGCTCTACCTCTGTCCATCAGTTCTGTAGCCCCATCATAGAAGGCCACCAGATTGGTCAGGCAGGATTTCGCCTTAGTGAAGCCATGCTGGCTGTCACCAAGCACCTTGTTGGTTTTCATGTGCCTCAGCATGCCTTCCTGGAGAATCCACTCCAAGATTTTGCCAGGCACAGAGGTGAGGCTGACTGGTCTGTCATTCCTTGGGTCACCCATTTTCCCCTTCTTGAAAATGGGGGTTATATTTCCCTTTTTCCAGTCGTTGGGTATTTCACCTGACTGCCATAATTTTTCAAATATGATGGACAGTGGCTTAGCAACTTCATTGCCAGCTCCTTCAGGACCCGTGGATGGATTTCATCAGGTCCCATGGGCTTGTGTACATTCAGATGGTCTCGAACCAGATCCTCTCCTACAGTGGGCCCAGGGTCTTCATTCTCAGTGTCCCTGCGTCTGCCTTCCAAGACTCGGGTGGTGTGGTCAGAGCATTTGCCGGTGAAGACTGAGGCAAAGAAGTCATTAAGAACCTCAGCCTTCTCCAACTCCAGGGTAGCCAGTTCTCCTGATAGCTTCTGGAGAGGGCCCACGTTGTCCCTAGTCTGTCTTTTATTTGCAGTGTACCTATAAAATCCCTTCCTGTTATCCTTAACATCCCTAGCCAAGTTTAATTCTAACTGGGCCTTAGCTTTCCTGGCCGACAGATGGGTGCCTCTGTTCCTTTCAGATTAGAGTCCCCTACTGCTACTGCCCGCCGCTTTTTCCTGGCAGCACCAGTAGTGACCTTCTTTACCAGTGCACTAGCTGGTTGCGGCCGGTGGGAGCGCTGTTGCCCATCAGCCCCCTGCAGGACAGCAAAGTGGTTCTGGGTGGGGACGACAGATGTAGGAGGAAGCCCCTTGCTGTTAATTGCCCTCTTCCTCCTTTTTTTGTTGTTTTTTTCTGTTACCGTTTCCCAGCTTCCTGGGTTAGCAGCCTCCTTTCCTGCATGGGCAACAGTAGACGCTCGAGGCCCCGGAACAGTCTGGTCCCGGAGCAAGCAGTGCTGCTTCCCCTCAGCTTCCCTGACACCTTCCAGCCTGGTAACAGCTACATTTTCATAATCGTAAATTGCTTGAAGACAAGTATGTCATAGAAGCTTATCTTTAAAATATACATTGAAATATATGCTTTTAAGGTGCTAGCAAATATATTCTTTTCTGAAAGCATGCCTACTGTACTGTGTCAAACACAAATTTAAAAAATGACAATTGCAAAATTGTATTTTTAACTGCTTGAAGTTTCTGTGTGAATAGAGAGCTCAGCTGAGTCTTAAAATATGTCTAGGATTCTTAACCATAAGAAGCGCTATCTTGATTATACTTCTGGGGATTTTGTGTCTGGTCTAGAATGCTAACTCTGAAAAATGTCTGGTTTATTTTAGCATGAGAAAGCTAGATGACTTAACTGTAATTTATCAACTCAGCACAAGCTTGAGAAGTCTTGATTTTCCTTCCACCTCCTATGTTGCCTCCAGTTATGAAAGTACAAAAGGAAATAGCATCAGATGACCTACGCATGTCCTTTGAATCCTACCAGCTCATACTGCAGTTGTCAAACAGCAGGAGGCAAGCACCAAACCACTTTCCAGATTAAAGCTTTCAAGCAGGTAAATAGAATCAGTTTTATTAGGCAGAGAAACATGCCATGCAAACCCATTTTGAACTACAGATTTTCATATCGGAGACACTTCAGAGGTAAGCCTAGCTGGCTATATTGCCTATTAGCCTTGGTGGCCCACAGTATAGTTTTGTAAACACAAAGTAGGGTGTGCATGGTCTCTGAAAAGGGGTCCTTTTTATTTACCAAGTTTCCAAACACTAGATCTCAGAAGAGAACCCCGGGACAAAAGGAGTCACCCTATGTTTAAGGAGAGATAGATACCATTTGGAAGTCATTTGCTCACTGAAGAGATAGAAGGGAGAAAACATCTGTTGACTTTGGGAGGCTTGCCAAGCAAAACAGGAGTTGCGGTTGATAGGACATGCTAACAAATCCAAGGAAAGTATTATTTGTGTATAGAAGCATAGAAGACACATACTACACATAGTTTTCAAAGGATAACCTTCAAACTAGCACAGCTGGATTTTTCCTGTGATCCAAATTTTACCTGTAGGCTGGTTATCTACCTCTGCTTTGTTTGAAGAAAGAAAATGGAGGCTAAACCAGTTTTTCTTAAATATTTTATATATGCACAGAAGACAGCTCACTTTGTCAGCTGTTCTTCAGCCTTCCTGATAATTTAGAAGATATATTTGCACTGAAACTAGGAGAGAAAAAACTGAGAGACATAAAAAAAATACGCCTGTATTTTACAAATTAAAATATGGATTTATTACAATCTGTGATCAAGATTGAAGCCTCTTGTAACCTGTTAGTTTTCTTTTCCTTAACTTTGAGAGTAAACATCCTGGCATATGTTAATTTAGAAATTTTATTCTAGGATGATCCTGTGCCTTCACTGTCAGAAGTGACACTTTGATGCTCTCATGTAGGTCTTGATCGCTATATTCCATGTATGCAAAATTGTTAATTCACTTTGTCCTGTCTGAAATTGCTGTGATAGACGCCAATTTAGGCCCTGCTTTTATCTGCCATGTTCGTTTTCAGAAGATGAATTAACTTGTGGAGCAAGATGCCTTTGACAACAAAAAGCACATGGTAGGACTATCTGTAGCTGGTGATATTGTTATGAAGCAGTTGTGCTTAGAGATTTTTTATTTTTTTTTTAATTACAGGTGAATAAAGTATCCTGAAATATCAGAAGCTTTTAATCTCCATCATTGTAACAACATAAATGATCAAGTAACCATCCATAGAAAGGACTTAGTGAGAGCCTTGCAGGGTTCATTTCCATATTACAAGGCTTCCCAGAAAGTGAGAAGGGAATCACTCTGAAACTCAATTGAATCTCCTGTGTCAGTCCATGAACTGTTCTGAATATATACTGGTGTAAATGAGATGTGGCATGGCATAAGCAGCTCTTTCACTATTAAACAAAGCAGCCAGAACATGGAATGGTACCTATAGCCCCAAAACATGTGTGCAGGGGTACTAACACCTCCGTGTCTCATGAACAGGCCTCTCTCTGGTCATCATGAAGTCAGACTTTGCGCTGCAATTGTGGGTTGTTGTCCTTGAATCCATAACATTTTGTCTGCAGCATTCATAATTTTGAGCAAGAGTCTTAATTCTTGCCAGATATAAGCTTGTATTTTTGTTCCTTTGACTGACGATTCAGTTTAGTTGAAAGGAGTTAAAGGATGTTAAAAGCCTTTCCTGGACTAAATTATTCACCAGCAGTCAATACAGTAAGGAATACTTCCAGGAACTCATGACATTGCTATCACAGAGGTCTCAGAGGCAACTAATTTTCCTTATGAATCAGGAAAAGGCAGAAGCAGTGGGACTGAAAGGAGGATAAAGTCAAGGAACAGACCCCTTATCTACTGGGTGGTGAAATTGGGCAGGTTTTTTCTGAGATAAGGTGAAATCAAGATTATTTGTGTTTGCAGTGTCTATACATATACTCCTTCTACTCATCCACTGTTACGTGCATGAATTGAAGTCTGAAGAATAAGAAAAAGTACTTCAAATCTCCTAAGGATATCTTAATAATTACCAGAAATGTGAAGTTCCTTTGTCTTTCAGGAAATTACTCAGGAGTGGGACTAGTTTCAATGTTTGGATAAATCTTTTGGTCAAAGAAGGCTAGGTAACCTATTCCTTCACCCTGTTTTTCCACTCTCTTATGGGCAATTACCAGAGAATATTTCAACGTGGCTACTATTACTGTTAGCTGCTTAGTTAAATGGAGTTAGTTTAAGATAAAGACAGTGCTTGATGTCAAAAAAAGTAAAAGAAAAAGGAATGTTGGTGAGCTGCTGTGGAACAATTTAGAACTTGTTTTTCAAATCCTTTTTTATTTTTTGTTTCTTTCTTCATAGAATATTACTCAGAGTACTCTAAGGATTTCTGTCTCTTAAAAAAAAATCCTCAGGTTGCAATATATTGAGCTGGGGAAAAATAATCAGCATGAAATATAAGTATTAAAATGAATTAAACAAACTAGATGGAACCCCCAGTGCTGGGTAATACAATAATTGAAACCTCAGAGCTAGGAAACGGGCTGCTGGCATATCTCTTTAATTGTATCTGTTTGGTCATCTCATCAGTAGAAAACTCTTTCTTGCTTTATTTCATCATTCCACCTGTGGTCCCAGATGGTATCAGGAAATGCAGAAACACAGAAAAATGAAAGCAGCAGAGCTTTAAATAGACCAATGTGTCTGTTTAAGGATTTATAACAGAGACAGACAGGGTCTCCAAAAGGCAGAATCAGTCTCTCATAACTTTCCATGCAATCACAAAAGAAAAAGATAGTGAACAAAAGGAAATTAAATATAATTTCCCATGAGCTTTAATATTGTTAAGATTTATTGCAAATCAGGAAGAGCTGAGAATTATGTCTTTAGTTCTTTGATGTTACTCCTTAATTTCTATATCTTTTGGAGCTCTCTAATATTGGTAATGCTTAAGTCTGTAGAAGAAAAAAACTTCCTAACTAGCTGGAAAGAATTTTGATTAATTTTAAGTCTTTTAAGATTTTAAGTCTTCTTACTTTCACTTCAGAGGTCTTCTGAAGGTCTCTATTTCTTTATATAGAAGATATAAATATGCTTTTAATGGACCCACTGCTATTTAAACTCTTGTGATGATTGTGGCCAAATGGAAAGCTTAGGGAAAGTCCACATTTTACAAAATCCCAGAGACTTTGAGTGTTTTAATTTCAGTATTACTCTTCTGTCCTGGTAAAGGGGTATGTTGATACCAGGGTCCATGGAGGACCTAATTATGTCATCAGCTTTATGTAAAGAGACAGCTAAACAGAGGTGTTGTGGAAGAAGACGGCCCACAGAAATACATGGACAGGCTAAGAAATGCTTCAGAGAGGCTTTTACATGTGAGATCAAAGAGACAAGGTGGGAATTCAGGCCAGCAAACATTATGGGGATGAAGACGGATCTAATTTTCCGTGTTTCTGCAGAAGAGAAGTGATCATCCTGAAGACAAGGAGCCAAGAACAAATGAATCCCAGGTTGGACAGAGACCTAAGACTGATTCGATTATCCTCTGGATTTCAAGGAATGACTATGAACTCTTTGCTACCCCTGAGAAAGGTGGGAACTTGAATTACCCTGAGTCCTTTGTGTGGCCTCTCCTTTCCACTTGGTATCAATTAGAAGGAATTTTCTGAGAAAATAACCCATCACTTAATTTTTATATGTCTTTCTAAATATTTACGATTTTATATAAATACTAAGTTTTACTGTTGCTGTTTTTATTTCTTCAGGATGAAACTCTTACCAAATGGTTTGCTTGCAAAACTTGTCATTAAACATAGCAGCATAAATAGCTATGGATAAGAGACCTTTGTGGTGTTTTGGGTTTGCAGATCCTCTAGAACTTTTCCTGCATTTCATAATCTTTTAAACTGGTGAAATGTGCCAAGTCTTTCTCCCCCCCAGTTTAATACTCTTGCTCAGCCAGTGTATTTGTAACTGGGTGGAATTATGTGTTATTTAAATAATGACTCCTGTCTGAAAGTAATTTCTGCCCTGTTTGTGGAAGAACTGTGCACACAAAAACAAAACCTGTGGCAGCTTAGGATTTCTGTTTGAAATCCTGAATGGAATAAAATGAGTGGAAATAAAGCCTCAAAATATTGTGTGTTGTAACTCCTTGTTCCGTTCTAAACATAGAAATCTGAACTATTAAGAGGTCCAAATTCTGGTACAAACAATTTTCTCCTTCATTTTAATAATTCATGTAGCCAGATGTGGTGACAACAAACTTTGATCCTTACAGTTGTTTTTATAAATGTCCAAGTTGCATCTGGGTTGATACTAGTCAAATAATTTCTGAACACATTCAAATAAGTTGTTTTTTGCTAGATCTGCATAGATCTCTTATAAGAGTATCAAAATTGGAGTGCATTGTTTGTTGTCTCTTTTGAAGGATACTTCGGAGTATTAGAAACCTGGAAGATAAAAAAGGGGTAACAGGTTCAAACTTAAAGAGGGGAAGTTTAGATTGGATATGAAGAAGAAATTCTTTACTGTAAGGGTGGTGAGACATTGGAATGGGTTGCCCAGGGATGTTAATGCTCCATCGCTGGTGGTGTTCAAGGCTGGGTTGGACATAGCCTTGGGTGGCATAGTTTAGTGGGAGGTGTCCCTGCCCATGGCAGGGGGGCTGGAGCTAGATGATCTTGAGGTCCTTTCCAACCCTTACTATTCTATGATTCTATGATTCTATGATAAACCTTATGGCTCCCTTCATATCAACAGTGCAATAGAAAAGCACCAATATTCTTTTGATGATGAGAACAGAATGTGCCAAATAGCATGCAATCCTTAGCTCCAACATGTTTTATTTAAATATTTACAGTAAACTATTTATTCACTCTAGATTTTCTATTACACACACATATAAATTATATATAAATATGTCCATGCATATATCAGAATGCTAGAAAAAGTCACGTTTATATAGACTTCTGTAATTTTCCCTGGAACATTTTTTTTTCTTTATGCCTGTCCAAGTTTAGAACTATCTCTGAAGTATTATCAAAGTAGAAAAGGAAATGGCTGAAATTCCATTAAAGCAAGGTAAATATTGTTTTTAAACATTGGATTAGAGTAAATCTAATCCAGCCTGCACAGTTAGGGATTCAGTACTCTGCACAGCGCTACCTCAATTCCCAGAAAGAATGATTGTAAGCAGAAATATAATATTCTGCCAGGAAATCACTAGTTCCGAGTTATTAGATTCCAGCCCTAGTTGAGACTGCGGCAAGGAGACGGCACAGGAAGCATTCAGAGTTCTTTGTAAGTGTGGCTCGACATTTTTTAAACAGTCTACTTCCAAAGGTAATGGAAATGATGGACTGCAGCAACTGAACTGCAGGTGTAGAGAGACCCTCCTGTAAACTGCGATTATTTCTTCTTTTCCCGTTGGAAGGATAAATTCAGTGTAAGCACAAGTATTTCATTCTGTTCTCTAGTGCTCAGACTTGAAGCATTTGTACCTTTTGCATTCTGAAATAACTGTATCTATCTTTGCATGAATCCCTGTATGTGGGATGCAGAATGTCTGTTCTCTTTGTGCAAAACTGACAAAATTTCAGTCTTCACTAAATAACTTCAGTCTCGATCAGAAACTTGGACCAAAAACCCTCTAAGGTTACTGAAGTTGGTATTTGATATCATACTTTTCTGTGCTAAGGAGCTTTACAGTACCCATTAAGAGGATCATATTGCCTACATGTGTGAAGTAGGTACCTCAAACCAAATAGTCTGCAGTGCATTGATTACGAAAATTATTATTTTTTTGTTTTGTTTTTAATCAGGGTAATACTGGTATTTTACTTACTTTTTCCTTTAATTTTAAGGAAAGTATTTTGGAAAAAAGCATCTGTTTAGTGAGAGTCAAAAAAACATTCTGTAATGTTGGTCTTTTGTCACATGGGACCTATAGTTCAGGTATTTCATGTTCCTTTTACCTTCTCTCAGTTGTGTTTCCCAGCCAGACAATATCTACTCTTCTATTTTTCACCACAAAACCTTATTGATTCTTCTTGGGACAATTCTACTAGTTACATTTAACTCTTCCACTTAACAGATCAAATTCTTAACTGCTCAGCCTTAACTAGAATATTAAATACCACTGAAAGGCTGTTTACATAGATTATAAAAAATAATAAATAAATAAATCTATGTCCAGTTAGAAGTGGGCAGCTATTGTTTATAATAAATCCCCATAACACGTTTCCTACCACAGCAAACATTTGTATTCCTAGTTTTAGCAGGGGTAAAGGACTGCATCTAGTATGGAGAAATAATTAAGTTCCTTTCTTTGCTCTAACTATATAGGAACAACTCCTCCCCCCCCCCCCCTTTATATTCACTCTTTCGTCTTGAATAACTATCCCTGAAATTGCTCTAATGATCATTACATTTACACTAATCAGAAAGATCTTAAACAGTATTTAGTTTGGCAAGTGTCCTGCCCTTCAAAAAACACTGGAAAAAAGCATAGCTATAACTGTTAGGTTGATCTACAGAGGTTTTAGTAAAAAGAACAGCTGGATAAACACTGTTTCTAAAGCTAATGATATGCTATTAGAGGTATGAGGTACATCTCCAACGTAATCTTCATGAAATAATCATGTTTTTTTCCCCAGTAATAAAACTCATGCTAAAATATTTGGGCTTGCCAGTCAAAGTAACAGAAAATAAAATAAGTCTATTTCATTTTTCTTGGATCTTGTGGAAGGATATTACTTTTTAAATTGCAGCTCTGCTACCTCATCTGTCAGGTTAATTTCACCAATGTTTTCCATTTCCTTCTGTTGAAAACCATTAAAATTATGATATTTAATATGAAGCTTCATCTCAGTACGCTGTTTATTTAAGACAATTGATGCGAATGAAAGAATTTTGGTCTCTTTCTCAAAGGCTCCAGTATTTCCGCTGTCCAGATATAGCCTTCCTAAAGTGACCTGTTAGTTAATTTTGGTTAACGTCATAAATCCTTCTAAAAATTTGCTTGAAGTCTTGTTCATAAGCCTGAAGTAAACACTCTAGGCTAATCCTGTCTGCGCATTCTCATTCCACACTCATTTAGTGTAGGATGCTGCCTGCCCACAGTCTCTGCCTCACTGAAGTAGACAGTGTTATGAATGAGAATTTATTTCCCATAATTGTTCTGCTTGACTGATGTTTTTGTCAAGATTAAGACATCAACAAACTGCCTGAATTTGAAAACTGATGGTTGCCTTGGATGTTCTGCTGAAACAACGACAGAGCGAAAAACTGTGGCTTTCCAACAGCCAAGTGGTTGCGGTTATTACTAGCCTGGGTTGGGTTTGATCTGGTAAATATGGGATGGCATACCTTGTGCCCCATCAAGCAGCCTGGCCGGTTTGGAAGGAGTAGAAGATCTCGACCATGTGAATGTTTGACTACTTTTAGTGCTTGAATTTCATTTTTTGTGGCTGATGTACTTAACCAGCTCAGAGACTGGAGGCTGAAGCCTGTCACTGGACGGATGGGACGCCAGCCTGACCACTGTGTTGCCTCTCAGAGTCCCTGTGGCTGGGGCAGGAGCAATCTTCCATATCTTTCACTGGCCAATTCTCCCCCTGTACTGCCAGGGCCAGTACAGCTGGGTGGTTTGGGGTACAGCCTCGATGGTACCCATCAGGTATTAAAGTGAGGCAGCACCTGTTGATCCACTGATGAGTTTTATAATACTGCAGTGGCATTCTCATCTCTCATTTGCAGCAGCTTTACCCTTTACTTGAGGGGAAAAGTGTATATTCATATCTTTTAACCGGCTGTTAACTTCCATTAGTTTTTGTGTAAAAACTTCCAAAGCCCCAAGCAGCTGCCAGGCTTTGGATTGCCTGTGTTCATAGAATCCTAGAATGGTTTGGGTTTGTAAGGGGCCTTAAAGATCACCTTGTTCCAACCCCCCTGCCACATGCAGGGACGCCTTCCACGAGACCAGGTTGCCCAAGGCCCCGTTCAACAGGGCCTTCAACACTGCAAGTGACAGGGCAGCCACAGCTTCTCTGGGCAACCTGTGCGAGTCCCTCACCACCCACATTTGGGAAGATTTTTTTCCTAACGTCTAATCTCAATCTCCCCTCTGTCAATTCAAACCCATTCCCGTTTGTCCTGCCACTACACTCCACGTAAAACCCCCCTCCGCTCCGGCAGCCCCGCCGCCTCCTGTGCGCGGCTGTCACGGCAGAACAGCAGAGGGCCCTAGCGCCCCGCCTGAGTCTGTCTTCAGCTGTTGTGCCCGTGCCAATCCGTCACCGGCAGTTCTCAGTGTTGATAAAACAAAGATAAATTGTGCGAGGCACGCACCTTCCCTTTCACTCTGCCGTCCGAGAGGCAAATGGGAAACACTGAAGCTAATCAGCTTCTGGCGTCCCGCTGGGCCGGCCGGCTGTGCTCCTGCAGGGATGCTCTTCCTGGTGCCCGGCCCTCGGTGCGGGTTCCCTTCAGACCGGTGTGGCCAGAGCACCCCTCTGCTCCCAGCCGGCTCTGCCGCTTCCCGGGACCCTCCGCCGGCGGAGCCTGGCCAAGTCTTAGCTGCTGACAAAGTAGCTTAAAAAAACCTTTCCAGGGTAAATTTCAAAAGGTAGGAGAAAAAAGCTGCTCCGACTCTGCACAGGAAGGTCCGTGTGGATACATGTGTTTATTTGGAGTGGATACATTAAAAATGGTATTCATTTAAGCATAACAGGAGCAACATTTCTGTTGTTGGGGGTTTTTCCACTGCTGCAGAGGTTTTGATACTATTTTGCTTAGAGGCGTTGCTAATTTTCAATTCAGAGCAAGTCATGATATGGCATTTCCAGTATCTTGAGAGAGACTCTCAAGGGCAATAGCATATTCTTTCTCAAATGTGGGAACTTCACTTTCTTTTTCTTAGTTTTTAGTAAGAACTACACTTTTCTTTTTCAATGCCATTTTCTTTAGCAACATGCCAGATAATTGATAGTCATGGGAAGCTTTGGAGTAAAAAAACTTATTTTTTAAGCTTTAAAGTATTATTCTGCTTCTGCGCAGGGTTAGTTCTCAGTGGGAATGCCATCATCTGGTTTGGAAATAGAGATACGAGAGGTTTGTTATTGAGACGTTAGAGGGAGATCTTGTGGTCTAAAACAAGTTTTGGGGCTCTAATTCCACATCCTCTGCAATATTTACAAGGCAGCTGGCATAGATGTAATCTGGCTTTACTCAGTGGAGTTCCTCCTGATCTATACACTGCAGTAGAAATCAGAAGCAGACACTCCACATCTGTTTCTGATTTTCCACGTGGGAACCAAAACCTATAACATCTAAACCTCAATTCATACATTTTAATATTTTAACAGAGACGTCTCTCCATTAAGATTGACTTAGGAGGGAAGGGCTGCTTGTGTTCAAGGCCAGGTTGGATGAAGCCTTGAGCAACCTGGTCAGGAAGGTGTTCCTGACCATGATGGGGGAACTAGATGATCTTTAAGGTCCTTTCCAGGCCTAACCATTCTGTGACATTCCTGCTAAGGAGGTGACACAGGTTAATTAATTAGCATCTTTTGCAGGTGCTTTTTAAAATGCACAGCACTAGAAGTACAAAGCCACTAGTTACTGAAATGCATCTCCAATTAGCAGTGCTTTTCTGACTTACCTCAGCAATCAGTTTTAAAAGCTGTGTATTTTCTGTGATTCTGTCTCGGATGCTGTAAGGCAGCAGCATTGGCATTGAGACATACCACAGCAGGGTTTGTGGCCTTTCCCAATGACTAGGTGTTATCATGGTTATAGTTCTAGATGTTACTATATAGAATAAATGATAGGCCCTGAAGTAAAGTCCTGTAAACATTATGCACTGAAGGGATAATGACATCATAATCAACCAGAAAAGCAAGGCTCTAGGGCTTGCTGTTGTCACCAGAACCTCCTGTAATTACAGATTTATCCATGGTAGCTTCCTGTTTCACTTTTTCCGCTTTATAATTCAGAGAACCAGTAAGCACGTTTAGTGGAAAACAGGTTGCTAGTAGAGGAATATAATCTCACAGCTAAAAATTGTAACTATCAAACCCAGTATTTTGCATAGCCTAAATTGTTATGAGCATCAAATGTACTTGACTGAATAGGACAGTTCTGTTAACAGGGGATTAATGCTCAGCAGAGGTTTTTTTTGTCAAAACTAGTTCTGACACAGAACTTGGGTGGACAGAGAAGGTAATTCAGGGTGTTTCACTTGTCTCATTGAATGCTTCTCTTTGCAAAGAGGTGATGACTCTATTTGGAAGGTATTTCAGGATGTAGTGTGCTCCCTGCCTGATGCACTGTAACACCTGAGTACATCTGCTGCATAAATGGAGAGCAGGGATGGGGTGAAAGAGTAATTTTGGGACTATTGGTATCTCAGAGCAGTTCTGTTGCTGGATGCTGACTCCCTGCATCTGGCCTTTAAGAAGTGTGTCTAATCATCTGTACTTCTAATCACCTCTAGCTGTTTTGTGTCTTCTCACATGACTACTGAAGTAATCCTGTTATCACAGGACTATGCCTTTCTAAAACACAGTGCTGTAATTACAGTGCTGCAATTACATTTGTCCATGATTTATGACACACTTTCGGTGAACAGAGTGAACACTTGTCCTGGGTTCAGCTATAACAGTTATTTTTTCCTTCTTAGTAGCTGGTGCAGTGCTGTGTTTTCAACTTTAGCCTGAGAACAATGCTGATAACACACTAGTGTTTTAGTTGTTGCTAAGTAATGCTTAGTCTGATCAAGGACATTTCAGTCTCATGCTCTGCCAGTGAGGAGGGGCACAAGAAGCTGGGAGGAAGCAAAGATAGGACACCTGACCCAAACTAGCCAAAGGGGTATTCTGTACCAAAGCACGTCATGCCCAGTATAAAAACTGGAGGGAGTCACCTGGAAGGCCCAGATCACTGCTTGGGTCGACTGGGTGTTGCTCGGCAGGTGGTGAGCAATTGTATTGTGAATCACTTAAGTTTATTGTTTGGGGTTTTTTTATCCTTCCCCTTTTACTTTTATGTTCTCTCCCCTTGCTATTTCCTTTATCGTCAATATTATTAGTAGCAGTAGTTTTGTATTGTACTTTAATTACTGGACTGTTCTTATCTCAACCAGTGGGGTTTACATTCTTTCGATTCTCCTCCCCATCCTGCCGGGAGCTGATGGTATGGGAGTAAGAGGAAGAGTGAGCAAGCAGCTGCCTGGTTCTGAGTTATTCCATCCCAACACACCCAGTCACTTGCCAGCACCTATATTAAATGTTCAGACCAATGTAGAGATATTCCAGCTGCTCCAGCCAATGAGCCGGCTTTAATTGGAGCTCGGCTCAGATGCCTCTATACAAATGCCCGTAGCATGGGGAGCAAACAAGAGGAATTAGAGATGTGTGCACATCTACGGGGGTATGATATCGTAGGCATCACAGAAACATGGTGGGATGGCTCCTAAGACTGGTGTGTTGGAATGGAAGGTTACAGGCTCTTTAGGAAAGACAGGCCCGGTAGGCGGGGAGGGGGAGTTGCTATTTATGTTAGGGATAGGCTGGAGAGTATGGAATTCTGTGTGGGGACAGGTGAGCAGTTGACAGAGAGTTTGTGGATCAGGGTTAAAGGAAGAACAGCGATGGGTGACATTATTGTGGAGATCTGTTAGAGACCGCCTGACCAAGAGGACTCGGTGGATGAAGCTTTCTATAGACAGATAGGAACAGCCTCACGCTCGCAGGCGCTTGTTCTCATGGGACTTTAACCACCCTGATGTCTGTTGGAGGGATGGTACAGCCCGGCACAAGCAATCCAGAAGGTTCCTTGATTGTGCGGAAGACAACTTCCTTCTGCAAGTAATAGAGGAGCCGAGAAGGAGAGGTGCCATGCTTGACCTTGTCCTCACCAACAGGGAAGGGCTGGTTGGAAATGTGACGCTCCAGGGCAGCTTTGATTGCAGCAATCATGAGATGGTCGAATTCGAGGTCCTCAGGACAGTGAGAAGAGCGTGCAGCAAGCTCACTGCCCTGGACTTCAAGAAAGCAGACTTTGGCCTCTTCAGGAACCTGCTCAGTAAGGTTCCGTGAGATATAGCCCTAGAGGGCAGGGGGGCCCAAGACTGTTGGTTGATATTCAAGGATCACCTGCTGCAAGCTCAGGAGTGATGCATCCCAACTAGAAGGAAGTGCAGCAGGAGGGCCAGGAGACCTCCTTGGATGGATAAGGAGCTGCTGAGCAAAATTCAAACGAAAAAAGAGGCTTATAAAAGGTGGGAGCAAGGACAGGTGGCCTGGGAAGAATACAGGGTTGCTGTCCAGGAAGCTGGGGACCAGATTAGGAAAGCTAAGGCCCAGTTAGAATTAAACTTGGCTAGGGATGTTAAAGATAACAGGAAGGGATTCTGTAGGTACACTGCCAATAAAAGACAGACTAGGGACAACGTGGGCCCTCTCCAGAAGCTATCGGGAGAACTGGCTATCCTGGATTTGGAGAAGGCTGAGGTTCTTGATGACTTCTTTGCCTCGGTCTTCACCGGCAAATGCTCTGACCACACCACCCAAGTCTTGGAAGGCAGACGCGGGGACGGTGAGGGTGGGGACCCTGGGCCCACTGTGGGGGAGGATCTTGTTCGGGACCACCTTAGGAACCTGAATGTATACAAGTCCATGGGACCTGATGAAATCCATCCATGGGTCCTGAAGGAGCTGGCAAATGAAGTTGCTAAGCCACTGTCCATCATATTTGAAAAATCATGGCAGTCAGGTGAAGTTCCCGACGACTGATGTCCTGGGTTCAGCAGCAGCAGTCATTTTTCTCCTTCTTGGTAGCTGGTGCAGCTCTGCGTTTTTGATTTGGGGCCTGGGAACAGCGCTGATAACACCAGTATTTTCAGTTACTGCTTGGTAATGTTTAGGCTGGCCAAGGACTTTCTGAGTTTCATGCTCTGCCAGGGAGGAGGGGAAGCCGGGAGGAAAGAGAGACAGGACACCTGACCCAAACTGACCAAAGAGGTTATTCTATACCAGAGCACGTCATGTCCAGGATGTAGAAACGGAGAGCAGAGACCTGGAAGGGTGGTGAGGGTGCACGGTGGGGGGCACTGGTGGGGGTGCACTGCATGGTCGGGCTTGATATTGGATGGTGAGAAATAGTGTTCTTTTTCCTTGTATTTTCTCTTATCATTATTATTATTGGTGGTAGCAGTAGTGATTTGTGTTATACCTTAGTTACTAAACTGTTCTTATCTCAACCTGTGGTAGCTGCATTCTTTTGATTCTCCTTCCCATCCCTCCACGAGTGGAATGAAGAAAGAGTGGGGAGTGAGTGAGAGAGCGGCTGCATGAGTCTGAGGGGTTTAAACCACGACAACTGGAAAAAGGGAAATATAACCCCCATTTTCAAGAAGGGGAAAATGGATGAGCCGGAGAACTAGAGACCAGTCAGTCTCACCTCTGTGCCTGGCAAAATCTTGGAGCGGATTCTCCTGGAAAGCATGCTGAGGCACATGAAAACCAACAAGGTGCTTGGTGACAGCCAGCATGGCTTCACTAAGGCGAAATCCTGCCTGACCAATCTGGTGGCCTTCTTTGATGGGGCTACAGAACTGGTGGACAGGGGTAGAGCAGTTGATGTCATCTACCTGGACTTGTGCAAAGCATTCAACACTGTCCCACATGACATCCTTCTCTCTAAGTAGGAGAGACATCAATTTGATAGGTGGACCACTCAGTGGATAAAGAACTGGCTGGATGGCTGCACACAAAGAGTAGTGCTCAATGGCTCAATGTCCAGCTGGAGACCAGTAACGAGTGGTGTCCCTCAGGGATCGGTGTTGGGACCGGTCTTGTTCAACATCTTTGTGGGTGACATGGACAGTGGGATTGAGTGCGCCCTCAGCAAGTTTGCCGATGACACCAAGCTGTGTGGTTTGGTTGATACATTGGAGGGAAGGAATGCCATCCAGAGGGACCTTGACACGCTTGTGAGGTGGGCTGATGCCAACCTAATGAAGTTTAACCATGCTAAATGCAAAGTCCTCCACCTGGTTCGGAGCAACGCCAGGCACTGCTACAGGTTGGGCGGGGAGGAGATTGAGAGCAGCCCTGCAGAGAAGGACTTGGGGGTGTGGGTTGATGAAAAAATGAACATGAGCCGGCAGTGTGCGCTTGCAGCCCAGAAAGCCAACCGTATCCTGGGCTGCATCAAAAGGAGTGTGACCAGCAGGTCGAGGGAGTGATCCTGCCCCTCTACTCTGCTCTCGTGAGACCTCACTTGGAGTATTGTGTACAGTTGTGGTGTCCTCAACATAAAAAGGCTGGGTTGGACATAGCCTTGGGTAGCATGGTTTATTGGGAGTTGTCCCTGCCTGTGGCAGGGGGGTTGGAACTAGATGATCTTGAGGTCCTTTCCAACCCTAACTATTCTATGATTCTATGATTCTATGATTCTACTGGCCTGGCTTAACCGCTGACAGTCCTTTTCGGTGCCCATTTGAGGGGCAACTGGTAGTGACTCGGATTGGTCCTGTGGTTCAGCTGAAGCATCTGTCAGTGGGGTTGCAGTGGCTGCTGTGCTCATTGCTTTAGATGGAGCAGCCGCCTTATTGCTTTGCCATCAGATCCAGAGACATCTTTTTCTTGCTGCTTACAGAGCAGGGTTCTGTAGGTGTAGGCAAAGCCCCAGCAGGGTGCAGTGATTTGTCGTCTGGTGTTGCCAGGACCTCAGCACACCTGTCTGTTTTGGTAGTTTTTTTTCCCTTCTCGCACTTCTTCAGGCATGAAGTTCCAAAGCACTGGAGTTGCCACTGGCCTGGGTACTTGCCCATAAGATCCCACACACCCTGTCACTTGTGACTTTCCAGACTCGGGGAATATCTCTTGAGGATATTCTTTGATAGTTGTTCAACCTTAGACAACACTTCAAGAAGTTATTTTAACATGATGTTTCATTCCCACTTAGTTGACTGTGTGGGGGAGAGGGGGAATGCAAGAGATGATTGCTCATTGTTCCTAAAGGCTCACTACTGATTTACCTCTGTCCTTGTTTCATGTTTTTTGGCATGATAAAGGCGGTACTGAATTTGTGCAAAATGCATTGAGAAATAAGACACAAACTCCTGTGGCGATATCCTTACTTCCTTTATAGGGTCATTGAAATAGAAGGGCTGGGTGTGACCAGGAGAGATGAAGGTTTCAAGGAAATCTTCACGGTTCAAATGAATCACTGTTACAGGCTCCTGTTTATTTTAGTCCTGTTGTGTAAATAGGAAGGACTAAGTTGCTACTGAATGGCACATTCAAAACACTCAATTAGCTGCCACAGAGCTCCTTCCTGTGTCTGATATTTTGCAGTGTTTTATATCAGGCTGCGTTTCTTGTGAAATGTGGATACTTTCTTCTCTTATTAGTAGCTGGAATGGAAGTGTGCCCGCATTGTAAAGAAGTCTTACTGGATGGTGGCTTAATTCCATAATCATAAACTAGTGGGTTTACCTCTACTTATTTATACAAGATCAAACCTTACAAGATGTTTTCTGTTAGTTTTGGTTTTGCTTGTTTTAAGAAAGCACTAAAATAAAGCAAAAGTATTTTTTTTGTTAATGCATCACAAACATGTTTTAACCTTAAAGTTAGTACAAGATAGTCCACTTAATGATATATATCTTAATCCAGTAGTGGTTATGATTGCTTACAATAATGTGGGCTTCCAAGGTTGTTGTTCACCAGCCCACACAGTGTCCTTCTGTCCAGGGTTGTACAGAAAGCTCACGTTTTTCCTGACTGGAAGGCAGACAGTGCAATCTTGAGGTGACAGCATCAAATTCACTAAATTTACTTTGTGTAAAATAATAATTAAATCAGCGACTGGGCTGTTTCCTACTGGTTAGTAAGTACTTTCTCTCCTTCCACCTCTAAGTAAATGAATATGTAAATACTGTTTTTCAAGGAGAACACTTTCAGTGGAAGGTAAAATGCATCCAATAGTATTAAAAAACCCTTACAGTGAATTTGTTTGGAGTCTGGGGGACTATGAAAACAGCAGAAAATATGTGTTTTCTTAATTCTGAGTGTTTCAATTGCACAGTAGGTAAAAGAGAATTTTTACCTATTTCTTATTTCATACCATTGTTGCCTTGCATTTTTTTATTAGTATTTAGAAATACATAAGTTTGGAAGGATTGAATTGGTTTGTTTTGCCCAGTCCCCAATATTTTCTTCATCTTATATTTTCATTTATTTTTTTTTCCCCCAACTTCCATTTCAGATCAAACCAAGTTTGGATTTTTCTGTTCAGTTCTGTAGCTAAATTGGCAAGTTAGTTAGGTATTTACAACTTCACAGTTACTCTTAACTTTTGGTTTTACTCAGACGCTCAAGCTTAAAACTGTGTTGCTGTGTTTCAAGCCTATGTTTCTAATAACCTTGTTGGGGTTTAGTTAGTGAGCTTACAGCTGTGCTGCTTGCCTTGAGATTCTTTAATCTTGAAATTGACTTTCAAAAATTAATAAAATTACAATTTGATTATTAATTAGCCTTCATGTTTAATTATACAATGTTCTGTTTGTGCCTCTGGACGTATCATAACTTATTCCTTCCAAGTGTAAGTATATATTGATTCCATCTCGCAGAGCATTTATAAGTTTATTGGTAAGGCCAAGTATTAACACCAGAAAACCTCCCTGTGACTTAGAGGGGCTTGCCTTGTTTCCTGCCCAAGGGACAGCCTTTTACTTCTGTGAGGGCTCCTTTGCCCTTTTTGAATTAGGCTATGTCTTTGCACATTAGACAGTAATCTCACTTAGGAATTCTGGCAAGTGTTTTCTGAAAATCCAGGTGCACAGTATCCACAGCATTCCCCATGTTTGTATTGGCAGCCACAGGCTTAAACAATTCCAGCAAGTAAGCGAGGCATGCACTTCCCTTCCTGAGATCATGTTGACTATCCTTGATTCAAGATGTGGTTTACTGACCATTCTTCCATTTTCTCTAACAACTCTTTCTAAGGCTTTCCTCACAACTGATGCAAAACTACAGAAAAAAGTCTGTACTTTCTTGATCAATAGGTCTTAAAAATGGCCTTATTTTGGTGACTTGCCACACTTTCAGTTCTTTTCCATCTCTGTTCTCTGAGTTTCTTATCTTTGAGTTGAAAAAGCCATCATTTCCTGTCAGGCTTTCTGTAGGGTTAAGATTTGTCAGAATTTGCTACCTGTAGCTGATAAATCATAAGAGCTTCAATGTAATAATCTGGGCCTATGAAATGGCAAAGAGAAAACAAAGAAGTTAAATAAGTGCTTGGTTTTTTGTTTTCTTGGTTTTGTGGTGTTTTTCTTTTTTTTTTTTTCCTTCCTTGGATGGTGAAAAAATTATTCCTAGTGGGGCTTGACGAATTTCTAGATCTTATAATGAAAATTGGTACCTCTTTGGAGACTTTCATGTCCCAAATGATAGAGTCTTCCAGTTTCTTGCTGTGTTGGAATTTGTGGGCTTTTTGCTTTCCTAATGGAATAATTCTTGCAGCTCAAAATAAGTTTCAAAGTAAAAGATAATTCAGAACAAACAGAGGCAGAAACACTGTCTTTGTCCCATCCTTCTTTCACATCTATTCATTATAAAAGAAGAGGTTGCATATTATTAAATTAGAGTTGCTCTTTGGTGGACAGTAAGTATTCCCAGAAGATTTGCTTGAAGTTACTGTATCAAAGCTCATTACAAACCTTTTTCCTTTACTAAGTTGTTTTTTTGGGGTTTGGTTGTATTTTTTTTTTTTTTAATTATTTTATTTTCAGTGCATTACATGAAGAACTTCAGAAGACAAATAAGGAAAGAATAGAATGATACACTTTTTCTACAAAAAATCTTCAGATTCTTGCCATGACTGTCCATGTTATGATATGGCATTATTGATTTCTGTAAATTCTAATTCATATTACAAAGGATGAAATGGTAAAATAAAGAACATGTAGATAAATGTGGCTAAATAGTGTGATTGTATTCTAGTACTAGGTTCTGCCCGCTGCTCAAAGAGAAAATGCTTTGACTTACCCATTCTTGGAATTGTTTTTATAATGGAACAACTACAGTATTTAAAAATAAAAATTATGTTATGCAACATAAAGCAATTAGAAAGTTCCTGAAATGGGAAGAAATAGTCACTTTTTTTTCAGTGTCGAGGCAACCCACATGTCCCAAAACCTGGTCTTGAGTCCACTGTCAGCTAGTCTTCAAATTCTGTTAAGTCCTGGCCATTCTGCCAGCTGTGGGGAGCGGCAGGACCTACAGTGTCTTCTTTTCTGACAGACTTGGTTTGACAGGACTTCCTTTTTTGTTCGTGCAAGTAATTTGTGAAGCATTATCATCACTAACAGTAAATAAGCTAGGAAATTGAAGGTGACTATGTCTAGGTTGTTACTGACACCTCACAAGGAACTAGAAAGCTAAGCATTGATAAGGTCCAGGCTTGGACCTTATCAAGACCTTGAAGTCTCAGGATAGGTGATGTAGTCAAACTGTTATCAGGATCTGTGTCATGGGTTTGGTCTGCTCCACCTAAATGCTTCCCCACAGTTTCCAGGCATGGTTTGGCTTATTTGGCTAGTTAGGCCACTTCCTGTTTGATTCAGTGTTTTAGTCAGTTGTAACTTTGATAGTCCGTTAACCTGAGAATATTTTATCTTATTAATAATGGCATTAAGGCAGCCTGATTTCTAATCTACTGTTCTATTTCAGGGTGTTTCAAGGTAGAGCAAAACCTGTGGGTACATGCAAGAAGTGACTGCTCAAAATCTCTAGCATTTTGGCCTCAGAAGGACGTAATCTCTAGGAAAAAAGGATCATAGCTTTAATTCATAAAAAAGTGGTACAAATAAAGAATCAAAAATGGTTTTCTTTCCTAGGCAATTATCTCCAGAGCTGGAGGTAAGCTAGTACACTCGCGGCAAATTTCTTGATTAGGAAAAAAGGACAAGATAACTTGAGTGGGCTAATAAATAGTAAGATCAATTGGCTGAACTTTGTGTGACAAGGGATATGTGTTTATGGATAATAATGGATGGATAGACTACTTTCTCCAAGTCTCTCTGTTCCAGAGCTGTCCCACTATTGATAAGTTACCTTCTAATAAAATGAGTAACAGACATCTGGGAACATTCTCAGTATTGTGCTATCAATTCTATGTTGCTTGAATAATACTTTGTAATAAAAAGTAATTTTTGGTAAGTGACGTGGTATTTATTCAAATGAAAAGAACCTGACTGCAGTAACAAAAAAAAAAAAAACAACACAGATGAGAAAAATAGTTTAAATTTGGCAAAATAGAAAGTATTTTCATAATTTTCATGATAAATTGAACTAAAACTCACAGTTGCTTTACATTTTATTCACACAAGACTTTTTTGGCCAGCTGCTGTTGCCAAGTGCTGGTGAGCCACTTTTAATTTTTTAGCACTGGCCTGCCAAGTTATGTAAAGGAAATGTTTGCCCGAGAGGTTGTTTTTCCTAAATTATTTGGAATGCTGGGTTTCAGTTTCCTTTATTAGGGTCTATTCATTTTGTAGAGGTTTTGTATTCTGTCTGTTTTGTTCATCTTCCAATAAAAGCAAATGTCTTATGACCAGAAATCTTCAGCTGATGCAGATAGATCCCTCAATTGCTTGATCCCCAATACCCTTCGTACAACCTATGCCTGTCTTCCCTGTCAGGGAAAAGTCTTTAAGGAATCTTATTTTCCCATGCTGTTTGCCTTCATCTTTTATTGGTTTTCCTTCCCTGACTCAGTTTTTCTCTGTCGCCCTCATGTTACAGTGATAGAATACTTAAATGAGCAACAAAAAAGGGTATCAGAGTTTATAGTAACAGAGAATCAACTGATTATGCAGAAAGGAGTCGGGGTTGGCAGATTTAAAAATACACTTTTTCTGTCAAGACAAAGCTGGTAACTTCCCATGGAGCCTTTTAGAGGTGGGTAAAATGTTCCTGTTATGTAATAGCTAGTGAAGTGCAGTCATGAAATACTCAGTCTTTAAATGAAGAAGCAGAGAGTGACTGGCCTGACAGCTCATCGTTTTCAGAAGTGAAATGCGATGTAAATTAATTATGGAAATATGTGCTTTAATATAACCTTGTCCAAATTGGTTCTTTGCTGCGCACATTTAGCTAAATGTTTTGCTGTTTCTACATGGCTGTGTGTATATTCTGAATGGGAGAGATCACAAAATTAATTAACTCAGAGCCATCACCTATGGTAACACAGGGGATGTTGTTAATTTCTATTCTCCGAGAAAAAGAAGTGATTCCACTAAATAATAATTTATGGTTCGTTGTTCCCCTGCCGCTTCCAGTGAATTTAAGACTTGCACCAGTGCAGATGTGTGCATGTTTTTGCATAAGACCAGCCATTGTGTACTGCTGTGGCTTCATTTGGCAGCTAAAAAAAAGAGAGTAAAAATTCCTGAGCTACACTGAGCGACCAATAAATAATTTAGCTATTGTGTTTAAAGGCTTATTTCATAGTTTTTTTTCACTTAAGTTTCCAGTTTCCAAAAGAAACTCATATGGCTCTTGGACTTCAGCACATATGGGATCTGCATCTTTGTTGCTGACTCCTGCTTCTGTTTTAGAACATGGCAAGATAAACAGATGTGTGACAGGAGGTTGACTTATGTTATGACACAGATGTCTCAGAATTAAGATACAGTTATATCTATGTAAACCTAAGCATCACAACAATGTAAACATTGGTATGTGTGACTAACAGTGGAGCATTGTTGGGAACGTTTGTGCCAATTATATTATTAATGATGGAATTCCAGGCATGTGTTTGGATTACCTATTCATTTCAATCCTTTCCTGTTGTTGATTCTTTCTAGCAGTAATTTTTTCCAATTACAGGAATCGTATTTTTTCTTTTTTTTTTTTTTTTTTTCCTGGAGACACTGGGCCTTTAGTATAGGTAGGAAAAGAGACTGTAAGATGGTTTACATAGCCATATCCTCAAAGGGGCTACTACATAGTGTATCGTTCAAAGCTTAGCACAGCACATACCACAGCTAGAGGATGTAGAACATCTCAAGGGTCCCTGCGGCTGTTTAACTCTTTGAAATATACTGTTCCTTCCAGCATGAGAAGGAAAAAATACACGTTCGCTTGCCAAAGCTGTGCAAACACATTCATCCAAATAACGCTGATCAATTATGTAAAAAAATTAGACATTTTAGGAGCAAGAGGTAGATTAAGGGAAAGAGGCACAGTTCACTTATTTAGTGATGATTTTTGCTTGAAGGCTCCCTATACAAGGAAAGAGCAGCTACTAAAAGAGATATGCAGAGGAGACTGTCTTTATTGTTTAGAGAAGCAGAAGGTGCAATGTTGAAAAACAGACCTATTTCAAGGAGCACAAATCTCTTCCTTCTTTGGGAAAGGTAGAAAGAAATATAGTGGGGGTTTTAGTTAGAAATGTTGGTCACATTGGCTGTGGAGTAAGATGCCAATGCAGTCAAAAATATTTACCCTAAATGTGAATGAAATTCCAGGTATCAGAGGAAATTCTTAGCAGTCATGGCAGTTTGTATAAATGCTATTCTCTTCCAAGCATATTATAGTCAGAACAGTCTTAACTTGCATAAAGATGGGATGTCGTCCTTCTCTACAAGCTCAGGAGTGTTGCATCCCAACTAGAAGGAAGTTCAGCAGGAGGGCTAGGAGACCTCCTTGGATGGATAAGGAGCTGCTGAGGAAAATTTAAAGGAAAAAAGCAAGTTTGCCGATGACACCAAGCTGTGTGGTTCGGTTGATAAGTTGGAGGGAAGGAATGCTATCTAGAGGGACCTTGACACTCTTGTGAGGTGGGCTGATGCCAACATGATGAAGTTTGAGCATGCCAAGTGCAGTGTCTTACACCTGGGTTGGAGCAATCCCAGGCACAGCTCCAGGTTGGGCAGAGAAGAGATTCAGAGCAGCCCTGCGGAGAAGGACTTGGGGGTGTTGGTGATGAGAAAATAACATGAGCCAGCTTCAGTTTGCGCTTGCAGCCCAGAAAGCCAACCATATCCTGGGCTGCATCAAGAGGAGCGTGACCAGCAGGTTGAGGGAGGTGATCCTGCCCCTCTGCTCTCATGAGACCTCACTTGGAGTGTTGTGTGCAGTTATGGTGTCCTCAACATAAAAAGAACATGAAACTGTTGGAAGAAGTCAGAGGAGGGCCATGGGGACGATCAGGGGACTGGAGCACCTCCCGTATGAAGACAGGATGAGAAAATTGGGGCTGTTCAGCCTGGAGAAGAGAAGGCTGTGTGGGGACCTCATAGCAGCCTTCCAATATCTGAAGAGGGCTTATAAGGATGCTGGGGAGGGACTCTTCATTAGGGACTGTAGTGATGGGACAAACAGTAACGGGTTCAAACTTAAACAGGGGAAGTTTAGATTGGATATAAAGAAGAAATTGTTTACTGTGAGGGTGGTGAGGCACTGGAATGGGCTGCCCAGGGAAGTTGTGATTGCTCCATCGCTGGCGGCGTTCAAGGTGGGGTTGGACATGGCCTTGGATGGCATGGTTTAGTGTGAGGTGTCCATGCCCATGGCAGGAGGGTTGGAACTAGATGATCTTAAGGTCCTTTCCAACCCTAACTATTCTATGATTCTATAGTAAAGATGAAATCCACCTTGCTATGTTTAGCTGTAAACACTAAAATGCTTGTGTCGTAACTATTCTGTGTGTGTGAAGTCTCATCTGGTTGAGAACTGTGCATTTTGGTGAGTCATTTTCCCCCTCAGGTATGTATGGCTCCATAATGCAATTTGAGCTCACCAAATATCTACCCTGGCTTTCTGCTGATGTTGATGTCCTGCAGAAGTTTTAAGAATCAGAGAAATTCATGTTGAAGGTCTGTTGCAACAAATAGGGATGGAAGCTTCTATTTATTTTTAATAAAGTCCTAGGTAGCATTTACATGCTTCTTTTTGTGTGTGATTGTGGTTCAGCTACCAATTGGTATTGCAGTTCTGAAAGGACAGGTTGGGTAGTGCCATCATTCCTTAAATGTAGTTAACCTTTTCCTATCTTCTACATGTCTAGAGGTAGCTCTGACCAATCAATACAATACAAAAAAGGCTGCATGCATGTAGGTTTACATAAGCTTAGAATATATTGCAGCTCAGTAATACAGAACATCCTCAAATCACTATGCTCACTGGACATTGTGGAATCATATTCCTGGAAGACAGAGAACGTAGATACAGTTGAGACTGTGGATATTGATTCTTCTTATTCCCAGTTTCATATGGTGGTGTAAAAATCCCCTCCTTTTTAATCATGTAAGTTCTAAGGGCCGAACTCTTACACACTTTTGCAGTTCTCCTCTGTAGAATTTTGTGAGGTATGGACTGTGACTTTCCCTCATCTTAGACAAAATTGAGGATGTAAAATTCTTTTTAAACAAGGCCTTAAGCATGTAATGGTTTTGAGGTCACAGCAATGAACTCCACTGCTTTTTCTATCTGTTGGTTTGTTTTCAATGTTTCAATTTTCAGTACCCTAAAATGTCTCCTAATCATGAATGAGAGCTTGCTATGGGTAAACCTTAAGGAGTAGTAATTGCTGTACAACGAAGCCTTTAAGATGTCTGGATATCAGAATTGGAAAAAAAACCCCAGCCCCAACAAACCAAACCAAAACATTAGAGCCTGGGTAGACAGTTTTGCTGGAAGGGGAAACCTGAATCTGTGTATATTGGCTAGGTTGGAGTCTACCGAATGCAAGGTAGACAAAGAGAACCAGTTAGTCTTTTGCCTAAGGTGTCATTTGATAATTCCTTACATAGTAGTCCTGGGAGAAAAACTGTAATTCTTTATCGAGGGTATCATCTAGAAATCTGCTGTCAGGAGAAAAGTTCAGGGCTGCTGGAGACAATATTAGCCCTCTCAGTATTTGCTGTCATCTGCAGTAGATGCAGTAGTGCTGTTCTCTGGTCACTTGGTAAATTATCTTACTACTACCCATTTTTGTGTCTCCCTCTCAGTTTTATAAAATGCTTCTACAAATTGACAGATGCCTGTAGTGTCCCTGTGTAGGAAAAAATGACCATAGAAAGTGCGGTGTGTACTCAAATCCAATTGAAAGCATATTTTCAGGAACTGTAGTAGGAACAGGTGGATTTGAGGTCTCCATAGATCAAAAAAAAAAAAAAAAAAAAAGGCATGACAAATAGGCTAAACAGACTTTTAAGTTAATGCATATTCAGTTATAGGAGGCAGTATGATTTAAAAGCAGTAAGGCTTTCTGAAGATCTGTAGGTATACTGAAAATTAAATCACTATCTCTATTTGACTGTGGAATGGTCAAGTTCAGAGCAAAGGCAGCTTAGAGGAAAGGTAATGTCATCAGCAGCTACCCACCTTTTCCTGGTCTTAAAATTCCATTTCTGGTAGTTCTTTAACTTTTATTATCTGAAATATTCCTCTACTTCACAGAAGTCAACATGAGCATTTCTGTAGTTGTGGACACCTCTCACACTCACCTTTCCACCTCCATATGAAGACAGGCTGAGAAAGCTGGGGAAGAGAAGGCTGCATGGAGACCTCATAGCAGTTTTCCAGTATCTGAAGGGGCCTACAAGGATACCAGAGAGGGACTCTTCGTCAGGGACTGTAGTGGTAGTACAAGGGGTAACGGGTTTAAACTTAAATAAGGGAAGTTCAGGTTAAATATAAGGAAGAAGTTCTCTACTGTGAGGGTGGTGAGGCACTGGAACAGGTTGCCCAAGGAGTTTGTGGATACCCTATCCGTGGCAGCATTCAAGGTTGGACAGAACCTTGGGCGACATGGTCTGGTGTGAGGCATCCCTCCCCATGACAGAGGTTTGGAACTAGATGATCTAAAGTTCCTTTCCAACCTGAACCATTCTGTGATTCTAAAACTCCATGATCAATGCAGGAGTGTCTCTTTGGACTGTTGCCTTATCTAACTACCATGGCTGTTGTTGTAGTTGTTCTTTAGATGGCTGAAAATGTAAAGAATATGTCATACATGTGGGACATACAATATGAGAAATTATTTACTACAGAAGTTTTTTGAGAGTGTGGAGCTTACCAGGCCTTTATAATAAGCTTTTGAAGAGTTCTGAGCCGCTGAATGACTTACAATCATATTAAGATTTCAGCTGAAAGGATATTTTTATTTTTAAAAACAGGGAAAAAATACACGTTATTATAAAAGAAGCCCATGTTATCTGAATCAGATAAGACAACAAGGAGACCTATCATCTGGATGCTGCTTCTATGTCTGCATGGAACACATCATTGTCTTGGATTTTGTCTCAACAGGAGACAAATAATTTGGACAGTTACATGGGTATAATCTCCTACACTTTTATTAGAGGAGAAGTGCTTGCTTACTATAGCTTAGACCTCTCCATGTGATGCAAAAAAACTTTAAAAAGTTTTGTGGAATTGGAATCAGAGCATCCTCATATAAGACTGTAACTGTATTACTTTAGATGTACAACATAACTGTACCAAACCAATTCTCTCGTGAGGACAAGGCTCAGTTCTGCAACCTCATATGCATGGTCAGCAAAAGGGAGCGATTGAAAAAGCTTGCTGTTCTCCACCAAATGAGTAGTTGGGAATGATGGATTTGAAAGAGTAATCTGTGGCTAAGAAAGAAAATCACTACCTAGTGGGCAGGAGGAAAAAAGGTGTCAAATAAGATTGTTTTCAACAGAAATAGCCCTATATCTTAGATTTACAAGTCTGTAGAAAAAGGAAGATCCATTTAATGATGCATAGACATTTCTTTCCTAAAACAAAGAAATAATGAAGAGAAATAAATATAAATAGCAAGCTGAAATTTCAGTATTGAACATTGTGAAAGAAAAAAAAGATTATTTAAACTCTCCGTACATGTCTCCTTGCTCAGGATCCAGCCCTTCTCTTTTCAACAGTGCATTTTAACTGCCTGCATGTTAATGTAATGCACAGTAAATGCAAACTGTTATCAATTATATAGGTTTATAGACTAGTTAAAATAGCAAATTACAGTAATATTGCTATCAAGAATACTTTGTGCCATTCTGATATTTTCCAAAATTGTGTGTGGGATGCCTTTGAGCAGAGACAGAAAAGTCTATATTGGTGCTTGTCTCGGTGCCAGTGTCAGCATGGAGTCATGACTGATTCTTTCCTGAGACCCTGTCAGCTATGGCCACAAAAACAGCTCCGTTGGAATATTGCCATCTGGTACAAATTAGAGCAGCCCTCAGGGTGTTAAAATTTGTACTGAAAATGTAACCAAGTTTGGCCTCAAACAAAGGAAGCAGAGAGGTAGCTTGACATCTTCTTCTGGGTCCTTTTGTGCGGGCTGGTGTAAGAGGACCTATCTTCAGACTTCAGTAAACTTGCACATTCCAAAACATAAGCAAAAATATCCATGTTTATGGATAAAATAACTTAGCTTGTTGTAAATATTTAGTCACAAAGTTCAGAAGGTTTTGTGTGATGTTTCTTTTAGAGTGGGTTTGTTCCCATGACAATTTTGGGTAAGTTATTTCTTGTTTTTCCCAACAGGATATAAGGGATGATTGTCTACTAAAATGGTGTTTGATAGCAATAGCTTTTACATGGCTGCATTGCTATTATTTATGAATGAAAGGATATCTATTTATTTGTTTTCCCCAGACTTTTGGATATTTTGGTCTTTTGCTTCTGGCGAGTGTTGTATGAAGTCACTGAGTGTGCCTGTCTGCTGCAACATCGGAGTGGTTACTGGAGTCCTAAAGGAGAAGTGTATCTGTACACACATCCTGCGGTATCAATGTGACTGGCAGATGGGAGAGAGCAATTACTAGTTCCTCCATGCCCCTAAGCTGAAGAGCTTTGTGTTCTTAGGATATTATCAAGCTATTGGATGGTATTTCATTAATTTAAAATATCTGGTTTGTGGAGAAAATGAGAAAAGTTACAGGTGATTATATTGAACAATAGCGACATGTATGATATTCTTTAAAGAGCCCTGGAATATGAAACCATCCCTTGCAATGTCTCAACTTCACATTAAGTGTTGTGTTAGTTTTGTTTTACCTAAACTGAGTCATCCTCCTCCTGCATTTCTTATGGCACTAGGTTGATTGTGATTATATTCACTCCTGAGCAGCCATTTTGTTTATAGAAGTGTACAAATGAGCAAATTGGACAATGAAGCTGAATTTTATGTCTTTGTGTAACATTTAATCTTTACAGTTGGTGCCTCCTTACAATGCTTCCCTTTTCTGAGGTTGCCTTGGCTCAACACAGGGTTTCAGCAGGCTGCTGCTGACCAGCACCACCACAGGATGCTATTTAAGCATCTAAATAACAGTGACTCTGTTACACCATAACTAACTGCTGGTTTATTTTCTCCTCAAGTTTCAGAATCTTCAGTCATACAAAGAAACTGAAATTCCTTGTTTGCTTAAAAATGCAGCTATGGGGTGTTTTCTCTTTCAGACCGAGAACCAAGAGGATTGCTTATACACAAATTGTCTCTCAAACAAATTATGGCCAGGGATTTGCAAAATCTAGTGTCCCACTGTGTTGACAATTCTCCAGAACAAGCAGAGGTACCCTGAGATTATTTGAAGTCAATTATACATAAGGATTAGTTTATACACTTACACAAAAATGTATTGCATATTTTACTTTCTTTCTTGTCTGTTGTTCTTCTGTATCAAATCCGTAAGTTCTGAAGTATTTTTCCAGTAGCTAAAATATCAACTTTGCCTTGTATGCTCAAGCAACTGACTTCAAAGTTCCCCTGTGATGCCTCTTGTAACATGTAACATCTTCACTATTATCTGGATGAGGGGATCGCGTGCACCCTCCATGAATTTGCGGATGACACCAAATTGGGTGGGAGTGTTGATCTGCTGGAGGATAGGAAGGCTCTGCAGAGGGATCTGGACAAGCTGGATTTGAGGAGCTGTGGCCAATGGTGTGAGATTCAGCAAGGCAAAGTGCCGGGTCCTGCACTGGGTCACAACAACCCTATGCAATGCTACACATCTGGGGAGGAGTAGCCAGAAAGCTGCTCAGCAGAAAAGGACCTGGGGGTGCTGACTGATAGCTAAACATGAGCCACCTTCTGCCCAGGCAGCCAAGAAGGCCAGCAGCATCCTGGCCTGTATCAGAAATAGTGTGGCCAGCAGTGCCAGGGCAGTGGTTGTCCCCCTGTACTTGGCACTGGTGAGGCTGCACCTTGAATACTGCGTTCATTTCTGGGCCCCTCACTACAAGAAGTACGTTGAAGCACTGGAGCGGGTCTAGAAAAGGGCAATGAAGCCTGGGAATGGCCTGGAGCACAGTTGTGATGGGTAACGGCTGAGGCAACTGGGGTTGTTTACTCTGGAGAAGATAAGGCTCAGGGGGACCTTATTTCTCTCTACAACTACCGGAAAGGAGGTTGCAGTGAATTGAGGGTTGTCCTCTTCTCCCAAGTAACAAGCGATAGGACAAGAGGAGACAGCCTCAAGCTGCACCAGGGGAAGTTTAGACTAGATATTAGGGAAAATTTCTTCACCGACGGGATGATCAGGTATTGGAACAGGCTGCCCAGGGAGGTGGCTGCTCACCATCCCTGGAAGTGTTCAACAAACTGTGTGGATGAGGCCCTCGGTGACTTGGATTAGTGGTGGTCCTGGCAATCCTGGGGTAATGGTTGGACTTGATGATCTTAAAGGTCTTTTCCAACCTACTTGATTCGATGATTCTATGGATGAGATTAATTACCACAAAAGGCATAATGAACTTCTCCTGCATGAAACCGCAGTATTTGTGTTCTCTGGGGAAACTGGGAGTGGAAGGGTAATATGATAGCCCATCCTGAGCCACCTGTGCACTTCTTTTGATGTATTCAGCACTGGTGACTTTTTCTGGATGACCTCCATTTTCATGTTTTCTCTGTGGCTATCCAAGACTTGAGGGGGAACTATTTTGGGTGATGGAGATCTGTTCAAGCTGCTCCACTACTGCTTCCCAATAATGCCGATGTTAAGTGGTGGGAATACTCTTACTTTGTCTCTTTTCAGCATAGTTTTACGTCAGCTACTGCTGAACCCATGACAACATTACTGTAGGAGAAATTCTGGAGCAGAAAGAAATGATGGCAGCCTTATTTAGTTAGACCCTGATCGAGAAGACTACTAATGTGCATGAATTTAAACATGTACTGAAGTGCTTTGCTGGATGAGGATATCAGTTTACATCTCTTCAAACAGGAAATTTATTAAACATGAGAAGAGGGAATATTTTATATGGAAACACATGGAAGTGATTTCTGGTTTGTATTAATGGACCTGGGTTTAATGTATGAAGATATATAATGCTGTTATTGTTGGAAAGACAAATAGTGATGATAGGTCTTTCAATCAGGCCTCTACCAAAGATAAGATATTCTATTCTATTCTCTTCTTATTTAGATAGCTTTTTGTTTCCCATATAGTTGTGATTTTTTTTTTATTTATGGCACAAATATTATGCAAAATTCAATAGAAAGCTGTAATGTTTCTTTTAATATTTTTATAAAAGTAAATTGATAAAAACCAAATAACAGCTGAAAAATCTTTTTCTACTCAGACCAATAGATTTTTAGAGTACATATAAGACACATTGCACTGACAGTCTAGTAAATTATAGGAAAATTTTTAAAGCTACTTTGCAAGCTTGCAAACGTCTGGGATCCGAGCATTTGTTAAGAAATTGAATGCTTGCACCCAGCAAGCATTTGTATGTCCTGGTGTCTAAAACCCTGCAGTAGTAATTAAAATCAGTATGACGCATTCACCTATGGAACACAATTTCGTTTGGAGAGCCGCATGCCCCTTTGCTGCAGTACATGGCCACAGGTCAGATGGGATAGTGCCACAGTGGATCTTTTCTCTGAGATGGGTCTGGCGTCTTCTGAAGTTTGAGTATGTAACTCTCTTAAGCAGTGTTTCTTCCCTGAGAGAGGGAGATGCTCTGTCCTGCCTGTATCTCTCGATTAACATGGGATTAAGACATCTTCCTTCTCCTTTGGGAAACACTAGCTCCCTGCTGTATTCTTTTTCTGCCCTTCTTTGATTTCTCAGAAGAAATAACTGCAAAGGAAATATGGCAGAATATGTATGTGTTTGGAGAGACAAAGATGCAAAAGGCAAGGTAGAAGTTTTTGGAGCTCTAATTTTGCATGCCAGCCACAGGGGCAGATTACATTGCATTTAATATATTGTTGTAATAACACCTTGGAAACTTTGTTGTATGCAGTTGTGGTCACATGGGAGAGCTGTTTGTTTATACAAATTGCCAGATACTGCTACTTTTTTGGTAGTGGTGGTTTTGCTTGAAGTGTGTATTTTATTATTTTATTTTATTTTATTTTATTTTATTTTATTTTTTATTTTATTTTATTTTATTTTATTTTATTTTATTTTATTTTATTTTATTTTATTTTTTAAAGTATGTTTTTCTAAATGCTGAAGTTTTTAAACTGAAATGCACTTGTTTCCCTCTGGTCAACAAGCAAGTGCTTGTTGATATCTTTGCTGAGCTGGCAGTCTGGCAGTCTTGTATAGTATCAGGGAAAGAAAACTCCACTTGTAATAACAGATTTAGTATGATCTCCCTTACTTTAAAGCAAAAAGGAGGAACCATACTTCAGCTTAAAGCAACCGTCCATGTAATTATCATTCCAGCTGTAAATAAATATATCCCAACAGTGGTTAGGAGGGGGTGTCTCATTGTCCAGCCTGTATGTCCTCAAATCAAAATAGACAGTAACGATGTTGAACATTCTTCCTGTTGTCCATCACCTCCCCATAGAACCATCTAAATTGCAGATGGAGGTTGCCCTTAAATTGCAGTAATACTCTGTGCATTTGACATGATGGTGCTGTGTAGCTACTCTCAATGGCTTCCAGAACTGTTGCTCTGATTACAGGTCAGGCAACACGAAACATTAAAAATGCAGAACTGAAGTGATAATAAATTGGGATTCCTTATTTATTTTGAAAATATTTTAAAAAGGTGTCATGGGATTTTGTGATAGGAATGTGGCTCCTGTTCTCTAGGGAAATGGTGTCCAGGTCACTGCCTACCATTTCAGTGGGGTTGTGTGGTGTCAGGGAAGATTGTTATCAGTATAGTGGTACCAGCAGATGTTATACTGTGATGCCAAAGGGAGTTAACAGAGATTCTATGCAAACAAATATTGCTTTCATTTAAAATGCAAATAAAATTAAAATACCTGGGCCCAAATGTGTTTTCTTTTTTTTTGTTTTGTTTTGTTTTGTTTCATTGTTTTTTTGGGGGGAAAGGGTTTGAAGAAAACTTATTCAGATCATTCTATAATGATTGAACCAAATCCTTGATTCAGACATCTCAGATGGAGAAATGTTACAAATCCTCATTGAATTTGGATGCAGTAGCTCAACTGCTGTTCTAGATACAACTGAATGCTATCATAGTACTCTAACTTGCATTTTAAATCAATGTTTTGTGTTCCCTTCTTGTTGACATTTCTGCTAATTGAAACACCACAAATAATATTTGCAACTGAAGTAAATTTAAAGTAAAACAATAATTTGGAATTAAGAAGTTATAGCACACTTATCAGTCTTGCATTCATTCAGCTAAAGAATCCTGTCATGTGCACATCCAGTCATGTCCAGGAATTGTATCTTTGATAACTATTGGTTATGATTCCCCAGGATTGGCTCAAAATCAATGCACAGTTTCATGATTATTGTATAAGAAATAATTTTGTGAATAATTTGAAACGATTATTTGAAATTATAATGATGACAATTCACAGCAGGAATAAAGCTGTCAAACATTTCCCTACATTTTTCTGCCCAACAACTTTTGTGCTTTAAAGAAGATGTTAGAAAGCTATCATCTGAGAAGGATCAGGAGAGCATGCTTTCCATCATCTCAACTCTTCAAAGCAAGTCTGGAGCCTGAAGGCCAGAAAGGGACTCCTTTGTTCTTTGGACAAATTGCTATCTTTTCACACTTTTGGAAAGAAATTAGTATTTTTGCTCAATCCCCATGTTCATCCAGTAAACGCAAGATACGGTTGTGGGATGGATGCTGCCTGACTCATAATCCTCTGTTTTGCAGCAGATCTGACTTCGTTCATAGTCCAAGATCGACTTGTATTCATTTTACATTGAAGAACTGATGGTGGCGCTGTGGAGAAGCTGATAGAGCAGAGCAGCATTTTTTTACTTGCTTTGCCTTAAGCTAAGTCTTACTGAAGGCTAGTATTGTGCTGTGAAAAGAGCTGCCTGGGAAATGTTCTGTGTAATGGAAGCTACTGAGTTTTTCCTAATCTTTCTACTTTTTGTGGGACAAGTCTTTTGCAGTTTTTCTTTCCTTTAGACATATTTTTAAGTATTTTGAATGAAATTCAGTGAAGGAGAATAACTGCTCAGAGGAGAGACGTATCTTACCTGCAACAGACAGTAATTCAACAGACAATACTAGGAAGTGGGAAATACAAGTGCAGTCCTTGTTTGCCTGATTTGATGCAAGGACAGAACACTTTAGTGTCAGCTGAATGTTGCAGCCACGGGACAACTGGAGTTTCTAGCATGAGGAGGACTCTGTCTGATTTACATCCTGCATCTAAGAAATATTTCCTGGTGAAGTTGAATTTCAACAGAAAAATTCCATTTGGTCAAGAATAGGCCCGCATGTGGCTTGCAAATGCTTCTCTCTTAATATGGTAAAATAGTTACTAAAAAGAAAGTTGTTGTATGGACACAAATTGCATTCACCACCCTGAAACTTCGCTGTTTTTCTTAACGTGGATAAAGGGGTGTAGAGAATTCTAGACAGTATGCAAGTGCTCTGAAAATTTCTTCCCAGGAAGCTACCTTAGCCAAGTCTGTCCCATGCCACATGTCCCTTTTCTGAAACAGCTATAGATCCGTCACCAAGACTTGATTAGTTTGAAAAACAGTCATTCCTTCTAGGATAAAACCTTTTCAAGAGAGCATCAGCCTGAGCTTTGTAAGTGTCCATGAAATACTGCATGGTAGGTGTTTAGTATCTAAATACATACACACAGACTGGTGCAGTAAGTCCAAATCCACGTACTAAGTACAGTTGCCACAAATCTTCAGTAGGTACATTGGTACTTTGGATTTAGCCAAGTGCCTGGTGGTTATCTAAATTCCAGAACTTTATTCTGTGTTTCCCTCTGACTGATGTTGCAGCTCAGGTAGGAAAAATTCCCAAAACAGCATATTGCTGAGAGTGGGGCTTCCAAGGGAACACACTGTTCGCCTCTTAAAAACACGTTAAAGTAATGATGATAATTTATCAGTGGACTCTGTAACCTAAGCTGACTATTGTCATGGTGCTAAGAGAGTCTGGAGTCTAATATTCCATATTTTGAGACATCTTGTATCTAGGAGGTTGCTTTGATAAGCATGCACCCTCCTAATATATCATCTAAATAACAGATGGGTCCTCAAGCAGAGGGGTTTTGCTTTCAGCAGTCTTGCTTCTTCACTTGACAGTTCAAGAAATACTTCCCTAGATTAAATCTCCTGGAAATGTGTTGGATCTATCATTTAGATGTCAGTGACTGAAAAGCGTTTGATATACTCTGCATATGAAACTTTTTCAATCTTTATTAATGAGAAAACAGTGCAGAGACATCTGCTGGATTTAGTGTTTAAAATGTGATTTCTCTTAGAGATCACATTAGGTTCTGAAAGAAACGTGTGCAGCTCCGTATTTAATAAATAATATGACAGCTTAGAGTGCCAAGTCTATGAAAATAGACATACATATTTAATTAATTAATGTTGGTAGTTATTTGGCTCATGTAAATTTTCTTTTTAATGACATTTTCAGAGGAGTGTGTTTGAATGTTGTCCTCTTACAAAACAACAGTGGGCTGGAGTTTTGATGCTTTCCTAAACAAGGCACATGGGAGACACAAGATGGCAAATCGTTGCCAGGCTGCCAGCACTGTATTGTGATGAAGCCTAACAGCTCTGTCATAAATCAGGTACTCAGCAAATAAAGAGGAAAAGTTAACGCATGCCAGTGTAAGGATTGAATCAGAGGAAAGGCCTACTTTTGTAAATAAACAAATATTATAAAGTATTCCTTTCTCTGGGCAGGTTCTCAAAGAATGGGAGATTCAGAGCTTTCCTCAAACGCATCTTGACACCTGATGTCAGACACCAGACAGCAGAAAAGTAGACAATTTGCTAGACTATGGTTTGCTTCTAAAACTTCCCTTTAGCCCCAGTATCCTGAGAAGGCTGTAAAGGAAGGATATTAACATCACTTTTATGAGAAATCCATATTCATACTTGCTCTTTTCATGAGAGGAAAGGCAGTGGAAACCTGAAAGCAAGCAGCATTTAAAATCCAGCATATAAATAAAGTGGGAGCAGAATAATATTGCCTGAAATACGGAAGTAAAAAGTCTTTTGGCTCCATCGAACAAAAAGAGCAGTAGGAAGTGACAAGTCTGCTAAGGAGCTATTCTTACTTTTACCTCCGCTTTCCCTTTAATAATTTTTCTTTCTTTCAGTGGAAAGTGTTGGCTTCTTTTTCCACCATGTTTATTTTTTCCCTTTTATTTTGGTGAAAACATATTTCCTTCCAGAAATCCACTCTGCCTTAATCCTGGCAGAAACTCCCACTGTCCTTAACATCCCCTCACACTTATAAAAAGAAGAGGTAAAGAATGATTTTCTAGTTTGAGGCAAGGCCTGTTCTCTAACTCTAGTGTGCCCTCACACTTGTCAGTTATCCAAATGTCTGCTGAAGACCACTCCATCCAAGTCCACAAAAATCTGATGGAATTATCCGGCTGAGTGTCACTATTTAGAGGAAATAGTTATTTTGGATGATATACAGCGACTGCTTTTTTTTGCTACTGCTTCAGTAATAAACACACTATTTTGATGACTCTTAGAAACAAATCCTTCAGTCCTCACTCAGCAAATCTCCTGTTGACTTCAATAAGCTTTCCTGAGCAAGTTTTGAAAAGTGGCTTCAGTATCTGGCTGAAAATAAGCAACCTGAAATGTCTGTCTTTTTCAGAACTTTAATAAAATGTTGATTTTATTTACTTTTAAAATGACGTCTTTCAGTAACTTTGCCAACACCCCCTAAACCACGAAAAAGCCTCACGATTGCTGGAACTTAATGTCCTTCAGGCATTTGATTTTTCCCAAGAATGCCAGGACCAAAATTCCTTTCTCAAGTATCTGTGAACTGGAAAAAATGTGTATTCTGGTTTCTGGCACATGCATATGCATAAATTGGCTACTTTTCCTGTGCATACTTTAATAATCATAATAGTTTTCCATTACTTGTTGATTCCTGTTAATAGCATAGCATCAAGGGATCACAGTTAAAAGAAAGGTTGATAAAACTCTGACTCACTTGTAGCAAATGGAAATTTGGATGGGAGACTTGTATGGCTTAGCACAATGAAAGGCCTCTCTTGGTGGTTCAAGATATGTTGCTGTAATAAACTCAGTCAATAGCGGTGTGTGGCATTTTTACTACAATGAATATATACCCAAAGAGGAAGATAAAATTTGACACTTAGATCCTACTTCGGTTCTGATGCACCTGCTTCTTGTGAATGGCAGAAGAATGTTTGACAGCTGCTTATCTACTCATTCAGAGCTGGAGATGGCTTCTACAGCTGGAGAAACTAAAAGTGCTGCGGAAAAGCAGAGAAAGAGGTGGCCTAAATTTAGGTATAAGATTATTTTTCCGAGTCTGACATTGAAATTCTGGATTAGTATTAAATAAAGATTTTCTGGTGACTCCTTAATATTGCAGTAGGGCACAAATAGGCACAGTCTTTCTGTCACACCACACATAGTGTGGTAGTGTGAAGGAAGAGGATGTAGGTAAAACAGCACATGAGCTGGAAATGAGATTGACAGATTCTCGCTGCCTGGACCATGGATTTTTCACCAACACAGATCCTGATAAATTGTTGTTTCACCACAACTGACATTTCTGTCCCTGTTGTATGGAAAACAAAAATTGCTAAAAATGATAGCTTTTTTGGCTAGCTTGCAGAATAACTTCAGAAGTTCAGGTTTCACTAGCAAAACATAACACCTCAGTAGCCTAGCTCAGAAAGGGACTTTTAACTTACACTGATCAGTGAAAAAACTGTCAGGTAAGACAGGCTGTGGTGAATGCAGCAAGGCTTTTTTGAAACACTTTTTTCTTTTTTTTTTTTTTTTTTTCTTTTCAGTTTTGCTCTTCATCCCACTGCTTCTGCTGAACCTATTGCTCCTGTTTTCCTGAGCATGTAGCTTGCCTCTCAGCTCAGAGGAAGCTGATCCATCACCATTCAACCTTTCTTTTCCTCTCCCCCTTTTTGAAAATATTACACTTTTCTTGAATCATCACTTGTAACTGAGATGCAATTTTGCACAGAAATAACCATCTTGCATTAAACTTCCTTCTTAAGTTTTCGTTTCTGTGAAGGAACTGACAAATACAAATGTCTTTTCCTCCATACATTTTTCCTTGTATAGTTAATGGTAAGGAGTGGAGGCGAGAGGAAATGATTTATCTTATGCTAGAAATTTTACTTGGCTTTGAGTTTAAAATTATACTGACCATTTTGTAAACTACTGTGTTCAATAGAAACTTCAGAAGTTTCCCATTTTTCAAAGGCCTAGTGATGCCATTCCCAACCAGTATTTTCAGGGACCTGCAATTCAGATACCTAGATTGAATGCTTAAAATTTTTCTGTATTCTCCCATGAATGTTGCAATTAGACTTGAAGACTGAAACAATTCTGCATGAGCCTTCATCAAATGCTGCATACCTGGAAAATTGAATGATCTGTGTCATGTTTTCTATCACCAAGAAATATAGAATTGCAACAATTTATTATGTTTAAATATTTCTTAGACTGCTTATTATTGCAAGCAAAGTCGTATATTTCGCTATCATAGCTACAGAAGTATCAAGACATAAAAGAAATGAAAATTTGCTTTTTTTTCTGAATTAATTCTGTAAATTTTCTGGGTTAGTGATATTATTTTCTGCAACCTTTTGTTTGTCCAGTGTATCTAGTTTGTCAAGTTTAGTTCACTATCCATTTCCTCTTTTTTAAAATATATTATTGTATCTACTTTTGAAAGTAAAGAACTGTAAATTTAATTGCAAATTCTAGGCGGGGGGGGGGGGGGGGGGGGGGGGGGGGGCATGGTGCCTTTAATGCCTGAACAGTATTTGAGCAAGAATGGTAGTCTGAGAGCCTGGCTGGTTTTTCCTATTAGGTCCTACCGCTCTGATTCTCAGCTCTTCATAGATAAAATGTTGGCTTTAGTTATGCCTTTAATTTGATCACATCCAGGTTTTCCGCTTACAAATCTGAAACTCATTTTGTATCATAAATCTCTTCTAGACAGCTCCATGGCATGAAGAAAGTACTGTTTTACTTCCACAGTAATTGATCTGAGCTTTTCCTTCTACTCTACGTCGTCTAGAAAGCAGCATGCCTGAAAGCACATGTGCCAGAGACCAAACATTTATCTTCGTAATGCTACTGAGAACCTATCTGCCTTCTGTGCTTTAGGTAGAAATACATAAACCTTTTTAATCAAGATTGGGCAATTATATTGAAGTGGCTTGAACCTTCAAAAAGGTTTGCAAGTTTTTAGAGGTTTGTTCTTTGAGTTCCAAATATTTCATTTTGCTGTAGTATTTCCTATTTCTGTCCAGAAGCAGAGGCACTGATGCACTACATGAAATGTGGCTCCTATGTATTTCTTAGCCTCAGTAGAAAAAATTTCCAAATATATATAATATTTTGTAATGGTATCTGGAATAGCGAGTACATTTGCAGGTAATGTCAGCATCTCAACTTTTGGATGCTGATTACTTGAAGCAAATCTCTGTATCTCTAAAGACTTGCCTACCACTTTTTTGTTTGAATTACGATGCTTGCCGGAGACTTTGTAGGGACTGGAATTTTGGTCTGGATTGAAAATATTCACTGTGTCTTTTGAGCTGTATGTCAGCATAGCAATACATAAGAAAATAGTAATCTAAAAAGGCTTTCATATAAAATATAATAGAATTAGCTATTGTTGTGGCTCAACATCTGTCAGATGTCCTAGCTCAGACCTTGACAACACTGATGAGATTAGCTTGTCATTCCTGGTGTTGATTTGCAAATGGATGGATTTGGCTTCTACTGGCGGTAGCTCCAAGGATAGGAGGAAAAACAGTTATAAATTCTTCAGAGTTCTTTGGAGCCAAGAGCCACTTTTTCAGCTGGCTTTGCAAGTGATACTATTTAAAAGGTATTGGGACACAAGAGGATAAGTAAAGAGTAAAATAAGGAGTGAAAAATACTAAGAAGTTATTTCTCTTCTAGAATACCTGATAAAACCTGTATACATAAGTATCTCCAGCAATGTTTCTCACCACTCATAACCATTGTTTCTTTGCTGTAAGGGTAAGCATTCTTCAGGCAGATCACTTATTGCCTCACTTATATTTACCACTGTTTATTGCTCATTTTCTTGGAATATATTTATGAAAACTGGGCAATTATATTTTACCAAGATTTATTTAGTTTTGGCCAGTAAAGCCCATTGGCTCATTTTCTTTTAAAATGTCCAAATTGAAGTTGGCTGGTAAAGTCAGACAATGAATGACAGGGCATTGCTCACTACAAAAGAAAACACAGCAGTAAGTCAAATCAGGAAGCTTTTATTTGGGAGGGGGGAGTCAACACTTATTTTTCCTTAGTGCATGGAAACATGTGAAGCTACTGAGATTTTGCAGAGCCATCATGGAGTATTCTCTCAGACTTTGTTTCCCTCTTAGCTATCACAGGTGAAATTTAAATAAAGAATGCTCCAATTGGAAGACATTAACACCTACACAAGGAACCACAGAATGACTAGTAGTAGGGAATTGTCTTTGAATAATGTGGTTATAGTTCATATTCTCAGAAGGTTTAGCTAGTGATGAAAAAGGAGCTGATGAAAAACAGCAGCCTTGAAGTTCAATTCTTATGGTTTTTTTTCAGATCATAGGCCAAATTTAGCTACAGGCATATTTAATACTCAGCATCTCCAGTGAAAATTGCAATTTGTTAGTCTCAAAAAGAGAAAAACAGTTATGTGGAAATTATTTTTTTTTTTTTGACATTTTCATGAGGCTAGAGAAGATCTAATGAGAGTCTTGTTGAAAGACTTGAGGGTAGGTGAGCTGGGAAAACTCTGTTTTGGAATTATGACCCAATAGCGACATTTCAGTCTGCACACACTGACCTGCGGACCTGGAGTTGTGGGGAGCAGGAGCCAGGAAATGTAGTAGTCACAAAGACAGATACTGACTGTAGCTGAGCAGTTCACAGCAGAGCTGGGGGTCTCAGAATTAAAAAAATAGCTTAGTCACTCTTCTGCATACATGAGACTAGATAGGGATAAGCAACAATGACACAGCTGCATTGATGTGATTGTGACAAAAATTAGTCTCATGAATTTGATATTTGCAGGTGGGAATTCTGATCTTGGAAAATGTATACCATGTCCTGCTGAAAAGAGCTCAGTATTCATGCTGGATACCAATTGAGTGCTAAGAAATCTGAACCAGGCTATTCTCCCTTTCTTTGAAACTTGGTGGTATTTTTCCTGGAAGCTGAAATTTAACCCTTGAGCTGTTGCAGATGTATGCAGTAGACCAAAAAATTCTTACAGCAAAAGAACTTCAACTATTTGAGGGTTGTTTACCTGAAAGAGGGAGATATATAAAGTAGTAGGTATATCATTCTATGCGTTCTTTGTTTTTCTTTTTTACTTCCTTTACTTTCTGCTACAGTCCTCTGGAAGAGACATGACCAGGCAGACTTCTGATCTTACACAAAATGGGTAGTTAGTGCCCATAGCTTCCTAAGTGTTTCCTTTTGCCATTGTTCAGAATACTTTTGGCTAAGATTCTTTGAGTGTAAATAAGCCTTTCTTTGGGAACATGATGTTTCACTTTCAGTGGAGCAGTAGCTAGGGAATTGGGCAGGAATGATGACAAATCCTATTCAGGTTGACTTCCACCTTTTTCAGAATACTCTGGGATGAAAATTGTATTCTGGCTCCCAGACCCATAGTTTCAACACCCAGTCACCAGGATGCCTTTTGAATGGCAAAGCTTGCTCTTCACACCCAACTCCTTTCTGGCAATATTGCCAACAAAATTAAACATGTTGAACACTTGAAAATTGCTATGAAAATAAATGCATGCCCTATAGACAGCCCTGCCTGTGCTTCAGGTTCCCTAAATAAGTAGTTCAAAAAGATTGCACTGTATTTAAACTGTGTCAGATTAGTAAACGAAAAAGGTACTCTATGTGATTATTATTTATTTATTCTTATCAAGGGTTCCAGAGAGTAAGAATAAGTGCTGCTTTTAAATATGTCTGTGCATGCATATGTGCACACAGTTTAAAAGCAAGGTTCCATGTGTTATGGAGCCAACGTATTGTTTGATCTCCCAGTGCAAATATTTGAGTTTTTCTAAAAGACTTTAATCAGAAGTTGCTGTTCTAAACACAGGACATGGGAATACCTGGTGACGTTGGGATTTGGGTTCACTCTGTGTGCTAGCAGTATCTACTTTGGCCTTTGAAAATGCCACATAACTGTAGCCTGACTTAGAGCTATTGTGGGAGCTAAGAGGAAGTAAATACAGAGGTAGTTATGATTTTACACAAACGGAAGACCCTCTAGACAGAACTTTGAGTCTCCAGGAAACTACAATGGTTATGAGAACAATTTTCTCACAGGAACTGGGCAAGTGGTTTAGGCTTTTTCATGTGTTATGACATTTTTACTCCATAACAAAGCTTTTTTTTGCTGAAAATATTTAGATGCACTTACAGATAAGTAACAGATTACATTCCTCTTGGAATATGTTTGTGTGTGATTTAAGCATTATCTTGAGTTTATTGTAGAAAAAATAGAAAGCAGAGGATAATTTATTAGCAACATACTAATAGAGGGAAATATGGATATAATAACAGAAGTGGAGGATACAGACAAAAAAAGATAAAGGTGTAAAACAAGAGACAAAAATAAAGAGACAAAACAATTTGTACAATGTGTCCAGTTAAAGAATACCAAATGCTTATTCACAAGATATTAGGATACTGACTTCCCGGGTCCTTTCTCACAGCCTTAATCTTATGTTAGCAAATTGCTTTATGTAATATTGTTGGTTGGCCATTATCCAATTTGTAGGTGATTGCAGTCCAATTTCTTTTCATATATCTATACTCACAAGGTCACTATTATGTCTGAACCTATCTGATGGTTCTGCAGCAATGACAGTAGAGAATGAATTCTGTAAGTATGTAGACTAGTACAAGACTTGGCTAAAATAGAGTATTTCTGTACAAGAAGAAATAGAAAATCTGTTCCTGCTAATATTTCAAATCAACCATGCCTTAATAGATTTTTCTTTTATTTACAGATATATGTTTATTCTTTATTATTTTCTGTAGTTGTGTGCCACATAGATCCAATTTGCAACTCCTCCAGAGCTATCTAGATTATCACAGAAAATTGATTTAATGGAGGTATTCATTTCCTCTTGGTGAAGCGAAGAATAATTGGATAACAAGAATCATGATACATCCTGAGTTTGGACAGACATCTCTGAAAGGGTAGAATGAGTAGCAAGTTAACTCAGTGCACTGAGAAGAATTAGAAAACTAGAAAATATATTTTGGGAACTGAAAGGTACATAGACATTGACAATACATAGAAAACATGACTTTCTTTAGGCCAGGGGAGTAGGTGGTTGCTTAGCTCATTTGCTGTTGTGCTGAGTGAATATTATTGCATATGCTGTCCCAATTGTTTATCAGACGGATTAATGTTTCTTTGTGCTTGGGTAGAGCTTGAATTCAAAGAATCCCTGAATGCTGTTTCCAAAAGAATTTTTAAACCCATTGAACTGCATTACCTGCAGCTGCTTTGCCATTTGCAATTATTTATTCTACATAGCAGAGAAATTGCTATACATTCTTCCACTGCAGTGTAGTCAGTAGTGGTGCCAATAATAAAATGAAGTTTCTGTTATAAAGTGGCTTGAATTTTGGGTGTCTTTTGTCTAATGCACAATTTCAATGCTTTTTTTTTTTTTTCTTTCCTGCTTTAGCTTCATCATGTACAGCAGGAAAACATGAAATGACTATTACAAGTTATTGTATGGAATTCATTCTCATCATCATGAAAATCTCTTTCTCAAACTCTTTGACTTACGTGCGATTTCTGTAAAACACTACGTTTTCTTCTGCCAGAAGTATGTTTTATATGCTACTTGTAGATCCATTGAAAATAAAGTTTTTTGCTTAAATATGTATCAAAGGGACCTATGCCACTGATGACCTGTGGGACTTCTCTGTACTGCATGGAAAGAAGAAACTGGCCAATTTCCTTCCTTTAGCGTGCTCGTTTTGGACCATAAATTTCACTAAAGAAACACACTATTATCTCTTCCTCCTGTTTCCTCCTTTTGCTTTGTGTTACCTACCACTCCTCTTCCTCTTTTTCTTCCTCCTCTTCCTTCATGTTGCCTCCTCCAGTTCCCGTTGCCTCCTCTTGCTTCCCATTGCATTCTTCTCCTTCTCTTGCTCTTTCTCTTGTCTTCTTGTCCTCCTGTTTCTTGCTGCTGCCACCTGTTGCCTCCTCTATTGCATCCTACTGTTTCCTCCTCTTATTTCCTGTTACCACCTCTTCCTTTTCCTCCTCCATAAAGCTGATGATGAAGCCTGGGGGCTATAACACTCCATCTTCTGTGAGTACATAGAGATCAAGGGTGGCAGCTAGAAACCATGGCAAATAGGTGGAAAGGAAGAGACTTGTAAGAGGGCTGAAGAGCAGCCCCTTCCTGCTGCCTGTTGTGGATCACTCCTCTGTCCTTAGTCCCCATGGCATCTGAGGCAGTACCAAGGTGCTGGAGTGATCTGGTAAGGTGAGGCGATAAAGCAGGCAATGACAGTCGGAAGGCAGGTCCTTCTCTCGGCTGCATGGACACTCCTGTGTTTAGCAAAGTCATTGGGTTCCCGCAGGACCAGTGAACAGTTTGTGGTGCCTGGCAGGAGCAGCATGAACTAGTTATGTCTCCTACTTTGCTCTGAACTTGCAGAGAGCTACAGAAATGGCAAAACTTCTTGGACTAGAAGATCCTCCTCAGGTGACCCGATGTGTTTGAAATCCACCCAGGGAGGATTTAGGCATGTAGAAGAAAGTCAGTCCCAAAGCATCAAGCTTTGGATTGCCACAGCAGCTTCTGGAGTAAAAAAATAGCCAAGTTAGAGCACTTTTTTTTTTCAGTTATGGTATTCTTAGATGTCACAGTGATGAGCAATATATCCAGTGTGAAGACAGCTTCACAAGTTGGCGTTTCCAATGTCAATGGGGGCAGACACAGTCTGCACAGGTGTGATAACAACAGTGAAATACATATATATTTTTTTTTTGTTTGGTTGGCTGGTTTGTTCTTTTTTTTTTTTTTTTTTTTTTTTTTTTTTTTTTTTTTAATCCAGGAATCCTCAGAGGAATAATATTAAAAAATCAAATAAGGAAAAAACTGTGGACTGATCATCTTATGGACAAAATGCCTTCTGCAAAAGTAGCCCCTGGGGCACAGAAATTATTCAGCCATGTTCACACCACCAAGACCACCCAGCATTTTGTAAAGGGTAATGAACCTGTAAGAGACAAGGTACTTTGCTACATGAGGCTCTCAGACACAGTCCATTCCTACTAAGAGTGGAAAACGAACACTCAACAACTCAAATGTGCCAGCCAAAGCTGTGGACAAGCACACTTAAATGCCTGGGCAGGATTTTATTCATCTCGCTGGTGTGGTTCCAGGAAAAGGCAGGAGCTCTGCTGGCAGATTAAGAGTCTGAGGCACTGGGTTCAGCCTACAGTGACAAGAAGCCCACCCTGACTGATGTGATAGGGAGAGAAAAAAGGAGCAAGAAGCATGGCCAAAGCATCTATTAAAGTAGCAGCCAAAAGCCAGTTGCTGCTGCAAACCAGAGGGACCAGCATGGGCTGGAGAGCCAGATGGCTCTGTTGATAACGCTAGCCACAGGTAAGCAGCAGGTGCTTTTCAGAGAAGATGATATGAAATACAGTCTTTCAAGAGAGTCTTGGTAATTCGCAAGGAATTGCCCAAAGAAAATGAACGTGGCTGGTGCTCAATCCCGGAATGTTGATGTGCTGACAACCTGGAAGGAATTCTTTGGAAGCAGCAAGACTTACTCAGATGTTTTTGATGAGCCAGCGGAAAACACATTAGGCTTCCCCAAATGTTTCTGGGTTGGAGGTTAGAGCAGATTTTCCTGGGTGCTCCTGTGCAAAACTCAGCTGTTAAAATATCCTTTTGTGCAACAATATCATCCCAACTCTTTTCAAATGTCATTTCATTGCAGTACGGCCGAGGGAATGGCTCCACCACAAAGGATCCTCTTTCCTCTGGAGAAGATCTGCATGGGCTGGCAGCAAAGATAAAAAGTCTTTCCAGCTGCCTGCTCTCTCGTGAGCAGAGCCGGTCGTGTGAGTATTTCAGGAACATCTTGGAAATCTGTTGGGTTCTTCCCAAGTATTCCCAGAATATGGATTTTGATTTAAGAGAAAATCAGCCCTTTTTTGCCAGTCCCCCAGATTGGTACTCTTTAAACAGCCAAGCCTAGAAGCCTCTTGTCCTACCTAGGTGGGTATTTGTCTTCAGAAAAGCACCTCTTCCTAGCCCTGGGTCTTGGTCCCTATTCCTGGAAGTTAAACTCTTTGCTTATTGCAGGGAGAACTTCTGTCAGTTTAGCAGCCCTCTGAAGAAAGTTTTCTGTGCACTAAATTATCCCGGCCATGTTGCAACATCGGCACCTTGTGAGGAGTAGAGAATCTTTGTAGGACTTCAAGATCTCCATTAGGCTTCCCATCACTACAGACAGTTTGTGAACCTGAGGAGCTTGCTTCCCTGCCTCCCAATTCAGGTTGTCAGCAAGGCTTCTGCATGATGTGCATAATGGAAGAGCACTTTAATGAGTTCCTGCATTCCTTAGCCGTTACCATCTATCCTCGCGCTGTCGACAGTGTCCTCACAGGTAAGTCATTTCAGGTGCTTTGAGAGGATTCTTTTCCCTTCTTGCAGGAGAGAACTCTTCCTTTTTCTTTCTTAGGGATAGGAGAACATTTCAGGCAGGGGAGGCAGGAAATACCCACAAATTCTTATGCGGTCCTGTCAGTGCCATGCAGAGTGCTTGCCTGAGTGGAAACAGCAAGTAAGCACAAGCAAACTACCTTTTACATGTTCCTGGGTCCTTTGGACTCCTTGATATACCCCCATCCCAGGGCATTCAGACAAAGGAAAACTCTTGGAGGAGATATCTCTCTGCCTTGCTATTGACTTCCAGCTTGGACATATCTTCTGAAGCAACTACCATCATCCATCAAGTATTTGGGTGTTTTCTGAGGTCCAGAGGTACTTTTCCACAGCTATTGCTTTCTCCTTGGAACTGGCTGCGCCCTTCTGACTCTCTGGGATAAACAGCTGATGGTGTGAGTGGTGTAGTAGATCTGGAGGATGTAAACTGGCACTATCACTGAGCATTTCAATTTGCCTTTCATTCAGCTGCTGAAGCTTTAAAGGAGTTTCTTATTCTTATGAGGACTTCATGGATGTCCCCTTGGATATAGAACTAAGGGGGTTTATAGTTGTGTTTCCAAGACATTGCAAGGCCCCTTAGTTTTCCAGAATGAATGCATTTGGATTCAAAACATACACTAAAAACCCAAGAGAGCTTGGTGGTGGGTAAGAAGTGGAATGGTCTTTCTGGGGAGGCCATGGAAATGGTCTCCCTGTAGGTGTTGGCTTTAAGCTGGACACTTAACTGTGCGGTGCCACAGAGAGGTATCTGTTGATAGCCCTGAGGAACCCTGGGAATTGAGGGAAATGTTCAGTGTAATACACAGTGCAGCCCCGCGTGGCGGGCTGTGGCGGGAAGGTCCTGCTTCAGCAGTGGGGAAAAGGGTCAACCGACAGGCCGTCTGCACAGGGCTTGGGTGTCACAGAAAGCCAAAGATCGTCGTGCATCTCATACCGGCGTCCTTCACTGGCCTGCAGAGAAAGGCAATGCTATCTTTAGGTGAGCTGCAGGGGTTTGGAACAAAAATGCAGACAGGACACCACTGCAGGGCACAACACACCAATGCAAATCAAAGCAAGCACATTTTCCCTGAGGACTGTGCTTACCAGGAGCACTTGCATCCCAGGTTTTCTTCACCAGCTCTGATTTTTATGCTGCTGAAAAAAAAGTTGCCATTTACCTTCTGAAGCAGTAATAGTGTCCCAGTATTCTATTATTTCAATAATAACTGGAACCTTTGTGTATCACAATGGCATACGAGGAATGGAACAGTGGTTCTTCAACTGCTTGAGTGGTTCTCTAGCACTGAAGTTGCAGAAAATAGTTCTTGGCCAAACCAACTCTTGACATGCTCAGCAGATGCCAATCTTCACATTGGAGCTTCCCTCTTACTACTACTTTTCTTTCTGTAACATATCTTAACATGCTTTTGCCATCCAGAGCTTTCCCCTCTGTTGCTGAGGGGAGTGTTGGTCATGATGTGGGCTGAATCCTGTGAGTAACAGCTTCAGCAACAGGCTTGGATTCTCTGAGTCACTGAAGACAAATGGATATGCCTGGTGCTCTATCCCAGAATGTTGATGTGCTGACAGCCTAGAGGGAATTCTGTATAACTTCAGTTTCATGGAAGTGGCCAGGCTTATTCAGGTGTTTTTGATGAGCCAGAGGAAAACATGTTAGGATTCCCTGAATGTTTCTGGGTTGGAGGTTAGAACTGTTTGTCCTGGGTGTTCCTGTACAAAATTAGGCCCTTAAAATACGCTTTTGTGCAACAATATCATCCCAACTCTTTTCAAATGTCATTTCACTTCAGTACTGCTGAGGGAATGGCTCCATCACAAAGGATGCTCTTTCCCCTGGAGAAGATCTGCATGGGCTGGCAGCACAAACAAAAAGCTGGAGCAGGACTCCTCAACCTGCACAATACATGCTACCTCAACTCTGTCCTGCAGTGCCTGATATACACGCCACCTCTTTCCAGCTGCCTGCTCTCTCGTGAGCAGAGCCGTTTGTGTGAGTATTTCAGGGGCATCTTGGAAATCTGTCAGGCATTTCAGTGCCTCCCTAGAAGGACATGCTCCATTCCACTTGCCGCCCACCACCAAGACCTGAGGAACCCTGGGAACTGAGGGAACTGTTCAGTATAATACTCTCTTTCTGCATCCTGGAGGGCACCGCTTGCGGGTTCATAGTGGGCCTCCTCAGCGTCAGCTACCTGAGTGTTCTTGTCAACTCCTAGGAAGTGTCTGGGCAAGGGCATTTGCCTGAGCTGAGTGTTCTCCTTTCTCACTCCTCCAGGCAGCCTCAACTGTCACTGCAGCTCTTGAGGACACTGCAAGACCTGAGCACCTGGATGGTGCAAATGACTGTGCCACAGTGTAGGCTGCAAGAACAGCCTTAAACAGAGATCACTGAGTTGGGTTTTTTGGTTATTTTCTGTTGTTTGTTTTGGTTGTGGTTGTTTTTTTCTGTCAAATGTTCAGACTTTGTGCCTGGGGAAAGGGCTCCTTCACTGGCACCATCATACATCCAATTCCTTCCACAGTCAGGTGGATTCTCTGGGACCACATGGTCTGCCTCATAGGACTAAGGTAACTGTGGGGATGTGGGTCAGGGCAGCAGATGGATGGCTGATTTCTTTCCGGGCTCTTGCAGCTAGGAGCCAGGCCAAAGAAGTGCAGTGGAGGAGCTGGCTTTGAAAACGCCTAACTTCTTTATAATTGAGATTTTTCCATCTATTCCTTTTCAAAGACATAACTGAATGTACTTAATTAAATGTGCAGGTATTTGCAAACACCCTCTTCCTCCTGTGACCCTCTTGATTCTTTTGATTTCTTTATGCAGGGACAAACCTTAAAGTATCTTACTTCAAATGGACCTTTGTAATTTATTGTGTCCTATTGCTATTGGTTAATCTAAGAGAAAACTCCCCTTTATTTTTTAGCCTTTAGAGCTCTGGAAGCTAAAGTATTAGAAAATTTTATGAAACACGTAGTTTTGGTTGCTCACAATATTTTTATTCTTTTGTTACTGCTGGAAATACGAGCAGTTATATCTTTTATATTTAATTATTCATGACTAGAAAGTGAATAAAACCTGGGATTATTTCAAATAGTTCAGAATGGCAGATTTTTCAGGATAAAGAAGCAAACTTGTCCCTTATGAAGTGTCCAGAGAGAGTGCAGCTGACTTCTGCTTGCCTGAGCGTGATCCATGAATCTCCTCATTAGTTTATTTTGATAAAAATCTGTCTTGGTCCTTGCCTGAATGAGGATTGCAGGGAGTGAGAGATTGCCCTGCACATAACATGGAGTCAGATGGGTCTAATATTGGGACTTATTTTTTTATCTTTCCAGAATTTGTTTTCATAAGAAAAAATAGTTACTTATTCTTGGGTGTGAAAGTTGCCCATGTCAGTCTAAACCAGAGCAGCCCTAGCCACGTGTCTGTATTTTGGTCTGACTTGCTCAAGGAGCCTCAGCACACCACACAAAGCCCCTCTGTCTCTATGTTGGGTAAGAGCTATATGATACTCCCAGGCATACCTTTCCTAGCCGCATGACATGTTGCCATTCCAAGTACTGAAATACCATATATTTCTCTTTCCTGTTATTATAAATTCCATGTAAAAACTGCACTTCAGAAATACAGTGTGGTATTTGCCAAAGACTTGATCCCAATAGAAGGAGTTTTTCTGGGATCTCTTCTGGCAGTTTGGACCTCTCCACATACTTAGGTTGTGCTCAGGGAATGTGTGAAGACTTACGCTCAAAATGGGGGTGCACGAAAGAGAGATGTTGTTATGGGTATAAGAAGTGGTGACCTGAGGTGGCCCCTGTAAATCAACAAAAATGTGCAAAAGCTTTTGGTTACATGGGCAGAGAGCTTGAGTCATCTAGAAAAGCAGGGGCAAAAGGAACGTGTCAGATGGAAGACAGCTGGTACAGTGTGAGGAGAGTGGGAGAGGAAAAGCCCGAAATGGGAGCTGGGTGCAGCAGGCTCCAAGAATGAGAGATGCCATGGAAAGAAGAAATGGTGGTGTGTGTAAATTCATGGCAGAATTTCCATTTGGATTTCTATGTAGGGAAGGAAAGGCAGAAAACTACTTGAGAGAGGTAAGGATGGAAGTGTAAATAAGTAAACAAATAAATAAAAAACAAACCAAAAACACCCATTAAAAAACTTCAAAAGTGTCCCCCAGCGAGATCTGACTTTGCTGCAAGAAAAGTAATGATATTGTGGAGACAGCAGTTATCATGCCTTTCAGATGAGAAGACAAATCCCTAGAAGCCTGCAAAACAAAATTAGCATGGAAGAAGGATCAAAAATTGCCCCAGAGCTGAGAGGGGTATGAAATGCTGCTGATGTAAAATAGAGGGAATTATCCAGGGCAATTAACGTGTTCCTGGTGTGAGGGCAGGGAGGGGGATTCATCTGTCACAGAGCAGCCTCACCAGTGTGAATTAATTTCATGTGCAGTTCTTACAGCTCCACTAATTACAGATGCTTTCCTCTGCAGCTCTTCCTTACTGACATTGCCTCCTGTTTATGCCCCCACCCCTTACGCCTGCTGCTGGGACATCAACCCATCTCTCTGAGTGGCAGGAAATGTCAGCTGCAGTCTCTAGGACTAGGAAGAACCTCTTCCCATTTGTGCAGTTTTTGCTGTGACTATACAGTCCTACCTGAAATTTGGCACTGAAAGAGGAATATTGTATGTAAATGGTAGAGTTTTAAAGAACCCAGCAAAACCCCAACTGTACAGCAAGGTAGGAATCTGCAGCCATTTCAAATAACCTCTGAACTGTCATTTCACTTACAGCCTTGAGGAAAGCTCAGGAGATCCTCATCTTCAGAGACAGTCTACTTGCCCATCATTCTTAATAAGGATTGATAACAGTTTTATGACCATTTGGTTGACTTGAGGGAAGAAATGTTAAACCAAGTGAGTAATGGTCCCTGTCCATTCAAACTTCTTTGTACTCATCTGTATCTCAGCCACATAATAATTTGAGTAGATTGCATGTGAATGTTGACTTTTGTACATACTATGGCAACTGCAAATTCCTTTACAGGAAATTATATTCCAAAAAGTAGCATTAAATGTTGCTGGATTAGATGGACAGAAAAAGTGCAAAGGCTTCTTATGAAATTTGCCCTTCAACAGAGCAGAAGCAACCTCAGTGAGAGTAGGGCAAAACATCATTGTACAAGTGTGCAAATTCTTATGGGAAACATGCATTTCCGGTTTGGTTTTCTCTCTTTGTTAGTCTATGAGAGCAGAGATATTGCACACAGTTTCTTCATAAAATGGGTTCACTAAGCACCATTGAAGTTATGTATTTATGTTGGCAGATACTGAGTGCATACAGCTACACTGCAGGGTGTGCAAAATTGGTAAAATACTAAGTTTGTAGAGCCTGTTCTTTGGTATTTTTCATGCATGAGAAGTTTTAATGAATGGATATTATTATTTCTCTCTTCTTAGAAATGGACTTAGGTAATTAGTATCAGTTCCCAAGTACAGTATTTTTTAAATGTATTTCATTAGGATGTGGGCATTTGATTTAATTCCCTGAGTCCAATTATGAGCCAATGGGTCATTACTAGCTTTTATCTGGATCTTTCTTAGTGCAGTATGTACAATATTTTCTGTAAGAATACAGCTTTTCAAGATGATGGTTTCTGCTAAAGATGACCCAGAGCCTGGGCCTGGCTATCCTAAGCTCTATGGAGAAAGGAAGTGGGTGGAGATCATGATCTAAAACTAGATCAGTGGCCACATTTGCAAATAACCCCTCTCTGAAAAAAGACCTGGGTGCCTCTAAACTTTGAAATGTTGGTTAATGACTGCTCATCCTCTCCTAAAAGCATAGGTCATCGCAGAAGAAAAATTAAGCAAAAGTCTTGTTCAGTAAGTTCATATGGCAGGTACAATACATGCCATTACCAGTCACAATTACCTCTAGTTCTAGTAAACAGAGTGCAGACACAAGACCTGAATTGCTGTAAGTTTGGATAGTTCCATAAATTTAAGTGGTGCTGCTTTGATTTAAAGCAGCAGGGACATGGTCCTCATTGCTTTGAATGAGAATAACATATCTCATCTCCTGCATATACTATGTTTTCCTGCATATAACGTTTGTGATTACCTTATGTTCATTATTACTGAATAAGGGGTGGTAATCCAAAACAACAGCTTCTAAGGAGGCTGGGGCTATTTTGCCAAGAATGACGCCATATACCACCTTTTACTTGGGATAAAATCTGTTAAGTATCTACCTGATTTCATAGAATCATAGAATAGTTAGGGTTGGAAAGGACCTTAAGATTATCTAGTTCCAACCCCCCTGCCATGGGCAGGGACACCTCACACTAAACCATGCCATCCAAGGCTATGTCCAACCCCACCTTGAACACCGCCAGGGATGAAGCATCCACAACCTCCCTGGGCAACCCATTCCAGGGCCCCACCATCCTCACAGTAAAGAATTTCTTCCTCATATCCAATCTAAACCTCCCCTGTTTAAGTTTAAACCCATTACCCCTTGTTCTCTCACCACAGTCCCTAATGAAGAGTCCCTCCCCAGCAACCCTATAGGCCCCCTTCAGGTATTGGAAGGCTGCTATGAGGTCTCCACGCAGCCTTCTCTTCTCCAGGCTGAACAGCCCCAATTTTCTCAGCCTATCTTCATACGGGAGGTGCTCCAGTCCCCTGATCATCCTCGTGGCCCTTCTCTGGACTTGTTCCAACTTTTCCATGTCCTTTTTATGTTGAGGACACCAGAACTGCACACAATACTCCAAGTGAGGTCTCACGAGAGCAGAGTAGAGGGGCAGGATCACCTCCCTTGACCTGCTGGTCATGCCCCTTTTGATGCAGCCCAGAATACGGTTGGCTTTCTGGGCTGCAAGTGCACACTGCCCGCTCATGTTCGTTTTTTCATGGATTTGTTTTTCGTCAAAATAGAGTTAATATATGTTATATGTGGCCCTTTAAAGCCTACATGGTTTCTGAAAAGGGTTCTTCTGAGATCAAATTGCATTCGTTGCAGAACTTGATATGGCGATGATGAACCTCATTGAAAAGCTTTATGGCATGTAGTCAATGCCACTACTACCACAAGTCTACAGAATTTTTCCAAATTATAATTCCAGGCATATTTTGGTTTCTTCTGAGCAAAAACAAGTGGCACTGTAGGAAACTATAGGCTAAGAAAAGAAGAAAATGGGATGTGTTTCTCCATTTGAGTTCCTTCTAACTTGCAATAATATATTGAGTATCACTGTGAAAATCTTTGAAATGCCAGACCAAAACACAAAAGACAGCATTAGGCATAGCCCACCCAGTTTCAAAAAAGAATTTAGATTCCAGTGACCTAACTCTGTAGCTGATTGACAACTTTTTTCTCCAATTTCTGCTCTAAGAATGGTCAAGTCTTCTTGCTCGTTTGTTTGTTTTTCCTTACAATACCTCATTGTGTTTAATTTGACATTCTTAATGGTGTACTTAGTCACAGTATATTTTAGTAAATACTAAAGCTTACGCACTGGAATTGGAATGTAAGAAGAATTCAGTAATCAAATTCAAAGCAGTTGTTTCCCAGTCTTCATTTAGTCAGTGTTATATAGTCATTCAGCTATCCATGTAATTTCCTTAGTCTCCAGGTAATTAACTTTTTTCTTCTGGACGTGGACAGAAGCATTTCAGTTCTGGTTTGTCTGAGAATTTTGGCATCTATCACAAATACTGATAAGACTAGTAATTCCATGCTTCAGTTGCTATAATGAGATTATTTTTGTTTTACCTTCCAGAAGGGACTCCAGCTGTGAAATGAAGGTTGTAAGAATTACAAAGCATACTTTTGGTAGTGTCACCTGCATTTTCGTGGTCTCCTAAATGTTTTGGAAGAAGCTGCCATTTTCGAGAATTATTGTCTTATAATTCTTCTGCAGCTTCTGAGGTTTCTTAACGTTATAGCTATCCTGTTAATTCTTTTAGGAGCTCTCAAATTTTGTAAGCCAATAGAGGTGAAGCTGCCACTGCTTCATCTTCCCAGGTGCAACCAGAGAATGTATTCACAATAGAAACACAAATATGTATAAAAATATACATACATTTGTTGCTGGTCACACAGTGGCAGAAAACTCTGCACTCACACAAACACAAACAGCACCAATGGCCTCCACCTTTTCCTCTGGCTGCTCAGGATGAAAGCCCATCAGTATAAAATACGTAAGTATATATGTATATAAGCCAAAATGGATCCCTGTGTAATAGCTATTCTTAGCCATCCAGTCCAGCCAATATTGACCCAGGATCCTCTGGTGTCCATTTCGCCTCACACACAGACACACAGCTGTAGGTGGGGCTCTCCAGTGGCTGTCCCAGAACTATGACCTTACCAGTAGCGGATCTCCAAGTCCCAAGGTGTCTCCAGTAGTTGGCTTGGATCTTTTGGTCCTCCACTAACCAACTTACAGACCCCTCTTGTCCGCCCTAGTTATCTGGCCCAGACTTATGGCCACATTATTACTTGTCTGCTAGGCATCTTATCTTACTTGCTGGCTAGTGTCCTGGGTTCAGCAGCAGCAGTCATTTTTTCTCCTTCTTGGTAGCTGGTGCAGCGCTGTGTTTTTGATTTTGGGCCTGGGAACAGTGCTGATAATACCACTGTTTTCAGTTACTGCTTGGTGATGTTTAGGCTGGCCAAGGACTTTGTGAGTCTCATGCTCTGCCAGGGAGGAGGGGAAGCCGGGAGGAAGGAGAGACAGGACACCTGACCCAGACTAACCAAAGAAATTATTCCATACCACAGCACGTCATGTCCAGGATGTAGAAACGGAGAGCAGAGACCCGGAAGGGTGGTGGGGGTGCACTGGTGGGGGTGCACTGCTTGATACTGGGTGGTGAGCAATTGTATCCTTCCCTTGTATTTGCCTTGTCATTATTGTTACTGGTGGGGGTGCACTGGGTGATCAGGCTTGATATTTGATGGTGAGCTATTGTATTCTCCTTTTCCTTGTATCTGCCTTGTCATTATTATTATTGGTAGCAGCAGTGATTTGTGTTATACCTTAGTTACTAAACTGTTCTTATCTCAACCTGTGGGAGTTGCATTCTTTCGATTCTCCTTCCCATATCTCCAGGAGCGGAGGGAAGAAAGAGTGGGGAGTGAGTGAGAGAGCGGCTGTATGGGTTTATAGACTTAAACCACGACATCTGGCTTGATTTTCAATAGTGATTGCACATTGACATGCACACTCACACAGATGCACACTCTCGTCACTCCTGTTGTTGCCACCCTGTTGTTTGTGCCCTCATGTCCCATGGTTTGACTCCAGTTACTGCACTTGGACCTCCACACAGACCCAGGGAGTAGAGAGCCTCTCATCCATGAGAAGTGCTGGAAATGGATTTTAATGAGAAGACGACTGCCCTGATCAGGTGCAGGGTATGGCCAGACAAATACACTGGCCAAATGCCAGCTTATAGATGACTTTTACACCTGTTTTCCTCTAATTTTTCGCACTTGTTCCTCCCTTTCCCCATCTTTGTTCCTTACCCTAAACATCTTGTAAGTCTCCTACAATCCCACAGTATTCATCCCCTGTACCCCGGAATGACTCCCTTACACACAGGCTAATCACCTTCAGTCTGAAAGGAGACCCAGAGAGCCTTTTCCACTGACTCACATATGAGGGTCACCTCTGGCCCATGGGGCCAAGGCTCCCCTACAACAGCTTCTTTCTCCAAGCATGTTATTGGAGTTACCCCATCTACTGTTGTGTCTCTCTGCTCCTTCATGCTCATGTAGATGAACCTGTAATCATATTACCTAAAAAATTCCTCTGTGTCTTAAGGCCTTTCAAAGATTTTTCTGAAAGTCGCTACAGATAACTGGAATGGAGTGTGACAGGATACTAACAGATGGAAGAAGCAAAATACAATTCCAGCTTCGTTAATGCATTTTAGTTCTGTTTGGTGTCCAAATTAGAGCAATATTTTCTTAACCTAAAAAGCACTTATAAAGCAGTAATGCTTTTAAAGCTAAAATTACAGTTCTGCTTATTCAGCCTGGAAAGGACTGATGAGTCAAGACAGTAGACATCCATAAATCAGAATATTTGAAAAAGTTACAGGAAAAGAGAAGAAAGAGATTTTGAAAAAGTTTCTTTGTTTGCTTTATATTATTTCACCGGTGTAGTGGAATGGTGATGGAGGGCTGCAGAGGGGTGGTGTACTGTGGGTGATGTGTATTACAGCTGCCAGTACTTCGGGCAGGATCTCTAGAACAAGAATGTAATATCACGAAATGCAGTATAACATTCAAAATTGTGTTCACCTATGCATGTAAATTTGGATTTTATTTCTGAAATTCTGATCAGTGAAGTGTAATGTCATTTTTGCCCTGGCCATGTTGTTGTAATATGGGAGTAAGAGATGGTGACTTTCTCAGTAAGTGTCTGCTGCAAGCTGTGAAAAGTGAATGCCCAGCCTATGAGTTACAACAGTAGCTCTTACTATCTGAAAGCCTAGAGTTCAGGTCATTTTGTTTGCTTAGGAATGTCTTTCATGTTGTAGTGATAATGTTGGCACACATTGCTGAGAGTTCAGAAGACAGGGAGCACAGTTTGTTTTAATTTGTTGGCTATGGGAACCTGGATGTTGAGGGAAGTTTTTAGAAATAACCTATGGACACAACTGAGCCAGGACTCTTAGGTTCTAATTCTAGCTCTGTGACTGAGTCCCCGGTAGGGTTACTAATGGATGCACTTCAGTGCCAGTCTCGAAGTCCTGGCTTGTGGTGGCTCTTGTCCTGTAGGAGCGAGTGTCCTGTCACTGAGATCCTCTGACTTCCAGTCCTAGGCTCAATGCAGGCTGAGTGAACTCAGGTCTGCCTACGCTGAGGAGTGCAGAATGGCCCTTCATACCTTTAGGATTTTGTTGTCCCAGTGACACTGCTTTTTGAAACTTGTGGATTTAAATATTGAGAGTTATTATACATAGGTGCAGTGCTAACATACGTAATGCATATTGAAAGGTTAAACTAAACTGAGTTTGATCAACCTTTAGGGGTTCAAATATAGCTAGGAACCTGGTTCAGAATTTTGCAGCTAGGAGCCATATCTTTCATCTATGTAATTACTGTAGCATTTTATATCTACTCTGATTATGCAAAGAAATAAAATTAATTATTGAAAATGGTGATAACAGTGACCATAAATTCCGTATTTTTGGTTTCCTGTTGGATGGTCTAGGACATGAAGCTCAACTTCTATGTAGGAAGCAGGCAAATGAAATACACAAATAATCTGGTTACAAAGCAAGAAAAAAAAATTAAACCACACAAACAAATGATGCCTCCTGAAATGATTATGTTGGGTTTTATGCTGTTATTAACTATGTAAGCAGCAAGAAGGTTCTTACCTGACTTTGAGTCCAATTCTGTTAGGAGCCATACAAACACACTGTAAGAGACAGGCCTTTCATCAAAGAATTTACAATCTCCAGTCAGAAGTTTTTTTAAGACCCCCTTCTTCACATCATTTTTGAGATGGGGAGTAAGCCAGCACTGTTACTGCAAATCTAAACACAGAATGCTTTGTGAATAACTTCATTGAGAGCACGGCTTCTGAAGGCGCAAAACAATGTTGAAAATTTAAAGAAAACAAAAGAAAACAACCAAAAAAAAGGAAATTATAAACTACTTACATGTTTCAACCAAGGTTCTAATCCAAATTCATGGAGGAGTAAAAGGTGGGATGAAAGGTTAGACATGAAAAGCTTTAGAGTAGTGAGTAAGGTGCTAAATAATAAATGAGAAAGGACAAGAGGGGCGAGGGTGGAAGGAAGGGTAAGACTGCATACTGTGCATATTGTACTTTAGGTTGTATATTAACTTCCTGTGGCAATTAGCAGGCAGGAAATTTTTGGCATCATTCAAATTAGAAGAGAATTCTTTGTTTAAATATTAAAATTTATAATCTCACCAGCATGACAGCCTCAGAGTTGTTAAAGAGAGATGAGAAATGCATCCGTCGGTAATGGAGGTTTCTTACTAATGCAAGGCTTTTCCTTGTTTCGCAGCATAATGAATGAATGCTAGACCCAGTCCTGTAAATAGATAAGATAAATGGGACTATATAAGGAAGAAGAGAACAGAGGTTTGGGGTTTCAATTTTAGCAATTGTTCTTTTGAACTTATTGGATTTGTCACTTATTTTCTGGGTGAAATAATGATTCTCTTTCCATTAAAAATAATTTTCCATCATGATTTTTTTTGAAAATGAATTTTTCAGACATAATTTTAAATACTTGAACATGCTATCATATAAGTATACATTTGGTTCTTATTCTTAATACTTTTTATCCACAGCTATATTGGAAAGAAGGATTAGTCAGAGAAGAAGAGAGAAAGACTGTGAGCATGCATGTGGCACATATGTAAGAACTCACTTTTTTGAGCCTGACTTTGTGGAAAAATGGTAGGTTCTCTGACAAACTCTGTAATCACATAATTCCCACACATGCTTGAGCTCTTCTGAGACTGAAAGTTATCCAAAAGCAAGACAGACATAACTGTCATGTATTCAAAAGGTAATTGGGTAGACAGGCAGCATGGGTGAGAGCAGAAGTCTAGGCAGTCGGCTAAGGGGTGGGCAGGATTGTCTGGCACTCCTCCTGCTTCTTCCTTGCTGATCATGTTTAAATGTACTTTTCCCTTAGACACTCAGATTTTCCTTTCCTCCTTCTTTTTAGCTTTAAAAGCCACCTCACCTTTCTTCAGTGCCCCATATTCTAAGCCCTAGGACTCCTCCAAGGCAGAGCAATATAAATCAGAAGAGGCCAGTGGTACTTTTACCATACAATAAGGAAGGAAAGAAGAATCAGGATCATACAGATTTTCAGGATCAGCCTGATTAATACACAGCTTCTTCAATATGCCTCCTTCAAAATACCTGGTCAGACTTTTTGAGGAGAAAGATGCATTATTCTTAATTGATAATTGAGTCAAATTATTCCTTTATTTTTGGCAGCAAAATGTTTCCAACTGTCTCCTTTCCTTAACTTTATGCTTCATTCCCAGGTATTGGCCTAGCCAACAAAATAACATTTTTTAAAACTATGTGCAAAGTTGATTTCGAATGCTATTGTGCAAATCTATCTTGAAGTGTAGGAAAATGAGAAGTTAGATGCTGATATTCAGTAGGGAAAAACAAAGAAAATGAAGGAGGTACCTGAATTTTTTTTTTTTCCCATTTGCTTGAATATTTAGCTAGACATCAGAGAAGGTATGAGAGAGCAACATGGAAGTGGCTTAACTAATTTTGCAAATACATTAAAATTTAGATAAGAGACATAATATCCTTCACATTTAGATAAGATTGTAACTATTATTATTTTCTGGGTTTACCCCAGACTGAATGACATTGGAGAAAATCCCTGTACCACCTCTTGAAGAAATACTCCATCTCCTGTATTCCAGAGAAATGCCAGAGATTCCCTGTTTGCAGACGTCTTATGTCAGATGCTGAAAAACAGAAGGCTGGTTTGGCCAGTGCCCATGCACAGACCACTGATATTTGCTGATGGCTTCTGCAGTGGCATGGGAGATGGTTCAGAGAGACTCTGCAACAAACATACAAGCAATACAGGGATCCTCTACACACAGAGGATCCCTGCAGAGTTTGTCTGCTGTGCACATACAGTAGTTCTGATCCATTTGCTATTAGACATATAGCACTGACAGGGGCTCATATCAAAAATTATAGAAATAGAAAATCCAGTCCACATTTTCTTTTCAGATAGAGCCATATTTTAATAGCTAGTAAAATTTACTAGGAAAGCTATCATAGCCAGTAAAATTTAGGTAGGAAAAGGAACTTGACATTTTCAGAGGAGTCTATACTATGAAAGAGCTAATACTGCTTCTACAGTTCCCTCTCTGCTTTTTTGCTCAGCTTCGAGGCTGTCTCAGCCTCTAAGGCTAAGGGCTTAGAGTGTGTGCTCAGGACTGTCTGCTATTGCACTTACTACTGGCATAATAATAGATATAAGCTGAGTGAAGAAGTCATTTTTTGCTTTACCTTAAGGATGTCAAGTTAAATGACTTGCGAAGATTCCACAACACATTGAAACAGGTCGGCAAATTGGGTGTTTACAAACTCAAGCTGTGTGAAGATGAAGACATAGGTATTTCTTACTACTACCTGGCATTTATTATATATATTGACTTATTTTTCTAAAATCAAGGAATTTATCTATGTAGGTTAGACTCTGAATAAACTGTCTTTCAGAATTGGAATAGTCTCCACTGTGATAAGAGGCATACCACAGGTACTGTGCATGAACACCGGAAAATGACATTTCCATTCTTGGAATTTGATAATATAAAATTCTTATGTTGAGCTTGCAGGACTGGAAGGGCATATGTCAGGGAAAAGCATATGGTTTCTCACACAGGACTACACAGTAGTCTATTATGACCACCAGACCACTGACTAAATGCAGTGAATGTAAAATCTGAAAAGTAGTTATAAGGCTACAGTTGAATTGCCAATTTGGGAATTGAAATTTAGGGTCTCAAGTAGTTTTTATTTGGGCACCCTATTCTCCTGCCACTAGAAATGAATAACTGACAGTGACTTTTTGAAAGTTGCTTGTCTCTAAAGTGGGAAAACAAGGCCTTTAGGTATACCACAAATCATATACGTGCTTTGTTCTTTGTTTTCTCAAGCTTGCCATCTCATTCTTTAGCCATCTATCAATTCTGAGTTTTGTTTTGTTAATGTTGGATATTCATAGATAGAAATTCTTCTGCACCTGATGAATTTTGCAAGTGAAATTCTCATTCCCTGCCTAACTTCATAAGAGCACAAGCCTATAAGTGTCTCCAGACAGAAGCAGAAGCCATTGAATTCAGTGCATGGGTATGACTAAATACAGTTAAACATATGCATATATAAGCACAATTCACATTGCCTTTTCTGCTTTGTTTCTTGTTCAATATATTGTTTTCTAAATCAATGAAAGGATGGCGATGGGAAAAAATTGGTTTACAAATCAAAAATAAGCATAGTAATCTAGGAGGCAGGAAGATGTAAAGTTGTATGAATAGATGTACAAAAAGGAGAAGAAAGAAGGTGGGAATTTCCGGCATCCAAATGTATGAGACAAGTATTAGAAAAGCAGAAGAATCTCAAGAAGACTATAGGAAACAAAAGTAAAGTGATGAGTGAGGCATTCTGTTATAGAATAGTGAAGATGTCATACCCTTAATGTATGTTTAACTAAAGATCAAATTATATGATCTTTTGCAATAGGGATAAATGACCCTCAGTTTCCACACAGAAAGGTTATATGAGCAAAGTAGACGAATTAATGAACTGAGGAAAAGCAGATTGGTTAATCTTTAGCTTTCATGACTGTGGTAAGGATTTGATAACAAGCCAAGAAAAGCAACAAAAATAAGGAGCTCCTGTTAAGCTTTCTATCTGAGAAATGATGTTGAGGTTTAATTTTAATTAGGATTGTGAGTGAAAGATAGCAGAAAGTAGCTTTCATATATAAGAAGTGATGAGTATGAAACTTTATCCATATTAGTTAGGAACTAGACTTAGAGTCTAGTATTGCATTCATTAAAGTTTATCCATTTATCCATTTTCATTTTTATTGCCTTTTTTTTTTTTTTTTCACACTCTGAATATGTTTTTGGACATTAATGAGACTATTATTTTAAACCTCAAAGAATAGAGAACAGTGTCTGAAAAGCAACTGAGCACTTTTCCTAGTGACCAGAGAAATCTAGCTTATCTGAGTTTAATGTTTGCAGGACTAATCCTAGAGCAGATGCCTTAGTTATATAGATTAGTGGGAGGTGTCCCTGCCCATGGCAGGGGGGTTGGAACTCGATGATCTTAAGGTCCTTTCCAACCCTTACTATTCTATGATTCTATGATTATGCATAACTTTACCTGTAGCTTAGAAATCTAAAGAACTTAAAAAAACTTTGAAGAACTTGAAACTTTTAAAGAACTTTAAAAAAACTTTAAAAATCTCTTAGGGAGCAGTATGTGAACACCAAGTGCCCCATTTGCACCTTGGTCATATTAAATTATTTGTTCTGTGAAATATGGATATAGTTCAATCCTATATGCAGTGCGTAATGCAATGCTGTATATTAACCACTAAGATTTGGTTACGTTAATTTAACTTCTTTGGGCTAAGTACCCCTGATGTAAATCTTTCCAACAGCTTCCTCTCCTTTAGCTGCTGGAGGATTCTCCAAAGCCTTATCACTGCTGTCTTTGTACTCTTGCCCTAAGGAAAGCTGCAGCAACATTGACATCAAGTAGCTAGAAAAACATCTGCATGTGCATTACATTTACTTCTTTGGGTTCAGCTCACCTAACGAGCTGGCTGCTTCCATGTAAACCAAGTCAACCAAAAACAGTTAGTGCTTTCATCAGGTGAGCAGTGCTCTGGAGTCTCTTTGAAGGTGCGGCCACATTCAGTGCAGTGGCTGAATGTTGTCCGTATAAACACCCCATCTCAAAGATGTTGTTCTGTTTTTCACACAGGCTTACAGTTGTTGAGAGGACGCATGCTACTGTGCCAGGTACCAGAAGCCAGACCAATTTTACTTTGAATTTGTAGAAGGGGGAGAGGGGAAGAAAAAAAACACCCAACAAAAATCCCACAAGTGGTTTTGGAGGCATTAGCAAAATAGAAAGCCTGAAAAGCTGAGATCACATCTGGGATTTATCACTGTGTTTTGATAAACCTTTGGGCTTAGCCAGTACTCTGTCCTGCACTGGGCATTCAGTGAAATTACAGCACACTTTCTTAACAGGGTTTGTCAGATCAACTTTATACTAGAGTGTTTTTGACTGATTAATTACCCACATAGACAAGTGAGGAGTTCAGAGAAAGGTGACTTTTTCTTCTTAGGAAAATTCAGCATGAGAAGTATCACTAGGGAGTGTGACTGAAATTAGAACAGGAATTGTCAATTTGTTACAATCCCAATTTAAAGGTAACTTCTGGATCTTCTTATAAAGTAATAGATCTAATCTGCTTGATATCAAATCAAAATGTTGACATATTGCCAGGGAAGAAAGGCCCATAGAAAGATGCTTTTAAAATTACTCTCAGGTCAGTTTTCCAAGGCCTTTCACAATGCATGAGCTCTGGGGTGCCTAAGTTTGGGAAGCCAGCTCAATTTTCTGCTTGGAAAAGCCAGGGGGAGAGTCCTAGTTAACAAGCTTTAGGATCATCATTCTTCTATTACTATATATTTCGTTATATGTGCAAATATTGTATTTGACAATGACCTATCTCCATTCAGAACCTTCTTAGAAATATCTGCCCTGGAGTGTGAGAATGAGTACAATCGGAGGACTCCCAGTTAAGTAGCTTTAACTGATTTTGCATGTGTTTTGTTGATTCTGAATTCCTCTTAGAAGATTTAAATACTATATCAAACTATGGGTCTCTAACACTATGTAGTTGTAGGTTCTGTCTTAGGGTTATAGTCACTGGCATTAACAGTGCTATTTTCTTTCACACTTTTTACTTATATGGCTCCTATCACATATTAAAATGCACTTTTAAGATATCAAGCATACTTTTCCTTTCAGGGCTTCAGTTCACAAGCAGATTTTTCTAAAACTGGGGTTTCTTCTTGCTTAGAAAAGAATAGCTGAGGGAAGAAAATGTAGTTAACGTGGTAATACAGCCAGATAAATTGCAGTTTCAGTGACAAGTGTGTGATACCCTCTATATTTAACTAGTCTCATCAGTGATGCACATCTTGGAGCGGATTCTCCTGGAAGGCATGCTGAGGCACATGAAAAACAATAAGGTGCTTGGTGACAGCCAGTATGGCTTAACTATGAGGAAATCCTGCCTGACAAATTTGGTGGCCTTCTATGATGGGGCCACAGAATTGATGGACAGGGGTAGAGCAGTTGATGTCGTCTACCTGGACTTGTGTAAAGCCTTTGACACTGTCTCCCATGACATCCTTCTCTCTAAGTTGGAGAGACATCAGTTTGATAGGTGAACCACTCGGTGGATAAAGAACTGGCTGGATGGCCGCACGCAAAGAGTAGTGCTCAGTGGCTCAATGTCCAGCTGGAGACCAGTAACGAGTGGTGTCCCCCAGGGATCGGTGTCGGGACCGGTCTTGTTCAACATCTTTGTGGGTGACATGGACAGTGGGATTGAGTGCGCCCTCAGCAAGTTTGCCAATGACACCAAGCTGTGTGGTTTGGTTGATGCACTGGAGGGAAGGAATGCCATCCAGAGGGACCTTGACACGCTTGTGAGGTGGGCTGATGTCAACCTGATGAAGTTATGCCAAGTGCAAGGTCCTCCACCTGGGTCGGAGCAATGCCAGGCACAGCTACAGGTTGGGCAGGGAAGAGATTCAGAGCGGCCCTGCAGAGAAGGACTTGGGCGTGTTGGTCGATGAGAAAATGAGCATGAGCCAGCTTCAGTGTGTGCTCGCAGTCCAGAAAGCCAACTGTATCCTGGGCTGCATCAAAAGGAGCGTGACCAGCAGGTCGAGGGAGGTGCTCCTGCCCCTCTACTCTGCTCTCGTGAGATCTCACTTGGATTATTGTGTACAGTTGTGGTGTCCTCAACATAAAAAGGACATGGAACTGTTGGAATAAGTCCAGAGGAGGGCCACAAGGATGATCAAGGGACTGGAGCACCTCCTGTGTGAAGACGGGCTGAGAAAGTTGGGGCTGTTCAGCCTGGAGAAGAGAAGGCTGCGTGGAGACCTCATAGCAGCCTTCCAGGACCTGAAGAGGGGCTATAGGGATGCTGGGGATGGACTCTTCATTAGGGACTGTGGTGATAGGACAAGGGGTAATGGGTTCCAACTTAAACAGGGGAAGTTTAGATTGGATATAAGGAAGAAGTTCTTTACTGTTAGGTGGTGGGTCGCCCAGGGAAGTTGTGAATGCTCTATTGCTGGTGGTGTTCAAGGCCAGGTTGGACAGAGCCTTGGGTGTCATGGTTTAGTGTGAGGTGTCCCTGCCCATGGCAGCAGGGTTGGAACTAGATGATCTTAATGTCCTTTCCAACCCTAACTATTCTATGATTCTATGATTCTATGATTCCATTATGTGCTATTTTGTTTTAGTAAGTGAAAGAGTATTTATGTATGAATTCAAAGGTGTCAGTGAACAATGTATTTAAAAAGAAGTGAAGAATTGTGTATGTAAACATAAGCTCTTTGTAACTCCAGATCCTCTAATACCAGCTGCCTTGTGTGTGTCTGGCAAGGAAGGGGTAAGTGGCAGAATACAATGAAATGTTAATTTAGCCTTTAAGGGGTTCCTAAGGACAGAGGATATATTTTATTTAAAGAAAGTAACATTGTACCTCATGCCAAACTGAGGTAATTTCCTTCCGTTTTCCATACTTCCTAGGTTTCCAGGTTTACAATTTTTATGGCATTTGCCAGAGCTCACCTGAAGAAAGCATTACTCAAAGTCTAAAGGAAATATTTTTGTTCGAATCCAGACCCATAAAGAATAACTACTGTGTGTGAAAGAAAAAAATGTGTAAGTTTACTACTAATTATACGTATAAGCTGAATAAATAGACCACTGTTGCTGTGTGTGAAATTGCACACATTGCTGCTTATAGCAGTATACTGGGATTGCTATCTCTATCACTAACCCAATTAAGGGATTTCTATCTCTATCACTAACCCAGTTAAGGGATTTCTTACCATGTAAACTTTGTCTTCTCTTGGAAGCCAAAGTAGATTGTGGGAAATTGAATACACACATGATTCCAGTGACTGAAGAATTATTATTTTCAGTGTCTGCTTCAGTCAGTTATTCAAGAACTTAGCTATTTCTTGTTAGGAATAAAGAGGCTTTAGTTTAATTGAATTTGCTTGACTGTATAATTCAGTGTTTCCAGAAGGATTGTGTTGGCAACACTGATATTAATAAATTATTTCAGGGCCCAAAGGCCCAAAATTTAACCAGTAGGAGCTGGACTTACAAGGGCATGTATGAGTGTAAATTTAGCAGTAAGATACCCTCTTTTAGTCACAAAGCTATCAGGCATCTGCTGCTTAAAACTGTAGGAGCACAAATTCTCCTGACACTCTCTTTTCCACCAGTACAGCTTGTTCAGTGGCTCCATCTGTTGTAGAACCCTGTAAGTCTTGGCAGCATACGTGCTAACTAAATGGGTCAAGGACTTCAGTCCGTTTGCAGAGTGTGACTGGTTACCTCTAGTAGTGAGTAGTGAGCACTTCCTAGCCCTCTGGCTTCCCACATATGTTTTTCCAGCCATGCAGGTATCTCTGGGAAAAATGCATCATCTTACAAATCACAATAAGGTAAATACAGAAAGTATCAAAAACATAGATCAAAGATGCAAAATAATTGAGAATAGAAGTGAAAAATCTGGATGATTTTTTCTTTTTTCCCCGAATTATGAGGGATTTAACCCGTGCAATGTCCCGAAGCCCATGCCAAAGAATGATTCAAGGAGAATGCTCGTCCTCTTATTTCTCTGTGACAGAGAATGAATATGGATTTTAGTACTCAAATGACAAGAAGAGAGGCCATAGCAATGCTTCTAGATAGTTTGAAAAACAACCTAAAAATGAGTCAAATTTACATGCTTGGAAATGCAGTCTTGCTGAAAAGATTTATTTACCTGTTCCCAGGCAATAAGTGATCCCATCACTTGCATCACTATATCTCTCATCACCTTATTTTTTTAATCTGAGATCTCCTGTTGGAATTCTTTGAAGAGGATCCAGCATTGTTGCTTATACTGTCTGTACTTACGTTCTGAGCAGGTGGAGGTAGAGGTATAAACAAGGTATAATACTATTTAAGACTATACATGCTGGCTGTGAATATACAGGCAGTTTCACCCATTCATGGAAATGAAAGAGTCCAGCCAGCAATATTATTTGTTGCTGTTTCAAATCATATGGCTTGGACAATATAGTAAAACGCAACACTCTACATCACATGAAAAACCATTAACTAGAAGCGGATTGTGAGAATTCACAGCACACATTACAAAAGATGGAGATCGAGTACTTTAAGTTCAGTCTTACCTTTGCTTCTTATTTTCCTTTTTTAAAAAAAGTAAGATTATTATGCCTACTTACTTTGAGCCAAATTTTCTGTCTTCACTTCCAATGAAAAAAGTTGTGAAACAGTAAACGAAATTATATTTTCATATATGTGTTTAAGACTCTAAAAGCTGGTTTGGGGTTAGGTCCTCCTGAAAAAAATCGAATCCAGATCTGAATTCCAAGGTGTTTTTCTCATATTCTGTCATCTGCAGTACTCATTTTCAAAGCAAAGATTGCCAGAGCTGGCAAATAAAGGCACCTTCTGTGTTCTGTTTATTTCGGAGAAGTGTACAAGTAGATTGGGCTGGCATCAAATATTAGGTTATCTGGAAAAGGAAGTTTTTCAGCATGTTTCATCCTGCTTGTAGCACCATTGCAATGATTTTTGCTAGTTTGGTACCCACGTCTGATGAGGACTGAAATTCGATAAATTTCACAGTCTATACAACTCAGTTATGTTGTAAAAGATTTAAAAAGCATATGCCTATTGCCTAGCTAATTCTATTGAATAATTCTATGCCTTAATCAAAGAATTTATTGTTTTCAAGTAAAATTTCATTTTGAATCCATTCCAGTGACAGTTTCAGTCAGTAATAAAAATGCTGACTGGTCCTCAGAAGGACTTGAGTTTTCACTTGAATTTTTCATTAAGTGGAGATATTACTATGAATTCTGAGGTTTTTAGATTGCAAAGAATCAATGGTTGTCATTTCCCGGGGGAATGTGGAATGTCTACATTCCACATCACAGTCCAAAGTTAGCACAGGATGAAAATGATAGCAATTTTGATGATACATGAGCTCAATCCAGTTCCTATGTCACTTCAGATGACTTGAAAGCAGAAAGGACAATCACTGCTGGAACTAATTGGCATCCTTGTTTCTTGTCTCAGGAGGCGTCAAAGACTTAGTGGTCAAAGACAGGCCAAATGAGAAGATTTGTACAGTCTATAGGTAGTGTTTGACTTCTATAATTAAGGAGGTGGGATCTGCAGAAGGAAATGATATATTATCATAAACTTGCCCATTGTTGATGTTGCTCAGATAGAAGGAATGAGAAACAATTAAAGGCTCCAGTGAACAACCTTTGAGTTTCTGTAAAACACCCTTGCTAAATCTTTTTCAGCATTTGCCCCTGCTTGAATCACAAGCTTGGTTTAGCTGCAGGGAACCCTAATAGAAAGGACTATTATAATACATGGAAGACATTTAGATAACATGTGAAATATATTTAGTTTCAAAATTAGTTACTTTAAATCTATAAAACACTCTTACTTTGCCATTACTGAAACTGTTTCTTCATAGAGGAGCTCCATCCATTCCAGTGGCCACATTCCCATTGATTATAGAGGTCTGGATTAAGACTTTTAATCCTCACTGTGTTGCTCAAAATTATATTTTGCTTTGACACCAAAGTCCTCTTTTAGACAGTATTTATGTTATTTCTATATTAATTTAAACAAATTCAGGGTAATGCTAAAAAAAAAAGATGAGTGGAGCACCTTCTACTCCAGAGTCAGGTTCTAGATAGATGGAGTACAAACAGGCTTGAATTGTTACAAAATGGAGGAGAAGTATGTTTTCTTATTACCCACATCCTATATATTCAAGTTACAGATAATGGAATATTCTACCTGGCAAAATACACTTCTTAATGCTGAGATAAATCAAAATTATGAAGCTTATATTTATCATAAATCAGAAAAATGATTGCATGGATATAAAACAGCAAGAGGTAGGTTAAACCTACTACATATTGCTTGCATTTTTCTGAGGCTGAAACTGACCCACTACCTCAGGTAGTTAGGAAGAAGCAGTAGAAAATTGTACCTAAAGATGCATTTTGAAAGTGTAAATCTAATAAATGACTAATACTTGACTTCCAGTAGTTAGTGCTTTGTTCGGCCAGTATCTGTTCTCCATTTTAAAGCCTTGCCAAATTTATGTTGGTGTGCTGTGAATCAGGAACTTCTTTCTACCTCAGCTGCATTCTTGCAAACTGTTTCAACCAGTGGAAAATACTCTGCTGCGGTTACACAGATGAAAAGGAGGAGAATTTTTACCACCTGCTAAGGAGTAAGATATCTAAGTTCAATTTCAAAATGCCCTGATGACTAGCAAGTTAATTACAGAATCACAGAATCACAGAATGGTTACGGTTGGAAGGGACATCTGAAGATCATCTAACGCAACCCCCCTGCTTAAGCAGGTTCACCCAGAGCAAGTTGCACAGGGTCATATCCAGGCATGTTTTGAATATCTTCAGAGAAGGAGACACCACAACCTCTCTAGGAAGCCTGTTCCAGTATTTTTCCACCCTCAAAATAAAAAAAAAAAAAAAATAATTCCTCATTCAAATGGAACTTCCTGTGTTTCAGTTCGTGCCCATTACCCTTAGTCCTGCTGCTGGACACCACGTAAAGAGTCTGACACCCAACTCTTGACACCTGCCCTTCAGATATTTGTATACATTGACAAGATCCCCTCTCAGTCATCTCTCTTCCAGGCTAAACAGGCCCAGCTCTCACAGTCTTTCCTCATAAGAGGGATGCTCCAGTTCCTTGGTCATCTTTGTAATCCTCCAGTAGATCCTCTCAGGAGCTCCTTTTCTTTCTCGAACTGGGGGAGCCCAGAAGTAGACATGGTACTCCAGATGCAGCCCCACCAGAACAGAGGGGGAGGATCACCTCCGTCAGTCTGCTGGCCACACTCTTCCTAAGGTGCCCTGGGATACTATTTGCCTTCTTGTCCATGAGAGCACTTTACTGGCTTATGGCTAACTTCTTGTCCACCAGGACCCTCAGCTCTGCAAAGCTGCTTTCCAGCAGATCAACACCTAACTTCTATGGGTACTTGGGGTTATTCCTCCCTAGGTACAGGACTCTACACTTGCCTTTGTTGAGCTTTGCTAAGTTCTTCTCTGCCCAACTCTCTAGCCTGTCCAGGTTTTGCCGTGCCAGAAGGCATAGCCTTCTGGGGTATCAGCCACTCCTCCCACTTTTGCATCCTCAGCAAACTTGCTGAAGGTGCACTCTGCACCTTCACCCATATCATTGATGAACAAGGTTGAGCAAGACTGGATCCAGCACTGACCCCTGGCAAACTGGGGTCTGTAGAAAGCCACATCAACTTCCTCTTCCTGATCAGGAGCCCAGCAGTAAACACCCACCACAGCGTCACCTATGTTAGCCTTCCCCTTAATTCTTACTTCTCAACTTGTTCTTCATCCTCCCCTATGCAGAGCTCAATACATTCCAGTTGCTCCAGTTGCTCTCACATAAAGAGCAACTCCACCAACTCACTTGCTGGCCTGTCTTTCCTAAAAGATTCTAGCATGGCAGTAATTCTCAGGTTGTCAATAGCTCCCACTGTGAAATAGTTATGATGGACAAAAGTGTTGCAATTACTGCAGATTGTAGGCATCCACGGGTGTAACTCTTATGACTTTAATGCAGATGCACCTACATATCAGTAACAAGTATGGCGCTCTGTGTCCATTATAAATATTAAGTAAGCAGTGACAATTTTAGTCTTCCATTTAACTTTGATTTTATTTGATTTTGATGAAGAAAATAAACATTAAATGATTGTGAGATATTTAAATTAAAACCATAAAATTATGACATGAGAAAGAATTATGTGTTACTAAAAATTGTTTGTGCAGCTCAGAAGTAAGATACTAAGTTGTCTCTTCTCTTGAAAAAAAATTTTGGGGAATAAAATTATACTGGTCTGACTACCTGTATATTAACATGACTGTATTGTGTAAGTACTCAAGAATAAGTTCTTGAAATATACTTGAAACTGCAAAGAAGTTTGGACAAAGGATAAACAAGGGCAGAAGCAATTTATTCTGGCGACTTTGGTTAGAAAGTTATTTCAGTAAAGTGGAAGGTTTGGAGTTTAATAGATACATAGGTAGTATACACAAATACATCCACAAATGTGTGTCATTGAAGGGAAAATGAGATACTGGAAACCGCTGTGTGTTTTTAGCCTTCTCCCATTCCATTCCAGAGGTTTTACTTTCTAAGAGGCATGTTTGCACATCTGGATAGAGGATAAAGATTAGGTTGAAAGGACACCTCTCTAACCATGGCTGAGGGAACTAAAACCAGAACACATTTCAAAAACATACTGAATAGATTAGCCACATGGTTTCGGTGTGTTTCATTCATTTTTACAGACAGAAAACAAAAACTTCTTTTACAGGCAAACATTCAGCTCTGGGATTTAGAGACTGTAAGCGCAGAAATATCAAGACATGACAAAATACAAAGTATGTGAGCTGGGTAGAATTGTCAGAACATGCTTGCTGACCACAGCACACTTGGCATTTAGACTCTGCATGAATTTTCCCTCTCTGGTCTTCCTTATCAAAATAGCAATTTTCCAAGATATCAGACTCTGCCACATCACATTTGATACTGTATGCACTCATATAGTAATCTACAGTGGGACTGTGACTCTTTCAACATAATCTGTTACTGTCTTTAACATTCTTACCCTAAACAGCATCTTAGAATGTCTTTAGACTGCTGAAGCATAAAATTGTAATTTGATTTTTTTTTTAACTGATTCTGTCAGGCAATAATGTTTGGTTAGTATACAGTCAGAATACAAAAAGTATTATGAATTATTTTTGTACAAAATCCCAGGAAAGGGGGATGTGGAACAAAGAGACAGCAGCACAAACAGGCAGAATGCTATTGAAATGTGGTTATCTAGGAACTCAAGAGAAACCAAGGACCTTCCTGACCAATGAAGGGAAGTTTTATACTCTGAGTACATTCTGACATTCCACCTCACTCCTTTCCTTTATGATTCTTGTTATGTAGGCTTGTTGCATCTGACATCAAAGTTTTCTGTAAATTTTTTGGGGATATGGAATGTATCTTCCTGTGTGCTCACTTAATTAAAATAGAAGTAACTTATGCATACAGAAAAAAAAAAAAGATATAGCTGTATAGGGAACGCCAGAATGAACAGTGAAGCCCTTTTCAGACTCTGGGCAGGCCCTCTTTCAGCTCTGGATATAACACCATGATTCACAGCTTAACTTGGTCAGTTGGTGGCAGCTAGCAGTCTAAAGGATAGCGTAATGGTAAAGAGAGAATTCTCCTAGGAAAACCAATAAAGCAATCCTGCTGCTGCCCCCTTCCTGCCTTGTTATGGAAAGGAGTAGCTAATGTAGATGTGGCTTCACCATTGCCATGGTGGTTGAAGGCACACTATCCATCATCCGCAGGTCTGACACGATATTTCAGGTTTGCTATTTTGACTAAAGGCTACCAAGTGATGGTGTTTGTTTTTGGAAAAGTCAGCATAGTTTTCAATGAATGTCAGAAATTCTTGTTTTCTAAAATCATTCCCAATATTAAAACCAACTACTACCTCTTGGAGCCTAAATCCTACCCAGGATATTGTGGCCTTCTGTGAGTTAAAGGTTTTGAAAGAACCACATACTGGCCAGGGTGGTGCTAAATGTGCAGCCTGAATTTAGGCTGTGGTTTTAATTTGTGTCCCTAAACCATGAGGACATTGTTTTCTTTTAACATCAAGAAAGAAAAAATAAAATAAAGTTCATTGCTGCAATTTTACTGTTAGCCTGAGGAGATGTTGCATCCCAGGCATCGCGAGGCCCTAGACTATAGCAGGCATTGGAACATTTCTAGGGGCTGTAAATGGATTCTTTCCTAAACACTGTAGGCAGAAATCTATTTAGAGGCAAAATACTTAACATTATTGTAATTTTAATTGTTTAGTAGCCCGCCAAACTACAGGGTAATTGTCACCTAGTTCCTGATGGACACAGGCATCCTTACTATTTTCGGAAGCATCTCTTAAACTTCATAGTAACTGGCAGTCTCAGAAGATGCCAAGGTGAAATGATGGTAGAAACATAACCGTAACTTCATCCTTAGATCATACCTATTTGAAATCTGGAATGATAGCATTTTTTTCAAATTCTCTGATGTCATGATTCAAATAACTTGTGGATGAGCTTTAATATTTGCCGTTATTATATTGTCTGCAAACAATTTCTAATTTTGATGAAGCAAGTAATCAAATATGATTTTACAAATATACTTGACTTTCTGGTAGCCCATTAATTTTGTTTGGTAATTACAATTCAGACTGTTTTGATTGTATATGCATGATGTTAGGCATATTTGAGTTTCCATACACAGATGGTAGTGAAAGAGTCCTGATATGCTTTCTTAACCTCTTGTCTCCTGAATAATCTGAATATTACTTAAACAATTGGAGTAAGCAGTTACCTTGGAACATTTCATCCCCAGGAAGGTAAGACTTACAGAATCCTTTTTATTACTTTCATGGAAAGTGGATACTTTATATGTCTTAGATGGTAATTTCTGACCTGTATCATAATTAGTTCAGATACCTTTCATTTCTGTTTAAAGAAATACATGAGGCTGTTATTGAAAAGTTTGGGGTGGTTTGTAAATCTCTTCTTTTAAATAAATCTGTGAAATCATCAATCAATCACTGTATATTGTCAAAAGTCTTGCAAACCAGCACTCAAACAATCCTTTATTCATACAGCGCCCTTTCTGTGACAGTGCCTGAGGAGGTATAGTAAAGGAAACAGAAAGCTCCCTTCCTCATCTCTAATGTGTTTGGTTGCAGACACTGCTAGGTAAGATACCTTAAAATGGTGTGAGACACAGTATGGCAGTTGTGTATTTTTCTATAAGGCTGTTTATTTTTAAAGTCTAAAGGAAAGGAGGTATCGGTTTCCTGTACTCCATAAATATAGATAGGCCTCTGGATAGTATAACCTTGTGGTTGTCCAAGAGGAAATTCCATGTAGCTTTATGTGATTATTAGACTCTGTCTCTGTCCTAGGTTCAGCAGTAGCAGTCATTTTTTCTCCTTCTTAGTAGCTGGTGCAGTGCTGTGTTTTTGTCTTTCAGTCTGGGAACAGCGCTGATGACACCGATGTTTTTAGTTGCTATTCAGTAATGTTTACTCTGACCAAAGACTTTCTGAGTCTCATGCTCTGCCAGGGATGAGGGGAAGCTGGAAGGAAGCAGAGACAGGACATGTCACCCAAAATAGCCAAAGAGGGAGTCCATACCACAGCATGTCATGCCCACTCTATAAATTTGGGGCAGTTACCCGGAAGGGCTAGATCACTGCTCCGGTCAGGCTGGGTATTGGTCAGCGGGTGGTGAGCAGTTGTATTCTCTTCCCTTGTTATTTCCCTTGTCATTATTATTATTGGTGGTAGCGGCAGTGGTTTGTGTTATACCTTAGCTACTGGACTGTTCTTATCTCAACCCATGGGAGTTACATTCTTTCAGTTCTCCTCCCCACCCCTCTGGGAGCGGGGGGGAGAAAGGGAGGGAGTGAGATAGCGTCTGTGTGGTTCTGAGTTATGACTGGACTTAAACCACGACAGCCTCCCAGCTTGTTTTCGTCATCTCCTGAAAGGCTGTTGAGAGAAAAGTGAAAGGTTAAATAGAAGTTAGGGCTCATTCTCAGAATTTACTGAATGTTTCACGTATCCCTCCTTCCTCCAGAGAAGTTAATGGAAAGTAAAGGTCAGCCCTTCACAATAGGTGCTTTGCACCTCTGAAGATCAGTGGCGTCTGCACCGGTAACATTTCACTCTACTCCGTGTGGTTTCCATGGCAAAAAGAAGTTAAGAGATGCTGTCTGATAATCATGGGGTATGATCTATGATATAGATGGAAGACCTCCATCAGACATGAAGGTCCTAAGGGAAATGGTTTGGACTATCCCGTATGAAGTGCTCTTTCCTCTAAATAAATATAAGCCAGTATCCCAGCAGAGCATATCAGGACAAGGATCCTCACGGAAGACTGCATTTTAGATAGAGTTATCAGTGAACATCCTTATCAGTGGGAACAAATAAAGATGTGGTGGTCAATTTTTGAAAATAAGTCTAAACCTCAACACATTGCCTGAAAACCGATCTAGGAAAAGTAATTCTGTATTCATAAACTGCACCTCCAGGTTTATTTTGGGATATACACAATATTCTTCAGGCCTTATTCTGCCACTGATTGGGGTTGCAGTTTTTAGCTTGTTAGTTTTCTTTTGCAGCAGGTGTCAGGATGCTACCTCTTAGATTATGTTTAGACATTGGGAGAAATTTTCATCTTATTGATGTCAGGGGAAGTTCTGCCATAAAAATTTGGTTGGTCCAGATTCTATTCTGAGTGTTTTGAGCATCTTAACATTGGCCCAGGCTCCTTTTATAACAGTGAATGAAAATCATCGAGTCTATGTGATGTGTTTAGTCTATTTCTAGCACTATTAGATGAATATTCAACAAAATGAATTTTATAGGTACTCTGCATTCAGATAATTGACATTCAATCTGTTCTGCCTTTCAGATATTTCAATGTGTATCTATAATATTTTTTTGGTAGTTATTAATATTATCCTTTTATCAAAATAGTAAATAATTTGTCATAGATGAGGGGGAAATAAAGCAGTGTTTCCCCTTCCAACGAAATATGCAGATTATAGAGCTGGATTTTATTATTATATTAAGGGATGTAGTCCATTCCTTGCTCTCGAAGACCTTAGATTTGGTATATAGCAGGGAAAACCATCAGAATGTTTGGTAATAGACTTTCATTTAATCCATAAACTTTGTACTAATGCTGTGGTCAAAAGGAGGCAAAAATGGAGAGTAATTGCCCAAACCTGTCAAAGACCAGAAAACACGGGACAGGTCTATTGAGCTCATTAGGATGAGAATAAATTTTCATTTTACAAATGAATAACTGAGCATATTCAAAATAAGTAATAATCTATCACACCCCCCCCAAATCCCTAAACAATTAATTATATGAACTAAATTTTATACCAGCTGTTTTAAAACCCAAGAGCATTAACTCAGGGAGGATCTGGATTTCTCTGAGGAATTTGACTCCTATATGCTGTTTAAACATGGAGCATATCTTTTGTTTGTCTGTTATGTTTTGCAATATTAGCCAAAAAACTCCCTAATAATTTACATAACACAAACAAAAAGTAAGACTGTAACACGGGAAGACCAACATTGTCTCTGTTTACAAGGCAAAAATAGTCTTTACTGAAAATACGCTTAAATTATATACTGAAAGAGCTTGTAGCTGGGATTTCGGTTCAAAACCTGTCTGTACAGAGCACATTATACTTAGGGAAGTGACTTGAAATAAATATGCTATGGTTACCGTTAAATGTTCCCATTTGCCAGCAGTTACCACATGAAACATCTGAGATCACAAGTGTTTCCCCTGCAATTAGAACAGGATATGTATTTGTAGTAATTTAGTGGTAACCAATGAGAATGTTCTTTGTGTGTGATTTCTACAGTACTTGGGCAAATAGATTGGAAGAAACAAAACAAACCAGGAACAATGCTAAGATTTGATTGAAATAAACAGAAAAAATCTCACGTGTACATTTAGTAGATCACTAAAAAAAGTACAGAGATTAAGATACTTTCCACCTTTTGCTATTCAATTTCACTTCTACTTTGAAAGAATAGAAATGGAGATACCCAAGCAACACAAAATTAGAAGGCAAATTATGAAAAATACACTGTGGAAAAGTCACACACGCTGTAAGCCGAAGAGATACTTCCAGGATTCATATGCACTGTGATAATAAGTTCCCTCATCAGTAAAACTGTCAAGGAGGTTCAGAAAAGAAATACTCTATCTGCAATGTGTGTCCATCAGGGAAGTAACTGTCCCATGGCATTTAACCATGATTTTCATATGCTGCCAGCAAAGACTTGCTTTCTGAGTGGCTGCATTTATCATGAGAAACAGCTCCACATTAGTTTTTTTGACTCAAAATATTGCTTTAGGCAACGAACTGCACTTTCCAGGTTACACTCGTAAGGAAATAAAAAACAGCCCATGTTGCAATGAGAACAGGTTTCTGATGTTTTCATTGTTGTGTGTCCCAGAAATACAAGGAAATCAGACTCTCCAGAGGTAAGTACAGATGAAAACAGGAAAAAATGCTTAGTCCAAGGGGGGAGTAGAGCTTCATTCAGTCTCAATCATTTCAACAGTTGTTCCTCAGTCTTTCTTCTTATCTCTCATGATTTTTCAGTGGTTTCAGATGATTCTAAGATTTATTTTGCATCGGCACAAGCTTAACAGATACACTGTAACAAATTCTCATTACAAGTCACACAAAATACAAGAAATTCTTTCAATTAGCAATTTTGCTCTGAATTGAACCTAAATATCAAATAAAAATGTAAAAAAACCCAAAGCATATAGTTACATGACAAGCATCTACCACATCATATGTAAAAGACACAAAATATCTTTTGGGCAAAATGTGTTGAGCTTTCACAAAATGAAAAAATTATGTATAGGTACTGGATTCCACTCTGGGTCTAAAGGTCTTAATCACCTTAGACTTCAGTATTGTAGTCCTGAATATTTCCTTTTCATATATAGAAATTTCCTTTCCTTACACAAAACCCAGCTACTACACAGATCCTCTGTACCCAGTCGGACACTGTGCTAACTTTGTTCCTGTTGAGGCAATGACACAATTAAATATATAAAGTGATACTCGTCATGTTAGATGCTGTTATTACTGTGAGATGTGTTCTGAAGAGCCTGCACACTTCTGCCAAGACATAATCAGGTGAGGGGGTGAAGCTGTACCAAGTATGTGCACAATTCCAGGGCTGTACTTTGGTTAGGAATGTTGTCTTGTACTGAACCATTCTGTCAGACATTTTTAAGATCTTACTAAAGGTTTTTAAAAATATGTCATTTCAGGAAAGCTTTATGGCTGGAATAACTTTGGAGAAATTTTACTAGCTTACATTGTGAAATGTTGGCTCTTTCTGAAATTCAGTCACTTCTGGTAGGCATATACAGATGAACAAACTGTAGAGGAAGGACTAATACTAAACTAATATTATCTGCTAGTGATTTCTTTTTTTCATGTCCTGGAGATGTTCACCAGTGTCTCTTCCTCTAGATGGCTGCAGAATATTATATAAACATAAATGAAAATACCCTGGAAGCCATGCAGGTTAAGTTTCATGATTCATATTACTTGGAAGATCTCCGCTGGATGTAAGACCTCCAGGCAACTTCTGTTCAAACCAATAACAGAATTGTAACTGCTGTAAAACATCAGGGTTTTTTTTTCACCAATAGATTTATTATTCTTGCATGCTGAAGTTTTCTATTTATCTCCCATCAGGATAAAATACATAGGAACGGAATAACCACTCCCTTAACTTTAGTGCCAAGGAATATAATCTGTATGTCCAACAAAGTGGCACCCTGCCTCTCTGCAGGTCTGCTGAATTATTTTACTATGTTCATTGCTTTTACTGCAGGCTAGCCACATGGGTATCATTAATTTCACATAAGCTTTAAACATAGATGTCCCACCCATGTATACTGCTATTCAGGATTTGTACTCCTTTTAGGAAATTTAATACAAAGGGGAAATCTTTGGTTTTAAAGTATTGCTTTGGCCTTAAAAATCATCTTTGTAAAATCAACATCGTATGATCTGAATCGGTGTTTCAATATTTTGCATACAATGTTTTCTAGTTTATACATAAGAATCATCATCCCTGAGGCAAACTGGATATGGCTACATTTCCTTTGGTGATCGTTAGCAGGCCGTATTCCAGATCAGATTCCTTGTACACATTACACTTACATAAGACCAAATATATTTGACTGGGGCTTTGAATACATTGGAAATAGCAGGAAATTAACCTCCTTGGCAGTATTGTTGAAAGACAGCATAACAATGTGATATATAAAAGCACATACCAGCCTTTGCATGAAACTCTTTCTGCCTTTAAAATCCACAGCAAAATAACTCTGTTCCATTCGACATGTCTGTTCAGTATTTTCTTCTGGAAATGTCAAACCAGTTACAAGAAACATTAAAAATAAAACCTCCTCCTTAAAGTGATAAATGTAAATAAATTAAAATGTGTCTGTTCTCTGAGGAACTTGTGAACATATGTGATCTACTCTTAGAATAGTAGAATCATAGAATGGTTAGGGTTGGAAAGGACATTAAGACCATCTAGTTCCAACTCCCCTGCCATAGGCAGGGACACCTCACACTAAACTATGTCACCCAAGGCTCTGTTCAACTTGGCCTTGAACACCTCCAGGGATGGAGCATTCACAACTTCCCTGGGCAACCCATTCCAGTGCCCCACCATCCATACAGTAAAGAACTTCTTCCTTATATCTAACCTGAGCTTCCCTTGTTTAAGTTGGAACCCATTACCCCTTGTCCTATCACTACAGTCCCTAATGAATAGTCCATCCCTAGCATCCTTATAACCTCCCTTCAGATATTGGAAGGTTGCTATGAAGTCTGCACACAGCCTTCTCTTCTCCAGGCTGAACAGCCCCAACTTTCTCATCCTGTCTTCATACAGGAGGTGCTCCAGTCCCCTGATCATCCTCATGGCCCTCCTCTGGACTTATTCCAACAGTTTCATATCCTTTTTATGTAGAGGTCACCAGAACTGCACACAATACTCCAAGTGAGGTCTCACAAGAGCAGAGTAGAGGGGCAGGATCACTTCCTTCGACCTGCTGGTCATGCTCGTTTTGGTGCAGCCCAGGATACGGTTGGCTTTCCGGGCTGCGAGCGCACACTGAAGCCGACTCATGTTCGTTTTCTCATCGACCAACCCCCCCAAGTCCTTTTCCGCAGGGCTGCTCTGAATCTCTTCTCCACCCACCCACTCTTCTAGTGTAGCAGCTGTAAGCCATGTCAAGAAGTCAACACAATAAAAATACAAAAGATTTAAAAAGTGCTTCACGTATTTCTCATCCCAATATTGTATTGGATGTATTAATTTCTGTGAATATGACTTAAAAATTTAATCAAAAAAAACCTACAACAATTCTGACCTGAAGTGATCTATTGCTTGGTTTCTGGTGGATAGATACATTTCTTTTAAGATACATGACTGCAAAATACGTAATTCCGAGTAAAACTGTTTGGAGGTGTGAGTAGAACATAAAAGCGTACCGAATTAAAAAAAAAAAAAAAAACAACAAAATTTTGAACAGACCTTTAGGTACAAATCTAGTTATGAGATCAATGCAGTGATGGATAACAAGGTAAAGATTAAAGAAATGCTAAGTGATCGGTGAAAGTATGCTTATTCTTTCTATTATTTAAAAAAAAAGATTCCACACAATTTCTTGAATATGAAAGTGCAAACCTTGGTAATTATCTCAGAGAAGTGGGCCAGAGAGCTAAGTACATCAGGGCCTTAATAATGGTTGTCTGCAATAGGATGAGATCTCTCCCTCTGAGCAGCCCAGTACATCAGAGATTCATACTGTGAAAAGAAACTCATGTATGCCAGGAGTTTCTGTATGGTTCTTGCTGTAAACAGAAACTAAGACTCTAGGTTTCCACCACAGTCCCTCTGAAGCGGAATGTGCATCCTTTTTGACCAGACATTTGAGATATCTGATCTCCAGCAGATTCCCCACTAGAATTGTTTTGGAGCATGATAATAATCTGACAGTTTGCGTTCTGTATACTTTGCATTTTGTGGGTGTCTAACAGAGTTGCTTTGCCATCTATCATCTTCCATTAAAAAAGAAATTCAATTATGTTTTACAAAGCATTCATAAAATAGTAGTTTGAAGAAAATGCAAAGGTACCTTCTGAAAGTAAGAGTGATACAAATAAAATCTGTTTTTCCTGCAAAACTTATTCAAAACTTTACTACCAATGTTTGGTCAGAAAAAATAGCTAACTGCAAAACTATCTTTTTGTTTTCAAGGAAGTCTGGTTTTATATGAAGATGATAAACATAAATCTGGGCCTTCACTTATGGGTAATTTAATGTAACCAGACAGGCTGTTGCCTTGAAAGGCTGCCTGAGAAAGACATTTTGTCAAAACTTGTGGTTTGTTTCATGAAGAGTACATTACATTCTTTTTTAAATTGAAACCCATGTTTTGAGTCTTTCTCTATTCACATTTTCTGCTTGACGGTCTGAATATTTCTTTACACATATTAGATCAGTATGGCTCGGTTAGTGTGAAGCTAAAATTACAGCCCTCTGCCTGCGAACTCTGCAATACTGCTGGGTATAATCTAGCAAATGTAGTAGGAGTTATGTCCCACATTTCATTGTCCAAGGAAAATTTTTTCATTCAACCATGTTTTCTTTACCTTCCGGCTCACTGTCATAGAGTCATAGAATAGTGAGGGTTGGAAAGGACATTAAGATCATCTAGTTCCAACTCCCCTGCCATGGGCAGGGACACCTCACACTAAACCATGACACCCAAGGCTCTGTCCAACCTGGCCTTGAACACCGCCAGCAATGGAGCATTCACAACTTCCCTGGGCAACCCATTCCAGTGCCCCACCATCCTTACAGTAAAGAACTTCTTCCTTGTATCCAATCTAAACTTCCCCTGTTTAAGTTTGAACCCATTACCCCTTGTCCTATCACTACAGTCCCTAATGAAGAGTCCATCCCTAGCATCCTTACAGCCCCCCTTCAGATATTGGAAGGCTGCTATGAGGTCTCCACGCAGCCTTCTCTTCTCCAGGCTGAACAGCCTTAACTTTCTCATCCTGTCTTCATACAGGAGGTGCTCCAGTCCCCTGATCATCCTCATGGCCCTCCTCTGGACTTATTCCAAAAGTTCCATGTCCTTTTTATGTTGAGGACACCACAACTGTACACAATAATCCAAGTGAGGTCTCACGAGAGCAGAGTAGAGGGGCAGGAGCACCTCCCTCGACCTGCTGGTCATGCTCCTTTTGATGCAGCCCAGGATACGGTTGGCTTTCTGGGCTGCAAGCGCACACTGCTGGCTCATGTTCGTTTTCTCATCGACCAACCCCCCCAAGTCCTTCTCTGCAGGGCTGCTCTGAATCTCTTCCCTGCCCAACCTGGAGCTGTGCCTGGGATTGCTCTAACCCAGGTGTAGGACACTGCACTTGGCATGGTTAAACTTCATCAGGTTGACATCAGCCCACCTCACAAGCATGTTGAGGTCCCTCTGGATGGCATTCCTTCCCTCCAGCGTATAATCAGTTAATGAAAGAGACTTCTGAGCTCTGCATACTGAATCTGTCTTATACAGCTTCTGTGGGTCGCACTGCTTTCTTTTTGGTCCTCTGGGGCCTTACTGGGGCCAGTGATTATGTTGCTAGCTGTTGTTTCCCTTCATGGTCGAAGAAAGACAGTTTTGCAGATAAAAGTAGAATCTTATTAGACCAACTGTTATAGCTAGGTAAAGTAAACCGGCTTTCAAGCAGCTAAAATATTCTTCAACCTAGAGACAGGTTCATCCATCCTTTCCAGCTATCTGTCAAAAGATACTATTTTAACTGCAGTTATTTTGTGACCTGGATGTGGAGCACTTTTAAAGGTTTCAGAGTCATCACACTTGGAATACCTTGTTTTAGCAGCTAGAAATCACAGTGAGCTCAAGTCAAATAAAATATAAATAAAAGCACTCATTTATACTATCAAAAATACACAAGACATTTGTTAATTTTCATAAAAAAAGAGAAAAAACAGAAAAAAAGCTTTTTAACCTGCTTCAATGAAGTTAAAATTTGAGGATGGCTCTTTCTCTTTCGCTGTCTTTTTTGTAAGGCATTAGACTTGCCATCATTTGACATACTTTATTCTTCAAATGGCAATCTCTACATTAGATAGAGCATGGTACAACTATTGGTTTTAGAATCCTGGTAAGGATCTGGCAGGATATAACGTTTATCTTGATTTTTCTTTTTCCTACAAAAGGCCATTTACTTCTAGAATTAATTTATTTGAAGATAATAATCTCATTCTTATGGCTAAAATAACACAATACAGCACAAAATAGGTGCCAAACTGCACCTTGTTTCTTAGTCCTGCTTTTGTACAAAGATCTGGGAACAAGCAAGTAGCTTCTCAAATTCTAGAGTATGTTAGAGAGGTCATAAATTATTGGTGATTGAATCCTGATCAGTATATCACTAGAGAATCACAGAAAAAGTGCCAGGGAATGCAATGAGTTTGCCAAGTCATAATCTTTCTGCCAATATATTTGCTATGGCATCCTGACTGGCTGACCACTTTGATCAAGATTGTGGGACAAACATGCAAGCCAGCAAAGAAAGACTTTCATAATGGGGTCAAGAAAGAAAAAAGAAAACCCTAACCCCAAAAGATAAATAAAAAAAAAGGCAGAAAAAAACCGCAAAAACCTGCTAGAAAAAGGAAAATGCTCAACTCCTTATATTCTGTCCTTCAGCTCATAGTACTTGAAATATTGAAGAAAAACATTACCTTATAGAAAAGCCTGGTTTCTCCTGCCTTGGCCACTGTTTTGTTCTTGCACTCTTCTTGATCTCACATATGCCTGTCTGTGTACCCCAGAGCAGATTAGCATGGACATATGCAGTAAAGGACCAGTGCACAATTTTCAAGGATTCTACCACTGGCAATTCACTGAGTGTAATGCTGAAAGGGGATTTAATTCATCCAACCTGTTAGATTAGCAGCAATATTTAGATAAAGTGTATACAGAATGGGAATGTTTTCTGTATTCCGCAGCTGTAAATCCCTTTTCCCTCTATCAAACCCTAGACAGCATAATTCAGTAAAGGGTTAAGAGTTAGTTACTTCTAGTTTTGTAATCAGTGCCCAGTCTCCGTGGTCTGTCTAATGACTCTGAATGCAAAGACAAACCCAGCTCTTAGCTTGAGATTCCCCCAAACTTTGTAGCACAGAACCTCTTGGCTTTTTTTTTTTTATTTTTTTTTGTTTGCTTACTTTTGTCAGGATTATCCGTAATTTTGGTGTCACAAAGCTGTATTTTATGTATTATTCTTTTTTTTTTTTTTTCTTGTATAACCAGGTGTATACCTTGAGAGGTGCTTAGCAGGCAATGCCAGAAAATGCAAACCACAGTGTTCATTTGTTCTCTTCAGTGATGTAAACCTTCAATTAGAGACTAATAAGCTGTTACCTTATAAATGGCATCTTTAAATACCTGATGTTTACAGCAAAGTAGCTGTATATATATTTATGTAAATAGTTTTATTAGGGAGCTTTATGTACCTTATGGCAGGCTCTGTTGTAGGTTAATATGGTAGAAATAAAAGGAACTGAACAGTGGTGTCCTTGTTTCAAATGACAGTAACAGCTTCAGATTTCAGGAGTATAGAATGCATTCTGAGAAATACTGAGAATCATCCTGAACCAAAAATCTTGGTAAAATGCATGGCTAATCAATGCTTATTAGCTTGAAGCCAATTGCAAAAAGCTGAAATTGTTCCTGAAGTTTTTACTGTTGTTCAGGTGAAGTCAAGAGTCAATGTAGCTTTTGGATTTCTTACAGTTTAGGATTTCCATTTCTAACTTCTGGTTATAATCTTTGGGAGTGCAGTGAGACACAAAGACCTGAAGTGGGTTGTAGAGGCCACCATGTTACTCCTGAGTATCCATAGACACTGGGCTTTGTTCTGTAGCTTTACTAAAAAGAATGTGATTTTATTGTAGCTGAACAGATGCTGTCTATGCTAAAACTCCTTTGTTCAATCCAGCCATAAAAGGACTCAGAGGAACTATGTACTTTCGAGCTCAAAGTGCTTTAATAGCATGGGCTGTATATTGATAGAAACCAGTTCTGTGTTTTCCTTCCTTGTTCTTACTAATTGCATTTTTAAAATTATAGTGGTGTGATTTGCTAATGCACCTTCTTCACCCATGTGCATCTATGGGCATTTTGAGGGGCTGAGATTTTTTAGAAGATTTGCCATTCAAAAATCACTTAGAAGGTAAGTTCCTGCAAAAAGCTTCATCTTTAAAAGAGTTTTAAAGCAAGAAAAATAATATCACCTCATGGCAGTAATTCATGTTTTGAAATACAAGCCATTTCAAGTCATTGAGCACACATGAAATTATAATCTTTAACTATTTTAACTAGTCTTTGCTTCCTGCCTTCTTTCCTTCCTTTCTCATATTCTGGAAACCAGCTAACATTCTTCCTAAAAAATTACCTAAAAACTGTTCTTGGCTAGCCATTGTGTGTGCCGAGGTTTTGATACTGAGAGCATGTTAATGGCCAAATTATAAACCCTTGAGAATTAGAATTCAGAAGACAAACATTAACAGACCCTTAACTGCAGTAGTGCAAACCAAGATGCTATAAATTATGGGGCGGTGGTGTTAAGAGCACTGGCTTCCTGGTATCTGGCACCCAAAACGTTTTCATTTGGGTATATATCAGGCTGCAGAGAGGTTGCCACTTGCCGCTTGGCCAGTGTTCAGCTGGCAGAGATATTTAAAATTCAGGCCAATCAATGGCTCAGGCCTGTAACTGAATATTTTGTTGTTATTCCATGAGAAATATTTACCCTTCTCTGTTTTTTTCTCCTTGCTTCAGTCATTCACTCTTCTACCTAGGATTTCTATGTGAGATAATACTTGCCAGGTTTTTTAGCTATATATATGGATGATTCTAGCATAGTATTTTAATGAGCTGATTTCTGTCTTTATAAATGTACATGCAGTCAGGATAGCTTCATGGATTTCTCATGGATCATGGACACATACTTGTCCACACCTTCCTCTGCATAAGCACATGCTCTGTTTTATGCCAGCGACAAAAGAGAGCTTTGAACACAGACTTTTCAAAAACTTTGCAGTTGCAAACATCATTAAGCTGAAATTGTCAGAAAAAGGAATTTCTATGTTCCCTGTTGACCAACAGCCATGACGTGATACAACTCTGCTTGTTTATGCCTTGTACAACTATGACATAGTGCAAGTTTAGCATTCCTGTTCCCATGTGTTGTTGCTGGAAGGATAAAAAATTCTACCATAGAAATAACACAGAACATGGTCAGACAAGGCCTATGAATATACTGCATAATTACTCTGCAAAGTTCTGTGTTAATTTGAGGGGGAACTGTAGGTACTAATATAGTTAAGAAACCTAACAGTCAAGAACACTAACCCCTGAGTCATTCTGTGTTTAATCCTAGGTTGCATACCTGATAAGACATGTTACTTACTCCTAAATGTTGAAAGATTTTTTGTTTGGAGTCCACTGTTTGTGTGCATAAAATCTTCCTCCAGCAAAGTCTTATTTAGGTATTTTTAAATCATCTTGTTGACCTGAATGTAATCAGCTGTGCTGTCAGGTAGCAGTACTTTAAATAAGGATGCACTGAAATTGATTAAAAGGTCAATTGCTGAAAGGGCAACAAGTTACTCAGGAGAGTAACACTGAAGACTTGAGGTCAGTAGCTTCTTAGATCCCTTGGATGTCATCTTCTGGAGCACATCTGGATTCCATCCATATAAACAGTAGTCTGATGAAAAGCCCTGTTCCAGGAATACCCTGTCCTTAATTTGAGGGCTAGTAAAGCCCACAGAGAATGAAGTGTGATAAGCAGTTGCACTTTACATAGTCCCATGAGAAGCTGTAAAAGTAGTAGGTCAGATCTAATTCCTCACTCCAAAACTTAACAGATTACTTCTTATTGTTTGTTTGGTTGGTTGGCTGGTTTGGTTTGTTTTCAAAATTAGTGATGGGCAGAACTACATCCTTTGTCTTTCATTAGGGAAAGCATAAAGCTAAAATTGTGCATGATAATACTGTGGGAACATACAGGATAGCCTTACATATAGGGAATATCAGCTATTGTTCTGTTCATTATTTGTAGCATGTGATATTCTCGGCATGAGGACATAAAACATGGTAAGCAGGCAAGGGGACTGGCAGCATTTAAAAATGATCCTTGTACATGATATTCTTGTATGTATATTCACAGGGCAAGTAACCAGTGCTACTTGATGAAATGAAACAAATTTAGACTGCTTATAAGGAAAATATCATTTAATTGCAGCAATCTATTAGACTATGGAATTGCTTCCCAAGGGAAAAACAGGAAGCTTATTATCCGAGTCATTTAAAAAGAACTTCCATAAAGTTCTGGAAAGTATAGCGTAGAAACAATAACATTTTGGCAGAAGACAGAGCATATTGCTTAACATGTGCCTCTCTAATATCTGTACAATTCTGAGTCAGACTCTAAAACTGAAGGTTAATATCCTCAGTCACAAAGACCTGTAAATTTGATCTCAGTCTGATTCCAGTTTAGAACTGGAATCAGAAATTAGGAAGCCCATCAGTAAAGGAGGTCGCACCTTTTGCGGGATAGCCCAAAGCCAAGGTTATGTCTTAATTTGAAAAAAATGGATCAGGTTCTTCTCTAGTATAGGTATATTTTGCAAACTTTTAAGAACTGAACTGAGTGAATTGGGTTGGGGGTGAAGCTGGAGTTTTATCAATTTAGGTGAAAATCTGCCAAGCTTGAATAAAACCTGATTTGACCTGAGTGCTGGATAAATTCCACTCTTACCCTTTGATTTTGCTAAAAGTCTGTCCAAGGGATAAAAATATAGATGGACCGAGACTAGAACATAAACAAAAAGCCTTGAAAAGAAAACCTATTACATTTGTTCAGATGCACCCAATACTTTTATATAAACAGTACTATGATTACTTCTTCCTAGTAATTACAGATGCAGTGGTAAGAAAAAACATTCAGAGAACTGAGGCACAGCACAAAACTCAAGTAGAGTTCATAAAAAGCCCCGGCACTTTGGTTACTTTTACTCTTCACAGCATAATCAATCATCTGCCTTTTTTAGTTTTTTTTTTCTGGTGATATCAATGGCTAGAAGAGCTAAACTTGAACAAAGTAACAGTCAGTGGTTAAAACTGAGAATTTCAGAGTATCAGAAAGGATTCTTTCCATCAAGTTTCCAAACAAAAGTTTAGAAAAAAAGAATTAGCCAATGCTTTATTATTGTTGCAGGATTAGAAATCATTCTGGAAACTTCATCAGTAAGCTAAAAATATTACTTCTTCCAAAGGGTTGCAGTCTAATTTATGCTATTAATTGCAGGAAAGTCAACAGAAAAATAAGGATAGGGATGGGACAGAAGTTTATGAGACCAATTTGTCTCATTTCTCGTGATAGATTAAGTACATAGTATGCTTTCTTTTTAACTCTACAAGCATTACATAACCATTATTATAGAGGTGGAGGTTTTTTTCATTATTGCTTAGCTAAAACAGTAGAAAAGCCCAGATAAAATCTGTGGAGATGTTTTGGTTTTTTTGTTTAAAAATGCAGAAGATATTTTCTCCCTAAATTTACAAGCAACCCTTATGCTGTAGTTTAATTTTTTTTCCAGCTTTTTCTGAAAGGTTGGCTGTTTTAGAAACAAAATATTTTAAAAATTATTAACTATTGTGCACAGTTCCTTTGAACTTTGAATGCTGAATCTCTGAACTGTCTAGCATTAAGTACTGGTGATAATATCTGCAATAGAGGATAAGTGCATTTAAAGTTACAAAAGACTTACTTTGGGTTTCCATCTCTTCTTTTTTTTCATCAAAGTATGTAAAATTAAAATAAGCTAATCTGATGACTGCGTTTTGCAATAAAGATGGAACATTTTGCTATGAACAAGAAAATCACTTCAGTATAATGAAGCCAACATATGAAAGGAGTAGACAGTGTGTAGGAAAAACAGAAGAAAAGTTTTGTAATAAGAATTCTATTGTGGTCCTCATTTTTAATTTACACTTGGAAATAATAAGTACCATCTCAAAATAGAAGTGTTAACATGCATTTCATGTTTTTGACAGTTCCTAACAGACTAAAATTTCAGGAAATCTCAAGTTAAGAGACTGCTTCCTTTCTTCTCCATTCCATTTCTGCCACTCCCGATTCACTCACATAAGACTAACATCTATTAAAAATAAAGATGAGTGCTAACACAATGCAAACAGTAATTTTATCTCTGAACAGATAGCAGGAACATACACAACTATGGAGATCATGCTTGAAAAGTTGAACAGAGCGCTACTGGAATAAGATTGAAAACAAATGCTTCCAGCAACTTTTCCTGGGCAGTGCTGTCTTTTCTCAACAGATTTCTTCAATTTCCCCATTGCTGTTGGGCTTCTTTTTACTGTCCAACAAGTTATCTAATAATGCGAAAACAAATACCAGCCCTTAAAAAATATGACCACATGCTTTCACATGGCTCTATATGAATTCACAAAGCCAAACTCAGTCTTTCTCATGCATGCAAATAAAACATTGCTTTCCTGTGATCACTTAATCTAGGAAAACATGGTTATCAGCTCTGCTTCTTTCAGCACATGCAGACTAGGCTCTGGGTTACTCCAGCTAGTCTTGCAGTAGCAGCTGCTGAACTAGAAACAAGCTTGACTTTCAATCTGCGAGGCTAGATTCAAAGGAAAAATAAAATCATCCCTCCTGATATAGAAGACTATAATTAAAGACTGAGAGTAGCGTGTAACCTTTTTCTATTTAAATATTAAAAATTGTCTCTTGATGTGTGTGGCTAGCACTGGTAATGCACAATTCTCCTTTGATTTTGGGATGAGGAACGAGAGTACAGGAGACTAAGAAAATGTGCATTAAACAGCACGGAAGTTCACCAGGCAGTAAAATTTGACTTTCAACAGCATTAGGATAATTTTTTTTGCATGTGGTTTGTCATCTCCCTTTCAGATCTCAGCAGGAAGAGTTCAAGAAAAGCCTTTTCGTGTTAACTGTGCTCTTTCAATCTCAACCAGAATCAGATCTAAAGGGAACCTACGTACAGGAAAGATAAAAGGTAGCCTAAAATTTCTGAACCCTGGAGGAAAATAATCTGTGTTTGGAGTATATGAAGGTAAGCGTTGTTGGGGAAATTTTCAGAGCTGATTTATCAAAACTTGAAGCACATACATGCTCAGTTGTGGTCTCTACTGAGCATATTCTGATAACATATTTATGACAATTGGCATTATGGCTATTCTTAATTATGACAATGTCTATTTTTAGAGCAGCAGTGCCTACAGTACTTTATAGATTTATATAGGAAAAAGATCCTCCATCATGAACAATTTACAATTCCAATGGCAATTATTGACCATAATAAATAACAATTTATTTTACTCCAGCTGGATTGGCCATTTTAAGAGTAAAGTGTTTTTCTTTAATCAGGAGGTACAAGCTCCTGGCTAGCTCTAAACCTCACTTAAAGTTAGTAATGTCTTTAAATATTCTGCTGAATACTAGCACTTAAATACTTTACTAAAGTAGGCCTTAGATTCAGCTGTTATTTGTGTTGACTTTTGCAAACGAAATTAAACAAAGAGTCTGAATTTAGAGAACGTGATGGTTTAGGGACTGGATTTTGAAATGGAAATTAAAGTACTTAGCTTTGTGGAAATCTCTGAAATGTAGATTTTAAAGCAAGCTATTTGCATTTTAAAATATGTTTTATTTAGGTATTTAAAATAAATCTCTCAAGACTTTAGTCTGCAGATAGAAATATTATTTAAATACATACATATTTATACATATGACATATTTGAAAGGGGAGCAGGCATTAGGAATAGTATGCACTTACTGCCAAAAGCTGTCTGTTAGAGCAATTATTTGGTCCACCAGAAATGCTGTACTGCAAACAGAGCTACTTTGTGTCTGAAGAAAAGGAAGTGGCCATACTGGAAAAAAGCGGCAACTACTGAACAGGCTCTTCTCTGTGTACTTTTGCCTAAACAGGGAAGATACCGAACAACCTGTATAACAAAGAGGCTTCGGAGAAAAGTCTAGTCCAAACCTGGCACAGAAAGGGACAGACAAAAGACAATTTCTGACGTTATTTCTAGATGACCGCTTAGACTGGAAGATGAAGTAATTACTTTGCAATTTTGAGTTTCCTACTTAAACTTTGGTCAGTTAAATGTTGTATGAAAATAGCCAGCTCCACATAGTAATAGTGTAGTAGGTATTTGTTGACAATACATGGACAACAACAATTATTTATGCATTGTAGCCAGAAGTTCTTGCATACAGGCCCAGTTCCTGCTCTGCCTTATTACAAAATGAAAAGATTTTACACTTGAGCAGGAAGATCAGAGATGATGATTGCATACAGATAGATGGAGCAGAAAAATAGGTACTCCGTAAGTATGGTAGCATCGCAGAACTATCTTTGAAATCTCCTTTAGGATATAAAGTGTCATTGTGATTAGTCCATGAAACATAGGATGGAAACAAGTTGTTATTCCAAGTGCAGTCTAGAAGAGCATGTGTCTGAAGACATGACCTTGCTACTTGAACAAATCATGCTCACAGACATTCTTGAATGTGTTGTTGGCTGTATGCAGCTAAAACAGTTTCTGAACTATAGAGGGACCTTCATTTGCTGAATGAAAGTAGACTGAGAGGACACCAAGTGTTTAAAATCCTTCCCACAGTGGTCTGTGCATCGTTCTAACAGTTAACTGGCACTAGGGAAGCACTTTTTAAACCTTACCTTTTCAGGCATATTTATTATGCCAGCGTTGTAAACACTGTAGGATTTGGAAAAAAGCCCCATGATGTAGTTGCTGTGTTGTAATACTGAATTTCTAAAACACAGCAGTGTATTTTTTCTGTGGTGCAGCTCACTGCCAGGTTTCCATGATATTCTAGGGTAAAATGGCAATCATTTGAGAGCTTGAGTTCTCAAAACTGTCACTAATACGGAGCTGCAGAATGCAGAGGGAGGGTAGATGCACAGAATTCACCTGTGGAGGAAAATGGGGAAGCTTCTGTGTACTCCTGCTTATAGAGCAGAACTACTAAACTGGCTTTTTGTTTGGTCTTGACACAGTGCCTACTAGCATAGCAGTATAGCCTTAAGGAATGTTTTTGCTATCACATGCATAAAAGCATCCAACCAAAAATATAATTAATGCCTGCAATTTATACATAATTCACACATTTATATATACATGAGAGTATATCCTATTTTTGTGACCAATTCATAGTCATGAATGCAAACATGTGTGCAAGCATATGTGTTGATTTGATTTTCTGTTTATGAAAAAGGCACTGTGGGAGAATTTTATTAACAGATACTAAAATGGGGGCCTCTCAGATGCTTCATACAAGTGTTTCACTTCATTTGTACTCAATGGGACATTCAGAATACAGGAATCTAACATAGCTCTTCACCACATATACTGTTGACATGTCGAGTTTTCAGGGACAATGTTTCTTTTCTTATTTGAAATTTTCATTCAGACTACTGATTTGGTTTTGTTTAGTATCACAAAACTGTGTGATACTTATCAAGAGCTCTGAACATTAGGATCTTCTTTCTTCTTATGTCCATTAAAAACTTTGTTCCTTTCATTTTCCTAGCCACAAAACTGACATGCTCCTGTGTAACCTGCTGTAGGTGACCCTGCCTGGCAGTGGAGTTGGACTAGATGATTTCCAGAGGTCCCTTCCAACCCTAAAAATTCTGTGATTCTGTGATTCTGTGAATTCCCATATTTGTCCTTGTGACTTCTTCTACTCATTAGTTTTATAATAAGAAGTAAAACTTTGAGCTGGCATAAAAAAATAATTGAGAGCTACATGAGCAGTTTGGGTATAATCAAGCTACACAGAAAACAGACATTTTCATCATTGCAACTGGTGAACTACTTTGAACACTATAGACCAAAAATCCTAAGACAAGAGACAGCTACTACTAAAATCATCATTTAGCAGTTACACAATGCAACAAAGAGTATCACCCTTTGCAATATAGCTTAATGGAAAAGCAGATCTGACCATACCAGTTGATGAGCAACTCTTCCTAATTTCCAGTTTTCCGTTGCTATACAATGCATATAACTGGTTTGTTTATAATTTTCAGTTACAAAATATGAGATTCCTTCTATCATTATGTTCCTGTAAAAGAATAATTACAATATTATGTCCTAAGAATATTTTACTTTTCTTAACACCAAGTGAAATGTTAGAGAGGGGTTTTAGTCCAGATGCATTGCCCACAGTCAGGAAACATTCTTCCATTTTTGCTGGTATGAGTGAAGTCAAAAGTAATTTTATTTCCCTGGCAAATTGGTCTAACTCTATTCATGAGAACTTAAGAGCTGACTCAAGATGAGACGTCCTTGATCTCCAAATAGATTGGATAAAAAGCAGGAAACGTGAAAAGTCTGAAAATGACAGATGTACAACCAGAGTGGGTCATTTGCAATGGCAGAGAGGAGACATCCAAAAAAACATGGGTGTCAAAGGAAGGAATGCTGACAAATAAAGTCAGAACCAAACCAGTGTCTTTCATAACTGAAAAAAGTGGGTAAGCTTTTGAGTACTTCTAGTCTGACACTAGAGCAACAAATCGCTTGTAGACATGGTCTAGTCCAATAGAGGAGATACAAAACTGCCAATCTGTCCCTTGTGGCTTCAAATGAATCCAAGGAATGCTCAGTAACAGCACAGTGTTTAATCCTTGTTTGCCTTATAATTTGCAGTTCTGGTCATTGCATTTAGCCTACCTAAATTAGTTCGATGTTTTCAATTGGTAAAAATTATCCTTCTCTTCATTTAGTTAAAGAATGTCTGTGTTGTGGAAACTTTATTTGGGAGAAGTTTTGCATCAAAAATGGCAGTATTTCAGGTGAAAGTGAGCTGCTTCACTTCAAAATACTTTTGAATCTGTGTGGATTACAGCTCCACATAGCATAGCAATAATAGAGAAATAAACCAGTTTAAAACTAATGCTAACTGCATTTTGAGAACTCAAAACAGGCAGAGATTCATATGTTTGGTTTGTTTGTTTGTTTGTTTGTTTGTTTGTTTGTTTGTTGTTTGCTTTTTTTTTTTTCCTGGCATTTCTAAGGAATCCATTAAATATTTGATTTCAACATTTTTATTTTTTTTTCATTAAGTTCATTGCTGTTGCTGCCTCTGGATCATATACCTCAGAATTTTGCCGTGATTTTACTTCCTTCCTTTGGTCATTCATTTTCAGTCACATTTCCAGCTATTTCCATGGTTGCCACACCTCAGGTATTATTAAAATTCTCAGTACGACTTGGACAGGATGGTATTTTTAATGACACAAAATGAGGTGGAAAAATTCTGCACAGATGAAGTCTATTAGTAGCACATACAAAAGCCTTATTTGAATCTAAAGGTGGGCAGGATAAGCAGATTGCTTGGAAGGAATCCAGGACTGGCCTAAGAGATTGCCTCTTACCCTGCTACACTAACACCCGGTATTTGAAAGAGGACATTGAAACACCCAATTGAACAATTAGAATCATAGAATCATAGAATAGTTAGGGTTGGAAAGGACCTCAAGATCATCTAGTTCCAACCCCCCTGCCATGGGCAGGGACACCTCCCACTAAATCATGCCATCCACGGCTATGTCCAACCCCACCTTGAACGCCGCCAGGGATGAAGCATTCACAACTTCCTTGGGCAACCCATTCCAGGGCCTCACCACCCTCACAGTAAAGAATTTCTTCCTCATATCCAATCTAAACTTCCCCTGTTTAAGTTTAAACCCATTACCCCTTGTCCTCTCACCACAGTCCCTAATGAAGAGTCCCTCCTCAGCAGCCCTATAGGCCCCCTTCAGGTATTGGAAGGCTGCTATGAGGTCTCCACGCAGCCTTCTCTTCTCCAGGCTGAACAGCCCCAATTTTCTCAGCCTATCTTCATACGAGAGGTGCTCCAGTCCCCTGATCATCCTTGTGGCCCTCCTCTGCACTTGTTCTAACAGTTCCATGTCCTTTTTATGTTGAGGACACCACAACTGTACACAATAATCCAAGTGAGGTCTCACGAGAGCAGAGTAAAGGGGCAGGAGCACCTCCCTCGACCTGCTGGTCACACTCCTTTTGATGCAGCCCAGGATACGGTTGTCCTTCTGGGCTGCAAGCGCACACTGCCGGCTCATGTTCATTTTTTCATCAACCCACACCCCCAAGTCCTTCTCTGCAGGGCTGCTCTGAATCTCCTCCCTGCCGAACCTGGAGCTGTGCCTGGCATTGCTCCGACCCAGGTGTAGGACCTTGCACTTGGCATGGTTAAACTTCATCAGGTTGGCATCAGCCCACCTCACAAGCATGTCAAGGTCCCTCTGGATGGCATTCCTTCCCTCCAACTTATCAACCGAACCACATAGCTTGGTGTCATCGACAAACTTGCTGAGGGCGCCCTCAATCCCACTGTCCAGGTCACTCACAAAGATGTTGAACAAGACCAGTCCCAACACCGATCCCTGGGGCACACCACTCGTTACTGGTCTCCAGCTGGACACTGAGCCACTGAGCACTACTCTTTGCGTGCGGCCATCCAGCCACTTCTTTATCCACCGAGTGGTCCACCTATCAAATTGATGTCTCTCCAACTTAGAGAGAAGGATGTCATGGGAGACAGTGTCAAAGGCTTTACACAAGTCCAGGTAGATGACATCAAGTGCTCTGCCCCTGTCCATCAGTTCCGTAGCCCCTTCATAGAAGGTCACCAGATTGGTCAGGCAGGATTTCCCCTTAGTGAAGCCATGCTGGCTGTCACCAAGCACCTTGTTGCTTTCCATGTGCCTTAGCATGCCTTCCAGGAGAATCCGCTCCAAGATTTTGCCAGGCACAGAGGTGAGACTGACTGGTCTGTAATTCCCTGGGTCATCCATTTTCCCCTTCTTAAAAATGGGGGTTATATTTCCCTTTTTCCAGTCATCGGGAACTTCACCTGACTGCCATGATTTTTCAGATATGATGGATAGTGGCTTAGCAACTTCATTTGCCAGCTCCTTCAGGACCCGCGGATGGATTTCATCCGGTCCCATGGACTTGTATACATTCAGGTTCCTAAGGTGGTCCCGAACAAGATCCTCCCCCACAGTGGGCCCGGGGTTCCCACCCTCACCGTCCCCGCGTCTGCCTTCCAAGACTTGGGTGGTGTGGTCAGAGCATTTGCCGGTAAAGACTGAGGCAAAGAAGTTGTTAAGAACCTCAGCCTTCTCCAAATCCAGGGTAGCCAGTTCTCCCGATAGCTTCTGGAGAGGGCCCACGGTGTCCCTAACCTGTCTTTTTTTGGCAATGTACCTATAAAATCCCTTCCTGTTATCCTTAACATCCCTAGCCAAGTTTAATTCTAAGTGGGCCTTAGCTTTCCTAACCTGGTCCCTAGCTTCCCAGACAACATCCCTGTATTCTTCCCAGGCCGCCTGACCTTGCTTCCACCTTTTATAAGCCTCTTGTTTCCTTCGAATTTTCCTCAGCAGCTCCTTATCCATCCAAGGAGGTCTCCTGGCCCTCCTGCTGCACTTCCTTCTAGTTGGGATGCATCGTTCCTGAGCTTGCAGCAGGTGATCCTTGAATATCAACCAACAGTCTTGGGCCCCCCTGCCCTCTAGGGCTGTATCGCATGGAACCTTACTGAGCAGGTTCCTGAAGAGGCCAAAGTCTGCTCTCTTGAAGTCCAGGGCAGTGAGCTTGCTGCACGCTCTTCTCACTGTCCTGAGGATCTCGAACTCAACCACCTCATGATTGCTGCAGTCAAGGCTGCCCTGAAGCGTCACATTCCCAACCAGCCCTTCCCTGTTGGTGGCATCATGCTGAGACCTCCATTGATTACCATCAGGATAAAGGCTTTAGATTACATAGACCTTTACTACATAGACCTCCACCACTCAATAAGGAATGACTGATTAAAGTAGTAGGCTATCATTGTGTTTGTGCAGTAGCATTGCAGACATAAATTTTTCAGCTGTATATTGAGAGCCAAAACGCATTTAGGTTCAGCAATTTTTGATTCATTTCCATGTTTTGCAAAGGAATAACTAGCTGTAATGGGTTCAGCAGTAGCAGTCATTTTTTCTCCTTCTTAGTAGCTGGTGTTTTTGACTTTTGGCCTGGGAACAGAGCTGATAACACTGATGTTTTTAGTTGTTGCTCAGTAACGTTTTGTCTGACCAAGGACTTTCTGAGTCTCATGCTCTGCCAGGGAGGAGCGGAAGCCAGGAGGAAGCAGAGACAGGACACGTCACCCAAACTAGCCAAACAGGTATTCCATACCACAGCATGTCATGCCCACTATATAAATTGGGGGCAGTTACCCGGAAGGGTTAGACCACTGCTTGGGACAGGCTGGGTATCGGTGGGTGGGTGGTGAGTGTTTGTATTCTCTTCCCTTGTTATTTCCCTTATCATTATAATTATTGGTGGTAGCAGCAGTGGTTTTGTGCTATACCTTAGTTACTGGACTGTTCTTATCTCAGCCCGTGGGAATTACATTCTTTTGATTCTCTTCCCCATCCCTCCAGGAGCTGGGGGGAGGAAGGGGGGGAGTGAGAGAGCGACTGCGTGAGTTACGGCTGGGCTTAAACCATGACAGTTCTTTTTGGCGCCCAAAGTGGGGCCCAAAGGGTTGAGATAACGACAGATCTGACCAGAGTGTCTCTAATCATATTTGTGATAATCATTCATTGTTTCAGATTAATAATCACTCGTCACAATGCTGATCTATCCAGCTCCTCACATGTACCAAAACATGTCTCAGCTATTAACAAAAGGCATCCTACTGTTCAAGAGAGAAGATACAGAAGATATATGCCACGGGCCACCCTATGGTTTTACCTGCAGCATCACGGAGAAGACATGAGGAAGTGGGATGGAAAACCTACCTCAGCTCTGGAGGAACAGGTGCGTGAATTGAAGAGGAGAACAAAGGTCAAGGCTGATCATCCCATGAAAGCTGTGGCTTCAGTCTCTGGTGAGCAGGTTCCCAGATGGAGTGGAAGAGCTGATTTTACTTCAGCTCCTGTGATAAAGCATAATCCCTGTCAACAAGATGCAAGTGACCAATGTGATGACTCTTAGAGGGGCCCTGCCTCCAGCCAGGTGGAGGTAGGGGACAATCGGATTTACTGGACTGTGTGGATCAGATGGCCTGGCACATCAGTTCCACAAAAATATAAGCCTCTAGTAGATGCCATTGCACAGTGTACCCTGATGCCATCAAGCTGTCAAGGGGTGGAACCCATTTATATTTCTGGAGTGACAGGAGGATCCCAAGAGTTGACTGTACTGGAGGCTGAAATCAGCCTGACTGGGAGGGAATGGCAAAAACACCCTATTGTGACTGGTCCAAAGGCTCCATGCATCCTTGGCATAAATCACCTCAGGAGAGGGTACTTCAGAGACCCAAAAGGGTACTGATGAGCTTTTCGTATTGTTGCTTTGGAGACATAGGAAATTGAGCAGCTGTACACCTTGCCTGGTCTCTCAGAGGATCCTGTTGTGGGGCTGCTGAAGGTCGAAGAACAAGTGCAGTCGTGATCACAACAGTGCACTGGCGGCAATATTCGCACCAACCGAGACTCCCTGATTCCCATCCATAAGCTGATCCATAGACTGGAGAGTCAAGGAGTGATCAGCAGGACCTGCTCAGCCTTTAATAGCCCCATATGGCCAGGGCAAAAGTCTAACGGAGAGTGGAGACTAATGGTAGGCTATTGTGGCCTGAATGAAGTCACGCTACCCTTGAGTGCTGCCGTACCAGACATGCTAGAACTTCAACATGAACTGGAGTCAAAAGCAGCCAAGTGGTATGCCACAACTGATATTGCCAATGCGTTTTTCTCAATTCCTTTGGCAGCACAGTGCAGGCCACAGTTCGCTTTTACTTGGAGGGGCATCCAGTACACTTGGAACCGACTGCACCAGGGGTGGAAACACAGCCCTACCATCTGCCATGGGCTGATCCAGACTGTACTGGAACAGGGGCAAGCTCCAGAACACCTGCAGTACATTGATGACTTTATTGTGTGGGGCGATACAATGGAAGAAGTCTTTGGGAAAGGGAGGAAAATAATCAAATCCTGCTGAAAGCCGATTTTGCCATAAAACAGAGTAAGGTCAAGGGACCTGCACAGGAGATTCAATTTTTGGGAATAAAATGGCAAGATGGACGTCACCAGATCCCCACAGATGTGATCAACAAGATAACAGCAACGTCTCCACCAACTAACAAGAAAGAAACACAGGCTTTCTTGGGTGTTGTGGGGGTCTGGAGAACGCACATCCCGATTACAGTTTGATTGTAAGCCCTCTTTACCATGTGACCTGGAAGAAGAATGATTTTAAATGGGGCCCTGAGCAGCAACAAGCCTTTGAGAAAATTAATCGAGAGATAGTTCATGCTGTAGAATTTGTACGAGTCCGGACTGGGCCAGATGTAAAAAATGTTCTCTACACCGTAGCCGGGAAGAATGGTCCTACCTGGAGCTTTTGGCAGAAAGCTCCAGGGGAGACTTGAGGTTGACCCCTCGGCTTTTGGAGTCGGGGATACAGAGGATCTGAGGCCAGCTATACCCCAACTGAAAAAGAGATACTGGCAGCACATGAAGGGGTTCGAGCTGCTTTGGAAGTGATTGGCTTTGAAGCACAGCTCCTCCTGGCACCCCCGTTGCTTCTGCTGGACTGGATGTTCAAAGGCACGGTATCCTCTACACATCATGCAACTGATGCTATATGGAGTAAATGGGTTGCACTAATTACACAAAGAGCTCGAATAGGAAATCCCAGTTGTCCAGGAATTCTAGAAGTCATCATGGACTGGCCAGAGGGCAAAGATTTTGGAATGTCACCAGAGGAGGAGGAGGTTATGCGTGCTGAAGAGGCCACACCATATAATAAACTGTCAGAAAGTGAAAAGCAATATGCCTTGTTTACTGATGGGTCCTGCCATATTATGGGAAAGCATCGGAGGTGGAAGGCAGCTGTATGGATGGAGTCCCTGACAACAAGTTTCAGAAACCACTGAAGGAGAGGGTGAATCAAGTTAGCTTGCCAAGGTGAAAGCCGTCCAGCTGGCCTTGAATGTTGGTGAACGAGAAAAGTGGCCAGTACTTTATCTCTATACTGTCTCATGGATGGCAGCAAATGCACTGTTGGGGTGGTTGCAGCAATGTAAGCAGAGCAACTGGCAACGCAGAGGAAAACCCATCTGGGCTGCTGCACTGTGGCAAGACATCACTGCCTGGGTTGCAGAATCTGATGGTGAATGTACGCGACATAGATGCTCATGTACCCAGGAGTCAGGCCACTGAGGAGCACCAGAACAACCAACAAGTAGATAAAGCTGCTGAGATTGAAGTGGCTCAGATGGGCTTAGATTGGCAACATAAGGGTGAATTATTTTTGGCCTGGTGGGCCCATGACACTTCAGGCCATCAGGGCAGGGATGGAACATACAGATGTGCTCACAATCAGGGAGTGGACTTCACAATGGGCACTATTGCCCAGGTTATTCTTGAGTGTGAAACATATGCTGCAATTAAACAAGCTAAGTGGTTAAAACCTCTTTGGTATTGAGGTCGATGACTAAAGTATAAATATGGGGAGGCCTGGCAGATTGATTATATCACACTCCCACCAACTTGCCAAGACAAGCGCCATGTGCTTCCCATGGTGGAAGCAACCACCGGATGGCTGGAAGCATATGCTGTGCCCCACGCCACTGCCCGGAACACTATCCTGGGCCTTGAAAAACAGACTTTGTGGGAACACGGCACCCCAGAGAGAATTGAGTCAGAAAATGGGACTCAATTCCGGAACAGTCTTATAGACATTTGGGCCAAAGAGCATGGCACTGAGTGGGTATATCACATCCCCTACCATGCACCAGCCTCTGGGAAAATCAAACGGTACAATGGGCAGTTAAAAACTACACTGAGAGCAATGGGTGGTGGAACTTTCAAACATGGGGATAGACATTTGCCAAAAGCCACCTGGTTGGTCAACACCAGAGGATCTGCCAAGAGAGCTGGTCCAGCCCAGTCAGAACTTTTACATACTGCAGTGGGGGACAAAGTTCCTGTGGTGCACATAAAGAATTTGCTGGGGAAGAAAGTCTGGGTTATTCCTGGTTCAGGTAAAGGTAAACCCACTCATGGGTTTGCTTTTGCTCAGGGACCTGGATATACTTGGTGGGTAATGCAGGAAGATGGGGAAGACCAATGTATGCCTCAAGAGGATTTGATTTTAGGGGAAAACAGCCAATGAACTCAATTGTATGCTGTTGCCTGCTATGTAGCACTTGTCCACCAACTAGATGCCTTCAGGTCACCAGCGACCAGCCCTGACTTCCCTCCGACCATCATCCAACAAAGAATGAACTTTGATGAAACCAAATGAGTTCTGTGGTAAAGGCAATGATCCAACAGTGCACACAGCCTCTTCTGCTCTGAAAGACTGTTAGAAGAGATGGAACCCGATACTGTGGACCAAATGGACTCAGCAGCTTTATAGGGATTGGTCCATGCACGAAGGAATGATGTCCCTCTGTGTGTGGATGTATATATATATATATATATATATATATATGTATATATAAGAGTGATGGTATATTAAAAATGTGGGATCTGAGCATGACGTGAATGGTGTGGAATAAGGGGTGGATACTGTCCTGGGTTCAGCAGCAGCAGTCATTTTTTCTCCTTCTCAGTAGCTGGTGCAGTGCTGTGTTTTTGACTTTCAGCCTGGGAACAACGCTAACACCAATGTTTTTAGTTGCTGCTCAGTAATGTTTTGTCTGACCAAGGCCTTTCTGAGTCTCATGCTCTGCTAGGGAGGAAGGGAAGATGGGAGGAAGCAGAGACAGGGCACCTGGCCCAAACTAGCCAAAGGGGTATTCCATACCACAGCATGTCATGCCCAGGGTCTAAAAACTGGGGGCAGGGACCCGGAAGGGTTAGATCACTGCTCAGGTGAGGCTGGGTATTGGTCGGTGGGAGGTGAGTGTTTGTATTCTCTTCCACTGTTATTTCCCTGGTCATTTTTATTATTATTATTGGTGGTAGCAGCAGTGGTTTGTGTTATACCTTAGTTACTGGACTGTTCTTATCTCAACCCATGGGAGTTGCATTCTTTCAGTTCTCCTCCCCATCCCTCCGGGAGCGGAGGGTGGGGGGAAGAAGAGGGGGAGTGAGTGACAGAGCGACTGCGTGAGTTACGGCTGGGCTTAAACCATGACACTAGCTGAGCCAAAACTTTCTTCGTCCTGTGTCCTAGCCTGTCCACCAGCTTGCATCCCAGACTCATCTCTGCCTTCAGATTATTACCCGGAGCACCTCCATGTGGAGCCCTGGCACTCTCAGCTCCTGGGCCCAGGGAGCCACTGGACCGTACTGTGCCCCAACAGCGTTGATGCTCCCCATAGGAGCTGGGACCCCCTCTTAAAAGGCTAAGATTTGCTCAGCTCAGGGCTACTGCATGTTCAGTGTATGCAGAGACTTTAAGAAACATTTGCCAATCAGCAGATATCTACTACGGTTTCTTGTACAAATCGTGCCTTCGGAAATGTCTGTTGTTTTTCAAGGTATGGTGGATTTTGCTTGCGTTTAGGAATGGGACATCCTGCCCCAAAGCATGATACCCCTCCATTATCTTAAGAGTGAAGGAATTTAGCACCCTGGATATAAAAAGCTTTTTCTTTTTTCTCCTCACTTGCCCTCAGAAATTGCTGAGCTGTTTTGACTGAAAATTCCCCAAATACCTCAAATAGCAGATAACTGCCTGTAAGGTTTCTAGCTAAAATTAGAAAAAGTTTTGAACTGGAAGTTAGAATTTGACAAAGTTATAACAACTTATAACCAACCAGAAAGGGTCAAATCAACTTGAAGAATATAGGTGGTGCTCCCTGCCACACCTATAATTCATGTAGCCTATTTTTCTTCAGCTAAATTCATCCATTGACAAATTTATGAGCTGCTGAGTGTTGTGTTGTGTCTGGGCTTCAGAGTACTTTGAATTAATACAGGAAAGCCTCTTCTACACTGAGCTTGAGACACGTTTGAAATGCTGGCAATAACACGTTTTGCAAAAGTTGTTTAAAACAATAAAGCCCCATAAACACTGGCTGACCATACCCAGACTCACCTCACTTGCTTTTATAGACAACATCTCAAATAGTTTTCTAGTGTAATGTTATAGACACTTACAATGCTCAAAAGTAAGGAAAGTTAGATTATATGCTTTTTCTCTGCTGGAAAAAAAACCCAGGGGGTTGAGGCCTGAAACTTCAGATTTTCTGAGAATTACTTATGCTCCTGTTATTCACTGCAGCCACAGAACCAGCAGGATGGAAACTAATGCTTCCAGCCTCATACATTTTCCTCTCTTATCCCTGGGAGGCATGACTCCTTACTTCCCTTTCTTCTCCAACCCGTGAATCCTTCACTCCTGAAAGGTCTCTTGTACAGCCCCCTTTTCTGTAAATTACTATAGCTTGAATTTTGATAGACTGCTCATCCATATCTTACGTGAAGAACAGAGAAGTTTCTTGGTCTTTGGCCAATTCGTTCAAATGAATAGTGCCCGTACTTGTCGAGGGGATGTACACATGACCAGGTTGGTCACAGTTATGTTTCGTAACACAGTTATGTTTCATAACGTGTTTTAAACTGACACAGACTCACCAAGTTCTACCTCAACCTGCTTAAACTTATTCAGCATTTGAATATAGCCTGTTTTTCTATGGGATTAGGTATATTATGCGTTGAAGCCTGGTACAGGACTACAAATGCAAAGAGATACTCTGTTGTACCATGGAGGTGTCCCTGCCCATGGCAGAGGGTTGGAACTAGATGATCTAAAGGTCCTTTCCAACCCTAACTGTTCTATGATTCTATGAACTGATTTAACAAAAAAAAAAAATGTCCACATGTTGGTTTTAGGCATAAGTGGTAGAAGGTGGGAAATCTTACCTCAAAAGCACTGCACCCAAATTGTGCATTTTCCCTTGTGACTAAATTCATGCTCTTTTCAAAGGTATTCTCACTTGGTTAATGGTGTTCAGAGCCTGGCCCACCATATGTAAACACCTGAGATCTGTAAATGTCGAAAGAGAAAAGGCAAGAGACTGCTGAAATTAAAGGCTAATGAAAGAAGTGTGAAAGCATGTTATGGCTTTCCACAAACACTGTGCAACTGAAGAGGTGATGGAAGGGGTTAGTTTGTGCAGCAAAGCAGTTTTGCCCAAAGTATGGCAGAGGTCTGAACTACAGTGGAGGACAAAGAACAACATTCAGAACTCACTGGCTTACTGAGAATATCCTTCAGACTTTGCTGCCTCTCACGTGCTTTGTGGACTGAAAAGTGAATCTGACAACTTACACATTTAGTGTCTTTCTCAGTACAACTCCAAATCAAAGTGTATCATTACTGATATTATTATCCAAGAATAAAGTCCTTTAGGAAACATTGTAATGCTTTTTTTTTCTTATAAGGAATGCTGTTGATTATTTTGGTAAAAACATACTTCTTTGGTGCAGTAATTTGAGTACAAAAATGTAATCAATTTAATGTAAACCCCCAAAATCTTGACTTTGCTGGTCTCAGTCTTCTCTCTCTCCTCATAAAATGTGGTGAACTGTATTTCAATTGAGCCTTCGTTTAGAGTATGTTACATAGGAATAATGTGCCAGGGACTGAAGCTTCAGAAAAGTTACTTGAATGTCATAGCTGACATAAATGAGCAAAGAACTGGGACTAGTGATTAGTGAAAATGCAAGTGCTTTTTCAGATGAACTGCATTTAGTTGAGAATCACTGCTTTAGACTATTTCCCTTTTTTCTATTAATAGACATAAATTTACTACTGTATCTTGACAAATACCAAGAAAGCAAGTCAAGATATGGAACGCAGGCTTGACCCTTTCGTTGTCATTCAGGCTGTGTCTGTAAAGTCACAAATGGGCTGTTAAACACTAGAGAGGAAAAAAAAAAAAAGATAATGTGCCTTTGTTACAGGAAACAGAATAAAGCAGGTGCAGCTTTTAACTGTCCATAAAAGGCCAAAATTAACTCTGCCTTCAATAGAAAGCATTCATAATGAAATGAGTGATATGCAGAAGAATTTTTGTTTGTACCTTTGGAATGCATAACTGGAAATATTATGAGCAATTCCTTGACAGTTCATATTCTACTTAGAAAATATGCTAATAATTTGTACAGTCTCTTTAACCTGGCTCTTTAAAAAATCTTCCTGGATGCTTTGAACAGAAATATATTCAGGACCAAATATTTGTTCTGTTGTATTGCTCATGCAGACTGATTTACTATCACCATTTTATTAATGAGTTTTACGTTGCTGATTTCTATTTTTATTTTTAGCACAAAATTTTTCAAGCATTTGCTCAGAGGAAAAAAAAAAACAAACCACAAATTAAAACCATAAAAAAACCCTGAATTTTGCAAGTGAATATCAGTATTTATTCCTAGCCTGGAAATGGCTTCCTTTGAAGTATTTATTCTCTAATATCCCAGAGGTGCCTCCGCCATCACTGATGGGTGCAGCAGTGAGTCTGTCTTGGAGCTGGCAGGCATTGGCTTATTAGGCATGGGGGAAGCTTCTAGTAGCTTCTCACAGATGCCACTCCTGTAGCACCCCTCTCTCCCCACACCAAAACCTTGCCACACAAACCAAACATAGGGAATTAAAATAACCATGAAATGCACACATCTCTCTCCTGCTCACGGTAGCCCACACGAAAAGGAAGCAAATATTCCTTTTCATGAAATCCTCATGGAAAGGCCCACTGAAAGCCTTCTAGAAAGCAGCAGAAGGTTAGTATGACTATAACAGTACCTCCGCACATCATTCTTTTTTTGACACTGTCTGGTTCAAGTATATGATGATTTGGGGGAACCACTACTTATGAATCTCAGCTCAAATTATGGTTGTCTTACCATCATACTGTTGTACTGCTAGTGTTTTCAGTGAAAGTGCAGTCAGTTGATAATTTTGACTGTTGCACATCTTTGCTGGACAAAGGAGGAGGTCATGGGTAAAATCTTAATGGTCAACTGCTTTGACAGAAGTATATTGGGACAGTGCAGTGACTAAAGGTGTGAGGAACAGACCTATGATTTCTCTGTAGGAGGAAAATCTCAAACAGCAGGAAAATAGTATGTTGATCCTTGCCTTTAAAAACATAGGAGGATATGTGGTTGCATATGTTTTTTGGAATATAAGGTAGCCTGGGCAAATGAAAAGCTTAGCTATAATGCTAGGAGTAAGGAAACAATTTATCTCTAGATTCAAGGAAGGTAAATGAAAGCAAGCAAACTGTGAATGGAAAACTAATAATTGTAAACACAAAAGGCAGAGGAATCCTAGGCATCTTAGCTGTGATTAAAAACTAAATGTATCTCTGGACTACTGGGAATACTGATGCAGAGAAAAGAGCACCTCCCGTATGAAGACAGGCTAAGAAAGTTGGGTCTATTCAGCCTGGAGAAGAGAAGGTTGAGTGGAGACCTCATAGCAGCCTTCTAATATCTGAAGGGACCCTACAGGGATGCTGGAGACAGACTCTCCACCAAGTACTGTAGTGATAGGACAAGGGGAATGGGTTTAAACTTAAACAAGGGAAGTTCAGGTTAGATATAAGGAAGAAGTTCCTTACTGTGAGGGTGGTGAGGCACTTGAACAGGTTGCCCGCAGAAGTGGTAAATGTAGTGTTCAAGGCCAGGTTGGACAGAGACTTGGGCAACATGGTCTAGTGTGAGGCATCCCTGCTCATGGCAGGGCAGTTGGAACTAGATGATCATAAGGTACTTTCCAACCCTAACTATTATATGAGTCTATGATTTTATATATAGGTCTGTTTTAGTTAAGCTTTTCTCTTTGTCTCTTTTCAGATTCCAGTGAAGTCTTCCTCTGTCTCTTTCTGTCTATGTCACTGCATGTCTTGAAGATTTAAAATCGCAAGGTGAAGTGTTGTGCATCTGGATCTCTAAGAGAAAGTGCATTTCAACTTGGTTGCAGCTTTTGTTTTGTTGGGACTTTGGCCCTCACAAATAAGGATTCTATATTTCAGTTTTGAATTACCCAGAAGCCCTCTAGCTGAATGAGTAGTTGATGAATTTTTAGGGCTGTAAGACAGTCTGAAGTCATGGATGCCTTTTCCTATTGAAAACCAAGAATACTTCTGGCAAACTACATATGTCTGGTAAACCTTCTCTGAAGGGCTTGAAAACTGGAACTGCTCTCCAACTGTATGTTCAGAGGTCCCTGCCAGAGTCCTGTATCTGGATGTTTTCCAAACTCTGCAAGCTTTAAGTATGCTCAGACTCAGTAGATTCTAAACACAGGAGATTAAGTAATGTCTTTCTATCATGAACTTTTACCATGGATGTCTGTTTAGGTCTGTAACTGAGCCAGTTAATCAAGTGCCATATTTGCACTGGAACACAATAACCACTTGCTGTTTGTTACTGATATTGCCTGATATACACTTTCTTATATGTTGCCTTTTTGTTTTTAGAGGCAACTATTCTGATTTTATGTCTAACTACATCATGCTTGGTGGACTTTGTTCATGTAGTAGAGAAAGCTCTCTTGACCTTACTTTCACTTTTCATGTGAAGTTTGTCTCTAAGTGAATGCATTGAACAGAAGAGTGTTACTACTTAGGAGCAGGCTTGTTGGAAAAATGCAGGATAGTTCAAACTTGTGTTGGAATGGGTCAATCTTATTTTTAAGTGGAACATTCTTTGGCTTAATTTCACCTATCATGCTATTAAACATTGTCAAAACCATATTCAATGGAAGTGCCAGATGATTTACAGGATGAGCTTTGTGAAACACGGGCTGTACAGTCCCGTATCAGCCATAACATTTCTCAGGGTCAAATTTATTTACATGCTTTATTTCAGTATTCAGTTACCAACATCTCGGATGTGCTTGCTTTGTGTTGATTCAACCAGGGAATGGACAGAGTGCCATAACAATGTGTCATCCAGGCCTAGAGTTGTATTTTTCTATTAAGCTGTTGTGGCTGGGCTGGTAGAAGTCTGTACAGTGGATGTTACTCCCTTGCTAGGTGCCCATTAGTTGGCCTTATAAAAAAGTCAGTATAAAATTATGAAAACATTATAGATAGACTGGGAAAATTACTTAGAATAGGAGAGGGTTTATAGCAATTTACTACCAATTATTCATAATTATTATATTTTTTCATGAATAATCTATTAAACTTAATTCTGAAATCCTCTTATGTGTTAACCCAGATTATATTTGGTGGAATTACTTCTGATTTGCACTAAGAAAGATCAGGATCAGACTCAGAATCACATTACACTCTTTTCCCACTCAGGCATTGTAAAACTTCCTTTTAGTGAGGAAGTTAGGAGGAAGTCTTTACTGTTTGCATTTCAGAAATGTAAAAGGGATTGACATGATATAGATAGTTTCAAACTTCCTAAGATAAGGCTGATATAATCTATTTTGCACAAGTGCCAGTAAACCCAAACTTTTCCTGAATTGTATTTTGTTCAGCTGTGCTCCTTGGAGAGAGTGTTTCAAGTGGCTTATTGAAATAAATTTACAAAACTTCTTGCACTGTATTTTTGTGGTTTTTCTAACTAAACTCACAAAGTAGCTCAATGAAGTTTAAAATAATTGTCAGTTGCCTGTATGAATTCAAACAACTTGTCCAAATGCACTGCTGAGTTACAATGAACCGAGGAAACCTGAGGCTGCTTGCTGATAGACCATGAACAAATATAACTGATGGGAGAATTTGGCTCCTGTTCAATGATAGTACTGCATGAACTAGTAAAGCGAAATGAAAATGAAAGATAGCCTTACCCCAAAATACCTTCTTTCCTCCAAAATTGTGTAAACCTTTCCCCTTGAATGAATCAAGAGAAACTTAGCAGTCCATCCTTTCAAAATTCTGGTTTTCTAGATCTGGCCTAGATCTGATTCAGTGGGCTGAGCCAGGTAGTATCTAGGATGCATACGCCAGAGGTACAGCATTTGAAAGATCAGCTTTAGACTTCTATACCTCTAATAATATCTGTTTAATGTGGAATATAAAATGGTCCCCAGACAGAGTAGGGCAGAAAACCAGCTGTTAATACCACTTTCCAAGCAGTCAGGCACTGTAGAGGGCTTTGTATAATACAGCGAATGATCTGGCAGGAGTTGCAAATATGACTCCAACTGTAATGCATCTTGGTCTGTTGAGCGGAGCCAGACTGAACTTCAGCTCTCTCAGCCTCCAGTAGCATTTCAGTAAATGGTATTTTTCAATAGCTACGGAGACTTTGCCAACTATTCTGATGCAGATTGACTCATATCCCATGTAAAAGGCACATTGGTTGGACTCACTCTGGATTTCTATGGCATGGAACAGTTCCACTCATTGCTGGGTCTGACTGTAACTATTTGTCTGGCCCTTCAGAGGAATGTGAAACCTTCTCATACAAACAACTAAGAGTTACACTTTAGGGCTTGTGTCTCAAAAGTAGGAGGCTTGCTTGGGAACAGAATTAAAGGATGGAGAAAGTCTGGTTTGGACTAGAAGAAAGAAAAAAATATTTTTTTTTTAAAATTGTAAGTTCTTGGAACTTCTGAGGTTTTCCATTACAAGGATGTCTATTTGTAGATAATAAATCTAATTTTAAAAATGGAACCCTATGGCTTTATTGATTTTGGTTAAATAATAATGATTGGTAAAGCATGAAATGTTGTAAAGTTTTATTAATCATATCTGTCACATCCAAAACATAGGGTAGGGTGGAAGTTTAAGCAGTGTTTGTTTTTGAGCAGAGGCAGTATCTGTCTCTATGTTAGCCAGCACATACCAGTAAGATTGATTATAGTATTTGGGTGGTGTTTCAGTAAAACTGATAAACTAAAAGACTATCTGTGTTCATAATGAAAGGATACTTTTCCAAAATTCTGCGTTTTAGCTGTAATCAGCTGAAAAATGATTCAGGTATCTAAACAAGTAAATCTGCTCTTTTATTCATGTGTTACACTACAATTATCACCTAGCTGGGTATGATAAAAGTTGTGTTGTTTGTTGCTTTGTTGCTTTGTTTTTGGCTCTTTTTCCTTTTCCTTCTTTTTGTGTATAATTACTGTTCTACCTTAGGATCAGCTGGACAAAACATGTTCTTGATTTTGCAAGTACTGGGAAATCCCAGGCATTCCTCAGACTTGGTTGGAGGTGACCAAAAAACAGTTGGTATTGCCAGGAAACGGTCGGTGTTTTGAATCTGATCTCTAGTAACCTAAAGAATTATTAACTTATCTTTTTGCCAATATATAATATGGCAGTGTTTCTTTTGTCTCAGGGAGGCATTTGTAGACCAGTTAGTATCAAGCAGAATTATTTTTCCCTGTAGTAATTTTGAAAAGCTATGCCATACCAGCACACTTTTAGATATAACTGAAATCTAAATATTGCAGAATATTTTCATCACAAGCATAAACAGAACATGTGGGAAATGTAACTTTCCCAAATGAATTCATTTTAGCATTTTTTTTTTTAAATTATCTTTGTGCAATCAGATTTTGAAATGTCTTGCACGGTGCAAAATATAGATCACTCTTCATTCTACATCCTGCTCTTGAAAGTAGCTTGATACCAGCAGTTCATACAAATGTAGGAACTTCAGAAGGTTTCAGAAACATAAAGCTTCTGCCAATTTGTCTGCAGCAGTGCTGCAGCCTGTCACAAGAAAAGAGCTGCACTTTTTCTTGTTGAAGATTTTGCTTTTTTTGTTGCTTTCCACAGCTGAATGTTATACAGTCGCTTAAGTCTTAAAGGTATGGCTAGGGCTTTGTTTTTGTACACACATATTTATAGAACATGTAGGGTAACATACCACATGAAAAAAACAAATGTTATGTCTTTCACATTGTTGACACAAATGCCACAATATGGTGTAACACCTAGTTTTGAAAACAAATCTCTTGATGACAGTTAGAATAACTTGATGTAGGATGTAGCACAAAATCTCCATGATCTTTGGGCTTTTTGTGGTATGTCACAATTATAGAATATGCTGCCAAGGAAGCTCCACTGTGGACTAAGCTTTCAAATTATCTGTTGGGTTTCTGACCTTCAAGCGTAATTCTGCAAATGCTTCAGATAATGACAGTCCCATTTAGGACAGTGAAAATACTTGGAGTTCAGTGCTTTACATCTGCATAGTGTCACACAAACCTATTAAACTTTAATCTATAACATACGTAGATGATATGAACTAATAGGTTGCACTGTAGTCTTATCTGAATAATCCATGTAGCTGTGAAAAAAGAAAGTGAGGTCTATTTAGTAGTCTTAATACTGTTGGATACAACTCTCTCTAAAACATCTGGGAAATGTTCACAAAGAGTTATTAGTGTTGCCAAGTGCTGGTATTCCTTTAGTGATAAATTGAGAATGAGTTCCTAATTTTCAGTTCTTTGTTAAGTTTTTTAGGCCGTACTGTCTCTAAATGATTGATCATACAAGGAAAATATTGTGAAGTCATTTAAGTAACATCAGAAAGATACTCATTTTCAGTTTCTCAGCAGGGACAAGAGAGGACGCAGTGTGCAGGCATCCCACGCATGCACTTAACTGCTGCCGTGAAGGTATAATATCAAACTCATCTAATTAAGACACATTACTAAAATAAACAAAAATCATTTATCTAAATCTAATCCTAAATCAGCAGCACAATTCTGGAAGTTCCTTCTGTGTTGACAGCCATACACTGAAAGAGCTGCACTGTAGCTTATATTCCATGCCTTGCTTGCATACATAAAGCTGCTGAAGAACTGGAGAGAGAACCTGTGGGATCTTCATCACGTTTCTTAACTGACAGAAGTACAGCAGTGTAAAGCTGAACTGCCCTGTCTAATCCTTAGCTAATCCTTTCTCTTTGTATGTCCATACTTGGGAGAGAAGCAGTGAGTCATTTTGAGCTCCTTCAGGCAAAAAATAAGGATTTGACACTCCTTGGTGTTTAAAAATAAAAAGGAAAAATAAAAGAGAAAACAGATTTATTATGTTTTGAATCTGCTACTGGGTGTATTATTGCTGTGTTGTTTTTTCTTTGCAATCAAAATCCAACAGATTTTTATTTTTCTGTGGCTTACCACAAAAATTAATACTTTTTTATTTTCTTTGCTGAGCAAGAACACAAAAGTGATTCAATTTTAGAAACTTTTTAGTTAAAAATAGACATGTCCCAACCCTTTCTCTCTTCACGGTATGTGAAGTCTGGTCAAAGTATAATATTTTTGCCTACTGTTAGTTAGATTAAATTTCCCAGGATAGACAGAGTTTTGGAAGCCAGAAAATGAGTATTCTCCTGCTGCTTCATAAACAATATCACACCTAGCTGGGAAAGACAGACCTTTATAGGAATCTTGCTTTCAGTGGTGTGTCCTTATTTCCCCTGTTTTCCTGCTTTCAGTACTGTTACTGAAAAGTTATATATGCTTTTAGAGTGATCATGTTAAAATACAGTTTATGGTCATAGTGTATACACACAAGAGTATAGTTAAGCAAAACATTAAGAGGAGGGAGGAAAAATTAGCATAAGGAAAGAAAAACCTCACAAAACAAAACAAAATTATCCTTGGAAACAGCTATCCCTGAGAAAGCAGTGCCTAGGTTTATAAAGACTACAATGTAGATTTTCTGTCTCTAACCTCCCTCTTTCAAAATGCTGACTAAAACTGCAGTTTCTGATTTTTAGACCAGTTCCATGATGGTTTTGTCTAGGTCAGAAGGCAGCTTGAAAAGAGCAGCTTGGATTGATTCCATCTTTTGAGTTGGTGCCCAAAGGATTTGTCTAACCCTTAGGATACCTTATGGGGAAACAGCCTGTCAACCAAAGTGGACATTTCTTTGTTCATGGCGATACTGGAGATGCGCACAGTGACATATCTCTCCCGTGTTCACTTGCTCCTGAATAACAACATCCTACCTAATACGGTGCAAATTGCTGACACCACTATATTAAAAACAGCTGGCATTTCCACAACAATTCTTGATTTTTAAAATATTTTTCTTGGGATTTTCTGAATAGCAGCTACCACACTGAGTGCTTAATATAGCCATACTATCGAATATCACAAAGATGTGATAAAATTAAGTACTGTGATTTACTTCTGAAACAACTTCATGAATTTACTGAACATGAGTTATTAATTACTTTGCCATAGCTAACTGATGAACAGATTGTAGAACTAAGGAACTGTTGCGAATATAGTTTTCCACTGAAAAAATTAACAAAAGTACTACCGTGACTAATCCTCATTTGAGTTGCAGCATTTATTTTAGAAGCAGGCAAACAAACAGTCATTTGCAGTGGCACTAAATCTACTAGAACCTTAGGTAATCCATTAGGTATTTCTACTCATTGCTTAATAAGAAGTGAATCTTACTTCTAAACTAAAATTTCTAGGTCTTTTTCAAGTAACTAGGTAGGTTTTGCATCTTTGTTGCACATATTTATACCCTAAATCACAATTTTACTCTAATGCAGATCATCATGAACATGAGCCGGCAGTGTGCGCTTGCAGCCCAGAAGGACAACCGTATCCTGGGCTGCATCAAAAGGAGTGTGACCAGCAGGTCGAGGGAGGTGATCCTGCCCCTTTACTCTGCTCTCGTGAGACCTCACTTGGAGTATTGTGTGCAGTTCTGGTGTCCTCAACATAAAAAGGACATGGAACTGTTAGAACAAGTGCAGAGGAGGGCCACGAGGATGATCAGGGGACTGGAGCACCTCTCGTATGAAGATAGGCTGAGAAAGTTGGGGCTGTTCAGCCTGGAGAAGAGAAGGCTGCGTGGAGACCTTATAGCAGCCTTCCAATACCTGAAGGGGGCCTATAGGGATGCTAAGGAGGGACTCTTCATTAGGGATTGTGGTGAGAGGACAAGGGGTAATGGGTTTAAACTTAAACAGGGGAGGTTTAGATTGGATATGAGGAAGAAATTCTTTACTGTGAGGGTGGTGGGGCCCTGGAATGGGTTGCCCAGGGAGGTTGTGAATGCTTCATCCCTGGCGGCGTTCAAGGTAGGGTTGGACATTGCCTTGGATGGCATGGTTTAGTGGGAGGTGTCCCTGCCCATGGCAGGGGGGTTGGAACTCGATGATCTTGAGGTCCTTTCCAACCCTTACTATTCTATGATTCTATGATCACACTCTATATGTCGAACGTTTAAGTGCTTTCATAGGATATCACAGTATTGCTCTCAGTCTCTCTTTGTTTTTCTCTGGCTTTTCTTTTATTGTTGTTTTTTTTTTTCCTTTTCTTTTCTTATCTTTTAATTTTCTTGTAACTCTTTTTTTTTTTTTTTTTTTTTTTTTTTTTATATATACTTCAACAATCCATAGACCTGTTTCAGGTGTTCTTTGAAATTTTTGAAAAGACAAGTATAAAACTGAACACTGCAATTTTACAACCCTCAAACAGCCAGCATAACAACCTGTACTAAATCCAGGAGCAGAAGACATTTGTGCTCGTTATGTCACATTGCCTCCCTATTTCATTAGGGCTAAGGAAAGAATTTAGAACTTGCCAAACAGTAAGGCATTATACAGTCATTATCAGTTATTTCTGTATTTCAGGAAACTTCATAATCAGGCATAATGGCTATAACCAAAACATGCATATAGAGTGAGGAGAAACAGGCTGAAGGAGCTGAACCAGTTTATACAAAGAGAGGATCAAGAGTGCATATCTGAATTCCAGATGAATAGGTTAAACTGTGAGCTATTTGTCTGGGTTAGAGGGGTGATAGTAGCGCCACATTAAATAATATCTGACCAGGTTTTTGATATCTCAGATTGGGGTCAGGCATGTCCCTTTTGGGGAGGTTGATGATTTCTGATATGCTAATTAATTATCAGTTGACATTTTAAAGGTACCATTAAACCTATTTAAGGACATGAACCAGACTGATAATCCATTTATAGTGCTGGGATTTGCTTTTTAACCATTGTACCTATCTGCTAATTTCTTGCATGGAGACTCTAAAATAAAATATAGAACACCTTATGTCTGGTCTGTAACACTCTGGTACCTAATGAGGAACATCATAAAAAGGAATACACAGTTTCATATGGACTTTGTTTGTTTATATCAGCTGGATGCTGATAGGACCTGAGGACCTGACAAAAAAACAGAAGCAATGGAGTGGCTCATGCACCTATTTCAACAGATTGCTAGAAATAAAAATCTTAATTCAAAGCAGTTTTGAACTGATTCAGAGGTTGACATCACTAGAGCTGCTCTATTGAAAATTTATCACTTGCTAGTATGATGACTTTACAGCATGGGGACTAGTTTGTGAAATTTGAGTGATGGCAGTCACCTCGTGCCTTATCAGAATTCTTGTTGTCCCAGTAAGAACAGAACTTCTGTCATTTTCTGGGAAGGACTACATTAGGTAGTTCCATTTCTTATCATTCAAACAATCCTGGGATATGTTCTACTAAGCCTAATGTCGCATGTGGCTGGGACTCAGGCCAAAGCTTTTGCTAGTGTTTCTCTTAACCATGCCTGTTCTGTTCCTCAGCGCTTTGCATCATGCAAATATGAGCATATCATCTTCATGGTTTAAGGAAACTCAGACTGGCTTATTTCTCCATTATTACAGCTGGGCAGCATCACATTGACTGCAATAGGGTTGTCTGAACCCATGGGAGAATGAGATACAAGTTCCTTCTTGACTTGCTGACAATATGCCAAAATGGCACTTTTTTAAGATACATTCTGCAGGTTCCTTCTATCCCCAAAACTGCATTCAGCTGAACGCTGTGACAGATATTGTTGTTTAGTGCAATCGCGGGAGAGCACAGCTGTTCTGCATTTGACTCAAAACTTTTTCCAGAAAGTCACAGAAAGTTTTGTGCTGAGTTGAATTCCAGCCTTAACAAACAAGTTAAATAAAACCTCCTACGAGCTCCTTCGTATCTTGATGCACTCTCACTTGTCTCCAAATATTTTCCTCGTCATGCTCTTCTCAATACAAAACAATAACAAAATTATGTTCTTGTTTATTAGGGCTGCTGGTGCTTGGAATTGTTCAAGGGTTGTAGAAAACATATTAGCTCTCATGTTTAAGGTAGTGGCAACTGAAGAAAAACAACATTATTTGTGCAGTTATTGCTTATTGAGAGGTTTGACGTATGAAAAATTAATTCCTGGGAAACATTACTGTGGCTCAGCTGTTCTGCTTTTTTGCAGTCTTATTCCACAGTAAATGTGAAAAACTTCACCCTTTAGTAGAAGAGAAATAAATAACAGCATGTTTATGCTTCAGTGTCACATGGGGAAAGAGTGTGGAGAGTGTTACTATGCTTTATCTGCTCCTTGGTAACTTATTTGTGTTTCAAAGCACTGAGATAACAAGTCTTCCAAAATTCTAACCAATAACTTTTGATTTTTGAACAGTGCAGAAGAAAAATTGCACAACAAAGGTTCTGGCTGTTGGACTTTTTCTTCTTTCACAAATCAATTATCTCTATGTCTGAGATGATAGCCTCAATAACCCCTGCTCACTTGAATATGTTTTTGAAAAAGAAATACTTGTTTGCTAGACTCGATACAAATGGGGATGCCCATCCAGTAGGGAATTTCAGGATTTCATTGTTTTATCTCAGTACCTATCAAATCAAGAAACTGAAATAAATTTTTTCTTTTTGCTTGCTATGAAACATTCCAAAATGGGTATGCAGAAATAACCACATCTTGTCCTTTCTTTGTTTGTTTCTTTATTTGCTTGTTTTTAAATGAGATGACATAATTCAATACTGAAGAATGAACATGTTTTTATTTGATTTGTTAAACTCACTATAAGTAATTGTTTACATTTTCACACTGAACTGTGCTTTTCTAGAGTTATAAATTATCTCCTGGGTATACAGATTACCTCTCGAGAATGGGAGCATTCCCATTCTGCCTTCTGAGGTGTTTTTTTTTCCCAGACGCAGTTTCCCATGGAGAATTAATCCACTCAGTTGAATGACTGCACTGTATTATGTGAGGACTTGGTCAGAGTCATGTTGCATACGTGCAAATTAGGTATCTGAGCCTCAACTCTCAGGAAGCAGTGTGTCATTATATGCTGAAGTTATATTTTAGATTTTTAAGCTTCTCTTCTTATTTTGATCTTTTTGTTTGTTTGTTTGTTTAATGTTTTCTTGTCTGTAAATTCAAAACTATTTCCAAAGTGGCTCCTTCTTTCCTTCTTTCCTTCCTTTTACTTGTTGCCTCAACTTACAGTCACAGTATTAATGTGCAACACTGCAGTAACCATTAGATTTATTATATTCTGCCATGCACATTTGTAATATGGAAACACACATATTTAGAGTATGGGGCACACAGATGTAGAACATTTTCCAACATGTATTTGAGGCAGTTTAGAATTACTGCTAAAATGTTCCAGCATGTGGAGAAAGACAGACAGCCTAATTTCAAACAACCCTTATGAATAAAGTCATACAATACTTGGTTACATGGACTAAAGAAAATCTTAGCTAGGGCCTCCCAACGGCTAGTCACAATGGAAATGTGATTAAATCTGATCAGCAAGGGCTTCTATGTGACAGCGTATTACAGAACTAAGGTACATCATATTAAGAATTAGTTCAATGACAAAATTACGTGTTTTAAGGGCTGTCAGCTGTGTAGCATGTCGAAGAAATACTATTATTTAACTGTAAAGCAATCCACAGCAGAGACTTCCATGCAGAAGCAGACACCTAGAGATATGATAACCCAATGGTTAAAACTTTTTTTATCATTACTACTTTGGTAACTAATATCATATTAGGTTATTTCCTGTGCTTCTTTCTTTGGTCAAAAACACAAGACATTTTTTGTGCCAATGTCGAATATTCTTAGTCAGTAAATCTGACATCTCACAGAATCACAGAATCACAGAATAGTAAGGGCTGGAAAGGACCTCAAGATCATCGAGTTCCAACCCCCCTGCCATGGGCAGGGACACCTCCCACTAAACCATGCCATCTAAGGCTATGTCCAACCCCACCTTGAACGCCGCCAGGGATGAAGCATTCACAACTTCCCTGGGCAACCCATTCCAGGGCCCCACCACCCTCACAGTATAGAACTTCTTCCTCAGATCCAATCTAAACCTCCCCTGTTTAAGTTTAAACCCATTACCCCTTGTCCTCTCACTACAGTCCCTCATGAAGAGTCCCTCCCCAGCATCCCTATAGGCCCCAAATCTCAAATATATACCCACTGAAAGGAAAAGTATAGTGATGAGTGGTTGAAGAAAATGCTTGGTAAACAAGCTTTAAAACACAAATAAAACATTATCCAAGTATTGAAGTCAAAGGAGAAATTAAACACAAGTTGGAGCTCAATTCAGCTGTCACTAGAGGAGGAAATGCTCTTTCAGATTGCTGGTTTAACACTCAGATGGAGAATTTAGCTGGGCTTTGTTTTTCTTATTATTAAAGCAAGAGCCTAAAAATATCAGCCCACTGTCACAAATAGAGCTGGGCAGGCTATTTTTAAGGAAAATCTATTTAACAAAACCTTTGTACAGCATAACCGACCCTTTAAGTCCAGTGATTTCTCTGCTGCCTTTGGCAGGATCTCAGAAAGAGAAGGAGAACTAAGGAGATGATAGAAACTGGAGCTCCCATAAATACTCTTTCAAATCCAGTGATTGGTAAAAGAGAAATACTTGAAAATGCCTATTTTAGTGCCTAGTCAGGGCAACCTGAGATCATGAACAAAAACCTAATGCAAAAAGCAGTGCAAAGGACCTCTGATATGGAGAAATGTGTTACAAAAGGGAGGCATTGGAGAAAACTTGCTAAAAGTATGGTAAGTAGGTGAAATCTGAGGAACCAAAATGATGGTAGTTAATTTTTTCAATGAGTGACGTGTAAAATGGGAAATTAGTATATAAGCACAAATAGACTGCAAGAGCCGAAAACTTTCTTCTCTGGCAAGGGCTCTACAGGCCTTCAGAGTGGCTTTTTGCACTTACAACCAGTGCACTGACAGTAAGGGTTGTGCTTCTACGAGCCCTTCACCTCATGCTTTTACAGGTGGCCTGTGCCTGGTACCAAGCCTCCTGTCAGACAGCTACCTTAGCCTGTAGCAGATAACCTGGACAAGGGTCCTGTTCAAAGACTGCTTGCTTTGGCTGCCTGTGAGATGATACCTGTAGTCTGGCCAGCCAGCCAGCCTGCATGGTTGGGCCCAAGTCATGGCAGAGCATGACGTAACCTCTGAGCAGGCCACTCGGTCCTGGGTTCAGCAGCAGCAGCCATTTTTTCTCCTTTGTAGTAGCTGGTGCAGCACTGTGTTTTTGATTTTGGGCCTGGGAACAGTGCTGATAACACCAGTGTTTTCAGTTACTGCTTGGTGATGTTTAGGCTGGCCAAGGACTTTGTGAGCCTCATGCTCTGCTAGGGAGGAGGGGAAGCCGGGAAGAAGGAGAGACAGGACACCTGACCCAGACTAACCAAAGAGGTTATTCCATACCACAGCACGTCATGTCCAGGATGGAGAAACGGAGAGCAGAGACCCAGAAGGGGAGAGTGCACGGTGGTGAAGGTGCACTGTGGGGGGTGCACTGGGTGGTCGGGCTTGATATTGGGTGGTGAGCAATTGTATCCTTTTTCCTTGTATTTTCTCTTGTCATTATTACTATTGGTGGTAGCAGTAGTGATTTGTGTTATACCTTAGTTACTAAACTGTTCTTATCTCAACCTGTGGGAGTTGCATTCTTTCGATTCTCCTTCCCATCCCTCCAGGAGTGGAGGGAAGAAAGAGTGGGGAGTGAGTGAGAGAGCGGCTGCATGGGTTTATAGAAGCTTAAACCATGACACACTCACACATAGTCTTTGCAGCATGTCTGCTGCGGTGGCCATGGGCTCCTGGCTGCTCTGAAGACTGCTCTGGATGTCCAGGGCAGCTTCAGCAGGAGGCCCAGCAGCTCCCATTGCTGTCCTTGGCCTTCACAGAATCGTAGAATGGTTAAGGTTAGAATGGACCTTAAGATCACCTTGTTCCAGCCCCCTGCTATGCAGGCTGAGTGCAGACAGGTCTGTTTTTGTCACTTGTGTGAAGTTAAAACATGAGTTTGAGTGGCCTAGGGATGGCCTGCTGATGCTTTGTTGTCGCTTCAAAGACTTCTACTTGTAACTGTGTGTTGGAACTGTATTCATGTATGCACTGTGGCTGCTCCTTGGCTGTTAGGAATGGCAGGTTGATCATGCTTAGATGTTGAACGTTTCTTGTGAATATATGTGAAATATACGTCTTTTCCATGAACAGCCCTCTGGACAAAACTTCTATTGTGTGCATGTTTGGGAGTATCTATCATCTCATCTGTCCTTATACATAATGTCAGCCATGTCATTTCACATAGATGCTTTCACAGAAAGTTTTACATGTTTCATAAAGGCACGCACATAAAGTGATTTCTTAAAAAACATTTGTATAAGAACTGTGGGTAGGTGATTTTCTTGAAACACACACACTAACAATTTATGTCACATTTTATACTGCCCCGTGAGAGAAGATAGGCTGTTTCTTTAAAAAAGGCCAGGCTCTCTGTGAGAATTTGCAGCATGATTAATGAGTTCTTTAATTTCTGAGATCACATTTCAATGCAAAACAAAAAAAAAAAGCAACAACCAAAAAAACCTAAACACCAACCCCAAAACAAAACAACCCAGCACAAAAAAACCCAAAACCAACCCCAAAACAAACCAAAGCAAAAACAAAACAAAAGAAATCCCCAGCTCATGAAGGCTGTCAGTGGGAAGTACGCGTATTTAATTTCAGTAGTGTTTGTTTGTATGTCCCTGGAAAACTGTATTTCTTTTACCCAAAAGAAAGAGGGAGGGAAAAAAACAAGGTCATCATGGAACTGAGAAGGAAAACCTCGTCCAGACAAAATATTAGTTCTGAGGAATACTAAAGTTGTTATAGTGCTAAAATATTCTTATTAAATTTGAATGTGATGATGTTTTAGACCGTAGAGAGAGTGGTCTGCAAGTTGTTTGTCCTTGTGTTTGAACCTCTTCTGGAATGAAGGGCAGAAGAGTTGTCTGGCCATGTGTAGTGAATACACATTCTTTAGCCACTTCAATGCAAAGTGAGCTAACCCTGTCAACAAAGAGCAGCCTAAGCAGAATAGCTACTTTCATGGCAAAGCAGAAAAGGAATGCTTACCAGTCTTGCTCTGCTGAGAGGGTGTTAATCTCTGTCAGCAGAACATAACAGGCAGCTGGAGGAACAGCTGGATTTGTCATACATAGTCTGATATCCAGCTATATCTGACCATGCTTTTAGAGTGCTGTGCACTGTTTTCACATCTGAACATCTTTTCACATACTTCAATTCATTGAATTAGTTGTTTTTTTTTTGTTTGTTTTTTTTTTTTTAATAAAGAGTGCCAACTATTGTATGCGAGAAGTCCACATAGATCCCTTAAAATCTGAAATCATGGTAGAGGCCAAATCCTATTTTGTTCAGGAACTTCTGTTCATAAGATGAAAAATGTAATCTATAATCAGAATTGCAAGGCCAGCTCAATGTTCAAATAAAAATAAACACACTGGAAAGTCCCATAGAATAGGGAGGAAAACATTTGTAATTTAGAATTTTGAGGTTTCTATCACATCATCAGAATTGCTGTCCTGTTCAGAATCCTTCAGCATTTTCACCTTGGAAATACTTTGGGCAGTTATGCCAGTTACATAGGCCGGGTACTACTGCCCCATGGCTGAACATCACCAATCTGCTGTTGGTCTTTCCCTTACTTTTTAGCACAACCTTTCTACAAGGTAACCTGTTATCACACTTTAGCATCACTACCTCATGACCCTGCAGTCCTGGGAGTGGTATTCTAGTCATGGTCTTAGAAACCCCAGTGCTTTGCTATCACCTCTGCCATCTTGTCATATCTTCACATTGAATCTAAAAGGAAACTGTCCTTGTACTCCAGTGCCAGCCTCTAGGAATTCAGAACTCATTGTATACTGGCCTCTCTGCAGTGTATAGATGCAAAACATACTGAACATGTATTTTCTGTGTAAGAACATTATTTCAGATGACTGTCTGGCAAAGAGTATGTTTTTGGATTGGAAAAAACAGACTAGCTTGCAAATGCTGCCAAAAACACTGAATCTTTTTTGAGGGCAGACACTTTGGATGCTTCAGCTGGCAGAAAATCACTGAGGGATATTTTTCAAAATATAAAGTACTGTCCTTTTGAAAATGCCCAGTTCTTTAGAAGAATGTAAAGTGTATTTGCAGCATATTGGAACCCAGCCATTTGACACTGCTAGAGTAGGAATAGTTCTGCAAATCAAAGTTGTACTTTGTATTTTAATATGAATTAACTATTAATAAAATTGGCTGAAGGCAACTTGCACTCAAGTAGGAGTTTATTTTAAGGTAAATCAGTAGCTGAAAATAGAATTTTCTGTGCATAGGAACCATATTTTGCCCCTGGTGTGGGTGTTTCTGTCTGGGCAGGTTTGGATGTGACTATTAGTGACTGATGAATTATCACTTCTGGACTCATGGCAAGTCACACTTGCATCGCTTTGGAAGCTTAATGGTGGTCTGCTGAAACGCTGAACCCAGAGTCTTAGACATAAACACAGGAAAAATAGACACCTATCTGTGTTATGGGTACCAGTTCTATAGACATTCTCTGAACTGCATTTGGAATGCAGCATCCTTGCTGACTATTACCTCTTTGGCTTTTAGAAATAGTTTTGACTTAATTATACAGAAGTCTGCTCTTTCTCCCCTTTGTTGCATTTTTTGTGCATGTCTTTCCTTTCCTCACACACCTCTGTGAGAAAAGTTCAAATAATCTGAGGAAGAGGAGAGGCAATATAGGCTGTTGGATTTGTGGGCTCGAACAGTAAGGATCGTGTTAAGTATTGTCTGCCTGGTTCTGCTGAGCTGACCTATAAATTATCATTACACAACTAGTAACATGAGCTATAAAAATAAGTATTGAGAAATGAATAGGTCAGAGAATGAGAGTGAGTTCATTTTGCTGTGATTTCAAAACCACAATAGTTTCCCCCTTTCCTCTTTTCCCCCCAGAAGAAGAAATTATGTCATTTTACCTAAGTTTATCTGTCAGATTTTCCATAATTTGTTTGTAGATTCAAGAGTTCAAGAAGTTCAAAACTAACTTATCCCTCGTTATTTTTAACTGGTTCTGGTTTTTCTTTTTCTTTTTTTTTTTTTTTTTTCATTCACATTATATTGGATTTTTTCCTTAATTATAACAAAAGGGGTTATTTTGTTTTATTTTATTTATTTATTTATTTTTAAATACATGCCTTTGAAAGAGTCTGCATCAAGAGCCTTCTAGACTCTAGTTTAACTGCACAGAAGGTACAGTATATACCTATTAACATCAGTGCTCTGTATTGGTATCAACAGTTTTTCTTAGTCTGGAAGGACTTGCTACTCAGAAAATAGTTTTGCTTTTTAAACTGTGAGCAGCAAAAGGTGATAATGAAAAAATCATTTGTACATGTATAGGTATAAAAATTTGAGAACAAGAAGAGATTACTGATATAAATAGAAACCCAGAGATTCTATATGTTGAGATTCATAGGAATGTGAAATATTTTGTTCTAGAAACAAAAATATGTGAGTTAAGCCCCTCTGATATATTCAGAGAACTGAAAATATGATGTATGCAAGTCAGTTTAGCCTTTTCATTTGAAAATGAAAAATGTGGCAACACAAAACATATTTATATTTTATACTTTATATTCAGGTAGAGATTGTTTGAAGAGAAAGCAAGACAGTGTAGTTTCAGAGGCCCCTAAGCCAGCATGGGGTACTGCAGGCAGCACAGCTGATGGAGCAGCATGAGTACTGCTACTTGGTCTGTATGGCTGCAGCTGTACTGACTCTGGTTTTGAAGCCTCCTCACATGGCAGTAGTTGAGAAACTGAAGTGCATAGTTTAGAAAAGAGATAGGAGGCTGAAATCCTTATTATGGAATATTTATGAATTCAGGAAGCAAACTCAGAGGAGAGGAGGAAGAATCATTGCCTAGAAAAGTTATTTTGAACCAGAAGGAATCTAGACTATTAAAACACATTTTGAAAGCATAGGATCTGCTGAAATGGTTGCTTCATCTCAATAGAAAATAAAAAATGATGCCTATTACTTCTGATATTTAAGTGTTCTTTTACATTAGGTCTGCTGTATATTCAGAAATTATTTTCAGAAACTAGAGGCAACCTGGAAATATGAATAGCAGTGCCAAAGGGAGATCCATCCCAGTACATCTCTAGGTAACAGTTTAGTTATAACAAGTCACAATCTAGTGTTGAAATGCTCATTTCTGTTCTTAGGAACAATTTTGTGAAACCATATTAATGTCAGAAACTTGCTTCAGTGGAAACTCAATTCTTCCATGTTACCAGTGAGTGCCATACTAACTGAGCTAGAGTTGAGTTTCTTCTGGCTCATGTCTGGCTTCCTGCCTGCACAGTTCTGGACACCCAGGCTTGAATGGGACTGTTTGGGTCAGCTGCTTCAGGTCAGGCCCACTCCTATCAGTCATAGAGATGGAGATGTGGTTGAGATCCAGACTCCTATCACATATCTTTCCCTGGTGGCTCCGTGTGCAGAGGCAGTTGGCTCTTCCCATGCTGACATCTGCCTCAGCAAACACAGAGACCACCTGAGTGATCAGGGCAGCTGGGGCTCGGGTGGGAACTCAGTCCTTCAGTTGATGTGGCAATGTCCTCAGCTGGCTGAGATTCCACATGAGACACAGAGGGATGGATCAGCTCCCCTGGAACTGAGCTGGGGCCAAGTACCTCCGTGGTGCTTCTTACGCACTTTTTCTCTAATGAACAGAGAGAGATGGGCTCCTTCAGAGTGTGATTACAGGAATAACTGTCTAATGCTTTAGCTCTGAGTCATTCTTAGGAGCAGCCTGTCAGTCTCCACTGACTATTCTGGGAGCCTGGCAATACACATATCCCAAAAACATCTCTTTGCTGAATGACTAAGGAGACAGGTTTAACTGGCACTCTGAATCGTCTTACTGTGGCCAAGCATCTTTTAGCTGTTGAAATGCCTAAGCTGGATGCATCTTAAGCCAGTCTCTGATAAAATCAGGAATGAAACCCAAGAATCCTAGTTCACAGATTTTTTTTCCTGTAACTATTAGAAAACACATTGTACTTTTCTACCTCTAGGTATTTTCCATGATTTCAACTTCCTCCTGAAACTTAGATGCAAAGCTACTTGCAGCATTTGACTTTCAAATACACAGGGGAAGTTCTGATAAATATAGAACCAAAGAGGGTTTGCCATTTTTATTTTTTTTTTTTTTTTATTTTTTAATTTCATAAGGTATACATTTTAATGGGCTAAGAAGAGTTTTTTTTTAATGGGCTTCTTTGTTTTGGTGTGTTTGTGTCTGTAATCCATTCACTTGCTGCAGCCCTTTGAGAAAGTTTTTTAAACCATATTAGATGTAGATTGTTATAAGCCACTTTAAATGTGCAGTTATATGATAGCAGCCAATATGTGTTTTTCAAAGGTTGAACTATAAGGATACCATTTGTTGTAAGTGAAAATTTGGGCTCAGTGAACGACTGGTTTCTATAAATCGTATTCAGACTCCTTAAGTCACATCAGAGGGAGCACATGTGCAATACCAGGAGCTGTGCTAGGAACTCTCTCTTTAGCTTGTCTTCTGGAGCCTGCCAGTGCAAATGGAGGACACATGAATGTTTACAACTCTCATAGCACCTTCTGATTTCCCCTGTCACTTTAAATGTTTTTTCTCTTTGTGTTTAGCCTTCCTAAGGTGATTAGTATATGCAGTATCCTCCTGGTCTTCACTAAACTAGGAATGATCTGGAAATATTAGCTCTCCATAGAAGAAATATCAGAGCTCTTCAGGATGTTTGCAGTTTTAATCAGCTATCTTTTCCCAGACATTATCTTCACTTGACTGAGCATGTGGTTTATGCCAAGAGAACTTCTGCATTATTGTCTATCATTTTCCCAGGGGAGTTATTGTGGATCTCCTGGCTTCGTCTTTCACTGCCTGGGTGGTTCCTCAGCTTTTTCTAAGGAAGCATAGTGATTCTTAATCACAGTAATAAGCCAGTGATAAGTGGGTCAGGTGCCGAAAGTAGTAGCTTGCAGCCCGTTTTCTCCCTGTGGAATACCATGTTTGTTTTTTCTACCAGGTAATGCTCAAGTGTTTTTCTATCTATCCAGGTTTCCTGTCCCTGGCAGTGTTTGTGCACACTCGTCACATTTCTGGATGTTTGTCTGTTTAACAACCACCTTCTGTTATAAATGGCATTATTCAACATTGAATTGATTATTTTTTTTTAAGTGGGTATAAATCTTACAAATATTGCCAGTAAGGGACTACAGTAAGGTCAAAATAAGTGAGGGGGAGCCCTCTAATAGAACCCTTTTCCCCTGGCATCGCTGCTCCAGTCAAAGGATTAAAAATGCACCTCTCATGCAGAGGCTTTTGCATGTTGATACATTTAAAAATTAAGCAGCTTGTTCCCATTCTATTCCTCATGGTATGTGTATTGCAAGCTTGTGTCTAATTTAATCTCCCTACTTAATTTGTGGTTTCCTACTTACTTATTAGAATTGCTTTCTGTTTTCTCATGAATTCCAAAGGGCAGTTTTCCTGTGCATTCATGTGTATCTGGCTCACAGGAGATATTGGTGGCTTGATTTATACAAAGTCTCACTACATACTCTTATTCTCCATGTCTGACACTTTTGCTTCGGGATAGAACAGCAATGGTCTCCAAAAGGAGAAGACCACTGTAGTATATGCTCTGGCAGAGAACAACAGGGGCTATATGTATTCTAGAAAAAGCATTGAAAGTTTTAGCGTAATATTTTGGAAAACAGCGTTGATTCCTCAGCATATTTTCCAATGACACTGTAATTCCTACTTAGGCAGATAGGACACTTGTCAAGGCCATCTTTGAATAATGAGAAAGAAAATGGTCAACTATCTGAAAGAATTCCTAGATAGGATCTTGCATAGGAAACAATTTCTGGAGGACATGAACTTATTTAGTACATATATTTTGAAGTATGAAACATCTTTTTATGAAAGGTAAAAGACACAACTCTTATGACACCCATCCTTACTTAAACTTTTGCTTGCATGTAATTTATCTAGCATGAATTTGAACGTGATAGAAGGACATGTATTAAGCATTCTAGTCCTTGTCAGTCATGTATAGTAGGACGCCTTGCATGTGAAAGGATTATTGTCATAAATATGCTTCAACTACATTTAAAAAAACAAAATGGTAGAGCTGAATTTTTGCAGTTTCCCGTATATATGTGATATTACATATGTATCTGTACTAAAAACTTAAAGTTTTGAGGAGAAAATTCTGCAACTGGAAATGAATTAAAACTCCAGCAACAAAACATGTAGCTGAATCTATGCAGAACAGAATGGTTAACCCTGAGAGCCTTAGAGGAGTATAATGGACTGCTTGTTTCTCAGGATCAGAGTATGCAAAATCTCTACTTGGGTACATGCTCAGCAATATAGCAACCTTTAATGGTTTCAAATATTGCTGTGATCTATATTCAACTTTTGGTGAAGCTGATGTTGCTTAATAAAATCCATCGTTGCATGCAGTAAACAAATAAAGTTTCATACCTACCTAAAGTCAAACTTTGACTGCATTGATCTTTGGTCCTCATTCTCTCAGTGGGATAAATCTGAATCACCACTGTCCACAAACACAATTTGCAACATCTAAGGATTCCTACATATTTGTGAAGAACTTAAAATGAAGAAATGTGAAGTGATCCATAATACATGTTTTCAAGCAGCTCAGTTACTGTCTAGAAAGAAGGAAAACTAGCCCAAAACCTCAGAGGAAAAAATAAAGATGTTATTAAAGCCCAGTCTTACTAGTTGGCTCTCTTTCCCTTTGTCCTGGTTATATTTTCACTAGAAGAGTGTGAGTTTGTCAGTAGTCCATTAGTATTTGCTCATATTTCATTGATATGTAAAGCTAGCTGCTTCTGTCCACCTGTACTGCTGAGGATCTTTTGATAATACATTCCTGCACACTAAGCCAGAGATGTGACATTTCTTACTCAAACACCACTTGTTTCATTGTGGTCGCAACCTGGTCTCAAAGAAAAGAGAAACTATTTACCTTCTTGTGATTATTCTGGTGATGTTTGCAGAAAGCCAGCCAAAATCAAGCCATCTAAAACCACCCCAATACAGACCCAGAACAGTGTTAAAGTGGTGTAGGTTCATTAATACAGTAAATAAGTATACTAGAATGAGCACTCTGCATTGCGTATTAGTATCTGTTATTTTCCTTTTAGTCTATGAATGTAATTAGAATATAAAGAAATATTAGTACTGAACTGAAGTATTCATGCATTTTCATAAATTCAGATTTTTCAATCATTTAGTTCACTTATTTTCAGGAGTTGAGTGTAAAATATATATTGCATTTGGAAAACTGTTATTCTTTTAAAGTGTTAGGGCACTTTGACAAGTGCTGGTACATGCTGCCTGTCTGAACAGCTATCAAAAGAAGTGCTAATAGGAGATGTAAAGTGCACAGGACCTTCAGAGTATGGGTGAAAACCTGAATTCCTCTGCACTTTGAACGAGTAAAGCAACTGTTCAGCTCTGTTTCGTCAAACTACTGAAACTAACATTTGACTTAAAGCATGTGAATACTTTGCTGAAATAAGCAAGATCATGGATGAGACCAAAATTAAACTCATACTTTCAAGTGCTATGTCAGACTGGTGCTTTTTTGAGTTAGACTATTCTGATAGAGCTGCAGAATGTGCAAATTGGCAGCTCCTCCACTTCCAGTCCTCTGAGATTTCTACTGTAAATGCAGAGGTTTAGATGCTGAAAAACATCTAAATAGCATAAGCAGTTTTGTAAATGTACCCAAAAGCTTCAAGGACAAAAGTGTCATATCGATGCACAAAATTCAAGCTCAGAAATTTTAGCTTATAGCCAAAAGAAATGGCTGTCTATTTCAGTGGTAGTAAATGCTTTATTTAACACTGGTTTCACGTATGTGTTGGATCTTGATAGCATTTGCAAAAACAGGCCCTTTTATTTTGCATCTGCAGTAATGTCTTGTTGCTCGACTTTAATCAATGAAGTTCTTTTTAAAAAAATAAATGTTCTTGGAAAAGGCATATAAACTTTATAAAATTAATAAACATATACAATTACCTGGATAATTGATCTAGACTCATTTACATTTAATAACATCCTGTTCTTCCTGGCAGCATACTTCTATAACAAAGGGTATCTCTAAGTTTAAATGCATCGATTTGGTGCAACCTTCCTTTGGTGTGAACAGATATCATAGACAATGCACACTCTCAGACACGTCTGTATGTCCTTCCGTTTGGAACTGTCATCCCTGTCATTTTTTGTTTTGTTGTTGGTTTTTTTACTCATTGCAATATGCAGAATCCTTTTGAAATCAAGAGCCTGTATATCATTTTGCACCACAAAATCTGGGCTTTCTTTTGAAGCTTGCTTTTGCAGCTTCTCCTGCGAACATGGGTAATTTTGGACTCAAATTGCAAATGCATGTGTGAACTTTTCCCTGTGTATTGATCACCTTTTCCTTCATCACTCCCATTCGTTTCACAAATGAGACAAAATAACAGCCTCACCAATCATCTTCATCTCTGTAATCATTGTATTCATCAGCTAAAATGAGAGAGATGTCAGGGGAAAAAACAAGTCTTTCCTCAGTTAATTATAGATGCACTTTTTGTAATTAATACAAATTATTACTTAAAATATCATTGAGAAAAGAAAGCAAGGACAGTTTCTTGGCCATGAATATCAGAGCTCTGCCAATGCATTTAAGGAGGTCAAATGACCTGACAACACGCCTAAACCCTCATCTGGCAAAATAATAAAAAGACGCAAGAATTTCTGTGTAGCCTTGTGATTAAACTGTGCTGAGGGATTTCTTAAAAAGAAGTGTTGGGGGGTGTGTGGTAAAAATATAAAAAGGCAACAATGGGATTATTTTATTTGTGTCTTCTAAAATGAAGAGCTGCAATATCTGACTACATATTGTTCTCAATTATCTTTCTTCTTGGCATAAATAAGCTTCCAACTAATTAAAGGTTAATTAAAGAGATTTTCCATTTTCTGGTTTTACTTGCTACAGTTTCTTATGGACAGGGATGTTCTGTGCAGCAGTGATGTAATATATAAGCAACTGATAAAAAAAAAAAAATAGGCATCCCATTTGGTTTTGAAAATAACCTGCATAAAGATACCATTAGCATTTTCAGACCTTCACAACTGGCCCGATCTGGTGAAGTCAGTGCAAGTCTTTCCACTGACATCAATGGGCAGTGGATCAGGGCTTGTTTATGTGGTACTTCTAGCTGTGTTTTCTCCATTCTTTAATTCTGCAGTGTTTTCATGCTGAGATTTGTTGAATTTGATAGAGACAATTTTTGTATTTTTTTTTAATTTTACAGAAGTGGCAAATTTTGTGTTCATAAGCATCTTTTAGTCCAGTGAGTTGCAACAATTGTTTAAAGATCCCATAGAACAAACCAACTGAAAGAATAGTGTCTGTGCTAGGAGGACATAGATGGACAAGACAAATATGTAGGAGAAATTTTGGCTGAAGACCACCCAAACCCAGAAACCTCTAATGTAAAAGATGCCATAGGACTTCAATGTTTCAATTTCAGACTTTCGTGGGTCTTTACATATCTTCAGGGCACCACCACCACATACCTTGAACTTAATATTAACCCTAATAGGCAGTTTTATTTGATTTTTGCCAAACTGAAACCAAAAGAAAGAAAAATATGTCTTTTATTTAGATAATTTAAATTTTTAGAAAAGTACACGTCAGTGTGAGTGTTTTGCCCTTTTTAAAATCAAAATGGCCTACAGCTGGCCAAAGCTACTCATCCTAATTGTCTGTTCAGGAGTAATTTCGGATTTAAGCAAGGAAGATCCTTGGGACTGCCGGCTTCTGAAGGGCAGAATTGTCAGGTTGTTCCTCTGGAGAATAACTTGTCTGCAGAACTGAAAAAGGGAGGTCAGAGAAAGGAAGCAGCATCAGGAACTGGAGCAAGAGACAGGGCAGTTGTAGCATCTGGAGTGGGTTACCTAGCTCCTCTCTCAAATTTGCAAAAATCTCAGTAATTCAGTGCTCAGAAGAGCCTCAGGAATGACAGGAGAAGGAACCGAGAGAGTCTTGCTCTCTCTTCCCTCAACAGTAATAGCAGAGTGGTGAGCAAAGGTCAGTATGGGTCATTTGGTCTTCCTGTAAACAACAGCAACCTTTTTCACAGTCCAGTGTTGCTGTGCATCTTATTTTGGTTGTCTCTATAAAAAGAACAAAATACCTGTTCCCATCAATTTCCCATCAGAGTACAGTAATGAAATGCCCAGCTGCAGATGCAGCAAAATCCATTCCAGTTCTGCTCAGTTATTGTCTGTCTCATCTTTAGCAGATGGCTGGATGATGATGTCTGCAGTAATAAAAATATTAAAAACAAAAACTGCCAGCTGAATTGGAAAACTGACTAATTTCTATTTTTATAATGTGGTACTTGAAGCCATTATTTCTGAAGCCAGTAATGGCCATATTCAGCATCAGCCATGTGAGAACATTTATTGGAGAGAAGAAGCAGTACTGGACTACTCCATCCCTACTCTTCTGGAAAGAGAGAGTGCCTCACAACATATCCAGCGCAGGCAGGAAAAATCTAGACAGAGACAGCCCCATTCTACTTCCATATGTCATTTGAAAGAATAGTGTTATCTGTAACACACTGGTAGTGGCAAGACACATTCTCCTTCAGTGAGGCAAAATATCTCTCCGGCTTGCTTCAGCTCCGCTTGCACAAAGGCACATACATTGCGTAACCAAGTACTGCATGACACCGCCACGTTAATGGTGAGTGAGATGTCACTGGAGCAATTAGCAACATAGCCACGCATTTGAGGGAGCATGGCCTTCACTTGCATTCCCCCCTTACTCCTTGGTGAATGTTATTTTTTTTAGCTGCGGGACATAGATACATAATGTTAAATGTAATCAGATTTTACAGTTATACTGTAAATCAAGCTCCTCTGGTAGACTTTTTCTCTACTGCAGGTTCTATGTTCTGGATTATACAATAGCAGAGGCTAAATAAGAGCTGAAAGAAAGTGATGAGCAGGTGATGCTGTAAAAATACTCACTTGGGTAATGGTCGTAATTCTCTTTATATGGAACCAATCTCTGAATGCCAGACAATCATATGTCACTAATTCATTCACTCATGTGAGCGATAATTCACTCCCGGAGAGTGAGATTCTACCACTCTATCATTGAGGTGCATTGTCTGGGTTATACTGGCAACTTTTGTGAATTTTTAACTTACTCAAGCATAGATTAAGGGTTTTGAAAAGAATAGGCAATTTCCAGAGTTGTGGGTTTATAGCCCATCATTTGAAATACAGTAGATCCTGATCTTCAGGAATTACTAAGCATCCTTCTTGAATTCAGACTCCACAATGATATCTTGATTATTTCAGATAATCCTATTGTCAATATCCTGACAGTTAGACCACCCAGTTTAGCAGCTTTGTTGCATATATTCTAGCAGTACTATTCTTAGTGAAATGGCTGTCCTAAGATTATACGGAGATTTGAGTGTTTACCTTTCTTATTAAAGAATTTCACAGGGTTGTGAAAATATCAATTTTCTTTTCTTTATGGAAAGTATTTTAGGAATTCTAATTTTGGTATCTCAGGTCTCATGTTTTATCTTAATTAGCATTACATATTTTATTAAAGAGAACAACCTCTGGACCTGTTTCATCTTTCTATCCCAAGTTCCATTCAGCAAGGGGACATGAAGAAATGAAGAAATGTGAAATGTTGATGGAAAGGAAGTTAGTTTTAATCTTGGTTTGCTACTTCCCAGGTGTTGTTTTCCATTCCCTTAGACATCAAAAAAGTACTTGGACCTTTGCTTTATCTACTTAATAATAAACTTTTAAAATTAAATACACTCTAACTCCTGTGATTTTTCACTAAAGGATTTCCTGAGCTAGACACATGCATGCAGTTCCATGCCTTAGTGATATGTTCAGTGACGACTTGCCTGCTCCTGCTTGCTTTGAACCTGCCATCCATTAAGTTCCACTCATGGTCTATACTTCTTATATTTGATGAGGTGATGAGCTATCAGACCCAATACACCTTTAATTTACTTCTCATGATTTTATAAAGTTTTGTCATAGTTCCACCCAGCTGAGCCCTAGCTACTTGACTGCTCCATGCATGGCAGCTGGTGCACACACTGTCACTACTACTACCCCTCTTTGTACCTCTCCCAGCTGCAGTGTATCCGTTCTTGAGACTAGAAACTCACCTGCATGTAGGATTCAAGATGCAGCATTGGTTTACAGTGTAGCAAAGTCTGTGCTTTTTCTAATCTTTGCGTCCCACATAACAATTTCTATAATTTTATTTGCTACTTCAACTGCTACCAAGCAGTGAGCTGGTTTTTCCTAGTTCTTATACCAGTTATAACTTCCGGACTTTTCCTGTGGTGATGGTGGTCATCTCAGAAACATTCACTTTATATACTTGGATTTTCTATCTCTCATTCTAGAAGTACCACTTACTTTTGGCTACTTTGAATCTGCCACATGCTAATTTCATCTGAGATCCTCTATTTATTTCTTGTATTAGAGAAATCTGAAGAACTAGTAGACCTCAAAAATTATGTTTGACACGCTTGTGAGGTAGGCTGATGCCAACCTAATGAAGTTTAACCATGACATGTGCAAGGTCCTACACCTGAGTTAGAGCAATCCCAGGCACAGCCACAGGTTGGGCAGAGAAGAGAGAGTCAGAGCAGCCCTGTGGAGAAGGACTTGGGGGTGTTGGTTGATGAAAAAATGAACATGAGCCGGCAGTGTGCGCTCGCAGCCCAGAAAGCCAACTGTATCCTGGGCTGCATCAAAAGGAGTGTGACCAGCAGGTCGAGGGAGGTGCTCCTGCCCCTCTACTCTGCTCTCGTGAGACCTCGCTTGGAGTATTGTGTGCAGTTCTGGTGTCTTCAACATAAAAAGGACATGGAACTGTTAGAACAAGTGCAGAGGAGGGCCACAAGGATGAGCAGGGGACTGGAGCACCTCCTGTATGAAGATAGGCTGAGAAAGTTGGGGCTGTTCAGCCTGGAGAAGAGAAGGCTGCGTGGAGACCTCATAGCAGCCTTCCAATACCTGAAGGGGGCCTATAGGGATGCTGGGGAGAGACTCTTCATTAGCGACTGTAGTGATAGGACAAGGGGTAATGGGTTCAAACTTAAACAGGGGAAGTTTAGATTGGATATGAGGAAGAAATTCTTTACTGTAAGGGTGGTGAGGCCCTGGAATGGGTTGCCCAGGGAAGTTGTGAATGCTCCATTGCTGGTGGTGTTCAAGGCCAAGTTGGACAGAGCCTTGGGTGTCATGGTTTAGTGCGTGGTGTCCCTGCCCATGGCAGGGGGGCTGGAACTAGTTAATCTTAAGGTCCTTTCCAACCCTAACTATTCTATGATTCTATGATTCTATATTATCCATTTTCTTAATTGTCTTGTTTAAGAAAAAAGTCAAGCTAATGCAGTCCACAATGATCTAATGGTCAAACTATGAGCAATTTTTAGAAATATTTTAGAATATTTCTTTAAAAGTCAGCTCAAGAGCATTTTTTATGCATTTCATAAAAATAGCAGGATATAATATTGAAAGAAGTAATCTCCATGCTCCTTAACAGAACCCCTCAAATAGGCACATGGTAGAGTGTTATCCTGATGTGTTATCCTAAATTAATAGCTTTGAGGCAAGAGAATGTGCTTGTAAGCTTCAAAGGACTGAACAGGACACTACTGAGAGAATTCTTCCAAACATAGCTGAGCTTGGCACAGAACCACTCCAAACATCTGGTTGGACAAATGTTAAAATTTCTAGCTTGCAAATAATTGGCTTCCAAATCAATAAAAAACGTTTATTAATTATTTTTGCCTTCATTTTAGGTTTGTGAAGCTGAAGTATTACAATGTAGTCAGGTAAGTTTCTCTTTTGCATGTTTTAACACAACCTCAAAACTGGTTATATGCTGTAGAATGAAGCTTAATCTTTGATATAATTTTTAAATTTATATATATATATTTCCATAATTAGTTATAATAGATTGCATTAATTAGCTACAGACATTTCCCACGAAAGAACTGGCAAACTCTAATTCTTTGTAGGATGATGTTTTGCAATTAATTTTCAGCTATCTTGTATAATGCACAATCTCTTTCTTCATGACATCTTGTAGCAAGGTGACATACTGGACTGGTGCACACTTCCTATACTACCTCTGAGGGGAGCCATCATCCAACAGTTCTGATTAATGCCAAGGAAACCGTACATTTTTGTAATCCTTGCAGGATTATATGGGCCTGATTCGACTTCCGTTTAAGTGAATCAGAAAATCTGCAGCCACATAGTCTGCATGTCACATTTCAATAGAACAGACAAAAAATAAGAGTGAAATCTTTGTAGTACTATCTTTGGTTTTCAGTGTGATGCAAGAATGACAAACAGTAAAATAAACCTGTAGAGAAGAAATAACTTTCATTCTTTTTCATTTTAGTATCTGGTTATGTGTGATTTGGTAAACTTTATTTTGGAGAGAAGACATTCTCTACTACTCCAAAGTTTGACCATATAGAACTATATAAATATAGAATATTGATGGAGAGATGAACCAATTCAACAAGCAGATGGGGAAATGTTATGTAATAATTATTAGTATGTTATGGCTGGTGTTGGCAAAGAAAATATCCAATAACTTAATGCATTTTGCATTACTCTCTAGCCTAGTGGACTTTGGTTTACAAGTGTTCTTAACTTCTGAATTGTCCTGATATACTTTTAGGGATATAGTTTATTTTTTGAGGAGGCCAGCAGCAATAGGGCTGATAAAATGTCACTAATTACAGTGCTCTGAAAAGCACTGTCTAAAAAAATCTACAAGGAGTAGGCAAATGATGCAGTGGTTCAAGGCTGCATTATGGGTGAGAGATCAGTGAAAGATTTTCCTCTACTTTGAAGATGTGCTGTCCCATGGGAAGGGGTAATGGGTTTAAACTTAAACAGGGGAGGTTTAGATTGGATATGAGGAAGAAATTCTTTACTGTGAGGGTGGTGGGGCCCTGGAATGGGTTGCCCAGGGAGGTTGTGAATGCTTCATCCCTGGCGGCGTTCAAGATGGGGTTGGACATAGCCTTGGATGGCATGGTTTAGTGGGAGGTGTCCCTGCCCATGGCAGGGGGGTTGGAACTTGATGATCTTGAGGTCCTTTCCAACCCTTATTATTCTATGATTCTATGATTCTATGATTTACTTTAAATACAGACTAAATATCTTTCACTGATTGCAGTGAAGTTTAGAATGTATAAGATGTAAAAAAATTCCTTAAAATTGGATAACTTCATGTATTTGAAATGCATGAGCATTTTTCGTTATATTTTCTACTTAATCACTGTATTTGTCGATATCTTTATTTTACACCTCCTAGAAGGCAAATGAGTTAAAAGTTAACTTGGAGAAAACTTTAGGACACATGGTCTTCAAATGGCTTAGAAATAAGTCAAAGTAAGTAGGTTCACCTTTACTGTGTAAATCCTGCTCACTCTTAACCAGGCTCAATAATAGTGTGACGGTGCCAGGAAGTGCTTGCTGATACCCTACTGTCATCTTTAGTTTATGCTAAAATTAAGAAAAAAGTCAAGACAATGATTAAATTATGAATGCAGCAGTTGGTGTAGTTGGTACTTTTTTTAAAAGTTTGTTTATTTTTTCTCAGCAACTGTTTATACTTCTTAGAGGATTGTCAAGACAGCAAAGATAATGGTGTCATTTCATGTCTCTCATCTCCTTATTTCATATGTGAAAAGAAGACCCCAAGCAGACTTCAGGTTCTAGCTCTTGCCTTCTATTCTGAGACTTAACAATGGTGCAAACTGTGGGGTTTGCAAGGAACAGAGGCATTTATGGATTGGAATTATTGGAACCCAAACCCTAACCCTAATTTGGACTGAGATCACTACTAGATCATTTCACTCAGACTTCCAAAAGAATAGAATCCCCAAAACCCAATCATATGATAACTTCTGGCTGAACTCCTGCCCAACTTGAACTGGAGTCAAATATTATTTTAACTGAACTAAGTTTCCCTTGGCCCTCCTGGCTTTCAAATAAAGCAGTTGTTATTTTTGTTTTGTTTTTTCCCTATTATATGAACAAATCTGCTTGGGATGTCCTTTAACTTCTGTGAACTGATTCACTCCAAAGCAATATTAGATGATTTAGACAAATGATCTGAGTTACTGATTTCATGGCTGGAGAGAGTGAGTAAGAATTGCGCTCTGTCCCTTGGCTGCCACACTGCTTTACCATATCACTGTTAACATCCCAGTGATTGTGTTGATTACTGCTCTGGATTCTCTATTTAATAAACTGTATGAAACTCTCTTTGGAAAAACAAAAGAGTAGTTTGGCTTATCTGTTTTTGTCTTGGCACATAAAGCCAATTTTTCTAATCATCTGATCTGAAGTGAAATAGAGGGACAAGTTTCACTTGTATTGCATTGAAGCGCCTTGTGCTTACAGCCATACAGCTCCTTGATGACAGCTCATGTACTCAAAATTTAGGCAAGATTTGCATGGCCTAGTACCAAAATAACATATTACAGTAGAGTTTTTTGAATGCTTGAAAGGCAAGGCGATGACCTAAGACTAGCGTTTTGTCCAAACCTGAAGATCTGTTCCAATATATTCCAGTCAATCTTTACCTTGGGATTTAGAACTAAAGGCAGGGATTCAAAATCTGGTTTTACTTATGAATTTTGTGTAGGAGGCCTTCACATTTTAGAGCAGAATAACTTTCAAGTCTATAGGTATAAATGGGCCATGCGGTGCCGGGAGAATCCGGTTGCTTTTCTCAGATAACTGTTTCTATACCCACAACTCTGTAAGTTTCCTCTTCACAGCTGCCTTGCCATGAGACCAAAAATTTTAACCTGCAATAAAATAGATATATGTCAGCATTAAATTTCATATTGGCATTTACCAAATTTGCTGAGGTAGGCACTCCAGATTGCAAACAATGATTTTTTGTAATGACAAAGATCTTGCTATAATTACAAGTCACATGCCTGCAAATTGCCTAACAAAGCTTTTATTATTCTTCTTCTGGTTGTTTTTGTGTTTTTTTTCATGGCACGGAAATTGAGGTTGAGCTGCTTTTTTACTTCATAAATGTTGAGAAAGCTAACAGAAAGATTTGGCCTCTGATTCAGAGTGGGACAGGTAATATGGATTTATTTGTTTCCTACTGAAGAGTGCTTCCAGCAGCTGCAAAATGGAAAGTGAACAAATGAAGCTTGGAATGGAGGAATAGCTTAAGCTCAAATTTGTAACCATTAAAGTTTTGTTTCTTTGCCTTGCTAACTCAAAGCTGTATCTTGCCAGGTTTTCAAAAGTGTTATACAGATGCATGAAGCAAATGTATTTGCTGATTCATGTCATAAATTGTACACACCCCAAGCCATGAAGCAAAAGGAGGCAGTACCTTTTACACTATTGCCTAACAAAGCACTATTCCATTTTGAAGAGAGCAAAAGAATGGGAGCAAAATCTACAACTAGCAGAATGGACACATGCGTCGTAAGCCACATAGTTTTCCACCAAATAGGGCAGATGTAAACTATCTTGTGTATTGTCAAGCTTCACCTACAAGCACATTTATTACCTAGTACAGGTACACAAAGGCCTCTCTATTAAACTAACCTGCAAAAAGTGCTACAGCTTCTCAGGTATTGTTTCCTCCTCCCTCTCATTTCTTCTGTTCCTTTATCCTTATTACCTTCTACTTGATCATTAAAAACAAAGGGCAAGAAATGAAAATAGCAGAAGAAAATGTGAGGAGAAAGGATGAAAGGCAAGAAGAAAAAGCAATAATTGTTAAATCAGAACCTGAAAAAGATTTGGTTTCAATGTCTTCATGTTTTTTTAATTTCTTATTGAGATGTTAAAAAATGTAGAGTAAACATGAAGTTTTTTGAATTTTTCTTGAAACATACTTCCCATTTTTCACCCAGCACTGCTGCCAACTTTCTGACTGTGTAGTACAAACAGCTTTTCAGCTACTCCTACAATGGTGCATTCAGAAAAAGATGCATGTGCTAATGGCACCTGCACAGCCACTCATTTATGGCAGTCAGGGAGCAAGTGAACATGCCAATCAGATAATATATGCAGGCTGCATAACTATATATCTACCCACCTGCCTGTGTGTGGTACTGTAGCTAAGTGAAGGCAGTGGGGTGACATGGAGGCTGATATGTTCTCCAGGGTACACCCATTTTGTCCATAGCAGGAAATTGGTTTTGCAGTAGTAACGTATATTTTACATTATCAATATAGTATAAAATAAGTTGTTGACCTTCTGAGTTGCAGATTCAAAAAAAAGAAAAATTAGTCTGAACCAGTATGTTTCCCAGCATCAAGTGCATCACGCTTTTTTTCTTGTGATAACAATATATGAACATCTTTTAATATATATTGCATTAATGAAATAGTGTGAGTGTTTTATATGTACATCATATCTATATGTGTGTATGGAAAGTAGATTTCTTTAATGCAAGCACGTGACTACAAAGAGAACATTCATCTCTGATACTGAAAATATTAAGGCCTAAGGAATATTGGCTAGACACACTATTGGAGCTGTGAAATAATTCCTGCCACCGGTATTTCTAATGAAGACCATCTGCAAATAGCTTTATTTTTTGTTCCAAAAAAGAATTCAAATTGTTTTTAATCCAGCTGAACTTTTGAGGGATTAGCCATTATGTTCTCACTACTCCTTTCACTGACAAATGACTTTTGGGAGCAAGTCCATCACTGAGTCAGTTCATCAAGCAGAATATTTCATTTCATAACTGAAAAAAACAAACACCTAAACTTCCAAAACCCCAAAAAAACCAAAACACAAAACCTCCCAGATCAAATGAATCTTCTACCTCAGTATAAATTCAGCTTAAAATTGCCTGATTTCATTTAACGTGCAGTTTCAGCTGATAATAATAATTTACACAGTGTAGGCTTCTGGATGGAAAATTCAAACTCTTTTTTCACACTCATCTTTAAAAATAACTGGGAGAATCCAAAGGATATTTGTGGTGCTTCTGATTGATTCATTATTACCTTTTGGGAATTTACTTAATGATTTTCAGGTTTTTTAGGGAAAATGTAAGTAAAATTAGCAGATGAGTATACAATGAATATTGAAAAAAGCCCACAACAAAAAGTCTGTAGATGTATTCACTCAGACTTTAGGAAAACTTACTCTTTGACAAAACTGTTTTCTGGACTCTCCAGAACTGTGTTATTTATGGCAGATTACATTCAGGTAAATTCATTGTAAGCAAAGTAAACGTGGCACTTCCACAGAGTGTAGGTGAAATAGAATGTTATCGACAGCACATTTGACTTTTGCTGTGCAACTGATCTTCCATGTTCTCAATTCTGTGTCATCAAAATAGGAAATATAGGAATATATATCCAGAGGTACAATGTTCCTGCATTCAGACTGTGCCAATTTTCAGGCAGGAGGTCTAACTAAATGGTTACTATAGTCCCTTTTGGATTGAAATCCATGAATTTTAGCTGCTAGAACTAGAATATTGTGTGCAATATCGCAGTGGGTTTCTAATTCATTCAGCATAAAAATCCCAATCCAAACCAGATAATGATATTTATTTCTGTAGGGCAATGTTTTCATCTGATGGAAAATGGAATAACCCACTAATGTTAAAATGAAGTTACAATGATGTAGTCATGCTGAAGATTCTCCTACGAAATTGAACATTCAAAAGCAGTATTTCTGTTACTCATCACTGCAATTCCCTGGTAGAGTGTTCCCCATAATTATCGCAGTAAGTGCAAAAAAGAATAGAGAAACACCCAGTTTCAATCTACCTTGCAGACCCATAAATAATCCCTGCTGTTTCCCAGGGGTGTCTATGCTGAATTCTCCCCGGTGTGCCTTCAGCAGCATCTTCTCTACATTTCTCCTCTATCTTCCTCCTCTCATTCACATAGCGAGAGATTTCCAGTAACAGCCCTGCCTGACTTGACTGCATAACTCATGCTTTGCCACTCACCATGCTCTCTCCCTGGAGGGAGCTAGGGACTTGGTCCAGAAATCCTGGCAATCAGCACTGTGGTGTGGCACAGTTCAGTCTGCTGGGAAAGTGGGAGGAGGGAGCCCTGCGATGTGCATGCATGCGTAAGAATGTGGTAGCTGCGGTCCTTCTCAGGGCACTGTGCTGTGAGACAAAACACAAGTCAAGAACAGACGTGTTTCTGGTGAGAATCAGAAAAAATAAAAAATAAAAAATAAAAAAAAGCCATGACAGGTGAAGTAAGTACCTTTTCTTCCTCATTTATGGGCAAAGAGCAAACCCTTTGTGCTAGCCCGTGAACACTGTTTGCAGGTCCGCATTTCCTGCGGCTGCCTAGAAGCCTCCCATCACATCAGACCATGGAAGTGTTCAACAGCCCTGGGATATCTGGAGTCAGAAACCAAATCATGGTATTCCACAACAGCTGAGCTATGCATGTCTGAGCTGCTTCCCCTGGCTCTGTTAGCCATTTCCTGGCCTGGGAGAGAGACATATCTGTGGGTTTCTGTGAGGATATTCGCCATGGGGTTCCCCTACTACATTGCAGCATTGAGTCTTGATGCCACAGGCAGAGAGAAGAGCCAGGCAGCCCTGGGAATCCTTTGTAGCCCAGGCCAGTCTCCGTATTTCACTGGGCTGTGCACAGGCAGGCACATGATGGCTGTGTAGAATAACTGACAAAATAGCATTGGGTGAATAGCTGTACTAGGTGTGCAGGCCAGCAAGACAAAGGGTTGATTGCTGCCTGCTGTACTGGGTTTCGCATGTGACTGCTTAGGCATATACAGGTCATCTGACTATCTTGAACTTGGTATTTCATTGGCAGTGGTGGAGCAGAGTATTCATGTAAGGGTGAGAATTCAGAGATTAGAGGGAAGCGAGGAGGGATCAACTGTTTTTTTAAAGCAAAGGGCAGGCCTGCTGCTGCTCTGGAGCTTTCCACTCTCTCTGTAGATTAAGGGAGGCTCCAGTTCTTTCAGGTCTTTCCCCAGATGTGAGCCAGTGTGGAAGCTCATGCCCTGACAGGAAGGATGCATGTTTTACTCACTGAGGATGAGATAGGTGTGTGCCATGGCATTTTTGAATGGCATGTGGGAGCATGGAAATTACTGTACACAGAGGTGCAGGGTCTGTCTCCTGTCTTCATGGATATCCTCTGGCAGACTGGGAAAATTCCCATGGATCATCCACACTGTTGAGCATACAGAACAAGAGGTTTCCTCACTGGGATTTCAGCTAGGCACGGTACTGTGTGCAGAAAAAACTGGACACTGTGTGCATTGCCAGAGAATTTGGCCTCAGGGGAGCTGAGGGGGATGCTGTGACAGGACACTATAGACACAGTGACTTATATTTCCAATCAGGATTAGTAATTGCTCAGGCTATCAAACATAAATGTGTTTAGACAAATTAATTTTATATCAAGCTTATGGTCATATGTGTTCACGCACTGCCACATCAATTGAAAGCAGGATGAGAGCCATCAAAGGAGCAGTAGGTTATGGGCAATCTGACCTCATGGGTCCTGGGAAAAGTGTAGGTTTCAGTGCTAAGCATACAAATCAGCCATGCTAAGTCTGCATGGGAAAGGAACGGGCAGCGTATGTTGCTCATCAGTAAGGCATGAGAGGAGTCAGTTTAAAGTTTTTGCACATACACACTGGAAACGTATACTCCTCTCTGTTTCAGGGTTGACTTGTTTACCAACATGCTAATCAGCTGTATTAGCAACAACATGCCTCAAAGTTTCTGGATCACTTGCTATCACTTAACCAATGATAACCAGGCATAGAATTTGGTTCCTATGGGGAGACTGATGCTGTAGGTACAGAAATCACAGATCTATTATCCACTGAATAAGACAGCGGATTGCTGACTGGCCCTAATAGCCCTCCTCCCTGGCAAGTTGACCATTTGGTTGTGAGGTCTGACACTTATTTTCCTTTCGCTGCCTCTGAGGCACACAGATTCTTTCCCACTGTGATTAGGTGGGAAGCACACTGCCTGGCCTGGCATGACACTCGTAGAGGTGGCACCTTTTTGTGTTGTTCATATTCAGATTGGCTCTACAAGAATATTTGGCAAAAACCGTCAAATACATATCTCAGTAGAGAGAACTGGCTGCAAAATGCAGCTATGAGATAAGCAAATTTATGTATAGTAAATGTGAGAAATGTCTCTTATAACAGCATAACTCACAGGTACAAAACTACCAATTGGATATGCTTGTGAAGTTGTTGGAGTTGCATGTACAGCACAAACTGAACGTGAAAATTTGGTCCAGATGTGTACAGCTCATCTCTGGCTTTTAGAATTCTGAGGAATTAAACTCTAAAATGTCTCAGTACTTTTGTTAATGAACAAAAGTTAGCATTATTATTAGCCACAGTTCTAAACAAATTACAGAAGTTATGATGAGATTTTCCACACTCCAAATTTTTAAAATAAAAAGCCTATGAACAGCATGAAAAGTGGATTGCCCACTTCATTCGCTATCTCATTTGGTAAAAATCTTGCCAGAGCTCAGGCAGCTGCCAAGATTGCAAAAGCTAAACAACTCACAAATGTGGGCACAACATTTGTGCCTCTGCAGTCCAGGCAAGCGATTGACATCCCACTTGGAAGGAAAGCAAGAGGAAACCATAGCTGACTCAGAGACAGGTGGAGGTACAAAGCAGTGGCGTTGGCTTAATCATGGAACTGACCGCAAGGGAAAATTTTTATTGCCAAAAGATACCCTCCATTTGTGATCTGTTTCACTGTTCTCGGCTAAAACAAATAAATATTTCTCTTCGGTGTTCAACTGACTTATCAGCATATAAGCTGGTACTGGCACATCTTACTGGACCTGATCCAAATGCTGCTGCAGTCAATCAGATAGGAATAAAAGAGTTAGTCATTGAAGAGCCATTATACCGAAACACCTAGCATTTGTTACTGACCTGAGTTATGTCTCAGACTAATGGCTAAGAGAAAGCTTTGTTTTCCCATTGCTCCTTAGTTATTATTTTTTATAAGAAATTTTTTCAATAGTCCTGTTTTGGATATTTGAATTAGAACTTTTGTTTCCTTTAAGCTGGAACTTTTTACAAAATTAAAATATTTGAAATCTTAGTAAATGTAGACAATAAAAGATTAAAGGAAGAAAGATCAGCACTGTAACAAGATATTGCAAAATTATTGAAATTAAATGCTTCATCTGCACTCAGCACACACATTTTTTAGATTTTTCAATTTGTGAAATTATTGAGATTTTTGTCTTTCATCCTGACCTGAAAGGAAAAAATACTAGCAGTTTAGAACTATCCACAGTAAGAGAAGGGAGTTTCCTATTCTGCTTCATTCCAATTTGGTTGCTCTGTTGTGAAGTTATTTGCTAAGGGCCACGCATTCCTGTAATTTATAAAGGCCTTCTAATGGAAGAGATGGGATGAGGCAATGGGAGTTGGTAAGTACTTCCTGAGTATGAAGACCAAAGCAGCTCGTAACTTGTGCTCCCCCCTTCTGCTCTATTCATTCCCCAAACTGGCATCATTCCTCATATTTTTATTGGGCACAGACAAGCAAAGCACCTTGCTAATACACAAGTCTCAGCCATACTCAGAGACCTTAATGAAAGGCTGGTTAAACTTCCTGCAGACTGGGTTTCAAAACATAAGAATATTTTTGAATGCAATTAAAAATCTTAATAGATTTCCCAAAGCCAGTCCAGAATAAAGAACATTCTTCTTTGGCAACTTGCAAATAATGGAGAAAATTCAGACCACAATGTCTCTGCAGCTATCCCTAGAGTCAAACTGGAATTTTTATTGCTGCATTGCCTTTTTAGTTGTGACACTTTTTAGCACTTTTAGCTCTCAAATGAAAGGATGAATCTGTGAGCAAAAGTTTCTGATGCAGTTAGAAGCAGCCTATTCAGCCTGTGTTGTATGTGAATTGCAGGCCATTCCATTTCATTCAAACCTCAGTATTGTTAAGGTTTCCAGGAAGTTATTCAATGCTATATACCATATATTATCAAGTAATTTTGCACACCGCACTAAGGGCAGCTGTCATTTCATGCTGGTGGAACTCATTCATGTTCATGTTTAAGGGCCTCTATCAGTGACTGCACAGTCACATAAGTACAATAACTAGGTGGAATTGCTCCAAATTAAAGAAATGGCCAGCCAAAACCACATCACAGCTCAGATACCACAAACTTACCTCATCAGCAAAAGAATTCCAATAAGAAAAGATTCATTTTGTAACAATTTGCATCCAATGGTGTATAAGTACATCAATCAGACTTTATGTCTGAAGACCTCCAAATTGGGGTTCAACCACTGTGTTAAAATAGATTCATTGTTATCTCCCTTTCAGAGAAGAGTCTGGGCAAAGTTCTTAGTTTTCTGTCAGATTTTCACTGAAGACAGGTACAAGCCGTTATCATTGCTAGTATGAGCATTGTAAGAATGGAAGTGTGACTCACAATCACACCACCCCTCACCTACATCCTGCAGAGGCAGTGAGGTGCTTTTCTTCAAATGCTTAGAGTCTGATGGGACAGCCAAAAAAAGACAAGGAAAGCAGTGACAAAGAGTGGTGAAGAACTACCATCACTAACATAGCAAGTCATGGTTGGGCTAGAAACAAGTTGTGGGTGCCCTTGCAACCAGCTCAGCACCTTATTAATGGATGCCATATAACTGTTGAAACCAATTAGCCCCGTATACATACATTTCAACTGTTCCTCCTTAAATTTGGACTTTTCTGCATTATCAAATACAAAAAATGTTATTGTTTAGGGATGTTTTTAGGGATTTGTAAGACTTGCTAGGATCAGAAAATTGTAATATGATTAAAATAAGTCTCCTTAAAGTCTCTGTGTTTATCAGCTGAAAAAGGCTTAAAACACAGCTATCTCTTTTTGAGCACAGATATAGAAATATTAGACAGCAAAAAATTATTCTTTGGTTTGTTAGCACTATTTAATCGGCAAACACTGTCATTTCTGATTAGGAATAAGAGTAACAACTACCACCCTCTCCTTCCTGTTCTTTATAAATCTGAATCCTATGTCCTGTAAGTGAACATGTACAGACTGCATAAATAAAGGGGACATTTTACAAATTCTCTACACAGGATATTTTGCTGCCACATAAAGTCAATAATAGCCATTGAATCCCAAATCACCTGATTTCACCTTTATGCTATGACATACCCTTTTGGGTTATCATAACATAAAAATGGTTATTTAACACCTGTATCATAGTAAAAGAAGTCAAAGGAAAAAAAAAAAATTGAGCTCTGCTTTAGGTCCTGCTCATCAGTATCAGCAACTTGAAGTACACTTTAAAGAGACTGCTTCCCTGAGCTCACATGTATTTGGTTCTTAGTAGTATACATGGACATTTACAAATATTATCCAAAAGATACCAAGAGAAAAAGCACTTTCAGGAAAGTCTTAGAGGACTAACCACAGTTTCAATATTACGTGTTCTTGCTATTATCCCCTGAGTCCAGATAGTAAGATATTAAATAGTAAAACCAATATACTTCCTTGCAGATCATGACTAAAACTTCAGTGTAGTTCAGGAGGATTTTTGCCTGTGTGTATATATTATAAGTGCCATGTCTTTGTGTGTACATGTATATCTGCACGCGACATATGCAAGCACACACCAATGTGTGTGCATACAAAATATGTGCCACATATATTTTTTATATGAGCCAGTACTGATAGGACAAATGGCAATGGTTTTAAAATCATAGAATCATAGAATCATAGAATAGTAAGGGTTGGAAAGGACCTCAAGATCATCGAGTTCCAACCCCCCTGCCATGGGCAGGGACACATCACACTAAACCATGCCATCCAAGGCTATGTCCAACCCCACCTCGAACGCCGCCAGGGATGAAGCATTCACAACCTCCCTGGGCAACCCATTCCAGGGCCTCACCACCCTCACAGTAAAGAATTTTTTCCTCATATCCAATCTAAACTTCCCCTGTTTAAGTTTAAACCCATTACCCCTTGTCCTCTCACCACAATCTCTAATGAAGAATCCATCCCCAGCATCCCTATAGGCCCCCCTTCAGGTATTGGAAAGCTGCTATGAGGTCTCCACGCAGCCTTCTCTTCTCCAGGCTGAACAGCCCCAATTTTCTCAGCCTATCTTCATATGGGAGGTGCTCCAGTCCCCTGATCATCCTCGTGGCTCTCCTCTGCACTTGTTCTAACAGTTCCATGTCCTTTTTATGTTGAGGACACCAGAACTGCACGCAATACTCCAAGTGAGGTCTCATGAGAGCAGAGTAAAGGGGCAGGATCACCTCCCTCAACCTGCTGGTCACACTCCTTATGATGCAGCCCAGGATATGGTTGGCCTTCTGGGCTGCAAGTGCACACTGCCGGCTCATGTTCATTTTTTCATCAACCCACACCCCCAAGTCCTTCTCTGCAGGGCTGCTCTGAATCTCCTCCCCGCCCAATCTGTAGCTGTGCCTGGCATTGCTCCGACCCAGGTGTAGGACCTTGCACTTGGCATGGTTAAACTTCATTAGGTTGGCATCAGCCAACCTCACAAGCGTGTCAAGGTCCCTCTGGATGGCATTCCTTCCCTCCAACTTATCAACCGAACCACACAGCTTGGTGTCATCGGCAAACTTGCTGAGGGCACCCTCAATCCCACTGTCCGTGTCACCCACAAAGATGTTGAACAAGACCGGTCCCAACACCGATCCCCGGGGGACACCACTCGTTACTGGTCTCCAGCTGGACATTGAGCCACTGAGCACTACTCTTTGCTTGCGGCCATCCAGCCACTTCTTTATCCACCGAGTGGTCCACCTATCAAATTGATGTCTCTCCAACTTAGAGAGAAGGATGTCATGGGAGACAGTGTCAAAGGCTTTACATAAGTCCAGGTAGATGACATCAACCGCTCTGCCCCTGTCCATCAGTTCCGTAGCCCCTTCATAGAAGGTCACCAGATTGGTCAGGCAGGATTTGCCCTTAGTGAAGCCATGCTGGCTGTCCCCAAGCACCTTGTTGCTTTTCATGTGCCTTAGCATGCCTTCCAGGAGAATCCGCTCCAAGATTTTGCCAGGCACAGAGGTGAGACTGACTGGTCTGTAATTCCCTGGGTCATCCATTTTTCTCTTCTTAAAAATGGGGGTTATATTTCCCTTTTTCCAGTCATCGGGAACTTCACCTGACTGCCATGATTTTTCAAATATGATGGACAGTGGCTTAGCAGCTTCATTTGCCAGCTCCTTCAGGACCCTTGGATGGATTTCATCCGGTCCCATTGACTTGTATACATTCAGGTTCCTAAGGTGGTCCCGAACAAGATCCTCCCCCACAGTGGGCCCAGGGTCCCCACCCTCACCATCCCCGCGTCTGCCTTCCAAGACTTGGGTGGTGTGGTCAGAGCATTTGCCAGTAAAGACTGAGGCAAAGAAGTCATTAAGAACCTCAGCCTTCTCCAAATCCAGGGTAGCCAGTTCTCTCGATAGCTTCTGGAGAGGGCCCACGGTGTCCCTAACCTGTCTTTTATTTGCAATGTACCTATAAAATCCCTTCTTGTTATCTTTAACATCCCTAGCCAAGTTTAATTCTAAGTGGGCCTTAGCTTTCCTAACCTGGTCCCTAGCTTCCCGGACAACATACCTGTATTCTTCCCAGGCCGCCTGACCTTGCTTCCATCTTTTATAAGCCTCTTTTTTCCTTCATTAAGAACCTCAGCCTTCTCCAAATCCAGGGTAGCCAGTTCTCTCGATAGCTTCTGGAGAGGGCCCACGGTGTCCCTAACCTGTCTTTTATTTGCAATGTACCTATAAAATCCCTTCCTGTTATCCTTAACATCCCTAGCCAAGTTTAATTCTAACTGGGCCTTAGCTTTCCTAACCTGGTCCCTAGCTTCCCGGACAACATCCCTGTATTCTTCCCAGGGTAGCTTTAGATGACATATTAGGAATAAGGTATTTTTTTGTGAGGGTGGTGAGACACTGGCGCAGGATGCTGTAAGAAGCTGTGGCTGCTCCATCTCTGGAAATGTTCAAGGCCAGGTTGGATGGGGCTTGGAGAAATCTGGACTAGTGAGGGTGTCTCTGCCTGTGGCAGTGAGATTGGAACTAGGTGATCTTTAAGGTCCCTTCCAACCCAAACCATTCTATGATTTTCCCAATGACTGAAAAAAGGGAAATATAACCCTCATTTTTAAAAAGGGAAAAATGGATGACCCAGGGAATTACAGACCAGTCAGTCTCACCTCTGTGCCTGGCAAAATCTTGGAGCGGATTCTCCTGGAAGGCATGCTAAGGCACATGAAAAGCAACAAGGTGCTTGGGGACAGCCAGCATGGCTTCACTAAGGGGAAATCCTGCCTGACCAATCTGGTGACCTTCTATGAAGGGGCTACGGAACTGATGGACAGGGGCAGAGCGGTTGATGTCATCTACCTGGACTTGTGTAAAGCCTTTAACACTGTCTCCCATGACATCCTTCTCTCTAAGTTGGAGAGACATCAATTTGATAGGTGGACCACTCGGTGGATAAAGAAGTGGCTGGATGGCCGCACGCAAAGAGTAGTGCTCAGTGGCTCAGTGTCTAGCTGGAGACCAGTAACGAGTGGTGTCCCCCGGGGATCGGTGTTGGGACCGGTCTTGTTCAACATCTTTGTGGGTGACACGGACAGTGGGATTGAGGGTGCCCTCAGCAAGTTTGCCGATGACACCAAGCTGTGTGGTTCGGTTGATAAGTTGGAGGGAAGGAATGCCATCCAGAGGGACCTTGACACGCTTGTGAGGTTGGCTGATGCCAACCTAATGAAGTTTAACCATGCCAAGTGCAAGGTCCTACACCTGGGTCGGAGCAATGCCAGGCACAGCTACAGGTTGGGCGGGGAGGAGATTCAGAGCAGCCCTGCAGAGAAGGACTTGGGGGTGTGGGTTGATGAGAAAATGAACATGAGCCGGCAGTGTGCGCTTGCAGCCCAGAAGGCCAACCGTATCCTGGGCTGCATCAAAAGGAGCATGACCAGCAGGTCGAGGGAGGTGATCCTGCCCCTCTACTCTGCTCTCGTGAGACCTCACTTGGAGTACTGTGTGCAGTTCTGGTGTCTTCAACATAAAAAGGACATGGAGCTGTTAGAACAAGTGCAGAGGAGAGCCACGAGGATGATCAGGGGACTGGAGCACCTCCCATATGAAGATAGGCTGAGAAAATTGGGGCTGTTCAGCCTGGAGAAGAGAAGGCTGCGTGGAGACCTCATAGCAGCCTTCCAATACCTGAAGGGGGCTTATAGGGATGCTGGGGACGGATTCTTCATTAGGGATTGTGGTGAGAGGACAAGGGGTAATGGGTTTAAACTTAAACAGGGGAAGTTTAGATTGGATCTGAGGAAGAAATTCTTTACTGTGAGGGTGGTGAGGCCCTGGAATGGGTTGCCCAGGGAGGTTGTGAATGCTTCATCCCTGGCGGCGTTCAAGGTGGGGTTGGACATAGCCTTGGATGGCATGGTTTAGTGTGACGTGTCCCTGCCCATGGCAGGGGGGTTGGAACTCGATGATCTTGAGGTCCTTTCCAACCCTAACTATTCTATGATTCTATGATTCTATGATTCAAATTACAGGAGGAAGTTTTTCCACATACACTGCCGTATAAATGAATGCAGATGAGGACAGCCTGAAAAAGCAAGGTAGAAGCTAGTGCATTCCCTTTGCTTTTTTGCATATGGTTATATACCTTGTGTTGCAATTTTACTCCTCCAGAAACCAATTTCTATTAGATGTTTATTCCTTATTTATTTTTGTCTGAAATTATTCATCTAAATATTTAAAATGTTCATATCTGCTCTCGTGAGACCTCACTTGGAGTATTGCGCGCAATTCTGGTATCCTCAACATAAAAAGGACATGGAACTGTTAGAACAAGTGCAGAGGAGGGCCACGAGGACGATCAGGGGACTGGAGCACCTCTCGTATGAAGATAGGCTGAGAAAATTGGGGCTGTTCAGCTTGGAGAAGAGAAGGCTGCGTGGAGACCTCACAGCAGCCTTCCAATACCTGAAGGGGGCCTATAGGGTTGCTGGGGAGGGACTCTTCATTAGGGACTGTAGTGGGAGGACAAGGGGTAATGGGTTCAAACTTAAATAGGGGAAGCTTAGATTGGATCTGAGGAAGAAATTCTTTACTGTAAGAGTGGTGAGGCACTGGAATGGGTTGCCCAGGGAAGTTGTGAATGCTTCATCCCTGGCGGCATTCAAGGTGGGGCTGGACACAGCCTTGGATGGCATGGTTTAGTGTGACGTGTCCCTGCCCATGGCAGGGGGGTTGGAACTCGATGATCTTGAGGTCCTTTCCAACCCTAACTATTCTATGATTCTATGATTCTATATTTTTCCTCAGCATTAACAGCTAGATGTTCTATTGATTCTGTTGTTTTCTTCCTATGATGCTTATTTATTAAGAAACTAGCCCAAGACTAATTTCATATGACACCCCCTCTAAGTTTTCTCAGCAAGTATTAATATGTGTAGGGCTCTTTCCTGACCTCTCTGAAATAAAACCATATCCAGTTTGCTGTAGCAGTCACCATGTTGCCTAGTGGATCATTGCTATTAAGGGTATAAATCTGGTGCCTTGGCAGTAAGTTAAAGTATGGTTTGGCAAATATATTTAGGCTTTGATGTTGTGAGTTGTCCTTTCCAAACAAGAGTTTCTGGGTGGTATTTTAAAGTTATGCTCTCTGCTGCTGTTTTCCTGGATATGATAACACTGCAACACGTCTGTTTTGTTAGAGTCTGTGCTTTATGAATACTGCACATTTACTGGTCTCTACTTATGACTCTTTTTTTTCCCAGAAGTGGAAATGACAACAAATGAGTTCACACTGCATGGACTCAAGTACCTCAAGGTACCTCGGAGCACAGCCAGAACCCAGAGGGGAGAGGACCAAGCCCACAAGAAGAGCCATCAGAGGGGAATAACTCATCCTTGCCCTCTCATACCTGACCCTTGTCCTTCTTGCTGGTTGGCTGCTGAGCACCTGAAAATGCCACTTTCACCCTCTTGGCTGAGGACTCAGGTGCGAAACTGCATAACTTACTGTTTTGAAGAACTCCCCTGAATTTCTGCCAGGGGCAGTGGGCAGGAAGCTGGCTCCCTCAGCCTCGGCGCTCCCCTGGCACATGCTGCCCACAGCCATATGGCTAATCACTGTCCAAAGGTCTCAATTCAGCTAAGCACATTGTGGGCACCCAGCTGCCAGAGGAGGGTGGAGTATGACAAACTTGCTCATCTAGTCCCCAGTTAATAAACATTGAAATAACTTCAGTAAAGAATAGCAGAAATTTGCTTCAGGAGTGGACATTCAATGGAAACTGCTTTGCATAGCAGCTGCAACCATGAACCTCAAACCAAATGCAGACAAAAGGGAGATAAGGTATTCACAAGAAACCTCCAAGGGGTCAAGATAAGTGCATTTCCAAAATAAATGAATAAATAAATAAATCTTTTTCAACCCAAATCGTCAGATCTAGCTTTAAAAGGGCTCTATCAGATAAATTCAGCATTTCACATCACGACATTTGTCATAGAAATCTACAAAGAAAAAAATGAGTTTAGAGATATGGAGTTAAGGAACCCTCCATCCTCTACTCAGTTAAAATGCTCAAAATAGTTCAGGGATTCAATAATACCTGACATTTTTATTTTTTGAACCTGTGAGATGTGAGATGTAGCCTCAACTTAGCAGCATATTGGTGATATGTGTTCGTATTGTCAAAAAGAACAGAGAAATATGCTTTTCAAGGAAAAGATGCTCTCTCGCTTTCTGGGCAAAATTTGAGCAAGATTGTGTAATAGTGTCTTGTGGGTTTAATTTTCACAAGCTATTCTTAAATGTAGGTACACTTACAGATGTAGAAATGGGAGAAAAAAAAATCAATGCAAAATGTAGCACACTTCCAAAGACCAAATCATGCCAGGACCCAGCACCTGGAATCTTCAAGGAACCCTGGGGAAGTTCTTTTCCCCATTTCTGCTGCTGCTCATCATGAGCAACTTGGTTTTCCTCTACAAAATTCATTCCTTACTCTGCCAAAAGACTGCTGGCAAATATTTTTTTACATGAAACAGACAGTCTGCAATTAAACACTTGTAGATAGCTAAACTCAGTGAGTTATGAATGCTCTGGGACATATAAACAATCCTACAAGAATTGCTTCCATAATTTGAGTCAACAAAGTGAATGAGTTCTAAGCATAATTTAATAAAGTCTGTAAGACAACATAGCTACACTTCTTATTAAAATGGTCTTATGAGAATACTCCACTTTCACAATATTTTTTAAAAGGTGGCAAATCAGCAAGAACAGGCAATTTTTCATGTTTTACTCAAGATATAAAAGTTAATGTACCTCAAAGCAGAGCTCAGGCTAAAGAGAAAGTGTGAAACCTGTAGAAAAACCTATTAATTGTTCTGGAAGTAGGATCTGAATATTTTTCCTTTTTTTGCCCCCCAAATAATAGCATCCTTCATTTCTGCAGATCCTGAGAGACCATTCAATTCCCACTCTTTAGTTCTGCGAGCGCTGGAACAACTTATATTAGTAGGTCTATGATCAGGTGGACCAACTGCTAACTTTTCTGTCACGATTTTGTCTTGTGCATCACAGAAGCTTTACAGCAGCAGATGAAAGACGCAGGGAACTTTTACATTGTTTGGCTGAGAAGTGGAGTGGAGCATTTGTGGGTTCTGTGCCATGATAATACAGCTATTTTGCTTTTTTGGATCCAATGTTGTCTTCACATTGTGAAGATCTATCAGTGATGGACCAGTCAGGGTATTCATCTTGGCCATTCCTTAGCATATTTAACAATATGTCCCATTGCACAAGTGCAAGTCTCCCCTACTGATTCTTGTTTCTGAGCAGCCATTCATTGGCTCAAGTTCTGATGAGATTTTGACTGTAGTCTGCAGGTGTAAATGCAAGCATAATGCTCTTGCCTCTCCCTAGGAAAGCAGCATGATTCCAGCCTAAGAATACATACCAGCTCATGTGGGAGCAAGCTTAAAAAAGGCTGGGAAATGTTGAATATTTGGGTTTGATTTATAAAAAAATATTTTGACATTTCTAAACTGATTTTTTTCTAAGCATACCGGTCTCTGAAAATGCCAATTTGGGATGAAAATAGTTTTGAAAATATCAGCCTTTTTCCCTAGGAAGGAAATTTCATCTGTCAAATAGCTGTAACATCCAAAACTAGTCAAGGGCAGAAATAAGTAGGAAACACATGCCCTAAATACGTACTTCTCTATTTATTGCTGAACCCAAGGAGTTTAGCTCAAATGGGAACCATTTAGATTGGGCTTCTTGCCTCTTTTTTTAATGGCCTAATTTTGCAGCAGTAGCCATGACTATCATAACAACCAAAACAAAGAAAAATACAGAGTTGGACTCAGAATTAGTACATTCTCTCTGCTCATGACGGAGAAATCCAACCCAAACCTTCACTCCCAAACACATTGCTGAATTTTCAGGAGTTTTGACTGGGGATTCATAGCTTCTAACTCAAGTTCATCTCTGTTACCAGTCGCTATATCAGATATTGTTATGACAATCATCCTGCAGGCTTCTATATTTTTCTAGCAGGTTTGTGCTCTATACCACCTTGGAGTTACAAAGTAGAGGAAAAGTGTCTTTCAGCCAAATTCTTCGTCCTGATAATTTTGGCAGCATCAGGGGCTTCTGAACTAGCTTCTGTAGTTAAGCTCATGCTTAGATACATGCTGCTCTGATTTTTTACTTTCCTTCACTAGGAGTGATCACTGTCAGTTTCAGTAGGAAACCTGCTTTGTCCTTTCAACTCAGCTGTAGCAGGCGCCACAGAGTGTCTGCCTCCCTCCTATTCCTACTGCCAGGGCCTGTACAGTGCCCTGCATGGGTTTCACTGTCAGCAGTTCTGTTCAGTAGCTGCAGCAGAGGACTTCTCCCCCAGATACATACAGATATTTACATTCCTTGTTTATTAATATACTGAATAGCAGCCAGAAGTATTAAAGTGTGTGACTCACCATCCTGCCTGATCTTTTCTTAAGGTAAGGAAACTGCCTCTCAAATAAAAAGAGAATATGAAAGAACACCAAACAAAACAGCATGGGCATGACACAACCATGTATGTATGGATCTGTGAAGGTAAAGGTGCTAATATTATATCGCCTTCTTTCCAAAGGGTCAGGCTTTGATCATGTTCACATTCAGATTTAGAAATTTCTCAGCAGTGCAGGTGAGGGTGATAGGCAATAGACCTTCTGCGTGGGAAGGAGCCTGCTCTCTCCTTCCTTCCACTCCTTCAAGGTCTTTTGCAAAGTAGTTTTGTAGTTATCTCTGTTCCTGTTAGACAAATCATTTCACTTCCACCTGTTGGGCCTTTGCTTTCTTTTCCCACTTGAAATAATAAATATCTTTGAATAAGGGTTTCTTGGTTTACAGTAGGGTTAACATTTGCACTGGGGCAATACTTTAAACAGAAGATTATTGCTAACAATCCTTATTTTCTGAAAGAAAAGTAAGCTGTTACTTGGCAGCACCATCTGTGAGAAATGGGATCCTCCCAAACATTTGGGAAAAATCCCTACTGCCAGCTCCCACACATCACATTATTTTTAACTCTGTAATGTGTCTTTTCTTAAACTAATAACTAAATGTGAAAATGTAGAAACCAACAGAGTCAACTGCAAACCTTACTCATGTACTCACCATCCTGGATGTGAGTGGCACAGCAGTGCTGAAGTGCCAGGAACACATGCCTTGCTGAGATCCCCCTGTGTGGGACTGCTGTCCATGTATCATGCACGTATGTAATAGCATGGCAGCGCTGAACCATTTCTATCTGTGGAAAGCTGTAAGAAGACAGTTTATTACATGGGGAAAGAGTGAAGCTTCAGATGAAAATCTCAGTGAGGTTTAAGACTGTTCACAATTCAGAGTAAAATGCAGGGTGATATTTGCTGTATCCCTATCATCAGCACATCGAGCCTGTAGTACAACATAGAGCTCAATGTGCTGAGATCTTCAGAGTAAAGGCTGCTATACTGTATTTCTGGCCATACTGCCTGACACATTTTTGTTCTACTCTGTGTATGGGTTACTTCTTTATTTTCAGGAGCAAAGGGAATGAACTGGCTAGTTTTTGAAGCTTGAAACAGGTCAGCTATGCCAGAGGGAGACAGATGATGGACACAACCACAGCACAGTCAGTTCCCTCTCAACTCTCCCCCCTCCAACTTTAAAACTGCTCAAAAAACCAGAAAAGGAACTGCAAGTGCTTGAGGTGCCAGGGAGTGAAAAGGCTGATTTTTCACTGAATTTATTTTCCATGCAGAATTTGAAGAAAAAAATTGAAATTAAATATTAGGAAGAAAGGCAAGTTCTTTTCCGCTCTCCTGAGAAATAGGGAGAAATGAAGCTTGAACTTCTTGCTTGGAAGCACCTCTTCTGTGAGGGATCAGAGAAAATTTTAAGGAACATATTGGAGCTGTGATGGATGACTCGTGGTTGTGACTTTTCAACGGAGAGAAGGAAAGGATGTTTTTAATTTCAGGTTCATGGAAAAATCTCATAAAAGAAGGAAAAGAATGGTAAACATGAACATGAAATGACTCAGGGGACTTAAAATGCAATGCAAAGGCTAAAAATGTGACCACTGACAACAAGGTAGACAAACTATAAATTCAAGTAGTCATGAGAAGCTGGCCTGATATAAATGGCTTTAGGAATCTGAGAGGGAAAAATATATCACATTTGAGGTGTTGAACCCAAGTCCTAAATAAATGCTTGATAGACTCACTGCATTATGTATTTCTGCTACTATTTTAATAAATTTCCTTTCCAGAAAGTCTGTTCCGGACAGCATGTCTGACCTCCTGCATAACTCACACCATACAGTTTCAGCCAGTCTTTTCTGCATTAAACCAGAAACCCGTAGTAGAGTTAGATCCTATCTTTCACAAAGGCAGGACATCTTGCATAGAAGACTCCAGCTGATGGTTTGCAAAGATGTGGCCAGTTGTGTTTGCTTTTAAAATTTCAAGCTGAACCTTGTTTAAGCTGCCAGCCACTGGGCCTTCATATGCCTTTGACTACTAGATTTAAGAGCTCTTTAGTCTCAATTATTGACCTTTATTTTTGATGTATTATCCCTGGCTTTCCACATTCCATCCACGGAATGTAAATGTTAGTGTGGAGTAGGTTATGGGAGAAGAAACCTCTTCTATTCACACAGATGTTGTCCACTGTTTTGCACTTTGAAATATCTGGTTCAACAAATAAAGTAAGCTGCAGAAGATAACAGTTTGAGGAATGGAACTATAGTGCATGATAATGTTTTCCCTACTTAAATGTGACCCCATGAGAATTAGTGATGTTTCTGGAATAAGAAAGACCATAGCTGATCATGATTAATTAAAATCAAGTACTTCATCAATAACAATAACTATTAAAAATCAGTGAGAGGGTTTTATTTCTTTGACTATCATATGTCTCTATATGCCTACATAGCATTAAAAAAAACCCCCAACCTTTTAAAGATAAGTGGGAGAAGGGAAAAATTGTCGAATATTTGTGTTTAGACTTGTTTAAAAATTTAGTGGTAACTCTGTATTTGGCATGGATTTGCAGTCAAACTTATTTTACACAGCCCATAAATTACCATATAATATGTCAAATTGCAACACAGACTGATATAAGTCACACTTATTTGAAATAATTTTTGTGGGGTTTTTTGTGCAAGTTTCTTGTGTCTATTTTTCCAAACTGAATATAAATATTCATATGACCTATTTTCATTTTATTAATGAAACTTTGGGATTAAATCTACTTAAAAGATACAATTCTAGTTTCAACCACACATATCAGAGTTTTGTTACTACATTTTTTTCCCTTTGAGCAGTGTTATAGTTCTCTTGTCTGTATTATAATTCTTGGAAAAGCACGCCTCATTTTTTTTTTTCTAGAATACTTCTAGGAAAACAGCTCACATCTGACAGGAGTATTTTCACCTTACTTTATAAAAATAACTAGTATTAGTATGAAATAATAATCATGAGCCTTTTAACTCATGCTAAAATGGCTCAGGCAGTGCAGACACTGCAGCCTGGACAGCTGCCTAATAACATGCAGCCATGTTTCCTGACAAATCTGTACACAGCCACAGATGAGTCTGGAAAAAGTACAGCAATGAATTCCTGTAGATGGATAAAGATAAAAATTGAAAATAGTACCTTAAGAAAAAGAAGCAACATCAGGTGTGTGTAAGGTTGGTTGGGTTTTTTTTTTTGTCATCTTCAGTACTGATAACAAGCATTATCTGCATCTGTGGATCAGATTCTGTGAAATTATTCACACTGTTTAAGGGGAGGTATCTTTGAGTTTCTTCTCATCACTGAAGAGGATTTCCGCTCTATGGATTTCATTATTGGTAGGTGCCTCCTGCAGGAACTTTTCATTATTCACCCCTCAGTATGCCCTGCAAGATCTTCCCATCAGCATGTTACCTATTGTCAGCTTTCTCATAGAATTCAATAGGGGATAGGGAGAAAGCCATCCACTGCTGAAGGTAATCTGCCCATGTTCTGCACCAGTAACATCATATTGAACTGTGGGCAAATTGCTTTTATGGAAGATACAGGATAACAGAACTAAATTGGATGAATATGGTGGCAAAACATTTTATTAATTAAAAATGTGTCCTGTGTCATCTTCTTCCAGGACTGTTTTAAGTTTTCAGATTGCTAGAGTGCCTTGACCTGTAAACTCATTGCTCGTCTTCATTAATGCTTTGACAGAGTTTCTATAGAAAAAGACATGCAGGAAAATCACAATAACTGTTTTTGCATGTCCAGTTTATTGACCCTTAATTATGGCTAAAAATAGAGATGAAGTATTATGTTTGTTCATGGTGTAAACTGCTTGCCTGCTGGCCATTGATTCTCTCTGCTACTTAGTCACTTCTTAGTCTAGAAGAAAACAAGAGCAGAAGAAAACTATTCAGACACTGAAGCTTTATATAGCTGCATTTCCATTGCCATAAGAACCACACTGGAATTCTTTAAACAGTATATTTCAGTGAAAAAAATTACAGCTTTTGAGACTGTCATTTTTGCATACTTTACATCACCAGCCATCACAGTTTCAATGAAATCACCCAGGCTCCTTCTCTGACTGTATGGGCAAGCTCAACGTGAGGGAATTCCAACAATAATTGTCTCTTTTGGGCCCCTCTGCAAAGGGATCATTACAAACAGCAGGTCTTTTGCTTTCTTCCTGTTATGGTGTATGCTGTAAACAAGAGAAACGGTATTAAAAGCTAACCAAGATTTCCTTCTTTCTGACTCCTCTCACAAGGTCCTGAATACATGGTAGAGCTCAGCAGAGGGGTGATGCTGATGTCAGAAGAAAGACATCAGTGTTTAGAGTGAATTGTTCTTCCTTGCTGTTTAGCAAATCACTTACAAGCTGATCTTGTTTTCTTCATGTGTTTTTGGCATTTTTCAGTATTTGCCTGGATAATTACCTGGTATCATGTCTGATCTGCTGTTTGCCCTGATGGCTCAGGAGTCAACTTTTGTGTTGTACGGCTGGTCACCTAATTAATGGAAGACCATTTTTTTTTTTTTTTCTGGCTGGAGTATATAACAGATATATTCTGGATAGGAATTTTGAAGGGAATAAACAGGTGGAGTAAAACTTAAGGAACTTGTAGGACTAAGAAAAATTCTGTGGGTTGTTGCAGTTTCATTGTTCCTCACAAATCTCAGTATGGCATCATAAGTAAAAGCAAATTGGGCTGCTGCTTTTTATTAATGATAATATTAACAAATGTTAACAAGGAAGATACTTTTGTTTATTTTCACTTTCTCGTCTCTAGCCAAAGCACTGTTCTCGCACTGTCACTCAGCATTTGCGACTGGATACTTCTGAAATGATCTTGTTGAAGTGGAGAGGCATCATTCACAGTTTAAAAATATACAGTAAGAAAGAGGGTGGGCTTCTGAGCTCTCTGAAGAAATAATACTAGTTCCTTCTTGAAGAGATGTGGGCTTTTTGTCAGCTGTCTCTCAGCCCAGAAGGTTGTGGCACAGGCTGGTTTTGATCTTCAGTCGCACCGCAGCATTTTCCAGTCAGGATCAGAATCACATCAGCCACATTTCTTAGATTTGCCAGTCTTGCCCCACACTACTTTTCATTAGGAAGGCATTGTCCAAGGCCTGCTTGAGAAGTTGATGACTTTTCACTATTGTAGTCACAAATACTCATAAATTCTTACAAATATTGATGCTACTTGTGCACGCTCTTGTTTGTCATGCAAATAGGAGAAAGACTTTGACTCTTATCCCTTCCTTCTACTCTGGCAAATCTGAACTGCTTTATTTTGCCATTGCATTTAGGATGCTGCTTATACGTTTGCATGTGTTCAGTTGGACTAAGAATTTTTCAGTTGGTGTTTTTTCTAAGAACTGCTATATTTTTGTTCTCCTTCCTTTTCTGAGGCTCTATCTTACGATTTAACTTCTGCTTCCATCTTGACTAGACAAGTACAGTCTAAATTCATATAGTCTCAGCATCCTGCTTGGAAGCCAGCAGCTGAAATCCTGCTTGGAACCTACAGTCCACTGCCTACAGGGAATGTCCTCTGTTCCAGCAGTGCTTTGTCATCTATTTCACTTTTTATTGTGTGTTTGAGGGGGAACCCTCGTATCGCTGTTGCGTTTGTGTTTTGTTTGGGGTTTTTTACTTCTTGTCCACAAAATCTGTGTGAAAGATGGCAGATTTGTGGTTTTATTCCTGAAGAACATGCTGAAAGCTTTCGTAGTCCAACAATAAACCTTCTCTTTTATTTTCTCTTGGAAATGCATTTGCTCAATGTAATTCTGTATTCCAAACTGGAGGATGATGTGGATACTTTGCCTCTTAGTGATGCCTGGTAAATGCCCACTTGAGAGAGTTTCTTTACACTTTTGCAATTCTTTATATCCTATATATAATTTTACGGTGATTTCTTTAACATCAGAAGTGATCTTGAATACATTGACCTAAAATGCCTTGCTGATGAAAGTTTGTTGAACTACAAACACTAATATAAGATTGTGCCTTCTCTTTGGCACTATAGCTGTGGAATATCCACTGGAATGCCCATCAGGCGATAGCGCCGGGATGGTATAGATGAATCAAAATGTGCTAGAGACTCAAAGAAACTCCTCTGGCTGAAGCACAAAATATATACAGGAAATACATATGTCAGCTAAACAATGTTGTAGAAACATGCAGGACATGGTAATAGATTATAAGCAGTATAGCAGTTATACTGGACATAATGGAATGAAAGGCAGCAGCACTAATGGCCTTTTTCGTTATGCCAAAGTTATCACAAAAACCTGATTTTTGTTGAAACTCTAATAACCCCCAATCTCATAACAAAGCTTGAACTTGATGAAGCAGGACATTTTGATGAAATTTTATTTAATTGACAGTACTTTGAAATGGTTAAATAACAAGTTAAAGTTTCTGACTTCAGAGAACATTGACAGAGCAAACTAACATTCTTAGTTAGAAAATTCAGTAACCAGGATGTTAGCTGATTTGGAATCATTCCTAACACTTTTCAATAAGGAAGCCTCAAATTTTTAGAACACTATGTAGTTCAGAAGCAATTGCTGGATGTTCTGATGGATTTTATTTAATCCCTGGTTGGACTTGTTTGTTTCCATTTAGTAGAAATACACACAGACCAAAAATAAGCAAAGGATATGGTATGATTACCATGTTAATCCAAGGGTTTTATTTTCATCCTGTTTTCACTCTCTCTGTCTCACATGTACACATTGTCGCAGCTTAGACAAGTGAGCACTTCAGTGAAAGGGCCTGTCTTTGGTAACACCTTGGTATATGTTTTGTATACCCATTTGTGATGGATGACATTCATACATAAATACTTTTTGCTCAAAAGGAATATAAATATAACAAAAGCAAGTATCATGTTATTTGCCTACCTTCTCCCTATGCAGTTAAAATATAAATAGGTTTAGTAGGAGGTGTCCCTGCCCACGGCAGGGGGGTTGGAAATAGATGATCTTAAGGTCCAACCCAAACTATTCTATGATTCTATGATTCTATGAAGTGTTTGTATTATTGGCATTCCTAGGGACTCCTGATCTTTGCTCATGGACGCACTATATAAGCACTAACCAAACACAGAGTAAGAAGACAATCTCTGCCTCAGAATTCATGGCTGTGGGCAAGTGAAGGAAAAGCCAACAAATTGGGATTTCTTGAATGACAGGACATTATTCTTACACCATTGTGTATTTTAGCTGTTTCATATTTTTAATTTAATTTACAGTTCAAAAATACGTTGTGCTGGAACAAAAAGTTCCATGTTACAAAGCCAACTGTCATCAAAGGTATTTGAATTATTTCCGGGCACTTTCACTGTGAAACTTGCATTTAATTGTCATAGCATCTTTTAAATATACCTCACCACTATGTTTCTGCTGTATTTCTCATCAAAAAAATAAATTGTCTTTACAAGCCACACACAACACTCACAGAGAAGGAAATGGGTCATATTAATGGTACATTTATAGGTATATGGCAAAAGTTTTGTATGCCACCTAAGCCCCCTGATTCTGCTTTAGCTAACATGTAAATGCAACTGAGTGCTTCTGCATCTAAATTATGGCTTGAAGCAGATAGTGCCAGAAAATGCCTTTGACAGAAATTAGTATTTTTAGCACATATTCCAATTTGAGAAGGCTTTGTCCATGCTGGAATACTTTATTTTCTCTGCTTGACATTTTGCCCAGGATCACCTGAAGCAGCAAACCATTCTAGTAACCCTCAATGTTAGTCCATACTTAGAGTCCTTCAAATTGGTGTTGCCTATTCTACATATGCAACATAATTCAAGGTCCCAGGAATCTCAGTGTAGACAAGGAGTGTCAATATATATACACATGTATATATATACACACACTCTGGATTGAATGAAAATGCTAGTTGTTATTGAAGACGCTGAGACACTGAGAAACAGTCAAGTCCCTGGAAGCAGAAAGAGGAAATGGCAGTGACCTCTATCACAAACACCAGCAATACAGGGTAGGAAAAGAGCATAAATAACAAGCTAAGCCTCATGCACAAATGAAACAACTCTGAAAACAACATGGGGACTGAGGTAGCAAATTGGGTAGAGAGGGGCAGGGAGGATGGATTTTGTTATTTGATTCCTTCTGTATTCAGAGTAACATGACTGCACTTTCTGAGTAGCCACAAGTGTTGGGAAGGAATGAAAGACATGGCTAACCACTACTGTTTAAGAAAAGGGTGACAACACATTTATAACTGGCAGCCAAGAATCCTTTGTTGATAAAGAGCTTTTCGTGCATATTTGATATTTCTGCCTCCTGAGTAAAATTAACCAATGAATCTCTGAGTGGAAATAGGCAGTTTTCTAGGATGAGAGAAGTCATAAAAGTACCTTTATGACTATTCAGGAATTTAGTGAGAGCAGTAGTTTTCCACAGACAAGACAGATGATGAGGTAAAATTGGGATTTATTTTATTTTTCTGATTTCATTTTTTAAGTCAGATTTGTAAAGATAAAGCATTTGGAAGAAGATTCAAGTTGCTAAATAACATGAATTATTATTTTATGAGTTTGCTGAGAAAAACAAACTGTATTTAAGATATTTCTGCCAATAGCTTAGAAAAACTAATAAGATTCTGAAAGTTTTGGAATAAATTCCATCTTATTTAAATAATTTCCACTTTAACGAAAACAAAACAAAACAATAAAGAAGGAAAAAAAATCCACTCTGCCTTGATGATGTAGCCACCAAATTTAGGCACTGGATGTACGGAATTACATCATTGGGAATCTCTAACATGAGACCTCAGTACGTTCTAGTCCTGGTCCATGCTCGGGGGATATGAACACTGTGTTCGTGTACGGGTGTTCTCCATCTATGGCTGGAAATTCCAGCTTGCACAGATTCCAGGCCAACCTCTGCACGGGTGCAGCTCAGCCCTCAGTATGTAACTGACAACACCACCACAGCTTGTTCTGCCAGAAGCCTTCCTTTGGGAATGTCAGGAATGCCCTCACCATTTATTCAGCAGGAAGCTATTGGCTAAAAGCACACAGTAGCAATTGCGTGTGTTTCTTTAACAAAGAAATTTGTGTCTCTTCAAAACAGAGATGTGCTTCTTAGTTATGTGGGTAGACAATTTGTTTGCAGTGATATTAAGTCCTTTAAACAGAGATCAGCTTTTGTATATCTATTTTTATTGTTTGTTTCTTGTATAAAAAACAATGTCTTTTAGGCCCACTGTAGCTGCTATCTATTCGGAAATAATTTCAATATATTGGAATCTAACAATAGTTATAATGATGAATTATTGTGGGGAACAGCAGATCAGAATGATAAGAAGTGATAATTTTAAAGACAATTCTTTTTTCACTGACTTGTGTTAAAACCAAACAAAACAAAACAAAAAAATTAAAAATCAAGATAATGAGTGATTCATGTAGGTGCATGATGCTGGACAGCCAATAGTGAGGAAGGACCAGAAATCTGCTTCTGAGACCAAGTCATGATCCGTTCAGAATGTGAATATGGTTTGACAGTGAAAAAAGATTGTAAGTTTTTAACTTTGGGTGTTTTATTAATGAGGGAAAGTTTATATTAGTAAATGGATATATTAAGTCATCAAGAGGTGTAAAACAATGAGGCTGCCCATAAGCAGCTCTATTAGGAAAACGATAAAAAAAATCCAGACAAATTTTCAACATTTAAAAAAGGGCGTTACTATGTCTTCCTTGGGGCTTGTTATTGTAAGTGCTGAGCACTGCAGCCTAAAGGCACTAGTTCTATAAACTTCAATGGTATTAATTATGTGTGTAAATCTAAACAAGCCCTTAAATTGTCTGAAGATTTGCCACCTTGCAAGTTCAAGCATTTGCAGCAGCTATGATGCAAACAGTAGTGTATGTGTACAGCACAGGACACAGAAAGAACTGGATAAACTACTGGCTAAAACCATTTTTTTCTCTTCTTGTCTGAGCTAAATTATCCCAAGAGATTTTATGAACTAAGACCATACTCAAAGGCAGTTGTTAGTGAGGCACATATACATTGCTCCTTTCTCATTGCAGTATGCAGTATGTACTTCTGGCATATAATTTCTTACCATGATGGCAGCTTATATTCAGCCTACATGGGTTTTTTGTCTGGTAAGTTGATTGCCAAGCCTGAAAAGACAAGATTCTGCATAAAAAACCTAGTACTGCACCATCATCTCTGCATGAATGCATCTTTAATTATGCATTTAACAACTGGAATTTGTGGATAGGATATCAGAGAACAGCTGTACTCTCTGAAGTAGGTTCCTGCTGTAATTGCCTGTTGCAAACTACAGTGATTTTGCATCTTTACCCTGCAACTTCTAGGCTGGTGTCAAATTCAGCTGTTTCCTTCCTCAGTTTTGAATCATTCCTCCTCCACCACATCCACTTCCCCCCCCCCCTCCCCCCAGAGGAAACTAGCAGTACAGCTATTGTCATGGAAATTCTATGCACTTTCACCTGTGTTTATTTCCTACATATATATATAATATATATGTGTTTGTGAGTATATGCACGCATTTTTAAGTGTGTTCATATTTCTGTGTGCAGAGTAAAGCTGAAAGGATATAGAACGCACCACAGAGGCTTTCACTTTACCACAGAGGCTTTCACTTTACCACAGAAGCAGTATATAGTATCTTTCACGTGTATAAACTGTGACCTAGGGCTTGACCTAGGGTTAAAACTTCAATGAATATCCAACTACCTAAATAATTGCTTTATTTTAACTGGTCTGATACACTGCCAGTTTCACATAATTTGACTGAAAGCCAGGTATTTGCCAGATTAACCAAAGGGCGTTTATGTGCCCAAATAGAAATGAAAAAATTTAGCTTTTGGCCAGTAGCTACAATATGCATGCAGATATACATATGTGGGTACGCACTGACTGTAAAGATTATGTCTCCAATTTCTGTATAGCCAGTGATTCAAGAAAATTGATTCTCACTCCTGGGATGAAAATATGTATTTCATGTTTCATCTTTGCTGGAATTAATTCATACCAAAAATTTCTGGTTACACTGTGTTTCCTCTGAGACAGTAGAACAGTGGGCCATGAATGATTGAAATTTAACTAACTAGACCACCGAAACAATCAAATGCTCCTTTGCTGTCAACTTTTGTTTAGTTTGACAGACCAAAAAGAGGCATTAGGGAACTGTTTTTTTTATTTAATTAATTATGAGCCAAGTTACATCATCTTTGCGATCTCTTTTTTCACTGGCAGAAATTCATGTATTTTATCATTTGTTAATAGAATGGTGAACAGTTAACACACAATTCTTTATAGCAGAATAGTCTCACGTGGTTTTCATTTTCTGGTTTGGAATCACAGAAAGATTACTGCTGGCATGTTACTAAAAAGACTGATATGTCTTTGAAGTGGAGTGAAGCCTCTGTCATCATGTTCTACCAAATAACACTACAAATCTTGATTAAACACTTTTCATGAATTTTCTTTGAATAGGCTTCAATTTTGGAGCAGGAAAAAGAATGTAAGGTAATGAGTTGAAAAGATAAAATACCACATGCTGTTTTGCAGGAACTGTATGGTAACTCTAAGGGAACATGCTAACTCTGCAGTAAGCAAAAGCACCTGAGCAATAAATTGTGTCATCACTGTCTCTGTTATCTCTTAATAAACATGGAAAAATATCGTGAAGAACTCACCAGACATATTCTCTTTATTGAATAAATAGGCATGAGAATCACTGCTTCATTTTGCATTTTCTTCTGAAAGCAAGTTGCAAGGTTTCATATTTACCATAGGTTGCTTTTGCAAATATAACCATCTCCTTATAATTTGGAAAGAGGAAGGGCTGTCTTTCACTTTTTTCTTGTGTCTCCATGACATGCACATGTATCGAGTAGCTTATACTTCTCAGACTCTTGTTCTCAACCAGCTGTTCCTGGGTAGTGATCGAGATAGGATGGGTATCAGTTCTGTGTGCTGGTAAAGAGTATTATCTGTTTTATGATATACACAATGACATTGACGAACAGGTCAAAGGAAAAGAGATAAAACTGTTGTACACACCCATATCCTAACTGCATGATTGCACAAGATGCCAGAGGTTTTGCTGGGCTGCTTTGGCTACATGTCTATCCAGCTTTCACTCTCTCAGTTTGCTGGCTCAGTTGTACTGACAATATAGCAAAGAGAAAATAACAGTCCAGCAGCTCCAGAGGTGCAGCTTTAGTATTATTTAATATAATGTGTATAATTGAGACAGCAAACAAGTGTCATTACAGGAACAATAAAACTGGAAAATGTTATAGATTGGAAAGTAGCTCCAGAGCATGGCTTTCTTAAAGTTAGGGCGACACATACTATACATACTCAAGCATGCAATTGTAAGATGAATACAGAAACACAGAACTGTAAGTTCAAAAGGATCTCTGAAGTTCATCTAGTCTATTGTGCTGCTCAGAGCTTGCTCATTGTACAGCATCAGCAAGGCATCCTTTAAATCAGGCCTAAAGACCACTTTCATGTCAGACCAGTTCTGTAGAGTATAAAAGGGTGAATTATTTTCCACGCAGTTAAGGGAATCATAGAGCACAAGAGAATTACTGAAGTGTTACAATACAAATGAAGAGTAAAACAACAGAGAAATTGCTAACTGCCTATCATGTTGCTTCTGAGCTACAATATAGTAAGTAAAAAAACAACTTAGCTTGTGTCCAAGAGTAGCATCCAAGCCAACAGTAAAAGTATAGAAGCTCTCACTGTTTGTCAAAAGTCAAAATAGCAGACAAACCACATAACATCAGCCTTCCTGTCTACTAGATGAAGTGTAAATTGTGACTGCTTCAGCAAAACAATGGATACCTTAGATGCATAAAAATAGCTTTTCATTCTACAGTATAGACTATTTTTACATCAGCTGACAGAATTAAAATCATCTATGCTGACTTTGGGTAGCACAGAAACTTTTCTCATTGTTTAGGAATGTTTGAGATACACTAATAATGGGAGCAATCCAAATGATCTTAGGCAGTGGCATGGAATAGTAGTTTGTTATAGGCCTTTTATAGATTTGGCTGCTTCTCTTCACGTAGTAAAAGACAAAACCAAAAAGGTCTGGAATATAGATCTATAAAATGGCTACTGCCTTAACTGTTGGTTGGGTACGACCAACAAGAAAATAATAAAAAGGTATTAAACATCTGCTTTTATATGAGATCTTACTCCAGAAATTGCCAGAATTGCCCAGAGCTGAAGTTCAGGCAAACATTTTCCTTCTACCTGCTTGAAATCTAAAATGTATGGATAGAATTGCAAGGATAAAGAGAAGCCAAGAAAGTTTTGTCTTTAGTTTTCCACACATCTGTCCTTTCTTTCTTGGAAATGCAGGTGATCTTGCAATAAATGTATGGTAAACAGTATCTAGTAAAAAACATCTACATACATCCATCTGGTTTCAATATTAAATAACATTTATATAACACGCAGCAGCTTTATTATTCAAAGAAGGAGCCTATGATACTGAAATGGGAGTATTAAAATGCTGCTTTTGGGAACTAAAAAAAAGATATATATTTTAAAAAAATTGTTCTGCTATTCTGAGTATATCTGGAATAGCTACTGGCCCTATTTATTTTTAGTATTTGCTTCATACTGAAGGACTGAAACACATGCTGTATTCTGCTCACCTCAGCTCAGAAGAAACGTTTCTCAAATTTGACATTATGTGGCAATTTAAAAAAAAGGAAAAAGATGCCTTTAGTTTAGTCTATCTTATTTTGTATTCTGTTAATTTATGAGAAAGTATGCACAACAAAATATATCTGCTATTCTTAGTGACTCTACTGCAGGTTACACTGAGGTGGCACGTCCTCTGCCTCCAAGTTTACCTCTCTTTCTCCTATGTTTTGCGATGGAATGATGTACTTTTTTAGCGCCTCCTAGCTAACTTATTTTTTTAGTACCTTTGTCCTACTGAAAGGTTAAAGATGGAGTAGGAAATGCTTGCTCCAAAAAACAGAAACTGAGCTCTTCCAAAGTTTGTAACGTGAAAAATAGATTCTCTCCCTTTTAATGTGGTTTGTTGAAACTTGTTTTCTTTCATGTTTTATAATAAGCTGTGGCATTTAACGATGCCTTCAATAAACATCACTAACATTTTTTCCTCTTTAGATGCCAACGATTAATGTTTTGTATGTATTCAAAGAATTTGTTTTATGCCGCAGCCACAACTACAGCTTCCCACAAAAACAATTCCTAGTTAAACCCTCTATTTACTTTAGTGTTTATTTGATGATCAGCTGTCTATTGCCTTGCAAGCAACAGAGTATGTTCATCAATTAACGGATATATTTAGATACCTTTCTTAAAAAATTCATCCCCTTTGTTTCGTTAGCAAGGAGAAAAGAGAATCTTAAATACATGCCAGCAATAGAAGCTGAAAACAGTTTCTTCATGCTGCTCATTTTTAAAAATAGTTTGGTAAAATGAGACATGTCAGGATGTTGCAGTTAGGTCACAGTCAAGGCCGTGCTGTACTCATTTTTTCTGTTAGACAGCAGTGGTCCTCAGGGTTTGTAGAGGCAGGAATAGCATTTATGGACATTTCCAGGCCAGATGTGTCAGATGTTTGTGGTTGAAGAGCTAGGCTTAAATGATCAAGTGTTGCCATTTGCACACATCTGATGTTCAAACTTTGTGTCATTTATCATGCTAAGCAGGTAGTCTGTTCTGCAAAAACAAAACATTATGCTTCTTTAGTGCATCCTGACCTTTTCAACCAACCTTGCTCTGGAGGCTATGACACACACTAATGATGTCTTCCCCACCTGACCTGACAACGTCAGTGCATGCTTCAGGAAGAGTTTCTTCACAGTAAATATGTTCCTGTTCCAGTAAGTCTCATAATGAGAGAAATGAATCTTTTCTAGATGCTTGAGTGTAGAGGGAGGAATTTAAACAGAAACCAGAGCTGTTGACTATTCATCAGGGAAACATTTATATAGACAGTTAGGATTCCTTTGCCAATCTTGTGCATTAGTATATGCAATTAGGTTGTGCACAGCTCACCTCCCAAATATTGTACAGGCCGGTGTCATTTCCCTGACCTTGTTTTTCTTTTAGGATATAGCAAAAGAGTAAAAGCTGCTCACTTCCCATATTACCTGACTGCTTCCTTTGTGGCAAGGATGAGGAACCTACAGCTGATCAGCCTTTACTTCTAATAAGTTATCACATAATTTTGGGGGATATTAAAATCAGATGCCATGAAGAAGTAGGAAAAAGTATAACCTGGTAACAGTGTTTGAAGGGTTTCTTCAGTCCTCAAGAAAGAATAGGGTCCTCATACATGCTCTATGGCAACTCATAAAAAGAATGTGCAAAATGGACAAACAAGAGCAAAGCCAGGATGAGGCCCTGACATGTTGGGGGCTATGTCCTTAGCCAGAGAAAACTTTACTGGCTTTCATGCACTAGAGAGGACATGTACAGTCCCAGCTCATAATCTCAGCTGCACCAGTTCACACTCCTGAAATTACACTTCTTTCAGCTACTGTTAGAATTGGAACTGATCTCAAGTTACAAGAACACTTATTTCAGGCATATGATTTCAAAATGTTTCAACAACACAACTTTAAAGTAAGCAGAAAGCAAAAGAGTTAATAGATTTTCCACTTATTTTCATCAAGCTCAGTGGCAAGTAAACTCTCAGCTCAGCTGTCAAGCAGACAGCAGCTTAGCTTTGAAATGATGGAAGGTGGAACCTGTTCATTTCCTTGCATGCCTCTTTATGGCCAACAGTTCATTCTCTAAAAATATGACTTTGGAAAAAGTTGGAAATGTATTGATAGATTCAGGTCTCCCTTGTAAATCAGGAATTTACTCCACTGATAAAAACAGTCTTAGCATTATGCAATTGCTTAAATCAGGCTGTAATTGGTGTTCTACATTTATATTGGCTCGAATAATCTTACTTTTTTTTCTTTTTTTCTTTTTTTTTTTAATTCAGCAGTATTCAGATTTTGCATTGCTTTGCATTAATTCATATCTAAAAACTGCAGTGAGGAATTTGTCAGGGGTCAAAAGGAGTTAATATTGAAATGCAAATTATTACAACTGAAAGGATGTTGTCCAGCTTCAGAGAGCTTCTGTGATTTATATCTAAAAATAAAAAAGAGTAGCTGAAAACAATATGCTACACCAAAGCCCAGTAACTTTGTCTCTCTCATATTCTCAGTCTTTCTTGTTTTGCTTGGAGATTCGGTACATGGAATTTTATCTATAAATCAAACTCTTGGAAATAAACTTGCTGAAATCACAATAACAGTCAAATATTTATGTAATGATTTTTGTGAGAAGTTCAGTAAATATGTTGTCATCAGCTAGATTCTCAAGGAAACATCCCAGAAAAAATATGATTCGCCATGGACAAGAATATTATGCTTGACAAAACAGCTACCTAGCAGGTCTGCACAGGAGCACCTTCACCGTGCTACCTAGTCTTTGAAACTTCCATAGTGTGCTCATATTCCTTTGACATTTAACATAGTTGACACTTGGACAGTTTTTTACAGACCATGTCTGCCTTCATTCCCATACTGACCCCATTTACTTCTTTTCTTATGCTCTCCTCCCTATGCTTTGTATCATTTAAGCTTGATGGTTTCTTGCCTTTTATCTTAATCGCCTTGTCTTCTCCCAGCAGCAAAGAGTCAGACCTCTTTTCCATACCCTTCTTCTATCATCTTCACCTTTCATTGTTTTCTCTCACTCTTTTCCTTCCAAATCTTCCCTTCTCTACCATTCCTGTTCCTACTTCCATCTCTCTCTTATCACTTTTCCTCACTTTACACCTATCCGTTTCTCATCATCCCTTCTCTGACTGTATCTTGGCTGCTTGCTCTGTGATTAACAAAGTTTTAGTTATCCGTATTTTCTCCATAGCTTATTCTTTCTTTCTTCCCTTCTTAGTTTATGGCATTGCTTTCACAGGAGCACTTTCCCCTCACAAAATCTGCCATGGATCAGGTTAGGTACTGGCATACATGCCAAAAGCCATTGTCCTGATACTGGCTGATGGATTCCTTTCAGTTCTCCAGCAATCTCTCTCTTCAACGGCCCTCTCTTTTCCCACCCCTTATCTTCTGAGGTGTCTGAGTCCTCATTTCCTACTTCCATACACTGACTACCATCTGAGCCATGTTCAGAGGGACTACTGCAATATAGGTAAAGACATGGATAAATAAATGAATAGCATACATCATATTTCACTATGAGGCAACAATAAGCTGCCATTTTTAAGAGTTTTTGTCAAAAGCCTCAAATGGCTAACGGTTACATATAAATTGGAATTTAGAGCACACAGGAAACATGAGAGATTAAGCTTTGTACTGAGCATTTTCCAAAGGTAGGCAACATTGCTCCAGGCTAGGATCCTCTCAGTTTTTGTGGGATATCTGAATACTGAGACAAACAGGAGCCGATTTTGTATCATTTGCAAATAAGCAATGAAAAGGAAATGGAAAAAGTAAAATTGCAATGAAAACTACTAGCCTGAAAGTATGTGTGATTGCATTCAAAGCTTTAACTGCACGGTCAGTGAAAAGCTCTGCTCACGTTCAGCTGCTGACAAAAGACCAAATGAGATGTCAGACTTTATAAGGAATTAGACAGGAAGGAATATGGAAAAATATACAACTCTATGGTCTAAAGTAATGTTACAGCTTCACAAATATTGTGATTAATTCTGCATATTCCATCTCAAGAAAAAGGAGATTGCAGGATTATAGTAAGTTTAATAAAGTAGACAAGAGTAGATAAACTGCTCTTTAAAGTTTATAGACTGCATAGATTCAGAGTGGTCTTGCTGCCTATGTGGGAACAGAAGCCAGTATTTTAATCAGAACCTTTCCTAAACACAAGTGTGGATATCTAGGTCTGCACACAATCTATTAGTTTGGTGAGGTTTAAAGGCACTTTAAAGATGCTTTGAGAGAAAAGTTATAAATGTAGATTAATAAACTTTGCCTACTCATAATATCTATCTGAATTTTGTCATTTTTCCAGATTTCCAGGGACGGAGCAGCTTAGTATTTAACTGCATATTTACATAAAGCTTTTCCATGATACTCCTCATTCCTAAGAAATAAAGCATGCCTGTTTAGAAAAATTCTGAGGCACATTCCTTTTAATTTTCATCTTTAACCTCTTCCTTGCTTTCTATTTATATTGCAGAAATACAAAGCTAAGAAGCTCAGCAAATCTATATAACTGAGCTGCAGGTAACTGTTTCACATTCATTCTTGTGTTCTCCTTGTTTGCTTCAGAAACTCACTTCTTTGAGAGTCAGAAACTTTCACACTTCCAGTCTAAATTCATGCTTTATTCTTTATATTGTATGTCTCTTCCTTCCTCACTGATGCTTATTGTAGCTTCGCTTCAAGAAAACAGCTGTAAATCTTTACTTTTGTTTTCATAGATTCGATAAACTGTGTAATTTTGTTCTAGTCCCCCAAGCTTCCTCAAACAGGGAGGAGCATACCTGTACACATTTTTCATTTTGGATTTGGTATCCCAGTACTGTATGCAAAAACATTAATGTGTTCTCTTGAAAATGCCTCTCCTAGTACATCCTAGTTGATTCTATGATCCTATGAAAAAATATTTTGTATTAATCAATCACAAAAATGATTAAATCTCATCTTTTATTTGCTTGAACTTTATCCCAGCCCATTTGATGAGGCATTTCAATTCAGGCCATAGTGTTTCACCTCATATATATTTATTTTTAACTGGTAAGTCTCATATGGGAAAGTTGTGAGCTGGTTACTTTCTGTAGTCACAAGCCCCCTGGGGATTTTATTAATAGATTGTTTGTTGTTGCCATAAAATACAAAATCACTGACAATATTAAATCACTAATTCCTCTCACCACTACTTGTCTGTCAGCAGCTGAGCTGTTAGTAGCTGAAAACTTGGTTTGTAACTGCAACTATTCTTTAGTTTAGCAAAGCAACTAATAGGGTTCTGCTAAAATAAGGGGTTCCTTCAACAGTCCCTATGAACTCAGCCTAGCCGTAATATAGTAAAATATCTTCATTTTTTTCCCTAACAAAACTTGTGAGAACTGATGTGTCAATGATGCATTAAATTTTATGAATTTATTAACATTTAAAAGAGAAACCAATTGCTTGAAAGTCTAAAGGAGTCTCTTAAGATTGAGAATATAGAGAAAACAACCTTATCTAGTGTCTGTTTCCATATGGAATGAAAAATAGTTTACAACACTTCAGGTAATTTCCCAGTCTTGTGAAACTTGAAAGTGCAATTTCATTCAATGCTGTTGTAAATGATACAATAATAAAAAGAAATCGTCACAGCAGGAATCCTAGCAAACATCTGTTGCATTTTGGACTTGAAGTCAGAACAACAAAGACATCAGCACAGCTGTAAAATGTCACTTAAGTAGAAGGCCCATGGATTCCTTTCTAGCTGAGTCAATGAATAGGTAATGGTTGCATGTTTAATCACAGGTCAAGAAGTTATGAGTGACAAACATGACCAGTTGCATAAGGAAAGAAATATTCTACATTACAGGAGAGTGCTATAAAGGTACATTCTGAGAGCTTTCTTATTCCCCAGTGAACAAGTCACAAACTTTCTAGCAGAGAAGGTACAGGATGACTCATCCTGTACCAAGTGATCTAAACTTTGTTTTGGAGAAATGTGTGTCTTGTAATTGTTTTTTCATTTTTCGTATCATGGTTTTCCATTTGGATTGGCACTAGAGCTGGCAATTTGGAGATTGTTAGGGAATAAACTTATAGCCCTTGAAATCTGAGCAAAGGAAACAAAATTAATCACTTTACGCCACTTTTCTGATTTTACTACTACAACAGAAAAGTTCAAAAGCTGATTATGGAAGACCCAAATGACAAGTCAGAATATTACCGGAAGCCAAACCTTCAGAGGCTCATGCCTAAAAATAAAAATTTTATTAAATAGTATACTTATGTTTGGATAATTCATCAGACTTAGAATCTGATTACATTTCATAATTCATGAAATTAAAATTACTGTATGCAACTGAATGTAAAGATCGAATAAAGAAGATAGATGGTACCACAGTAACTGAGAAAAAGGTCTAATGCAAACTCTTAGTGGTGAAGAGTTTTAACTTCAGTTTCCAGCTTCAGAGACTCACACACATTCCAGTAATTGCCATTAAAAAAATTTACCTAATCAAAGCAATCTGCACACTAACCAATGTTTTCTAAGATATCTCTCAGAACAGCTTTTAAATCAGTACTGATAAAAAAATCCCTACACAATAAAAATTGCTCTCTTCCTAAAAAGTTAACTTGAATTTGGCCTTAAAAAATATGTATTCTTCCATAATACAGAACATGCATGAAACCCACAATGGAGAAATATACATGGGAGTTTGTAAGTTTAAGTGTTCAGGGCCAGGCTGGATGGGGCTCTGAGCAACCTATTTAGCGAAAGATGTCCCTGGTCATGGTGGGGGGGTTGGACTAGTTGATCTTCAAGGGTCCCTTCCAACCCAAACCATTCTGTGATGCTATGATTCTATGAAGTCTAGAACAGAACAAAAGAAATATACACCTTTCTGCTTTTCACTGTCTGGAATCAATTACTTAAGGAGCAGGCATATGAAATGAACAAGAATGTAATTCATTATGAAGGAAAAGAAAAGAAACCTCTTCCAGGTAAGTGTTATTATTTTGTTTCTTTAAATTATTGATACTTGAAGCAAGCACATTGACGATTTAGAAAGGGAAGACTATTCCAAGTAGATAACTCACTGACCAAAAACCAAGTGCACAACTGAAGAAATGTAATGAATCTTATCTATCATCAACTCAGACTATTACGCTCATGCTACCTACCAGCCTATACGTGGAATATAAAATATCGATGGCAGCTCCCACAGTAGGCTGCAGGAATAAATCCACTGATGTCAAAGATACAGCATATTTTATAATTGAAGTAAAAATCATTCTAAGGCCCTAAAAACATATTTAGCAGTTGTGCAAATATCATACTATTAAGTATTGTTTCAGCAGAGTGGTTGGGGGGTCCAAACGATGCTTTGGCAAAGCCCTTGGATCGAGGGCTGGCTGCCAAGAGCAGCTGTGCAGTGACAAGTCTGGAATGTCCTCTGAGTAAGACTGGCTGCAAACCTCTAAGGACTGTGAGAGTAGGAGGTTCTTGAATTGTTTGAGAAATATGAAAGACCCATTCAATAATTAAAAAAATAAAATGATTATTAGTCATATAAGAAGGAAACATGAAAATAACCTTGCAACAATGTTGCTGGTTTTCGCCCTAGAAAAACAAATCACATATGTGTTCAGTATGCTTCCTCTAAGGTTCACTTTTTCCGACGGGTAACTTCATGAGGGTGGAGTTCAAATAGCGTATCAAAATTTAGTTGGTTAAGTTGTATTCAGGATTCTGATCTTTCTATAACAAAATATAGCTTCATATTCCTACACAGTATTATATAGCATTCCAACTTCCTTATCAGCTGGAATTAGAGATTTCACAGAATCACAGAATCACAGAATAGTAAGGGCTGGAAAGGACCTCAAGATCATCGAGTTCCAACCCCCCCGCCATGGGCAGGGACACCTCACACTAAACCATGCCATCCAAGGCTATGTCCAACCCCACCTTGAACGCCGCCAGGGATGAAGCATTCACAACTTCCCTGGGCAACCCATTCCAGGGCCCCACCACCCTCACAGTAAAGAATTTCTTCCTCAGATCCAATCTAAACCTCCCCTGTTTAAGTTTAAACCCATTACCCCTTGTCCTCTCACCACAGTCCCTAATGAAGAGTCCCTCCCCAGCATCCCTATAGGCCCCCTTCAGGTATTGGAAGGCTGCTATGAGGTCTCCACGCAGCCTTCTCTTCTCCAGGCTGAACAGCCCCAACTTTCTCAGCCTATCTTCATACGAGAGGTGCTCCAGTCCCCTGATAATTTTCGTGGCCCTCCTCTGCACTTGTTCTAACACTTCCATGTCCTTTTTATGTTGAGGACACCAGAACTGCACGCAATACTCCAAGTGAGGTCTCATGAGAGCAGAGTAGAGGGGCAGGATCACCTCCCTCGACCTGCTGGTCACACTCCTTTTGATGCAGCCCAGGATACGGTTGGCCTTCTGGGCTGCAAGCGCACACTGCCGGCTCATGTTCATTTTTTCATCAACCCACACCCCCAAGTCCTTCTCTGCAGGGCTGCTCTCAATCTTCTCCCCGCCCAACCTGTAGCTGTGCCTGGCATTGCTCCGACCCAGGTGGAGGACTTTGCATTTAGCATGGTTGAACTTCATCAGGTTGGCATCAGCCCACCTCACAAGCGTGTCAAGGTCCCTCTGGATGGCATTCCTTCCCTCCAACTTATCAACCGAACCACACAGCTTGGTGTCATCGGCAAACTTGCTGAGGGCGCACTCAATCCCACTGTCCATGTCACCCACAAAGATGTTGAACAAGACCGGTCCCAACACCGATCCCTGAGGGACACCACTCGTTACCGGTCTCCAGCTGGACATTGAGCCACTGAGCACTACTCTTTGCGTGCGGCCATCCAGCCAGTTCTTTATCCACCGAGTGGTCCACCTATCAAATTGATGTCTCTCCAACTTAGAGAGAAGGATGTCATGGGAGACAGTGTCAAAGGCTTTACACAAGTCCAGGTAGATGACATCAACTGCTCTACCTCTGTCCATCAGTTCCGTAGCCCCTTCATAGAAGGTCACCAGATTGGTTAGGCAGGATTTCCCCTTAGTGAAGCCATGCTGGCTGTCACCAAGCACCTTGTTGGTTTTCATGTGCCTTAGCATGCCTTCCAGGAGAATCCGCTCCAAGATTTTGCCAGGCACAGAGGTGAGACTGACTGGTCTGTAATTCCCTGGGTCATCCATTTTCCCCTTCTTAAAAATGGGGGTTATATTTCCCTTTTTCCAGTGTATTTCAGAAGCGTTATGCGCTGTGTGAACTCATTCTGCTCTCTAGGCTCAATATGTAAGGCCACTGATTAAGCAACAAGGTTAATCACCATAATATCTGCTTAAGTCTACTTCTCAGATACATAGAAACAAATCCTGTATCAGTGCCCTGATTTGCTGTTTTGAAATCTAGTAAGAGAACACGCATTTCAACTCAAAGACATCTTCAGAGAAAAGAAAAACAATAATCTATACCACAAAAGCCTTTTGAAGAGAAGTGATACAGAATGTTTTTACTTGGAGTCCCCCACCAACCTCCTGCTTTCAACTGTATCATATACATTCAATATAAAGTAGAAATGGACAGGAATTTGGAGCTCATGAAGAGAGACTATTAGTGTGAAATAAATGTTTCCTGGAAACAGAAAGTTTCTGATTATCCCCAAAAGTTAATGGACAAAAATTCATGAGCTGCTGTTGCAACATAGCATCATTTAGTTACATACGTTTTAATTACAGACAACAAAACATCTCTCCACCCAGGGAATGTTATGAAAACTCATATATCTCAGTGTTACTGTATAGCAGCTTTACTGAAATAGCAAGGTAATATATTTGCTTGCTTTATCATGTTCCCATGGGCTTTGTGGGTAAGAATTTCTCTTAAGTCCTTTCATATATGCCGCACTGGTTCATTACCCTGTGCAAAGGTGTACTAAGTAACAAAACAGAAGTTCTGCTGATGAACGGGAGTAGTAGTGTAGTGATATATTCAGGTAGTGACATGAAGTAGTGTAGTGAAGAGTAGTGTAGTGATATATTCAGGAACAGTGATCTATAGTGATGTACTCAGGAACAAAGACCCTCATTTAAAAAATGAAGTTCAGCTGACTATGTTTGAAACTATGAGGTACAAGTATTTAGTGCAGAGTGATCTTCCTCCTATAGGCTTTAATAAATTGTTCCACAAAATTAAATTTTAATAAATTAAATCATAAGGGGTTTCTCCTACATTTGATAGAGTAATTTTAAGAAAAATTTTCTACAAACTTATGTTCCTCTATGAGTTACAAGACTCCATTTTACAATTTAGGGCATTTAAAGATGCATCAGTTGATGTGTAATCTGCTAAAACAGCTTGTTTGAAACCAGCCCCAGTACAGACACCTCCCTCACCACAAAATGCCATCAACCAAGACTATCACGACTGTATCTGCAGCTGTTCTCTCCCTGCTTCAGATAGAAAGTAACTAAAAAGGTATCAGATGTGTCCTATTTCTTTAAACTTCAACATTGTGTATTGCAGATACTTTTAGCTCAGATGTATTTGCACATATAAGACTAAAATGTGCAAAGTTCATTATTTCATTAAGGAGAATTGCAGCGTTTCTGCTTGCCTCCCCCTCCTACCGTATAAATGATGTAGCTGACCTGACCTGAACTCTGAGAAACAAGAATTGAATTAATGTCAATTAAATTGTTCACTAGTATTTCATTTTACACTGCCCATTGAAGGGTGCTAAATGGAAGTTTATCAAGAAATTGCAAAAATATATATATATATATGTACACATTAGGAAAACTAATAACCCTTTTGTCACGAGATACATATGAGTCATTTCTTATAAAGAGATAAGAATTCACTGATAGAAATTTAAATACTGAAAATGTAAAAAAATTCTTTCTGTATTCTACACATGAATGATGTTTTCTGAAGACACTGGGACTATCAATGTTTGCAACATAGCCATATCTTAAAACCTCAAATGCAACAAAATTCCAAGTTATAATATTAAATGTCATGTAATATCTGGTGCCATCCTTGTTTATTCTTTTGAGCACAAGGGAGCTCTACAGGAACTGTGCTTATAATGAAGAAACACACCATATTCAAGATGCTGGGCTCCCAAAATGTTGAAGACGACACCATCAGCGTTGCCAGCTCTTCCACACTGACATCTTCATGCAGGTGCTACACGTGGGAAGTATGTGGTCATAGTTTCAGCTTTGCTGAGAGAACTAATTGACTTTCACACAGAATTTTGATATTTCGAAATCTGGGTTTATTCCAGTTTGGAACAAAAGCCAAACATTTCGTAATTATCTGTGGCAGGCAATAAAGCTTCAGTGTGGGAGCAGGTCATCCCCTAGACTTCCCCAAAGCATTGGTCCTGTGAGTACTGAGCTCTCTTCAGCCAGGGTAGAAAGGGTATTGCCCTCGATGGCTACTCTTGGCATACCTGCAGCAGAGCTGAACCCTTCAGCTGCTCAACCCCAGCCCCAAAGCTCTTACCCGGTTGCCTGGCTTCAAGGGAACCAGGGGAAAATGCCAGTGTCTCAGCCAAACATTTCAATCTGCCTGAACCAGCAAATTTCTACCAGAAAATGTTTTGTCAGAACTTTTCCAGTCTGCTTCAGTTTTAATTATGAGCTTGTGTTTCACTGTAAAGCAGATTACTGCAATGTGTAGCATGCTCCTGGGTAACAACAGTGGGTATTTAAAAAGCATGCATGTGTGTGTGGAGGGAGGTCCCGGTCCTCTCCATCCTAACTTTGAATCATATAACCAAAAAAATTTCCTCTAGCTTTAGAATCCTTTCACATAAATTAAATGGTGGTTAAAACGGCTTGTAACCTCTTCCACACTGGCACAGGATTCTGAGAAGAAACTGCATCAGAAATAGTATCAGCCTGCAGCAGGAGTGCCAATGAGAATGGCCTGAACCAGGGCAGGCAGCAGCAGCTGAACCCTGATCACAACGAATAGTTTGTGTAACGTATGACAGAAGTTTCTCACTTGTGGTAGTGAAGGAGAACTGCTTCAGTGCACCAAAAATAATTAAATACAACTTTGTGAAACCAGTTCTCATATCTTTACAAACTCTTAATGACAGTTTATTGCTATTTAAGAGTGATGGTTATGAACATTTGAATGTTTTTTCCCTCCTTGCAAACTAGAGAATTAGCATGAGCCAGCAGGATGCAGACTGAAAAGATGCAAGACAGACTGGGCCCTTAGAGCCGTGTAGCTTCTTCCATATTCTTCTTAATCTTTTGTTTCATTGCTGTTGATACATTGCATGGAGAAATAACAGAGTATGAAGTACACAGATATTTGGGATACCCAGCAAAATTCCCAATGGACTACCTAATGGAATCCTTTTCTTTTTTTTTGTTTCCTGTTAAAAAGTGAAAAATACTGAGATCTAAAATTTAAAAGTAGAAGATTATATTTTTTACTTCATAGCCCTTATTCAAGCTAATGTATGGTGTTTTTAATACATGATTGTCACGGTTTAAGCTTTAAGCCCAACCAGCAACCCAGAACCACAGAGCCACTCTCTCACTTCCCTCCCCCTTCCCCCCTACTCCCAGAGGGATGGGGAGGAGAATTGAAAGAATGTAACTCCCACGGGTTAAGAACAGTCCAGTAACTGAGGTATAACACAAATCACTACTGCTACCACCAATAATAATAATGATAAGGGAAATAACAAGGGAAGAGAATACAACCACTCACCACCCTCCAACCGATACCCAGCCTGTCCCAAGCAGTGATCTAACTCTTCCGGGTAACTGCCCCCAGTTTATATACTGGGCATGATGTGCTGTGGTATGGAACACCCCTTTGGCTAGTTTGGGTCAGGTGCCCTGTCTCTGCTTCCTCCTGGCTTCCCCTCCTCCCTGGCAGAGCATGAGACTCAGAAAGTCCTTGGTCAGAGTAAACATTACTGAGCAGCAACTAAAAACATCGGTGTTATCAGTGTTGTTCTCAGGCAGAAAGTCAAAACCACAGCACTGCACCAGCTACTAAGAAAGAGAAAAATGACTGCTACCTCTGAACCCAGGACAGTGGTATATGTAAGATGCATATACGAAGCAAAGCAACCAGTCACAAAACAGGAAGCACTAGAAGACACTCCACATCAAAGGCACAGCCCACCTCAGTGCAGGGTGGTGCAGGACCTGCTCTCCTGAAATGCACATTGTGCTAATTTGTTGTATACAACAACAGCTTACAGAATCATCCCTTGCTGAGTCAGCCAGTACACATAAGGTTACAATGGAAACATATTTCTGCTTGTACTTCAGACTTCTCAGTGCGGCACATTGATCAGAGTTGCAAGAGACTGAGATAGACTAACAAGAATAGTGACCCATGCTTGATCAGAACTTGATTGTCCATGACCAGAACTTGTTGCTTCTCACATGCACACACATATTTGTCCCCCTAGGCCACACTTGTGTCTTTCTACATGACCAAGTAAGGGGGTTAGGAGGGAACAGCACTCCACTCAGAAAAACAAACTGAGAGCAGAATACTCAGAGCTGTTTTCCAAAGTAATGTCAACACACAACCAGAGCAGACTGTGGCTTTCAACAAAGGACCTAAATTTTATAGGGCTGCACTACTGAAGTTGTACTGAAGACAAATGTTTGCCAGCCTGGACATCTTTTCTCCAGGTACCCACATGACAGTAGCTTTATTTCTCTTTTGTGGGCACGCACTGTGTTATCCCTCCCATTCTTGACCAGTGAAGAACAGCAATCTGTCCTATCCACTCCTTTTCACGTAGCAGCAATGTCCTTAACAAAGTGCATTCACACCCCTGTATGACTGTGACTAAGTCTGTCAGTCTCTCATGGAGTTAATTTCAAGGCATTAAGAGAAAAAAAATGGCCTAAAACTTTGGGAAGGCTCTGAGAACTTCCCATGAATTTCAGACACTCACCTCCTAAACAAGTCCTTGTTACATACATCAGATGGATAAAGAGAATATAGCTAATAACAGTTCAGCACCTTTTTTAAGTCATGTCAAACTACCTCACAAAGCACTGAGGTCTCTCTAGGGGTGATGGAGGTAGTGATGGTGTGAGTTTGGGCTTAGTGGAAGGATAGTAAAACCCACTCTCTGCCATTCACCCAAACTGGTTGTTTTACCACTTCGCTACACCTTTCATAGCCAGTTGTTCTTTAGATTCTTTATGAGTTTATATTTATTTTATGTGATCACATTGCTGTTTTTCATTAATTTTTGTGTCAGGTGCTTGAAGGGAGCTGTAACTTCCAGAATGACAGTCAGTGTAGGACTAGTATATATGCACAGGACCATTACAAGGCTAAAACACTACATGGTGGAAGTTCACAGCAAAGAACCACTGAGGAGGTATTGTGAAAGCCATTTTGCATCCCAATGCAATTCTGATGAAGCTGAAAGACAAGTGGGGTTTCTTGTCTTACAGTAAAATACACTGGAGTAGCTGCTGGTTTCTGAACATGATATAGCACCTCATGGAACTCCAGACCAGCAGGGATGATGGAGCTGAGGGATGACAGAAGTGAGCAAAAGCAGTCATCCTTATTAGACTAGAGATGTTAAATTGTGACTCATGTTACTTAGACAGTATGTTTTCTTTCACAGAAATTAATAGAAGTGCAAATATATTGCCTCTGTGCCCTGTGATCATCTGAGCTGATATGCAATGGATGTAAACCCTAGCAGAAGCCAGCTGAAAAAGCTTATACCTATGACTTACTATATTGTTTTCTCAGAAGAGGAATGGTGTAAAAGGAGAAATATGGTAGAAAGTGTGCAAGAATAATGTCTAAGTGCTGCTGAAATGACAGGACACAGGTAGTCTCCTTTAGTTCATCCTGTTTAATGTCAGTGAATAAAAATGTAAAAAGATGATGTCAGACTAACAGGCGAACAAGTTTGTTCACAGAACTGCGATAGCATGCACCGGGAATCCGGAGCAACGATGAGTCATTCTGTTGAAAGAAAGCAATGATGAGAGGACTGAAGAAAGGGAAACTTTCTATATAGCTTTTTAGCAATACAGAGTGGGAGGAAAAAGCCATCCCAGAGGACGAACCAATACAGATTCTGAAATGGAAAAGAAAGAATTGTTTATTTACTGAAACCTCAGCACAGGATCTTGTGATCTATAGCTAGGGCTGGGGGGAGAAAAATACAGGAAAAAATGGAATAGTGACATAAAGTACCACATACTTAAAACACTTTGGATTTGTTCCAAGGAAAAGCGTTTTGGCCTCATGCTCTGAGGCCCATATAAAGTAATGAAATTCTCTCTAGCCTCCGAAAAAATATAATTTGAGGACGGTTATGTGAGCATATGCAGCTTTAAAACAACTGCACCTCCACTGAATCAGAATCTTACTACTTAGTATATTGGTGGTTTTCAGGCTATAAAGAAAATTAATGTTCAGATGAATATATATTACTGGTTCTGGTGAATAATGCCAACACACACACATTTACACACAAGCACGGATAGGCTTCTTTGTCAGGATGGCTGCCAACACTGCTGATCCAATTATTTATCATGACGTCCAATCTTGCTTTCTTTTACACCCTTCTCTGCCCATCTGAAGTCCTGTTTCTTCTCTTCTTCTGAAATTAAAAGTTCACAGGGACCAGAACTAGCAAGTTCTTAAAGCTGGGGGAGTGTCCACAAAAGATTATGGTTTGTAAATGTGATAAAAACATCAGCAAGCAGACCATGAGTTGACACTAACACTAAAGCACACGTGTTCTAATGAGATTTCTTCATTTAATGATTATTTAAAACAAACCCAAACAAAATACTACTATTTTAATGTGATAAATGATCATAATTACCTCTAAGGTGACATACATTTTCCAGAAATATGCTAAACCTGTTGCATACTTATTAGACATCCTTCACACTCTGAGCAATAAATCTCATCTACCTAGAATGTCTGTGGCTTCTAGTTATAAAATACATAATTGAAAAATTAATATAGCAATAATGTATGTATCATAAATACAACTTTGCATGTTACACCATGTCCTTATAAAGTTTATATATGATTTTCTACAGCACTTTTTTTTTTTTTTTTTTTAACTTTTGGGTTTCAAAATTAGGAAAGGAAAATTAGGGTGTTAGCCAAAATACTGCAAATAATGGCTTCATAGTGAGAGCATCACATCATTAGTATATTTTATATGATATTTTAATTGAGATTTCTTTCCTAATGGGTGTAAGCATGTTACATTACACAACAGCAAGGATTCCCTGACAGGAAATTGCACCAGTGATGAACAACTTTGATAAGAGGTTTCTGCTGATGTGATGGAAATCACATCAATGTGATCATTAATGTGAACACATTCATATTCCAACAGAAAATGAAGCTAGTCTTAGAATTTATTATAGGAGATGCTAATATACTGATAAAAAATAAAAGAAAAAAATATATTCAGTAGGAATCCAAGGCACTAAATGCTTATTATTCAAGCAAGTACTTAAACTGTAAACAAGTACTTACACTGTAAGCAAGTACTTAAACTGTAAGCAAGTACTTAAATTGCAAGCACTTGCTGAATGTGCAGATCCTGAATCAGAACGTAAACTTCTGGTGTTTTTCCTTTAAATCAAGTAAATTTCTTTATGTAGAAAAGAAAAATGATTGCAGCTTGGACAATTTCCTGAGAGTTTCAGGGGTGAAGAGAATCCAGATAGATCAACAAGGCAAAGACAAGTGCTCCTCTGAGTTGTATGGAAATCAAGCACCTGCAGATTAATGCTGTCTGAAACACAAAGATGTTCTGATAGGGTCTTCTATTTTACTTGGCTTGTGAGCTGTGATCAATCTAAAAATGCCTGAATAGCAACTCTGTTCCTGTTCAAGCAATCCCTGCATGCTTTTTGAAAAGTTGGCATTTTAAAGGTCATGGATGAATAGGTTAATGAATACCTTTATAAGAAATTGTGTTTGTTTAAACTCTTACGCAGCTTTGAAAATCCTGGTCCTGACAGCACTCATGCTCCTCTCTCCTGCAGGTCAATATTTTCTGCTTTGTTTTTATCTTCTGTGGATAAAACTACTTTTATCTTCTTTACCAAGTCATAAATGTTGCAGCAGAAACTGCACTGGTGATTTTCTTCTTTTTTTAATCTTGATTCTCCCATGAAAAAAGCATACTGTACGTAGCAAAAAAGATTATGCTGACCAAAGCCAAGTCAAGTATCAACTACTGTAGCATTCCCATCCAAATTAATTCTCACTACTCATCTTGCTTTTTACATCTGTTGAAATATGGTTTCTATTATGGTTTTGGAAGATTTCCATTTACTGTAAGTTTCAGACAGTATTGATGAGGTCACTGTTTACTTTGAATAGCTCTTTGATAGCAAAAAAGAGAGAATGTCCAAGAAGCATGGCACATAATACATTATTAAATTAATCATATGAAAGTTGCATAGAGATGTAACCTCTCTATAGCCTAACAGCATAGCCTTAGGGGACAGCTGTCCCACAACTCCATGACAGAGGGTTCTAGTGTAATTGCAACAAGTGGTGTTGCTTATTGACAGATAACACCCATGGGAATTCTGCCTGCCAAAGACATTGTGTGCAGCTGTATAAACCAGATAAGCAGACTGGAGAACAATAGGGTAAAACATGCTATCCCACACACACCTTTTTGTAGGGTATTTCTCCAGCTAATACTTAGGTAGCAGAAGACAAACTCCTCATATTGTCTGTAAGTGGCTGAAACACATAAGTCCCATGCTTCCCAGATAAGCCCCTGAGAACAGATGTGGATTACAGTCAAAAGCTTTATCTAGGTGTATGCCATGATTAGACATTCAAAGGCAGTTTGTGATTATGTGCTACTATTGAAGAGGCCTTCACACTCTTTCCGTGTATCCTGCCTCATTTTTTAAGCCTCTGCACTGGGAGCCCTCCAGCAGCTATATTGCTGCGGTGGGTCAGTTAGGTAAGCTTACTGATTTGTCTAAAAAAAGACTCTTTTTTGAAGTTTTAGTTTAGCATATTTATTTACTTATTAATGTAAAAAACACTTGAGAACCTCATTTGCATGTAAGCAGAGCCCCAGTCTCATCTGGTAACTATATCCCATGCAGTCAATGGAAACACCTGAAGTGTGAAGTACTGCTGCACTGTATTGCTCTGCTAAAGCGCAGATACAAAAGGATATCCGTGCAGCTTCTAATTAATTCACATGCTGTGAGGTGCGCAGTAAAAATCCCTGTCTTCCAGGGCTTGTAACTGCTTTATTTGCAGAATCATCATTTAACTTATAAGATAACCTGTCAGCTAGCTGATGAAATAGTCATGCTTGACCATCAGAAAAGGAAAACTCTTTTCTTCATAAGAATACAAAGTTGGCTGAAGTGAGTGAGTGAGAATCCTACAAGACACTGGGTTTTAAATTATGAGTAAATGACTATGTTATGGAAAAAAAAGAGGAGCAATTAAATCTATTTTCTCTGTCTAGCGTATTCTTACTAAATTTTAAGGCAGTTCGAGGAACATGATTTTTGTTCGCTAAAAGATATTTTAATGCAAATAATTGTTTAATTTGTCACTTTTGCTTGCCAAAATATTTCATGTTTAACATGGATTGCACTTGTTAAATATTCTAAATGAATTTTGTCTCCAATATTTCTTTTAAAATGCAGTGCAAAAATACCCTGTTTCCTTTGTCTTTTATGTGCCAAAGTATTTCAGTCAGTACATAAAGCGCATATGTATACTTATACTTCAGAAATGTTTCAGTGACAAGTTTCACGCACTCTTCAGGATAGACTGCGAAGTGCTGGATTTGGCAATCCTTCTTAAAAAATAATTGTCTTTTTTCATAACAGTAGTGATTTCCCTTTTTATTTGTGGCAAATTACAAACTGCTCTGTACTTCTAAAGAATTAAGTTTAGATCCCTACACGGTGAAAAACAGGTATACCTTCTTCAAATAAAAAAATAAACTTTGGCATTTAGTATAAATAATCAGTAATGTAAATATGGAAACACACGTTAAAGTGCAGCCAATAAAAGTATATTTAGAGGCAAATATTGAAGAAGCATAAACAAGACAAGAATATTTAACATGAAACAAGGCCATGAAGAAGCTCCATCTGTAAAACTGCAGCTCTCCTGGGAGACCACAGATCTTTAGGGATGTGCAGATTCTTGAAGCGCCTTGAAAGGAAAGCTGATGGATCAGTTGGCCTATACACAGGCACACCTGCACTGTGGAGAGTTTTGTAGGAAGTAAGATTATTTTCATAATTTGAAACTTTCAAGGTACACATTGAAATGACAGGGAACATCCAAGAAAAAAAAAAAAAAAAAGTTGCATTTCCTACAAAGAATACTACTAAATCCTGAATATGTGCTTGTGCATGCATGCATGTATAGTTAGAGGCATGTAGAGCCATGCATGCCTAGATGCAAATGGAAATATGGTCTTAAGCATGAAGAAATACCACAAAAAGTATTTGGAATAGATGAGGAAAACTATATAAGGCAATGCATTTCAGGTGAGAAATTCAGTTTTAAATCTTTTAGAAGCAATGAATACCTTCAGCAGAGGTAAAGGAGCACCTAGATTTCTTCAAAAACTCATTTTGATTAATTTAAAAAAATGCATGAAATCTAGATGATTTTTGCTACTAAGCTCTTCTGCTCTAGTCGTAGAGAGGAAGAAAACTGGCATGCTTAAACATAAATTTGGCTGCATTAGTAGGAAATCTACTGTAGTCATAAATGGAAAGTATTCAAACTAAAATGTCAGTAGTAGAAGATGACAGGAGTCAGTGTTAGAGGTCCAGATTTGAAATATTTACACAAATATAATTTAGACAGCAATGTGGAAAGCAAAGACTTCCAAGTTTGCAGATAGCACTTAATTAGCAAGTACTGCAAATAATGAAGGAATGTACAGTCAGAAATCAGAGACTGGATGGAGGAAAAGCTTAAGCTGTCAGGTGAGAGAAGCTCTAATCACAATGGACTTTTCAAAAAGCATCTTACAGAACATTTTTAATGTTAAACTTCTGTGAAAAATTTAACCTTTAAAAATGTTGGTAATAAGTAAATACATGGCTGTTGCTGTTGGTTTTTTTACTGTGTGTTGTTTTTTTTCCTCAGAGGCTCAGGCTTCTAGCTCTAATAAGCATGTTACATTCCACTGTCCCTTGCAGGAGCTTTGGCCTAGATACACCAAAACACTTAGGCACTTACAGGGGTATTGACAAAACAGAGCCCCAAATCAGTATGCACCTATTCCACAAAAAAAGAAAAAAAAAAAGAAAATCTATCAAGGAATTTCCCCACAGTGCCTAACAGCCTGCTTCTTTGCATTCTCAGCACAGCCTTCATTGGGCAGTAAGTTGACAGGGAGCTGCCCTCAAAATCTCGCGCACGCCATGGTGAGGATCACTGAGAACCAAGGAGGCCATTCCCTTCCTCAACAGCTCAATACCCAGCTCAGTCAGGGTCAAGACTCAACCAAGATAGAGAAATGGGTTCTTTACTTGTCTAAGAAAATTTCTAAAATCATAGAAATGCTGACTATTCCAATGTCCTTCTCACAGCAGATACAGCTCAGGCAACCTGTGGCTTTGTTTAGCCAAATCTTGAAAATCTCCAGGTATGGAGATTGCCACCTCTTCTCTGGGTTCCAGGACTGTGCTACGCACTTGGTTTAAAAGTTTCTTTTTCTGGTCAGTCTGAGCCTCTCAGGCTGCAGTTTGTGATGACTTCCTCTTCCTACGCCTACTACCACTATTGAGAAGAGTTTGATTCTGATATTTTCCTACCTCCCCTTCAGGTAGTTGTAAGCTGCATTTAGATCCCTTTCACTAAGGAGCTAAGAAGTCCTTACTTAGCCAAGCAGGTCTTCTGCTGAAATGCCCCACCTTCTAGCACAACAGGATAGTTTGCTCCTGAGCTTTCAAAGAGTTTTCTTAAAAATCAGCCCGTTCTCTTGATCACTTTTTTCTGTCATGGCACCATTCTGCCTACCAATTCCCTGAACTCTCCTCTCTCAGTTTGCTACTTCCCTTCTCAACCTTCATCTGGACCTTGGACTCAGTCATGTCATGGTTGCTGCTGCCCGGGCTGATTTGTCACCAGTTCATCCCTGCTTTCAGCAGCAGGAAAAGTGGAGCACTGCACCAGTATGTCCCTCTAGAATTTGCATTGGGAAATTACAGATTTTAATAGCAGCTAAAATAGTGCCCCTAACATTAACATTCTTTAGTCTGCCTCTTCTTTAGAAAATTGATGAATTTGGGTTAATATTTAATGAAAAATGAAAAATGCTGATATAACCAATATATCATTGCAAATGACTGTCATGCCTTAGAGCTTATCCAAATAAAATGTAAATCTAAAGCTGTTCAATCCTTTCCAAAGACAGTAACATACAGTTCACTTTGAAGTACTGTTATTAAAATAAAAGGAATCCCACATATGATTTAAAGTTGGAATTTTGTTTATGACTTAAAATTGAACTAAGAGTCAAACCCTACATATGTCAAAGCATTTTTGGTTATGACCTTTGAAATCACTTTTTTTTCCTCCATAAAAAGTAACCTTATCTTCAGGAGATGTATGAGAAGAGAGTTTAGACCTTTGAGTGTCAGCAAAGGGTACCGTCTTCTTGATGTAGTTACGCAGACAGACAACTTCTTCAGAGAAATTAGACTGCTGCTTAAAATTCAAAGCAGCAGTGAAAGTCATATAGCCTAAAAGCTGAGAAGCATAATTAAAACCTGAATTCACTGAGGGTATGGGACTACTTATTGCAAACCAGTTAATATTTCTGACACTTCAAAAGATTGAAAATACCACATCAGTATCTCTGCTATGCTGTGTCCTATTGCTTTGGTGTCTTGTGCATCCCACATGCATCTCAGGGAGCTCCCCAGCCTCAGAGCGCATTTTGGATTGACATAATTTTTATTATTTGCAAATAGATAGATGAAAAAGTAGTAACAGCTAATATCCAAAGATAAGAGCATCCTGTTCCTTGCTGTGTTATTCCAACTTAATTTCACTAAGTCCCTCTGATTCTGCAAAGGTATTAATGCAGCAATAGACCAGACTGTAGAGTGCACTAAGCAAAGAAAACACTCAGCATGTGGGAAGTTAATGAACAGAGTTCCGAGATCAGCTGCTAGCTCTGGCTGCATCGGTGCTGTCATCTTAGCCTGAGGTTTAAATTTACACTTGAGCCCAAATTCCTTAATCATCAGATCCGCCTGCAAGTTGGCTTTTACTTGCTCTTCATCTGAGAAAGCCAACTGGCTTTCCAGGTAGGGAAATTCAGGCGCTACTTTAATTCTGTTCTGACAGCAGAGATAGGATTCCAGAAAACTTTGTAACTGAATTTGTGTCCAAATCTGAGCAGGTCTACAGAAGGTGACACATGTTGACCTGTTGTTACCAGGCTTTAAGAATACTGAAATTTCCAACAGTTTAGCCATGAATGAATATGTGCCCAAAATATCATAGAATCATAGAATCACAGAATCATAGAATAGTTAGGGTTGGAAAGGACCTCAAGATCATCAAGTTCCAACCCCCCTGCCATGGGCAGGGACACCTCCCACTAAACCATGCCATCCAAGGCTATGTCCAACCCCACCTTAAACGTCGCCAGGGATGAAGCATTCACAACTTCCCCGGGCAACCCATTCCAGGGCCTCACCACCCTTACAGTAAAGAATTTCTTCCTCATATCCAATCTAAACTTCCCCTGTTTAACCCACACCTTTTACTTATTACTGTCTATTTGTGAATAAAATTGTCTTCTCAAGGCTTGAAAACATTCTGTCATGCACTTACATGTGGGCTCTTATGCTCTGCTACATTATTTCTGAACACTGCATGTTTCTGCTTTAAAATGCACTACAAATATCCTCCTACTCATGGTGGCTGCCTTGATAGTAATGAAGAAAACCCAAAAACCAACTGACAAATTTCTGATCAGAAGTTACTCTCTGAACAAATGATCACAGGTTCATACACAATGCAAAATCTCATAAACTCATTCTGAACCCTCACATCAAGACCATGTTTACGTTTCTTTCCATGTGCTAGTATTAAGGCAATCTTTCTTGTATACTGGCATACCTGCAACTTTCTCCCAGACTCTTTCAGCCTGGTGAGATTTTTGTTTTTCTCTTGGGACTTGAAAATACACTCATTTCCTTACTTCAAAGATTATCCTCTCACTCATCTGCTATCTCTATCACCCATCTCTTTGGCTCCCTTTACAATTCCTCCCTTCTACATTACATTAAACGGCAAGACTCCTCATTCACTATATTTTTTGGTTCCTGGCTGTTATTTCTGTTCATGATTGAATGTTCTTGTTTCCAGAAAAGCATATTCCTGACTTTTCTCAAAGTTACCTCTTGTGCTTGCAGGGGCCTAACATTGTTTTCTTCCAGTATGCTTCCAGGGCTCTTCTGGGCCTTCGGAACATACTCTGAAGAAGATCTGGCAATGCTTAGTTACTCATGTGCTTAGCCCTCTGCTTATGTTATTGATCTGTGGTTTACGTTCCACTCCCTTTTCTACAGTTTTGTTATTTTGCAACTCACAATTACATTCAAAACACTGAGCTGTTTGTTTTCTGGTTTCTTTTTTTTTATGCTGATGTAGTATCCAGCGTGACACTTTCCTGACTAGCCCTTCATATACAAAGAACAATGTGTAGCGAGTAGTTCATTTGAGTAAACAAAGCATTTGTGACTATTTTGTTCTCGACTAATGTATCAGTACAAAATTTGAGAGATTGCCCTGGGATGCAGGACACAGTAAGTCACACAAGTCTGAGGATGCAGTCTGTCCGTCAGAATCAGGCCGGCTGCTCACACAAATGTGAAAGGAGGTAGGTGTAAAAATGCATTTAATTTTCAGGGTGAAAATGGATGTTCAGGCTGTCAGTCTGCAGTGGTACTAGGAGTTAGCCTCAAGCTAGCATGTGGCATGTAAACGCATACACATCCCGCCAGAGGAAACCTGCACCCCCATGACAGCAGTGAACTTCATTTCTGCTTAGCACCATGTGCTCCATTGTTTTCCAAGCAAGCTAAGATGATGAATAGATGTGCAGACGTCAAGCAGCCGGGTGAACCAAGTCCAACAAAGGAATATACAAAATGAATTTTCAGCCAATACTCTTGGCAGCAGCTTGTTTGAGATTTGCAAGAGCTGTTGCTATTCCCACCTTCAAAAATGTTACTATTTATGCAAGTCTAAACAGATGATTTTGCTGGTTGGGCACCTAAGGGTCAAGCCCCTACCTCCAAGAGTATTAAATCAGTCCTACAAAATGGAACGCTTCATCTGGCCACACCAAGGGAGGCCTCTCCTGGGATGCCTTCCAGCCCTTAGCAGCACTTCAGGCATGTGCCCTGGTCAAGACCTGTACATACGGGCTCCAAATGAGCTGTGGCACACCCTGGACTGCTCCCCAAGCTGGACTGTGGAGAGGCAAGACCCACAGCAAGCAGGGCCTGCCTGGGATGTGCAGATCCAGTATAGCCTTTTGGATCAGGAAATTTAGTAGGCTTTGTCCTGTTAGCAGGTACTTCAGCGGCTTGGATAGCGTTGGTTACAGATGGGTGAAACATCCCATTCGTTTTTTCTTTTTTACTCCCTCCTTCATTTTTACCTGGGCATGGAACACTTGAAAATGCTGCATGACAAGAAAATTATGCCAAATTAGCTCTTATTAAAAGCACTTATTTGGGAAACAAAAAAAGATATCTCACTCTAGAAATTAAGTCTATCACTATATCTTGATTAATCATAGGGAAAAGAAAGGAAACACTTCAGGTCATCTAACTTACATTAATAACTGGCAGCAGATACCTGCTTTCCCTTGCATTGCAATGCTTGAACCTAAAAGTGTGCCCTCAGCTTTAACTTGCAGACCAAGAAAATAAACAAACAAAAACCAGTCCTGGCGAGCTGTGTGTTTTTTAATGACAATTAAAACCAATCTGAAATTCACAAAATGTTGATGTCTGAGCAATAAATCCAATAAAAGAGGAAATGGGTCAAACTGAAGCCATCTAGTACTGATCTTAATCAGGGCGAATAATATTTTCCTTAGTAATAGTAACTATTTTTCTATTGATGAAACAATATTATTTTAGTTTGTAAGTTTGATTATTGGTTAATATGATTTTGACTGATACAAGCTCCAGAAATGGTGGTTTTGCACATGAATTCAGAGGGGTAAACAGAAAAAGAAAACAAGAAAGAAGAGGAGGGATTAATAATCTAGCCCTATGGTTACATGACCAGTAGAAATTTCCTTGATAACAAATGCCTGTTTTGAGGGTCCTTGTCCTAAGACATCTCGAAGATGGAGCTGTTTTTAAAACATTCTCATGAAACACAAATCAGAAGCAAGTGTTAGCGAAGGATTTTTAAGTTGTGTAGAGGCATCTCCGTATCTAGAGCATACGGCTGATACTATCGGCTTCTCAGAGACAAGGCCTGTGTCTGTTACACAATTTTTCCTCAGATGTTATTTTATGATACCATAGAACTGAGTTTTCTTCTTCACATTTTTTATATTTGTGCAACTATATAGAAAACAGTATAATTGAACTACTGCTGTTTAATCCAGTAGCTCTTTCTGTCTATTGAGCTCTTTGCCTTCCTGACAACCTGATTGGGTCAAACATTTAACCTCGCAGTTCAGAGATCAGTCAAGACTTGCCCTCATTTGACTCATGAACAATAATAAGACCCCATTTCCAATAGTCTTTGCCCTAACCAACCCAGCTACAATGGCAATTAACTTGGCAAGGTTTAAAGCTGCTTTGAAAATTGTTTAGTGTCTGAGGAATGTTAATAGCAGAACAGCTGTTTTCAGGAATCTCACACTTTGTGTTTCTTGTATTAAGAATTTTAATAATTCCTCTCCCATTGTTTGTTCTCATATGACATAAGATATAAACAGAACTCTTGACCTCAAAAATGTGTTTTTCTTGCAATGGGATTAATTTCTTATATGAAAAACAGCATTTAGTTAAAATGTCTAAAAACATTTTGCTTTGTTTTCTGCATAAGGTTCTAATTTGGATTCTTGAGTTTCTACTAACACATGTTTTGAGCAGGGGAGTGGACCAGATGACCTCCAAGGACCATTCTAACTTAAATCATTCCATAAGTGTCTCCAGTTGTTGAAGTTGGTTTAGACTCTTCTCTGTTCAGTACAGCACAGGCCGTGAAGGAATCAATTTCAACAGCTGAATCACACTAGCCCTGACTTAGTTTCTGAGGCCAGTTTTAACCTGCTGCACACAAGGAATGGTTTATAAATCATTTGTCTCAGCACTTACAACTCCATGCATCCAACATGAGTTCTTCACATATTAACAAAATGCATCCTTCGCCAGAGGAAGGAGTTATTCTAGCCTAGATAAATGCCTCTTACTTTAAGAAAAAAAAAAAAAAAAAAAAAAAAAAAAAAGACTAGAAGCATTTAGTTAGCTTTTGTCTTTGGGAACAAGATTAATCTGGAGTTTCAAGACCAGGATGGCACTTCCTGTCATGAGTGAGAAGATGAAATCTGATATATTACCACTCAAATAAGTTATGACGTGAACATCATATAAATCAGAAGGAAAGCCTACCAGTTTTCCAGTGAGTTATAAAGTTTGGTTTTCCAACTCTAGAAGGTCATCAGAGTCTAATACTGGAAACCACAACATCTGTTTATATTGCACACTAAAATACAACATTAAAATATAAAACCAGTTCCATTTCCACTAGTAAATGTCAAAATTGTATTTGCAATGCAGCGCTCCTGAGTATGCACATTATAACAATATTTAGTTACAAGATTGCACAGCACTATTTCCACAGGACTCCTGCCTTCAAGTTCCCTTCACAGTCCTTTGTCATTCAACCTACAGTCCAAAAAATTAGACCTTCCCACCTCAGCATCAGCCCAATCACCTCACAGCCCTGTTTTCCTGTATCTCTGTTCCTGTGACCTCCATTTCCTCCTTACAGACAGATGCTTTGAGTCAATCTTGTCCATCAAGCTCCTTGTCCTAACACACCGCTCCTGTATTTGTCTTTGGCCATCTTTGTAGTGGAGACAGAAAGCTTTGTCTTTTACATGAGCTGAGCAAGGAGACTAGAAATGGAGAGTGCTGAGGCCTCACTTCAAGCACTTTTGGTACCACAGCTTGACTTGATCTAGTGCAAAAAAAGCCCAGCTCACTACACGCTATTTTGATCAGTTCACATAGGAGTCTTTCAGAGCTGTGACTTCAGAAGCCTAGCAATCCTCTACTCGACATTTGCAGACTATTTTCTTAAAAAAAAATAAATAAAATTGTTTTTTTTTTAAAGATTCTTAATTTATTCAAGATGCAGTTCCTCATCTACAACAAAGAGCACATGCTGAATGCCTCAGTCACCCCTGCCAAATTATATATTTCTGTTTCAAATTGCTAAAGTTTTACACAAAATAAGTAACTAGAATATTTTAATATGGACAGAATGATGTATTTTCCCCTAATTTTGTTCATGGAAATAGTAATTTTGACTGCAATTTTCCAGAAAGATTCAGCCTGAGGCAGATACCCAGTATGCAAAATTTCAGGCCAAGTAGTTAAGGATTGGCAAAGTTAGAAGCAACAGAAAAATGACTTTGCAATGGAACTTCTGGGCAATTTTAACAAATGGTGCCACCAGTCCAACCTACAACATATACAAAACTTACTTAAAAATTCATTACTTTTTCTGGAAATCCCAAACATTTTATTTTATTTTTTTTTCATCCCCTAGAAATAGCTTGGTACAAATTTTCTGGATTTGCTGTCTCCATGAATACTCCAAGTGACTGCTAAACACAAAGAAGTACATCACTGAAAGCATGAGTTTCATCAAGGAAGGCCATCTTACAGGAATCAGCAGGTGAGAGACTCAGCATGTGTAAATACAGATATTCACAAGACTGCCCACATCCTTTGCACTGTGACAAACATTCCCATGTAAGAAGAAATTACTTTTGATGCAGTTTCAGAAGCAGCAAAGGTTTTAAAATTATTGACAGAGACAGCTAGACTAGAGTTAGCACTGAACATTATTTGTATTCATATGAAGATGCAAGCATGAAGTTTCATACTACTTCAAGATATGTTTGCATAAATATCATTTTAATATTATCAGCATTACTTATGAACTTAAAATGTTTATGCATATATACTTGCATACGTACATACACCCATTAAACAGAACCTTTATACTCATATATAATTTTGCATTGAAAATTCAAGAATACCTTTTTATAAGATCACTCTTTTAGCTTCTCAAAAAGCGGAATTTATTCAGGTCTGATGTTATTCTTTTTCCTTTTGATGTTGTTGAATAGAACTTTCTTCATTAACATGTTACATTATTGTTTAATTTAGTATGAACAGTAGTCCTTGAGCATATTTTTAGCACTTGCCAGCAAACTGATTGACTAAGTTCAATTTTCAGGGGCTTTCAGACATCTTTAAATTGTGCAATATAAAGTCAATGCAGAAAAGCTAACTTAAAGAACTTTTAAGTCCTGGGAAAGGAGGCAATGGTCATATATTGATTATTCCACTTGTGAACATCGACTTTGATCATGAAAAGCAAGGCATACCAATTAGAAGATTGTTTTCTCACCATGCTCAGAAACTTCCTGTCTTCTCTGCCATGGCATCAGGTCCACTGATGTCACAATCCCCTATCCCTCAGCAGTTGAATTGAGACTCAGTTTGATTTGCACAAGTCAGATAGCCCTGATACAAAGAAAGCTTTCACTTACTGAATACATGTAGTGTCAGTTTGGCCTAATTTATTCAGTGTGTCCACTAGTGGTTCACAAAGCTAGACAATAAGAAATAAGAACATATTTTATGCATTATTTTCTATACTAAAAATAGTCAAAATTATAAAATGGCTAAAATTTATCATAATCTATGGAGGAGTTCAAGTATTTTAAGACAGTTGTTAAATAACAGAATTAAACAGGCAGCAGAAGCCACACTCTGGGCCTGGTTTTGTACTGTTTCCAAAACTGTGAACAACTGAAACACTTCAGTTTCCATTCTCACATCTCCTGTCCTCTTGTAGAGCAACTTTAACCCATTCTCTGCTCATGCTCCCCATGGAAACTGTTTTCATGGCCTCAAGAAACAGAACAGTGCTTGAGGAATGCTCCGCAGCAGTTTTTCTACCCACGCTGGCAGCACTTCACCCAGGTTGCAACTGCCAAGGCTTGACTTGATGCTGTACCATTTAGAAAAGAAACAGTTCTTTAACCTGGCAGTGCCACCTGGAATCAGCTTGGGTTTGTTAAAAATATTAGCAGTTTGGTCATTTACTCCACAGAAACAACATGCCACAAACTTTTTAAGCTGAAGGAAAATTATGAGGTACCCATATGAGGTCAAAGAGGATCAGGAAAAAAGCAATATGCTCTGAAGTTAAACTGACTTGTTCATGGATAAAACAATAAAGAGTGGTCTCATGAACATTGCCCAGGGAACATTTTGCCATCTACAAATTCAGCAGATGAGAAACGGACTCTAGACAAAAAGATCAGAAGCTTACGTAGATGAATAAGGATTAACAATACATGATTTTACTTTTTATGCACGCAGAAGACCCAGTCTGTTGGCACGAAAACACAAGCAAGAGTTAATAGTATTGCACACTGATTGAGAGATACTGGTTGCTCTCTCACATTACACATGCACACAACAACCTTCCAGCAAAGAGCAGTGTGTGTCCTGAAAGAGCATCATAACAAAGCGGGAGACAGCTGCAGCTGGGTCAAGCGCCCATTCTACCTTATTCTGTAAATCAACAGGTTTAGTCCTGCAGAGAGGACCAAACTAGGCCCTTAAAAAAATTACAGGACTAAATATTTCCTGTTTTTTCCAAGATGAACCTTCACAATGACAGTTTTGTAATCCTATAGATTATTCAGTGCACTAAGATTCACTGTAAGAAAAGCTTTGCTCCACTTTTAAGAAGACTGGAAAACCTAAGGGACTACGTTACTGAAAATGGGAATTAGGGTATGTCTGCATTACATAAAGTAGTTTCATGTTTGAGATACACAGATTATCTCCAAGCACCCTGCAAAGAGTGCACTGCTCACTCCTGCCCTCAAAGCATGGCAACTTTGTGGTCATACAGAATGATTCTTGGTGTAGCATAATCTGTCTAGGCCAGGGAATCGCAAAGCGGTAGTATATTGTGCCCTTGTAAAATGCTTTTATATATATATATATATATATATATATATATATATATATATATATATATATAAAGAAACAAACCAAAACACCAAACTGTTCCCTTATCATTAATTTAATGATTAATGAATTTGCAAATGTTACACTTAAAAAGTAATATAAACTGATTTGGAAAAGGTACTTTAGAATTTATAAAAAACAATTACGACAGTGCAAGGCAAAGAAATTCCAGTTAAGAAGGAAATCAGGAGCTAAATGAGTAAGCTTTAAAGGCTCCTCCATGCAAGGAGAAGAATATTGCCATATTGAAGCAGTATGCTTTGAGTAAGTAAAACTACATTTCAAAAAAAGCAGTAGCTGTATCTGTGACCTGAAAGCCTAGATATTTTGGGAATTTTTCTTCGAAGTTTTCAGTTTATTGTCAACAGCTTTGTGATGTCAGTTCTGCTACTCCCTGTTAGGTGCATGTTCTTCACACAAAATTCCTCCTGACTGACACAAGTAGGCACTTTTAGTGAAGCAGTTTAGCACTGAAGTCCACTTCCGAGGCTTGTGAGAGCTCCTAGTTATAATCTTTTTTGTGTAGATGTCAAAAGCTAACCTACATCCAGGGCTATACACCCAACATCACAGGCTGGTTACAGTAACTACTGTGGGGACATAGAAACAGAAACAGAAAAAAGGGGCAGTTTCCATAGGCTAGCATCAGAAATATTCCTCTTTTCCGGGAACAGGCTGTTGCGCAGCCACACATCTTCTGAGTTGTCAGTAGAAGAGAGCAAACTGTCTTCTGCCTTGTATACTAAAAAAAAATTATTCCTCAATGATTTCTCTTTTTAAGTTCTAAAATCAGTACCCTTCTTATTAACATAGATAGCCCTCTTGGGAACAAAGTAAGTTTACTCATTAATGTTCTGCTTTCTGAAAAATTGATTTCATTGTCACAATCAGTGAGATCCTAATGAAAGGGCTGTTTGTATCGGAGCTAACTTTTAATCTCTGCACAAGTCTGTAAAAGCAAAGGCCCTGAACCACCATAAACTCTTGGCAGTTGTATGTTCTTTTGAAAGTGCTGAACATGACAAACTTACTCTCATGGTTCAGTTTGCTAATATTTGCATAAGAAATGAAAAATGAAGCTACATCTGAATAATGAAGTACCTTTCTGAGAAAGTGAGAAGGAGAACATACAGGGAGGAAAAAGAAATGCGCGGTTCAGTTTTCTGCTTTGGATTGGTGTAATGGAAAATGTTATTCCCCAGTCACCTTCTTGACTCCTATTTATTACACAATGTCCTCTTGCTTTCCAGTTCAGCTCTTTCAGGCTTTCATGTTTCTCCCGAACAATTTCTTAGATACCGTAGGCCAAAAAATTAGATCTGCTCTTTTTAACGTGTAGCCAAGTTTAGGCCAGACACTCAGCTGGATAAAACCACAAACTCTCAGAAGAGTCAGTATCCCAGAGACTGCACTTCCTCTGTCTACCTACTGATTAGTAAACTGCCACATCTTTAGCCGTGTTCATCTCCTTTTCTTTATTTTTCTAACAATGAAACACCAGAAGTCCATATCCCCAGGTTTTGTTCCTGAACAGTGTAATTCTCATAAACATTGAGTTGCTGATGTTTGCTTGACACAATCTTTTGTCAAGCTACATTATTCCTGGATAAAACTGAATCATTTTTTCCAGGGCACTTGAAGGCAGTACTTCTGAGGATTGTATTCAGTAGGAATCAGAGCGGAAAAGGGCTTCAGGATCTGGCTGAGCACTACGCAATGCTCTTTTTCACTCAAATGTTTCAGATTACAAGATGATACACATGTTCCTTTCATGAGATTTTGAAAAGACCTAAAAGTTGTGATTGTAAGGCTTAGCCTAACTGGCTTTTATTTCTTAATTCAGTTGTTGTCATAATAAATTTTCTATAGACTGAAGAGAGAAAAGGTGCAAACGTGGATTTTCTTGGGGCAGTAGATATTAAAGGGAAGTTAAAAGAAGCTGACACCTTTCCTGAAGGACTGTTTTCATACTTACTTTAAAGCCTCAAATACCAGCACTGGCATTAATCAGAAATTATGCATACTAGCAACATAATATCCATTCCTAAACACACTCAGGAAGATAATTAGCCTGAATTTTGTTTCCTCTATACATGTGTGTGCGCATGTATGTGTGCAGGTGTGTACACAGAGAAGTCTTTTTCTGGTACCGCCTGAATCTCATTTTCTTGATTCTCGTGGAATATTTATCACTAGTAAAATTGACTGAATTTTTGAGGCCATGGAAAGACATATATTATCCAATCAGGTTGCTATTAAAATAAAATTGTGAAGGTTTATGAATCTATAAATTTTGACTACAAGGAGTAGGAATCATAAGCTAACAATATGGCTTGGTTCTTTTCTCTCTGATGTTAACCTGGTGATTTTGAAAAGACAGAGATGGTATCATTTTTCTCAGGTACGAAGAGAGTCACCCAGCTCCCTCTCCCTCTGCTTCTCTGCCTTTCATGCAGCTTTCTCATTCTTATTTCTTGCAGTAACTCCAAGGAAAGCTGTTATCTACAACAGCTCAAGTGTCAAAACTGTCCTTTCTAGTACTGATGGGGCATTTTGACAAGTATTGAGTGTGCAATTTCAGCTGTCATAAAGTTTAAATACTTGGGTATTGTACCTTGAAAATTAGAACCCTGTTTCTTTTCGTTTTGTTGCTGGTTTTTTTTTTTCTCTAGATTCTCTGCTATGATAGTAGCAGTAGTAGGAGATAGAATGAAAAAATAGTAAAATGTAGCAGTAGTATTACCAAGCTACCCAGCTTACAAGCATGTATACTGTGCTGCAGTCAACATTAAAAAATCCCAAACAACCCAACTATTAAATGTGCCCCCCCAATTTTTGACTAGAACAGAATTAAACTCTCTTGCATATTTTACCAAATGCATCTATTCTAAACAGCAGTATTTGCACAGGTGTTCCCTCTTCACTCCAGGGAGGGAGACAGCAGGGCAAGAATAGCTCTGAGAATTGATAGTGGAATATTGGCTTCTCAGAAGTCTGCAGGAAAATCCTACTTTACCTCAGTGGGAGCAGAATTTCTGCCAGAATTTCCAAGAGTTCATATAGGGGAACAGCCTTATTACAATATCTATTTGGAGACTAACCTGCATTCATTGTTCTAGTATGCTGGAGAACTTAGAAGCAGTTTTCTTGCTGATTACAATATTTATTTGGAGACTAACCTGCATTCATTGTTCTAGTATGCTGGAGAACTTAGAAGCAGTTTTCTTGCTGACTCAGACTGTTGGGTGTTGAGGTTGTCTAAGGCAAAACCACTATTAGCTAAGGCTAAAATATTTTTTCTTTGCAGCTCAGATGTTGTCTGAGAACTACAGAAATCTTCATTCTTATGCAAGTTTTTCTTACAGGTTTGAGACTGCCCCTCCAATAAATATTAAGGGGCTCAGCTACAAAGCATCTGGATTTTATTCTTTGCTTCTGCATCAGCTGGCACAATGAGGCTAGGAAGTAGTGTAATAAAGTCATAAAAGGTAATGAGAAGACAGTAGTACAGTTGGCAATGTGTTTGCTGCTTTTGTAGGCAAAGAAATACAATAACATCCCCACAATTTGCAATACCCAGTTCCTTACCTTAATGAAACACCTTTTGTATGGATGGACAATTTGTCTTTTATGGAAAAACACTTCATAATGACTTTGTTAACAGCCACAAAAAAAACAGATAGCTGGCTCCATAAGGAGTGGCCTCCATAAAGGGAAAGATTTTCTCTGCTGTAGGAATCCTAAAAGCCAAGGCTTAATTACAAGGGACAGGCCTGGGCGTGCCTTATGAAGCTTGTTTCTTTGCTGTTGTGAAAAAAGAACAGCATCTTCCCTTATCTAATTTCCTACAGGCATGTTTACAAAGACACCCCCTAATTTTAAGATATATGTGCCTTGTTAGCCACAGTGAGACAACTGACACTTACTGCAGCAGCAGAACAGCAGAGACAAAGATTTGAGTCTAGCTGGTTAGCTGTCCATCCACTCTGCATTCTGTACAAAATCAGAACCACAAAGCCTATGCTGTCTAAGGTTTTGCACTGACATAATTTTCCATGGAAGTAAAAGCTTCACTTCTGCCAACTTCAGGTTGAATAGGAAGAAAAAAAAGTATTTGGAAAACACACCTATTACTTGCCTATTTTCTCCTTCCCTGGAAGACACTTCTAGTAGTTCTAGTTGACAAGGACCTATAAGAGAAAAAGTGCTTTTAAGTGAGGGATAAAAAAGGATGCTTGTAACCTGTAGATAAATTGTAATGCATGCTAAAATACCTATTCAATCTGGTGCACCACTATTATCTAAGCTTTGACTGTTTGTTTGAAAGAAACAAAAAAAGAAAAGACAAAAAAGGAAAAAAAGATATTTTCAGTTGAGAGTTGAAACCATGACAGTAATATTCTATTTCAGTGTGACTGCCACAAGTCCTGCAGGAGCATATTGAACATTTTGGACACATATTTTTTGTTTTTAGCTTTGCCATAACTGAAAACAGCTAGGAATAGCTGTTTACTGCATATGTATTTTACAGTTGACATTAAACAGTGCTTTAAATTTCACCTGCCAAATATATTAATGTGTCCAGTTGTGTGTGAAAGCTTTACCTATGTCTGTGCATGAAGATCATGTTTTAGGAAGCTCCTACATAAATTGGCTTTTGAAGTACCGCAGTGTACCTGAAGACTAGCAGGAAGGAATACAGTAAGTAACTCCATTTCAATCAAATGAATTGATCAGGTAACATTAAACAATATTGAAACGACGATACTTGTCAGTATATAGTACCAGGATGCAGTTTTCAGCAAGCAGAAGACTTCATTTTTTGCTGCTATTTTAGAGGACAAGTTTGAGGGCAGATGTGGCATCTCAGTACCTAGCACACTCTCTGACACCTAAAAAAGAATAAGATTAATACAAATACCCAAATGCATGCTAGCAGAGCCCAACTGTATTCTATCATCAGCTAATCTGTATTACACATGAGCAGTAGGAATTTCATGTGTTGCACTCCGAAATGCATCTAGAGAGCACTGATGGTCATTACTGAACTGACTGATATCAATTCTGCAGCATACTCACCACCTTTTGTAGTCTTGGGTTTGTTTTTTTTTTCTTTTTTATGTTTAATTCCTTCAAATTACTGGAAAAGTCATGGACTAAGCAGGCAGTAAGACACAATGCATAGCACTCTGCCCCTCTGTCCTTCACATAAACACACAGTTATATCTTTCTGATTACATGGGAAACTCATGGGAGAGCCAGCTTTCTTCATCTCATATGAATGGAACTTTCATTAAGGCCGATAAAAACGTTGAACTCACATGAAAGAAACTAGAGCCCCTAACCTGAGAAACAAACACTTCTGTCTTTGGCTGTTAGCAGACCTATGAGGATACTAGCCTGTGAGCTCATCAGAGAAGAACTGTGAAAACAGGAGGTCAACAGACTCACAGTCTTTCCTGTTTCCTGCCTCAGAGCTCTCCTACTGGGTCTAACTACTGCCCCTAGCCGATTTCCTGACTTGCTATAACCTAATTCCCCTGCTTACTCTCCCCATCATACAAGCTGATGGAGAAGGTCTACCCCCGGGAGTGCTCCTTTATTTGGCTCTTCTTTGCCAAACTAAACTTTCTTACAGGCTTTCCCAATTTCTGCTGCTACTCCTAGGGTTTAATGAAGCTATGAATGCTTGGCTGAGCAACCACTAACTTGACCCAAATCACATTAATATGTTGACTTGACAAATTAATGACAAGTGTACTATTCACCATCTCTTTACCATCAAAAGGCTGCCAAATGGCTGTCATTAGGTAGTGGCAGACTTGCTGATTTCTTCATCAACAATCCATTGTCTTAACCTCTCTTTTTAGTTAAGTGAAACAGTGAGAGTATTAAGCTGTTAAGAGTTGTCTTGAAAATGCTCCCAGTCAACAGAAGACAATTTCAACCAATAATGGCAATTTGGCAACCATTTTAAAAAGATCACCTCACACTGTCTCATTTCTAGATAGCAAAAGTCCTGCACAGCTGACCCCAGGGTTGTATACACAACAGGAAAGCCGGGTAGTGTATACAGGGTGTTCTGTAGGTGGGTTTCATTCAAGAAAGTATAAGAGCATTGTGCTCTAAGGCTGTGTTTGGTATCTTCCATGCTTTGAAAAAGAATCTCTGATTTCTGACTATTGCTGGAATATCTTTGACTTGTTCCATATTCATAGTGCTTTTCTCTAGCTCATGATGTAGCTTTCTCCTCAAGGATCTTTGACTTAGGTCTGTAATATGAAGCAATTAAAAGCTGCATCAATTTTTAAAGAAAATCTTTTAAGAAAAAAATTTTATTAAAATGTTATTTTAATAAGAAAATCACATTTTCCTTTCTCCAGAACCTTATCCTGGAGAATAAGATCATGGTTATGTGGAGAAGAGGAGAAAAGAGGTAGTTACTGTCTGCAAGAAAATGCTATCTGTCTTTCTCCACAGCTGTCTCATTGATACATATTTAGTTAAACCCAGTGTTCACCTTTCATTTAGCTTTGACATCTGCTTCTTCTGTTTAAACCAGAAACATGGATTGTGTTCCAATCAGTTGTATCAGTTTCTCTTATAAGGGATATTATCATTACCTAAAAGTCTTGTCTTGCTTAAATCCTTGGGCTTCAATAGCTACACCAACAGCGTCTGCAAATACAAGAACCTGTCAGAAATTGCTGTTACATCTTCTACACACAGCATATCAAACAAAAAATATCAAAAATATCCTGTTATGATGAAAAAATAACTCAAGATTTCACACAATCATTTGTAACATCTGCAGTTATAATAAAAATTATAAAGTAATGTAGCAACTTCATTCCAGAAAGAGGGTTACATGGGTGAGTCAAGTCCAAAAATGCCACACCACAACACTGAGAAAAACAGATGCATGGCTATCTCATCCACACACATGATCTGAAACATACTGAACTTTCTGCTAATTCAGTGACAACCATTGCTACAAAACTACTGTTTTAAGTGTATGTATCTCATCTATGCAACAAGACTGTATATAAAATGCAACTTAGTCAGCAGAACAGTTCTCTCTCTGCATTCAGTATCTGAGCTGCTTAGTTCTCAGATGAAAATAGTATCTGACTACATTTAGTTTCTATTACCACTGCAGAGTAAATGTAGGGATAGCTAAATTGAATGAGGGTTTCTTTCTTGTTAGTTCATGTTTGAGTTTAAGGCACAATTACTACAACCGATAGGATGCAAAGCAATGACATCAACTGTCTTATATTTGTCACCATTAGCACTGACATTGGTCCACAGAAAAGAGATTTTCAAGTCAGAAAAGTACCTTTGGGCTGAAGTTAATTTAGCCCAACTGTTCTAAAGACTCAGGAGAGAATATGTAGAGATGCTGCCTCACAATGCCATCCTTGAGTAGAACCACATTACTATATGATATCTCTAAAAAAATCCACTGTCTTCATTTACTGTTTCAAAGGATTGAAAGACAGGGTTAAACAGAGTTCCTAAAGTGGAGTTTCTACAGAACAGAGGCATTGGACCTAAGACTGAAATTGTCAAAGACTCTGTCTAGCCCCACAGGCACCTGTGGTCTACACATGTCCAGGTTTTTGCTAGTCAAGGACTACAGGTTGCTCAGCTTTTTTGTGTGCCTGGAACTTAAGACATCATGTCAAAGCTTAACATCTGTTGGCGATTCTCAGATTTTTTATGCCAATGAGGTAAATCACTTGTATGTAAAATCAATACCATTATGAGATTTTTTAAAGACCATAGCTGATGAAGAGGTGGCAGGGAGAGGAAGAAACTGAACTCAGTGCTGCACACATTTTCAGATTGCTGTAAGTCAAGAGCACATGATCAAGGGCATATCTATATGGGGGGATGTGGATATCCACAGGTGGTGGGCAATAAATCCGGTCCAGATATGAACCTGCTAAAATTGGCTAGCAGTCTATTGAGACATGCCCGCAAACATCTTAATTCAGGAGATTGTTTCAGGTTGTGAATCCCATTCTGACACAAATGTTTCCATGACATTTAGTCACATATATATCATAGAAAGCAAGGCCAGCAAAGGGGTCATTACAGTGGTTGTCTGCTCCGGCCCTACAGTGAATGATAGGACTTGTATAAAGTCTTTAATGAACTCATGAATGCAGGTCTTGGTTTCCATAGGGAAACCTAACCACCATGACATGTGTTGGAAAGGAAATTTCAGGAGGCACAAGCAATCTAGGAGATATTTGGAATGTAACAATTTTGTGACGGTGATGTTAGACTAATCAGCTAGGGGGACCCATTGTTCACAAATAAGGAAGAGTTGGCATGAAAGTTTACGGCTGCATTGGCTGTAGTGACAATGACATGGTAGAACTTAAGAACCTGGGAAGAATGAGGACAGCAAGTAGCAGAATAATTTCCCTAGGCTCCAAGAGATCTGAATTCAGTCTAGAAAAGCTGGCTGGCTTTCAAAGACAGCCTCCTAAAAGCCCAAATTCTTGCTTTTACAATAGCCTTGCTATTGTGCAAGAAACCAGGCAGGCATTTTATCAGTGTATAAATACTCAGCTGAATAGGGAACCCTTGACTAAGCTCTATTTTGGGTATAGGCAGATAATTCCAGCAAGGCTTTACAGACAGTCTCCCGTAGTTCTTTAGAGAGGTAGACTGGATGAGAACTCTACAAAGTAGATGGAAACCTGGTCAGACCACCAGGCATCATGGACGGAAGTAAAGAGAAAAGCAGAAACAACTTTTATTCAGCCTGAAGAAGACATCAAAGGGGAATCTAATTGTTGTCTCCAACTTGCAAGGGAATGAAAAGAGTTATAGAGAAGATGCAGCCAAATTTTGTTGAGGTGTATACAGCGGAAAAATGAGATGCAATGAACACAGATTTCAGCACAGGCAATTCTGTACAGACACAAGAAAAAAGTCTTCACAGTGAAGGTGATAATCCACTGAAATTGGTTGCTTAGAGAGGCCATGAAATTTCCATGCTTGGACACATTCAAAGTTCAACTGTATATGGTGCTGGGTAATCTGCCCCAACAAGTTTTGAGTTGCTTTGAGAAGCAGGTTCGATTAGCTGACATTTTCCAATGTAAATCACTATATGATTCAATGAGTTAAGATATATTCTTCTTTTCAGCACCTCAGACTGACTATTATAAGCCACTTCCACTTAAGTTGCTGGCTCCCGTGACTCTCATTTGGAGTATCTGCTGCAACTCTTACAGAGTATGGTAGACCTCTAAGTTTTATAATATCAAGACTTTTTAGAATCAGACCTCTAAGTCTTATAATATTTAAGCTCTCTGAGGTTCTATACAGAATGTACCATGTAGCCTCTGGTATCCTAAACTAAAGTAATTAAATCAATCCTACTGTATTATAGCCTGGGCATATGGATTTACAACACAAGGGTTGTAGAATCACACCCTGTACTATTATTAAATTACTACCACCAGTGCCAAGACTGATCAGTGTGTTTGTGGCCATATTCCCCATGGTAACTGGAGCATGGAGATTTAAAGCAACTATACTGAAATTTGAAGAAAGAGAGCATCTTTCAGTTTAAAAACACAACTTGAGGGCGGTTTCTCTTAATTAAGAAATTGTTGTGGTTGTATCTGTGGTTTATCTTCTGGTTTTTGGTTACAGAATTTACTTGCTACGAAGTATTGGCAACCACAGTCAAGCCTGAAGTTATCTTTAAAATATTAAACATAACACACAAAACCAGATATTTGAAATTTTAGCCTGAGTCTAGATAGAGCAACTGGAATCAGAGGCATGCCTTGAGGGGTAAGGTACAGCTCAATCTGAGCCAGAGTGGCAGAATGAGACTCAAAAAGACCTACTAAGTGCAAGAAGTAAAATCTTGGCAAATCAGCTTTACACTATGTGAGTCAGCCAATTGCTGGCTGCAGCAGATCATATTTTAAGGAATATAAGCAGTTTGGGTTTTTTTGATTCAGGACTGCTACCTTTCACCAAAATATCTATGTTTTAAGGTCAGTTTCCCCCACTTCTTTTCTGCATCTTTAGATTGCAAGATCTTTAGCAGGAACTACCTACAAAAAAACATTGCCTATCAAGATTTCACAAAATCGAAAAGTCCTGGGTATATTTTTTTTTAGTTCTTACTCATTGAATTGCCTGGAAACATGTGTGAATTTACCTTTTGTGATAATGCTTAACAGAAAAACAAGAATACTCTAGCAAGTTACTTTAAAAAATAGCTGTGTAATTTTTGCCTGTGCACAGTAAACACTACTCTGAGCAGACTCCTGGCTGGGCGCCATTCAGACATGTAAAAACACTGAGACTGTGAAATAGTTTTATCAAGCATTTTATGTTGCAGCATGTTTAAAAACACCGAAGGAAAGTATATTAATGGGTCTTTTTATCTAGCTGTTTTCAAAATAATTCCAGTGTAAGCCAAGTAAAACATAGGTTCCCTCTTAGAAATCTATGTTGACCCAACCATTTATCCATTGCTATTCTTCACAAAACCAACAGTGAGTCATAGATATTTTTTCCCCTCAAAATTAGCAGCAGTATCCCTGCACAACACTTGCACACAGTAGAAGATATCAGGGTCAGGTTTTAATTTGTGGTCAGATTTCTCTGTGGTGCTTTACAGTCAGACCAATAAGAATAATGGCATTTGAATTCATAGTAGGAAAATTTCAAAAGTATATCAGACTGATTTTGGCAATTAAATTTGAATGCAACTGTGAATCGAATGTGCATCTTCATATACAAATTGTCCATTACATATTAATGCCACAAGACAGAAGACTTCATCACAAGAATATTGAACACTGTCTGCTGTTTCAACTACTGCATCTTCATTGCTTTGTATACCGTTCCATGGGATGGACCGGAGACTGAAATAAATAACTGTGAATGATACTTGCCTTGCTCAAGATAGGCCATGCTTATGGTTATATGGAGCACCTCCCATATAAAGACAGGCTGAGAAAGTTGAGGCTGTTCAGCCTGGAGAAGAGAAGGCTGCGTGGAGACCTCATAGCAGCCTTCCAATACCTGAAGGGGGCCTATAGGGATGCTGGGGAGGGACTCTTCATTAGGGACTGTAGTGAGAGGACAAGGGGTTCAAACTTAAACAGGGGAAGTTTAGATTGGATATGAGGAAGAAATTCTTTACTGTAAGGGTGCACTGGAATGGGTTGCCCAGGGAAGTTGTAAATGCTCCATCGCTGGTGGTGTTCAAGGCCAGGCTGGACAGAGCCTTGGGTGGCATGGTTTAGTGGGAGGTGTCCCTGCCCATGGCAGGAAGATTGGAACTTGATGATCTTAAGGTCCTCTCCAACCCTAACTATTCTGTGATTCTATGATTCAGAGAGAATGTAGCAAAACCCCAGATTCACACTAAATTGTAGCAGTGTCAAATCAAGTCTTCCAGCTATCCCATCAGCCTTTGCAATGAAAAGCTCAAGCAGAAGAGCTGATTATTTTGCCCTACAGAATACTTAGAGTCCATTCTAAACTCTGGCATTATCTAAGCTTTAGACAATCTGAGCCTTGGCTAAATGCAGACTGGTGTCCCAGACACCCGATTATAGGTTTACCAATCATTCCTAAATTCATGTTCCAGCTACAGAGTAGGCACAGCTTGTGAAGTTCAAATGTGATCCAAATAATACAGGAAGAAACTACTAATTTAAATGCCCAAAACATATTGAAACATCATGGAAAATAATAAAGACAACTAGGTCTTTCATTTTTCATCTTATTTGCTCTCTTCATTCTTGTACATTTGGGGTTTATGGTTTTCCTCCAGTTGACAGTATAACTGGTTAAGCTCACACAGCTATTTACTTTGCTTAGTAAATCAGAACTAACTTAATGAACTAAGCCTACTCTCATTTAATTTGGATTGACCTTAATGACTTCATGGCAAACTCAATAGGTACAGAGCACAGAAAGCAAAGTTGAGATGGTGCCTAGTCATTTGTTATTGCTTTAAATTGCACAGTGTATCAGAATTGCACTGAGACAAAATAAACTTCCATTTTGTTTTAGTAGTTTGTTACATCCATTTTCACTGATGCAAATGTCTCCGTAAGATTACATCACAGACTCATTCAGGTTTGGGAGGCACCTCAGAAAGGCCTCTGGGGCAGCCTCCTGCACAAAGCAGGGTCAACACTGGATTCAAATCAGGTTGTTCAGTTCCACAACCTCTCTGATTTACCAGTTCCAATGAAAAGTTATCCCCATGGAGACAATTTTTCCTTATATCTAGTTGGAATGTTCCTGTTTCAATTTATTACCACTGTTTCTCTTTCTCCCATTTTGCATCTCAGCCTTGCTCTGTCTTCACAGTAACTTGTAGGTACTGGAAGGCTGCTATTAAAAGCTGTTTCATGTGCAGGCTGAACCAGCCCAGTTCCCTCAGCCTTTGTTCACTGTGTAAATGCTCAAGCTACCTTGCCAGGTCTGCTGCAGTTTATCAAAGTCTTTCTTGTTTTGGAGGCTCATAATTGGATGCACCATTCCAGATGTGAGCTAATGAGTGTTGACTAAAGGTGTACAATCAATTCCTATGGCTATGCTCCTATTGATACAGGCGAGCATACTGTTAGCTTGCAGCCAATAAACAGGACAAACTTTTTGCTCACAAAGGCTATATCTGCATAAGATACTGATGTGCACAGTTACATCATATGAAATCTTGCTTCTTATATACCTGGTTTCTGCCTAACCAGAGGGAGTCAAAACTTTCAGCATCATAGTACATTCACTTCTTTTTTCCTTTGGTAAGAGTAAATTAAAACCTTTTCAAACTTACAAGAAGCAGCACTAATGTACCAAAATTGGCTATGTTTAAAACACTTTCTATTTTTTGCTAATTAAAGCCTTAGTTTTCCAGACATGCTACAATGTAAGTAAGTCATTAATACAGGAGAAACATGGACTCTACTTTGCTTGGCAAGCCACAGAACATAAACCTCCTTAACTGTATTTTACACCTACAGACTTCAAGCCTTGGCACACAGTTAACAGTGAGGAGATCTGAAAGCAGGTAAAATTTCTGGCATTAGACTAGAGCGTAGTGTTTAAAGCTCAGATCCACCAGCAAGCTGAAACATGGTTTAAGAAGCATAACTTTGTTGTTTTTTCTCACAATGTCCCATAGAGTGCATGCCAACAAATATAGAGCCAAATTCTGCTGTCAACTATACTAAAGTAAATCCAGAAGTACTTCAATGAAGTTCATTGAATTACACTACATTCATGTTTATGTTCAGAAGAAAAATGCTCCTTACTTTCTAAGAGAAGCTGGTCACAAGGTGTTATGAGCACACAGCTTTTCAAAGCCTAGAGATTTATCAAAAAGCTAGGTCTTGCAGAATGCTGCAGGAGTTCCTGGGTCAGGGCCTAGACTGTAGATTATCAAGTTGCCATCTGTGAGGTAAGGCAGAACAATTATCCCCGTTCAGAAACTCAGCCAACCTTGGTTGTAGCATGATGTACCACAGTTTAAGCCTTTCTCATGTAGGGTCTGACATGTGAGAGCATTCACAGAGACAGATACCAACAGCTACAGACCCAAATTCAGCACGCACTGACTTATGCACAGTGACTTTATCATGCCTCTGAGTCCTGAATTTCCTCCTCTGGAGGTAAATTGTCTCAACTGAGAGCTGTATTCCTGTTTCTAGATCTGCCATGACAAGGTCTGTAATCACTGAGCTATATAAGTTCTAGGTATACTAGTGCATAGATATATTAACTGTAAAAAGGTGAGGTAGAAGGGGTGATGTTAAATTCATTGCCGAGAGAAGGAAATAACCCCATATTTTAGGAAGGATGAAGGCATTTGATTCAGCTGAGTGTTGCTGTTTCCCTTCATGGATTTGTTCTGTTTCCTGCTCAAATCTGGCCCAGCAGCACTCAGTAAAGCTTTGTGTTGCCTCATATTCACTGCTCATGTCCCCAGATGAGGCCCTGTGCTGATTTACCATCACTTGTAGAAGTTCTGGGGGCTTCCTCGGTGAGAATGTTGTCCTACACTGATTCCGTCCTTCCCTCAAGATGTTCCACTATTCTTATCCCGCTATTGACCATCGTATGCACAGCATGTATAGAGATCAGGCCAATCATAAGAGTGTGTCTCTTTTGAACATGTTTTAGGCAATACATTCTCATTATGATTGTCACAAAAGCCTCAAACCAGTGAAAGAGGACACCTAGGGAATCACAAACAGATGAGGAGACAGAGGTACAGGAAGAAGGAGATTGCTGCACCATCCTGGTCAGAGACACTTTGCACTGAATTCAGTTTTTCTCAAATACCATTCACTGACTTGCAACAACCCAGGTGGCAAACAATGGAATCTTTTGCCCAGGGGCATCCAAGCCTACGCTGCCTGGATAGTGTGCTCATCACCAGATAGTAGGCTGGGCTGGGCTGGGCTAAGTGAGGACTCTCAAAAACACTAATGAACTTGTGCTTCTAGGCAAGCAAGAATGAAGAATCTGTGGTCCAGTCCAGCCACTGACAAGGCTGAGGACTTGGGTGCCCCAGCCTCAGTCCCTGAGACTTCATCTGCAGTTAATACCCATTTACTTAAGCATACCAGGGAGCAGGAAACAGAGCCCAAGGCTGTTCCTTAGATGGGTAGCCTAACCACTAGCCTACAGAAACGCCCTCCTCTTAGTGCTTTCTTTCTTTAAGTTGTTCTCTACACAGTCGAAATACCTCACTACAAGGGGCAAGGCTCGCTATTTGAGTGATTCACCACCCAGTCCAGGCTGGAACATGGTTCTTTCATATGGAGTCCTAAAAATACAGACAATGTAATATACTATTTAGAGCTATGTCACATTGAGCTGTTTTCTCAGCATATTTATCAAAGTGACAGTAACAACAAAGAAGTTCTGGTTTGGTTTTTCTTTTTTTAATAGACTGCAGCAGGACGGGATGCTGTTGATAACTTCTCATTTCAGCCAAAGTGTTAAACAGGCTTGGAGACTTTAGCAAGGAGCAGTTTAGTGAACCTGCCTTACTTTCAAGGACAGGCGAAGCTGCACACATGGCTGGTTCCATTAAAGGGCATACATCTCTGTTTGAACTCAGGTCCAAGACAACTCCATCTCAGACAGTTGCCGTTAATTAACCTCTGTCTGCAGTTAGACAGCTGAGCTCATCTAAAACACTCTCACAATCAAAACACCTCCCAGAGGGGTGGTTCAGCTACTTCATCTCCCTGCCATGGCTCCATCAGGTTAGTACCTATTTGTAGCTGCAGTGTCCTGCCTATTCCTTGTGCCAGCTCTGCCTTATTGGCAATCCAGTTCAGCTCTCAAAAACAGCTGGGAAATGGTTCATTCTTTTCCTGGATGAGTTTTGTGTTATTTCAGAACGTGAATTACCTTTTCACTGTGGATCCAGTGAAAGGCAGAGCTGGATTAGGTATCCTATGTGGCTAGGCACAGAGGAAGGAGAAGTGGAGAAAAGAGAATTGCTTTGGAATAACCACAGCACTCAGGAAAAGGCTGTGCTCATATGGGTGTTTAGATCAAGAGTTTTCACACAAATAAAATAGTGCATTGCAATCTTCCTAAATGAAAGTTATAATGTAATGGAAAGGCATAATCAATCAACAACCACAAAGTCAGGCCAGAATTAGCAACAAAGATGTTATGGGAAGATCTAATGCAATAACTTAAGTGATATAGGTATTCATACCAAAGAAAAACCTAAACAGAATAAGTTTGTAAATACCGTATGCTGCCAGCCTTCCTTCATTTTGCCTGGTTAGAAGACAAAAAAAAAAAAAAAAAACAAAACCACAAAACAACCTGATTAAAATGAAATAAAATGACCTCTTAACAACTGCACAGTTACATGTGGTTGTGTTGGATGGCTGGAAGTAACTCTATAAATTAGATAAGGGCACATTTACACTGTAAAAGCCTCTATTCAGTGCAAAAGAATGCAATAGTGGGCTTCTGTCTAAAGCCAAAAAGCTAATGTGTAAAGCTTTTTGAATGTGAAGAGTCCAGTGTTACAAATAGGATCTGCAAAGTGCAGCTCACAAGTGTCTTAAATTCTTGAGGTATTTAAAAGATCATTCTATGCAGCAGCAGTATCACCACATCAATAAAAGCCTGTGCTGTACTGAAAAAAAATCAGGTTGACTCAGCACTCATGTCATTCTATCTTAGATGCACTATCTCCTGGAGAAGAGAAAACCTTTTTGAGGTTAATCAACTGGGGTTTGTCTCAAATAACCTTTTTATTTTTTCCTTTTTTTTTTTAACCTCCTTGTTATGTCTACTAGAAACCTGAACTCAGTGCGCTACTGAAGCTACAAAAAGTCTTGTAGAATTGAGTAGATTTAGGGTTATATTTTAGGCATGGCTGCCACAATAAAGCCCTGCTGAAGGCAGTCACAAACTGCAAAGTTTCGGAGGGTGTGAAATGCAGCAGCAACCACTCATGAACACTAACAGTCCTGTACAATAATGCACACAAAAAAAGATGTGATGAACACTGGTAACTAAAGCCAGGTGGTCCAGAAGGAGCATGAATAGTAGCTGGGATGTGAAAACTGTGGGCAAGAAGTGGAATACTTAGCTCTCCACAGCCAAGCAAGATGTTACAAGAGAGCTCTGAGATTTTGTGGCTGTAATCAATTGCCTTTCTGCTGATAGCATGTGTCCTCAATAAAATCGAGGCACAATATTCACATCAGCTGTTTGCTGACTTTAGTATATCACTAGGAGTGTACCACAGGTCACTCTAGTATAATATTATATGATGTTCACTAGGAATTTAATTCCAGACTGTTCATTTTATGAGCATCCTAATCATGATCATATTTGCATAGTATTATAGCTAATGTTATATGAAAAACAAGCAGCATAAGTCTATTTGAACAAATGTTTTCAGATAATAACCTCCAAATGTATAAATGTGGATTCAGAATTAAAAACTGATTTTTCAGAGTTAAAATAATGCATCCATAATTCAGTCAGAAACTATACAAACTTTGCCTTTCATAGAATCATAGAAAAGTTAGGGTTGGAAAGGACCTTAAGGTCATCTAGTTCCAACCCCCCTGCCATGGGCAGGGACATCTCACACTAAACCATGCCATCCAAGGCTATGTCCAACCCAGCCTTGAACACCGCCAGCAATGGAGCATTCACAACTTCCCTGGGCAACCCATTCCAGGGCCTCACCACCCTCACAGTAAAGAATTTCTTCCTCAGATCCAATCTAAACTTCCCCTGTTTAAGTTTGAACCCATTACCCCTTGTCCTATCACTACAGTCCCTCATGAAGAGTCCTTCCTCAGCATCCCTATAGGCCCCCTTCAGATACATGAAGGCTGCTATGAGGTCTCCACGCAGTCTCCTCTTCTCCAAGCTGAACAGCCCCAACTTTCTCATCCTATCTTCATATGGGAGGTGCTTCAGTCCCCTGATCGTCCTCGTGGCCCTCCTCTGGACTTCTTTCAACAGTTCCATGTCCTTTTTATGTTGAGGACACCAGAACTGCACACAATACTCCAAGTGAGGTCTCATGAGAGCAGAGTAGAGAGGCAGGAGCACCTCCCTCGACCTGCTGGTCACACTCCTTTTGATGCAGCCCAGGATACGGTTGGCTTTCTGGGCTGTGAGCGCACACTGCCAGCTCATGTTCATTTTTTCATCAACCAACACCCCCAAGTCCTTCTCCGCAGGGCTGCCCTGAATCTCTTCTCTGCCCAACCTTTAGCTGTGTCTGGGATTGCTCCGATCCAGGTGTAGGACCTTGCACTTGTCATGCTTAAACGTCATCATGTTGGCATCAGTTCACTTCACAAATGTGTCAAGGTCGAGATTTTTACTGTCTTTTTGCAAATGCAAAACCAGAAGCCTAGGGTTGTGGAAACCAGCTGCCAAGGACCAGCAGAAGGATGGACAGCTGAGCTGGGAACAGGCTCTGCCACCTGTGTTGTGGTGGTACAGCTTTGCCATCGTATTAGAGAAATTGGTGAGATTTAGCAGTCCCTTCCTCCTCTTATGAATACCATTAAAACACCAGCAGAGACTGATTGTCTTCGTAATGGCAACCATGAGACATAACTGTGGAGGAGTGTACGGTAAAACTGTTTTGAAACATTCCTGAACTTTGAAGGTGAGTTGTAAATTCAAACTGCAGTCAAAGCCACGTCTGCTTAGCAAAAAATCTTGAAAGGAACAGGATTTCTGTTTGAAGAACTGTTTTTGGTTCCCTGTGACAGCTACAACTGACCTTCTCAAATAATAATCTTGTATCACTTTAAAGCACATGTGGTGTCATTCCAAGGGAACTGTGGTGGATGTGGTGAGCTTCCAAGGAAGATCATGATTTAGAAAGGGTCACAAATGGCATGCAAACCTGACAACTGCTAGCTGGACCATTCCTCTTTAGTATGCATGTTTCTTTACAAGACAAATGACTTTAAAAGTATACAAGACTGGTTATCATTCCATCAGTACATGTGAGGAAGTATTAGGTTTAGGTCACTTTTTTTTTGTTTCAGATGCACGGCTAGCAAGGCTGATAAATCACTTCTACGTAGGTGAAACACACACTGACATAGTAAGATTATGATATGACCAGCACGTAGTCTGGCCAAGCAAGACTTCTTTTTTTTATATCTTCTCCTAAAATCCCAGTGATACAAAAAATTTACAAGTAAGCCAGAAAAACATGCCCGAAAACCCCCATTCCCTCCTGTCTTCATTGGACAGCATTTCCAGCATTTTTCAAATGAAAAAAGCAAATGAAGATGCTACACTGGTGGCTTTTTTTAAGACCTGAGGAGAAATGACAAGGCAATATTCTCTTTGAGTGATTTTTCTCTGGTCATTTCTGAATATACTACTTAAATCTAAATGAAATTTACTTTGGAAGAAATTCCCCCAAAAGCACTTATACTATATGCTTTTTTGTCATAGAGCTTACAAGTGAATGGGGAGCAAGGGAGGTGGTAGAATGTTAGCCAAATATAAAACCCAGTGTAATTATTCACAAGCATTCTACATTACACACATAAAACAGGTTAAGATAACATAATTCATGTTACGAGATTATATTTTAAAAAAAAAAAATCTCCCTGTATGTTTTTAATTTGATCCCATGCATTAAGATTCACATTTTCTTTACAAGATCACACAATTTTTTCCTCCCATACCTTTTACCTATAGAAAAATCCTACTTTCTTTTTGCAGGGGTGTCGGTAAATTGCAGTGTCACAGGTGAAGGCATCTGATATGCAGAGCCCTCTGAATATTTTTTTATCAACAAGATGCACCAGAGAAGAAGCCAGAAATGTTGAGATTAGAAAAGAAGGTCCTGTGACTAAGGGACTTATGTGTTCTCCAGGAGAACAAGTTTGCCTCTGCCAGAGGATTGTTGAGTAATATTGGTATCCAAGCACTAAGGCTCAGATGAGATTTAGATGTTACTGCCAACACTGAAGAGACTGCAAGTTAGGCACGTGGCTTCAGGAGAGACAATCAAACTGTCATGGTTTAGGCCCAGTCAGCAACTCAGAACCATGCAGCCACCTGCTCACTCCCCCCCTTCTTCCTCCTTAGGTCTCATTTTCCCTCCAGTCCTTGTAGAAAGGGGAGCCTGAGGCAGCTATGAGCAGGTGTTGCAACACCAGGCATGCATGGAGGAAATTAATTCTTAGCAAGCACTGAACAGAGGGGTCATTCTGCACTCCTTTCCTTCCTGGATGCAGTGGCTCCCCTAAATTAGGATTCATAACCCAGAACCCTATTTGATCACTTGACTTGTCCTACTCAGCAGATATGTAACCTATGGGGTATTGCTCATATTCCCTAAAATGGTGTGATGACACTAGGATGCTTGCCTAAAAATCAGAAGCTATATTTCTGAGGCTTTTCTCAACATAGCACAACCCAAATTTATATAACTTCTCAGAGGAGAAAAACAGTCTACCATTGGATTATAAAACAAATAGAGATTTATAATCAACACATGCCGGGCTTGCCAGCCCCGTCAACAACATTTCTACCCTGTGACTCAGTTCTGACCTTCATTTGTTTTGTCCTCTTTTTCTCCCACTTTCTTTGCACAGTCAATTCCAGGTTCCAGGACCCATGTCAGTCCGTTCCTACATTTCATCCAATAATTCTTAGGTCCGGGCTTCTTGGCCAGCTACTGCCCAGGGCATCAGTTTCCTGCTAGAGCATTACCAAATTGTCCCTTAAGCTCTTTTATTCATTTCTCTCTCAGGTTAGCTGTCTCTTCAGCTTTTGGAACATACATTTTCCTTCTCCATGTTGTCTGTGCCCAACTGAGAGGGCACACAAGGCACAAAACAGAGACATCCTCTGAGTTCTCATGGCCAAATATTTCCTCATCAGTATCTGAAAACATGAACTTTTTTGTGAATATTCTTAAACTGATTTTCAGCAGCCTTAAATTGCTTTTTCTGTGGCTTTGAGCATTTTCTTTCAGCTTATTCAGGTATATGTTGGATCTGGGAGGAGAAGGGTGTATTAATACCTTCCCAGAATAAGAATTTTAATCATTGTGAGCATACAAGTGCATGGGAGCCAGAAAAACAGAAAATAAATGCTACAATTCACGCTGCAATTTTTCTAAAATAGCTGTTTCACAGTGAAGAAATTCCATGTATTCTGACCCACTAAGTATGTGTTTCCGTGCCTAAGGTTTTCAATAGTACCTACTGTCCAGCAATCACACAGTCAACCTCCAAATGAGGCACACAGCAACAGAGTTCATGGAAATGCATACCTGAAAAAAATCTGTGTAGTAAGGTGTCAGTAATTCGACAACATCACTGCACCTGCAGTGGCTGATGTTGTGTATTTCACTGTCATGAATACAGAACAAGATAATGCGTGTAGAACAAGAAACTATATTTCTATATTGTAGGCACTCATTTCCAAATTGTTGCGTCATATGTTTTGTTGTCATATTTTCACAGCTGAATGCTCATGGCAAAGAACCCATCCATCCACAAAATGTTCAAGCTATAAGAAAAGTAGAAGGACAGGAAGGACAGTAGAACTCTGTCTCAGAGTAGCAAACCTCACTGCAGTAATTTCACAGAACAAACACAGGCAATCCTCTGCTGTCTCACTTGCTTTAACTGCTTCTAAGTTAGATTGAGGGAAGGAGGCTACAAGATGGGACCTGCCCAATATTGAACACTATTTCTAGTAGCATGTTTTCCTTATCCTTTCATCCTTGGTTGACCTGAAAACATACTGCAATAAAGTTTTGCTTCTGGGTGTTCATCTCAAATGGAGTTTCTAGCATTACTTTATACATTGCAAATTATATTACAGGAAATGTAAAGCATTTCTGCAATGTATTCTTTTAAGTCCTTTCAAAAGAAAAATAGTTCAATGGATATTTGTTTAACATCTGGCATGTTTGATCTTACTGAGTAATCATCATGTGAAGCGATATACTATAAAACCTTTCTATTTTGTATCTTTCACTGATGACTTGCTACTGGGTGCTCTTGGAAACAGAACATGGCAATGAGGGATCAAATGATATTTTATATGTATAGATTTGGAATGTTAAATGAATGTAATTTTGCTATTCACCTATGAAAAGTGGATGGCTCTGCGGTTCATAGATGAAAATAGAATGGCAAAGAGATCTCAGTTAACTGAGATAAAATAAATCTGCAGTACAAAGCTGGCATGAAAATTATTTCATCTTACTTCAGTGGCAACATATGATGCCTTTCTAAAGATGGACTGCAGTTACCATTTTAGAATTCATTTGCAGAATATTGCTATTACATAAACCACCTGCTTTTTACTGTAATACTGAGTAATCAATTATGGAAAACTCAATTGTCTCAGAATCACGGAATCATAAAATGGATAGGGGTGGAAAGGACCTTAAGATCACTTAGTTCCAACCACCCTGCCATGGCCAAGGATGCCTCACCTTAGACCGTGTTGCCCAAGGCTTTGTCCAACCTGCCTTGAACACTGCCAGGGATGTAGCACTTACTACTTCTTTGGGCAGCCTGTTCCAGTGCCTCATCACCCAGCACTAAATTACAATGTGCCAGCAAACTAAATTAAATTGTGCCAACACTAAATTTCGTTTACAAACACTGAAAATGCAGGTACTTGTCTAAAAGAAGATTTTTTTTCAGCAATATAAATGGTTGTAAAAAGTTCAGAAAAGAGATTTCTAACAGTTCTACAAATTGATGGCCTTTTTAAGGGAGGCATATGCATTAACACAATGCCAAAGAGATGTTACATATATTCATAGAATCATAGAATCATAGAATAGTAAGGGTTGGAAAGGACCTCAAGATCATCGAGTTCCAACCCCCCTGCCATGGGCAGGGACACCTCCCACTAAACCATGCCATCCAAGCCTATGTCCAACCCCACCTTGAACGCCGCCAGGGATGAAGCATTCACAACCTCCCTGGGCAACCCATTCCAGGGCCCCACCACCCTCACAGTAAAGAATTTCTTCCTCAGATCCAATCTAAACCTCCCCTGTTTAAGTTTAAACCCATTACCCCTTGTCCTCTCACCACAGTCCCTAATGAAGAGTCCCTCCCCAGCATCCCTATAGGCCCCCTTCAGGTATTGGAAGGCTGCTATGAGGTCTCCACGCAGCCTTCTCTTCTCCAGGCTGAACAGCCCCAATTTTCTCAGCCTATCTTCATACGAGAGGTGCTCCAGTCCCCTGATCATCCTCGTGGCCCTCCGCTGCACTTGTTCTAACACTTCCATGTCCTTTTTATGTTGAGGACACCAGAACTGCACACAATACTCCAAGTGAGGTCTCACGAGAGCAGAGTAACATATTACATAACATTAAAATAATTACCACACATAAAGCAAAATATTTAACCCTTGTCCTTGAAAAAATATGTTTCTTCTCATATAACTCTATATCTGCTCCAGAAAAGCAGCTACATTTCAAACCATGAGAATTTAAATTATTAACTTTACAGCTGTGATTATTCTAAGATCTTGTATTTTTACCACAGGGTTTAGAAAGCACAGTCACGCATCTCTTGCATTCTACAGCTCGTTATACACGAGAACAATGCCAACTCCATTAAATTTCAAGATCATCTTGCGGGCTGCAGTAGCAAGAATATCATCAATTAACATTGCAGGGAAATTCTCAGTTTGGGAGGCAAAACAGAAATAATAAACATGTAAGCACATCTATCTATACAAAGCTCCAGTCTGAGCCTTGCATATAACATCTTGAGGTGTAGCTGCTTCCTACGGTCTGAAGCTGGATTTGAACACAGATGTGCAAACTACAGATGGATGTCTGTTCTCAAGCAATATGAGTTCTTGTATAAAACTTGGCTCCTAATCACTATTTGTCTTATGTTGCACTGTCTCACTGAAAAGGAAGAGAAAAATAAATTAATAATTTAAAAAATGTGTTCATACCATCTTGAGGAATTGGAGCTGTGTGTGTTTCTTAGTTATAAGGTACTTTCACTGAACTGTGTTTGGAAAAAGACAGCAATTAGACTTTAAGGCACATCTCTGCAAGTCATGTGGTTTTAACTTAGTTTTAGAAGGCTTAAAATAATAATAAAAAAAAGGATAAAAATAACAGCTCAGATATTTCTTGCAATATATCCTTTGGAAAAAAAAAAATACTTTTGCATTATGGTCCCAGTAAGAAATCTCTGTTATAGTGCTTGGACTTTATTATACCATGTAGCCTGGTACTGTCTGTCAAATGACAGCAAGACATTCCAGCAGATTTAATGATTTAGTGGACTCTCCCCATCCAGTGTTTAATTTCCCAGTACACTTCATGCAATTGCTCCTGATGATATTTAAACTGAAACTTTCTGTCCAAAAATAACAGTTCTATCTTACACAAAAGAAATCCTCCCTTCTGACTGAATCAATAAGACCTGTATTAATGACAGTTTGTCTTATCTGGCAATTTCTCCTTGACTATCTTGCTGGTCCTTCCTAGAAAAAAGAAATATTCTGGCAAAGAGGACTGAAAAGAGGGTTCTTTGTTCCCTGAGTTTCTGTACGGTTTGACAGGGAAGATATAAAGGTATCTGTAGGTCACTGATGGTTAGTATTTCCTCTAGCATTATTGATTTGACAAATTAAGAGAAAATAAACACCCCTACCATATGAACAGAATGGCAGGATCATTGCAAATCCAGAAGCAGACAACACCAACAAACAACTGAAGGTAAGCTTTCAGTGGAAACAAAAGCAGCATCCGACTGAGGATCTGGATCAAGACCTTCTCTGGAGATATATGTAGGACAAAGAGTTTTTCTGTTCTTTCTTCAGGCGCCTGATGCTAAATCCAGATGGCTGACTCCTGGTATTGGATACAGTGGCTGCCCACTCATTTGATGTGCAAATATTTTCCCTCAGCCAAAAGGAAGCCCATTTTGGTGTACTGAACACAGACTGAGGGAGAAAGCAATCACATTACTTGTTCACTCATTCACTTACTCATCTAAGTAATTAAGAAAAACAACGTCAAATTTTCCTCTGCCTAATCAATAGGCAAGCAAGACAGACAAACTGTTTTAAATAAGATAGAAGCTATATCCACACTAAATAGAACACTTATTTTAAAGGCTTTCCTTTTTTCTGTTTCTTTGGGGTTTTGATGTTTGGGTTGGTTCCCCCACCACCACCAAAAAAAACAGTGCTGCACTGTCTGTATAAAATGATAAGGCAGAGTTCTTATTCTTACCTGAAACCCTTAAAACCAACTCTCCCTCATTTAAGAAGATAACGGCCAATAGTTATTTCATCAGGTTTCATTATACTTTAACTGAATTTACTGTAAAATAATTGTAAGAAGGTGTACTTCTCTAACTTGCAAGTCATAATGAAAAAAAAACGAAGATTGGATGTAAGTTCTGTGTAATCCCTACACCTCACAGATTCGTGGTTAAAAGACAGAAAAGACCAAAGCTCTCACTATGCAGAGCCAGAAGATGTAGGGAAGTGAAGCTTATTAGGAAGAAAAGGTCTCCCATGCCTTCAGGTAGAGGTGGGGAGAATATTCCATGCTTCATCATCCTCGTTATTGGCTGTGCTTCTCATGATCTCTGTTCCTTTTGCATCTACTTCTACTGCAGTTTTCAAGTCCTCCTTTGATCTCCTCCTCCTCTCCCTCCCCCCCCCCATCCCTGTTACCCACTCTCTGTCTTGAATATTTGACTCCCATAATTATGGATATCTGAATAGAGTTAGATTTGAAGTCTACCCAGAGCAGAGCTCCAGCAGGTCACTGTAGGTGTCACTTTAGCAGTCATGGTATGCAGTTAGAGAAGATTTAAGAGCAGTGACAGTTGGTCACAATCCAGTCTTTAGTGTGGACAGTTGGTTGCATAATCTGCCAATGATGCATATGCGCTTACTCTCTCTGACTTCCCTAATAAGTTTAAATTCAGAGAATGGACCTGAAGCTTTCAAATGAATTGTAAGGGGAAAAGGGTTAAGGAGAGGAGTCAACATCATCAGCCCATAAGAAGTGCCCCGTAGGGCAAAGTGCAGAAGTCTGTCTCCATCAGTAGTCGAAGGAGAGGGTATGTAGAGAAAGGATGTGACCCTGCCATTTGTGAGATGCATTTCCTTTGCATCCTCCCAACATCCAGAGCAGATAAAGCAGGGATGATCCCTCTGGCATTCCTCCTTGCAATCAGTATATGGACTGGTTGTCCATAGATTAATCTAATCCCTATTAAACCAGCAAATGATCTCCATATCCACACAACTGTCTGTGGCAGCAGAGGCCAGTGGTTTACTACCTATAATGAAAATAAGTATTTATGTACTTTTATCTATTTTAAATCAGTCTCCTACTGCTTCTTTTGAGAGTCCTTTGGTTCATACATACCAGTAACCAGCACACTCCTCACTTGATCTGTTATTAAACACTGGGCAGTGAGAAAACCTGATGGCAAACGGGTGGCAAACATCGGTGTGTGTGAAAGGTCCTAGGAAAGGAAACGGTTTTGAAAAATCCCGTTATTTCCCTGAATGGTACTTCTTTCCCAGCTTGGTGAGCAAGGAGTGCTTGGTCACTAGTAGTCCAAAATAAAATTTTCTTTCTTGCCATTACATGACATTTTAAGAGCTTTCTGATTCTTTAGACTCTTTATTTCTGTTTCTAACATGCTAAGGCATCTGATAGCAGGGCCCAGAGGACATCAATATGCCTTACTTGCCCTGGCTGGACCCCCTCAGACTGCCCCCACCCTGCCCACAGCCCAGGACCCTATCTCATTCCTCTGAGGCCATCAGTCCCTGCTCTGGTAGACAACTCAGCAGTGCTGGGCTCCAGCACCCCAGAGCCCAGCCCTGCACTGCTCAGCCATGAGCCTCAGTGATCTGGACTCTGACCCACAGGCTGACACTCGACCTCAGACCCACCGCATCACCATGGATCCACCTGGTGGTCATTGGCCCTGCCTTGCCACTTGGCTTTCTGGCTTTCAGACTTTGAACCTGCCCCATCACCATGCACTTGCCTGATGACCCAGACTGTGGGCTGAAGCTGGCTGCTACTGCTGGGTCTGCCCTTCTCTTCCGTTAGTGGTGGTGGGACAGACCCTGTCCTGCTGGTTCCCTGACCAGCTTGCACTGCTACTGCAGTCAGCTGCTAGCTCTCCAGCCCTCAGGAATCAGTCAACTCTTGCTGCACCCTGATGTGGAACTCCATAATTAGCTTCCCAAGCATGAAAAAGCATACAAAGCACTCAAACTATTTTTAATCTGCTTTTGTGCTACTGCACGTGACAATCAACTTGGAGGCAAAGGATACAAAGAGGAACAAGAGATGCCAGAGAGAAAGAGGATGGGCAAGAATTGTCATAGTCCCTCTTTGCCTGCTGGGCTTCAGAAATACTTTACATTGTATCTACCAACTGGAGACAAATACTGACATTTCAAACTCACTCCTTTACCAAATTCTTTTATAGGGGTGCTTTCAATGCTTTTTACTCAGCCTTCACTATCCCTGTATTATGTCATTTTTTTATGAGGCTGGAAAAAAGAACAATTAATAGGAACCAAAAAATCCTGTTCCTGTTTACTATCTACAGGACAGATAGAACTGGCTTTTGAAACAGCCAACACATACATGAAAACAATTGTCAATCCATTTAAAACTCTCAGAATCCTATGCCCTCATCAGCTCTAGGTCTAAGTCAGGATGTCCAGCACATTCAAAAAGGAATACCTTTCCAAAAATCCTAAATTTTTGTATCTTTTACTGTTATCAAGATGTTACTAAGGTGGCAGTAAGATGTTAGGTTTGTATGCCTGTAACAAAAGCCATCATTATAGGTTGATACTGGGCCATTGTAATCAAAGGAAATATTAAGATTTGAATATTAATCCCAAATGAATGGATTCATTCATTTGAAAAAAAATCCAAATCAAACATCCAAAATATTTCCTCAGATACATGGCTGCTGGAAGCACTTGGAAGTTTTAATTAAAGCTTTGTTTACAGAATGAACCCTGATTCTTAGAACTGCTGGCTACTGTCAACAAACTACCTGGACTGACAAAGCAAAACAAAAAGTTAGAGAAACTGTCTGGATTCAGAGTTTTCAATATTGCTGTGGAGAGTGTGAATTTGCCAAATAACCATATTTGGGAATGCTGTTTAAAAAGGCTAAGAATGTTAATAAAGCTATGGGAATATTAGGTCAAAGCTAAATAGATGAAAGAATATCCACTGGCACATGTACCAGTGACTGCTTCAGACAACCAACTCAGGAAAGCACTTCTGTATCAGTTACAGACACTTTATATTCTTTAGCACTTTTTTTTACAGAAGTAAGGGCTTAAAACTATACGGGTTTTGGCGTTTGGGTGTGGGGTTTTTTGCCATTATTTTTTTTGGGGGGGGGGGTGTTGTGTTTTGTTTTGGGTTTTTTTTTTTTGGTTGTTTTCTTTTTTCGGAAGTCTTCATTTCTAAAATATTCACCTAAAGTCAGAGTTAACAGAAGTCATCTGTGAAAAAATACCTGACCACAACCATTCAGTGAAAAATTCTTACAGAAGTGGCTGGCAGCCACTCCTGTGGTTGTCTCCATTCTCTCTCCCTCCTCATCAGCTCTGTCGTGGTCTGTCTCTGCAAGCACTGTGGAACCTCAGTCCACTTTGAGGGCTGTCAGTGGGCTGGGTTTGTTGTGGTCTCAGCAGTAAGAGATACTGCCACTGCAGCTACTGGTGAGACTCCAAAAGGGTTCACACACTTTAAATAATAGAGTTCTTTACTAAGGTGATTCACATCCTACTTACATTAAAAGCACTGAGTATTTGATTAGAAATTATGACAACTATGAGTCTTGAGTGGGTGTCTAGGGTCAGCTCTATCAGCACAACCAAGCAGCTTCAGGTCTTTGTAGTTCCAGTGGAAGCTCCATCTCTGCCCAAACTCTACAGTCTCCACACCAAGGCTCCACTTCGCCCATTATCAAGCCTTTCTTGGTCAAACAGTTCAGCCGAAGGAGTTTCCATGGGTCTCCCACTTTGCCTCCTGCGGAGTATGACACTTGCTGCCCCAACACAGGCTTTTCTTCCCTCTTTTGTTCTGTGGAAGTAGGGAAGTCCTCTGCTTGCTGGATATCAAGTCACTGCCAGCATATCCAACCATACTGTGAACTAGATCAATTCTGTTCACTTTTTACAGGAATTAAGTGTAATAAATAGATACAAGAAGGTGAAATTTAGAAGGTGAAATTATATCATTTTGCCCAAAGTAAAACATGAATTTCTACAGAACCAGACACTTCATCTTTACAGTTTTTTCCCTTTAAAAGAGTACAGACGTACAGTTAAAAATAACAGGTAAAAAAAAATAATAACTTCAGCATGACTGAAACTAAATATTTTTGAACAATTTGCTTAAGACACAAAATACTGAAGACTTAGGATTGGCTATGATATGGAAGTTCAACATTTCATAAAGGTCAAACAGACTACAACACTCTGCATCAAGTATGCTATCAGGAGGGTTCTTTACTCTTTGGAACAACACAGTTTTAGCAGAGGACAGTAGTTTCTTTTGTCACTGCACGATTAGATGTACATTTAGCTAACTTTGTTTTCCCTACCAAGTAATTTTAAGTACCAGCAACATCAAACCTACAGCATGTCTTCACTTTTCTGGCTTCTTTGAAACATTTGTTTTGCAGCTAGGCTCTATCAAATACTCTAAACATCAGAAGAAAAAGATGGAAGTCATCACAATGGGAAAGAAAAACTCAAGCAATATGCCGTCATGGGAACCAGATGACTTTTCTGGGCCCTTGACTCTAAAAGCTGCAGCTGTCATCCCCACTTGTTGGCCCATTTGTTTCATAACAATCTTTGGAAAGTGAGTCATGTCTCACTTCCTCTAGTCCTGATGCTTCTGCTGAGCAGGGTGATGTTGCTCACTGCCTAGAGACCGGGTTTGTACATGTGATGGGTGGTCATGATTGCCACAGAGGAATTTTCTGCCAGGAATCCTAAGATTATGATTGAAAATAGTATGTGCTTCAGAGCTACAGTTCAATGGCATTGCTTTCATGTCCCAGTTTTGGAGAAATGGTTAATTAGGCCATGCTATCTTAATGGAAAATTTTCAGTTTTCCCCATGTATTGAAGACTGAAATACAATCTCTGTATTTCAGTAGAAAAACTGGAAACCACATCAAGAGGTTTCATTTTTCCTTTCTTAAACAAAATCAGGCTGCCAAAGACTCAAAAGTCTTGAAGATAAGAACGGTGGTCCAACGTTGGGGTTTTTTTATCTTGCAATGCTAAACTCTGAAGTGCACAGTATTGTGGGAACATAGTCTGCTTCAAGTTTAAGCATAAGGGACTTTTTTCAAGGGCATGTAGTGACAGGACCAGGGGAAATAGCTTTAAACTGAAAGAGGGTAGATTTAGACTAAAGATTAGGAAGAAATACTTCTTAACCCACCAGGCTAAAATAATTCACTCTTATGTTGCCAATCTAAATCCATCTGAGCCACTACAATCTTAGCAGCTTGAGGATGGTGACACACTGGCACAGGCTGACCACAGAAGTTGTGGATGCCCCAACCCTGGAACTGCTCTAGGACAGTCTGGATGGCATTTTGAGCAACCTGGGGGGTTGGAATTAGACCATCTTTAAGATCCTTTCCAACCCAAACCATGGCCAGCTGTATAAGACAGAGCAGGAGAGATCTGTCACATCCTGGTGACAGATAGAGCATATACAGCAGACAGATGAGTTTCAAGCAGAACGCAGCAGATTGATAAGGCTGGCATTCCCAAATAACGTCTTGGTTAAGAATTTTAGCACTTGTAATCCAAACCAGCAAAATTATTTCCTCTGCTAGAAACTACTAGGACCCACAGAACCAGTGTCACTTTACAAATCTGCCAACAAATGGTTTATTAAAGCAAAGAAGTTGACTGACCTCCTAGGAAAACATGGATATTGTACAGCAGCATGACCTTTAATCAGGCAGGTGCGGCGGGAGAACATGGACAACGCAGCAACGACCAATGTGATCAAACGTTGACAATTTATTAAACGCAAGCACCACCTTTTATAGAAAAGTTACAAAGTACTGGAATAGTCATTATCTGATTGGTTAACTTATGAAATGTCCATAGCAACAGGCTCCTGCCTTGCAAGCAAGGCCTGCTCCGTGGCAACCTGATCCTGCGCCCGACATCCTGCTCAGCGCCTTTGTGGCAACCTGAATGTGGTGCTCAGTGCCTTTGTGGTAACCTGAATGCAGGTGCTCAGTGCCTGATTGCGGGTGCTCAGTGCCTTTGTGGTAAGCCTGCTCAGTGCCTCCCCAAGGCAACGTCCTCTTCATGTCGGCACGTAGGCATCCTTTGTTAACCCTTTCAGTAGCCTATGAAGCCCTCAGCTCACTACTCCAGTGAGGCTAAGTCAAAGGTTGGATTGCTCACATGTTCACTCTCAACAAGAAACACTCCAACAGGCAGGTATTTTACAAATATTATTTCCATTTATAATTTCCTGAAGTCATATCTTAACACATCTGACTGTGATTTCAATAAAGAACCCTGATATTTGAAAGTATTCTGGTGTGTGAGAAACAGGGTGCATGTACAGCCCACCTGGGTGCTGGAACAGGTCACTCTTCAAAGATCACATTACTGATGTGGTCCGCAGAAAACCTCCAGCTCCAAGGTGAATACATTTTGTGTTGGTAGCCAACGTTCCTGAAATACATCATAGTTCATAAATAAGAACTTCCCTCACATCCTATACGTCTGCAGAGTAGGAAAACATCCCTTCCTAATAGAATTTTTTGCTACTATAAATGAACAAATACCTCTAGTAAAAAAAAAAAAAAAAAAAAAAAAAGGAAAAGAAAAGGACAATGATATGTTTTATTAAAAATTCTAGAGGAATAATACATTTTGAGCAAAATCACAACACAGCCTTGGAGGACAATTCTACAAAACACATAGGCTCTTCTAACAGTGAATATATTTTCCTTTCAGAACTGACAACAATTTGCTGACATCTTCCACTTAGCTGTCATATGACCAGAAGCAGTTAAGTACCACTAGGATTTTTCAGTGTAGCTCTCTTATCATAAGTCAGGTGATACATCTCCTTAAACAAAGTAGAAGGGGGGAGTGTAGAAAGCTTTGCTTGTGCCATGGCAAAGCAAGAACCTAACTGATACCCAGGTAGCAGACAGCCAGATGTGCTCCCAGATGACAATGCTGCATGCTACACAAAAAAAGCTTTTCAGATAAATTTCAAAGACTTTGAAACAAGTTCTGACCATATTTACAGAGCAGTCAATAACGCATACTTTAGATAGCCAGTAAGGATGAAACCAGGCGTAAATGCACAAACACATTTTTAGAACTCGGTAATGCTGACAGTTAAAAAAATGCTCCACTCCATTATAGATAAAGGTTTACACGTTTAGCAGCGTCGTGGTTTAAGCACAGCCAGCAACACAGAACCACACAGCCACTTGCTCACTCCCCTCCACCCCTTCTTCCCCCCGCTCCCAGAGGGATGGGGAGGAGAATCAAAAGAATGTAACTCCCACGGGTTGATATAAGAACAGTCCAGTAACTAAGGTATAACACAAATCAGTGCTGCTACCACCAATAATAATAGTGATAAGGGAAATAACAAGGGAAGAGAATACAACCACTCACCACCCACCAACCGATACCCAGCCTGTCCCAAGCAGTGATCTAACCCTACGAGGTAACTGCCCCCAGTTTATATAGTGGGCATGACATGCTGTGGTATGGAATACCTCTTTGGTTAGTTTGGGTCAGGTGTCCTGTCTCTGCTTCCTCCCGGCTTCCCCTCCTCCCTGGCAGAGCATGAGACTCAGAAAGGCCTTGGTCAGACAAAACATTACTGAGCAGCAACTGAAAACATCGGTGTTATCAGCACTGTTCACAGGCTCAAAGTCAAAAACACAGCACTGCACCAGCTACTAAGAAGGAGAAAAAATGACTGCTACTGCTGAACCCAGGACAAGCAGCTGGTGTTGAAAATTACAATGTATACATTTATGGTATTATTATCAACACATTTATAAAGTATTCTCTCACATGAAGTACTGAAGTTATATTGCACAAATATAGAATTTACAGAATTACAGTTTTGCTCCTGTATTTCAGACTAAATCAAACACCAGAAAGTATTGTTTTTCCAAAACAGGTGCTTTTCTGTTAGAAATGATTATTTCTATTCTCTTTGAAGTGACGTTGCCATTATTTCTTTTACACCACATAGCATATTTCTAATTTCTACCAGTGCAAATGAAAGAAAATTCGAATCTTCTCACTACTCATTCAGCAAAATATTTTGCCACTGCCTCAGATCTCTATCTGGAAACTAAGGAACTCATTACACTTTCTACAGGAATGCTGGAAAAACCCTGATTTTCTGATTTTAATTATTTTTCAAAAACTCCATTGATGTTAAAACAGCTCCAGGACAGTTTTGCTGAGGATTTCAGGTTGAAGATTAAATATAAATCCCTACAGTAAAAAGAAATATAAAAAATCATGTTTCCTGTTGTTATTGTTTGTATCTCCCTAAAAATTACACAGATTAAACACACATGTTCTGAAAAGTGTAAAGGTGTATCTTTCATTTGGTACTTTCACAGAAAGTCATATCTGGCCAGCACTGATTTTCAGGAATGCATTGTAAGTTTTAGCAGTCAGCATGTGTGCCATTCAATAAGTTTCATTTTGCAAATATAATGCAAACTCCAAAGTCCTGGTTTTCTGACAAAGAAGTAAGTGATAGCTTGACAGTGAGTTCCTAACATATGTATCCAAACCATAAGGTTAACTGAATACCTGTTTTAGTGGGTGGATAACTCCCATAAACTCCTTGTTGGAGTACATTGGGACCATAGTGAAAAAAAATTTCTGGAATAAAAATGTCTATCCCTTCAAAATACTTTTTGCAAAGCAAAATCAAATATATCATTTTTAGGGACTCCTTACGTGAGAACAAGAGGAAAAAGAGAAAAATTAATGTGAAAAAAAAAATTAAAATAAAGCTTTCTATAACTTACAAAGTTAGTTTGGTAATAGATTCTTTAAACTGGAAACCTAGAAATCATGTTAGAAAATTTTAAGCTAAGGATGCTTAAGGTAGGTATTTAAACTGTGGATCAAGGTCTTGGTCTGCCCCAGAGCATAGGTTTTCTCAGTACTATTCATACATTTTGTTCCTACTCCAAAAGTCAGATGGCTTAAGGAGCTGTAGATGTCACTTTGCATACGTTTCAATTTATATGAACTTGAACAATCTACAAAGTCAAAGTAATCCCATAAATTATCTTTTGTGAACTGCAGGAACATGAGAGTCAGCATACAGAGAAAACACAGAATGACAGAGGTAGTACTTCTAGGAGTTAACTGGAAAGTGACTAAAGGGAGTTTGGTGTACCCTACTTTTCTGGGGATGATGATATTTAACATGATAGCTGAAAGTAATGCGCTTATTTCCAAAATAAGAGCCATACCGGAAAATTTAGTCTACTGTTGTCAGCTGAATTTGGAATTCCATCTAATAGTCTTGGGCAGTGAAGGGGAATAATCTTCACTGCTCATATCTGAAACAAATTAAGTTGTTAAAATCTCCCATCACAGGTCTTAGAGCAGTTCTATGGTTTGTTGAACTTTCGTGGAATGAGTTTCCATGTGACCTCAGGACTAGTAGCTTAAGCAGAGTGCAGCTACTTAGGGAGTTTGAGAGCAAAGGTTACTATTATCGACCCCATCACCAGATGTGATCATTTCATTCTGTTGTCTAACTGAAATGGATCCCTTCTCTAAAGCACTTATTGTTTCACAGACTTACCTATCGTACGTACACTTAACTTTTCATAGCAGGATTCCCATATAGTTTAGAAAACACTTTTCCACACTTTTGCTTCCTTTCAACAGGCATTTTCAGGTGAGTCAATCGAAAGAAAAGAGATCTCTAAGGACGCATTAGCAGATATTTGGCAAAGAATGGAAAGGAAGTCAAGAACCTACCTCTCATTTAACAAGGTGAAGGGCACCAATGAGTAGATATACCTGTCTATATATTTCCATGAATTTACTTCCTTGTTTTGGATATGGTTCTTAGTATCTGCAGTAAAAATAATAATGAAATTACATCAGAATTGCTGTCTGCTACCCCCAATTTAGTTTTTAATTCATGGGTATCATATAGCAAATTTTTAATGACTAGGGAGCTTTATCCCATTCTAGAAATGACTGAACATAGCTTAGAAAAATAAGTATCTGAGAATAACTGTATGAAATTACAACCAGCTCCTTTTCAGGGATATGAATTCTATACAGTAATTTGTTCGCTTTTATTTTTCAAGATGATTTTTTCCCCTTCCCTGTAGGGCAGAGAAAGGAATTTTTTTCCATTTCCATGAGAAAAGTTATCCTCACAGGTCCATGTGTTCTCATCAGAAGGGTTAACAAAATACCAAAATTTAACAAAAGCAAAGAGACAAATATATTTCAGTTATCCTGAAAACAAACCCAAACCTCCTACTCAGAAAGCACCTCTGCCAAATTACAGACAGCACAATATGGTCCCATGGTGAGAATCTTGAAAAGCAAAAATGAAGTTCTAGTTTACACAGAAATAAAAAAAGACTAAGAAAACTTTTGCAAGATAATCTGTGAAAAAAATGTAACGTGCAATGGAAGCTTCATAAATCACAGCAAGATATTTTTGTTCTGAATCTCGCTTTACTATGATCTGATTTAATAATGCTCCACCTAAGAATGGACCATAATTAATAACTCAAAAGACTGCATCAGAAATCTTATTCAGCTCCAATGTGAGAATGTGCACATTTTATGCCATAATGAAAAATAAATTTTAAAACAAACAAAACACAAAACTGAATCTATCAGAGTTATTAATTTGGCCCTAAGTTACCTACATTGTCACATAAGATTCTAGATAGAACCTAACTATATCCTTCACATGTTAACTCTTCTCAGTGAATAAAAACATGTGATTTTCTACTATGTTGTCTGGAGGAAAAAGTACTGGATGAAATTTGCAGAAAATTTGTCAAGGAAACTCTGAATATATGAAGCCTGATTACAATATACACTCTCAGATTTCCACAGGCAGTAACTTTTCTTTGCGCCCATCCTTCAAGAGCTAGCAAGTTTACTAACTTTATATAATTAATATTCCATTCTGCTCACAAATAATACACAGCTTTTCTAATTAATTCAATAATTAAATTAAACTCAGAACAAGTATTCCCAGCTTTTACTTGAATTTCAAGTCTGTTTCTTCTGCTGTGGACCAGAACTGAGGTTTATACTCTTAATGTACAAACTTACCCATTTCTGGTTGTGGACTATTTCTGAGAGCCCTCAGACTTTTTACCTCATTGAAGATGAGGTAAAAAAAGAGAAAGTCTATTTGAGGAGGCTTAAATTCTTTATGCATGGTCTATGTTTTCACTGGTGTCGTGGTTTAAGCTTCTATAAACTCATACAGCCGCTCTCTCACTCACTTCCCCCTCTTTCTTCCCTCCGCTCCTGGAGGAATGGGAAGGAGAATCGAAAGAATGCAACTCCTGCAGGTTGAGATAAGAACAGTTTAGTAACTAAGGTATAACACAAACCACTACTGCTAACACCAATAATAATAATGACAAGAGAAAATACAAGGGAAAAGAATACAATTTCTCACCATCCAATATCAAGTCCGACCACACAGTGCACCCCCACCAGTGCCCCCCACCATGCACCCTCACCACCCTTCCGGTCCTCTGCTCTCCGTTTTTGCATCCTGGACATGACGTGCTGTGGTATGGAATAACCTCTTTGGTCAGTTTGGGTCAGGCGTGCTGTCGCTCCTTCTTCCCGGCTTCCCCTCCTCCCCAGCAGAGCATGAGGCTCACAAAGTCCTTGGCCAGCCTAAACATTACCAAGCAGTAACTGAAAACACTGGTGTTATCAGCACTGTTCCCAGGCCCAAAATCAAAAACACAGCTCTGCACCAGCTACCAGTAAGGAGAAAAATGACGGCTGCTGCTGAACCCAGGACAACTGGAAATCATCCTAGGAGGGGCAAATCATAAAAAAGTAGGACACTTAGGGTTAGCTAATGCTAGACCATTACCAACTGCAGTGAGCTCATCTGGTACACTCACGACAGCTGTCCCTTACAAATGAAACCTGCACATCCCAGCACTTGCTAGTCATTCCGCAGACTGCTTTAGCATTTTGTGCATGTGCACATGCACACAGAAATACAAATGGAGAAAAAATACAGCCAGTAATAAGGTAGGTCAAAGACAAAGATCAAACGCAAGAGTGGAAAACCATGACTCTACTTGGGCACCTTCAGGAATTTTCTAATACTGGGTTCAGACCTGTGATTGTTCAAGAAAAAAACAGTGTGATAATATTATTACCAAAAAATACAACTGAACATGTCTCAGAGACTGTCTTTGTGTGGGTTTTGGGTATATACTTGCTATGAACTTCACTTATTTTCAGTCTTGCCAGCAGTTCAAAGAATTTCAATTTTATTTTGGAACATAATAAGTTCCATTCTTTCATTTACTGATGTTGGCTGAAGCAACCCATTAATACCTAAAGCATTATTATGTTATTTTAGTGAAAGTGTTACTGAGAAGCCTCCGAGGAGCACAGTCTGTTGGTATGTACATCGTGTGCCCGAGCAAAGAGCAGACAGTCTTGTCTCAGTCTGCTAGGACAGGCTAGTTTAAATTCCACAATTTTTATACATTGTAGTCTTCTGCCACTGACAAACTAAGGCCAGAATTTAGGCTTTCTTTCCTGAAGTGGTCAACTAAACAACAGTAACAAGAAAAAATAAAGACAGCCATTAAAATAAAAATTATTATATTATATTTATTATATTATATTATATTATATTATATTATATTATATTATATTATATTATATTATATTATATTATATTATATTATAAATTATATTGTATTAATTATATTGTATTAATTATATTATATTATATTATATTATATTATATTATATTATATTATATTATATTATATTATATTATATTATTGTATTACATTGTATTTCCTTTAGGACACTCTTAAAGGGCACTATATTATTTCATTTTGCCATATTTTCATGCTAGGTCTCCTTGGGTTTTGGGGTTTTATTGGGTTTTGTTTGGGTGGTTGGTTGGTTTGTTTTCTGCTTTGTGCAGAAATGCAACATATGACTGCTGAAGCTCTATGTATACCTGGTTAGGAGTAGAAGCAGTGTTTTGATGCTAATTTTCTGTCAAATCAAAGAGCAAAACAGCTTGCACCTGGAAGTATCAACAAGACTGGCAAGATGCTGGGTGCTTGAACTCAAGCTCTCTGGAGCATGCGCACTTGGTGGACCTTCAAATTCCCTGGGGAACATCTTCAGGGTTATGAACAAGCCAGTCCACATGTCATACTAGCAAGGTGGGGCTGTACATGAAAGACAATTTTGGCCTCTATGCCACATTCAGAGCTGCCTTCCATCAAACTGTAGATGTTCGACTAACAACAAGTATTGGGGGATTCAGTCTTCTCTCTCGCCTAGAAGTTAGCTGGAGCTATGAGAGGCTGATGACCCTTACTATTATTCATTCACACATTGCTGTTGTTGACTTTGACTTTCCCTGGCATATTAAAACATTCAGATGAACACTGACCAGACTTAGGTCCTCTGGATATTACTTTCCAAAGGTCTAGGGACCTTGAAACAGTTATTAATAACATTTTCTAGCCATATTAGTCTCCATTCTCAGCAAAGTTGATAAATGGGAACTTAATGCCAAGGGAAATCTGGTGTATGGCAGCCCAGATATGTAAAATTTACAGTGACGGATAAGATGGATGAAAGCAGCATCTGAGAGTAATAATGCAGATTCTTCAAAAGTGCTATCCTTTCTTTTTACCATGCAGTGGTGGTGTGAAAGAGCTACATACGGCAGACATGGCATATACTCCAAAGCAAAAGGCTTTCAGCATGAATTCTCTCTAACTGTATTGAAGTTACAGACATTGTAAGTATCACTTTAAATGACAGAACTGAAGTAAAATACTTGAGGAAAACAAAAGTGTGGTTCTAATAACTAAACTAAGCACTTAAAAATAAATACAAAACCACAAAACTACTTTCTGTGTGGTATTTGGTCCCTGAGATGTTGCAAACAGGCTGGTTTTGTCTTTATTTTCTGCAGACTGTACTCTAAAAAAAGAATTGGCCTCAGAGTCCCAGAGCAAGTCATCTGCAAAGTTCATTTTAATGATGGAACACAGATTGTTGTTCATTCATTTTTTGTATATGTTCTGCTTATCTTCACAAAGGTAAACATCTCTGGAATGTCAGTATTAAAATATCCTGAATGCTATTTCTAGCCATCACTGCCTACTGATCTGACTGCTTTGTTTTAGTTAAATTTCCATTTGCTAATGAAATCGGAAGTTTCTAAAATGAACGCCATGTACGTCAAATGTGCTGGAGTGGTAATTTAAGGGTACTTGTATTTGAGGAAGTCCTGTGAAAAATATAAAGTTTCCTACTACTCAGGTGCCCCTTTTCGTTTTCCTGTGTTGTAACTGTCAAAATTTTTTATCAGCAATGTTTTTATATCATAACTATAATTTAATCTTGTTGAACACTGTTTCTGTTGGAAAAGGGGCAGGTTTAATTATTTCAGTCTTTGGAGTCTTTCAATCAATCACTCACCCCAGGCTCTGGGTACATAGCTATCATTATAAAGCATACCTTTCATAAGTGAAAAATAGTCACACAATAACAAATTGATTTCCAGTCCCTTTAAATGTACTTCTCTCCCTCTCACCCCCAAAACTCAGAAACTGATGAGTTTTGCAGAAGACTTCCCTCCTTTAATAAAATTGATAAAAAAGCTCATTTTCTCAGTGGCAACTCTGTGCATTGCTGGATGAAATGAGTGGGGTCTGTCAGTCTCTGTTTTTAACTCACTAGCTCTTCTAGGTGTACTGCAACACTTTATCAAATTAGAATACCCTGCAAGCTCCTCACTTGACCACAGATTTCCAACTGTTATTGAAATGGGTGGACTGCCACTCACACTTTTACTAACCCTTTTCTTCCTCTTCTGAGAATGTTCACTGTTTAAGCCAGCAACAACCTGCACCAATGGAGAAGAAAGGAAACACCCTCTCCTGTCCCATCCTGGTTACCCACTAAATGCTGCTCTAATAGGCTTAATGCTAGATTTGCAACACACTTCTCATTCATTTTCCACTTAGAATATTAACAGGTTTTCTGTTTTAACTATGCTCACAGGCCATAAATGTTTCCCCAGGTACACAGGAATGTGTACACCCACGTAGTTCGCTGGTATTCCTTCAGGAAAACACTGGTCTGAATACCTTACACTTTGAAATCCGCACAAGTATGCTCACAAAAGTATGCATATCTCTCCAATCAATGCAGTTGTACTCAGCTGAAGGTGCCCTAAAGGTCTTTTACAAATCATATCTGACTGAGTGAAGCAACCACAAAGAACAAAATCAGTTCTGAGCTTTGATCTGTTAAGTCAATCCACACAGGTGTCAGAAGGACTGATATGCAGTTGATTTTGAACTAAGTTAGATACAGGAATGCCCTATGCCTCACTGGGCGTATCAGTAAACCTCAGGATACAAATATAAAGGTTTGCCTTTACCTGCAAGCAAACATAAAAATTATGATATGCCATAAGGATATTACACACTGTGCATATAAGAAAGCAGAAATGGAACAGCTTTGCTGAGTCTCGGCAGAAGCACATAGAACCCACCACCACAATTTAATACAATCAAGAAGACATGGAGAAGGGTCTCATAATCCAGTTTACCAAAAATTGAAGTACGATTGTAATAACACAAACGATTGGTTTAAACTTAAACAGGGGAGGTTTAGATTGGATCTGAGGAAGAAGTTCTATACTGTGAGGGTGGTGGGGCCCTGGAATGGGTTGCCCAGGGAAGTTGTGAATGCTTCATCCCTGGCGGCGTTCAAGGTGGGGTTGGACATAGCCTTAGATGGCATGGTTTAGTGGGAGGTGTCCCTGCCCATGGCGGGGGGGTTGGAACTCGATGATCTTGAGGTCCTTTCCAGCCCTTACTATTCTGTGATTCTGTGATTCTGTGATTGAACCTTGAACAATACTAAGGAGAGAAACCTGGAGTTATTTCAGAATTGCTTTCACACGTTGGATTCACTCTGGGAGTTTCTAAAGAACAAGGAAACTTTCCTTTTAAATAGTCCTCAGTTTAGTAATAATCTAATAATCTCTGTTATCTGTTTTAGCTATTCATAGTGCCCTCATTAGCATAAGATCTCATTAGTCTCACAGCACTACTATAAGGTTTTACTAATAATCCATTTGACAGTTGGCAGTGGGCACAGAGGCATTCTGGTCAGACTTTTCAAAGCCATTTAGATACTCATCTGAAAACAGTGATGTGTAAATACATTTGAGGATTCAAGAAAAGCAGTGCCCAAGATCACTGCCAGGGTTACAGAGTGCTGGAATTAGGATTTCCCAAGTCCAAGTAAGTGCCTAAGAAATGGATCTTCTTTATTATCATTACAATACTACGTGTAGGCAGCCCATTTTCTGTAAAAGTAGCTTTATGTTGATTTTGGTAAAATTCCAAATAAATAAATGACAATTGCAATTCTGAGTATAATAACCAGTTACTGTGCATCATCAGCTTTCCAGCGACCACCCAGCTGTGTTTCTTAGCCTCAGGTAAATACCAGGCAATTCCAGGTAGTTTACCTCGGCAGCAAGGGAAGCATAAGCTACTTCAAATTTTGCCTAGAATAAGTCTTCACACAGAAAACCTTTCTCTTAAGTAGTTGACTACCTATAAATTCACAACCTAACTTAAAGCTTTGCAACACATCCATATGGGCAGACTGTAACTACATTTTCTACAGACAGGGGAAGACTGCCGAAGGGAACAAACTTTCAGCTTTGGTTAATGGCCTGCATTTGTCAGGAACCTCTTATGCACATGCCAGTCTTGTTTGGCGATTTTAGTCAGATGAGCACAAAGATGTTAGCATCTGCACTGGCCTGCTCTGTGGAGATTCACTTCATCCTATCAGCTTCGGAGAAAAGGCTCAAGTCCACAGAGGTATAAGGTACCAAACTCCTAGGGGAGATCAGTCCCTAAAGAGGAGTCAAGCAACTAAATACTCTTTTCTCGATCTAGACTTGAGCTACCAAATGGAGTCATTGTGATCTACCCCCTGGCTTAAACAAACACCAACTGAAACTTGTCACATATGGCACCTAATTTTGTCAAAGTCTGCCTCAAAAGTAGACAGCCTTCATTTTATCAAAAAGGCTTTTGCCAGAAACAGCAGGTTAGAAACTGAAAAAAAATGAATTGGTATAGGGATAGAAGTGGTGGGGTTTTTTCACAGTGAATTAATAATTGCCATTTTCAGAGTGGCTGGAACATTACCAAGGATAGAAGACCAACACAAAGACTGCTACAGAGAGACCTTCTTTCATAACCTTAGTAGGAGCAAGCATCTAAAGTGGAGGTTGGATGCATTTACTGGATGTACTTTAGCAAGTTTAAATACAGAAACTGTGAAAGAACTTTAATAACAATTTATATGAGCTCAACAGTGATTGCATTTTAACAGCTGCTCCTGGTCCTCTGGGCCACTGCACTCTAATGGAGTCAGGTTTTCTGCTGAAAGAAATGATTAAATTGTTCACATAAAGTCCCTGAAAAGGTGTCAGTATGAGCAGCTGGAAATATAGGATCTAAAAACTTCAGCATTGGAAAAAAATCATCACTGAACACATTATGTTCCTTTGTGGTGATCAAAAATGAAAAGTTAAATTCTGGCAGGATCGAGGCATTTTCTACCACCAGACACACATTTAACTTTAGCAAACTGGAATGAATATCTAGTCTCATTGTTTGTACCATGTTTAGAGCCATAGGCCACTAATGATTAATAGTGACCTATAAGCAGCATAGCATTACATTGCTCTCCAGGGCATGTGCATAGCTCACTAATGAAATACCCCTACTACTATGAGGAGATGGAGAGACTATGCTACATTTTGGAGGGTTGTGTGGGGCAGAAAAGGTACCCAGGTTCTTGTTTTAAAGCCTGAAAACATTTAAATGATAACTGACCACATTGCAGTATTGCTTCGTTTTGGAAGATAGTACTTGTGTTGTAGCATACAGTACCCAAGGTACTATTTTGCTAATCACTTGGGTCTCTCTCATATCTTACACGAAAGTCTTGTGAAAGTGCAAAGCATACCAAGAACACACTAAGATGACAGATTTGCTCAAAGAACCTGCCATGTAGGAAGTTACTCCATCACTACCTAAAGTGCTTGGACTTTCTTTAGCAAAATATAATGATGCAGGAGTGTGTCAAGTTTTGAATGCTGATTACTTAAAAACAGCTATGAAATACCCTGCCCATTACCTGATTGGTCTGGTTTTAACAGGGATAGAGTTAATTTACTTTCTAGTAGCTATTTCAGTGCTATGTTTTGGATTTAGGATGAGAATAATGTTGATAACACACAGATGTTTTAGTTGTTGCTGAGCAGTGCTTATGGTAAATCAAGGATTTTTCAGCTTCTCATACCTGCCAGTGAGGCTGCTGGGGGCACAAGAAGCTCGGAGGAGACACAGCCAAGATAGATGACCTCAGCTGACCAGAGGAGTATTCCATTACCATATGACGTCATGCTCAGTATATAAATTATGGGGAAAGCTACCTGGTGGCCACTAATTGGGAACTGGATGGGCACTGGTTGCTGGGTGGTGAGCAGCCACATTGTGTGTCATTTGTTTTGTGTATTCCAGTTGTTATTATTTTATTTTCCCTTCTATTTCTGTTTCACTGAACTACCTTTATCTCAACCCAAAATTTTACCTTTTTTTTTTTTTTTCCCAATTCTTTCCCACAACCTGCCAGCCCTGTGGTGCGTAGCTCTCTGGCAGGTTAAACCAGAACACTGACATATGCCTGATGGCCATGAGGTTGTAATAATTGCTCTGGAATATCATACATTGCTCATTGCTATGTATGATATTCCAGCCTGGATAAAATGGAAAAATGCAGTTCTGGAATAGATGGCGCCAGATTTTCAACAAGTACCTCTTGTTGCTCACTCTAGAAACTGCTGGATGCTGAGTAGTTTGGGAAATGTGGCCACTGCCTTAGGTTTTTGAAATGGTACTCTGTGAGAAATCTGGCCTTTTAATTTTTTTATTGATTCATTCATTCATTTATTCATTTATTCATGAAGCATTATAATATGGTCCAGAATATCCTTCTATGCCAGGCTGCTACAAATGGCAGCTCATCACTTCCAGAATGGTATCAGCGCTGCCTCAGTGCTGCATTGGGGTGTTCGTAAATTGAGTAGTCTTTGTAGAAAGACATCTGGTGACCCAGGCTCTTCTGAAGACTTGAGAGTCTTGTTACAAGAAAATTTAGCACCACAGTTTCACTATCAGAGATGGTAGATCATAAGATAAAGTGAAACAAATTGCAAATTCCTTTTTTAATGTTTGTTGGTGAGGACTTATTTTTTACACATACAGGGTATTTCCACAGAATGAATACGCTATGAGTTATCCAGTCAGACCTGAGGAATCATTTCATTTGTCTTATGACTGTTTCAAACTGTTTTAGTGTCGTAACAGCTTTTATCCCAAATAGCTTATCATTACTCACTAGAAATTGCAGATACAGTTTACTTTAAAAAGTTGCTGGTGACCATATCACATATGAAAATCTTAGTCATTTAATTATCAGTTAATTTATAAGGAAAGAAAATGTTTCTTCTACCATGATGCAGAACAAAAAATTTAATCTTTGGTCCAATATATAAATTAAAGTTCAAATACACAAGGCAGTGAAAATGTAAGAACCAAGGAGTTTTTCTTCCAGAATATATTTAATCAGTTATGATCCCTAGTGACTTTGTAAGCCGCTCTGATTCATTGAAATTACAAAAGAATATGTGGACTTCCTTAGTTGTCTTCCTTTATTGCATGATTATTGAATGTAAGCAATTTTCACAGTTTCCATCACTTTCAGAATTTCAGAAAAGAGACTATCCATAGGCAGAAGTTATTTAAAGCCACAGAATAAACCCAAGTCATTCTAAGAGGTTTGTAATTGGTAATTGCATTTATAGGACTACATAATATAGTGTCTGTATTTTGTTGAAAAAAATTACATTTTTGACAACCAAACATAAAAGATACAGCCGTCATCAAAGCCTCAAATTCTGAAAGAAAGATTGTATAAACATATGGGATGAAAACAGAAGATAGAATAAACTGAAATATGTACTCATAAAAAGTGTAATAGGCCAGACTTTATACAGAGCCTTTCTTTGCAATTGTTTTCTCCATAAATAAAATAGACCATGTATCTTTAGATTTCAGGATAGCATTGGTTAGAAGTGCACTTAGTAGCCCATATGGAAAAATGTATTTAATTTCCTAGACTTTAGATCTTTAGGTTTGTATTTAATACTTCAGGTTTCACTAAAGCATTTAATGCAACAATACATTTAACCATTAATTTTCTAAGGTAGGTGAAGAACTAACAATGGTAGCATTTAAAAGTGTGTGTGTGGGGGGGAGAGAATGGGCAGTACAAGGAAGGTTCCTAAAGGAGTTCCTTAAGGACAGTTTAAGTAAGTACAGTGTTTCATCTGTGATGTTTGCAGAAAAAGTCTGACAAAAAGTTATGAGTCATCATAAATGCAGAGGAGGTTGGGTACAGGAAGCATTGATCACCTCTGGAACTGGAATAATAGAAATGGTATGAACTCAACAGCAGAAAATGAAAGGACCTGGATACACACAAGTAAAAGCTATTTATTCTATAAGCTAAGAAACCACCAGTTTCTAAAGACCTAAGACCCAGTGCACTATTCAACAACAGAATGAGTAAGACTGTTAGTGTGAGGTAAAGTGGAAAAAACCTAGTGTTATCTGGGAAAATGCTTCCAGAAGAGAAAGAAATGGACCTGAGCTGGAATCCTGCACGCAGTTCTGCCACTGTCCTTTAAAAAAAAGATGTTTTAACTGCAAAAGAAAAAGAGAGAACAGATAGGATAATCAGAGGGTGAAGAGTGCATCCTCTCAGTAGGGATGATAAGAATAAGCGCTGAGTGAAGAATAGTTAAACGGGACTTGGTTTTGCTAAGTCTAAATGAACATATACACATGCCATGAGGCACTTCCAAAATATTTTCTGTTGTTCCTGCAAGTACATAAATCTGTACAGAAAGGCTGCAAAGAACTTCACTCTGCTCTCATTGCCACCAGAGAAATAAAATATGTGGAAATCCACAAAAAAAGTAATGACGTTGATCTTCATACGGGTTAGTATTATGCATGAAAAGCTATGAGGAGATATATTTATTCTGATATTTACAAATAGTGTTCTGTAACCACATAAAGCTATGAAAAATATTTATTTATTAGTTCAATTTTGATCTCATTTTCTACTGAGCAAGATAACATCTCCCACAAAAGGCTCTAAGGCATCACAGCAAATTAATTGTTGTAAGTTCTTAAGAAAAGCCTTTCCACAGTATATCACTTTTAGCAGCACTAGAGCTTTCACATCTATTGATAACTAACTAGTGAGCAACAATCACAACACTGGAATCACGTTTTCTCTAATTTACTAGTCTGCTTTGCTCCGTTACCAGGTTTTGCGCAGCTAAATGCCAGGTCAGTGTCTGTGTGTAGTGACTTCAGTGACCAATGGAGCAGGCTTCTATGACATTGTAGCAAATGGAATGGTGTTCCAATATTTGATAAATAATTAAAAACAAAAATAAAAAAAAATAAAGGAAAAGGGGGGAGGGGAAGAGGAGAGGGGGAAGAGGGGAGGGGGAAGAGGGGAGGAAAAAAGAGGAGAGAGGAGGGAAGGGAAGGGGAGAGGAGGGGAGAGGGAAAAAGTGAGGGGAGAAAAAGAAAGGGAAAATTAAATAAAATTAAATTAAATAAGGTCAGTCAAGTAAAATAAAATAAAATTAAAATAATAGGAAGCTTGTTAACTCATTAAAAATTGAGTTATTCATTTATTTACAATGGCTTATTAAAGACTAAGTCATACTAATTTTATCATGATTTATTAGTTTTTGAATAGGCAGGCTGTTAAGAAAGTCTTTGAAATTAGAGGGTCAGGCTTTTTAGAATTTGGAAAGGGCTGATTCAAGGGCTCCACGAGGAAAGGTGGGTTGTTGGTTCTATCTATATTTCTGATATCTTTTTATTCTGTGTGTACTCATTCCGTCTTTTTTTCTCTGCTTTAGAAAACTACAAAAAGTATGCTTAACCAACTCATAATATGCAAGTTAAATGAAGAAATCACAAAGTAAACACCCAAAAGTATTTCAGAGTTTGCACTTGCATGAAACTAAATGCACAGTTGAGAGACTGCCATTTTATACTAATTTCATTGGCAAACATAGCCTGAGGAGATACAACAAAAAGGCAAGAGCTAGGAGAAGTCCTGAAATATGCACAGTAGCAGAGTAACGGTTTCCTGCTATTGCGGAATACAAAGCCAGCTGGGTTTATGTACGTACTGCATTATCTACTTTTTTTTTTTCCCCCCCAGAAAGGATATACAATCTGAAGAGAAAACAAATATAAAAAATGCATCAAAAATATGCTGAATTCTTCTGCTGTTCCCTGCGCTCATCTGTGGTTCTGGTCTTTCTTTTCTGATGCACATTACCAATCAAAGACTTGATAACTGCCTGTTTTTTCCAATCACATAGTATTGTCTGTTTTTTCTAAATATTTGTTTGCAATTTCTTTTTTCATTCAGTTGAATTTTACACACGATTTTACAATCCAGACTGGATTTGCCTTTTTTTGTTTGTTGTTTTCACTCAGAAAGTTACCACTGACAAAGAGACATTGTGACCATGAAGTGTGTATATGGAATGAGAAAATTTTACAATTCTTTCAACTCCTGGAATACCATGTGCACTCTGATTATCAAATTACCAAAGATCTTGGATTCAATTTTGGAATCAGTGGTAAAGCAAGCAGCGTTTTGCTTGCTTTGGCACTGACAGCATACCAACCAAGCATACAAAGACTATGGTTGTTAATATAAAGAAGAAGGTTGTTAATATGTAGCAAGAATATCATATTCCAAGAAGGCAGGAAGATAAGTTTCTTTAATAAAAATATATTTAATAAATATATAAGTCAACCATAAGATACCAGTGTAGAGATGCTGTTTATTTGAGCTGGGAAAGGCAAAATTTTTGAAGACCATGACTTAAGAAATATGAATTTTTTAACAATAGAAGTCATACTTTCTCACCACTTCTGACAAATTTTTGTCCATTTTTAGAGTATTTTTATTTGAGAATTCATTAAAAACCACCACTAATATCAGCATACTATAAAAACCATAGTGTCCTTATCTAAAGTAGCTCTGTATTATAATTAATTTTGCAACATTACAAATCTCAATTTAAGATTTCATTACGCACTTCAAACTGAATGTTAAGTACATTCATATATAAAAAATGTATCATACACTCTATATATCTATAAATATTTATATTTATAGTAATACGTATTGATCAATTACATATTATAAAAATTTTTAATATAAAAATACAAGAAATTGTAACATTTTTTTAATTCACAAATGGCTTTCTAAATGAATGCATAGAGGTTTGCAATCAATGTCTAGGGGGAAAGAAATGTATTTTCCTACTATTTTGAGGAATCCTCTGTCTATGAAAGTAATGTAGCTTTCTCAGGAAGAGGAAGATTTAGGGATTATACAGAAGCACAGCATAATTCTGGCACACATGTGGATTCCTTGAAGCACAGTGTACTCAGTAAAGATTTGCTGTCAGTCCTGGATCAGCCTCCAGTCTGAAAACTTCTCCCTTTTCAGGAAACTTGAAGAGGTTCAGACAATTCTAGCTAACAGATAAATGAAGACTTCACATACGTTTTCTGATGTGTGGCCCTTCTCACCCCTTACATGAAACCCTGCTGGCTGGTGCAAGAATTTTCTTTTGATAATTTTTTGAGGATATGGTAAGCATCTAAAACTGTGGTGAATTAATCAAAAAGAAGAAAAAATGATTAAAATATTGTCCAGAAACTTATTTTAAGACTATATGTAGAAGGTGAAACTAGCTCTAAAGTATTTCAGAGCAAACAGAAACATCTCCTGGTATCACTGTTCTAAAGAAACAGAGCAAGTCTCACTCACTTATTTCTGAAAAAAAAAAAAAACAAATCAAGAAAAGTACTGAAAAAATATTTGTTTCTCTTTTTCTAGGTAAAGAAAGTACAGACGAATAAGAAAAACCAAACAGGCAAAGTCAGAAGGCCTACAAGTGATCCTTCTGGTTCTTCAATGATCTAACTGTTGAGACATTTGCTTAAAAATCTTCAGGGAAACAAAGCTTCTCTGTAACCGTATTTCAAAATTTAAAAAATTCTAGTGCTATGTTTTATATTGAAGTATTTACCAGAAGCATAGTTAAAATAAAAAAATGCATCCACAGAAGTGATAATAAAATACACACAGAAGTCAATAATGGTTTCACTTTCTATAATTTTTGTATCCTAAAATTATAAAATAACCACTCTTAGAAAGACTGCGTTTTTAATTTTTGCTATTAAGAGTGTTTGGCATTTTCAATCTGTCCTTTGTAAATACATAAATTAGCCAGTAATAAATGTATATTTGCAGCATCTATTTCTGAATTCACTGCACCATCTGAATTAGTGAATGAACAAAGTAATTCTGGTAATAATTAATATTTAGATATTCCTTTATATCTGCATAATGTTATATAAATACTAATTCTTTAATCTTCATGAAGAAACATTTTTTCATCAGGTAGCTTTCCATTAGAAACTCAGCTACATTTTTACAAGGTTTCTAGTCATAAACTAGAACAACCTAACTGCCTGCCTAACCATCTAACTGTCTTATCATATCAACTTATTTGGAAGTGTAGCCCTCACAAGTGCTGAATAGCTCACTAATAAGGCATCTTACATGGAAAGACTTTCATATCTGCTTGGCAACTGAAAGGTTTTCTTGGCTCTCTATCTGTCCTGAGAAACTGAATTAAATGTGGTAAGCAGTGGTCAATAGTTTCCCATAAGACCATATCATTGTTACTTCAGATAGAAGTCAGAGTTGTAAAAAATGTAGAAGACTTACTAATTACCATAGTAGTATTTGAGAAATACTGGTTGCTGTAGCTCTAACTGGTACCATATACACATCTGAGTTCACCTGATGAGGTTTCTTCCAGCAATCCTCTATGGTCCAATGAATTTAAACTGCATTCTTGATTTTTTTCCATTTTTGATCACTTCACCAAGACTTGCCATAGGACATTAAACAATGGCATTCAGTGGGAATATCCACAGGCAGAGTTACAATGCAAAAGAGAAATGGATATCACAAGCGGAGACTGATCTTACTGATTTTTACCAGGTCACACTATATGTCCTCACCAAGAATGTTGTCTGATATCCAGAAAAAAGGCCAAGTGTAAATCATTCAGAATTGAATGGGTTGCCCAGGGAAGCTGTGAATGCTCCATCGCTGGCTGTGTTCAAGGCTAGGTGGGGCAGAGCCTTGGGTGACATGGTTTAGTGTGAGATGTCCCTGTCCATGGCAGGGGGGTTGGAACTAGATGATCTTAAGATCCTTTCCAACCCTAACTATTCTATGATTCTATGATTCTATATCGGGAAATTTTGTCAGTTGAACTCTTCTCTGCAAGCTAATTTGAGCAATATGAAAAAGTTTATTAATTTATGATTTGCATATTACAGATATGGGGACATCTCTCCAGCATTACTTGTCAATACAGCCCATGAATTCTTACTTTTTCCAACTCAGGCAAGCCAGGAATGACAGTATTAGGAAAAGGCAGCCTACACCTGTAGACAGCCTGAATGTGTCTTTACAGCTAATGGAAGTGTCATTCCAAAAGACTGTGCAGAGAGACAGTGTAATACTACCTCAGATAACTACCATTCTGCCATTTTTCTATTTGCATTCCGGGGCTGGTCACCAGGGCACAAGCTGTTCTTGGCTACATGATCCCATACCATCGCATCCTGACACATGCCAGTACAGATTTACACAAGGAAATCTTTGTGGTTTAGAACCTGAACTTCAGTGGACTAACCTACCACTATATTTAAATCACTGAAAATCAAAACCCTACTCTTCATTCCTGTGGGAAGAGAGTAGCATACATCTTGATTTGGTTGCCTTTGCAATAACTATAGTTCCTTGCAGGCTTACAAAGAAAAACAGTTACCTAATAAGCCTCCAGCCTAAAAGCAGAGACCTATGCTAAAGAGCAGGGAGAGCCAAATTCTACTTCCATTCTTAACTATACCTTATTCAATGATTTCAACAAGTCAAAAGAATCAGGACTGTACCAGCTGTTTAAGTAAGACCAACATAAGCAACTCAAAATGCCTGCAAGCATGTGATTAGTCTAAATTGAATGTCTGGGTAAAATATTCAAAATTTGTATTGTAACTACTTCACTGATAGATTTTATGCCTCCACTAGTCCTAGCAGAACAACCAAACTCTTCCTGCTGCTTTGTTTTATCTTCTGATGGAACTACAGTTCTGTGATACAGCAGTAAATTAGACAATACCCATGCTGAATCGCAGCAGTGCAACTCTTTTACTTTACCCTAAAATTTAGTGGCTTCCTAAGACATAATCTATGTATCCAAACAACTATTCTCTCCAAAGACCCTCAGTCTTTAATTTTGGCACAAATACTTAAGTTTACGTAGATAAGCAAGCTGAACAAACACACAGTGTGAGCAAAGCTCTTTTTGCTAAGAACAGAGGTTAAGGGGGCACACACTGCCACTTTACTACATACTTGTCTTTCTAGAGAAGGGAAAATTTGTTTATGAACATAATAAAATGGAGCCATTAAAACAAATGCAAATTTTATAGAGGAAAATTTCACATAGACACTTTTTCTTCCAACCACTTTGTTCATCTGATCATTCTCATTTGGCTTTTCATTTGTATGTTTTAAAGAAGATTTTATTGTTGCATAATGACAGCTATGTGAAGAATGGTCACACATACCTAGGCAATGAAAAACTGAAAGGAAAGATGCAGATCATTTACAAAATACCTAGACTGTGAGTCAATATATTTTTGGATGCCTCAAATTTTACCAGTGTGTGATGGAAATTACAAAAATCGAGGAGAGCAAGACTACTGCTGGTAAATTATGGCTTAGAATTAAACCAAGTAAGTCAAACCTTAAATCAGTAAAATAGCAAAGAAAGAGACAGTCATGTCCAAAGTTTAAAGCAATCAAAAAAAAAAAAAAAAAAAGAAAAAGGATTTGAAAAAGAGTTTGTTTGCACAATGGGATTAAAAAAAATATATGATCTATAATCTTAGCTTGTCAGAAGTTGTCTGAAAGTCTACTCAGTGACCAAAGAGACTTGTCTAATTCATTCACCATATTTATCACTTGATGTGTTATTCTGTGTTTCACAGCTGGAGAGTAAACATGCCAAAAGTTGACATTCTAAGTAGCTCTGAAAATATTTAAGTCCCAGATATATTTTTTTGAGCAAATTGCAAATTTGGCTTCTCCATTTAAGAAGATACAAAACGGCATGTGGCTCGGCCAGTCTCCAAACTGGCTGTGACACCTAGGAGGAGTTTACCTCAAACCAATTCTTTCATACGGTCAGCAGGCAATCCGAGAATGGTAGTAATATTTTTGGAAATCCTGAGTTTGATCCACCATAGAAAAAAAAAAAAAAGGTAATGAGTTTAGCAGTGTTAAATCAAATGCTGCTGGAAAGATATCCACAAACGAGTTCAGTGTGGAAATATTTTCTTGTTGGCTTAAACTCTTTAGCTTTTATTGAAAAGGGAAAAATATATAACCATTCATTTATACCATAAAAGGAAAAACTTCAAATGCACTAAGTTTTGGTCTCAAAGCTTATTGATTGCTTTTTACAATGTAACATGCTAAATCACTCCTTTGATTTAAGAGTGGCTTTCCTGCAATAGTAATTATCGCAGCCTATTTCGCACTTTACAGCAGGAAGAGGACTCACTTCCACGACAGTGCGAGGGCTCAGCTGCATGGTTATAATTGCATATCTTCTCCTGAAAAAGCTGACAGTTAAAAAATATTAGGAAAATAGCCTGGTGAAATTTCCTTATATGTCTATTTCAATCATTGAAAAGAAAAAAAAAAATAATCATATCTTTAAAATTAAAAAAAAATAATTTGAAAGCATAACGTATCTGAAAGATGCAGTATCACTGACTCTGGTAAATGAAATCCCCTGAACTGTCTGAATCTGAATCATCTGAAGGAAGTGCCCAAGAGGAACTGAAAACTCTCAAAAAGATTAGGCCAGAAATTACTACCAAGGAATGGAAGAGAACAGTGTCCACATGCAGAGTCTGTACTATCAAATTTTTGATGTGACTCATTACTTAATATTACCAGTTACTATCTATTAGCAAGTGTATATGAAGATTTTTTTTTTGCATATTTTCAGTATTTTTTGTTTTTATTCTTCCAAATCTGAGGGACCACAGAAATTCAAGTAGGGAATAACAGACCCTCCATTTATTCAATCCAATTATTCCTAAGCTAATGTAAGAACAGAACATCGGCCAGGTCTGCAGAACAAGAGTTGTGTTCATGGTGATGAGATGGGGCAAACAATGCCAGGGCACAACTGCATTTCGAAAAGAATTTGTTCTTTGCAACTCAGGCTAGAGCGGACTGTGACAGCATCAGCGGGTTCTTAAAATGCCAGAAAAAATTAGTAAGAATGATACCAATAGCTGAATATAATCCCTTGCATTGCACCGTAATGCAGATTCAGAAACTAGTGGTGAGTTTAAAAGCAAAGCTATCACCCACACTGTAGCTGTAGTGTTGTTTTCTTTCTTATTTCAGCCAGTGTTCTAACTTGGCATTCATATCAATTGCTTCATAGGAGTTTTAAGAACAGATGATGTGAAAATATTATTATTCAAATAAAGATTCTAAGTAAATTTGTCCAAGATCCTTTTTTCTGTAGTCTTGGAATGGAAGAAAGATCTTCTATTTATCACTGGAAAAGCTATAATCGCATCAGCATTGCTGATAAAGCTAGTTATTTGCTGAAAGGTATTCAAAATACCTTTCAGCAAATATATGTTAAATATTGATAACCCTAATTCCAAAAGTGTTTCATACCCTTTGTCTTCTTCAGGTTTTCCCCAGAAGATGGTATTAGAGACTGATATTAACAATGATCTTCTGATTCAGTAGCTTGTCTCACAAGACACACATGCAGCTTTTTAACTCATTTCAGAAAAGAAGACTTTTATATGATATAGTAATGATTTTCAGTTCTGACTGGTGTTTGCCAGATTCAATTCAACTTTCCCTTGCCTTGTGACTTACACTCACCTGTAGTATTTTTTCACATTGGCTGTAGTCTTCTTTCTGATGTGCTACAATAACTCAGTAGAAGGTAGAAATATTGTAATTAACTGTGATTTTATTATTCCTCTATTTTAATTACTCTCATACACTGGTAATGTTGTGGGTTTCTTCATCTAACTGAATTCTCACTATTCCCTTAGTGTGATCGAAGTGGCACCAGCAACAGACAGATTCATACACTGCAAGACACTGATTACAAAGTGTTCGAAGTGTTACTAACATTTTTCAAATCACTAATTTTCTTTCTCAAATTCTGTATAGTTCATATATTTACTGGGAAAGATGACAAAAAAAAAAAGAAAAAAGAGAGAGAATGGGTGAGTGAATGAACGAACAAAAGAAAGAATGATAGCTGCAAATAGAAGATATCTGAGCTGAAATTTTTAGGGTAATTAAAGAATTTGATACCTGTGAGAAACAGGTCACATCAGTATTACCTACAGGTGGCTCACTGTAGTGTATTTACACTATCAGCACTTTTCTAATATTACTGTAGATTTTCTGGGAAGAAAAGCAATAAATTAAAGAACCCTACTTTAGATAAAAGAAACAGAATACAATAAACTTGTCAAATCAATCCCCATCCTGTTCACCTCATATCCCAAAGGTAACTATTATCTATCTGTTTTCTAAATCACTATGCCATCTAAGCCATGAGCAGACCAGAAAATGGATTTTCTGTTCTGCTGTAGAGGCATATTCACGTTGCTATAAGGTAACCTCAATATTTTTATTTTAAAGCCTCTTAGAGCAGTTAAATATACTGACTGCACAGAAAAATAACAGGACACAAGTTTTTGCAAATTACCATTCTTTTTTGTAATCATTCCAAATTTTGTATAATTATTATATTTAAACAATTTAATTTGGTCTTAGTTAATAAAGACAGAGAGATTTTGGCAAAACCAGTCAGTTTTGTGCTATTCAGAGCTTAACAAATAGATTTTTAATACGATATTTCTGATCACACTCCCCATTATGCTCTATTCACTTAGAGGAGATTGAGCTTTAAGTCAACAAATTTTTACTTTGTTTTTTCACCCACAACAAATTAAAAACTGCTTTTCTTAGCAAGTGTTTTTAGCTTGGTTTTGGGGTGGGAGTTTTTTTTTGTTGTTGTTTTTTTAGGAAATACATTCAATAATATATTTTTATTGCAGTACAAAACCATAATTTCACATTTAGTTCAATATGAGATTAGGTATTTTCTTACAGGAACTGCTCCAAAGAGCCATGTAACAAAACCGAATATTTGTCAGGCATAGTGGGAATATAATCTAAAAATGGGATAAACCATTATTAAAAGCTAACTAGACTATCATACAGTCATAACACTATTTGCTTTACTTAATTTTGCTCATACTATAATTCACTAAACATAACACAAAATAATCTGAATGGCACTATGAAGAAAAAAATAAAAGGACAATCAACTTTTTAATATGCAAACCACTCCAAATGTCTGTAATTGGCATCTCACAGTCATAGGGATTAAAGGGTGGTTTCAGTAATGAAATATTGCACTTTAAAGTTAGGCAAAGTAGCAACTTTGTGATCATACACATACCTCTCAAAAAGACAATTGTGAACACAGTAGTGAGCCCAGGATCCTATGCACCCCATCCCTATGGCAGGAGAGCCTGAATAACATCTGCAGAGGGTGTCCCTACATCTTCTTGCACGTACATTCTGGTCACAACTGACCTGTTGCAGGTCCACTGTTTGCTCTCAGTATGGATCCCCAGAGCTACCTCCAGTGATTGCTGCAGGTATGGCTTCAGGAACTGAACCTGGAGTGGTACTAGCATATTGGGTGCTGTGACTGCACTCTCTGCCCAGTGCAGGAGTAAAAGTCCTGCACAAGACTGGTGGTTCCAGCCAAAACAGCGCAGTGGGCAAAGAGGGGATCAGCAGCAGCGAGAAACAGGAAAGGCAGGAAGGATTTGCCCAAACCTACAGCGAGGTGCCTTCAACTGCAATCCTTTCCCTACAAGCTTTCTCCAACATTACTCATGCATCTTCACACAGTCCACAAACCTGTCCTTCCAATAAATATGCACTGACAAAAATGCCTGAAAAGGACAAACTGCTCCCAGGGGAGTCTTATTCCCCTCTCATTTTTTCTGTCTGCCTCTGTCCTGCCTCACATCTCTGAGCCTCCCCTTTGACCCTTCCTTCATGTGCTTATCTACAGCTTCACAACCTTATTATTCATTGAATATTCCGCTTTTTTTTTTAACATGTATTTCTAGAAATGTAACATATGGGTCCAGACTGAACTGAAACTACATCTCCTATCAAAGATTGAGTATGGCAACCCCTTAGCTGTTAGACAGGTGAGACTTCTAATTCATTGCTACCCTGACATCCACTAAAAGCAGTAAGCACTGATGCCATTTCTGAAGAATCAGATGCTGCTCTTTAGTGCTAATCATGCGCAGGGGATTTGGACACTGACAGAGTTTTGGTGGGCACTCCATGGGCTTAGTTTGGACTTAGGCACCCAGAATTAGGCAGGGATGCAATTTTGGATTCTTAATAGCCTTGGATAAAACAGTTGTCGGGGACAGTTACAGAAATGAGGAGTCATGCACAAAAAGTCATTCACAATCCCACATGGGCATAACAGTTCAGTGTTTTATAACACTTCATGCAGAATAATTTGATTTCATAGCTAGTCAAAATGACATTGGGAAGCTTTGTACCAATGAAGTGGAACAGATAATCTAAAATGGCTCACTCACTAGTCAGCCCAGCATTTATATTCTAGTCAGCTGAAAATGTCTGTCTTTATGTCTTCATGTCTTCATCTCAGGGTTACAGAACTAGGTTAGTAACACCAGGCATTTATATCTGCTGGAGGGGAGGGAGAAAAAGGATTTGCTAGTAAAACAATGTGCGGTGAATGCTCTCTGGAGCTGATGTTTAGGGTGCTTCAACTGAACTCCAGAGATAAGAAAATGCTGCACCTCATTACAAAAAGTATTGCCTAGTACAAATAGACATAAATATTTCAGTGGCATTTCAAAGGAATATTAGAATCAAAAGCACCTAAAATCAGTGCTTGAATGGCAATTTTTAACTTGCATAGTTCAGATGTTTCTCCGGGCAACAATTCCATAATGTCATCATCACTTACTAAAATTTGATACCATCTACAACCTGAGACTGAATTCCTCACACACAGTACCAGAGAGGTAAATATTATGCCAGATTAAAGAGCATGTTTTGACAATTATGAAGACAAGCGCTACTTTTTTGCAATGAGGAAGTCTCAGAAAATATGTAAATACTTAGGCAGTTAAATTGTGAGCAACTTATTCACAAGGGAAATAACTTAAATACACAGCCTTAAGCTATTGCAATGTCTATTGCATAGCTCTGTCAAAAGAAAACAAAAGCCATTCGGCTGCTTCTAAGAAACTTCATATTTATTTCTAATCTGAAGTCATATAACTTCAGGCTGTGATTGCCTCTGATCTCTAGCTTTGTGCACGTGAGTACATAGCTGCACAGAAGACCTCACGTGTTTCTTGGAATAACAAAGAGATGGTATTTTTTCGACTCAGGATCCAGCCCATCACTAGTGAAACCTTTGCTCCTGGGTGTGTAAAACTTCTGCTAGAACCCAACTGTTGTCCTGAGATCCCATCCACCAACTATTCTACTGGACAGACCAGCGTGGTGTTACTAACTACAGTACAAAGGGGCTTGAAATTTGATTTCTACTAACTATAATGTTCATCTAAAGTCTTATCACAATTTTAACTAGTTATGATGCATTTTCTTCTTTCTTAGGCTAACATTTTTCCTTAAATTCTCCACTGAATTCTAGCATATATCCATGGTGGTTGTGGTCAGAATTAATTTTACATACATGAATAAAGGAAGTTTCTTTTAAAAACTTCAAAATCTTTCAAACACTAAGGGGATAACACATGTATTATCCTTATTATCCTTAAACATGTATATCACTGTTTTTTCATGCTCATAGATACACGCTACTATAACGTCACTTGGTATTGAGAAGAGCAAACTGAAATGTAAATAGCTACATGTCAGCTTCCTATATTTTTTTTTTATGATGATTTGCTGTAGAAAGTAAAGAAAAATTACAAAATACAAATTCACATTTCACCTTGGCTACGGATCAAGTAAGTTTTCAGCCAGAATTTGCACTGGTTTTAATTTTGTTTGTTGAACTCTTTCTTGATTTTTTTTTCATTGTTCAGTAGAAGAACTATTAAATTTATGATGATTTTTCTTCCCTCAGGAGAATTCAAAGAATATAAAAGCAGTAAAGCCAAAGTGTTATAAAAGAATGTGTAAAGGTAAGGCTAGTTGATGCAAAGACAAAAGATGACTTCATGTAGGGAGGATAAAGTAGAGAATCAGATAAGAAAAATTTGAAGTAAAGGGAATTTAGAAGGAATTTATTACATTATTTTTAATATTTATTTTTTTTGTTAGGCACAGCTGTCGAAATTTTACAATTCATCCTTAACTGTCTGTACAGGGCTCCTGTACTGGGTCAGAAGAAAAACCATCTTACTCCTTTACTGTTAGCAATTAGTGGTAACTAATGGCTAGTGGTGGTCAAACCTAATAGTTCAAAAAAGGTGAGACTGCCACAGCTCCATGCCCCATGTCCAACCAGTAATGAGGCTGAGCACTACACTGGCTGTACTCCCAATGGGGCACACACAAACATACATGCAGCACATATGCATGCATACACACAGCTGGCTGCATATATCAATACAGACAGAAACAAACAGAACTCATTCAAGAACAAATTGCACAGTGGCCACATCCAGCATCCATCTCTGGCTGATCAGGATGAAGGTCAATTAGAAGGAAATACATACATACATGCAATGCAGACTTTCCAGAGATTGGTCTCAGACACCCAGACTGGCCTCTGGCCCCTGCATCCTTGGCAATACCTGTTGCCTGTACCTGGACATATGGGGAATGAAGTTTAATGAGAAGGTGGGACACTGCACTGACCAGGTGCCGGACATGGCCAGACAAGTGCACTGACCAAATGCGTGTTTATAGATGGCTTTTATCCCCTTTTTCCTCTAGGCTTCCACACTTGTTACTTCCTAAAACACCTTGAATTCTCCCTTTCCCCACCTTTTTACCCACCCTAAGCACCTCATTAGTTTCGTACAATCACAAGAGTCTTTTCCTGCATCCCACAATTACTCCCATATCCCTGGGCCTAAATCCCCTCAGCCTGAAAGGAGACCTGGAGACCCTTTCCTACTAACTCAGGTGTGAAGGCTTCCCTGCAATAGACTGGGGAGGGTTTGGGAAGGGGTTCCTTTCTCTGAGGAAGTTATTTGCGTTCCCACACCTGCTGATTTCCTCTCTGCTCTTCTGTATTCAGGGAGAAAAGCCTGTCATCATACTACCTGACAGTGAATAGGACAACTCTAGAGTGATCCTTCCTCCTGTCCACCCTTACAGTTTACAGAAATCACTGTTCCAGGTTTTTCCTTAGGCAAAGGCTGCTTTTAAGTAGCATTGTTCAACTAGCATCTATACTCCTTTTCTTCATGAAGCCACTTCTTGTTTTTCTCTTTATAATACTCTGAGGAAATCTATTCCATAATATAATTACATATTGTGTAACACAGTAGTTTGTTTTATGCAAGCTGCCCACACACTTCATCGGGTACCCCTAAGTCGTCCAGCTCAATGAAGATTGAAAAGTCATTCTTTATTCTGTCTTATTCATTGGCTTGTATCATATCTCTATCTGTTGTCTTTTTTTTTTTATATTGACAGTCTTTGCCTGGTCGGCATCTCTTTCTGCAAAAAGCTGTTATATTCCTTGGTAAACTCTTTCTGATATTATTTTTTTTAATTCTGTTATATCCTTATGTGTCTTAAGCTGGCTGCATGTAGTATTTAAGATCTAGGTGAACCATGAATCTCTAAACAAATACAGTGTTTCTATTTTCTTTTATTTCCTCTCCAAAAGTCTTATTAATCTTTCTACAATGTAGTCACTAACTACTAGAATTGACGTGACCATAAACAGAAGCAAAGGAAGGGCAGATATTTTTTTCAGCAATCTATAGTCAACAGAATTCCATGAGGGGAAAAGTAAAATACAAGCCCAAAATGCTTACAATGTCATTAGTGTCAGTTGAGTTCTTGAGTCTGCACATATCTGTAAGTTATGGTTTACTCAAAGATGCAATTTCAGGGGCACTCCAACGGTCCAGCCATTTCAGAGTAACCCCAGCTTTAGATTTTGGTTATAACATCTGTATTTCTGTATCAGTTTCTTCCATGTTATTTATTAATGTGACTACTTTCTGGCTGGTATTGATTGGTCGTAGACGCTTTGCGACTTAGAGTGTTCACAAAATCAGGCTCCTACTTGCCTCCATTCTAGTATCATTGATATGTTCCCTAGTCCTGTCAGATCACTTGGAAAGAAAAAACGGGTAGTGTTCCAGCTAGCTCCTAGTTCTTACCACAAAAGGTTTCATATAACATGGTAATGTGTCAAATGTTGTTTTGATAAGCACTTCTTATTTTTCATGTCTGTCAGTACCAGTTCTATTAGTTCTTGCCATTGCCCTTCCATATGTATAAGGCCCAGAACATAGTGGGGATTTTTGCAGGGAAAGGGCAAGACTGTCAACGGGCAACAGCTTGGATGTCAAACCTTCTGCTTTCGAGGCTGGCTCTTCAATTCAGCCTTCAAAGCCACTTTCAGTGGTTTGGACTAAACACTTATTAATGGCTCAGAACAGGGGACGCAACCTGATAAAGCACTTCTTCTCTCCACCAGCTTACATATTTTTTCAAATACCCATCTATTCTCCAGTCCAAGCCATCAAGCTGAATGAGAGGGTGTTGTTGCTTAACCCTAGGTGGCAACTAAGTACCATGCAACTGCTCACTTACTTTCTCCCTCCCCAAGTGGGATGGGGAGGAAAATCAGAAAAAAAGGTAAAAATCCATGGGTTAAGAACAGTTTAATAATTAAAATAAACTACAATATACTACTACTAATAGTAACAATAATAATAATAACCAAAAGGGATATAACAAAAAAAGAAAGAGAGAAAAAAAATTTAAAAAAACAAAACAACACAGTAAGCAGCAGCGATGCACAATACAACTGCTCACCATCTGCCCATCAATACCCAGCCCAACCCAATCAGTGACTGGTCCCTCCCAGCCAACTCCCCCCAGTTTCTATACTGGGCATGTCGTGCTGTGGCATGGAATATCCCTTTGTCTAGCTCGGGTCAGGTATCCTATCTCTGCTCCCTCCCAACTTCTCGTGCCCCTCCTCACTAGGAGAGCATGGGAGACTGAAAAATACTTGCTTGGGGTAAGCATTACTTAGCAACAACTAAAACACTGATGTGTTATCAACATTGCTCTCAGACTAAAGCCAAACACAGTACTGCACCAACTACTAGGAAGAAAAATTAACCCTATCCAAGCTGAAACCAGGACAGAGGGGCATGGGTAGTGTGAAAAGAATGTTCTAGTAAGAAATGTCTTTGGTATAGATGCTGTTCACCTGTTTGGCAGACAGTTTCCCAACCAAAAGCCTCAGAGGTATTTCTTTATTTCCTCTGTGTACTATGCAAAATGCAGAGACAAAGATAGACTTTTTGCCACTCAAATGGCACAGAACAACTTTCGACATCTTCACTACCTGTGGGATCAGACGACAGAAGAAATTACCACCCTACTTATTGAAGTATTTCTCAAAAAACTTCCAAGCGCTTAAAGAGCTGCAAGAAACTCAGTGCCTCCTGGTCACCATTCAGAAGTCATCATTCCCAGTTGCTATCATACCTTGATTTTAACCTGTTCCAACCTGGCCTTGAACACTGCCAGGGATGGCGCATTTACAACTTTCTTGGGCAACCTGTTCCAGTGCCTCACTACTCCCACAGTAAAGGACTTCTTCCCTATATCTAACCTAAATCTCTTCTGTTTAAGTTTGAATCCATTATCCCTTGTCTTATCACTACAGGCCCTGATGAAGAGTTCCTCTCTGCAATCCTTGTAGGCCCACTTCAGACACTGCAAGGCTGCTATGAGGTCTCCACGCAGCTTTCTCTTCTCCAGGCTGAACAGCCCCAACTTTCTCAGCCTGTCTTCTTATGGGAGATGCTTCAGCCCCCTAATTATCCTAATGGCCCCCCTATGGACTTGTTTCAACAGTTCCATGTCCTTATTTTGGGGACACCAGAACTGCATGCAGTATTCCAAGTGGGGTCTCATGAGAGCAGAGTAGAGGGGCAGAATCACCTCCTATAATAACATTATCTTTAGTATCTCCTTACTGCTTTCATAAATTATCTGACATTGAAAATATGACTCAGGTTTCTTAATAAGAGAAGCCACAACAGCAATCAAAAGTATATCAAGTATTCAGTATGTTTAGAGCTGTGACATAAATTAACATCAAGTTTTTCAGATTCCTTGAAGAATAAAAGGGCTCACGAGGCACATATCTGATTTCTAGATGGCTTTAGCATCATAAAAGTTATCAAAATTAGAAAATATTGAGATCATACAAGTGAGATTTCCTCTATTATGATTTCGTATAAAACCCAATTCTACCTTTTGCAGTTTTAATTGAACATAGCTATAGCATTACTTTCTCTATGTGGTTCAGTGAAGGTCAGTCTCAACTGTCATGTTCAACCATTGAGTGTCTGAGGGTCTTGGCGGATAACAAATTACAAGGATAAACTAGACTGTGGCCTTGCTTGTAAGACACAGATGCAGGAAACTGGTTAATAGACAATTGAAAATTGCCTGTCGATATAGTCTCACACAACCTGACATAATAAAGGAACATGTCCTTAGTTTGAGTCAGGAGCTGCTCGTGGCCAAATCAGGAAGTCTCAATCACTTCATTTATCACTGCTCATTCCCTTTTGCTTCCTCATTTCTCAGGGAGGATCCTCATGGATCCTTTGCTTTGTGGTTTACTGAGACTCTTCACTAAATAGATTCAACTCATCTAGCATAAAACTACCTACCTTTTTACTTCTCCAGGTAGTATTCTCTGAGATTTGTGAGTTGAGTCAGTTCCTGAGGGGGTACCATGGACATTGACTCAGAACTGGTTCAAGTGTGAGGATTTTCCCCTACAGAATCATCAATATCACTTCCCCTAACATCTATTGACATAAATTTTTGATAGTTTTTGGACATGAATCAGAGGAAGAAAATTATTCCAGTATTAGTGAGTTAACAACATAGTATGACTCTCTGAATTCTCGCTTGCTGTGGATGGGAAAGGGGAGCTACTTAAAGCCTTTCACTCCTAGTAAACTTTACAGTCTCCAATAGCCTCTATCAAAGGCTTTGAGTTCTTGTCTTCAGCTGTCTCACTGTTAGGGAGGGTCAAGCACCCATTTATCATATTCAAGGGAGAGGACTATGACTAGAGCAACTTGGCACAGCAGTGAGCAGACTCAAACAGAGGTCCGGATGGACAATATCTCTTCAGGCTGCAGGCAGTGCCTCAGGCAGAGGCTGGGGCAGGCAAGATGTCCTTGCTTGCAGGAGGCATGTCTTGGCTGAGGAGCTGCATCGCCACATCAAGGAACTCTGTGGCTAGCTGTGCAGATTGTGCAACACCAGGGAACTTCAAAAAGAGACTGACAAGATCTTCACAGAGACCCTTCAGAAGAAAGGGTCTTGCATCCTAATTATGATGTTACAGCCTGGATAAATGGATTACTAGGAAAGTTAAAAACTGCATAATTGGGCTCAATTGGTAGTGGTTACTGGGACACTTAGAACTGGGGACTGCAAGAGGTCTATCCTGGGATCTGCACTGTTTAGCATCTTTATCAACAAGCTACAAGTGACAGTGTGCACTCTCAAGTTTGCAAGTGGTATCAAAGTGGGGAGAAAGACCCTTGAGGGCAGGGCTGCCATTCAGAGAAAACTTGGCAGGTGAGAATGATTGTTGATGTTGGCACTACCAGCATCACTAATGGGTTCAGTCTTGGCCCATGGTGGGTCCATCTTGGAGCTGGCTGGCACTGGCTCTATCGGACATATGGGAAACTTCTAGCAGTTTCTCACAGAAGCCACCCCTGTAACCTCCTACTACCAAAACCTTGCCATGTCAACCCAATACAACATTTCACATAGAGCATTTAGAAGTCTCAAACTTTGAACAAATCTGTGCTAGGTATCCCCAAAGACACTCCCATGATTTTGTACAACATTCCAACATTTGTCATCTGTTTCCCTAATGCTCCAGAAATGACAGAGGCAGTTATTAAGAACCAACCATTAAGTATATCTTACTGATCACATTGAATTTAAAATATTCACTGTTAGAAGCCAGGCAGGTTATCTTTCAAAAAATGTACAGCAAGTAAATGTAAAAATTCACACGATATTTGGTCAGAAGAGAATGTTATGGGTTACAATTATGTATCTGTCTAAGGAGACAATTCTGGTTTCAGTTCAGAATGTAATAGTTTTCTTGGACTGGTTTGAAAGCTTACCTCTAAGTGCTGTGACTTTATTATGTTTGCTACTTGCTTCGCTTTCCTAGGAAGCCAAAAGGGAAAACAACATCTTTCAAAGAGAACGATTTCCAAATCAGGCCTCCTATATCCAGGCAAGCTGCATCAAAATAACAGGCCTTGCAGGCTTGGCATCCAGAGAGTGATCTGTGCTTTAAAAGTATTTGGCAGACATGATTTTTACTGCCTGTCAGCAGGAGATCAGTGGACAGATAACCTCACATGAGTAGCTGATTAGCCCATCCTTCAGAAGACATCCCACAAAATTGCCCGCCTTGCCAATTACCTCTGTTTTTTTCTCTTTGTAAGAGAATGTTGAAGAGCTACAGCCATGAATCTAAAATACAGACATGTTTGTTCAACCATATTTCCTTCTGGTCTAATCAGGAAAAGATTCTTTTGACTCACTGAAAACTTGCTTGAGCACATCTGATCCCTCTTCATTGAGCATACTGCATCATCCTAGACACTGCTGGACAGAACTGTTTGGTTATGTCTAACTCCACAGACTTTAGAGATGACTACACCCACTGTTAGTACATTCTATTGATCAGCTAATTTTATTGCAGGGTGTATTGCAAAACTATTGGGAAGAGTGAGAAATGACTGAGACTTCATACAGCAAAAATCATCTCTCCAAGTTGATAAAAAAAAAGCCTTTGATTTTCAGACCTGCCTGAAATCAGAGTGAGTTTGAGAAAACTGGCTAAAGACCAATCCAAATAAAATGGAAGACGGAGTAATAGGTGGAAAACATCTACCCGTAAATAACAATCAGAGTTGACTGAAATTTGTGAGACATACCTAAATTCTTCTGATTTGCCCATCTAGTGGCAAGTTTCTTGTTTTCTTTCTGGCACAGGTTGAAGTGTCTTTTATCATCTGTAGCTGGTAGCCATTTTCTTTACAGTTGTTCCCGTTTCTTGGGCCTCTCTCTCACAGGGAGAATTATTCTTGCATACTTTTGGTTTCATTAGCAACAGCATTGTCTTTGAGACCTGACGGATCTGCCACTGCAAGTGAAGGGTTTTCTTTGCAGAGCTGTCAGCTCCAAACAGTCCTCCAACACCTATAATGTATTCTAGAAAACAGAATTTTTAAAGATATATTTTCAGGTTGAATAATTGAAGCTTCATAAGCTGTTGCTGGTTTCTCCTGTTTTTTTTTGATATAATTTATAGTAAACGTGTCGGGTTTTGAAAACTAAACAGTACATCTTTATTTTACCCTGACTATAGTTGAAACAGATATATAATTGTTTTTAAACTGCAATTACAGAAAACAATCTTATAAAATTTATACTAGACTAATTGCCACTAATAAAAGGCTTGGAATTTTCCTACAAATACATACAATCCATATAGGAGGTTCCAATAAAACTGAAAATTTGACCTTCCTTCTTTTATGTTGCAGATGTTAGGACATATGTATCTCTGGCTAGCAAAGACTTCAAATAATGACAAGAAGCCTCTCATGACATTTAAGCATTTTCCTCCTGTAAGTCCACAGACTGCAGACCAGTCTCTGCGCCAAGCTCTGAAACTCATTTCTTAAGCAAAGATACAATGAATTCCTTCTGCTCTTCCATTCCCAACTGAAAAAGGAGTCGATTTCAACACATTACAACCATGGATGAATTGAGAAAGAATTTCAGGAAAACAAAGAGGTCCAACTAGCTGTCAGCAAATGCCAAGAGGCTCAGGAAATCTTAGAACATATCACATTCAAATGCATGTTCAAAGCTGCTAATTCAAATTTCATGAACTGTCCAAGATTTTGGCATTCTTTGTCAGTACTGATTGTAGCACACAACTTCTGTTAAATAGAGTTTTTAACATGGAATGTCAATAATCTCTGTTTCAGCTATGAAAATGAAGCTCTTCGCAGTAAAAAACTTCTCATTTGGAAGACTTTAGCAGCCCATTTTCTATGGTGAGCAGTTATGGCAGTATGAATCTGTCCCTGTCAGAGGCACAAGTACTAATTTGTCATTTCAGCTCCACTTAAGAATATAAGTGAGGCCTGAGGCTTTCTGTTATTTTTCCACCCAGAGAAAAGCTCTCCTTAAAGAGGTTTTTTAACCAGAGATTTTTAAGCACTGCCAGCTATATGTCTCTTTATGGAAAGAGCATAATGCCCATTAACTTCAAAGCTTTCTGTCCCTTACTATGTTAGAAAATACATTAATTTGTCAAAAACTGGTTATATTTAATTTATGAGAAATGCATCTGTTAATTTTAGATAAACCATCTTCTAGCCCAGATAGATGTTTTGATTTATCTCTCAAAGTAATAATTATTTCAGGTGTTAAATGTTAATCACATTTTTTTACTTTGTTTTGTTTTTGAGTAGATTGACACATTACCTGACTGGAAATTTGGAGGTGCTTTAAATGAGGTATGGTACAATGCTGTTAGAATGAATCATGGGATGAACGTGAAGCCTGTACATTGTTTGAGAAAGATACCACAGTGTGCCATGGGCCAGCAGATTTTGAGGCTCATTTACTTCGTTTTGTGTCCCTTGAAAATTTTCAGACAGTTTTGCCTTCAAATCAAAAGGAAAAGCTGCTGATTCTTGTCATCTGTATAGAAGTACTAAAGTTTAGGATTTTCAAATGACAAAATTATTACAGACTGGATTGCTATATGCTACAACGCTGGGTTTTACCTGTATCTTATGAATACTCCAATGTTCATAATACAATTCTTCAAGAAGTCCTACCTATTTTTAGACAACTTGGGTCACAAATAGACTTAAGTGAGATCAAAACACTAAGATATCCTTACTATTTGATGCTGAGGTACTTCCTTTTCTCTAACAGATGAAGTGAGAAAATTTAATCCTGAGAAAATTAACATATTTTTTATGCTAGCTATTTCTTCCCTACCTTTTTTCCTTAGTCACAGGTATACAAATTATTTAAAGCTAAAAATAAATGAGTCAATAGGAAAACATTTTACTCACAGTAACATCTAGCATTCTGAAGGCATTTTGAATATTTCTGTATGATTAGGCATGGGAAATTTAGTCTCAGAATATGTCTACTTAGGTCTCCTTAAACTTGACTATCTACAGAATCCTTTGCACAAGAATTTACTCTGATAAAGAGTCAGAATTGCTGGTCCTGTCATTCATCCAAATAGTTGGAACTCGATGATCTTGAGGTCCTTTCCAACCCTTACTATTCTATGATTCTATGATTACCTTCTATAATTATTACGGAACATAGTATAACAAGAAAATAACCAATTCCATTGCATTTCCTTATGTTCTATTAAATTTACTACATTTGGATGTGGTTATGTCTACAGTTATGCAGTTACAATAACATTTAACTAGCTTTTTTCTTTGTAGGTAGGATAACAGTAGAACTGATGGCAATAAGACATGGACTTCCTCACTCATTATGCACACTTACTTGAGCATTTACTTGGGTGACCAGAGCTTGTGCTGCCATGTCTTCATTGTTACTTTTATCCCAGCTGACTCAAGCAAAGCTAGCTCATCCACCTCTTTTCTTATTGCAGTCGCACTGCTCTGATCCAAAGAGTTGGACAGATTGACATTACAGGACATGGTAAGGGCACCCTGCTCCCTTTTCGGGAAGTACAAGTGCTGAAAGTATGTTATTCTCTTAACTGCTGTGACTGCTTTTTATTAGTATCCAAGAGATAAAATCATCCCTCCCCCCCAAAAAAAAAAGAAGTAAAACCTTGGTTTAATACATCCTCTACTTCCTTTCCACCATGTAGCTCTTTATTTGCATACCACATCTTCGCACGACGCACACCCTGGGCAATTCCAGAATAACCGCCTTTCTTTGTTGCAAGACTACCAGTGATGATAACAGCAAGCTGTTGCCAGAATTACATCCTAATGAACTACCACATCACCACATCAGTAGTATGTTCTTATGCTTGTATTCCTTCCTTACTGTTCCCACTCTTAATCTACTCACGAAATGTCTCATTTAACATGTTAGGTTTATACTGGGGGGACAAAAAAAAAAAAGGGGGGGGGGGGGGAATTTCAATCAGCTTTTGCTCCACACCATGTCAGTCCTGTAGCAAACGAGATGAAAACAAGACAGGGACTAAGACAAGCACAACAAAACTGAAATAAAGTGGGCTTAAAATATTTTTCACTTAAAAAAAAATAACTAGTAAATTCTTCTGGATTTGACACCCCTAGAATTAAATATTTTCATCATATTACCAGTGAGCTAAACCATAAGATTTCTTAAACTGCCTATTAAAACAAAAAAAATTAGAACCCTAACAAATTATCACACATTATCTGTCAGCAGTGGGCCTGTCCCTGCCCATGGCAGGGGGGTTGGAACTAGATGATCTTAAGGTCCTTTCCAACCCTAACTATTCTATAATTCTATGATTCTATGTCTTGCAGCTGCCTGGCATTGGCTCTATGGGACATGTGGAAGTTTCTAGCAGCTTCTCACAGAAAACACGCCTTTAAGTCCACCCCCCAATACCAAACCTTGCCACACAAACCAAATGCAACCAGGTTTTTCAGGGCTTTGTTCACGTGGGTGTTGAAAACCTCCAAGGCTGGAGACAGCTCAAGTTCCCTGGACAAGCTGTTCCACTGCTTTACTGCTCTCACAATTTCTCCTTATATTCAGTCTGAACCTCTCTTGCTTCAACTTGGTGTCCTCGCATTCTTGTCATGCCCTCATGCATCACAGAACAAACAGCCTGGCTCCAATTTCTTAATAACTTCCTTTTAGTACTGGCAGGCTGCTGTTAGGTCCCCCAAAAGCTGTACCTTCTCCAGGCTGAACAAGCCTGGTTCCCTCAGCTCTTGGTGGCTCTTTACTGAAATAGCTGTAGTTTGTCCATCTTTCCTGTACCAGGAGGAGTGTCCAGAAGTGGATTCAGAACCTAGATATGGTCTAATAAGTGCTCTGAGCAGAGGGATTATTCACTTCCCTTGGTCTCCCATTTCCCCTCCTGTGTATACAACCCCAGATGCTGTTGGCCATCTCTGCTGTCATGGCACACCACTGGCTCAAGTGCTCTGGTAAGACCCTGAGGTCCTTACAGAAAAGTGAGCCTCTTTTTCTTAAAGTTAGACTGCCTATCAGTGTCCTCTCCAGAACAGTAAGTTTTTCAGAGCAAACCAATACTTTCAAAAGCCTCAAAGGAAAGGTAGCAATGGTGGTGTCCATGAGGTAAAGTGAGAAGTTACATCAATATCTAGTTGACTGACCCCACCACTTAAAATTATTTTCAAAACATGGATGATCTCTAAATTGTAAAAAAATCTGAATAGGATACACTCAGATATCTACTGGACAATATTCAACTGCAAAATAAACTATTCAAAGGAAACACTGAGTCTTGAACTGCACCCTTCATCATCTATTTCCCTATATCCCTGCCTATGTCAGGGGGGCCGGAACTGGATGATCTTTAAAGTCCCTTCCAACTCTGACCATTCTATGATTCTGTTTCTACCTAATAGCTTATAATGGTCTTTACCACTGTCGGTAGAGACACTATGGCTTTTATTCCATGAAGGCAAGATTTGCCATTAAATGGAAAGAGAACTTGATACTTCAGAAACAAACCATACCTTTAGTAACTTAAATAATTGATGGCTTATTTATACAGCTCCAGAATCAGTATCTAGGCATTGGTAGGAAGTCTTCAGTCAGATATGGCAGATCAATTCAATGATGGTATTCACAACTATGCAGAAAATGATTGAGAAGTCCATTTCTGTAGTCTAATGGGAAATAACTTCTACTAAGAAGAACCTATTTTAAGAAATATAAGATGGTCAAAATTTGAATTATTGACTGGAATGGGGTTTGACACATTCGTAGGACGTACTGTTCTGTCTTCCTTGTTTTGACATGAAAACATAATAACCTACTAAAATAAGGAAGATGTTTGGTGCCAAGGAATGCTAAAGCAATTTCGGGGTCGGGGGGGGGGAAATGGTGATACATATTCATTATTTTCATTTCAGAATGATAGTTTTACCATCCTAACTTGAAGGGTAAATAAATGATGTTGCCTTTTCCTGAACTTTCTACAATTAAGGTTTGATAAAAGGTTCCAATAGGTGTCATTTACATGCACATTCAATACAAGGTCTCTGAATCCTGAAGTTTTAAAATTCTGTCTGGCAAGCCTCCTGCAATTTGAGATTAAATAGCCCACAGCTAACTGAGGCAGTTCTTACTGCTTTAGCCATTGACAGGAAAATCCAAGGAATGTATCTTCTGCCAGAAAAGGATCTTATCCTTTAATAATTGTTCATCATTATGGTATTTTTCTGCCACTGATTTTGACATATTCTTTTTACTTGATCCTTGCACTCCTTAAAGCTAGTTTCAACGTATGACTCATTTAAAACAATGACTCTCCATTAATGAAATAACATTCAGATTCAGCCTGTATTAAATGTCTGCAAAAAAAAAGCATTAGAACCTCCAGGCAATGAATAAAATTAGGGTAGTAATATTAATAGCCTTGAACTCTACAATTTTAAAGTGCCATCTGAAAGAAAACAGGTTGGGATAATATCACACCATGTCAGATGTGATTCCAGTTATTAGGCATATTTTTGCCTGAAGTAGATGTGATTGTGAGGTTTAGATAAAAAAATGTCCAAAATCACTTTTTCCTCAGTGTTAAATTTAAAAAGCTTGAAGCACCTTGTCTACCTCTGTGATTTCTAATTCTTCTTGAAAATACAATGAGCAAATGACATTTTTGTGAAATTTACTACAATCATGATGACTCAATCTTGCAGGCAGTTCTAATAATCCCACTGTGTCAAGCTCAGATCTTTTTATTTAGATTCACGGATACTTCTTTGAAGAAAATGTCTAAACTATTGTATCTCATATTCAGATTTACTTTAAATTAGAAATCTAGGAAAACCTCACAATTTAGTGTTTATCCAGTACACTGTCCCACATGACATCCTTGTCTCTAAGTTGGAGAGACATCAATTTGATAGGTGGACCACTCGGTGGATAAAGAACTGGCTGGATGGCCGCACACAAAGAGTTGTGCTCAATGGCTCAATGTCCAGCTGGAGACCAGTAATGAGTGGCGTACCCCAGGGATCAGTGTTGGGGCCGGTCTTGTTCAACATCTTTGTCGGTGGCATGGACAGTGGGATTGAGTGCGCCCTCAGCAAGTTTGCCGATGACACCAAGCTGTGTGGTTTGGTTGACACGTTGGAGGGAAGGAATGCCATCCAGAGGGACCTTGACACGCTTGTGAGGTGGGCTGATGCCAACCTGATGAAGTTTAACCATACCAAGTGCAAGGTCCTACACCTGGGTTAGAACAACCCCAGGCACAGCTACAGGTTGGGCAGAGAAGAGATTCAGAGCAGCCCTGCGGAGAAGGACTTGGGGGTGTTGGTCGATGAGAAAATGAACATGAGCCGGCAGTGTGCGCTTGCAGCCCAGAAAGCCAACCGTATCCTGAGCTGCATCAAAAGGAGTGTGACCAGCAGGTCGAGGGAGGTGATCCTCCCCTCCACTCTGCTCTTGTGAGACCTCACTTGGAGTATTGTGTGCAGTTCTGGTGTCCTCAACATAAAAAGGACATGGAACTGTTGGAGCAAGTCCAAAGGAGGGCCATGAGGATGATCAGGGGACTGGAGCACCTCCCATATGAAGATAGGATGAGAAAGTTGGGGCTGTTCAGCCTGGAGAAGAGAAGGCTGCGTGGAGAACTCATAGCAGCCTTCCAATATCTGAACAGGCCTATATGGATGCTGGAGAGGGACTCTTCATTAGGGACTGTGGTGAGAGGACAAGGGGTAATGGGTTCAAACTTAAACAGGGGAAGTTTAGATTGGATCTGAGGAAGAAATTCTTAACTGTAAGGGTGGTGGGTCACTGGAATGGGTTGCCCAGGGAAGTTGTGAATGCTCCATCGCTGGTGGTGTTCTAGGCTGGGCTGGACAGAGCCTTGGGTGGCATGGTTTAGTGGGAGCTGTCCCTGCCCATGGCAGGGGGTTTGGAACTAGATGATCTTAAGGTCCTTTCCAACCCTAAGTATTCTATGATTCTATGAATCTACTAACTCTACTTGTATTTGCTAATATTGTTTAGTGAAATATGCCTGGAAAAAGTTGCTTCCTAATCTTACTTCTATATTCTTTTCTTCATGTAGTGTACAGTATAAGGGGACAGTAGTTTTCCATAAAAACTGATGCATTAGGAAATGTCAGGACATTTAATCCTTTCTCAGCCTTTCTTCTCTCAATGAAAGTATGCTTGTTCAACACTGTAATGCAATCAGCTTTGCTGCTGCTTATTTAATGAAACCCTCAAAACTCCTAATAGAAAAGCTACAGGGAAGAATTTTCTTGAAATCCTGGAAGGCAGACCATCATGATTTCTACATCTTCATTCACATTGCTACTCGGCTGACTTGCTGGCAAACTGGCAGCTAGATGACAAATACAAGAGGTAACATGAATTTCTAATGCACTTCAGCAAAAAATTGCTTCCAGAGTGGCAAAATAATTCAATAATCTCATTTTATGTGTCTTAATTTTGTACTTTTAACATTACACTCTACTGATATTAATATTAGCATAAGAAGCGGCAAACACACTATAGAATACTGCTTATGCACTATATTACAATGCTACAAAAAAAAGAAAAGTAGTATTTTAGCCTACTTTCCTGGAGAAACAACTTACTTCATCAAGCTGTCCTAATAACTTCTCTAAGCTGTCTTAAGGTCCTTTCCAACCCTAACTATTCTATGATTCTACGATTTTTACAAAAACTGACAGGATAAAGACTGACAAAGTTACTGACATTATAAAGACATTGTATTTCTACAAGCTCCACAGTGATAGGCCAGTAGACAAAGAGATATCAATTCAGATGTCACAAATAAATTCTTAATTCTGCTAATCATGTAAGAACTTTCTGATGTTTAATCATTAGACTTCAGCAAAGTGATACAGGAACATTAAATATCTTTAATGAAATATGTTTAAATGAGATATTTATGTTTGTTTATTTATACATATGTTTGCATGCTGAAGTTCTCTTAGGTGTTAAGTTTAGAAATTCAGTGCAGGTGCACGGTGAGACAGGTGTTTGATGCTGAATGAGGATGTTTACTGGCATTTACAATATGTAAATATATTATGTAATTTACGAATCAATCAATAAAGCTAGGAAATAAATCCCTTTTTAGGATACACTGCACATACAGAAATATGCATCACCGTAGGCTTTATCAGTTGAGAAAGAGGAATTAATCATAATAAGCAATATTAAAAAGGAGTGATGTGTTACCTCTTACGTAATCATGGTGCATTTGTACACACTTTCAAGAATGAAGCGTTGTTTCTGTACAATATCATGATCTGTGCTATTTTAAATTGACTATGGATTTTGCAGTACTGAACCACACACGATAAAATTAATTTTAGGCCAAGCAGATTCTACTTTCACCTGAGGTAGTTATCATAAACCGGTATTCCATCCTTTTATCTCTAACTGAGACCATCAATTAGCTGCAACCTATTTCTCTCAGAAGGGATATTTTAGTCTGAAAAAAAAACTGATTTGTGATAGCCTGAGCTCAAGGAAAAACTGGTTTTTGGATGTCTGCAAGCCACCACCCCGGAACAAAAAAGCAAAAATAAGAAATTAACTAGTAGAATTTAAATAGCCTTTCTTACTCCTTTCAAAGATAGATAAAGAATCCAGAGGGACTCTTCATTAGGGACTGTGGTGAGAGGACAAGGGGTAATGGGTTTAAACTTAAACAGGGGAGGTTTAGATTGGATCTGAGGAAGAAATTCTTTACTGTGAGGGTGGTGGGGCACTGGAATGGGTTGCCCAGGGAAGTTGTGAATGCTTCATCCCTGGCAGCGTTCAAGGTGGGGTTGGACATAGCCTTGGATGGCATGGTTTAGTGGGAGGTGTCCCTGCCCATGGCGGGGGGGTTGGAACTCGATGATCTTGAGGTCCTTTCCAACCCTTACTATTCTACGATTCTATGATTCTATGTATTTATAGAATCATAGAATTGTTAGGTTTGGAAGGGACCTTAAAGATCATCCAGTTCCAAACCCCTGCCACAGGCAGGGACACCATGTAATAATAATTATAGGAGGAAAGTAATAAGCAAAAAGAAATTCAAGGCCCCAGAACGCAAGATGTTTAAAAGGCTTGTCCCAGTGTGAGCTACTGTTACAGGATCAAACTCTCCTCAAACCTTTTTTCTGAGTCATATAGTAAATATTTCATCCGAGAATTTACCAAAATATGGGATTATATGGAAAGTATGCGAAACATACACAAGGCAAGGCCACTAAAACATTAATCTCTTGTCTCAACAGGATTTTCCAACCTGGCCTCAATCTGGTATCCTGACTATGATTCCATAAGTGGAGTGGATCCAAAGGAACTTCAGCTACTTTTGCTCCTGTTGATCTGTCATTTACATGAAACCCTGTTATAAAAATGGTATCCAGAAAATATAACCATGCAAAAAACATTGCCTAGACTTTTAGATCCAGATTAACTGAAAATGATACCTATAAACACTGAATAACTGTGCTTTAAAGAAGTAATTTTTTGTCAGAAGAAAAATTATGTCCTGCTTTTGTCTTGATGCTCTGTGACAGCATTGAATCATCTGTCTATTAATTAAAATTCCCAGGAAGGACACGTGAAGAGACAACATCATTTCAGATTTATCATACTCCTTTCTTACCCTATATGCCCTGACTTAAGCTCAAGGTCCACAGGCAGATTACATAATAGGATGTAGACAGATGAGAACTGTTTCCACTCATCTAACAAAACAAACAAATAAACCTCAAATAAACACACACACACACACACAAAACAAACACAAAAACTACACCAAACCCAGCTCTTTAAAGTTAAATAAGAAAAACTGAGAAATGAAATACGGTTGATTTTTTCACAGAATCAAAGAATGGTTGAGGTTCGAAGGGACTTTTGGAGGTTCTCTGGCTCAACCCCTCTCCTCAGGCAAAGCCACCTAAACCTGGTTGATCAGGACTAGCTTATGACTGTCTCCAAAGAAAATCTCCAAAGACTCAACAATCTCCCTTGGCAAGCTGTGTCAGTGTTCGGTCACCCTGACAGTGAAAAGGTGTTTCCTGACTTTCAGACAGCACCTCCTGTATTTCAATGTGTGCCCATTGTCTCCCGTTTTGCACTGGGCACCACTGAGGTGAGCCTGGCTCCATCCTCTGTGCACCCTCCCTTCAGGTGTTTGCATACATTGATAAGATCTCCCCTGAGCCTTCTCTTCCAGGCTGAACAGTCCCACCTCTCAATCTTTCCTCACAGAAGAGATACTCCAGTCCCATAATCATCTTTGTGGCCCTTTGTTGGACTCTCTCAAGTATGCCCATATCTCTCTTGAGATGGCGATCCCAGAACTGGACACACCAGTGCTGAGGCCACACCAAAAGTACTAATCTCCTGAAGTATTTGATCTAAAATTGCTTTATATTTATGCATTCTTTGCTGATTTACATTTCATAATAATCTGTGTTCATGGAAATTGCACAGTTATAGAAATTTTCATTTCCATCTCCAATCATTCAGCAATTGCTCCGTATTCTTTTTTCTTTTCTAGAACCATTTTTTAGTTTGAATTTTATATTGACAACTTGTTGAACTCTTGACTAATGAGAACCTAAATAACAGGATTTGATCCTATGAATGAGAAAAGAAAAATCCTTCAAATCTACAAATATAGCAATCCACCATTACCTTTTCAAAAGTAGGATTTAGGCCACAGATTTTAATCTTTTTTCCTTTACTATAAAGAAACGTTATCCACCTATAAATCCCAAATGCAAAGTGATGAGAACTTTAAAGTTTGTACAGAAGATTCATACAAAGTTATTCACTCAGTGGTATACAAGAGGAAGTCTGCACACGTTTCTTGTGGAGTTTTTGAATGCAGGCTAAAAAGGATTGCGATTGATTTGATTTTATCTGTAAGCATACATGTCACTCCTGAAAAAAATAAGATGGTAACTCTAAAAAATTAAAACCAAGTTATGAATAATACAAAAGCTCTTCAGGTTTTGTGGAGTTTCATATCTTTAAAATACATCCTTTATAAAGACTATTAAAAAGTCTGTGCCCTAATTTTCCCTTTATCTCGGGAAAAACATGCTGATTGACTCACCTGGAATATGTACCACTTATTACGCACCATATAAAGATTAAAATGACATAATGAACTTCAAAACAGTTTAGAAAGCTCTATTTTCTGCTTTGGCAAATACACCTATAATTAAATCTTGTGGGGTCTAATTTAACCTCTTGTATTAAGAGGCAGATGCATCAGAGAATGAAACACATCACAACTGGCAAAAGTGTGCATCAAGGATAATAGGATTATTTTAATTACATTCATAATGAATCCTCATTAATCTCGCAATATAACTGCCAAAAATACATACCATAATGGAGCAACAATCTGTTTTCATTTGAAAGAAAAACTGCTGTGGCCTGTGCAAAACCAAGATGTATTGTATACTCATCATTGGTCATTCACAAGATTAGCATGGTGTGTTTAATACTTTCATTAATTTAAAATCACCTTTTTCAAAATCTTCATATTTCTCTGATTAATAGATAACCATATATTATTTCACAGAACATGTATTAGAATACACATAGTTTCTTTAATCTTCTCCAGTTTTGGGCCTGAACCTGCTCCCATTGAATTTAATATGCTTCACCTAAAGAATTTTTCCTCACAGTTACCTGAATCATCATTCTCACAACTCCTTGCATTTAGTTCAAATGTCTTCCTGTGACTGACAGCACCATTTGAATTGCAATCTCCATTGAAAATTAGTGCTTGCAAAGCAGGCAGGTGTTTTTTTTTCTGGTTTTCTTTTCCTTAATTTTTACGCCCCTGCAAATCTTTCAGGGCTGGCCAGACCTCCTCTGTGCAGTAAATAGAAGCCACGCAGCAGTAAGCTTCCATTTTACTTTTTAAATTTTTTATTATTTTTTTCTAATTGCCTTCTATAGGCCCCAAGTCAAAAATAGTTCATGAGCCACAGGCTGAAAACTCCTAGTCTAAATTCCTAAATGAGTGGGAGTCTGAGCCCATTCTCAGATACCAATTTGCCCAACGGGCAAGCATGTTCTTGTATCTGGATGCAGCCTGAACTGGTTAGAGGGGTCTCATGCACCCAGGTTCTCACTTGCATCAATCCTGTGGGTCAGGCAAAGATTCTTGGGTATACCAAAGGCTACCGCAGCTCAGTTTACCCGCAACAACTCAGCTTTTCAGGTTAGCTCATACAGGCAACATTACTTGTCTTTCTGGCCCCTTGTTCCTGGTACAGGATCAGGTTACACCTCTGCGCTTGTACATTCTAGGTTTGTTGTGCTGAGTGATGTTTTAGCAGATTGTGAATTCTGTGTTAACAGGTTATCTGTAACAATGTCTGTAGTTAAAAGGCTTCCTCCCACAGAATGGTTGTGTTACACGCTTCCTCACATGTGTTCCAGATTTTTTCTTTCAAAGGATTATCTTTTATTAATCTCATTGTTGTGTATTTCAATATTTCTAAATCCTTCAAATCTGATGAAAAAATCAATTGCAGCTATTACTTTAAAAGAGCAAATCATTATTAGAGTAAGAAAAAAGAAAAGACAGTTGGGAATATTCACTGTATACTGCTATTACAGCATAACTCTTCTTTACCCTGCTGTCTTTGCCAGATAGACAGACAGACAGACAAGCTCTTAGACAATGTTAAACTGCATACACCCTCATCATCATGGGAATTAGATAAACATTGTCAAGCAATCAATCATCTCACTTTCTATTTTCCAGTTACTCATTCTTGAAGTAATTTACACTCTCCAACTTCTTAATATAGATAGCTCTTTCTAAAGAAGTACCACTAATTTCCATGTTTTCTTTGAAGCTTTAATTAGAACCTTATTAATTTGAAGTATTGCTTTTAACACTTAAAAATCCCTTTCTTTACATATATTTAACATTTCTGATGCTACACATGTATATTTACTTCTGTCCTTAAGTATTTATAAAATAAGACCTCAAAAGTACAGATTATTCCAAATTTTACCAGACAAATAAGCTTGCCAAGGGAACACCAACAGTTTGGTTTCAGTGATGGAAAGACCCTGTTCTGGTGTCTGCAGGTCTCTATTTCGAATTATCCTTTTTACTGTTAAAAGCATTGTGAACTAGGAAATTAAGCATTAAATTATTTTATGGTGGCTTTTTAAATAATCTTTCCAGCAAAATGTAAGAGTGCAGGCACAGATGCTGCTGTGATTTGAAGAACTGAAGATACAGGTATTTTAGTTGCTTCCTCCCACCCCTTGCCACCATATGACAATGGCATAAAATTTACTATTAGTGGAAGAAACAGGAAATCTCTGCCCTCCCCATATATTAGGTTCTCTCAGTGTGGCACACAGAGCCTACCCAACACATCACATCTGTAGCCAATCGGACACTGATGATGCACAAGAATTAGATTGGTTGTCCAGTCACAGATAGGACAGGACAACAGTACCACATTAATTTCCTCCAGCTTCTCTCTTCAACATGTTTTCATAGGGTTACACAGGTATAACTTCCAAAATGAATTTGAAAAAGTGATTAAAACTTCGGAACTTAACCTGTCTTTGGCTTTTCTGCTGAGGTCACTAAGAACAATGGCCACTAAAGGGTGTTTTACCATTGAAGACAGAGACCAGGGGTAAGATGTGAAAAATCCCTTGTCTTCATTCCTAACTGAAGTGGAATGGATCCTTTTTTTGCTGCACACATCCAGGTGTTAATACTGAGTGACACAAATTGGACCTAATGGACTATCCTCAGATGACTTTGTGATACACATCCAGGATGAGATCTGGGTTTTTTTACAGCTGGAGCTCCTGGAGAGATCCATCTTCCAGAGCCTGCTCACATGCTGTGAGTATGACATAACTTTGAAAACTAAAAATATTTCCTCCTAGATTGACCATTTGACCAGACATTTTTCACCAACAAAAGCCTAAATACCTTCTAATGTTCTCATGTCACCTATCAGCAGCTGATTAAACAGTTAAATATCAATAAGGATGCTTTTCACTGTCAAATTCTGTTGTTGAGTTCTGCAGCACAGGCAACACCACTTAACAGCGGCAGATGTCTCTTCTGGAATTTGCTCTCATGTGTTCTTTGCCAGATCCCAGATTTATTGACCTTCAGAAGGCAACATAAATCAGCACATATTGTTTTGTTTTCATTTGCAGCTATTTGGGAGGTTTTGTATTTCATCCCAAAGCATCTGCTGCAGAGCTCTGTGATGTGTATTGATGTTACCACTGTATTATTTTTAACCTATTTTGGAGTTTTGCAGCAGCAGCTGTTGAAGTAGTATGTGGTATAAAAGTAATGAAACAAATAAGTAAATCTGATTTTTGATAGCAAGGTAACACCAAGCTCTTGACACATTTATAAGACATCCTTTGAATGTGACACAGTATAACAGGCTCTTAAATGTGCTGTGTGTAAAACTATTTCTTGACAAAATAGCAAAGATGTAGGTGTCGGGCCACAGTACAGTATCTAGCAGCCAACCTCTAAAGTTACAATTACAATTTTTTCTGCTAGAAGTTTGACCACTGTCAATGCATGAACAAACACCTGCCAAAGCCTACCTCTGTCCCCAGAACTCACAGAAATGATGGTTAGCAGCCTTGCAACTACACCTGCATAAGAAAAGATTTTGTGTATGACTATGGTGTTTGCCAGCAGTCTATCATCATCTCTTCCTCCTGCATTAGTGTAGTATTTGAGTAAGTCCAGCCCAGAGCTGGATTAATTTCTTAAGCAAAATCTTTTGAATTAAATTGGTTTTGGATATAGAAGAACAGAGACTTTTGTTACAAAGCAGAGATACTCATTTGGTAAAATTAAGATCTTGCTTCTTACTCTTCTGTGCTTCCTTGTAGAGAGACGAAGGACATAAAAATTGTTTCACTGCTGGTCTCAGAAATTTAATAACCTGGCCTCATTGGCAAGACTGCTCTGTAGCATTGAACAGACAAGAGATGTTGATATAAAAATAAAATAAAATGACAAAACCACAGAAATGAACCATTACAAATGGAATACATTCTAATCCAAGAACCATTGCTGTGAGCAGTAACAAGCTGTGTTTTCTAGCATGTCTCAGTGCTCTTGATTGAAACACACCAGAGAGTCATTAACATATCAGTTTAAATTCCATTACAAAATAGAGTTTGGGGTCTCTCATGACAGCCTTGTATATCCTAATTGGAAAAAAAAAAAAAAAAAAAAAAAAAAGAAATTAAATTAAAATACTGCACTCTCTTTCATAATTTGAGACAAGCGTCCACTGTACTAAAGACAACGTGGCTGGACTCTTCAAGCAAAAAGTGCAGTGCTTTCTTACAACAGAGCAGGCATTTCCAACATGAGCAATCTTATCTTAAAGGCACCCTTGTATTTTTTTTATTTGGCCCTTATGGTGACCAGCCCTGGTCCACATTTCGGGAAATGTCTTCATCTGGTCATTTATCACACAAGAAGGGGAAGGCTGAATCACTCAACCTTGCAACACTGCAACACTGAAAACACAATGGCAGATTGTGCTTTGTTCTTAACGCAGAACTCAGGCTGAAGAGATTCAGACTTTCAACAAAACTTGGCCACAAAGCTCAAAACAATCTTAAACTTATTTCATGCTGTTGTAAGAGTGCCCTGAATTGTACACACAAAATAAAACTGTGGGGCTTTGCTTGAGACTGTGCCTGGCAACATGAAATATTATTTCATGTCTCTGTTTTTGCACTTGAAGGTCAGGTAAGGAAATGGCCTTTAAGGGAAAAACTTGTGTAAGGTTCATCACTAACCACATAGAAAAAAACTTTTTTCTACCTCAGCACTAGTAAGCTGTAGCATGAAGTGAACACATTTTGCAGGTTCTGAAACACAGAGCACGCTGGTTTCCTCTGCCAGGGTGCAGACTTTTTATATAAAGTCTTTATGAGGGTCTCAGAAAATGTTCATCCCAGTTCCACAACCCATAAAACCAGAAGATAACATCAGCCATATGTAGCTATGGTATATTCTGCACTGCAGAGCTGATCTCTAGAAAGAAGAAAGGTTGAGTTGTGAGATGAGTTGCCTGTGAGCTTAGAATCAGGGCTGATGAATAAGTTTAGGAAAGAACTGGAGGTGAAAATTTCTCACAATTTCAAACCATTTTGGTTGAGATTTTATCTGATCTGAATGTGGAAAAAACTAAGAACACTTCACTGTACCACTGATTTTCATTCCCCCCAAGTTTTTCCACCACTGATTTTAGAAAATAAAATTATTTCAATTATTTCGTCTGCTCCCTTTGTGTAATACTATAATATTATAATATACTTTTTAAAAGCTATACTAATGGAATTTGGCAATAAAAATAGCACATAACATGAAAAGAACATTTTAAACAAAAAAGTTGTACTGTATATTCCATGACAGAAGAAACGTAATCTTGAGAGAAGTTTACTCCTGGGAAGAGGCTGTCATTATTAAGTATTTAAAAGGGCCAGCAGTACCGATACTTAGAAATTTTTTACAAATATGCTTTTTCTTCATTTCTAACTGCTAAAAAGCAAACTTATATGCAAGTTACTTTAGTATAAAGGCAAATCACAATGTTTTTAAACTGCAAAACTGACCAGAGGCTATAAATACATCTGTGTGGTTTTTACTGTCCTCTGGCCTTCAGACTGAAAATGCAAAATCAAATTTTTCATAGCCTACAAGGAATGAAATTTTCAAATAGGTGTAAGTCATTTGAAGATTTACAGTCAATAAAATTTGAATAATATAACCTGTACATGCATGGGTGTAAACAAGCATGTTCAAGACCCCGCACACCGGTGCAGACACAAATCAGGCTCAGTACAGAAGCCAGGTAGGTATATTAGCATTACACGGCATTTGACCTAATATATCCTGCCAGCACAGGCAAATAGCCTTGGCCCACAGCAGCCCAGCGTGATGCATATCTGTTCAGGCACAAGCACAGGCAGAGAAAGAAACTATTTACATACAGCTGCATCAGCACATACAATCAGAACTTCTGAAAACCCTAGCTAAGGCTTGCACACCTCCCACTTACCTTTCTAAATGCACTCCCATGTGGTGCTTATGTACCTCCCCAGGCTCCTATATAACTTCTGTCCAGCAGGAAAGTTATTCTACAGGAATGAACTTAGTCGTAAGTCTGCCCAGTCTGCTATCAGTAGGGAAGGAGACTAGTGACAGCTATAAGTGGGCTGTGGACAATCCAGCATTAGACTCACACAACATCTTCTAAGTTTGGGGTTTTACAAGGTTTCCATGTGTCCAAAAGTATTTTCAGTTGGTTGTTAACAAAATAATAACAATAATAATTTATAAAAAGAACATTGGCATGTAATTTAGGTATTATAATTCATAAAAATGAAAAAAAAAAAGAAACAAACCCCCTCCAAACCCCACCCCCCAAAAAACCAAAAAAAAAAAAAAAAAATAAAAAAACAATCCATACAAATAATCCAATAAATGGATGTTTTTCTCACACAGAATTTGTCAAAAAAATAGATGTAAAACCATGAAACATGGACTGCATTAGAGGTCAACATTCATCTGTTGGCTATATTTAGTGAACGTCTACTAAAGGGCTTATACACCACACAGCTGTGAATGAAAGCTTAGTAAAGGACTTCTAACTTTTCCTGTCCTTGGTCAAGAACTGTTCAGCCCTAATGGACAATTGGCCTAAAAAACATTCAGCGATAAAGCACTCCTTACTGTTAAATCAATCTCCACTCAAGATGAACGCACAAAATGGTACAGCGTAAACTGCTCTGGTATCAGGTGCTAAGTAGGGAAGTATGAATGTTCTTGGTTGTGATTTTGTGGTCCCACACAGGTACCATTCTGTTAAATAGACCAGTTTCTCAACTTATGGTTATTGTTCTGAGATAATATGATATGACAAGTCCAGATGTTTGAAACTGTTGCAGCAACTCACAGATTGGGAGCAATAAATTACGAAAAAGGGCAAATTTAATTAAATTTATAGTGGATTTGGCACTGTCATAGGTATGGAATTTCTAGCTGGGTATAATATAGAAATCATTACATGCTCTAGCGAACTTTGGAATTGAACTAATTCAAGGCAGAGGACACCCTTGTAAAGCTGGAATTCTTTCTATCTGTTAATCAACAACCTCTGTATTGCATTGCTATCGCATGTTGTATTACTTTAGATTTGCCTAGTCTTGAAATAATTAGCAGAAAAATTCTTTATGAAAAACTCAGCAGTGTTATGTAGACTCAGGCGTTTTTGTCCCATTTTGAATTTCAGAAATCCATGTAGCATGTACCATTAAGAGCACAATGTGGACAGAAAATCAAAAACATTTTATGTTGCCCTGCAAACAAATTTTTGAAAGACTATGTTGTGCATGTATTTCATATTCAGCCACCTTTTATGTCAAGATTATTAATGAAGATAATCCATCCATGTAACCACTGACCTAAGTGTATTTTATAGACCTGTTTCATTGTTATTAAGGCTGTAAAGCCATAAAAGTGAGCTGCTTGTGTTTTCTCCTGATTAAGGGGAATATTCAGTGCCACTGCTAGGGCATGAAATTATTCCTATATATACACCTGTGTACATGTATACACATTCCTTTCCCAAACTCCTCCAGAAATAAAGGTTTATTGAAATGCCTCAGCTGCATGCATGACAGGAGACAGGAGAAAGATTACATATTTATGGTGATGATCCTGCCAACAATCATATTCAGGATCATCACTATTTTAGCTTCTTCATTCCCAACAGATGAAAGGCTCAGTTCTTTCATACAGCTGGGATGGTTAGCAGCACTATTTTACAGACTTGTTTATATGATTCTTCCATCTAGAGGGATGGATATTAATATAGAGTGGGACCAGACTTTTTCCATTACCATCAGGGAGACCACATCTCCCTGCCCTAGTCTCTTTCTTCTGTGTATGAAATGGTGTTTCCTTCTATAATTTACTCTTTTCATTTACTAGTTATGAAATACAAGAAAGTCTGTGAATTGCAGAACGGTGAATCCAGTTTAATATTCTACACAGCTTCTTAGCTGCAAATAGGCCTGATATTTTTAAAGCACTGGTGCATAAGGCCTTAATACAGATCATTCAGTGGAGAACTGATATTTACCTGGCTCAGAATCAAACTGTTCTGTTTTCTTCAGGGATGAGCAAGTCAGCCACCATCACAGGCCTCTGCTTTACCTCAGTTCCTTCAGTACATCGTAAAAGGCTTGACATCAAGGACTGTTTTAGCAATAGAGAAACTACTCTTTGGTACTCGGATTTATCCCAGCGGATGCATTCTCGATCAACATTTTCTTTGTAAACTAGCACAAATACTCAAATATTCAGTGGCATCCATTCCCTAGCCACTATCAAAAGACCCCAGCTTGAGTTTAGTTTCTATTCCAAAATTTGAATCATTACATTAAAATATTGCTTAAAAATGGAGACTGACTCCCTGAAATACTCTCCCAGTTAGTGAATTCTGGCAGGTGTGCAATAATCTGAGGCAGTTGTGTAATAAAACTGGTGGGGAAAACATTATACAGGCCTGACTTCTCTAGCTTGATTCCAAGAACTGAAGTGACAATACAGAAGTTTTTCTACTCTCAAGAAACATCATTTCTGCAGCTCCATCAGGCAACAGCCTTAAAAAAAAAAAAAAAAAAAAAAAAAAAAACAACAAACAAACCAGAAAATAGTTACATTTACTAGAATGTATTTTTGAAAAATGGTTTTCAATTTATTATTCTCCCTGTTGTTACTAAGCAATATTTTTTTTTCAGTATCTCTCTTGGAATCCATGCTTACAAATGCCTGGCATTTCCTGTTTTAAATAATACAGATTTTCAAAGATAACGATTCATGCTTCAGAGACTAGGTTTATTATTAAGTATGCAGCACAAATTTTCATTAGGCCCATGCAATGTGACTACAATTATTTTCTCCAGGAATCCTTCAATCTGTTTATTCTGTGTTCAAGATTATTGTTCTGTCTCCTTTTAAAAATACCTGTATTATAAACTTTTAAACTACACACAATGCCTGAAAATGGAAACAAAGAAATCATTCACTACTTTTTCAGTATAAACTGCAGTCTGTGCTCCTGCCCTTGTGAATGAGCATTCATTTTTCTTCCTCTTATAATGAATTTCTAGAATTTTGGTTCATTGTTTGCTGTTCCTTATGTTTACATTCTGTGGAAATAATTTCCTATTATATTGTTATGACAGCTGCTTTCATTAGAGGACAGTCCTTTACTCCTTTCTCTGTCAGTTTGGCTTTCCAAAGACCTTTATGTATCAGCTTCCCATGCTTTCTGAAAAGTGATTTCTCAAGTAGTCTTTTCAGAGATAAGTTTTCTTAGAACTTCTTTACTTTGAAATAATAAACTGCTTCACTCTATAATCACTTCCACTCAGATTATCATCTGCCATTCCTGAAGGAGTGATCCCCCTATTCACATTAGCATCATCTGCAGTACTACGGAGCCCATGAGGTGCATCATTACACTCTATGAGATTATTCAGTAGGGAAGAATAAAGTGCCTTGTATCATCTTAGAGTTTCAGAAGCAGTATTAACCTAAAGCATGATATATTTCTATGAGCAGTTCATATATCACATTCTTCTTACCAAACTGTAAAACTTGGTATTCCTCAGAAATTCACTGTGTTAAACATAACGGACAAGATGAAGCTCAATCTCCCCTCTCCCAACTTGTGTATTATATACATACCCTGACTTATACCTCAATACAACTTCGTGAGTTTTCCTTTTCATCCTTCCCAGAGTTAATGACCAGCATGGATAAAAAGGAAGTTTGAAAAAGAAAAAGACTTTACAGCCACTGAAGCACTAATTTTTACAGAAAAGTATGATTAGGAGCTCAGTCTTCTCTTGAGTTCCACAGAAAGGCTCACTAGTTTATCTGTAGGCAATCTGTAGGGAATGGCATACACTAGACATCAGAGAAAATCCGAAGTCATATCCAATGGCCATATTTCCACACCTATGGCTTACTAATTCTGTCACATCAAGAGCTACCATTTCCTCTTTTAGCAGGGAAGAGTCACCTTCTGAATGACAATTCTAGGATCGTAACTTCACCAGCTAAAGATCTTCTTACTCCTTTCTCTACTTCCAGCCACTCTTCCCCTGCATACCTCACATTGCCTGTAGCAGCACTTCTGAGACATAGGCTGAGCAAAGCTGTGAAAATAACACATCCCACTCACTGCCCCCATTTTGCCCTAGGCTACAAGTTTCTTCATATCTCTTTTCTGCTTGGCAAGCTAATTCCAACTGGAGAGGTAACTATGCCCTTGATTAACCCTTCTTTAGGATAATTAGATGGAGCATGTGCATTGATGTGGGCACACAGATACCAAACAACAGTCTTTTTAAACATTGCTATATTGATGTTATTTGTCATGGACAGGATTGTTGCTGACAGGCTACTGTCAAATCAGTTTCCCTGTGCCTTCCTAAAAATCACAGTTTCTGCAACTGTAGATGTGCTTCCCTGGGGTGTAGACATGTTTCCCAGCTTCTTTGCTTGCAAATGTGAATTCAGTATTCATAACTCTAATGATTTTTGTCTTGCAGCTAAGTAATGTATGACACAGTCACCTGCATTTGCAACTGTCTTCCTTTAGGATGCAAAATGGATGGAATTCACCCTTTTCACAATATACTTTTTTTCTTCTAGATGTGTATGCATGAGTTTCACTAAAAGTCTGTTAGACTTGAATAGACTTCTAGTTTCAAACCTTCTGACTAATATCAGGTTAAAGATGATTATTTGGCTTTGGAGACAAAACTGAGGTGACAAGGGCTTGCATGGTGTTATCTTTAATCTTTCTGGTTGAGGGTAAGAGCCCGGGAAGAAGCAGATGCATTCAGCTGCCAATGAATGCACAGCTACGCAGTTCATGTCACCAGCAAAGATGCATCTTCTTTGATCACACTGCTATGTTTGAGGAAAGAAGAGACTTTCCAGTGGTGTTTGTACACTAACACGCAGAGCCTGGGCAACAAAGAACTGCAAATCCAGGCCAGTTGTGCAACTACCGCATGAGCAGAATCTGGTAGCCCTGATGTGACAGTACACAAACTGGGAGAGGACATGGACAGGTGAAGAAAGAGAGGGACAGGCAGCAAATAAAAGGAGGAGGAGTCATATTCCTGTGTCAAGGAGCTCCAGTAAGAAAGTCAGATGTTTCTGTTGTGAGCCTTTTAGGCAAGATCAAGATGAAGAAGGAACACAGGATCCCATGGTCCATTATAAGGAGGAGACCATGAAGCTTTCTACAAATAACTAGCAAAAGTCTCCTAATCACAGGCTGTCATCATCATACACAATTCCACCCACACAACCTTCTACTGAGAAAGAAACAGCATTTTAATGATGACATTCATGGCAATTTCAAAACATAAATGCCAAGGGACAAGCTGGGCAATACTCCAGATGTCCTGTTGCTCAAAACAACAAAGAACTGGTGACAAATGCAGTGAAAAGGGCAAAAAAGAGGATGCGAGGAATTTAAATGAAACTTGTGGCTACTTTAAGGGAATTACAAAGTTCATGGCGATGAACTTTTGCTGGTTGCAGCTGGTAAATCTCAGGAAAATAGGTAAAAACTGTGATACAGGTGATTCAGACTGGATAGTAGAAACAATGTTTTCACCAGGAAGGTAATGCATCACCAGAGAGATAATTAAATTCTCTTAGACATTGTCAAGACTTGAGTAGATAGAGCCATGACTGATCTGGTTGCTTTGGCAATAATCCTGCTCCAGTTGTATGCTGGAGTAGAGACCTCCAGTGGCCCTTACTAACCAACACTTCTCGATTCTATAACTTCACCTCGCAAAACTGCTCAGATATCTTCTGGAATTGTTATTTTAAAGTTTTTTCCTTTGTCCTTCAGCACATTCTATTCAAAACAGGTCATTAAGCATACCTGATCATTCAATTTCTCAGTCAAAGGAATAAGAATTGATTAATTAATTTCTGCTAAATTAACACCTCATCATTGTTCCCTCAGTAAAAATACAATTTTTTATCCTATTATTTTTTCTAGCTTTTTTAAATAGCATGTCCATCTTAACAAAGTGAATTACTAAAACATTTTCCATTTACCAAATCCAAACATTTTGCTACTGGGCTAAACCAAGTCTAGTTACATTAATGATTGTTGTGAAGAGTGTATTTCTTTTTGCTCTTCCATTATAGTAGACAGTATTTCTGCACAGATGTGAGCAGCTCTTTTCCCAAGGGAACCCAGGGTAATTTTTATAGTAGACAAAATCAGAAATGTACTTAGAAAATAAGACAGGATAAATATATGTGGATTATTATATTGTGCATTGTCTGGAGCCTTCTTCCTAGCTTTATTTTACATCAGGGACATAATACTACAGAATAATCTTCATTAGTAATGTAAGCAAGTAGAAGAGACAACTTATTCACAGTGAGCCAGCAGTGCTGGCCTGAAGAGAATGCCATCTCATGGACACATTTTTAAAACATGTGCGCATCTAACCTCATACTACTGCTGGAGGCCAGGTACCTACCTATCTTTTGAAGGCAGAGACATTCATGAGGTTGAAGCGACAGTGCTTCAGGAAATTTGGCTCTGAAAGAGCATGCTTAAGTCTGCCTAGGACAAACTGTATGCAGGAAGTGTAAGTGCTGTATACTCTGTAATGGAAGCAGCAGTTTGAGAAAGTCTCTGGTTTCCCTGGTGGCTTACTAACTGACGCTTCTGGTGTGGTATGTCCACTATGTGGGAAATTCTTATTGCATATGATGTGAAAATGAGCAACTGTTTGTATGTTCTTTCGCATAAAAGAAAATGGTCTACATGAAATAGCAGCATGAATAAACTGTTAAAATTAAGGAAACAGAGAAGGACTGGGTTTTCTCGGAAGACAGGTACTGATTTAGATTCATCACTGAAGTGGGTCTCAAATTTACAAAATTTGTGCAAAAATCAGGAAAACACTGAAAAGTGGATAAACTTCACCCTTTAAATTACTTTCAGGAAGCAAATCCAATCTTATTAATCAAATTATAAAGTGCAAACTTCACCTGAAAAATATGAGAATAAAGTAGGGGCACCGCAAATTACATAATTGTGGAAGCAGTTTTCAGTTAAAGTTTATTGTTCTCCAGCATTACAAATATCTCCTGCATTACAACCTGGGATCAATATCTAGGCAGCAAAATTTTATTAGCAACTTTCTTCCTCAACCTCCACTTCACAAGAAAAGGAACAGGGCTGGGTGATGTGCACAGTATCACTATCAAATTGTGAAACTGCAGAAGTTATTCATATCACAAATTTATTATCACATGCTATGTTTTTTCTTACATGTACTAATTAGTCTCCACTTTCCTGCCACCAAACATGCAGCTCCTATTGAAGTTGATAACAACCCCAGATGTACAGGCTCTTTAAAACCCAGGCTGTCTTATCTTAGATGTTTCTGTTTACCACCACTAAAGTAATTAAGGGCTAGATCCCCAAAGATAGTCAGGCACCAACATGAAACTGATGGAACATTAGTGTCTAAATATTTTTGCAGTTTTTATTTTAAAGGTAAGCCTGAATGTTTCAAGAACATCTGTGCTTCCAGCAGTTATTTGACACCACACTTTCAGCCTACCATCACTAACAGGCTATTCAAACATCCCTGGGAGGGAAAAAGGATACAAAATTTAACCTTTGGATGCTAGGACAACCCAATGCTTTAATACTGCATTATTAGTAAGAGAACAGATTTCAGAATGTGCAAATTCCCTCAGGAAACTCTGATACATCTATCTTAGCTTTAAGACTGAAATGGGTCTTTGTCATACAATCATAGAATCATAGAATAGTTAGGGTTGGAAAGGACCTCAAGATCATCGAGTTCCAACCCCCCTGCCATGGGCAGGGACACCTCCCACTAAACCATGCCATCCAAGGCTTTGTCCAACCCCACCTTGAACGCCGCCAGGGATGAAGCATTCACAACTTCCCTGGGCAACCCATTCCAGGGCCTCACCACCCTTACAGTAAAGAATTTCTTCCTCATATCCAATCTAAACTTCCCCTGTTTAAGTTTAAACCCATTACCCCTTGTCCTATCACCACAGTCCCTAATGAAGAGTCCCTTCCTCAGCATCCCTACAGGCCCCCTTCAGGCATTGGAAGGCTGCTATGAGGTCTCCACGCAGCCTTCTCTTCTCCAGGCTGAACAGCCCCAATTTTCTCAGCCTATCTTCATATGGGAGGTGCTCCAGTCCCCTGATCATCCTCGTGGCCCTCCTCTGGACTTGCTCCAACAGTTCCATGTCCTTTTTTATGTTGAGGACACCAGAACTGCACACAATACTCCAAGTGAGGTCTCACGAGAGTAGAGTAAAGGGGCAGGAGCACCTCCCTCGACCTGCTGGTCACGCTTCTTTTGATGCAGCCCAGGATACGGTTGGCTTTCTGGGCTGCAAGTGCACACTGCTGGCTCATGTTCATTTTCTCATCAACCAACACCCCCAAGTCCTTCTCCACAGGGCTGCTCTGAATCTCTTCTCTGCCCAACCTGTAGCTGTGCCTGGGGTTGTTCTAACCCAGGTGTAGGACCTTGCACTTGGCATGCTTAAACTTCATCAGGTTGGCATCAGCCCACCTTACAAGCGTATCAAGGTCACTCTGGATGGCATTCCTTCCCTCCAACGTATCAACCGAACCACACAGCTTGGTGTCATCGGCAAACTTGCTGAGGGCGCACTCAATCCCACTGTCCATGTCACCCACAAAGATGTTGAACAAGACCAGTCCCAACACCGATCCCTGGGGGACACCGCTCATTACTGGTCTCCAGCTGGACATTGAGCCACTGAGCACTACTCTTCACGTGCGGCCATCCAGCCAGTTCTTTATCCACCAAGTGGTTCACCTATCAAATTGATGTCTCTCCAATTTATTAATGCTTGCTGTCATGTTTAATATGAACACATTTGAAAGAGCTTACCCCACCAACACCACTTACTGGCTTTGAAATAAGCAGATACGAGTATACGTAATTTATGATGGTAAATGAATTTCACCCGATTGCTGCTACACAGTGAGGGCCTCTCAGTTAGTGTATACAGTGTGGTAGGGGCAGATGTGTCTCACTGTTGCATAAACATGTGCTGCATTGATTCATGTTAATAAACAGGCAAAACTTTCCTTTGCCTCTTCCAGCAAGTCCGTATTGCTGCGATAACCCCTCCTCTGTCTTCTACTTCCCAGTGGTACAGAGGAACGGCAGTCAGGGACTCTGGTCAGTTCATCACGCGTGCCTCTGCCGCTTTTTCCTCACCAGGGGGAGGACTCCAGTCTTCCCCTGCTCCAGTGTGGGGTCTCTCCCACAGGAGACAGTCCTCCATGGACTTCTCCAACATGAGTACTTAACACAGACTCCAGTTCTTCACAAACTACTCCAAGGTGGGGTCCCCTCTATGGGGCACAGCCTGGGCTATAAGTGGAGATCTGCTTCACTGTGGACCTCCATGGCTGCAGGGGGCGAGCCTGCCTCACCATGGTCTGCACCACAGGCTGCCGGTGAATCTCTGTTCCAGCGCCCGGAGAACCTTCTCCTCTCCTTCACTGACCTTGGCTCTGCAGAGCTGTTTCTCTCACATGTTCTCACTCCTTTCTTCCAGCTACTGCTCTGCAGCAGTTTTTCCCCTTCTTAAATATGTTATCCCAGAGGTACTATCAACATTGCTGATGGACTTGGCCTTGGCCAGCATCAGGTCCATCTTGGAGCCAGCTGGCATTGGCTCTATGGGACACAGGGGATCTTCTCACAGAAGCCACCTCTGTAGCCTCCCACTACCAAAACCTTGCCACACAAACCCCATACAGATACACCCTATGTCAATTGTGTCTGGGCCACATTCTGCAAATTCCTATTCGGGCAGATCTCAATCGGAAATTTGCCTTCATATACTGTGGAATTTTAGTCACAATAAACTCAAGGTTTCTTTAATTTACAACTAAAAGCATCTGACTTTTCTAAGATGATGACATTTCAGTTGGTCAGTGGAGGGCATTTCTATGGCTATTAGCCCTGTATGCTTGCCAGTCAGATGGCTCAAATAATCTCTCAGAATTGATTTAGTTTATACTATTTTTAGACAAGTAATTTTTGAACAGCCAAGAACACCTAACCGACTACAGCTTTCTTAAAGATCTCTCACATTCCGCACACTTTCTCATCTCTTAAACCTGGATAACGAACAATACAGGGGAAACATTTTGTTAATACAAAGGTGCAGTAACTTTCCCACTTCCTGTGCCTCCCCCATCATCCCTTATAGGTGGATCTTTACATCAGGGTTTATACATTAATTTAGTCACTTTTCAGCTCTGCTAACCTCACTGGCTCATTTCTGGGGAAAAACTTCTGCAGCTAGAGCTGTCACATTTTGGTATGTTTGGGTTTAAACCCAAACATCCAACTAGACTGCTATTTCCTGGAATCTCTCTTAAACGTCAGAATTTCTTAATTGCTTGCATAGCAAAAAGTGCTATCACTCATTACTACAAAATGTTTTGTCATCTGCCAAGGAATCCAGAACTTTGTGCAAGCTGGTGAAAATTTATGTGAAGACAGGAAGTGATTAATGAAATATCACTGGAAATAATTAAAATATATTTCCAATATTCATCAAAAAAATGTTTGATCATTCTCATATTTTGGCAGATGTATGAGTCATAACCTTCCCTATCCCGATGATGACCTTTAAGTAGTAATTTTTTTGATTGGTACAATTACAGACAAGAATTTCATAACAGCTAAGTTTATTATATCAAGTTTCCACTGATCGTAGTTCTAAGCCAATGAGATAAATAGGATGACGTAGCATAATTTTCCTTAATTGAGCAACCACTTAGCTATGTATTACTTTTACAATATGAAAGTATTCAGTCAACAGTTAGATCCTATTAGATAGAAACGTTGTCACAAGAAACCTTATCTCAATACTTGGTGTCATCATATGCAATGCCAGAAAGTATCAGCTACAGGAAATACAGAAGCAGTATATATTATTGCTAACTCCCGTTGCATGACCCTGGGATTTAAATTTTGGAGGAAAAAATGATAATTTGTTAGGTTTTGTTCACCCTTAAGTATTTTTGCCCTCTCCTAAGACCACCAGGACTAGGATATTACTGAATGAAGTTGAGATTCTCCCATATGCAGCACATTTTGGTACGGCACTGCATGTAATAGCCTTAAAAAGGATCAGAAATGAGGTTAAGTACATTCTAGGACAAAATATTGAACTTAAATTGAAAGAAAATCCCCATATCAAAACCACATTCCTAGTACCTAGGTCATATCCTTATCAAGACAAAAGTATTGCTGGTTTTCAGGTAACAATTTCTCGTGAAAACCAGAACCTGCTCAAAGCCTGGGATTTACTGAAGAAAACCAGTGATGGCAATGAAGAGAATTAAACTTTAGTCCAGTTTCTTTCATAACTATCAGTAGCAAAAAAAAAAAAAAAATAAAAAAGTCTCAAAACCCTGAGGCAAGCCTTCAAAGAAGTCACTGCTTTGGGCTCAGCAGAGAGACAGGGTCCTATACTTCAGGAAGAAGCCTCCAGAGCTCCCTTGCACAGGAGAAATACCAGGAAATGAAGATCCCTTCAGGTCTGCGGTGTTATCAGACCACTCAAGGCTGCATATTGTGTCACTTTTGTCACAGTCCATATCTCCTCAACTCACTATGCCACTCCCACTGCCCAGCACGCTCACCTTTCCTTCTTTCCCACAGAATCCCATCTGCCCTTTTCTCCACTGCTTCTACTTTACTCCTATTCACTTTTACCCTTAAAGCACTCTGTTCCCAAGTTTGCTTTTTGCCCACATAAGATTTTAGAAAAATCCACATCAAGACTTGAGACCCAGTTCCTTCCAGATCCATGGAATACCATTCTCCCATTATGCAGACCAGGAATCCACCAAAATACGGTCTCCAATTCCCCTCCCACCCATGCACAGGATTTTGTTTCCACAGGAATCTTGTGGAAGTATGGAGGGAAGGACTGGTGGACACATGGAGCTGACCTTGACATAGGGCTGGAAAATGAGATAGGTCTGCATTTGTCTATCCAAGAACTAAAAAGTATTCTCATAACTATACATTATTTAGAAACTAAATAGAAACTAAAACTAAAATAGAAACTAAAACTAAAATAGAAACTAAAACTAAATAGAAACTAAAACTAAATAACTAGAAATTACTTAGAAAACAATTATGAGGATGAATATCTGCAAGACAAACTCAATCTACGTAACTGCCCTTAAAGTCTACTACATGCTACATTCTACATACTCCTACCAGAAGAGAAAATAACGTTGTGATGCCTGCATAGTCCTATCTTCAACTGAGAACATTTTTCAGTTCTGAGGTTTCCAAAACTGTCTACTAAAAATAAGACTGAAATCAAAGTGATCCACAGTGTTCAACAAGCTGTCCTCATCCTGCCTCCCAGCTTGCATTTGAAAATCCAGAGTAGAAAAGACTCCATCTTGTCACATTTTTTAATGTATTTTATATGCACCTAGCAATGGGAAGAAAAACAACATAAACAGGACAAGTCCATGCTAAAAGAAAAGTTCACCATTTGAGATGCTAGCTAAGTTCTGCTGTGCTCTCAATTTTTCTTTTGGTTTGTCAACAAATGAAAATCATAGAATCATAGAATCATAGAATAGTAAGGGTTGGAAAGGACCTCAAGATCATCGAGTTCCAACCCCCCTGCCATGAGCAGGGACACCTCCCACTAAACCATGCCATCCAAGGCTATGTCCAACCCCACCTTGAACGCCGCCAGGGATGAAGCATTCACAACTTCCCTGGGCAACCCATTCCAGGGCCCCACCACCCTCACAGTAAAGAATTTCTTCCTCAGATCCAATCTAAACCTCCCCTGTTTAAGTTTAAACCCATTACCCCTTGTCCTCTCACCACAGTCCCTAAAATGAGCAAACATAAATTATAAGTTTCTGTAAAGTATATAAAATAGTAATTTTTCCTATTTTCTAGTGATGCATACTTTGCAAATAATCTTGCTTTGCTTCAATTGCCACATTACTTACAGAATTTATGATAGAAAAGAATGCAAAACAACGCATCACACATTATGTGATGCTTATTCACAGTTATCCTAAGAGATAATCACAACATTACCATGTGTGTCTCAGTGTAATGAACTTTGGCTTAGACTAGAACATAATTTCAGTTAGATAGAGATGAACAAAATGATGAAAATAAATCATGTGAGCAGCTGACAGAAACTGCTGCCAACCTCCCTCACATGTACACTGAAACAGATCTGTGATAAACTAAAAGATACTACAGTAAACAAAAGGACATATACCTACTACCCATTATAAAAAGAGGCATTCAAGCCTAAAAGTGTAAAGCAACTATGTACTTCTTAGAACTTCTCTCCCAAGAAAAATTTGGCATTAGGAATAAAAAGGCATTCCTATATAGGGCTGGGTTTTAACAAGAGACCTTGAAACACATATGACAACCATTTACATAAATTTTATCTTATCACACCAGTAAAACCCAGGCTCAAAGGATGACACACACATGGCAGGAAAACATTCATAACCTAGGAAGATAGTTATATACTGACATCCCATGCCAGGTGGGAACACTTAAAAAGTTGCTTATTTTTTTACTTTCTGTCTTTTATGGCAAACTCTGTTTTACATTGGCCTTCTGGAAACAAGTGCAGGGAGTAAACTCTGGAGGAAACACCAAAACTTCTTTGCATCTAGATGTCCTGAAAAATGGTCTAAGAACCTATGCCAAAACTCTTGATTGAAATGAAACATTTTCAGTTAATTCTGTTTTGTAGCTAAGTAAAACTACTGACAACTGAAGACAAGCATGAACAGTCTCCAACAGAGACACTACTGACTTCTTACTGTGAAAAACCTAGACTCTGCAGTTTTGTTAATTCTCACAGGCATATGGACGTGGAAACACACACACAGAACTCTGTGAAAAAGCTGGAAGACAACAACAAATTAAATCTGTCATCACAAACCATGCTAGTTCATTCCTAACCCATTCATGAGTAACAGAAGAAAAACAAACAAAACAAATCCTAGTTTGATTACACAACTATCATTTTAGCCAGAGCTCTATAATAAAGCAGCTTCAAAGGTCAGGTACACAAACTACATTTTCAGAGAAGGATCCTATATAAGGATATTAGTTTTGAAAATATTAATTCACCTCACTGATTGCTATTTTTCCATTAAATACAAAACTAGTGTGCTGGAAATAAAGATAAGAGTTCAGTTCCCTTTATATGACTGCATTTGAATCTTTCTCAAGGATAAATATTCCATTTTAGAAACAGTTTTAAGCTTTGTTTAACTCTGTGGTGACAGAACAAGAGAGTGTTCATGTTAAAGCAGTTAAATTTTCTGGCTTCCTTAGATCACAGACTGGCACATCTAAGCTGGAAGTCTGAGAACGATGAGTGTGAAATCTCTGGGGGAAAAGCAAGAAAAGAAGTGGTCCTCACACTAGTATCCACTGCTCAGAACTGAAAAAATCTGGACCACAGTTAAGGAAAATGCTAGTTTATTAGCTCTGTCTCACTTTACATTATGGCAGGTCTTCAGGGAATAAAAACCTGAAGTGTTATTCTGGCTGAGTTATGAAGAAAACTCAAAGAAATGACACTAGAAGTAATTTGAGACGAGGACATTTTATAAAATAATTTACTATAGCCAAATTCAAATTTTAAATTCAGTCTAAAGTTATGGACTTTTTGGCCCTCCCTACTGTACCTGTATGAATCCTGGTGTCCACAACATAGAATCATAGAATCATAGAATAGTTAGGGTTGGAAAGGACCTCAAGATCATCGAGTTCCAACCCCCCTGCCATGGGCAGGGACACCTCCCACTAAACCATGCCACCCAAGGCTATATCCAACCCCACCTTGAACGCCACCAGGGATGAAGCATTCACAACCTCCCTGGGCAGCCCATTCCAGGGCCCCACCACCCTCACAGTAAAGAATTTCTTCCTCAGATCCAAACTAAACTTCCCCTGTTTAAGTTTGAACCCATTACCCCTTGTCCTCTCACCACAGTCCCTAATGAAGAGTCCCTCCCCAGCATCCCTATAGGCCCCCTTCAGGTATTGGAAGGCTGCTATGAGGTCTCCACGCAGCCTTCTCTTCTCCAGGCTGAACGGCCCCAATTTTCTCAGCCTATCTTCATATGGGAGGTGCTCCAGTCCCCTGATCATCCTCGTGGCCCTCCTCTGCACTTGTTCTAACACTTCCATGTCCTTTTTTATGTTGAGGACACCAGAACTGCACACAATACTCCAAGTGAGGTCTCACGAGAGTAGAGTAAAGGGGCAGGAGCACCTCCCTCGACCTGCTGGTCACACTCTTTTTGATGCAGCCCAGGATACGGTTGGCCTTCTGGGCTGCAAGCGCACACTGCCGGCTCATGTTCATTTTCTCATCAACCAACACCCCCAAGTCCTTCTCCACAGGGCTGCTCTGAATCTCTTCCCCGCCCAACCTGTAGCTATGCCTGGCATTGCTCCGACCCAGGTGTAGGACCTTGCACTTGGCATGCTTAAACTTCATCAGGTTGGCATCAGCCCACCTCACAAGCGTGTCAAGGTCCCTCTGGATGGCATTCCTTCCCTCCAATGTATCAACCGAACCACACAGCTTGGTGTCATCGGCAAACTTGCTGAGGGCTCACTCAATCCCACTGTCCATGTTACCCACGAAGATGTTGAACAAGACTGGTCCCAACACTGATCCCTGGGGGACACCACTCGTCACTGGTCTCCAGCTGGACATTGAGCCACTGAGCAGTACTCTGCGTGCGGCCATCCAGCCAGTTCTTTATCCACTGACTGTACATAAAACCTAAGAATTTTGAGTTCTGTTTCTAACCTAATGGATAAATTATTTCAGACCTCTCAAGTAGTATCTTGTAGGGGGTTCATTTTGACATACTGGATTTTAATTTTTATTGTTTTATTGTGATTGCTGAAGTTTGTAATAATTTTGCTTTATACTTCCATGGCAACACAGAAATAACAGACAACAATTTGAGAAAGTTTACAGATAAAGTTAGATATAAGTCCAAATCTGGATCTAAATTCACATGTTCATCAAAATGAAAGATTCTACTGTTCTTGTGAAAAGGATATTAGCTGGGTTTCACTGTCCTCCTTAGGCATTCCTAACTTCCATGATGTCCAAGTGTTGAGACACAAAAAAATATTTTCAAACTTTGTCACATATGAATTTGCACTAAAGAAAAGGCTTTTATAATAACTTGTCACCAAGGACTCTTCTGTCATCTTGTGAATTTTAAAGAAAAACAAAATTCCCAGGAGAACCCGTGAAAGTAAAATAAATAGAAACAAAAACTTATTGGAAATTCCCTTACATGATGCTACTTTAAAGACGGACAAGTCCTATATTTGGTATAGCAGAATCTTTACTGGAAAACTCTAGAAATGAATGAACAGTCCCACCCACAATGTTCCCACTCTTGTTTTGGTGAGGTGCTGCTGAAAAATAGCTGCATCACCACACAGAAATAAAACTCTTCATGATTTTATCATGTATAGCTGTGTAGCACCTGCTACAAATTACAAGTTCTGGGTTTTCTTCTGTAAAGCGTAGACTGCAATATCTTACTTATGAAGAGTGATATGATTCACCACTATTAGATTCAAATTACAGAGTCAATCGCACCATAAAGAAATAATGTTCTACTTTTAATGAGTAGAAAATATTACATTGGGATCACATCACTAAAAGACAATCTGGTGTTTATTACATGCAACTGCTAGCCTTGCAATGTGTGAGGGATGCATGTGAATCACATCTGTGAAAGTTCAGCAGGTTGGATCCTTCTTCCTTGTCAACATTTTTGAACATGAATTTTATTGAATGCAGCCTACTCTGTTTGGAATCTTCCAAACAGAATATTCCAGTTCAAGTTAAAATCTTTATTGTCCCCTTTGCCAGGAAGAAAAATGGAGCTACTTCTGGGCAGAACTTCCCGAAGAGCACTGCAGGTATTATTATTCAGTGCTGCTTTGCCTCTGTCCTCATCAGAAAGCACCTGAAGAAGCTATTCCGCCAAAATATGAGAGACTCCAAACATTAATATTCTCACTCCTTCATCAAATCACTGTTTCAGTCTGAATAACAGCTGTCTGTATTCCTGTTAAGTTTTACCTGAAGGTGTAAAAGGGAGGAAGTGGTGTTCTAACTCATTTTCTCCTGCATTATCTTTGAACAAAAGTTCTGCATATTTAGACGGTGCTAGGATATAGAGTTTTCTGATTTTGTATTCTCAAGTAGAAAAGTGCTATTATTAGAATGCTATAATTAGAATTATCACAGTTGTAGCCCTTTATCATTAACCAGGATGCCATTTCTCTTGTGATTTCTTTAAAGGACATTGTAGACCTTTTTCAGGAGGTTCCTAACTCCGGGCAGTGCTTCTATAGTCAGATTCACCCTGGGTTGCTCTCTCTTAAATCCAGCCTTTTCCTTCTATTAAGTATTGGATGTAATGAGGCAAGGGGAAGATCCTTTTTCACTGACTCTGTTTTGTGGGGTTTTTTTTGTTTTTTTTTTTTTCTCTCAGTTCTTCAATTAATTTTTCAGGAAAAAATACAACTTTCTTAGAAATGCCTAAGAGAACTGTAGACATACATTCTTACCAGTACTTTTATACTTTTAACATAAAGATGGTGATTTGGTAAATCAGTAGTTATACAAAACTAGGTTAATCAGAATTCTTTTCCCCCATAAAAACACTGCAATCAAAAAGCATTTTCAGCACTTCCTCTCTACCATGCTAGCATCTTCCTTCTTCAGCTTAAAATGTTATTGTTTCCTTCGAGCACAGCCAAATGTGGTCTGTAAAATGCACATAAAACCAGTTTCTTACTTAGTAAAATATCCTGACATCAGTGGATAAAAGATTACTATGGACCTGCTATTACTTGAACTTTACTGCCTGGCTCATTGCATCCTCCTTTGTTCATCCCAGGAACATTCCTCACAAAAGTTTTAACTAACATTTAAAACACACTTAATGGCTTTGTTAACAGAAGTATTTCATCTGACAGGATTTAGCCTGATTGAGTTTACCTACTGGCTAATGCACTTGAACCTCCTGTTCTGAGCAGAGTCTGTGAGCCTACAATACCTCATTGTTTGGCTCCTTACAGGTGATAATGAAATTGGCACTCAGTTCCCACTCCTGAATGGTTTCCATGAGACTTTTTCAGAGTTGTTTGCTACTCCTGGTATTATATAACCATCTCAGTTTCAGCATGCATAAAGGCATGTTTCTGACAAATACCTTATCTCCAGGATTGTACTAATAACTAAACATGAGTCACACTGGGCATCAGACATGTTTGTGTTTATACATGATATACAGTTAGGACTTACTCTGAAAACCACAGTTAAATCTGTTAGCTAAATACATTGTCAACACATTACCCTGTATCTTGGGCAGCCCTACATTTACTATGCAAGTGGCCCTGATGTCCTTCTGCCTAAACACAACTTAACATTACACTGGAAACTGAAGTGAGGATCACATGCAAATTGCATTGCCTGATAAAAATCTAGCCTTGTCCAGCTAAGCTTTAAATTTTTAAAACTGCAAAGCACTGAGAGCTTTAGGACCACAGCCCAGCAAAATACTGAATCACATGCTTAACCTTAACAACACCAGTAGCTCCAAAGATTTCGGTGGAATTAAGTGGTTTAATGCCTACCTCTACCAGCAGCAGTGTTTAGCATCTTGCAAATTCAGTCGCTAAAGGAAGCTTGTAAGCAAGTGATTGCTCACAAGATCACTGATTCAGTGACTTTGAGTGTATATGTGCTATAAGAATAACAAGTAGCTGCAGCATAGGACTGTAAGTGAGATGTTAGAAACAGACATTTTTTAAATGCAGCTTAGTCAGAGCTGGAATATTCTATTATGGAAAATGAAAGGAGTTTTGTCCCAGTAAAGCAAAATAAAAGAAAACAATGCTCTGACAAACAACTTAAAATATAGATACATAGTTAACTGAAAAATATAAGAAAAAATCACAAATTTATGCTGTCCCTGTCAATTTAACAGATAGAAGCTGTGTTTGGTCCCAGAGCATTAACTGCAACTATCACAATGTTCTGGACAATAACACTGATATTTTATTGGGTTTTTTTCATTATATTTATAAACTGGAAGTAGTAAGAAATGAAAAGCAGATCCTATGAACATATTCACCCATGCAAAAATATCTTTGCCAGATATTTCTACAAAACTACACTTTCAGCAACATTTTTAATCTATTATGCTTGATACAGTATCTTACTAGGAAAAAGGGATATAGTGAGGCTCCTCTAACCAAGAAATAAACAAACTGTTCATAGTTTCAGGTATCATCGGGCTTTCTCAAAAGGACCTTATTCTTTCATAGTTTTTTGCAGTTTCATCTTTTATATTAATATGAAATTAGTAATTAAGTCCCATGTATAAACTCATGACCTTTGAGGCTTAAGACAGGATTTTCGGACCAAGAGTTTGTCTCAAAAGAATCTCAGAATATCCCAGACAGACATCTACCTCGTGATCTATGTGCCTGAAAACACTAGCACATCCCTTCTTGGCTCAAAATGTACCTGCAATGACTACTGTCTTGTGACATTTGCATTCCTGAGATATTCTGGCCTGTGTAAAGGACACTGCTCCCACCTGAGATCTCCAGAAAACCAGTGGTTAGACCACCTGGCACCTAAATCCAATAGCTGAACTAAAGACATATTGAATGACAAGATTGCAGATGCATAGTCATGGTGGTGGCTGACAGCATTTCATTAACTATTAGGGTGAGAAAGCATTCACATGGGTTGTGGAAGATTTCGGACCAAATCACTCATCTAATTCACTCATCAAATCACTTCTGTCTGAAGTCAGTGTCTCAATTCTGATTTCATATCTGAATTCAGTCTCAGACTCGTGCCTAGATCATGGACTCCTTCCTTTTAGGCATCCTTTCAGGAATCACTCTGGCCAAGTCTCTTTCATCTGTCTCTGCTAAAACTCTTCTAATCTGTAAAGTAAAATAATTAGATTTTAGCCAGGATGGGGAGCATAACTTGGGTCACTTCTCTTGCAGATAAATCTCTAACTGGGCAGATAAGCCATTTCCTACACTCAATGAACATTTTAAATATCAAATAAAATTAATACCTTGAATAGCACACACTGGCGTACGTGTGTGTGTGGTGTTTGTGGGGAATCAGGTCCCCAAATGCTGCATGCCATGCCAAGAAAAGGGATGTCCCTAAGGGGCTGCAGCACATGGGCAGCCCACACTTGGCCATTGGTGCCCCGAAGGGCTGCAGTGTGCATGCAACCCACCCAAGGCCGGGTATACTAATTGAAAGAGCAGCAGCAGCAGACCAAAACGGGTACACACAGTGCCAGCTTCCTGCATCACTCCTCATCTCACTGGAGGAATTTGTACTAGCCAAGTATAACCCTCAATGAAAAATCAGAGAAATTTGGACTAGAAAGTGGGGAAGAGAGATGTTTGGCTGAATTTGAGATTGGGGAGGAGAAGGTGAAGTGCTTTTCTATATCTTTGATGACTTCTAAGGAATAACTGTATCAAACTTTCATGATAGCCACATGTTCTATACTTGAATTTAAGCTCTCATTTTAATGCATGAGATGGCCAGGCAGTCAAAACTGCCTTAGCTTGGATTTGCTAATTAAAAACAGAGAGAATAACAGTCCTCTGAAGAAAATTTTATCTTATATAAAATTTATTCTGTTTCATCTAGGGGGCAATTTTAGCAATGTATCATCTCCTTAAAAATCCACAGCTCTGAAAGGCTCTGAGAACTGTTTTAATGCCAGAAGTACTTCTACATTTAAAGCTCGATTATTTCTATTTTCTTATGCCAGACAAAACTTTTGGTAGTCAGTGGGAGTTCTGTACACCTAAAGTCACTTCTGAAAAAGAACACACAAGCAGTTAAAGATATTCTGACAAGTAGATTTGAAATAGCATTTAAAACATTAATTGGAACTGTAAATAAAATTTTAGCTGTCCAAAATGCAGTTTCTATAAACAGTAGTACGTTTCAAAGAAGGTGTTAGCATCGTTAGCATTGAGAATTATAGCTTATGTCTTTCTGGCAACAATTAGTTCACAATTCCAGTTCACTCAAAGTAGTGTTTTTGCTGGCCATGTGACAAACACCACTCTGAAGGCTCTATTTCAGAAGTCACTATTCCAGGCTTTTCAACCACATCTATTTAAGTTGCCACACTATCAAGACTCCTCTTTATTTTCCATGTCTTCAAATTCACTTAGAGCAATTTATCAAGCTATAAAACCCATGTAATTTTATTCCTTAACTTCTTTATTCTCTGGCTTTATTTGACTAATCCAGCTACCCCTGCTTCCCATAGGTAGGTGGACCAGATGATCTGTTGTGGTCCTGTCCAAACTAAATTTGTCTATGATTCAATATTTTTGTCTTCCCTGGATGAAAATTTGCATTAGAGACAAGATTCACTAAAGTACTCCATATGCGTTCACAGTACATTTGTGTAAAATTTATCATTACATCATATAACATAGTAGACATTCAATTTTGAAAACTTTACATTTCTTGTTGTAGTAAGTGCGGATGGTGAGTGTGTTGCAGATAATGCTGGATAGCACTTTTCTATTGATTTTGCTTGTATGCAGCACTTTTTATCATTAATTGAATCACATTCTCTAGCGGACATTTATTTTTTCCATGGTGATTCCAAGAAATACCATAGTTACTTACGGCATATACTATATATAACCTATAAATAACTATCGAACCTGTTAAAAAGTCTCATATGTCTGAAATTAATTCTCTCCTAGCAGTTGTTTGGGGGTGGAATGTCTCTGTAAAAGAACATAACAAACATCCCTGACTTTTAACTTTCTGACATCAGTTTTCCTCTGACATCAAATCATCGGGATTTAAAATGCATAACACATACATACAGCTACAGTGAAATAAACTCAGCTTTTAACAATGTTTGGTTTTTATCTTGACTGATACATTTTTCTTCCCGCTTCTTCAAAACTCCGTCTACTGAAACATACCTTATTTCTTCTACAATAGGCAAGTTACCATCATCATGAAGAATATTTAAAGTGAAGAAAAGAAAAATGACATAATACTGCAGGAATAGTTTCATGTTGACTCAAAAACAGAACACTGACTTGACTACTTAAAGATGCTTCATAAATATTTCCCTTAGAAACATGTAAGGTTGCAACACACCAAGTCTTGGAATTCCCAGGAAATTCATTGCTAATACCACGCAATGACTAAGTTTTCTAAAAATGGTCTCAAGAGAACGAAGGTCAAAAGGAATAGAAAGAAGACACAAATATACTATGTGGTTTGCCTTTCCTCATCAATCAGTACAGCTATACAGGCCCTTGGCAGATGCATACCCTTCCTTATATCTCACCATATTAAGACAAATTATAGCTACACCACTTTTCCACAGGCTTCCAATATCCTGTCCGACTTGTAATCCTTGCACTATATGACTTCTCAGGAAATCTCCATTCTACTTACCTAACACACTCAACTCTTGCCCCCTCTGTATTTTTCCTGGTTCTTCTGCCAGGAAACCGATGTTTTTCCAATCACCCAGCAGCTGGATTCAGGGGGAGATCAGTTCAAATCTAGCACTGTTTACAAGAACAAATAATGCTCTTTATATAGTCAAGAACAACCTCTTGTAGCTTCTCAGCCTTCTCCTAAAATTCTAAGTTGCATTTCTCCTCAGTGAGGCCAACTTAACAAAACATGACCAAGTCAGGTCAATGATATTATAAGCCAAGAACATGACAAGAATTTTGAAAAACATAGAACTGCATTGACATTTTTAAAATGCTTAAACGTTTATTTTAAACTGGTTACTGACCAGATTTACCAGGCAAGTCTAAGACTGAAGTGACATGAGGTGTACAAAGTCACTGTAAGTTTGCTTTCTGTCTGATGACAATGCGGGTTGTCTGAAAATTCCTGGAATTTGATGAGCCTTGCACTGAGAATTTCTCAAAGAAAGGACTGAAAGCAGTCATAGGAGAAAGAACATAGAAGAAAGGACAGGCCTGACTTTAAAGAAGTGTAGTGAGTCTAAGGAGAAACAGGATCACTTTTTGGTAGACATATAAGAATGTAATCTTTATGGATCGTGTGCCTTTCCAATCTGTAGACTGAGAAAAAACAATAGACCACCCACGTCACTGCAGGTTTTGGCCCTGGTGATTATTTTGTATCACAGTTATGTCAAGTACAAAGATTTTACAGTCTCATTTGAGACCTTCCAGACCTAGTGAAACACACACATATATGTATGTAACACTCTCGCAAGATAAGAAAAAGGCACTGTCAACTGCCCAAGTAAAAATTAAATTATCATACTGCGGTAATCATTTAATGAATGAAATTGCTAACACAAGCTTCTTTATGCCTTTTCAGATTGTCAGAGTTTGAATTACTTCCTGAAATTAACATTCCCTGGCATTTCACACTTTAATTTTTCCAGAATTAGGCAAATATTAATTAATTTGGCTGAAATTTTGGATGCTTGCTTCAAGAGGATTATATTATTACCTGCTGAGAGATTCTGATGTCTGCAAAACTTCATTCAAATAAGGCCAGTCTAACCTTTGGAAAATACAAATCCTCTGATGCAGAAGAGAGTACTGTGATACAAGAGATCCTCTACTGAGGACTCAGTCTGTACTGGGCTTCCTTGATCCCCACAGAGCGTTCATATCTTACCTGAGTTACTGCACAGGCAAGTTTTAATTAATTTGCTCTATTTCCCACACTTGCAGGCAGCTACCACTGGGGGCTGAGGACAAGCAAACCAAAGGCAATTATATTTTCATAATACACTACATTTAAACCCTGACAATCCTAAAGCCAAAGAGACTTCATATCTCTTCTTCTTCCTAGGCTGATACCTGCATTTCTGTTTTTAACAATCTTCTCTAAGACAAGACAGAGCGTGCTAGATCTCAGGAATGCCAAGATTTGTCTTTCAGCAGGATATTGCGGCTGAAGGGGCAGAGGTACAGTGCAGAGATACAGTGTCAAAATTCAAGTCTGTAACAGAGCTGTGGTACAGCTTCAGTTACGGAGCGATTACTGCCATTCCTCAGTAACCCACTTTCCTACTCATACTATGCCATTAACATTCTGGAATATTAATTAGTGGCTTTGAGGTCATCTTGATCACCTCAACTATGTAAAGATTCCTCAAAATCTGGAGAGAAGAAACATAAACCTTGTAAGATCCTAGGAAGAGCTGCAGAAATGATCTGGTTTGATGCAACCACATCTGCAAATAAAAATAAAAATAAAGGTGTTACATTATTTCCACTCAAAATGTCTCAATTGCTACCGAAGATTTCAGTAAAATGTATATTTACTCCTGGGGGAAGGGAGTTCGAGAGGTGCCTTCTCTTGTAAAGAGATCATAATGTTCTCCACTTCACTGAGAGATCTTCTGGACAAGTCTCAGATAAGAATAGAAAAGCACAAATTCAAAAACTCCACCCTAAGAATATGCTCCTAACAATATCGTTCAGGCAGACGGATAGCTGCAGCATGGAAAGGGAGGGATGAGAGGCTCTGTAAACGAACATTTGTGCCAACACTGGAGGAGCAATACCTACAGCTGCTTCAACCACTTGGGCATTAGTGTGCTCACACCCTTTCAAGGCTAGCGCACCGGACATGCATTTTTCTTCCTAAATTAAACACTTGATATGCTCTTGAGAACTCCATAAAAATGCCTATCCAAGCAGTTGGTGGTGCTTCATCACTCTGTGAGTTTGCGACACCTTCAGAGACTCAAATTACTTTAAGCCAGTTTTCTAGTAGCTGCTGCTTTCCACAGGTGGATGAGATCCAGATACGTCTCCTCTAGCTCTGCTATTCATCCAAATACCTGAGTTCTGCCTTACATATCTCTGATGGAGATGGCTTACCATTCAGTTCCAGACTGGGACCAGGCATATGACTTCTTCTCCATACTTTCGATACATATGAAAGACTAGTGTCTGATTTTTTAAAGTTTCTTTGGGGGGATGTTTTGGGTTTTTTTCTTTTTAATGTGACGGAAAGATTACCCACTAAATAAAACAGAACAATGGAAGGATAGAAGAAAGGTTTTACCTGCTGCACATGGAAGTAATATTTGCCACCACAGTAATATAACCATATAGTAACTCATGAATGAGCTGTGACAAGCAAACCATTAAGAATGTTAAGATAAAAAGATTAAGGATAAATTCTGCCCTTGGACTCTCTATGATTTTGAAACTTTTTTTTTTTCAATACTGTATAAACACTGCAATTTTTACTTTTAATTTTTTTACCCTGAGAAGTACCTTAAGCAGCAAGGGACAAATACCTAAACTGTTGCCAGTTACTTTATTAAAATAAACTACTGTTTTGGAAAAGATAGCTCATCAGTAATTTTCTGAATTACAGGAATGGCCTATCACCATTTCCCAGTGTTTTCCAGTTGTATGCACAATGGCACACATGGATTCAAGGGCATTAACAGTGGTTTACACTAAACTACAGTGAGCTGGAATCAAATCCATATAGCCTTTCTTTTTCTTTTTTTTTTTTTAATAATTCTCTGTTTTTTTTTCTGTAAATAATCCTCTTGGCATCTTATCTACCACTCTTACATCTATGTTCTATGATAAACTCAATGCTGCTAATGTTACTTTTGATCTTTCATTCAGCCTAGGGGACTTAAGATGAAATCAAGTTAAGATATGCAACACAGACTTACAGGAAAAGCATGTGTGAAGGCATTATGTAGATACTATTTACTAATTTTTTAATCATTTAAGTAACAAAAATAAGGCTCTGTTTTCTTCTCAATCTTCAGTAAAAATAATTTAGCAGGTCATTCTTTATATTCTGGAAGAAAAAAATTAACCAGGACACTTAATCTGTATTCTCATTTTAAGACTGAAGTAACATTTTCAGATGAATAATAAATTTATGATTAAATGTATGCATATATACATGCATGATGAAGATGGCTCCAGCACTTTCTGGATATGAACATTATTCTACCTGCAATTATGTGAGTAATTTTCCAGGAGACAGCCAAAATATACATGGATATTAAAAAAAAAAATCCTTCTCAAAAGACATTTTACTTGTAACCATTCTATTTACCCAGACTCATTTGATTTAATTTGGTGAGATCTGCAAATGATTTCACTCTAGCATAATCTCAGCTGCTGAGTTACATATTAGATATTCTTCTGATAGGTTTAACCACTTTGATTTCATGACAATTATGTAAAGCAATCTGTTTTTTTTAGCACTGTAAAGCTAAGTTCCCTGTTCACAGAAATTCATGGGAACACCGCATGCATATGACAAGACTACAGAATATAGTTAAAATTCTGCAGAATTAAAAACTATTAGTTAAACAAAAAGTCACAATCTGGGACAAATTAACGGTAGTAACTGCTGTCACCTGTAAAACAAGAAACAGCTATAACCACATACTGATTGTAAGTATAAAAAGGAAGCACCATTTCTAAGCAGGAAGCTACAGTAGGGAGATTTGTGGCCAATTAAATCTATGAAAAAGAAGAGCTGAAATAACCTCCAGGTGAGAGGGTAAATTTGTGTCTGGCTAGGAATAAAAGAAGTAACAGTTCTGGGCTCTCCTACCTACTAGAGAACACTTGCATAGCAGCGATAAAAGCATACTAGGTTATCTTATAGCAAAACACTCTTGATTCAGTAACACGAGTACAGACAGGTTTTATTTTTAGCATGGGCTTAAACCACTCTGTTTCTATGAAAGCACTTACATATAGCCTTATCAGACTGAAAAACAGTGCCCCGGTGAATACAGATTCCAGTCCTTATTAAGTCTGAATTCTAAATTACATGAAGGGCATATAATGTTGCTACAAACTAAGTAGACAGCCCTTCTCCCACTCCCTATAGCTTACATTTTGAAATCTGTTAAAAATGAAAGGTTTCATTGATGAGCTACCAGCCTGCATCAAGAGCTTGGAAGGAACTGCTTTCTTAACCACTGATTTGACTCAAACTCTGGCAGGAAGATGCAGCATCATACTTTTCAACCACACTTTTTTATTTCAAATACTTTAGTGGAGAAAAAAAAATACATCTCCTGAGCACAGAAAAAAACCTGAACCACAAGTTATAAAGGAACAGGATGACACAGCTTAAGAATCTGTCAGGCATTTCAGATTACACCTAGGTGATAAGCATAAAAGCAATGCACACAGGTTTCCAGAATGAAGAAATGTAGGGAAGCTGCCTCAAGAGGAAAGAACAAACATTTAGGTACCAATAGAATTAGATCATATGCCAGAATGTTGAAAGAGCTGAAGGAAGATTAGGATTGTCTGTACAGTGTTCTACATCATCAACAGAATTATATACTATGGAAAAGCTCCACAAACGGGGTTAGCATCACTGTCACAACACTTACCTTGCCACCACCCCAGGGAATTGATAGCTCTGAACAAGGCAATTCAATTCCTGTTTCAAGGTACTGCAGAGTTAAGAAACTAAACAGGAGATCCACAAAACCAGTGCATCAATTGGAAGTCATTTAAACTAGCAAGAAAATGCTTCCTTGAGCTGCAATCCTTCTCCAGCATAGAGGCATCTTTTTTTTTAAAAGAAGAATGTGATTCACGGTTTTTCAAGCTTCTTCTTGGAATTCCAAGGCTTTTTCTTGGAATTCAAATGTACATTAACGGTTTCTCACAAACCACAGCTAGAAGAAGCAGCAGAGAAGCATGGGAGATTTTTTTAAAATGTTTGCACTTTGGGTGTCAAAATTTGGCTTTCCCACAGAACACGATGTTTAAATTGCAAAGTTACAGTGATTCTTAGAGTCCTGAATGCATTGGTCTGTTTTTAGGGAGAAAGACTGTGAACTGAGAACAGTCAAAACAACAGGGCAGAGGAAAAGATGGCTCCAATTCTGCCCTTGTTACAGTGACTTTTTAAAGCAGAACCATACCTAAAACCCATGAGATTTGAGAAAATTAATGTTGCAGGTAACTCATCTGAATGTCTGGATAAGAAAGGTACTGTAAATTAAACAGTTTTCAGTAAAAGAGCATGTTAGAAAAGGTTCTTTTAACATTCTCCTACTGAATTTTTAATTACCTTCAATTGCTTTTCACAGCAATTCTGGATCAGGAATAAGAACATAGCTTTCAGTTACAACCAGCCAGCCACCCTCATCAGTGTATCAGAAGTAATTTTAATATATAACCTTCAGATACCTGATTAAAAGTCTCTTAGTGGTAACCACCTCAAATTAAGACATTAAAGATTATGGCTAGACAAGATGTGGAATTACACTGAGAAACAGCCAAAGACTCACTCCTCCTTCTGCATAGTCTGTGCAAGTCCTACTGTGCGTGATGAATCGTCCCACTGGGAGTCTGGAAACTTGCACGGGGAAAAAAAAGAACAAACTAAAGGTGGCAACTGCATTATCTTTAAGATGAGACACTGTGCATAACTAACTTGAGTGGCTGGACTAATTATGTCCCGCCACTCTACACATTTCCTGCAGCACTTCCTTCTACTACAGTCAATGGAATTTGGCAGAGATCAAAAGCAGGTCACCTCCAGCTATGCAAAGCCTGGCCAGTTTGAGCAAAGAGTGACAGATTAACAAAGGAAACTCAAAGAAATCACATATGTCTCTCTAATCAGAAAAATAAACATCCTCTTCATCATCATAATTTCTTCACAAACTGAGAGTACAATGAGTCAGTAAATGACACGTCATGTAAAAAATACTTTGGAACGTGCCAGCACACTGGGGAGAAAAGAGTCTGTAGGGACACATGGACACATACACTTCGACAGCACTTTCCCTTAATAATTCAATCTCATAATCTCTCTTAATATCAGTGTCTACAAGCAGTACCTTTATGAGGAGCTGTACTTGATCAGTACTCTGTAATAGAGAAAATATACCTACATCACATTATGGAAAATACCATCTTGGAGAAAGAGAATGGACTTTGTCCTTTGGGCTATTTAATCTTTGATACCTCCCCCAGACTCACAACTGCATTTTGATTTAAGACAGCAACACTTGGAATAGCTCAGAACTAAGTCAGAGATGGTGAGCTGGCAAGAAATATAATACAGGATCCAGCTGTGATCCTACAAAAACCACTCTGACTATATCTTCCGATTACTGAGGTTAATCCTTATGTCTGTGTTCCTCTTTCCACCTCTTGCAAGATACTTTGTCCTCCCTGTAGCCTGGAAGCAGAATTAATAACCTTTAGACTAAACAGATTTTCATCAGACTACCCAAAAATGTGAGCAAGTCTTGCTGGAAATTCTTTTGCGCATTTCATTATCTCAATTATGCAAAATTAAAGGCCCTGTAACTAGGCATTATTTATGGCAGGTAGTGTCACTATGTGGAGATTTTATATTGCACAACAAAAGGCATTCAATCCAATCACGCAGCAAGCATGATCTAACACTGCTGTTTAAGGCATCTTATTTGAAGTAGAAAATAAAATTGTATTGCAATCCTTTGGCATGAAAATCAGTAATTTCAGAGCCCTTATCCCCTCCAATCTCTTCAAACAGCTCTTCCTACAACCTCTCCTGTGGTCACTCATTTCATGGGGCAGGAAAAATGATTTAGAGTAAATAATTCTCTTCCACAGGGAAACACTGAAAGGACAACTAGTCAGTAGTTTACAATACGAACAAAAAAGAGTAAATGTAATCAATGTAAGTGTATACAAGATACACTGCTACAAAAGATTAATAAGCATATCATGATATTAATTGACTCCCACATATAACTTATGTATCCCACAAGACTGCAGTTTGCAACATCACATAGGGCTCTTTATGCAGAGTTGGTATTTTTGGGATCATTTCAGTGAAAGATACAAAAGAAATGCAAAACAATATTGAGTATTATTCAGTTTAAACAACATATTCTTTTTCATGGATTCCCTAAAATACATAAAATTACTGATAATTCTACTATTTTCTGGTAGCTACCTAACATGAATGACCTTTGAAAGTCCCTTCCAACCCCAGCTATTCTACAATACTGTTCTATGAAGGAATGACATTAAAGGTGAAGTACTGCAAATTTGATGGCCTTCCAAGATGTCTTTATTGTTGCCTACATATGTTCAAATAAACATACAAAAATAATAAGATCAGAGAATAAGAGAGATGGTAAATGTAAATAGTTTTTTATATCCAAATTCCCCAACTCAGCTGCTTATACAGAATAGAAAACAGCATCTGAGATGCTAGGCTGGTTTAGAAAAGGTTTAAAACGTGACTGCATATTTAAATGTCTCTCATTTTTTCAGACTGTAGTAATATCCAAACAGACACAACCTACAAACTCTCTGAATTTCAGCATCAGAAAGTGTTACCAGCTGGAGATTTTGTCAGTGACCTACTAATGTTACCTTCCCCCTTTTTTCTGATAATGAAGTGGAACAGAAATCACGTAATATCTGACCACATGATGTAGATTGTTTCAGCTACCAAGCTGCCTCTGAATGAAATCAAAACAATTTTTGCGCATTTGAACAGGGCAACTGACACTCCTTCTACCAAGCCAGGTCAACATTTCCTTGAAGTTTTCGAACAATAAGAAATGTTTTGTCCTTTGGTGCATGTATTTACAAGAAGCCAAAATTTAATTCCATTAATACTACATAGCATTTTATGTCCATTTTCAGTACCTTGGTCCCTCTGTCACATATAACATGACATGAGAAGAACCCTTAGTTATTGAAATAAACTGTGGGGATGAGACAAATTTGTGCTGATAAATTTATGTTTCATTGAGCTGAGGTCTAACGAAGAAGTATACTAAAATGAGTCACAACAGAAGAAGCAGTTCAGCTTCTCTGCATGATTCATTCCAAAAGAAGCTGGATGCCTGTATATGCCAAGGAGTCCTTCAAGAAAATAATATATTTTATTATTTATGTCATTTCTCTATGTCAGCATTGGGCAATAACATAATCTCAAACAGATCAGTTTTCTAGATGTTAATTTATTAATAAAGCATTAATAGGCAAAAATATACAATCCTGAAAGCTGTCCACCACAACTCTTAACTTGAAAAAGGAATGTAAGATTATCAAGTACTCACATGATTTGAGCAATACTGCTTCTTTTTAAAGAGTATGTGAGTTACGGCTGCTGGAAGCGTCTGTTTACTCAAATACAGTGTTTGGTAACCTTAGCAATAGTTTATTTATTTCTTTAATGCCCCACAGGCCAGTCCCTCATCCTCATCAAACTGAAGGCAATTTCTTAAACAGTAGCAGAGTCTGATAAAGAAAAATCGAGCTATATTGTTTGGTCTTGAACGTTGCTATGTATGTTCAATAATAAAGAACTTCAGTTTCTAAAATACTGTTAATCTGGGAGATTTCAGCAGCACTTAAAAATACAATACAAAACAAAACAAAACGCCCTTGGAAACAAAATTAATTAGTCTGACTGCCTAACTGATTTATCTAGGAAATTCTTGCCAAACATTCATGTCTTACTGTCTCTTCCAAATTTTAAGAGTTTCAATATTTTTCAAATTATTGCATAAAGTGACAAAGCACAGCATTTTGCTGGATACCTCATCAACAGAAGTGTGTTTTGGGAACCACTAAATTTAAAACTGTTGCATAGCACTTTGCCCTTGACCTGTATCACTCAGAATGCCAAGCATGCACATGACTGAGAAGTGTGGCAGTGAAAGAAACACTGAGTTAACATCTCAAAGTTAGCTGTTCAAATGCATGATTGATAAAAGCAGGCACCTGAAATGCCCTTCTCATTTGAAACTCTTCCTAAAGTGCTCGCACATTGGTAATTCCTGAAGTTTTGGTACCTTTCATCAACATACTGTGGGAAGTAAAAATAACAGCTTAATGATTTTGTGTGCTTTCTTGACCAGGGAATTGTTCTCCCCTTTCCTGAAGTTACTATCTGACTTCTGCTTTCTTTCAGGGCTTTCAAGTTTTCTTCTCTTTATAAAGACAGATTCAGAACCTCCTATGGTTTGAAAAACAGCAGTGCAAATGAGGCATTTCCATTTTATTTAAAACAAATTCCAAGCCCACTTAATGACAGCTAGCATAAAGGCTGTCATCAGCAGGGGTGCCCCTCACAGCAGCATCTGATGGCAGCAGCACTGTTATTCTGCCACGAGCTTGTGGTCTGGTTGCAGAGGGGTAGCGCAGGGGTGTAGGTAGAGGAAATAGCAGGGACAGAGTCCTGGTGGATGAGGTGAGCATGAGGTGCTCCAGCTCCACTTGCCAAACTTCAGATCTCTCCTGACAGCTGACATGATTCCTCCACTTCCGAGTCAAAGGAGCAGAAACGGTACTGGCTGGATGCCTGTTTAAGCATGCAGACAGCGGAACAAGCTGAGGTAGATGTCTTTATCATGACAGGAAAAGCCAGGTCACTTACATTGCCACACTCCGTTCAGACCTGTACCCCTGCACAAGCCCTAGAAGAGCACTTCTCAGCACATGTCACAGGCTCCAGCCAGTGGAAGCTGCTCATGGAGGACGCCAACTACAGAGGAAAGACCTGTGCAGAGGAGTGGCTTCCAGCTTCTCAGCTTCTCCTACTGCAGTAGCTCCTCTGCTCTGGCAGCACGCTTTGGCAGTCATGAGAGGCATGAGGTGTTTCTTTTATTTCCCTTCCCTGCTAGGCCCAGGAGAGGCATAGTTGAACCATGCTGCCCAAGGGCTCAGGGAAAGGCAGAGCCAGAAAACTGAAAGCTTTCTTATTTATCAAGGTTTCTTTTATAAGACCCTTTTATCATGACTTGCAATTGCATTTCTCCTAAGAATACACTCAAATTTGGCCAAAAGAAAAATCACATTTCCTGAGTGGGAACGCATAGTTCAGCAGACTCACTCCCAGGTACATCTTCACCCCTTCTTGGACACCTTCACCCCTTATGGGATCTAACATTGCAAAGACAGATAGTCACTGAGTGCCATCTGAGTGCAAAGTGGCAAGAAAGGTCGATGTCAACACTGGGTGAAAAACCCAGGGCAAGAACTTAGAATCAAGATTAAACAGTTAAACTGGGTGGTTATGCATGACAGGAGAAAATCAGAGAGTAGTGACCAGGCAAGAGCTGGTACCAGAACAGAGACTCCATTTTGCATGAGAGATACATGACAAGACAATAAGAATGAGACTGAAATGAAGAAACTGGAAAGCAGAGTCTCGACCTGACTAAATGGAAGGAATGAGAATGGACAAGGAGTTGTAGCAGGAGAGAGACAGGACTGAAACAAAGGCAGGCAGAAGGACATGAGCATCAGAGCTCAAGCTAGCAAAACCCAGATAGAAAAGCAAACATCTTCACAAGGATGTTCCTGTACAAGGTGCAGACTGGAACCCTGGCCTCTGAACGCCACCATTTCTGATTTCCGAATATATTCACCAGCAAAAAGCCCTTAAACAATGTAGGCATCAAGATGACAGAATATAGCGTTTCTGTATTGCTACTCTGTCTTACAAAGAACCTACTTTCACCCATCCCTGTCAGATGAAGACTGTGTTCACCTGCAGGAGAAACAAAAGCACATGCCATATTCTAAAACACCAGGCTTTGCCCAAAATAAGTGGAAATTTCAGATCTTAATGCTCCTACATTTCAATTTCCTTTCTCTAATGCCCTCTTCCCTTCCCAACAAGATATTGTGAAAACCAATGACGCATTCCAGGACTACAGGTGTGGACATCAGAAGAAATTCACTATGAGAACAGCCATTCCCTACACAAAACAGAATTTCAATAGTGAACACTAAACTAACATGGGGCCATCCACTCAGCCACAAAGTAAGAGCAAAACTAAAAATGATCCTCTTGTTAAACGATAGCTTTACTGTGAGATAAAGTTCCTAGAGAAAAAACAATTTGTTTCCATATGATTAAAAATGTGTGCATGCCAACCCATAATGAGACTGACAATTCCAGCATTCTTTTACTTTTGTGTCATATTGCTCCTTTAACACCAGATAACCTGTGTATGTGTATTTTTCAAGGCCTTGTGAATAGCAACTTACATTACCTTTCTATTTTCCAGAGAAAAAATTAAACAAAAAGACCAAATGCTGAAAAGTATCAGGAAAATACACAATGCTGAAAAGGTTATGCTTCTAAGCAGATACTAACAAATTGTTTATAACACTTGTAGCAAGCAAGTGACCTCTATTTGCTAGAGAATAAGTAACCGTTAACCACAAACACTTATGCTGGACAGTCAAGATGAGATTTTAGCAATGATTTGCAGTGAGTTAGGAAAAAGTAATCTTGAAGAAAAGGATTTCTTTTCCAAAGAAAGATATAATTACTATTGAAAAAATAAAAATATCTATATGCCTGGAGTTATTTTTAGCTGAAAACAATTCATTCTAAGGAACTGCAACCAGATGTGCACCAAGAACGTAAATAGAATAGGATTTTATGTGCACCATAAATGTAAAGCAAGAATTGCACTCCAATGTGGTAACAAAGGAAGAACAAATGACTATGTTTAGAGGTATCAGTATATCCAGTATCGTTTCATGTACATTAAACTTCAAAATATTTTAAGGTCATCAACCTTGAAAAGGCAAAGTGAGTATTTTGACATTTTAGCAGATGGAAAATTAAAATCTATAAAGAAATTCTAGTATCTGGTATAAGCATAACTCCTGCAATGCAACATTTTTGATCAAGAATGTCCTATGGAAGCCATTCAGCCAGAACAGTATATGTAGTGTTCAAGATATATATGTATAGCATCCAACAATACTGTTACATAACATTTTATTTAAATTGATCAGCCTTTTTTTACTTATCGCACATTTGTGAAAATACTTCAGTTTTAAAATGTCACATTCAAGCAGAAAGCTTTTGACTACATTGGAGTTAAATACATAGTCCGTATTTCTTGTAATAAAATTGTGGTATGAAATTTCATTACAGGATAGTCCTACGAGGACCGTTATAACTGTTTTCACATGAAGGAGTTGAGACACACTCCAGCAAGTCACCCAGGGAGGAAGGAAGGGAGGGAGGGATGAAAATAATTCTGTATTCTCTCATTTCTAAACAGCCCCATTAAAAAGAAATAGAACTAATTGAGCTCATAATCTTTGCAAAACAATTACAGTAAAAGCCTGGTTATGGACTGGGTTGTCCCAGAGCCACCCCTCCAGCAGCTCCACAGCCATGTCCCAGCCTGGCAGAATGCTGCTCTCTGATGTTAGTGGTAACCTAATGGCTACAGAGAAGGCAGTTTGCAGGGAACAGCTAATTGCTATTCCTGCAAGTCAGTTATTTGGGTAGGACCTATATGGAGGTTTTTCAGAACTTAAACTTGGGTTACCTGAGATAGCTGTGTCCATGCCCTTCCTTCTGAAATGAGAGGACTCACTAGTCTTTCTTTCTCCCTAGAGAATTCCTTCAGGCTTCAACGACTTAAAGATTTACACTATTGCAATTGAAAGTTAAAGAGGGCCTTTTGGCTTATTACAAAACTTTTCCTGTTTTTCAAATGCTAGGTAACTGCATTTGCATGCAAAGGGTTCGGAGCAAAAACATGTTAAAGCTATACTTACTGTAATAGCCAACACACCTTACTGATAATAAATAGGAAGAACACTGGAACAATAATACCAGTCTCAGTTATTGATGATGATGGTAGGAAGAGCAATAATAAACCCCTACTCAGCGTCTCACTTTTTCCAGATTTCTATGCAGTACTTTTGTCAGAGGAGAAGGCTTGGGGGATGCTTTCCCTTTCTGTGTCTCAGCCTGTCGCGGCTTAAGACCAGTTGGCAACTCAGCCACGCAGCCACTTGCTCATTCCCCCGCCTTTATATTCCCTGCTCCTGGAGGGATGGGGATGAGAATCAAAAGAATGTAACTCCCACAAGTTGAGATAAGTACAGGTATAACACAAACCACTGCTGCTACCACCAATAACAATAATGATAAGGGAAATAACAAGGGAGGAGAATACAACTGCTCACCACCCGCCGACCGATACCCAGCCTGATCGAGCAGTGATCTAGCCCTTCCAGGTAACTGCCCCCAGTTTATATAGTGGGCATGACGTGCTGTGGTATGGAATACCTCTTTAGTTAGTTTTGGACAGCTGCCCTGTCTTGGCTTCCTCCCGGCTTCCCCTCCTTCCTCGCAGAGCATGAGACTCAGAAAGCCCTTGGTCAGAGTAAACATTACTGAGCAGCAACTGAAAACATCGGTGTTATCTGTGCTGTTCCCAGGCTGAAAGTCAAAAACACAGCACTGCACCAGCTACCAAGAAGGAAAAAAATGACTGCTACTGTTGAACCCAGAACACAGCCTCAAAACACAAATGTGAAAGAAAGAGTGGAAGAATGCTGGAATTGCTGATGGCTTCTGTGGGGAGATGGTGTTTGCATTTCTAGAAATTCCAATGTCATCTTAAAGAAGTGCAACACTTCAGTCAAACCTTCCCTCAAAGGTGCACCAAAATAGACCATGCATTTTTTAACAATGTAAAGGGACCACCATATGCCTTCCAAAATACTGAACTGTGTTAATGAATGAATCTTTTTTTTCCTTAGAAAGCCTTTTATCTTTGTTTTTGCCAAACGTGAAGAAATTAGTTCAAACAAGCTTGACTTGCATTTCAGATTACATTGAATAAATTGTACTGAATTTCCACATATAGGCAGTGAGGTACCTGCAAAGTTCTGGTAATACAAACTTTCAGCTTATCATGATGTTCATACATTAACTTCTTACAGTTCTGTTAAAATGACTGTCCATCTTTAGTACCTTTGACAATGTCTTTGTACACAATCTTGGAGGATGTTTTGTTTCTGTGGCATTATCACAGCTTTTACAGTAACCATGGTTTATCTCTAATTATTCTACATTACTTCTCCATAAATATTTATTTTTCTGTCCACTTAACAGTTGCTATTATTAGAATGTACTGATGAGAGCAGCATTACTTTCTACATTATTATCTGTAATTTTTTCTTGCCGAGATATGACTTTTGATTATTTTCATTGTCTATGAACAGCAGCTATACAGTATCAATTATTTCCTTGGCTTAAGAGCACGTCCCTCCTGGAGAACTAGAGTAAATTCTGTTTATAGATGGGTTTATTTTTAAAGATAGTTATAATAATAACCAATCCCTGACACCTGGTACCATCAAGAAGGAATTTTGTCCCTTTATTACTTACTAATGGATGAAACACAAGATGAATAAATTCTTACCAGTTTCTTGCCACTGACTTTATTAAATATATTTTTCTTTAATTCCTTGAATTCTAATTAATATTTGTGGTACTCCAATATTGTCCATCAATTACTTATGCTGTCTTCTTATATTTCTGCTACATTTAAACTTCAGTCAAGTTTTTACTTGTTGCATATATTCTTTCATTTTAATAATAGTACTGCAGTAAATCAATTCACACTACAGTTAGCAGTTAGAATCTCCGTTTGCCTTCAGAATATATTTGAATATATTCAGAATATATTTGGTATTAATTTTTCAGCAATCTACCTAGTTTTTGTTGCTTTCTTATACCAAGTTAAAAAAAAATGTCTTGAAAATGCTCTTATTTGAAGCTGTACTGAGATCTGCTTTGTAGAATATAGAAAAACACAGGAGCAAACTTTATAATAAGAGGTCTATCTCCTTAGTCTATTCTAATTGTACACCCTTTCCACATCAGGTCAAATCTACATAAATTACACTTCCAAGAGTTCTTTCACATTCTACGTGTCATATATCATTTTCCAAAGAGGCATAAAGCAGTTAAGTCTCTGACAAAAGGTTTAACCTACAAACCACAAATCTGCCTCTGAAGGCAGCTGTATGGGATTGCAGCAGCCTAAGTATATTTGCTTGGTTTGTAAATTTATTGTCCTGGGCAGTGACAGATGTCATCAGAGCAAAGATACATTTATTTGAGATGACATAAAAAAATCTTTCACTTCTTCTAAAGCAGACTTGAGAGTCTGATTTTGAGAAGCAGTTTAAATAACTTTCAAGTTTCATTTTTCTAGTGACAATACTGACCTCACTATTATTCCAGAGCCTTCAAAGATAAGTAGGGCTTGATCAAATCTGATCTTTAGTTAAAATGAAGGAAATGTGCCTAGAAATATCAAGGGCCAAGAAATATCAGCATCATCTTTTTTGTGTAGGCAGTAAATCTGGCTCCAGATCCTACCCCGCTCAGAATTTTGAAATGTGAATAGCATTGTTCCACTAATGTGTGGGTTAATTAGAGATGTAAAAATACCCCAAGTGACTTTCTCGAGGAAGCCAGCTATAAAAGCTGTGTAAATCAAATTAAAGAGAAGACCCAAGCATTAGCAAGGCTGCACAGATGGCCTACAATCTCAGCCATGTTTTCTGCAGAGCAGGAAAAGGGCGTTCCTCAAAGCCACACTTTTATTTCCCTAGCTCTAAAAAGACTCCAGCTCAGCAACTCCTGAGTATTCAATAGCCCAAGCACCACTTTGCTTTACAACATTGTTCGTATTTAATCATTTGCTTCTTTCTTTCTGTATGCCGCACACATGGCTGGTTCTCACCTGGTGAGAAAAACTAGATAATCACAGAGGGGAGATAATGATAACAGTCTGGTTCTTCACAGCAGTATCATATTTCTTTGAGCACAACAGCTGCATAAAGAAAGGACTGGCAAAGAAGTTGACACAGCTAAGTTTTTTTGCAAGTTAGCAAACAAGAGTTAAGCATCTCCAAAGCCCTCGCTGGGTAGATTCATGTTCTGCAACATTCTTCCATCTACTCTGATGTAAAAGATGCTAGTTAACATAGCAGAGCAATCAGAAAAACGGATTTTCATTTTCCAAGAGGCAATGTAAAACTTATTCTTGCTTCTCCCAAGATATCATTCTGTTTCCTGAATACTCTTTTCAGTCTGAGATTCAGTCAAATTAAAAAAATACAAGAAGTAAAAAGCTGTCTCGTTTTTTCTTCACAGCTTTACACATTTCCCATGTAAAAACATAAGCACACATAATTCTGTCAAAAAAAAAGTCACAAATCCATACAAAAACTCAACTCGAAGCTCTTAATTATATCAAAATTAAGTTAAATCTCATATACTTTCAAATTTTGCATTTGTTTTTCTCATGTCTTATATCAAACAACAGAGCAAAGAGCTTCTTAAGCAATTTTAGTCTTTAAAATGCACCATTCCACTTAACTAATTGAAGAAGCCAACTGAATATTTTACCAAAGAGCAAAGTGCCCAAATCTTCTCCTCTTATCAACAATCTTCTCATTTGAAAGCCCAAGACTTTTTGTGAAATAGTTGAGGATTTGCTTGGACTTCTAAGTGAAAAAACAAATGACACTTGTCCAGTGCTACCCTGGCATAATTACGGTTGGATTTTTACTTTTGCAGTCTGGTTGTGATTAGCATTATTCTCCTATCTCCAAATTTGGATATATTAACCTATTTCCAATAAGATCATTCACTGAATCCACACCAAGAATCCTGTAAGATGGAACTTTCAGTGTTGTTTAAAGTAAAGCCATCTTGTATATTATTCATTTCAAAACCCACAGCTTTTTATCGCGAGCAAGAAGTTGGAAAAACATTTTGAGAAAGCATTTTGCAAATTAAGTTTATTGACAATTCAAAATTTATATTAGCCAAAAAGTTTAGAGAGCCTTTTTTAAATTTGCTGATAACGTTACAGGAATTTAACATGTGGGTGTTGGCTATAACAACCAACATTTAAAATGTACATTTTGAAATTCTACAGCCTATAAAGACAGCTATATATTGGTGCACATTAACCAGTTCCAAAGGCATGCTATTACTAGGAACAGTGCAAATCAAAAAGCCATGTCACAAACTGCGCTTAGCACATAGCTTTGACCACTTTGTCCGCCTTCTGCCAACAAACCCATTTTCTCTCAGACTACTGACATTCCAGTCCTCTAAGCAATTCTAAACAACCACTGTTTTCCAAACATCAACATGCCACAAAAATGCTTTCTACTTTCCCCCAAAAACAAAATTTCTCTCTGAGAAAAAAAAAAAAAAAAAAAAAAATCAACCCTGGCCTGATGTCGACACTGAGCAATATTTAGTCTTGCAGATTTAGAGAACTATGATGCCATTTTGTGACAGCAGAAACAGGAGGTTCAGATTATGAGGTGGACAGGGGATTGGGGGTGCGTGTGGAAATCAAGTCATTGGATAGCAAAGAAATTAGTTGTAGGAATTTTTAACAGAAAAGCTTTTTCATGGGTTTTTATTTTAGTTACTTATTAATCAGGCTTTTGTTTTGATTCTACAAGTGCTCAGGCTTGAACATCCATCTCCAGAATATGGAGAGTTTAAAAAGGAGCTTTTGGCTTGGTTTTGTTTCTTTAAAGGGGTGAACAGTCTGTTGCCCTATCAAAGACAAAATGGATGAATTTTCGAAGAGTCATTGATTTTATTTATGTGCTTCCTAATTAGGTATAGTGAAAGCATACCTGTCCTGACTCAGATTTTTGTTGCTCTGAAACGAGTTTTTGCTTTCAGCAAAGCACAGTGATTTCTTTACTTTGGTACTCCTCATTTTCATAGAATCATGGAATGGTTTGGGTTGGAAGGAACCTTAAAGACAATTTGGTTCCAACCCCCTTGCCATGGGCAGGCACAACTTCAACTAGACCAGGTTGCTTCGACACCCACCAAACCTGGCCTTGTACACTTCCAGGGGTGGGGCAACTACAATTTCTCTGGGCAACTCGCGCCAGTGTCTCACCACACTCATAGCCATCCATTTCACAGAATCACAGAATAGTTAGGGCTGGAAAAGACCTTAAGATCACCTAGTTCCAACCCCCCTGCCATGGGCAGGGACACCTCCCACTAAAACATGCCATCCAAGACTCTGTTCAACCCGGCCTTGAACACTGCCACGGATGGAGCATTCACAACTTCCCTGAGCAACCTATTCCAGTGCCTCACAACCCTCACAGTAAAGAATTTCTTCCTCAAATCCAATCTAAACTTCCCCTGTTTAAGTTTGAACCCGTTACCACTTGTCCTCTCACTACAGTCCCTAATGAAGAGTCCCTCCCCAGCATCCCTATAGGCCCCCTTCAGATATTGGAAGGCTGCTATGAGGTCTCCACGCAGCCTTCTCTTCTCCAGGCTGAACAGCTCCAATTTTCTCAGCCTATCTTCATACAGGAGGTGCTCCAGTCCCCTGATCATCCTCATGGCCCTCCTTTGGACTTGTTCCACCAGTTCCATGTCCTTTTTATGTTGAGGACACCAGAACTGCACACAATACACCAAGTGAGGTCTCATGAGAGCAGAGTAGAGGGGCAGGATCACCTCCCTCGACCTGCTGGTCACGCTCCTTTTGATGCAGCCCAGGATACGGTTGGCTTTCTGGGCTGCAAGCGCACACTGCTGGCTCATGTTCATTTTCTCATCGACCAACACCCCAAAGTCGTCTCCACAGGGCTGCTCTGAATCTCTTCCCTGCCGAACCTGGAGCTGTGCCTGGGATTGCCCTGACCCACGTGTAGGACCTTGCACTTGGCATGGCTAAACTTCATCAGGTTGGCATCAGCCCACCTCACAAGCGTATCAAGGTCCCTCTGGATGGCATTCCTTCCCTCCAGCGTATCAACCGAACCACACAGCTTGGTGCCATCAGCAAAATTGCTGAGGGCACGCTCAATCCCACTGTCCATGTCACCCACAAAGATGTTGAACAAGACCGGTCCCAACACCGGTCCCTGAGGGACACCACTCGTTACTGGTCTCCAGCTGGACACTGAGCCACTGAGCACTACTCTTTGCGTGCAGCCATCCAGCCAGTTCTTTACCCGCCAAGTGGTCCATCCATCAAATTGATGTCTCTCCAACTTTGAGACAAAGATGTCATGTGAGACAGTGTCAAAGGCTTTGCACAAGTCCAGGTAGATGACATCAACTGCTCTGCCCCTGTCCATCAGTCCCGTATCCCCATCATAGAAGGCCACCAGACTGGTCAGGCAGGATTTCCCCTTAGTGAAGCCATGCTGGCTGTCACCAAGCACCTTGTTGCTTTTCATGTGCCTTAGCATGCCTTCCAGGAGAATCTGCTCCAAGATTTCACCAGGCACAGAAGTGAGACTGGCTGGTCTGTAATTCCCCAGCTCATCCATTTTCCCCTTCTTAAAAATGGGGGTTATATTTCCCTTTTTCCAGTCGTCGGGAACTTCACCTGACTGCCATGATTTTTCAAATATGATGGACAGTGGCTTAGCAACTTCATTTGCCAGCTCCTTCAGGATCCACGATGGATTTCATCAGGTCCCATGGACTTGTGTACGTTCAGGTTCCTAAGATGGTCTTGAACCAGATCCTCTCCTACAGTGGGCCCAGAGTCTTCATTCTCACTGTCCCTGCATCTGCCTTCCAAGTCTTGGGTGGAATGGTCAGAGCATTTTCCATTCTAATATCTAATATAAATCTACCCTTTTTTGAGTAATGCAGTGAAAAGAGGAAGAGGGGGGAAATGAGCTGGGAGGAATGTGCTGAATACACAGAAATTTAAAAAAAAAAAAAAATTTTCCTCAAATTTCTTATACAGGATGATCAAGCAAACTGAACACTGATCAAATTCAAATACAATCCCCACTCCCCAATAAAAATTAGAAGGATAAACTTTTAATACATTAGCAACTTAGTATTTTAAATTAATAATTTTAAGAATTTAATACATTAATACATTAAAAATTAAAATACATTTACAATTAAAAACTGAATACATTAATACTGCCCTGGGTTCAGCAGTAGCAGTCATTTTTTCTCCTTCTTAGCAGCTGATGCAGTGCTGTGGTTTTGACTTCCAGTATGGGAACAGCGCTGATGACACCGATGTTTTCAGTTGCTGCTCAGTAACGTTTTTCTGACCAAGGACTTTCTGAGTCTCATGCTCTGCCAGGGAGGAGGGGAGGCCGGGAGGAAGCAGAGACAGAACACCTGACCCAAAATAGCCAAAGGGGTATTCCATACCACAGCACGTCATGCCCACTATATAAACTGAGGCAGTTACCCAGAAGGGCTAGATCACTGCTCGATCAGGCTGGGTACTGGTTGGTGGGTGGTGAGCAGTTGTATTCTCTTCCCTTGTTATTTCCCTTATCATTATTGTTATCGGTGGTTGTAGCAGTGGTTTGTGTTATACCTTTAGTTACTGGACTGTTCTTATCTCAACCCGTGGGAGCTACATTCTTTTGATTCTCCTCCCCATCCCTCTGGGAGCGTGGGGATGAAGGGGAGGAGTGAGAGAGCAGCTGTGTGGTTCTGGGTTGGAGCCTGGGCTTTAAACCATGACAGTACTACTTGGCGCCCAACGTGGGCCACAAAGTGTTGCGATAACAACAGATCTGACCAATGTGTGTCTAATTGTATTTGTGATAAGCATTTATCATTTTGGATTAATAGTCACTTGTCACAATGCTGATTTATTGGCTCTCAAAGTTGTTGCTCTTGATCTTGGAGTTCCAGCATGTCATACCTTACTTACTGCCAGTATTTGCTGTGTTAGTGTTCATCAGCTGGGGGCCTTGGGCTAAGGTTCTTGTTTCATTGTACTTTATGGTAATGATTTGTAATACAATAGACTCATTGATCATGAAACTGATCTGGCTTGTGCTCCCAGTGTGGTCACCTCCTATATACTTTGGGAGGTATATAATAGAAGTGCTTAGCAATTACACAAATTTTTTCCTCCTCAGGTGGTTAACCTGTGAAGGAGACATTCCCTTACCTTCCCAGCCCCCCTACCAGACCGTTTACAGCATCGTATGAGAGTTCTGACGGTTCTGAATGGCCTTTGAGTACCCTCGAGACCTGCCTGCTGATTGTGACGGGGATCACCATGTTGGCACACATACAGAGTGTGTTTTATCCATGACCATTTTGTCTGATCTCAAAAGTTAAGAACAGTCGGGTTTGGGCCTTGTCTAGGGTTAGACAATGATAAAGGAGGACCAAGAGATTTTCCCCAAGGCTGGACAGTCATGAGTGGCAGGGTGTGTGGGATAGTATGGGCAAGTATCTAGTCCATTGGGCCCCTCCAGTGCTTTGGAACTTCACCACTGAACAAGTGCAAAATCCAGACAAACTAGTAAAACATTTAAATGAGGTGTGTTGTCATCCTGGTCATACCAGAGATGGACAAATCATGGCAATGTGCTGGGGCTTGGCCTATGCTTACAGAGCTCTGTTCAACACCATCCAGCACTTTCAAAGGGAAAAAAAAATGTCTCTGGATCTGATGGCAAAGCAACTGACAATGCAGTAGCTCTAACTCCAAATGCAGCAGCTACACCAGCCCTAGTGACAAGTACAGCAGCTACTCAAACTCTGACTACAAAGACAGTGCAGCTACTCCAACTCCAAGCACAGCAGCTACACGAACCCCAGCAACAAGTACAGCAGCTACCCAAACCCTGACAACAGATACTGCAGCCACTCCAACCACAGTGATAATTACTGCAGCTAAACCAGAGGACCAACTTGTGCCAGTATTGGTTGGCCCTGTACACAAGGGGAAAAGCAGAAAAGAGATAAGAAAGATGAAGAAGCAAGATGAAGAAGCAATGGCAATGCACTTACTACTCGGGTCAGCACCTGATCAGGAGTCATCATCGCATGAATAGGAGAAAGAAGAAGAGGTGACTTCTCGATCCCGGACCTCAACCAAGCTATGGAATATGTGAAAAGATTTTACCCGTCAACCAGGGGAGCACATCATCACCTGGTTGCTCCGATGCTGGGACAATGGGGCCGACGAACACGAACTAGAAGGTAGGGAAGCTAAGCAGCTGGGATCACTTGCTAGGGAACGGGGAATTGACAAGGCGATTGCAAGAGAGAAACGGTCCCTCAGCCTTTGGAGGTGGCTCTTGGCAGCTGTGAAAGAAAGGTTTCCATACAAGGACAATGCTATGAGTCATTTGGCCAAGTGGACGACTTTAGAGAAAGGCATCCAGTCTCTGAGGGAATCAGCCATTGTAGAGATGATCTATCACATCAAGCGGAATAATGGGGATATACCCATAGATCCAGATGAAGTCGAATGTACACGACCCATGTGGTGGAAGTTTACACAGAATGCACTGTCATCATATGCCCATTCATTGGCAGCAGTAACCTGTAATGACATAGTACCACCAACAGTGGATCTCACCCCTTCCATCATTTCAGCTGTCGAAAAACTGTCCCAGGAGCTCAAACAACTGACAGACTATCTATCTGATATATCCAGCTCTTTTTGTGTACCAACACAAGTCTCAGCTATTAATAAAAGGTGTCCTACTGCTCAAGAGAGAAGATACAGAAGATACATGCCACAGACCACCCTATGGTTTCACCTGCAGGATCATGGAGAAGACATGAGGAGGTGGAATGGAAAACCTACCTCAGCTCTGGAGGAACGGGTGCGTGAATTGAAGAGGAGAACAAAGGTCAAAGCTGATCACCCCATGAAAGCTGTGGCTTCAGTCTCTGGTGAGCAGGTTCCCAGATGGAGTGGAAGAGCTGATTTTACTTCAGCTCCTGTGATAAAGAAGACTAATCCCTGTCAACAAGATGTAAGTGACCAGTATTGTGATCACTATTAGAGAGGCCCTGCCTCCAGCCAGGTAGAGGTAGGGGACAATCGGATTTACTGGACTGTGTGGATCAGATGGCCTGGCACATCAGTCCCACAGAAGTATAAGGCTCTAGCAGATACCAGTGCACAGTGTACCCTGATGCCATCAAGCTGTCAAGGGGTGGAACCCATTTATATTTCTGGAGTGACAGGAGGATCCCAAGAGTTGACTGTACTGGAGGCTGAAATCAGCCTGAGTGGAAGGAAGTGGCAAAAGCACCCCATTATGACTGGTCCAGAGGCTCCATGCATCCTCGGCATAGACTACCTCAGGAGAGGGTACTTCAAAGACAAAAAAGGGTACCGATGGGCTTTTGGTATTGCTGCTTTGGAGACAGAGGAAATTGAGCAGAGACAGGACACCTGACCCAAACTAGCCAAAGGGGTATTCCATACCACAGCACATCATGCCCACTATGTAAACTGGGGGCATTTACCTGGAGGGGAGATCATTGCTCGGGTCGGGCTGGATATCGGTCGGTGGGTGGTGAGCAGTTGTATTCTCCTCCCTTGTTATTCCCCTTATCATTATTATTAATGGTGGTAGCAGCAGTGGTTTGTGTTACACCTTAGTCACAGGACTGTTCTTATCTCAACCCGTGGGAGTTATATTCTTTTGATTCTCTTCCCCATCCGTCTGGGAGCGGGGGGACTGGCTGTGTGGTTCTGGGTTGCCGGCTGGGCTTAAACCATAACAAGACTGCAACCCATGAGATAGGTTGAATTATTTTTGATCATTGCAGGATAAGCACCAAGACCTCCAGTTTCAAGGCTCAGTAAAGTATGGACTTCAACTGACTTTAGAAGAGTCCCAAGGTGACTTTTCACTGTTGAAGAGTTATCTTCTTAATTAAAAGTAGGAGAGGCAGGATGGGTCTAAATCCTTCCTAATAAAATGCTCTCTTCTTCAGAAAGAGTGGTTGGTTAAAGGGGGTGAAACAGTTACCAGTCTGGAAATTAATTACATGCTTTAAATATTAAAAAATCAAACAGCCTAATAAAAATATTATTACAGATAAGCACTTCTGTGGTATTAGTAGTGCATGAAAACAAACATGTATTTAATAGCAAACTACAGTCCAGATATTTAAAGCATATCAATACAAGATAATGGATTAGACCCTGAAAATCCTACTCAGTTTGTTCTGAGGGAAAACTTTGAACAAATTTAATTAGGAAGTCTTTAAAATCCAACAAAGAGTTTAAGTAATAAGATTAAATCCTGGCACTAGAGGGAAGTAGCATTTTGGTGAAGTTGCATTTTGGTGAAGTTTTCCTTTCAGAACAAGATGGAGTCCAAAAATTAGAAGCAGAAAAGTTTCTCTATTTTGTTAAAAGTTTCTTTTCATAGTTTCTGATTTCTCCTCATCTGCATTTTACAGCTGAAAAACTAAGGCATATGAAAGAGAAAAAAAAAAAAGTCGTTTAATACCATTTAGATATTAAGAAAGCAGACTGGCATATAAATAATATTAAAACCTGGCTCTAGTCGAATGGTTGCAAACATTGCAAGCACCATTATTGCTGCCATGACCTCATTTCTGAGATGAGCAAAGGACAAGCAAGGGATAGTGACAGATGGAGACAAGGCAGATCTCAGCCTTTCAGAACACCTGGAGCAGAACACCTGGAGTTCTCTTCCTCTCCTTTTATATACATCAGTGTAGAAGACACCCTGATTACTCCAGGCCTGGACTGTTTAACAGATAATCGCTAGTACAGCCAAAATAAGGCCTGAGTAGGTGTTCTGGAAAATAATCACCTGACTTGATAAAACTTTTGGGAACATCCCTTTGTTTTTCAGCAAAATAAGTGGCTTTAAAATTTTCACTGAATTTGTTTAGTAAAGGTTTCAACACTTTCTCATGCTCAGCATTTGTTGGGTATGAGCCAGCCATGTGCCCTTGCAGCAGAGAAGGCCAACAGCCTCCTGGGCTGCATTAGGAACAGCATCTCCAGCAAGCTGACAGACATGATCCGTCCCCTCTAATCAGCACTGGTGAGACCACATCAGCAGTGCTGAGTCCAGCATAAGAGGGATGTGGAGCAAGTCCAAGGGGCCACAAAGATCATTAAGAAATTAGAGCATCTTTCATACAACGAGTGGTTGAGGGTGCTGGTACTGTTCAGCCTAGAAAAAAGCAGACTTATGAGGGAATCATATCAATGTGTACAAATATCTGATGGAGGTAGTAAAGATGACAGAGCCACAGTGAAAAGACTTGAAGCAGTGGCCACAAACTGAAATCTCCATCCTTGTAGATATTAAGAACCAAATGGGCACAGTCCTAGGCTACGTACCCTAGCTGACCTTGATTTTGGCAGGATGGTTGGACTAGATGACCTTCAAGGGTCCCTTCCAAACTCAGGTCTTTTATGATTATTGAGGGAAAATGTCAGCAGGGAGGCAGCCACATCACTGAATACATAAATGTCTTGGCTGGTTTCTTCACTGTAAATTGTTTTCCTATATGAAATTGGTACTTAATCTCTAATTTACACCCAAAGCAGCCCTGCCCATGGCAGGGGGGTTGGAACTAGACGATCTTAAGGTCCTTTCCAACCCTAACTATTCAATGATTCTATGATCTAGTCCAATTTTAAAGCACACTGTGCTTGGGGAAGAGGGCTGTTCCTCTGTGAATGGGAGCTGGGTAAAGGGGAAACCTAGATAAAAGCCAGCTGGAAAAGATGCATGTATTTCTTCCCAGTATATGTGACCCAATTTAACTAGTCATGCAAACTAGTTAAGAGAAGTCATCTTGCAAAATTTCACTTGAGGTACACAGCATGATGGTACTACTGCCTGCAAACTGTTCTAATGTGATCTTACCAGCTAATGCCCTTTGTTTCTAAATGACCAGTCTCTTTCTGTTAGATGCAGCATTATATTAAGGATTGGTTGCATAAGGACAAAGCTAATACTAGAAGAAATCTCTTGGTCATAACCACAGTCAACTCCACAGTAAGAGCATCCCTGGATTAAAAAAAAATAAACAAATAAAATTAATGCTGAGGTTGTAATTTTATTATATAAGAGCTGGATGAAGCAATCCTGCTTTAACATTTCAGTCTTAACAGATTTCCCACACCACAGCCTGCAGCAATTGATGTAACTTTCCATAAGCCCTATAAACTGTTTGAAGAACATACCCAGCTAGAGAAAAGTGGCAAAACTAGGTTAAATCAATACTTGAGATGAATTCTCTGCATTGCACACACTGGTTTTGGTCAGAAGCTAGCAAAGTCACAAAGAGTATACACCGAAAATGCTTTAGGTATAAAGAGGCATTATGCTCTTTAATATTAATGGGTTTGTGACACTGAAAATGTTTTCTAGTGCCCTAATTATGTACTTCCACTTTTTCTTTTGTTTTTCATAAATAAGATACTGTCCCCTATATTTTGTCTCCCTGCAGTGAAAAAATTCAACAGACCTGAACAGAAAATAACAAAATTTTGTAAATATTTCATGGCTTCTTGTCAAATCAAGAATTATATAATTATATAATACTTATAAATGATGTAGAAAATAGCTACCAAAGACATCTGAAATAACAATGGATATATACAAATAGACACCTCATCAGCCTTTAGAAGCTAACTCATCACTGCAGCTGATTATATGTGAACTACTTCCCATTAGTCATAATATCTTCACCCTAAAATATCAAAAGCTCTAAAGCTCAAGATAACGAGGGTCAAAAGAAAAATTAAAAAGACAAATTAAGTGGAAAGCAAAGCCATACTTCCGAAGTCAAAGTTAATTCTGGTAGCCTAGTGATACACTCATGTACTTCTGACCAGAACAAATCGAGTGATGCTGCTCCAATACAATCATCCTTATTTCTGAACTACTTAGCTTTTGTTAGCTTCAGTCAGACCCCATAATGCTTTTTAATTTTTTAGAGTTTATTTGATAGCAAAAAAGTAAATTGACTTTTTGTGTAGACAATATTGTCTTTAACTAAAAGCTTCTGCAGAAATAACCTGTGTTATTTCTGTACTTGTGGAGGATATAAAGCCCTGTGTATAGCTTCTTGCATTTGTCTTCTTATTTGAAGTAAGATAAAGGAAACAAAGATAAAATTGATTTATGTACCAATTCCCAAGATGTTTAAGCAGTGCATTCTCTTACCTACTGCACACAACTGAAGCAAATATGCTCAGACCACCAGGAAGAGGAGTCAAGTGAAAAGAATCTCCGTGCAATTTTTTAAATCAAAAAAAAGAAAAAAAAAAAAAAAAAAAAGCCCCCCCCCCCCCCCAAAAAAAAAAAAGAAATCAGAACAAACCAGCATAGCTGGGCTTGGAAGTTTGCAGAACTACCAGGGGGCTGCAGCCTGGTGTGTTTCAAATTGGTTTTGTGGGGAGATAGCATTGATTTAACCTCAGATTTGATGTTTAAGAAGATTGCTGGCTCTGGGAAATAAACACACCTAATACCACCTACTAAGTATGGTTTCACTTTCACTAGATTGCCTGATTTGCAGCATGAAGGCTCTGAGCAAAGCACTGGCATTTTCAGTGCTTCGAGTGGCAGCTTCGAAAAAACCTGCAGCTACATCAGCAGGTGGAAGGGACCTTAAAAATAATTTGGTTCCAAACTCTTTGCCATGGGCAGGGACACCTTCAACTAGATCAGGCTGCTCCAAGCCCCATCCAACCTGCCTCGAACACTTCCAGCGATGGGGCAGTCACAACTTCACTGGGCAACCTGTTCCAGTGTCTCACCACCCTCACAGTGAAGGTGTTTTTCTCTAATGTCAAATCTAAACCTCCCTTCTGTCTGAAGCCATTCCCCCTTATCCTGTCACTCCATGCCTTGTAAAAAGTCCCTCTCCAGATTTTTCTCCTTTAGGTACTGGAAAACTGCTATAAATTGTACCCTGAGCCTTCTCCTCTCCAGGCGGAGCAATCCCAGCTCTCTCAGCCCATGTACATAGGAGAGGTGCTCCAGCCCTCTGATCATCTTTGCAGCCTCCTCTGGACTCACTCAAACAGGTCTACATCCCACTCTGAATGCAATACTGCAGGTGGGGTCTCACAAGAGAACAGTAGAGGGGGACAATAAGCTTCCTCAAGCTGTGGGACACACTCCTTTTGTTGCAGCTCAGCATACGGCTTGCTTTCGGGGCTGCAGGCACGCATTGCAGGGTCATGTTGAGCTCTTTATGAGCCAACAGCCCGAAGCCCTTCTCCTCAGGGCATCTCTAAATCTCCTCAGGGCAGTTTTCAGTCTCCACTCAACCTGTAGCTGTGCCAGGGATTGCTCCAACCAAGGTGCATATATATACTCTATTCAGAATTTTGCATTTTCTGAGCTATGCCTATTTCTGTTGAAGACTCCTTACTTTAGCAAGAGTTGGATTAGGCTCTTAATCAGGAGCTCAGAGCCACATTAAAAAAAAAAATCAGTGTGAGTTGGTTTAAAAAAAAAGTTTTATTGTGAAATGTTCCTTTGGACTTAGAAAAGGAAAATACTTTGCCTTTTTTTTTTTTTCTTCCTTTTTTCTTCTCTCTTTCTAAAAGAATAGGCCCCAGACATTTGGAAAATATCTGCTCTGAGTCACAGGAGTCTGAGAAGTATGCCTTTATGCAAAAGGAACTCACCCTTCCAGAGTTATATGCACGTCAGTACATCAGATGCACTATTTCGGTTGTTCCATGGGCACTCTGAGATCAGACAGGCTTGGTAAACTGAGCAAATCATGTCTCAGCCTGACCCAACACTTCAACCTCGTGAAGCTGGAGCTTCTAAATGCTCCCATGACATTGAACAGGGACCTCAGCACAGAGACTCAAACACATGAAAGAATCCTTTGACTGCTGAGTTATGAGCAGACTCCCTTCTCCTGAGAGAAGGGTCCTGGGAGAGAGACAACGTATTTGCTGTGTTAGCTTTAGAAGTCATACACTGTTTGCAGAAGGGGTTATCTTGTGTCCACACTCTCTGATCTAAGCTAATGTTTCTTTACAGAGACTGAAAAGCAGGAGAGCAGGAATGTTTCACAGTATTACTTGTGGTCTCCTCTATAAAAGGGTCTTTGAGACAACCTTTTGGGGTGCAGAGGGAGAAGTCACCTGTAACAGCCACATCAGGAGATGCTTATTTCCAGGAAAAGCCCGATTCCTTTTGCAAGCTGAGTGATCATCTGGATGTATATTTTGCTTTCATTGCTTTCATAGAAAGAGGAAAATAAACCACAAAGAGTATTATAGCTCAGTTCAATCATTTTTACAGCTGCTAAGCCCAGCACCTGAAATCGAATACTCCAAACCATCTCCTGACTCTGTGGCTCCCAACTAATTTGTTTGCTTGCTACTGCTTACCTTAGGTGGTGTCTGGAATTCTTTGCCTCATGTTTTCAAAGAAAAAATGACTCTCCAAGAGTCCTGAATAAGAAAATGGGTATACTCAATTAAAATGCTACTGGCATAAATCACTTCTTGACCACAGAAGATAGAACCCTCCTCACTGTGATTTTCAGGTTCTGCTTCTCTAAAATATTTTAAATTACTCTTTCCAAAAGCTAAATTATATTTACCAGTAGCATGATGCTGTTATGTTGATTCTCATTAAATTCTAACGAACCAAGCAAACTCCCAAAGCATAAGACTGCTCAGGCTCCCTTGGGAAGAACCTCCGCATCACTCTGAATTATACATAAAAATACATGTTGAGTTCCTCAGATACTATTTTACTACTGCTCGCAGTCCTGTCTCTCCCCCTCCCCACTTAACACAGAAATTAGAAAAAAGTGTTAAAAAATAAATCAGTATCAATAGCATATAGTCAAGAATATTAGAGCAGATCTCCACTATACTAACAGGTAACAGAAGTATTTCTGGAGTGGGGAGAAGGAATTTTTATGACTCCAGGCTACTTTCAGCTTCTGAGATGTCTTCTGAGCATCCAGCAAACCTATGATATGCACAGCCCATTCAGTTTGTCACCTGGAAAAGATAACACGTAAGTACTACTTGTCTTGATTTATCAGTGATCCTTTTACCCTGAAGCGCAGCTAGGAATACAGGCCCAGTCATGTACCAGACGCATTAGGGCATGATGGAGCTCTAATGTATATGGTTGCTTCTCTTGCAACATATTGCAATTGTATAAATCACACTTGTTAGCCCTCAAAACCGAGGAAAGACTACCATTTTTACAGGCACATGTGTTCTATCAGGGCTTGGGGCTACCTTAATCATAAAATGTCATCTTGTCCTGCAATCCTGTATGCCTGATCATAGTGGTTTAGTGTGCACATGCTATGCTTCCCATAGCACACTCTATTATTTAATCAGGCATAAACTTATAAAAAGAGCAGAGGGGCTCAGCACTATTTTAGCAATAATGTTATTAGCTGCTAACTGCTCTTTGGCTATCTGGAATTTTTCTATGTTGACTTCACTGTCTGGTACATGAAGTATTCTATGCACATTTCTTGTTACTTGCATTGTTTAGATTAAATTTCTCCATGTAATAAGAAAAAGTTAGGCTACAGTCTGTTGCATTTAATGATAATGAAACAGATGCTTTTTACTTTTAGCATCTGTGAACACTGGGAAAGCACCCTTGCTTATAAAAGCTCTGAGAAAATACTATGACCTGAACTACCCCAATGCTATTATACCATTTCCAGTAACACGGGATCAGGAGCTTTTTTTAAGTGGTAGGGAAAGACTATTTTAAATTTGATTTTACTTATAATAATTTTTAAAAGAGGTTATGAAAATATTTCAATAAAATCTCCCTAGAAACTATCATGAGGAGTTGCTGCAGTGTCATTTTCAAAGACTATGCAGGCACCATGCCTGATCTGGGTATAATGCACTTGAAAGTCACTGGAAGGTTGAGAATACAGCCAAGAACACTTAATACACTATATGATCTCTTTATACTTGAAGCAATACTTTTGTGACAACTGTCTCCAACTCTGAGAACTGCAGACCACCTAGAGCAGTGAGGTGTATTCCAGTATTTACAGGAAATGGCTGATGCATACAGAAACTGCCATTTCTGAAGGCAGGGCTGAAGAGCTCTTCAGGAACTCCATCTCTGAAGCCACAGTCTCCAACTGCTATTGATCTCAGGGCCTCTGCAGGGCTGTACGTGCTCAGTTTGTGGCTTTAATCAAAGCTTGTCCACAGACAGTGCTAAATAAAACATGGTACCCAATTTTTCATCAGAGCAGCATTACTTCAGATCCTAACGTTTTGAAGGAAGAGAAAGAGGACAACAAAAAAGCTATTAAGATTTTCCCTTAGCAGTGTGCTTCAATTTTAAATATGCAGTTTAAATTTTGTAACACAGTTGTTTGCAAAGCCAGTTAGCATAATGGGTAAGTTTAGTGAAGTCAGTGGAGCTGTACCAGTTTACACCAACAACTCCAAATTTCATCATCTGTGGAGATTTTTTTCTGCTGTCAGAAGTAATTTAACATGATATTTTCTTGACATACATTCAGCTTCATGCACATGCTTTTATTTGGCAATTTTTTTTTTCACTATTGTCAATATTCAATTGTATATTTTTCTGTCTTGTCACTTTAGAGTTTGAATAGCTTCTGTACTGGATGCCATAGTGGTTCTAGAGCCTATGGCCTACATTTCAACCTATGGGTAGGCTTTTACTGTAGCTTTTGAATTTCTTGGAACACTAACCCTTCTCTTAATCTGAGAGTTACGCCAGTGGCCCTGTGAGCCCCCAAAGCTAAGGGCTGCTTGGAGAAGAATTATATCAAAATTAAACTTCTTTAAAGAGACTGAAGAAAATACTCCAGCAACCGATGATAAGATGGGAAAAGGCACAGAAATGTTAGGCATCAGGTTTCCACAAGATTCAAGGCCACCATTCTACAACTACCTGCAGCTGGTTTTAGCAACTCTGCCCACCTATGAATGAAAAAACACACACATCACAAAATCATCACCACGCAAACCTACTTTTAATAGCATTTTCATTGTAAATATTCTGGTTTTACAGAATACTTCCATTAAACATTTCCTACTTAAAAGCAACTGACTGCTAGATTCTGCAATATTTACTGAAGGTGAATTTTAATTTACAGCTTCAAATCAGTCTTTAGATCTCATAGGACCTGTGTCTAGATTTGGTTTCAATTTCTTCTCAAGACACATAAGCAACTGATACACCTATTGAGCCATTTTGCCTATCTGTACCTACAAAGCAAGATAAAAAGTCTATGTGAGTTACAGCACATAGAATCATAGACTGGTTTGGGTTGCCAGGGACCTTGAAGATCATCCAGTTCCAACCCCCCTGCCTCGAGCAGGGACACCTAGCACATCAGTAGTCTGGCAGAAATATGCCTGCAAGATTTAAACCTAGAAAACTTAAACCTGTAAGGAAGGTATTTTCTGCCATTCAGCTGCTTCCTGACATCACTACTGTGTACAGTTCTAGTGCCCTTAACATAAGGACACAAGCCCTGTTGGAGCAAGTCCAGAGAAGAGGCATGAGGATAATCAGGCGGCTGAAGAACCTCCTGTATGAAGACAGGCTGAGAAAATTGGGGCTGTTCAGCCTGAAGAAGAGGAGGCTGCGTGGAGACCTCATAGCAGCCTTCCAGTATCTGAAGGAGGCCTATAAGGATACTGGAGAAGGAGCCTTCATCAGTGACTGTCACAACAGGACAAGGGGTAATGGATTCAGACTTAAACAGGGGAAGGTCAGGTTGGATACAAGGAAGAAGTTCTTTACCATGAGGGTGGTGAGGCACTGGAACAGGCTGCCCAAAAAAGTGGCAAATGCTCCACCCCTGGCAGTGTTCAAGGCCAGATTGGACAGAGCCTTGGAGACATGATCTAGGTTGAGGCGTCCCTGCCCATGGCAAGGGGGTTGGAACTCGCTGACCTTAAGGTCCTTTCCAACCCTAACCGTTCTATGACTCTATTTTTCAAATACTTAAAATACCTTCCCATATAGACTTGCCCAAACTCTGAAAAACAAAACCAAACCAACCACCCCAAAAAAATAGTTGATCTCTTTCCTGTTGTATTCTGCAGTACAGGGCATTCCTGGAAAGGAGGAAACTGCAGAAAAAAAAAAAAAATTAAAATGAAAATCAGTTCTTCCTAATTGAAAGAGTTGGAAAATTTGAGTTGCTCCCAACTTTCCTAAGCCAGTTTCTTCATACTGTCTTTGTACTTTGCAATAGTTTGTACTATCTTGATGAAATATCTTTTTTCTTACCCCATTTCACAACTGGTAGAGGTAAGCAGTCATAAATTATTCTTACTACGGCTATTGCATGCTTACAGTTAGCACTCTCTATCAAGAAGGAGCCAGATGTCTTTAATTAGCTCTTTTTAGCCTTTTGTTTACAGCTCTTTGAAAATGTGGGTTTTTTTGTCTCCAGGTTTTTTTGGGGGGGTTTTGGTTTTGTTGGGGTTTTTTTTTCCCCCCAACTCTTCACAGTGTAATACTATGTATTCTGAAGCTGTAATTTAGGGATTTTGACAAATCCAGATGAAAATTAGTCTGTAGTTTTGCTGTGTTCAGACATGGAAAAGGAAAAAAAAATTATAAATTCATAATGTACACACATTTTGCAAGGAATCACACCAGTAAGTTATACTTTTGTTTCCTTTTTACTATCAGTAGCTTCCTTTTTTCAGTTTTGTTAGTGCTGTTTTCACCTTTTACTGAGATAATCAATAAGAGACTCTCAGAAAGAAAGTAAAGACTCAGAGGCCTTTACACAACTGATGGGAAGTTACTGCTGCTATAGAGCCAAAGGTCAACTAGTTCAACAAGCAAATTATGAGTCTCTTTTTCAGCACACAGGGGTACAACCCACAGAAAAGCTTCACATTACTTCACTCCTCGCCATGCACTCCTTTTTTCCCTCTGCAGTATCTGGACCAAAATTTCCTACATTTTACACTCAGGAGCTGAGTGTGAAGGCACTCCACACAGTCTAGGTCCTAGCACCAAGAGTTTCCCAGAAAATAGCTTTGGTTGTATGCTCGAAAGCAGTGAGGAAATGCCTCCCCTGGATTTGTCTCTAAAGGGCAACATTAATGCTGTAACACTGAAGGACAGTTAAACCTCATACAGCAATACCTTGACATGCAGTTTAAAAAGAAGTATGCAGAAAACCCATTTTTCCACAAATCTGTTTTGCAGGCAGTAGAAAAGCAAGCCTCCATAAGCTACCACACTCTTAAGTATGACAAGCCATTGCTAACCTCCTGATGGACCAGGTCCTTTTCAGTGCCAGTGCAAGCCTAAAAAGACCTTACAGGAAAAGCAGTCTCCGGTCTATGTTCATGACTACGAATTTTGTCAACAATTCCAACTGTAAGGAACATTTCCAGAATCTCAAAGATGACATTCATGGACAAAGGCATGCTGAATATTTGGGGATCCCAAGTGAAAAGTGTTTCCATATCTTCTGCATTGTTAAAAATACAATTTAAGTGTAACACATAAAGATGTTTCAGAAGGGAGTATCCATACTACTGTTTAATCTGTGTTGATAGCTGCTTGAAATAGTTTAAAATGATCTCAGAGAAAAGGTTGTTGCAGTTTTTGCTCAAAGTACAGAATGTACTGCATAGGTCACAAGCTCTTGGGTGTCACCCACCCTCCACACAACCCCTAGCCAGCAATAGGGAACAGCTTATAAAGAAAGAGGTTTCCAAATGACAGTATTACTGAAATATGCATACCCTTTTTTACATCACAAAAACCCCAACTAAAATATAGGATATTAAATCAAGCCAGGCAAGGCCACAGCAGCAGCAAAATATTCAGTTACTAGCCTACATTTGGTACAAAACACAGTTTATTCCAAGCTAAGTCTCTTATGAAACATGAAGTTGCAACATTTTGTATGTATATATGAACATACGATATCTCTTTTGCTCTTAAATCTTTCAGTTTCTAGACACTAAAACTTTTTTCAGCAAAGGCAAAAAGTTTACTGTTACAGTAAATTTAAGCCTTCTATCAGAAGACACACCACTGACAAGCAGAAGGGAAATCTTCCTGGAGTGCTCTAAAATTATTTCTTGCAATGGGAGAACGCTGAAATGAGTAGTGCTATGTATTTATTGTCATGTATGTTCCTACAAAACACTGGCATCTGTAGATCAAGTATCGGATAGTAACAGATCTCACTTCCAGCCCTCTTCTTAGAACATACACCAACTCTATTACTGCAATAATTTTCATTTAGTGTCTGGGCATAATGTGACCTTGAATATAAAACCAAAGTTAACAGCCTAAATGACTCAGCTCAGTCAGGCTGTACTGATTTACACTTCTAGAAAATTAGGTGAATGTTATCCAGTTTTGAAGTTGCTGTAGGGTTTGCCAAAATTATATCTACCTTAGAAGTTGAAGAACATTTCAACAGTCATAACAGAACCACTCAGACTGGAAGTGAGCACAGTTGGGCTTTTAATATATGGCCTGAAGCAAATCGGTTAGCATCTGTGCCATGTACAATTTGTAGAACAGGAATACAAATAGCAATCTACCTGATATAGATTGTTGTAAAGTGATCTTAGATCTGGAACATGAAGGAAAGCCAAAAGACTACTGAAATGCTTGGCATTATACCCACTGAGCTGGCTGCTGCTGTTACTTTTCCTCTTTAATTGAGGAACTTTTTTTGTGGCACTCGGCCATTTCAAAGCTTCACTGCATACTACAAAGCACTGAATAAACTGAAGCCATAGATCATCTATTTGATGAATACTTTACCAACTAAAATACTATCTAAACTGCATCTACATTAAGCTATTTACTTTCATCTCTTCTTCTACATGAAGACTTATAAGTAACGTCCTTGCTTTTTTAGGTATTGAGTTACAGGATAGACAGAGTTGGAGGAGATTGTCCCATGGTGTAAGCTGGGATAGAATCATTGAGGGCACTTAAATCCTTTGGCTATCTGGCCATCTTGAGTCACAAGCACAATTCTCAAGCTATTTAAATTGGACAATGGCTTTAAACGGACAGAGTGAAGATTTAGAGTAGATACATGATTCTACGATTAGGAAGAAATTGTTCACTATGAGGGTGGTGAGACACTGGCACAGGCTGCTCAGAGAAGTTGCAGTTGCCCCATTCCTGCAGCATGTTCAAGGCCGGGTTGGAAGGGGCTTTGAGCAACCTGGTCTAAAGGAAGGTGTTCCTGCCCATGACAAGGAGGTTGAAACCAAATTATCTTTAAGGTCCCTTCCAACCCAAACTGTTCCATGATTCTGTGACAGTATTTTCAGAATTCAATCATCTTCATTTGACAGCACTAGCACCCCACCTACCTACAAGAGTCCCTGTATCTTCTGCTCAAAGTTTATATTAATTTATATTAACAATTTTGGTAACCTACTTGTTTTTATTGGATAGTAAGATGATCAAATTTGAAAGACAACTGTCCTGAGATGTTTAATTCCTCTCAAGGAAAGAACGCAATTTCGTAACTAAAAGAAATACCATTTAAAGAATCCTAGAATCAATCATTAGAGTTGGAAAGGACCTTAAGATCATCCAGTTCCAACCCCCCTGCCATGGGCAGGGACACCTCACACTAAAACCATGCCACCCAAGGCTCTGTCCAACCAAGCCTTGAACACTGCCAGCGATGGAGCATTCACAACTTCCCTGGGCAGCCGATTCCAGTGCTTCACCACCCTTACAGTAAAGAATTTCTTCCTCATAGCCAATGTAAACTTTCCCTGTTTAAGTTTGAACCTGTTACCCCTTGCCCTATCACTACAGTCGCTAATGAAGAGTCCCTCCCCAGCATCCCTATAGGCCCCCTTCAGATACTGGAAGGCTGCTATGAGGTCTCCACGCAGCCTTCTCTTCTCCAGGCTGAACAGCCCCAACCTCCTCATCCTATCTTCATACAGGAGGTGCTCCAGTCCCCTGATCATCCTCGTGGCCCTCCTCTGGACTTATTCCAACAGTTCCATGACCTTTTTATGTTGAGGACACCAGAACTGCACACAATACTCCAAGTGAGGTCCCATGAGAGCAGAGTAGAGGGGCAGGAGCACCTCCCTCGACCTGCTGGTCACACTCCTTTTGATGCAGCCCAGGATACGGTTGGCTTTCTGGGCTGCAAGTGCACACTGCCGGCTCATGTTCATTTTCTCATCGACCAACACCCCCAAGTCCCTCTCCACAGGGCTGCTCTGAATCTCTTCCCTGCCGAACCTGGAGCTGTGCCTGGCATTGCTCCAAACCAGGTGTAGGACCTTGCACTTGGCATGCTTAAACTTCATCAGGTTGGCATGAGCCCACCTCACAAGCGTGTCAAGGTCCCTCTGGATGGCATTCCTTCCCTCCAACTTATCAACCGAACCACACAGCTTGGTGTCATCGGCAAACTTGCTGAGGGCGCACTCAATCCCACTGTCCATGTCACCCACAAAGATGTTGAACAAGACCAGTCCCAACACCGATCCCTGGGGGACACCACTCGTTACTGGTCTCCAGCTGGACATTGAGCCATTGACCACAACTCTTTGCATGCGGCCATCCAGCCAGTTCTTTATCCACAGAGTGGTCCACCTATCAAATTGATGTCTCTCCAACTTAGAGACAAGGAAGTCATGTGAGACAGTGTCAAAGGCTTTGCACAAGTCCAGGTAGATGACATCAACTGCTCTACCCCTGTCCATCAGTTCTGTAGCCCCTTCATAGAAGGCCACCAGATTGGTCAGGCAGGATTTCCCCTTAGTGAAGCCATGCTGGCTGTCCCCAAGCACCTTGTTGGTTTTCATGTGCCTTAGCATGCCTTCCATGAGAATCCGCTCCAAGATTTTGCCAGGCACAGAGGTGAGACTGACTGGTCTGTAATTCCCCGGGTCATCTATTTTCCCCTTCTTGAAAATGGGGGTTATATTTCCCTTTTTCCAGTCGTCGGGAACTTCACCTGACTGCCATGATTTTTCAAATATGATGGACAGTGGCTTAGCAACTTCATTTGCCAGCTCCTTCAGGACCCGTGATGGATTTCATCTGGTCCCATGGACTTGTGTACGTTCAGGTTCCTGAGATGGTCTCGAACCACATCCTCTCCTACAGTGGGCCCAGGGTCTTCATTCTCACTGTCCCTGCATCTGCCTTCCAAGACTTGGGTGGTATGGTCAGAGCATTTGCCAGTGAAGACTGAGGCAAAGAAGTCATTAATCTGCCAAACATTACTTTGATAGAGTTTTGTCAAAAGACATATCTTCAGTGCAGAGAGATTTCATACTTTTCCAAAAAGGAGAAAACACTGAAAACAGAAAGACTTAGACATGATGCAGTGGGTTTGCTGTTTGTTACCTGAGAAACTAGAAGTTCCAAAAACACTACAAAGATCATGCTAATTGTGACAATGACTGCCTTGAATACTTTAGCTGTGCTTTGTGATGGTATATAAAATAAATATATATGAAGTAAAAAAATAATAAGTATCTATCAATATATACTTGTAATAATATATAAAGTATATAAAATTAATAAAAAACCAACCCAAATCTGACCCTGAATAGAGGAGAAGCTCCTTCCAAACACAGTGGTATTTGCTCTTCATAGAATCTCTACAATGCAACAATATTCAGAGGTATCCAGTTCTGAAACATTTCTGGCTAATATGTCCTGAAGAAAAATGAAAAGTGATGGAAAAACTGAAATATATGAAAAAAAAAAAAAAAAAAATAAAGATTCGTGTTTTACCACGTTTGTCATTTATGGAGAAGTCTTATAAAAGACATCTTAATCATTGCTGTAGAGTGTGGAGACAGTGAAAGAGGATCTGGAACACTACTAATACAATAAAGCAGTACCACTAGCAGATGCGAAAAATTAACCTTAAACCAGAAATTCAAACGCTATTGAGGCAGGGTGAGGAAGGGGAGGGTAGTTGAGGATGTCATGGAAATACAAAGGCTAGTGGCCAGAATAGAAGGCAACTCTGAGGATGTTTATGGGAGACTCCCCCCAACAACAAAATGCAACACAATAGAAAGCATGAAGAACATTGTACTAGAAAACAGTTTACTGCATCAACTGACAATCAATTCCAGTATACTATAAAATAAGTCACACAAGAAATGACAGACACACCTACCACATTCCTGGCTACTATCATACTGCACTAGCAACACATTCAGTATTGCCCAAATACGTACCTGGCATATGCCAGATTGTTACATTTGTTTTCTAAAACAGGAAGGAAGATAGTGACATTTTCTCCACACTACTATTAGACATGTGCTAAAATGGAATTTGGAGAGCCAAACACTCTTGGTCAAGGGAAAAGCTTCTCTTAAATCTGCATTTAGGTCAGACTGATGAAAGGTTAAAGGGAAGCAGATGTATTGTCATTTCCTCTAAACACAAAATGTAACACAACACAAGGCATCTTTCTGCTTTCCTCAGATATCAGAATCCTCCTCCTTCTATTTTTATGCTTTTCAAACACTAATTTCATAGAATTCATACAAAATATGAATACATACACACAGACCACAGTGGTTTCCTACCAGCCCAACTATTTTATCAATTATTCAAGGCCCCTTGGATAGCAGGCAACATATATCCTAGATATCAATGTGGTTTTAGTAATGATTTTGGCAAAATAAAGAATTCACTTTCACACTGAAAACCAAAACACTTCAACTAAACACAGCCAAATATTTTATTTGATATTTGGTCATAAAATCAAATATGACTTTCATTAGCCTTTCCAAAGACTGGACTCTTCTTCAAGAATTATTCATATCACCTTTAGTCAAAGCTCTTAACACAAAAAAAAAAAAAAAACTAAACTCGCAGAAAAAGAAAAGAGAGTTAAGATCAAAGTTCCAGAATCCATTTATAGAGTAAAACCTTTCCCCTAAATTCTCTCCAAATAATCCATTTCACCAAATTATTTGTTAAAGCACATGAGAGAATACACAACACAATATCACATGGTGAGAGCATGTGTAAGACATCTTTAAGATATTTGGTCTGCTCATCCTGCTTTGTCATACTTTCTAGACTCTCTTGGCCTCCTCACTATCTCTGTCTGACAAAATCTTGCACCACGCCATCTGCTTGCCAGACTCCTGCAGCCACACTGAACCACAAACAGGGAAGGACTGCATTCTCCAGTGAGAGTGCTAAGAAGCTGTTCTTCTGATGACCTTCTTTGATGAGCTGCTCCCGGAATTTTTTTTATTTTCTTTATTTTTTTTTAAACAAGGCAATGGAATCATAATGCTGTTCACACAACTGGATTAAAGAACATTTCATTCTGGGAAATAGCTGCTTGGGAAAGAAAAAAAAGGAGGAGCTGGATACAGGAAAGAACATGACCTATTTGTGACAGCCTCAGTTTACTACAGGTCACAGACAGAAGACTAAGTGGGTTTTAGCCATCCCCCACCTGGTTAGACAGGCTAATTTTCTACATAACAAAAATAAAAAATAAATAAAAGAAAAAATTCCAATATACTAAAATTCCTGTAAGAATTTTGGCATTTGTCTATAACTTCAGAAGGTTGGGTTTGTGGTTTTTTTTTTTTTTTTTTTTTTTCCAGTAAATCTTACTGACAGAAAATTAATCCACAGACTAAAACCAAACATATTGCAGTGCAAAGGCAAGAATAGCCATGCAAAGGCAAAAGTCACCTTGGATGTCTTCACAACCATGTCATGATGTCAAGCCAAACAAGAGTGGTATAGTTAGTGGAAGCAGAAGTTACCAGAGTGCTGTAAGTCAGCCTGTGAGGTACTTGAGTAGGGAACTAAACACAGCACCAGTTACAGCATAAAGTAGAAGACATATAGACATAGTTGGCTACAGAGCAATTCAGTTACTTTTTATACCCATATTACCGCACAAATTCTTTTTGAAGTGCAAAAACTAAACTAGTAATTTGAAAAAGTCTCACAAATGTTTTTCTCCAGATGTTGATCCTGAAAGCCCTGTATACACTGCTAGCAGTTAATCTCACTAGAATAAAGATGACTGAACCCTTTATTCATTATATGACTTAGCACTAAGCTATCCTGGAGCAAGGAGGCAGGGGAAGGAAAGGAACGTCTTTGAGAACATTAGTGTGAAATGGACTCTTCTGCTGAATAAAAAGAAGCAAATTTTCCCAAAATAACTTGGTTATTTATACCCAAATTTTTATGATGTGGTCGTCCACAGGTAAAGTTCAGGCCCTATAGACAATAATTGCGACCTTTCCTTTCCCCAGCTACAACCTTTAGCTACGAGGAGTTCATATATGTTTATTCATGCGTCAGGAATCCCGAATATACATCTATATATAACATGGATAAGTCATGGCATGATGCATTCAACACAGATGAGTCAACATATCCAACAGTTTAAACCATGCATGGAGAAAGTTCCTCCTGTTCAGGACTGACTAATCTTAGCCATTAATAATAAGCAGAACCAAAGGAAAAAATGTTTGTGACAATTCACTGCCTTGCCTCTTTATTTATTTATTAAACAAAGGTTTCTTTAGTTCATGTTGTCTGTACAACATTATTTTAGCCTCGGGTACAGGATTTCTTGATGTTTTGGATTTTGCTTCTTTAAAAATCACAGCTGTAATAATCCAGACCCTGGAATTCACTAAGTCATGTTATTGTACTTATCACTTAAATAAAAACATTGTCCTATTAAAGAAAGCTGCAAGCAAAAAGGCCTGATTTATCACAGCAGTTTGCTACTATTAAGCCATATTTTAATAAACTGCCATGAACCTTTTCATCAAGCAGCTCCAAATTTGCAACATTATGCAAACAACAAATATATCTGATGAACAAATTAGTACGTTCTGTTAACCACACTACTCTTCTGAAATACAGAACTCATAGGAATTGAGTATTAGAGAACAAAAGATAAATGCAGTCTGAAGATACTAATTTTCAACGGAAAAGTAGCTCTTCAGCATCTCATAGCTACATCACAGCAGCAAGTTTTGCTCTAATCAAGGTTGATATAGAGAAATATTTTAAAAGTTCAAATGGTCAGTCAAAAGTTTTGCTTCTTAAGGTCATGCTGCATGTTGAGCTGCTGCATTTGTACACTTCTCTTCTTTGAAGTCATGTTCATTTTACTAACTGAAATACATTTTCAGCTGTTTGGTAGGATTTCTATTTCAGGAGCATAATTTCCCAGCAAAGTCACATTGTAAAACATCCATGAAACCATTAAACAATGCAGCTGTGCTACACAGTGGAGAATTTGATTTTATTTAGTCACTGCTATTACTAACATACAATAGTGTCTTTTAGGCTGTGTGTCAGAAAGTTAGCCTGACTTTTATTAAATATACAATACCATCCAACCTGATTCAAACAGGATGGGTACTAGCTGGGGAATCATTTTAATCAGGAATGCTTTTCTGGACCAGATTTTAACACAGATTGACAAACATGCAAGTAATCACAATTAGAGTTTCTTAGTCTTATTATGTGAACAGGTGAGCTCTGTCAAGTGGAGCTCCAGCTTCATGGGACTCTTTCCACAGCAAGCAGAAGGACAGAACATTAGTATACACTTCAGCTTTCCCAGTACAAAGTCTAGCCGTTTCCTCCAAGCTACAGAACTAGATCATTCTCTCCCACTGATCCTATTATGGAAACAGTAACCTCCAGCAGGCAGTGGGAGAACCAGAGCTTCAATTTTTCAAACCACCAAGCAAGATTTTCTGCAGCTCATCTGTCAGCACACTTATTCCTGTGACATTTGGGGTGACAAATGTGACGGCCAAGAATTTACCACAGCCTATTTCCACTGCTAGTCTATTTACTTGGCTTCAGCTAAAACACTTACATCCAAAGCACTCCACAACTAATATTTGCTTCTGTTTTACATGAGTAATCTCTCACTTGATTGTTAATGTTGTAGAATACCAACATTGCAGAGTGAACATCCTCTCTAGAGGCAGCATAGCAAGCCACAAAACAGTTTTCCCCCCAGCATCTCATTGCATTTATCATTCCCAAGAAGACAGGTTTTGCCTCTGGGGTTAAAAGCAGAGTTCAGCAACTGTTTGGTCATCTCCTTCTGAGCCCAATGGGAAGAACAGTAATTCCTTCCAGAATAGGCCAAGAGCTAGGCAGAGGTCATCAGTTTACTAGCTCATCTCTAGGAAAAAACTTTAAGATGATCAGACTGCAGTGAGATGGGATTTAACTAGTTCATTTGGAAAACATATAACTGAAGGAAAAGGAAATGCAGCTGCTACTTATAAATGACAAGCAGTCAAACCATTACTGTTCTTTTATTCTTGCCATTTCCTCAGTCACTAATGATTTCTGATCCAGTACAACAGCTGTAATATTGTATATAAATACATTAATGCTCTAGAGAGATGTCCTGCTTGGGAGAACAAGTATTTTTACATAGCTAACTTAAATAATCATTTTAGATTTTCTTTTTGTTATCTCAGTACTGATGATTTACAGATTTCACAGGAAGCTTTCTATCAGCCAAGGCATGATTGCACATCCAAAGAATCTTCATGTTTCAGGGAAATGTGTAGGCCAACTGCTTGTTTGAAAATGTACAGATGTAATCTGGGAATGCTCAAAGATTCAATGACGGGTTATTTTTTGTAAAGTTTTTCTGCAGATACTGTTCCTCCACCGGAACTATGGCCTTATATGTAGAAACAAGGGCTATAACTTCCTATGACGTGCAACATGCTACCATGCATGCTTTCCCTTTAACTCATCAAGTTTTCCAAAGCTGCTGCCCACTCGTTTATGAAAGGAATGTTACTAAGCATACTATACTAATTCATTCCAGAGCTTCAGACCTCACCAAATTTCACACCTACAAAGGCTAACGCTTGAATGTGTACTGCAGGGCAAACATTGCCCTGGATTTGGGCCAGAAGATTTTTTTTTTTCTTTTTTTTTTTAAAGAGCTGATGTCTTAATGAGAGTTTTAAATACACTGTCCAAGTGTGTATGTGTCTCTGAAGGCTTCTTTTTGGTTATGCTGCACTCAATAATGAAGTAAGAAAGCTCAGGATAAATCTATCATGCTGATCAAATGATTCCAGAGGGGAACAAATAACAAAACCCCTCAAATATAAAATTAAGAGCTTGCAATTTGTAAGCCCATAATACAGCATCTATTTTTCACTTTTTTGCATATTACCAAAGGAGATTATAATGAAATATTCCATTTATAATAAATATTAAGGACATTCTAATAATATATTCCAGTGGATTGATCTTTCAATGCAATGCAGAAACAATTAACCCATGCTGATTAGTCATCTACTATCCAACTGTGATCTATTTCAAAAGACAGTAAATAAGTAACCCCCATAACATTTCATTATAGCATTATACTTAACCTATTCAACACAGCAGAGGTGAACAGTACTTAAGAAGTTATACACTTCAAAACTGCACAACCTCACTGGAATATTACTATGCTAATTAAAATCATACTGGAAATCTTCAGTTTTGAAACTGACATTCATACATGAGAAACAAGGTATGACAAATTTCACTACTGAATTAGGCTAAAGAACACACACACGAAAAGCATCATTGGTTTTCCACACCATAAGCCTCTTAAATCAACACCTAAGCATACCTCTTGCACTCCTGTTTCTTTCACTTCCAGACAGGATTCTTACCAACTCTCCTGTTTCCTAATTATCTTTTCCTTTCTAGACTACAGAATTTGTTTAAATCATAGTGGAGGGTACTGGCAGTTCCCAAGCTAACAGGTCAAACAAACAATCTTTCACAATTTGGCTCTTTGGCTTGTGTATTTTGTTGCATCAATGTCCTGTAAACTGATGGTTTTTTTCCCTCCCCTGACTTCTACATTAGCAAGACAAAGCAAAAGTGCAGGTAAAACTTCACAATGTCTTTGTCATTATAAAAAGAGTGAACTACTGCAGCCTCTGAAGTGCCCAGAATGCCATGTGAAAACATAATGCCCAATAATTACTTCTGCAAGTCTACCACAGCTTCAGTAAGCAGATTAGAGGACAGTCCCTCTGATTACAAACAGTGAAAGAAAGAAACAAATACAGCTTTGGCACTATTTTTATTAAAGTGAGGGAGGCACTAATCCATGCAAAAAAAAAACGATTTCTCTTTCTATTTGATCCTCAGTCATTTGTCAAATGCAATGAAGGAAAAGCAAAGAAAGTAACAAAACATACACTGTTTTACTATAAATATAACTATTGCTTGCTAATAATTATTATCAATAACAGTTATTACTTATTATTCTTACTGTCCCCAGTGCCTCTGTAGCTGGTTGCATTTCAGAGGTGATAGAATTTCAGGGTGAAGGCTAGTTCAGCTTACCCTGTAACTTCACAGAGACAAAACAGCTGATGCAGATTTAACCAAATAATACTGCCACCACCATTTCATAGAGTTCTGATCTTATTTCTTATAAGGATAGTATTAGTTTGTTTTCAGAATCTATTGCAGGAGTAGAAGATCAAGGAGAAGCAATTAATAAAGTATAAATTTTGTTTACTGAAGCTTCGGTAATTGAATCATACAAAATTTCACTCACAAAATTAAATCTTAGACCTGAATGCAATAATGTGAAAAACCCCTGATAACAGAAGAACTCAAAAACAAGAGGTAAGAAACAAGGTCTGAAGTAGAAAAAGCACATAAATATCTGAAATTAATTCTTCATTGCATTTGTTTTTCTTATCTTTAATACCTTCTCAAGGACATTATGACTTAACATTTGCATCTGCTGTATATTCAGGATAAAGGTTAGAGTCTTACCGAGTCCTAATGAGTGCAGCATTCCAACAGCAATGTGTCCACACTGGTTGGACTCTAGTACCTTCAGAATTAAGTAGCAGGAAACCAAAGCCAGGATCTCCTATGTCTTCAAATCTAAGATGTACCCCTCTGTCTGACTTGATACAGGCAGCTTCAGTGATTTTTAGGCAGGCCAGAGGAAAGCTAATCATAAAAGGTAAATCTGTCACAATACGTTTAACATTTTCCTTGTTGTTTTTCGTAACATATTCCAAGACCAAAGCTTTTCTATTTTGGGGCAATTATAACACTCCTTAAATAATGAAAGTATCAATCATATTATGAAAAGTTTTCAGAGTTCATTTTTTAAAGAAAGAGTCTTAAGGATCATATATTTGCCCCTGAAGCACTCCCCTTCCAGCTACTTAGGATTCATACTGCATGATGTAGGAGGCTTTAAACAGACTCTTAGAATCATAGACTGGTTGGGGTTGGAAGGACCTTAAGATAATCTAGTTCCAACCTCCCTACCAGGGGCAGGGACTCCTCACACTAGATCATGTTGGCCAAGGCTCTGTCCAACCTGGCCTTGAACACTGCCAGGGATGGAGTATTTACAACTTCTTTGAGCAACCTGTTCCAATGCCTCACCACCCTCTCAGTAAAGAACTTCTTCCTTATATCCAACCTGAGCTTCCCGTTTTTTAGTTTAAACCCATTACCTGTTGTCCTAACACTACAGTCCCCGATGAAGACTCCCTCTTGCCATCCTCGTAGGCCTCCTTCAGATATTGGAAGGCTGCTATGAGGTCTCCACACAGCCTTCTCTTCTCCAGGCTGAACAGCCCCAACTTTCTCAGCCTGACTTCATACAGGAGATGCTCCAGTCCCCTCATCATCCTTGTGACCCTCCTCTGAAGTGATGCCACCACTGAGTGCTGTCGTACCAGACATGCTGGAAGTTCAATGTGAACTGGAGTCAAAGGCAGCCAAGTGGTATGCCACAACTGATATTGGCAATGAGCTTTCCTCAATTCTTTTGGCAGCAGAGTGCAGGCCACAGTTTGCTTTTACTTGGAGGGGCATCCAGTACACTTGGAATCAACTGCCCAGGGGTGGAAACACAGCCATTCCATGTACCATGGGCTGATCCAGACTGCACTGTAACATAGGCAATCTCCAGAAAACCTGCAATACATTGATGACACCATTCTGTGGGGTGATACAGTAGAAGAAATTTTTGAGAAAGGGAAGAAAATTATCCAAATCCCTTCCCCCTGGACACAAAATTTACCTCCCCATGAAACATCACTGGGATGGCAAAGCATTGTGGGCAGGGAAACCATTGTTTAGGACAGGGAATCACCAGCAGGGAAGGAAAACCAGCGAGGGAAAGCTGTTGGGGTCCATTGGCCACAAGGCTGCTGAAGCATCCAGTACTGGTGGAACATTGGGGTGGAACCTGTTGGAGAGAGGCTGATCAACAGCCACTGACCAAGACACTAACCGACAGTCATGGCAGGTAGAGCTGCAGCTCTGGCTCCTCCTGGTGCCCCTGCCCTCCAAGTAACCCCCCATCCAGCTCTGCCTGCCAGTTTCTCACCCCATCACCTCTCTCTGCTTCTCCCAACAGAGAGGTTTCCCCTCCAGCTGCCAGTGACACTGGAAATGTCTGGTCTGAGCTCTACTGCCCGGCCATGCCACCTCCCATCATTCCCCATCTGTTACCTTCTGTCCCGGGGCTGCCAGTGTCCTTGGAGACTGCTCAGGACCAGCCTGTCCCCTACCAGCTAGCACAAGGGGTGTCATGGCCCCTCAGAACCCTGGGCAGCTGCTGCAGTTACCCTCTGCAGTGCTGCTCCCACCCATGGCACAGCTGTCCTGCGCTCATGGACAGGAGGTGGCCTCCAGCAAAACAAGCGCAGCTATGGAGGAAACCATCCCCACCACCAGTCCCCAGCAGCCTGCCCCAGCTGCAGGACAGCTCTGCCAGCTGATGATGACATTATCATGTGGGGCAACACAGCAGAAGAAGTTTTTGAGAAAGGGAAGAAAATTATCCAAATCCTTCTGAAAGCCAGTTTTGCCATAAAAGAGAGTAAGGTCAAGAGACCTGCACAGGAAATCCAGTATTTGGGAATAAAATGGCAAGATGGACATCATCAGATCCCCACAGATGCGATCAACAAGATAACAGCAATGTCTTCACCAACTAATAAGAAAGAAACACAAGCTTTCTTGGGTGCTGTGGGGTTCTGGATGATGTACATCCCGAATTACAGTTTGATTGTAAGCCCTCTCTGTCATGTGACCCAGAAGAAGACTTCAAATGACGCCCTGAGCAACAAGCCTTCGAACAAATCGAAACGAGAGATAGTTCATGCAGTAGCCTTCAGGCCAGTAGGGACGGGGCAAGTTGAGAAAAACATGCTTTACACTGCAGCCAGGGAGAATGGTCCTACCTGGAGCCTCTGGCAGAAAGCTTCAGGGGAGACTCGAGGTCCACCCCTCGGCTTTTGGAGTGAGGGATACACAGGATCCGAGGCCAGCTATACCCCAACTGGAAAAGAGATACTGGCAGTATATGAAGGGGTTTGAACTCCTTTGGAAGTGACTGGCTCTGAAGCACAGCTCCTCCTGGCACCCTGTTTGCCTGTGCTGGGCTGGATGTTCAAAGCCAGGGTCTCCTCTACACACCACGCAATTGATGCCACATGGAGTAGCGCACAACAAGCTTGAACAGGAAATCCCAGTCATCCAGGAATCCTTCTCATGGATGGTCATCATGGACTGGCCAGAGGACAAAGATTTTGGAGCATCACGAGAGGATGAGGTGACACATTGATGAGGCCCCATTTGTACACCAAACTACTGAAGAATCTATCTGCTTGGGAAAAAAGTCTGGGTTATTCCTGCCTTGGGAAAAGGTAAACCCACTTGTGGGACTGCTTTTGCTCAAGGACCTGGGTGCACTTGGTGACTAATGTAGAAGGATGAGAAGTCCAGTGTGTACCTTAAGGGGATTTTATCTTGTGTGAGAATAGCCAATGAATTGAACTGTATGATGCTGTGTACACTGGACATTATCACTTCCGTTGTGGTCATACACCCATCGCTGCGCTGGATGCCTCTTGGTACCAATCTCCACTGCTCTGGATTTGAGGATCTGAACCTGACTCCCTTTTGATCACTGCATTAATGAAGAATGAACTTCAATAAAACTGGATGAGTGCAATGGCGATGGAATAAGCTTCAGCACGCAACAATCCACCACTGCCCTAGTTTTGGCTGATAGGGTTAACTTCTGTCCTAGTAGCTGGTGCAGTGCTACGTTTCGGCTTCTGTTTGTGCATTTTTCTGTGCATTCAGAACTGCCTTTTTCGGATGCCACTCAGTGCAATCTCACTGTGTACTCCTTTTATTTAGTGAATCACAGTTCCAAGGCTTTGTGTTAAGCAAAAGCTGGACCTTCCAAAAGCCAAAATGTCTATTTCCTTCACGTAGCACACAGGCACCTGAATAATGAGAATCCTGGAGGGAGTTGGCACAGTTGAAACTCCCAGAAAACTCTCTGGGCAGATGATTACTTTCTAGTTAGCACACCGCATTCCAGTCCAACAATGAACAGAAACAGCATATCTAACCACAAAACTTGTCTGATTATGCAATAGCATGAAGAATCCTTTGTCTTGCATGCACTTGCACATAATTCCTCTGAAAATAATAAAACTGACTTTTACATGTTAAAGAGGAGCTACTTCCACTCTTAAAAGAAAAAAAAACAAAACCAAACAAAAACACAGCCACAGAAAAAAACCCAACCCTATAAGACCATTTTTTCAGAAGCACTCTGGCAAAGGTATCTAGCACTTGACTCCACTTGTGCCCAAAACTTTAAGGTTTTGTTCACAGTCCATTGCTATGAATGTAGGCAACCAATTTATTAGTATCCACCTGAAATATACAGTTAAGGTGGAAACAGCTCCCTATGGGATATTTATAACTTTATCAGCAGTCATCACAGGATAATTGTAATACTGAAGTGACCACGCAGTTTAGAATACAGAAAAAGCAGCTTCTCTCATAAAACCAGCATGAACTCCTTCCATTACTTGAAGTGGGTGTTTCATGCAAGAAATTACCATTTCTACTTGTTAATGGCCAAGGCATAGATTTATCAATGGTGAATAATGCCAGACTCATCCGATTGTGTCCTCTGATAAGATGACTGGATTTTGCTTATCTCCTGTGAAACCAAGCTGACAAGAGACTCATGGCAAAGACTCCAAACCAAAAGGCCATCAGCTTTTTTATTCCAAGTACCAACTCCTAACATACTGCTATACACCTGGGGACCCACAGCCAAACATGCACAGGTCCACCCTCAGACAACAGCAGGCTCCATGGGTTATTACCACAATTGTATCTTTCCTCTAGTTTGCTGCTCCCCATCCCCCCAGAGTGCAAGTTCAAACCAGGGCTGGAACTTCTTACTCCATTTGCACACCTGAAAAAGCTGACACCAGTTTTCAGCTTTGCTGAACCCTTAGCAGGGTATGTAGCAGAGCCTGGCTAGTTGTTCCAGAGAGTGGTAACAGGTCACTCAGGTAACAGCCACTCCCCAGTTATTACAGTTGTGAGACATGTAGCCTGCAGCTCCAGCACAGTACCTGACATAAGTATGAATTTCCTCAAAAGCCAGGCTTTGTTCAGCTGGGCTGATTGCAACTGCTTGGATTCATCTACTTCTACACACAAGGCCACCTTCCTCCTACCATGAGAGTCACATAACAAATTCCATTTTTCCACAACCAAAGAACAGAAGGAACAAGCAAAGCTACTCCAGTCTGCCTACAGCTCAACAGAAGTATTGCTTTTCCACTTACCCTGTGCTGTGGGGCAGGGCCTCAGAAGACACAGACGTTATTGGAGACTTCAGGCGCAGTTAAGCTTCCCCTTTCCCAAAGAAACAAAGTTCCACTTCAGCTCAGGCACTCAGAGACCCTCCTGAGTCGGGGCTCTCCTCACTGTTGGGAAAGGCAGTAACTCATCTCTCTAAGAACAGGCAGAACTACCCCCACCAGGCTCAGCTTCCTCCTGCCTCACACCACAATCACAGTGGCCAGCTGAGAACCCTTAGGACTCACCACTTAGCTCTTCCCTTGCCATTTACTGCATGCACAACACCTGTGCAACAGCCAGCCACAGAAATTTAGTGACAGGAGCTAAAGTGAAATCGTGGGAATTTTTTAAGTTCTGTAATTCCTGTCTTTGGTATAGAAAATTAGCCTCAAATCAGGCAAAATTTCCTCCCTGCTGTGATCTGTCCTTACTTACAATTTCATATGATTAAAAGAAAAAATATTTGGGTGAATTTGTGCAGGCTACTCATAAATGTAAAATAGACAAAGGATAAAAAGTCAATCAGTAGCAATCAAGGCCCGTGACTGGGCACAACTACCACCTGTTCTGCATTCACTGTATTAAACCAAGGGAAAAAGCCATTTTCACCAGTCCAGAGGATAAACAGGGCCCTGAGGTTGGATGAGGGGAGGGATTAGATTGTTAGATTTAAGAAGGACTTCTACATGTGTTTGTACCTGTACCTGCTAAAGAGATGCTCTGCTCTTTTGTTTCCCCAAAATTACTTACTGTATCATAGCTATTGACATTTGGTACAACAATCCTACTCTTGGGGAACTGGGTATCTTTAATGCTAACTAGGGTGGGACTTTGCCACCTAGACTGCTTATACCAGTTTTTGGCCTGCTGTTACTATGTGCACCACAGCGAAATGTGCTTTCCTCACCAGATTATATGCAATTTTGCAGCAGCACATTACAAGCTTAAGCAAGGGCATATAGAAATAAACATTTCTTACAAATACAACCTGGTTTTGTCTTGAGTTCTGCCCATGCACATAATATTTTAGTAGGGTTCTCGTAAGGAACCAGAGGACTCTGAAGCACACTTTCATGTTGTAATAACCTCTCAGAATTAAATTCTATTGATCAGATGTTTGTGAACTCATGAGAGTTACTGTCCATCCCTGTGGCTCCACTGAGCTCTATAGAAAGACTCCAAGCCCCCAAGAAACAATCCAAAAAGGTGTTAAAACCACACAAGACAAGATGCAAGCTCAGCGCACTGATGAAAATAGCTTTAGAAAACATGGGTGTTCTGGCAGACCATCATTGCTGGGGCTCCATCTGTTAATATTTTTTCCATTTGATCCATCTTTTTCTCCTTTTCTATCTTTTAATCCCCTCCTCTCCTTTTTTAACCTTTCTACTTTTTTCTTTCCCCATTCCTTTGCTCTCTGCTTCCTCCTAGCCTTCCCTTTTCTAACAGCTGCTGCCAGTGAAAAGTGACACAAGATAGGAATCCTGGATGACAGAGCATCTTTGATCTTTCTCTTGCTAATTCATTGAACTACACAGAAAGAAAAATCCCCACTACTGTTCCTGCTACAAATTGTCTAACTTTGAAGATTTTAACAATCTCAACAGACATACCTATTTATTCTTTGTGCTTAGTACCATTGTCTTTTCTTCACATTTAAACGATTCAGATAAAGGGTTTGGTTCTGCTTTCCATCAACAGAAATAACATCAGAGATTTCCTTCCATTTGTATTTCTTCCTGAAGCATATTCTCAACACCTTCTTTCACTTTATCCCATAGCCTAGATATTTTGCAGGCTTTCATAAAGATCAAAACAAACAAATAAAACACCCAGCCCTTTTGTTCAACTCTGTAGAAACTGCTATTTTGATGTAACATAAAATGATTTCCTGGAATTCAAAAACTTGCTATTCCTAGACGTGCTATCATGCAACACCATGGATAACTCAATTTTAGACTACCTCTCCCTTAAGGTTTTCAGAACAGTCTGGCAGCTGTGACTGGCATAATCTGATGGGAATAAACTTAAATGAAAGCTGTCACTCCACCTTTATATTTCTCTTCACTTCTTTGGTCAACAGGGTAAGGGCAAGACATATGTTGTGAATTCTGAAGCTGCGTTACCATACTTAACAGCTTTGCCAGCTAGTCCTGCAACTCATGTCCTAAACAGGGAATGAGTAGCTTTTCTAAACAGCTCCTAAACAAATCACCAGCAGTGGGTGTCACATAAGCAGGTGAATACTCAGCTGAAGTCTCTGTTTAGTACTGGGTGTATCCTTTGTTCAACAGCTGCAAACAGTTCACAAATTCAGAAAAAATCAGCCTGTTCATAACAAGCTGGCAAGCAGGGAACAGGACTAAAATCACTACATGAAGAACCTATGTAAGGTTTACTGTTCATGAGATGAAATCAGTCAGCAGAGCAAGACCCCTTCTACACTCCTCTGCATTCGCAGTTGTTTTTTACTAGAAGAGTTTAAGTTCTTAGCAATATCCAGTCACTTACTTTGCATTTGTGCAAAGATATAATTTACCACTGTTGTATCTCAGGAAATGGAATTGCTGCTGGAGGCAGTAGGAGACAAACTAAGAATTTGTCTCTTGTGCCCTTAACACTTTTTTTTCTGCCCAACACAGGTGTCTCAACGGAGCATGAGCATATGTGTAGGAGATGGCTACGTTACATGTTTGTGCAAACAAGCTGTGTTGCATGCCAAGAAGAACATCATCCACGTTGGTGTAACTGCTTAAGGCATGGACTGTTTAATTTACTGGTGTTTGTAAAACATGTAATAAAGCGGCAAAAATAAAGTGGTGCCAGATTTAAACAGTTTTGTGAAGCCTGTAGCATAATAGTTTTGTTATATTCTTTCTTGCAATCAGTTTCATACAAGTCGGACTTTTTTTTCTTGAACACTGTTAAAAGAGTACAGCATCAATCAATTAATATAAGCTGAACAAGAGGTTTGAATGTCTGGTGCTATATGTTCAGTCCTAAGATATTAATGTGTCCAACATACAGTACAAACAGTTTTTTAAATATTCATGATTATGCCAGTAGAAGCTTTGCTGTGATTACTGTGTGCTGCAGCACTGCACAGGAAACTTTTCACCAGCATGCTTTATCTGATCTATCTTTGGTATCCCTTTTTATCTGTTCTGACGCCAAATCCCCATCAAATTTGAGGATTATTTCCAGACAAAAAAGCTACAAAGTAAGTCATAATGAAATAAGGAATTATCCAGCAATTAGGGTTCTTGATACTTAATGTTATCCCTTAAAACAGCAATTTCCTGTGTGAAAACAAACTGCTGAATTTTGCTTCCCTGAAGGCTCAAAACAGGTTTTAAACTAAGGTGACGGTTTAAATTGTAGTTATTGCAGTAGTGAAAATATACATACATGGACACCGGCATCCTGTTCTCCTCTATAGCTGACACATGTTAAAAAATAAATAAATAGTCAAGAAAACACAGAATTGTTATCATTCTCATTTGCATTATCATATATGTTTCAATGCAAGGACCCTTTTATTATTTATGATCTATTAAAAAAGATCAAAACCATTATATTCCAGTGCAAGTATACAAGCTTTGGTACATTTTGGTTATGTTTGTGTTTATTCACTTTAGTATCATCCTGGGACATTAGCTTTTAAACACTGAAATCTTGTCCCTTTTTTTATCCTATATAGCCAATTATATTACTGCAGGGAACAAGAGTCTCTGCACAGGAAGACTGAATGGATTTGTGGGCCCAAACCCATGGTCAAGATCACCTGCAAACTTACAATGTAAGTGTGATACAAGTAGGCTCAATATGAGACTGGGGGCCCCCTATGTATAACACAAGCATGGTGATTTTAGCAGTCAATAGAAGGAAAAACAGACCAAGAGTGATCAGAGGAGACAGAACTGGAAATCTAACCCAAAGCTCTTGGTTCTTTTCCAGCATCTTGTTCACCAGAACATGTTGCTTCCAACAAACATGGATCAAGACATAATTAACAAGCTCTTAGCAAGGGAATTGTTTGGTATCTGTGGAAGCAAGCATAAGGCTCAACACTATTTATCAAGAATAAAATTTATAATTTTGGGATTTAAACCAATCTACTGGTTTAATCTTGTTTAGTGTTAATGACAGGCTGATGAATGTTCATTAATTGTTTTCTATCAACAGCCACCAATAATCTCCAAAACGAACAATAATTTAACATTATCTTTTGTTTGGTTTTCTAGAGAACATACAACTAAGTGATCAAGATATTTCACTGTCTGTCTGCACTCTCCCCAGGAACTTTTGATCCTTCTGGCCATCTTCAGCCAAGTTTGAACACAGAGTGGGCATCTTAAGGACAGATGAATTTTTACAGAATGCATTTAAAGTGGGTAGATTAGAGAGATTCAAATTAGTGCCCTGGAAGAGACTGACAAGATTTCAGCTATTTGGAATTCTGTTTGGTAGCAGATAATGAGCCGGTCAGCAGAGTGTTTGAGACCAAAATATTCAGCACACGTGCTGTCACTGCTCTGTGGGATGCGGTAAGGTATGCAGGAGAATCTACAATTATTTTGGTGTTGAGGATTAGGTTATAAGTGTAAACTAGAACATAAACCTACATGAAACTGTACTTCCTTAATTTCACTGTTTGCATAGATGCTATATTCCTTCCACAGTGGCAAGACAGCACAAGTCAGTTTTTCCAAGAGGAAAAATAAAAGAAGATCCCAACCTCAAAGATTTCCTAATCTAGAAAATAACAGCAACATCACTGTTTGGGTTAGAATGAGAAAAATAATGAAAAGTAAAGACTGCCAGTAACAATCATTAACTGCTATTTCTGTCATATCACTGTACATTTTACTTCCTTTTTTTCACCTTTCATTCTGTTTTAAACAAATTACCCCAAAACTTTCTAAAATAAAAGTAAATAAGTCAGCAAATTTTTCACTTCTTTTTTTCTCTGTGTAAATAAACTTGAACTTTAGCCACAGCAGCTTTCACCTTATTTGGCCTGCAGATAACTCTTTCAGTTTCCCCTGCTCACTCCGAGATGACCTTTGCAGTCAGTCAGGAAATGTCTAGAGATTATAAGGAACCAGTTGCTTTGATGCCCTGTAGAAATGGTGCCAGTGACAGAGAACACTACTTTTTACTTTATTTTTAATCAATTTTCAGGGAAAGAAAGAATATTTTTTAAAGGGAGATTAAGTGCCCAGTCTTGGTTTGTTTACAGGCTTGACTTCCAGTGACTACAACAGGATACCACATGAGCATAGGACTGGATCCTTATATATAATTCACATTATGCAGAATTTTTTTTCCAACAACTTCATAGAGGAAACTCCTAAAAGCAAACCAAATGGAAATTAGGCAGCATAAGTCTGCCCTGACATATCATGTCTCTTACTATTGTTGCTTTCTTACCAGAACAATGATAGAAACCACCTTTCCAAGCCTGTAATTTCTCCCACATCTCACAGATCCACATTTATTGCCTTGTGCTCCTTGCCATATGTCACAACAGTTATGGCTTTGCAGAGTTATGGCAATGCCAGTTTTTCACCAGGTAATAACCTTGCTGGTTTAAACCTTCTTCACTATAGGCCTTGAGTCCTGCATGTGGGAACGGATTGTGCAGCTGGTCCCTGCGCAGAGCTCCGATTAACGTCACGGGGACTTTCACACATAATTCACATGCAGAATCAGTGCACTAATCCTAAAGAAAATCAGAAGCAGTCTGTATCTACAGGATTTTTCTTACTGCTGGACAGCAGCCAAAATAAAAATCTTGCTGCTGCTGTTTTACTTGATCTATTGAATACTATTTCAGGATATAAAAATCTGGAATATTTTAACAGCTCTACCAAAAGCAAGTTTTGCTTCTGGTGTGAGGAAGCCTTTTTTGTCACAGATGTGGCTGGTTAGTTTACCTAATGCACACTTTTAAATATAGAAGTGGTGCAAATTCTGAAATCAATTTGTGAAGAAATCTCATGAATCAGCAGAAGTGCATTAAGCCTACCATTGGTATCTGGGTTCTGACAGTTTTGCTCTTGAACAAAAACAACATAGTTATTAATAAAAACATCAGTCTTGATGGGGAATGAATAGCTCTTGGTATAAATAAACATATGGCAGACATTCAGCTTTTTCAGGAAGTAAGTCAAGGGGACCACTAACATTATGAAAAGCCTGACCTTTCTCAGCTTCCACTTCTAGTCCTGACTAGGGAATTGCTAAATCTCCCACCCACATTTGAAATACTCTGCTTGGAAGGTTTGTCCTCCTACCGTTCTAGGGTTTTTCTATTTATCAAAGTTTGGGGGCCTTACCCGAACTTCTCTCCAATACAATACCATGCCTTCTTACCTAGGCCACTCTGTTATTCTGTTTCATCTAGCGAAGAAATACCTAGCATGAGCCTGGAACTGATGCATTTGTAAGGAAGCTCTTACTCCTTATCTTTTATATTCGCTTGCCCTTCTGCCAACACTCAGCTCTCCTCCGCTCTGTACTCATGGCTAAAGCAGTATGGAAAGTGCTGAAAAGAGGATTAGCTCATGAAAAAAATCCCAACCAGCAGTTTGCAAGCATACAGCATTCATGCATACCACCATGAAGCCTGGGTAGCTGGAGAGGGATGTATCTCAACTAGATATTGCTATCTCAAAGTGGGCCAGTTAGCCTAGGTTTGTCATCTAGGCTTCCTCTGTGTCAATGGGGAGAGAAACTAGAAACATCTGAGAGATGCAAATCTGCCCACCTATCTTAGGTTCCTCTCTTAGTATATCCCATCCACTTCTCTTCACAGACAATGGATGGCTGGTGGTAAGATAGCTAAAATTAGTCACTACAGGATTAAAAACAGAACAAGTGGAGAATTCCACACCCCCAAGAGGGAGGAGAAAAGGATCCCAGGAAAAGAGCAGGTTGTGTTAAGGACCATTCTTGCACTTAGTATCAGTAATTGCCTCCCTAGACCTGATCCTTCAGATCTGGACAGCAGAGGAAATAAACAACACATAGTTCATTGGAACTGCATGGGGTGGGTGTACACACATTAAAAGAAACTGAAAAAACATATGGTCCTTGGGAGCCGGGAAAGCCATCTGCAGAGGAACTGTACCAGAGCATGAGAAGCAGCAAGTGGCAAACGCTCCCAAAGAGCCGCGCGTGTCTCGCACAGCAGCAGATGTGACATAAACCACATGAAAGAGGCCCGGCGTTCTCTGCCATCAAAACTGCCAAAACAAGCAGACACAGGGCATGCAGGAACAACAGTATGGTCTCAAGCACATACTGCAGATAAGCTGGTAGAAGGGGAATGTCTGAACTGCAAGAAGCAGACAGAAAATCATAGTGGAGCTTTGAACTCCAAAAGTGGTTTCTGCTACTCAAAGCTAGGGTGATTTTTGCCATCTTTCATTTGCTGATGTCTAAACTATATTGCAAGATCTTTGTATTTGGTTCACAGCTGGGAGTTCCAAGCAGAGCCTAAAAATTCCAATGTGATAATAATGCCATTTCTTGAGTTAGGAATCTTGCACAGCCAAGCTAGAAATAATGTTAGAAGCAATGTTTTCAAATTTTAATAAGAGGAAAATTCAGTGTTTAATAACTCCTCATCTGAACTGGCTTTGTTTTGTGACATGATGCAGGATGGGAAATTATACCTTTACAAGTAATAAAAGAAATTCTAAAGACAACTGAACACTTGTTTGTGTGCTTATTTCACTATGTCACAGAGCTAAAAGAAAGGCTTAATTCTTGATTTTCCTTAAAGTTTAATTTGTGAGACAAGTTTTCTCATTAAGTAAGGCTTAAAAGAAATATTACACCAGTTTGGTCAGTGGCATTTCCTTCTGTTCATGCTGCCTGCTCCTCCTGTCATTGCAAACGTAGGGACCAGTGCCCCTGATGATCAAAGAGAAGGATGTCTTCAAGCATAGTTTAAGGGTTATACTCAGACTGTAAAGACAAGTCACATTTAAAAGTCAATGCAGAGCTTAAATGTATAGAATGTAGAGCTTAGACCCTCCAGAATACATGCCTCTCTTTCTGAAATCAAAGAAACAAGACATGTTTACTTCTGTTGGCACCCAAAGTGAATAAATGCTAAGGTGCTTGTTTCTATCCCTTACACAGATAGGTACTCAGTACCTACAAATGCTCATGTTAACTACAGATCTGCAGCTCCTGAGTAAAATTCTTAGCCCTGAGTAAAATTCTCAGCATCCCAGCTCAGCCTGCACTGTAGGATCCTCTCAGCAGCCTGATCCAGGCTTCGTGAGAGGCTGCACAGAAGCTGGCCTCTGACTGAATGCTACTGTAATGATTCCCCAGGAAAAAGAGTCCTTCCTGTCTTGCTTTTAAATATTTGTCATCTGTCATAGAAGAGTTCACTGAGCAGCACCAAAAATATTAAAACACATAAAAAACCCCTTGGATCTCAAAAAATATCAATGCATGTGCAACATTAAATACAATACAGTGACAAGGTTAAAAAGTAAAATGAGTTGGTGGATATCACAGGGATATAAATAATATATTTCATTGAATAATATATTGAGTACCTATTGCTTGGCTTACAATACTTGCAATGTATATCTGTCCTACGAAGTGACTGTCAATCCTTGCTGTGGCCTGATGCAGTAAACCTCTTATGGGAGCATATTAACTGTCCTTTCTGCTTACTTTGCTGACTCAGAAATAGATAAAAGTTACCATAACAATATAAAAAAAAAAACAACCTTCCCCTCATCTTTGTAACCACGTATTTCAATACCTCTTTAGAATATACCACGAAGATAAAATCTGCACATGCACCTGGTTTGGCCAGTCACTGCTCTTTTCACTGTTCATATGAGTAGATCTTTTCAGGAAAGAAACATCTTTTTTTTTTTAAGAACCTGTGCAGCCCCATGTCTGACTGACTGTCAGTAAATATTTTCTTTTAGTCTCCAAAGTTAAAAGATTTTAGATAGAAGAAATATCTGCCCTTTCAATTAGTACAAAACCACTCCAAAAGAACTCAAACCTCAACACACACACACACAAATAAATACAAAACCAACCACGTCAATAAAACATCAAATCAGCACGGTTCTCAGGTTCTCAAATGCGTGCATGTCTATGGTCAATGGGATAAGTATCATTAACATCTGAGTGGAGTAGCAAAACAAAAAAGGTCTTGTATACTGTAGATTGTGTACACAGAAGACTGTATACTGTAAATTGTAGCTCAGTTTATACCATTTAACAACCTAACCTCAATCCAGTTATGCTTTTCTAATGAAGCACCATTATGAATTTTATTTAGATTTTCCAGTTCCAGATTTTCCTAATGCAACACCACCTGTCAGAGAGCTTGGAAGAGCAAAATGGCCAATATGAAAGCATCATTCTACAAGAAGCTACTTCATCATCTCACAAATTATGAGAAGGGTAACAAGTGAAGAGAATAGTAAGTAACCAGTGAGAGCATGATCAAGGAGAAGTTTACACTGAGAAACCTGACGGAGCAATTAAAATTCCTGCTTCAGGAGATGACCTCCAGCATCATTACCCACAAGTGGAGTAAAATTCAGGCCAGTATAAACAGGATGCTGAACTAGGATGAAGTTGCATAGAACCACTGATGTGCTTTTACAACACTCCTTCCTCTTTTCCATCCATGATAGCCAGATTCTAGACCCATATTTTCAACAGACTTTGCAACTTGGATCTGCAGATCTCTGGACTAAATATTGTCACAACCCATGCAGAAAATATTTTCTAGGCCAGTATATCATTTAGAATTGTTGGCTGCTTCTGAAGCACTGTAATGATAACACTTAAGTGCTTAGAAAGGTACCTGCTTGCAGCAATACATTGCATGCTGATTTGAAAGATTTTAAATACACGAAAAGTGAGTAAAAACTTTGAACTCAAAATACATACACAAAACTAAGATTCTGCAGTGGAACAATAAGCATTTTCATTGTCAGAACTTCCCTCTCATGAAATAAACAAGGAATCTCTTTTTAGCTTTTGCCATTGGCAATGAAAAAAATAGCATTTTTCAAATAAATATGCACAAAATGGCCACACTGTGGTCTGACCCAAAACCTGAGGCAGACTTGAATCTACATTTTTGAAAGACTTCCAGCTACATCTGAATTGATACTCTTAAAATACCCAGTTCGAGAAAAAAAAAACTACCACAATTTCAAAGGGAGTGCTGTGTGTATGATTTAGTTCTAGAATAAAGCATTTTTTTCAAAACAGCAGTCATTGTCATTGGCCTAGTAAAAGAAACATAGTCAAGACAGCACTCTTCATGCCTTTTCATACTTGCTTAGTAAATCATACTTCTTCAATTACTTCTTTTACATGTAGGCACAATAATCTTATACCGTTATATTGGGCTTTAGACACTCTACAAAAGACAATCAATACAATATTCCATCCCTCATAATTTTACATAGGTATACAGTTCCAGGGAATCAGTCATGAAGCCCTGTCTCCATGCCATCAGGTCAAAGTTTCTGAATTAAATGGACTAAAATCTCAGTTGGGAAGCTCAAATGAAAGTTAACTAACATCTCACATTATAAAATGCATTATCAGTAGTAGTATTCAGGCAACATTAAACGTATGTTTGGATCCCATAGATGAGACTAAAGGTCCTACACCTGGGTCGGAGCAATCCCAGGCACAGCTCCAGGTTGGGCAGAGAAGAGATTCAGAGTAGCCCTGCGGAGAAGGACTTGGGGGTGTTGGTCAATGAGAAAATGAACATGAGCCAGCTTCAGTGTGCACTTGCAGCCCAGAAAGCCAACCGTATCCTGGGCTGCATCAAGAGGAGTGTGACCAGCAGGTCGAGGGAGGTGCTCCTGCCCCTTTACTCTGCTCTCGTGAGACCTCACTTGGAGTATTGTACGCAGTTCTGGTGTCCTCAACATAAAAAGGACATGGAACTGTTGGAGCAAGTCCGAAGGAGGGCCATGAGGATGATCAGGGGACTGGAGCACCTCCCGTATGAAGATAGGATGAAAAAGTTGGGGCTGTTCAGCCTGGAGAAGAGAAGGCTGTGTGGAGACCTCATAACAGCATCCAGTATCTGAAGGGGGCCTATAGGGATGCTGGGGAGGGACTCTTCATTAGGGACTGTAGTGAGAGGACAAGGGGTAATGGGTTCAAACTTAAACAGGGGAAGTTTAGATTGGATATGAGGAAGAAATTCTTTACTGTAAGGGTGGTGAGGCCCTGGAATGGGTTGCCCAAGGAAGTTGTGAATGCTTCATCCCTGGCGGCGTTCAAGGTGGGGTTGGACATAGCCTTGGATGGCATGGTTTAGTGGGAGGTGTCCCTGCCCATGGCAGGAGGGCTGGAACTAGATGATCTTAAGGTCCTTTCCAATCCTAACTATTCTATGATTCTATGATTCTATGATCTATAAAGCTACTTAGCATTTGTGGAGGTAGAGACAGAAGAGAAAAAGAGGGAGAGGGAGTCTAAGATAAACAGAGAGGAAAATAACAGAAGAAAAAGAGAAAGGCGAGAAAGACAGACAGAAAGACCATATTGCTTCTGCAAGACAGCAAAGTACTTCAGAAAGGGAAAAAGTGAGATGTTATTTACAAGAAATTTTGATAAGAAAAAATAAATGAGTCACAGTGACACAACATGATGAAATTTAATCCAGCTGTTTGTGTCCTATGGCAACCCCAGATAAGCAATATCAGAAAAATGAATTAGGAAATCCAGATGGCAATAAATATTATTCTCATCAATAAAGAACAGATGCCAAAAGTACTTCTGACATATAAATGTTTTTTTGCTGTGTTCCTATCCTTTGGCTATTACATTTTAAAGTGAAAGGTTGGACAAGACACTCTTGATCTTTTCTTTTACATAACTTCACATGCTACTCTTACTTTTACATATATTTGTGTTACTGTGTTAATCCCCTCCTGCAGATTAAGTAACATATGTAGGTACATCCTCTATTTGTATAATAAATTCTCAAATCTAGTGGCTTTAAAATGCTACATGGTAATAGCATAGTAATTGTGTAGTATCATTCTGGAATCCAAACACTTTAATAGACATGCTGGTCATTTTTTCATCTCTTTGGAGCCCTCAAAACATCTGTCTGGAAAAGATAATTTTCCTCAAAGTTATGTCAGAAACTAAGGAAATATTTTCTGTTGTGAAAGCTAAAAAGTGCAAACTAAATTGAAAGAAAGAATAGTTCCCATTTACTCAAAACCAGAATTTATGGTTTTACGAAATAATATTTAATGAGAATTTTAATAGGAAATTAAAAAACCTCTCTGACCAAATTCAGAACTAACAATGATGTTTTCCATTATGGAAAAGAGAAAAATTCCTTTCTTTATCAGTTACTGGAAAAGTATACCCTGAGTTAAGCTAATATCTATTCACATTTACTGCAGAAATAATATTGGATATTTTCTTCCCTGCAATGTTATTCAAGTACTTTTTATTTATTATTTTGTTATCAGTAAAATTAAAGGATAATTGGCAATTATGAAAAACCTTGGAAATGCATATGCAAAAAAAAATCACAAATTAAGACTAAAGAGTCAACCTAGGCTCTGGCATTTTCTAACAGGTACTCAACTTTGTGACTCTTAACAGTGTTGACATATGGGCAAGAAGCGTTCAGTTTTAGCACCAAGTGTAAAACTTCAATATAGGAAAAAAATAGCTACCTGTACCATCTGTGCCACTATAGAAGAGGAAAAGTTCTGCTATTCCTAAATTCCATTTCCAATAGGAGACTTCAGTGGGCCTGCTAGTTATGGGAAAATATTACTGTGGAAAGACAAAAGACTTTCAGTGGTGGCTACCAACGCTACCATCCTGAACACCTTAAAATAAAACAAGGCACCTCACTAATCACAGTGGCAATGTGTTGGCCACAGTGGCAATGTGCTTTCATTCTTATTCAAAGACAGGTGAAATAATAAATCACAAACTGAGAAATTACATCTGCATCAGGAACACTTGTTTAAATAATAAATCAAACCAGAAATATTTGTAGGCATGTTGTCTCTTCCCTACAGAAATTCTCTAAAGGGAAGTACCTATATCTGAAATATGTATGTAAGACTGAGAACACTCCAGTGACAGCAAGCAGTGTATTACCACCTTTCTTCACATGCCTGCATGTAACTCTTTCTGCCTTGAAATTCAGCTTAGCTACCACATAGCTAAGATACAACAGGTGAAGCATGCATCATGGAGACTGACCACAGAAGCGGCAGCTCAAATACAGCTGCAGATCATGCCACATGATAGTATTTACCAAGGCCTGGTCTTCACAGGAAAAAAGAAAAAATATATAAAAAAAAAAAAAATAAATTAGTTGAGGTACACCAAATCAGCAAAAGCCTATCTTTCTTTCGTCAAGTCTATAGTAAAGTTGCTGAAAGCTCTGTATGGTACCTGAAGATGCAAGAGCTCTTTAATGGCTTCCAGCAAACTGATTCATCATACAGGTTTCTGGATAAAAACAAGTTGAATTGAAGGATATTCTCAAGAACGCACTGTCAGCTGTTGATGTGAATCCATTCTGTTCTGATGAAGTCAGCTGAAGTATGCTGATGTTTTCAGAGGAAAATGTGGTTAGATTCAGTCTGATGGGTCTCTCACATCAGTATTTTCTCTATATAGACAGACCTCATAGCAGCCTTCCAATACCTGAAGGGGGCCTATAGGGATGCTGGGGAGGGACTCTTCATTAGGGACTGTGGTGAGAGGACAAGGGGTAATGGGTTCAAACTTAAACAGGGGAAGTTTAGATTGGATATGAGGAAGAAATTCTTTACTGTAAGGGTGGTGAGGCACTGGAATGGGTTGCCCAGGGAAGCTGTGAATGCTTCATCCCTGGCGGCGTTCAAGGTGGGGTTGGACGTAGCCTTGGATAGCATGGTTTAGTGGGAGGTGTCCCTGCCCATGGCAGGGGGGTTGGAACTCGATGATCTTGAGGTCCTTTCCAACCCTAACTATTCTATGATTCTATGATTCTATGAAATGGTGTCTAAAATCATCTCCTGGTGAAGGCCAAGCTGTACAATCAACTTTTTAGGAGGAAATGCAAAGTATTTTCTAGGGAGATAACTGGTAAACATGAAAGTGCATCACTGTAATTTCCTGCCTTTCCCACCTGGATACTTGGCATTTGGAAGCTTTCCCTTGACACTGGTGAGCTATCTAATTGCATTTAAAATCATCTATTCCTTTTAAATTGGGGTATATTTATCTCTCAGTTTTAATGTTATAATACTGGCCATCTGGATGTAACAAGCTCTGCATGTTTGTGTGCTACCTCCTGCAGTGCTTGCAAAGCGACTGCAAGTCATCCACCAGAATTACCCTCAGTTTTACTTTCTATCTCAAGTTCCTGCCTTTGCCAGCAGGAAACTTTACTTTCCTCATTGTAGCAGATAGCATTTAATTTATACATGCCAATGGCAGCAGGGTCTGTGGACAGGATTCTGTACAAACATAAATCTAAGTGCAAAATTATCAGGGTATATTTATTCACTGTTTGAAATACGGAGCTGAGTATTATTTCTTTGCATTTTGCACAATATCTTTGTAAGACAGGTTCTGAGTGCTAAAGTGTTGATAAGCCTTTCAATTACAGCAGTTCAATGCTGTCATTTTTAGGCAGGTGTAACAGAGCAGATGCACCCGAAGCATATAAGAGGCCTATACACACACTGTAATACTTCTTTGCTGAATTTAGATGGCTATCTGGAATATTTGGCAGCAAAGAAAGTATCAGTTAGAGCCAGGTCACTGTAGCATGAGTGAAGTTAGCGCTGGCCAAAAGAGAACTGGTCCAACTTCTCTTCTTTGTAATTGCTTCTGACAACTCATGAAGGAAATAAAACAACATAGAAAAGCATTCTGGAAGAAAAAGTTAAAAAAACTTGATTCTGTTTATATTTCAAGTTCTCTGGGGAGAAAGGCAGGGATGAATTCTCACCTGTTGCTTATTATTGAGAAATAAAAAAAATCAGGAAAATCAGTCTCTCCGATATCCATCTTTTCTTGTTCCTTACACTCCAAAGATGCACAAACGCCCAGCGCAAAGGCCTGAGCTCTGCATAAATGCCCTGTTTATTCAGACAATATTGTGGATAGGCCCTGAAGTTGGTGACTTATGGCAATTAGTGTCCACTAGGGAGACATGGGTGACAATATTACAAGCTCGACAAACAAAAAACCCATCAAAAGCATAACACAAAAGTATTGTAGGTAGTTTTAGAAATCAAGATATCTAAAACTCTTAAATGGCACGGCTTTTAACTATCACACTATTAACAGCTGCATGGCTCCAAGGAATTTTAAGTGGTCAGATAATGTTCCTGTTTCTCAGTGTTTCCTCCTTTAGTATGGCACTGTTTTCTTACTGTTCTGACTTTTTAAGTGAAATATACAGTGTCATAGACTTTGATGCACAAACGTTTAGACCACTACTGCTGACTGTCTTGGTTCAACTTTATACCTTCCACAGCATCTGTATCAACTGACTCACTGCCTATTCACACCACAATGGGAAGAAGTATAAGGAGGGGTTCAGTTCATCTAAAAGCTAGGTTTCTAGACCATCTTAGGTTTCCATGTTATCTCTATAAGCACCAGGAAAAGACAGGGCAACCCAGAAAGTGAATCCTTCCAGGCATTATTCTTGCAAAGAAATGAGTCACTTGCTGGATGTGCCCATCTCTCTCTAGTGTATAGAGGAGATGCTCAGGCAGCTAGATCAGATTAGATGCTTGACTTTCAGTTGCCTTAAACTAAATGAGATGAATACCAATTAAAATGCAATACTGACAATTTCCTAAAATGCCAGTAGACTACCTGCTATCTTTTTGTATTTGAAGCTTTTCTCCAGAATCCAAACTATTTCCTCTCTGCGGTCATGAGCAGATGGATACACTGCCTAGCAAATGTATTTTTAAAGATATTGTGCTGTCCCAGATAGAGGGATGGTATGAGTAGTCTCTAAGCAATAAACTCATAACATGAAAGTCAGATTTCCATCTGACTAAAAACACCAGGATTGGGTGTTCGATAAAGAATTTTCAAACTTCCCTTTTAAATGACATTTTTATCTTTCCAAATAACTGCCAGAAAGAACTTGCCTAAACTCAGTCTGGTCTTTCATATTACTGTACCAAGATTCTTTAGTCAGACTGCTTCTCTGTGCTAGGTATGCTGTCCCTTTAGAAACGCTTGAGATACAGAAAGAGCCTTCTTAGCGGTAGCAACCACTGAGGAAAATCATGTTTGTGTCTCTGCTCTCCCCCAAAAGGGACAATTTTATGAACAACCACAAATGTCCATGCATTAACATCCATCACATCCTTAACCTTTAGGAGGATACAAATAATTGTTGTTCTCCAGGCATGGAGATTTCTGCACAGAATGCCCATTATTATTCAGACTTGTTTTCTGCCTTATGCAACAGCAGGAACTCTCGTCTCTCTAAAAACTCCAAGAGAAGCAAAAGGAGAGCAAATGTCACATATTTGCTATATCAACTCATAAAACCACAACACAGACAAGAAATGGGTTTAAGCCAAAAAAGGCTGGAGCCACATCCCAATCTGAGCCCTCCCACAGGATGAGCAGACTGAAATCCTCTGTTCTGGTCTGGGTTCAATTCTGCTGTAGATTGAAACAGTTTATTCTGATTAAGAAAAAAATTGCCAAAAAAACACAACAATACCACTGAGCTCAAATTCATTATCTTCATGCCTCTCCAAATCCATAAGAACTTGCAAAGCTGTTTGTGCTCCTTGCAAGTTAATCTCCAGGGTAGAAAGCAGGAACCGGCAGACCTCCCTTTCTCCTCAGCTATCCATTGAATTGACAAATCAACTCATTGACACCACCTTACATACTGCTTCTGCCCTGAACTTTGCCTTATTGACCTTGTGCTACATGTGACTATCAAACTGGAGGTCTGTCTGCTGATGGTGTGATGGTGCTGATGTTGCAGACTCTGAAGGCTCCTTCTCCAGCCAGCCATCCAGCCATTGGCTACAACTGTATTTTGCTCCTGTTAGATTTTGAACCTTGAAGGGAAAAAGGATTTGTGTTGGCCTGTTCAGCCTCCTATTGAATATATTAGCAACAACTCCAGAGAGTTCAGAATTACATCACCTCCCACTACACTGCCCACTGAAATGAGCGCTGGTGCAGGCATCTTTAGAGAGATCAATGACTAGTCTCGTTTCTGCCGTTTGGTGATAACAGATCTACTCCAAGGGAAGAAAACATTATTCACAGCATAATGGCTATTAAATGTCTTCCTTTGTTAAAATCTGTTTGTGCTTATTCAGAAGTTGCATATGTCTCCAAAGACTGTCCTGGATGAAAGCTGTTGTTCCAGAAGACACCTGAATCAAACGTTTTGTGTTTCTCTTGATGCTTCCTCTTCTGGCATCAACTTCTTCCCTTAGGACAATAAAAAGACCTGGGTCAAGATACCTGAAGGAGCCCAGAATGTACCAAAAAGACTCTCATCAGCAGGTAAAATTTCACCTCTGACAGGCAGATACTTTTCAATGGCATCAACGAATTATTAACACCAAGGTCCCTGATACAGCAAACATCAAAGATACCAGACCCTAAGTCTTTGCCTCAAAACATGCAAAAATCAGTGTGTATAAATGCAGTGGAATTTTTCTCAACAAATATTTACTCACATGCTATAACGAGTGCTGGTCCTGCCATTGTCTATGTTGTCACTTTTATTTTTTAAATTCTTTGCATAGTTTTCGTAGTTTTTCATTTGTGTGTGGGAGTATTTAATTAATATAGATCCGGACCACTGGATGTGATTGGACCCCCTGAAATATCTACCATCATTATGAAAAATATTCCCAGAAAATTAAAAACTAAGAGGCTCCAGCATTATCTAATAACAAATTTTAAGTTATATTAAACTTTCAAAAATTGGACAATCACAATGCAGTGGTTGGTCCCACAATTACTACTTCACAGAACACAAAAACATCCCCTGCTTTAAATAAGTTACCAACTCAGAAAAGACTGAATAGTCACATCTCTATTCCTCCACACTAAGCCTCAAAATTAAATCCCAATGCAAAACTACAGTTTTGGTGGTGTGTTTTACTCCCAACTGACTCAACTGGATTCTGTGTGAAAACTGCAGGAACCTAGATCCAGTACAAGGGAAAGAGTATCTTGGCTAATTTGTTTATACGAACATCATCTGATTAAAATAACTTTCAAAATATTGATTTGTCTGATGCTATAGACTGCTTTAATGGAGAAAATGTTGGCAAATATAGAAAAATATGTCAGCACTTAATTATTCTATACACCTATGAAAATAATTATAGCATCTGAAATTATTACTGCAATCATACATGTTCATCTAAAGTTCCTATATTTTCTCTGTTGAAATAAGTAGATTTCTGGTGTCAACATACCACATCACAGACACTGGGATATCTCCAATCATCCTTTTGCTTTAGACATGGAATATGTACAGAGAAGCTATAAAACAACGACCATAAGTTCTTTACAGAAAATGAGCACTGGTGCAAGCAGATGTTGTTCAAGCACAAGTAGAAATTTATTGAGCCAGAAAAGAGCTGGGATTTCTTGAAATTCCTGTGGGAACTTTTCATGAGCCTCAAATGTTGAATAGCCTTAAGGAAATGTGTAACCTCACATCCTTTTTTGTGATAGTGCAGATATTCATGCCTTGAAAGCGTAAGCTGACACAAGGCTGAGGTTGAACTGCAAATGCCAAAGCAATACATGGAAATATTTACATGCCTTATTAATACTTGGTTGTGTTTTGTTTTTTTGTTTTTTTTTTTTTTTTAAAAAGAAAGAAAAAAAGACTTTATGAAGTTGAACATTTTTACATAAAAACAAGCAGCTACTATGGCAATTGGATTGAACCAAAACTTGGAATTGGCTTGTTTATTTTCATCTTCTGTCCTCCAACAAAGACAGCCCTACAGCCTTTTAGCACTGTGAAGGCTGGAAATCAAATGCAGAACTGATGGGAAGATCATCAACAAGCTGGCTATGTTTTTGTATAGCCATATCAAGAATCAAACCCAGTTCACCGAGACAGAGCTCCAACAATCAGTCTGCTGCTACATTTTGCTTCTCTAAGGACTCTGAATCATCCTTTTCTTTTCTGTACTCCTCCCACATGCAGGGTCTCATATGAGGCAGCCATTCCTTCCTAGCAAGAAAGGCTGCACAGAGATTCCCTCGTGAGCATGTGTAATACTGCTGCTGAATTGGCTAAGGATAGAACACACAGCACCAAGGGACTGCGCACAAAGCCAGCCTGGGAGTAAAGCGCAGGGCCTTGAACGGCAGTTCCACCAAGCCCTATACAGTAGCATGAGACTAGGTCAGCTGTATATCAGATTACTGTCACCTCTAGAGACGATGGAATGATAAGCAGACAAACAGCCTCATTTTCTTACTTTATGTTTTTCTGCCCTGCAGGGGAAAAAAGTTTTCCAATAGCACTTATTGTACTGATTTTAGTGATTCTTCACTTGTTAAAAATTGTTCTGGATCACTTACTTAGAAAATGTTTCTGAAACTGTATCTCAACTGAATAGTGAGGAAGACCTACAGATATTTGGGTTTTGGTTTTTTTGTTTTTATTTTTCTACAAATAATTTTGAGCATATCAAACAATTATGACAAAATAACTGTGCTGATACTATCAATTTATATTTCTTTAAAGATGGCATAGGCTCTTCTATACAGTGTCTTTAAATCATTCAAAAATGCATTCATTAAGCTGTGAGAGGCAGACAACACAGTACGGAAGATGGTAGCACTGCTGAAAAACACAGTAAGGACATTTTCCATGACACAGTAGTATTGAAAAATAATGCATTCTACAGAGCCTTAATATTTCATGCGGGGATTATGCTCAGGAATTAGGCATGGTAACTGTGGAAAAAAACCACCAGAATTATTACCCTCTCCTTATTAAGAACAGAGTAACATCTTTAAGGACTTGCCAAATAATTGAGATCATGCTTTTGTCTAAAATCAGGAGAAAAATTGTTTCAGCACTGAGGGAAAAACATGTTAGCCCTACAAGAGGCACGGTTATAAGGCAGTGTCAATGGATAGGGCAGCACCCATTGCATTCCTACTCCATTTTGATTTCATACCTGTGGTCTCCAACATTGCTAACTGAATCACTCATCTAGAGTTGAAGGCCATTAACAATTTTCAAGGGGAAAGTTGAACTATTTTTAAAACGTTTGCTTTAAACCATACTGCATTCAACGGTGAAATGATGCCTATGTGTTTTCAGTCTCAGGAATATAGTAAAAAATGGTCTTGAACTTTCATGTTTTATAGAATTAGGAAGTTTAAAAGTAACAATAAGCAGGTAAGACTTTGCATCATGATGGGATGTAGGCATAAAAAAACATCTAGCATGGATATCTAGCAGAAAATATTTTCACATCTCCCTTCAATATATCTGCAATTGGAAGAGTATTCAGTTCTGCAACATTTAGGTAAATCAGAAAAGTTTCTTATGCAATACAATCCTGAAGTTATTTGTTGCTTTAAGTTTGTGGGAAGCTGAGGTAGGAGGATGCAGGACAGGCAAAAGGATCTTTGAGGGTTTAGGGAAGGTTTTTTTAGTCACTGGACTTGTTGAAAAATCTATTGGATTAGAAAAACTTAGTTTTGTTGTATTCATTTGGTTTCCCAAAGGCTTGTGCCTACTCAAGGGAACAGCAAACTTCAGGGACACCTATTGAGCTTTGGGGAACTCATTGTCTGATTTTTTAATACATACTGTAGTATCCTAAAGGGGAGAAAATGAATGATCTCAGCATTATGGTGACATGATGAAGGATGATATTATGCAATGCTAATGTAAGAATTCGGAGATCTAGTAAGTCATTTCCATTTGTCATTTCTATGACTCTCGCATTTTTAATGTGATGTAGTACAAATGTTGCTGTCATACAGAGAGAACGTAATCCAGAAATAAGTTTATTAGTTCTTTGGGGAGCAAGTATTCGTGAATATGTATCAAAAGCTTGCATTAATCCATTGTGGAAGACCTTTTATATGACACAAAGAGAAAAACATTTTTGTCTCCAGGATATAAAACAACATTAATCAAATTATACATATCAGAATATAATAATATGAATCTTTCACAGATTCTTTTTATTTCTTTTAACTACAGAGATTTTGCAATGAATTCATCATTTCACAGAATCAGAGAATGGTTGGGGTTGGAAGGGACCTTAAAGATCATCCAGTTCCACAGCCCCTGCTAGGGGCAGGGACATCTTCCGCTGGACATGATGATTTTCCCAACCCTAAATGATGATTTCCCAATAATCCTCTCTGTACCAAAGTACCTAGCTAATACTTAAGCATAATGCTACAGCTGAATCATATGGTCATTTCATTTCTGGATGAGACTGCAGAAATACAATTCCATTTCATATGTCAGTCTATACACATTGAAACTTAACAAGCCAAAGAACCTGACACTGAAAGAAAAAAAACTTTAAAATAGCTTCCATTTAAAATACTGTCAGGACAACATTTCTTCTGAGCCTCACTCAACACATCTGAATGCATTTAGGCTTTTAAAGTCTCACTGAAAAACAGCAGTAACAAACGATATACTTCCTCAGTCCACTTGAAGTGACAATAGACAGAAAACAATGGACATTTCAGGACTTGAACTTTTGCAGTGGCGCCTGACTGATCTTTAACAGCTTTAGGATCTATCTACAAGTAAGCAGACACATACCATAGATCGGGAATTAAAAAAAATACCCTGAGTAATCTAACCTGAAGGGTACCACAAAAGCTGTGAAAGAAAAACATAAGCAACATTTCAGAGCATTGTGCTAGATTATTTAAACCTTCAGCCAGTGTTTGGTGTAGACACTAACTTACTGATGATTTGCAAGGGATCTGTCCTGGCTGCATCTGGCTAAATTGCACATATGAAAAGCAAATTAAAAGTAAATTCTATCACAAGTTATTGTCAATAACATCAGTTCTCCTCCCTACACCACCTCAGTGACTAAATTACCAATGGACCATCATGTGTAAATGCTTTCTCCCAGTCCCTCTTCCTTGGGATGTGTGAGTTTGACTTTGTGAAAACTCAGGAAAGTCTACTGAACTGATGAGCGAGGAAAGCAAAGCTGTGCCTAAAATGCCTAAATCCAGAGGACCCAGCTCCCTTTGGAACTTCTGACCAAACTGCCTGGAAGGTACCAGTGGCTCACTGGATGTTTACAATATGCTGTTTGTACAAAGTTTTCTTTGGTTTTGTTTGGAAATCAAGCTTTCGCTTTGACTTTGGTACTCACATACAAAATTGGCACAGGAGACGCGTTGGTGCAGATGGGCCAGGCTATTTTTCTGCTTCTGAATGACTTGGCACAAAGGGACAATGTGCCCTGATCCTGCCACACAAAAATGTTATCTCTTCCAGCTCATCACAAATCCTGAAGCCAATTTTCTGTTACTTTGCCAAGAAGCAAACTTAGCAGATTTGACTGAAATGAAATATGGGAGCTGGTTGCTGATGATAAAAAATGTTGATCTCAGAGAATTCGCAAATGAGCAAGACATGAGTCAAGCCAGCTACACGGAAGGCCAGAAGAGTGAAAGACGACAGAGAGCTCTGTCAGCCTTTTGCAGAAGTTTAATGCTATTCTAAGGTTTGTTCACAGATGTCATATAGTGTAGCAATTGCTTGGAAAGGGACAACAGGGGAACCATGCTGTTTGTTACTATATACTTTGTAACTTTTTCTTCTTGTTCTGTCTTAAAGATATTGGCTGAGAATCCTTATTTTGCAGCTGCCAGATGCACTTAATCTCCCAGCACACTCATACTCCCAGCTTTAGCTCGTTTTCAACTAAAAGGCAAATGCTGTAAGTTTTAGTAAACAACTAGCCTGAAAGCTGAAAACGCCCCAAAGTCCTGCCTGGTAAAGTCACACAGGATTGAAATCAACTTGAGACAGCAGTTCAGTTCATAGATTCCTTGGCCAGTGGAGGAAGGGGTAAACTGTCCTCTTCAGTTTCATTTCCTGGGGCAAAATGAAGACTTTTTAAAATTTGCCTTCTGAGTTTGTTAGCTTTCCCTGTGATATGTGCAATGGCAGTGCTAGTCAACAGCATTGTTCCTCCAAAAATGGAGGACAGATACTGGTTATGGTGAAAGGGAAGGGATTTGGTGCAGTCGCTGGACAGGAACACCCCTGAACTTTAGAAAAGGCTGAATCTGGATCTGGCATTTAGGCTCATTTCTGGAACAAACAATTCTGCTGTGAATGCTGCAACAAATGGATGAGTGATTCACTACAATGTGCTAGCCTAAAACAAAGCCATCTATTCTGTTTGGAAGCAGAGGCTCACTCAGGAGACTGCAGTATGGCAGGATCCTGATCAAAAAACTCATCAAAGGCAGTGGGAGATTTTCAGTGGGTGTGAATGGCTTTGAATCCAGAAAAATTCCTCTCCATGCTCAAAATACTCCTCTCCCTGCCTCCAGACTTGCATATCAGCAAGTGACATGCTGGAGAAGTCCAGAGGAGCAGCTTAGGACTGCTAAGGATACGCAAAGGCCCTGAGAGGGTCCAGCCCCGTTCCTCCTCTTGCCAGCAGCCTTCTTTTGTTCCTCAGTGTTGATTTTCCACCTTGTTTTCCAGACTTTTCTTTGGTCATGTTACTTACATTTCAAACATTCTGGAATTGCAATCCTTCCACATTTTTGCCTTGAAGACAATTATAAACAAAGATATGTTAATAAGATTCATACTCAAACGGATTAAGTGGGGAAATCTTGGGGTAAACTGTGACAAGTGAAGCAAAACCCACTGTATGAAAATCAGCTGGCTAAGATGACTTTCAGAATGTTCTACGAATACCCTGAAACTATTCTTCAAACTGATTCTTTCATCCAACAGCCACTCACAACTGGGGAGTTTATAGGTCTATTATAAGCCTGCCAAGAGTACTGTGGTCACAGTCAAATCCAAATAGGCTCTCAGAAAAAAATCCACATGGATTTTTTTGGTCCACATGGGGACAAGATGAAGTAAGTTTGGTTTCTATGACATTTGGAGGGAGAAGAGTGGAAGACAATCCAGTGCATAACTAAAACCTGCCATCTGCCGTGCTAAGAATCAGTATTTTCACTTCCCAAGATAAAAAATAGGGTGATATAGGGCTCTTACTCGTGACTCCAAGTGGCTATTTTAAGGGGGAGGTTGGTTAAATTGTAAACATTACAATCTAATTTTGAATTAGCTCACAAATCACAACTCTCAGAGTAAGCATTCAAGGACATTAGGGAGAGAAGATGGCAAGATCCTCACTCTGAAATTAGGCCTTTTGCACAACTCCCAGGGTAGAAAATCAGAAAATTATCAAGAACCACACTACAAATACAGGCATGATTCAGCCCCAGGATAAATCCACAGTGCAGCCCAGAACACAAATGGGATAAATGAAGCAAATAGATATCCATATTTCTGCCGTTGCTATTGGAACTTGAAACATAAACCTCACTTCATGCTGAGGTCTCCACAATGAAAACTGTCCATGATCTAAATGTTTATTGATGTTGTCCAGCCCAAAGCTGAGAACTGGCAGAACAGGCTATGGAGTCACCTAAAGAAAGAGTTTTACATCAATCTCTGTTGTGTTGAAGAACACTTCTCCCATTATCCAGGTCCACAATTGGACAGTGCAACTTCAAGAGCTATTTTCTTCTGCTCTTCAAAGCCAACTGGACTAGACTTTGAGCTCACACCCAGTATCTGTAATAGGATAGACAGACACAGCAGTTTCCTTAGGCAGGCCATTCTGATCTTTTGGAGAAACCAATCTCTCTCCTGGCTTTTTGGCAGCAGCTCTCGATCTCTTGCCAGCTCAAATAACCTGCCAGCAGCATTTCACCATTGCCATTCCCTATGTCAGACTAATAGTTCTGAGGTTTTGGGCCTACTGATCACGCCAGGACAGTGTGCTCTGTGGCACTGCTGTGGGACTTAGCTCAGGCTCAGTGACTCTTGCAAGGTAAACAAGGCCATAGATAATATGCTAAATAGCTCAACTAATCCAGGAATAATCAGCTATTAGAGCTGTTTCTTCACAAGGAAAATTAAAGGGGACGTGGTGGCGGAGGTCAGGAGTGAAAATGAACATCTAATGGGAGTAATTCTGCCAGACTGATGTGACATGCTGTGTTGATTCTTCTGGAGGAGGTGGGCATGCACCTGTGAGAGAACATGTACATCCTGAAACTTTATAGCCCCAGAAATTTCACCATAAAATTTCTATACACTGAAAACAGAACAAAATGCCACAGAACTGAATTTCACCTTTTTCTGGAAATCTCAGCCATGACACCTTTGGCACCTCACCAGGAAAACTTTCACTTCGTACATGGCATTTTGTGATCCTAATTCTTTAAACCTAATTTTGACTAGTGTAAAATCTGCTTCGGTCTTCCCTGTCTCCGTAAATAGCAGATACCTAGCTGAGGTCATATTTCTTCCAAGTCTATCATCACAATGTATCACTTCATTTAACATGAATAAAACCCAAGTTTATTTGCTTGACAATGATAAAAGCTGCTTCCAATTTTCAGGCACTTAGAGCATGAATGTTGAGCATGTTCAGAGTATCACATGGGCCCCTTCTCCAAAATCCAGTCTAGGAAAGAGATTAAGACATCTTGTCAATTCACATATGGAATATACTTACTTACAAGGAGCACTTGCTGGTGTTAAAACATTAAGAAATTTCTGAGTGAGCAGCAGTTAGGAAGGGGTCTTTACTGCAAGGAAATTTTCCAGTAGCAACATGATGACTAATGATGACATTTTGACCACTGACTATTCCACCACAGGGTTATCAAAAAGTACATGGGAGAAAAAATGAAAAGACTATTTCTCTTTGCCACATTGAGCAATAAGTCAGATCATTTGAAATACTTGAGTGTCACTGTGGATTTGTCACGTTATTTCTAGCTATGCGTCGTGGTTTAAGCCCAGCCTGCAACCCAGAACCGTGCAGCCACTGCTCACACTCCCTTCTTCCTCCCCCGGCTCTCAGAAGAATGCAGAGGAGAATCGAAAGAATGTAACTCCCACGGGTTGAGATAAGAACAGTCCAGTAACTGAGGTGTAACACAAACCACTGCTGCTACCACCAATGATAATAATGACAAGGGAAACAACAAGGAAAGAGAATACAACCGCTCACTACACACCGACCGATACCCAGCCCGACCCAGCAGTGATCTAGCCCTTCCAGGTAACTGCCCCCAGTTTGTATAGTGGGCATGATGTGCTGTGGTATGGAATACCCCTTTGACTAGTTTGGGTCAGGTGTCCTGTCTCTGCTTCCTCCTGGATTCCCCTCCTACCTGGCAGAGCATGAGACTCAGAAAGTCCTTGGTCAGACTAAACATTAATTAGCAACAACTAAAAACATCGGTGTTATCAGCACTGTACGCAGGCTGAGAGTCAAAAACACAGCACTGCATCAGCTACCAAGAAGGATAAAAATGACTGCTACTGCTGAACCCAGGACACTGTGCAAGGTCAATGACATTATAAAAGGCATAGCTAAGGTGACTAATGCATGACTCCCTTAGGGACAGTATGCAAGTCTGATCATTTATATCCAGGACATATAATATATAAGTAAGCGTGGCACTCTAGGCCACAAGGAATATTTGTCAAAACTACCTAGAAGAACTTCAGAGACAAAATTCACATCTCCAAAAAATATTTTGACCTTCAGTTTCTACATGCAATTTTGCAAGTTATTGAATTAACCTGTAAGTCATATTAGATCATTAGTAGCACAGCAAAATGCCACCAAAATACAGGGTTGAGCAGTGTTTGAAGTTTTCTTGTACCAAAAGTACAGGTGAAAAAAGTAGAGGAGGTTTCACTTGGACAAACCCTTTGTGAGCTTAAAATGCCTCAAGCATTTTAAAGGATTTTACTTTTACTATCTGTCCTCATTTTATATGTTCCCATCTCCTTTGAATGGACATCAACTTCTGACTGAAATGGAACTTCAAAACAGACTTTTATTTGGAACAACAACCTTGCCTAAAAAAGCACAATACTGTCTTGCTCAATTTACTAACTGCAACAAAACCCAATTAATGATTGAATCTGTGCCAAAATGAAAAACTGGGTTGGTTGAGGGGTTTTGTAGAAAAAACTTTAAGGACTTCATACAACTGCAAAGAGTCAATGAGTCTTGCTCTTTGCAGCTACATTCATCCCTCATATTATCAGAGAGTATCAGATTCTAAACCTGACAGAAAATAAAGAATGACCACCACCAGAGAAAAAAGTAACTAGTATTGTTCTCTAGCAACATAGCAACTGTTCGTTATTCTGGCCATTGCAACACACAAGTAACCACTCTACTCTTCATAAGACATGACACACTCATACTGTCAGGGATACTCCTCCCATCTCAAGAGGATTATTTTGTATTTCTTGCTGAGATCTCTTCATAAACTAATGTTTGTTCCCATTCTGCACATCTTGAGTTCTGATCCCAAACTCTTTTGCTAGGAAAGCACATTCTATTGTATATTCTTTTGTACGGATAATTTCTACAATAACCTACTTTCCTTTCCCCACATGACTGGATTAAAGTTTTATGGGGCCCAGGGTAAAACCAAATAAGAATATTCTTACTGTCATCGTCACCAAGTTTCACAGCAATTCTACTCTCATGTTTTCCTCATTCCATCCTTTTCCTCCTCCCTTTTTCAGACAATTAATTTCTCTACTTGCTGTCCCTCAGTCTGAAGTCTTCCCTGCTGCTCACATGAAAGAGTGTAAGTTACTGACTGTTGAAAACTTCAGCTGAAATGCAGCCAGGTCAAGATGAGGTTATATAAAAGTCTAAAGGCAACATTTTTAGGTCACATTCTCAGCAGCGCATATTCCAAATGTTTCAGTAAGCAGACTGCACTTAACACTCTAGCTGACAGTGTTCATTAAATTAATACTGTGTCTGTAGACAGCTCTTCAAGCGCATTTCTACCCTGTAAGCAGATGCACCATTCCCAGACTACCTATACAGCCAGACATTTATTTGCACAGAAAGAAAGAACTTTAAAGTACTTGTTTTTCCCAAAAATAATTTTATAACTAAACTATGGGGTTGTTTTTTTTCCTCTCTGTATGTAGATGAGCTAACCTTTGAAATTATAAATGACATTAAAAGCCTACTCATTCTATCACTTTATACTGTGCATGCTTGTTTTCCTTTCATAACTCCATTGCACGTGCCAATTCTCATCACTGCAAGGAATCTTCAGCACACAAAAGGAGTTTACTTTGATTTTTCCTCAGTAAAACAGCCTTTAAGGGTTTTTGGTAAAGCATTCTTATAACTGGAGATTTATCTGAACGTTTTAGACATGAAACCCCTTGGGAACTCTAGGGAATGCATTCAGTTTGGTTGCAAATCCTGAGAAAACATGTATTTGCTCAGAGCTTCAATAAATTAAATAGAGCCTATGACTGTAGGCAAGAATGGACCAGAAGAAGTGACAATATAGCTCTAACGGTAGCTGCAAAACTTACCCTCCAGAAAGAAATCACCACATTTTCCTTGTGTGTTTCTTTACATAACAAACTTATAGAATCTGATACCATATGGCTGCAGATTCTCTTTTTTACTTAATAATCACTATTTACAAGGGCATGGAGTGACAGAACAAGGAGTAAGGGCTTTAAACTGAAAGAGGGCAGATTTAGATTAAACATTAGGAAGAAATTCTTTACAGTGAGGGTGGTGAAGCACTGGCACAGGTTGCCCAGAGAAGCTGTGAATGCCCCATCCCTAGAAGTTTTCAAGGCCAGGTTGGATGGGGTTTTGAACAACATGGTCTAGTAGAAGGTATCTCTGCTCATGGAAGCATAGATGATCTAGATGATCATTAAGGTCCATTCCAACCCAAATTATTCTATGATTCTATGTTCATGGGAATACTACAGCATTTTATGAGTTAGGGTGTACAGTGTCTCAATGTAGACCCCATTTACTGTACATCACTCAGTGTTCTCTGATACATTTTTTTCAGATGAATTTGTCACACCAATGACTAGAGTTTCACATCATACATCTGTCATGGTTTAAGCCGTAAATCACACAGTTTGCTCACTCACTCCCCCCTCTTTCTTACCCCCCACTCCAAGGGGGGGGAATGGGGAGAAGAATCGAAAGAATGTAAATTCCACGGGTTGAGATAAGAACAGTCCAGTAACTAAGGTATAACACAAACCAGTGCTGCTACCACCAATAATAATAATGACCAGGGAAATACAAGGGAAGAGGATACAACTGCTCACCACCAACGACTGAGCCGTGAACTGAACTCTTCCGGGTTCCTGCCCCCAGTTTTTCCATCCTGGGCATGATGTACTGTGGTATGGAATACCTCTTTGATCAGTTTGGGTCAGGTGTCCTGTTTCTGCTTCCTCCTGGTTTCCCCTCCTCCCTGGCAGAGCATGAGACTCACAAAGTCCTGGTTCAAACCAAAACATTCTAAGCCGTAACTATAAACATCAGTGTTATCAGCGCTGTTCCCAGGCCGAAAGTCGAAAACACAGCACTGCACCAGCTACTATGAAGGAGAAATATGACTGCTACTGCTGAACCCATGACAACATCTAACCATGCTCTGCTAGAATTTCAATGACTTGCATCTCTGGCCAAAAACTAAGGTCAGAAAAACAAACTTGGAAGGAGAACATAACCCAAAGCAAAATACAAGTACAGAAAAAAGTGACTTCTATTACTTGATCATCAGGCCAAAAAAGGTCACTGTACCACATATATCATCTTACTGGGTTTACTAGATTAACACTCCAGTATCATCCCCTGTGATTTTCTTAGCATCACATCCTATATGAACACTCAGAAAAGAGGAGACAATAACAAAGAGCCCCTTTAAGCCTGATTCAAATTGTCATTCAGTATCACAGCCCAGGCTCTTGGTAACAGCTTGTTATTTCTGTCCTCATGGGTAACTCTCTATACCCCTAAAGATAGTGTGCCCAGGAGGAGCACAGTTAGCACCCTAATAGTTAGAGCTCAGTTATACTGTTTAAATGGACCCCAGCAAAATGATGAAAACAGAACGCAGAATGAGCGACCTGAAAAAGACCCAGTTAAATTCTGGACTGAGGATAGCAACTAATTTCTGCCCTAAAAACGTGAAGTGCGCAAAAAGCAGCAGACCCATCACTAGACCCATCATTAATCAAAAGTATTGCCTTTGCAGGTTTTTTGTGCAAGAAATATAAAGCATTTCAAAGCACAAAAGAGCTTACACACAAAAAAAAATAATAATTAAAAAAAAAAAAAGAAAGGGAAAGAAAAAGAAGGCCCAGGCCTTTTCTACCCAGTTCTGCTCTCTGGGAGTCATCTTCAACCATCCCACCCTCCAGAAACCTCCCAGAGCCTTCAGTTCTAGGCCATGTCTTGTTACCTCACTCCAGACACCCACATAAGGTTTAAACTTCACTAACGCAGTTCAGCTGAAGCCTCCTCACCCCTTTCCATGCCAACAATATTGGGTTTTAAATTGTTTTTTGAAGCAGTTTTGTATAGAACCAGTACAGCTCATTACTTTGTTTTTCCTGCTGGCTTTTGACTGAAAAGGGTAAATAGAAGTCTGGTGGAATTTGTAAAATTTATTATTTGACAGACATAAGATTTTTTCTAACTCTTTGAATTCGTAACAGCATTGTATCTTTGACACACTATAAACATTTCATTGACGAGATGGATGATCTAAGGTATGGAAAACCAATTTGGCTGGCCACATGGCAGACAAAGCAAGTGAATAGCAAGGCCCAGACATGAAGGCTGTTTGTTCTTAGTACTCCCACCAAATGTTCCCATAAATGTTCTCTTCTCTTCCTATTCCAAGGAATCACAGAATGGTTGAGGTTTGAAGGGACCACCAGAGGTCATCTAGTCCAACCTCCCTAATCACACAGGGTCACCTTGAGCAAACACATTGTTCAGGACTGTGTCCAGACAGCTCCTGAATATCTCCAGGGAAGGAGACTCCACAACCTCTCTGGGCAACCTATACCAATGCTCAGGCAATCATAATAAAGTTCTTCCTCATGTTCAGGTATAACTTCTTACGGTTCTGTCTATGCCCATTGTCGCTCATTCTACCACCTGGCACCACCAAGAAGAGTCTGGTCCCATCTTCTTGACATCCTCCCTTCAGATATGCATTAACCAGATTCCCCCTGAGCTTTCTCTTCTCTAGGCTCAGGTTCAAATTTTTCACTTCCTACCTGACTCTACAGTTACTCATCTTTATGTGGAAACCTCTGTGGTCGTCTTGCTGCTAGACATTCATTGCCCATGCAGAATTACACAAGCTGAGAAGACAAAGAATTAAGGACAAACCTGACATTCCAGAACAGGGAGAGCCCCCCACTGTAGAAATAACAGTGGTAATTAAAGAGAGTTTTGCAATTACAAAAATGCTTTAACTATGGAAAGGAAATAAATGAAAATACTCTTGGTGGCGCTAACATCCTTGCACGATGAAACTACAAGTTAGCGTTCTTAAAGCAACATTTACAGGGAGAAAATAAGCCAAAGGCCTTAGCATTCCCCCATAAATGTATCAATGCACTACAAGTACTGTCAAAATTTCCCTTTTGTGGTTACAAGCGGTATGCCAACTAAAAACCCCATAACCTTTATATACATCCTTTCTGCATTTCAGTTGTATGGATTCAGCTACACAGTCCTCTTTAACCCATTAATATACTCAGTATCTTGTTGCTATATGAAGAAGTTCAAGACATGGAATGTCTTTTTTGAATGAAGAAACCTTTCCATGTTTCCTTTTCATCAGAATAAGATGTGGCTACACATCACATGTGGATCATGATGTATAGCAGCTAACTCATTCAGGTTCAGGTCCCAAAATCATGGTCATAGCTTGTACAGTAATATCTGACTACTAAAGCTAATCCTTTCTCACAGTCTTTTGGTCATGCATGTTGAGGTACAAAAAGATGTGCAGAATTCCCTGTTTCCAGTTTAAGTTCATATTCTTAGCTGCTGGCTTTCAAAATCCTGTGCTCCTCAGAGAATTTCTGCACAAACATGCCTTCCCTTAATGTATCATAGGCCATAGGGTTTGGATTTATGGTTTGGTGTTGTTTGGGTTTTTTTCCTTCAGTCTACGTGAGCTACCTGGCCTTAAATAACATCTTGCAAGAGAAAAAGAAGGAAGACACAAAGGAAAATGCCTATGTTTTTCATGCCAATCACACATTCCACTGCCTTTTTAGTTTTTGTCTCCTGAAAGCTCTGATTAAACATGACTTCCTACTTGTTCGCAGAGTGGTTACTTTGTATGGCACATCACTGGCTCGGAAATAAACATATTGTCAAACACAAAGCAACACAGACTGATTTATTCATCAATAGAGGGGCAGTTTCTAGCATATGATGAACTAAAAAGTTACATGTAGATTTATGAACCCCAGAAACTAAATGTCATCCAAATTTTATAATTTTTATCTAAAAGCAGAAATGCTCTGTTTATCTCTCCCTGAAGATATATATTTTATTCAATGCAATATAAACATACTTTCACTGCTTATGTTTCTACAAATGAACTGGGGTCTGTAATTTATCCCTGGCTTGTGACTTTTGTTCATATTCTGAAATATGTTTTAGCAGATCTGATTTTCTTGCATCTGTATGTTGAATAATTCTCTTTAGCCTGGCAAAAAAAAAGTTGTTTTCAGCCACAAAGCTAGCATTTGGTCTTGTTAGGGCTCTTAGCATATGAAGAATGATTGTAGGAAGAGCCACAAGAAGAAAACATGTATGATGGAATTCTCAAAGTGCCTACAGTTGTTTCTCAATAAATGAATTCAGTGACAAGAGAGAGAAGCAGAAAGATAGAATTTAAAATGCCTAAAAAGGGTAGGCACTTTGGCTCAAGAGCAATGTCTTTTAAATCTGCACATGCCTGACAATGTGAACACAATACTGGATGTGCACACACGCATGCAACAGTTTGCAATCTATAGGAATACCCCTGCACTGAGGAATCAGCTCTTTTGGTAAGTACATTTAGCACTACTCTGCACAGGGAGAATTCAGTAGGTAAAAGCTCATAAGGGAAAATTGCAGTTGGCATTCCTCAAATCTTGACATTTTTGGCTGTGGAAAATATTAGGCTGCCAGTGTGAGGCAGTACAGAGCTTCCTCTACCTACTGAAAGACTGAAAACAAAGATTCAGTGTTTGCCTAAACAGACAATGGAGATAGTCTTGTGTTAACTCCACTCATACACTGAGCCAGATAGACATGTACCAGCTGTGGTGCAGAGACACTGCTGGTTAGTGCCATGCCGGAGTTAATAAGCATAGCTGCAAGGCTATATATTTTACTTCAGACCCTTTGCCAAAACATAAGATAGCGTGTACTCACAGATACAGACACTCAAATTACATTCCAATTTCTGCCTTGGCTTGGTGTTTTCAGATAGGTTCCTTGGGTCAAAATTTTCCGAACAGCCTTCAAGTTTGGATGCCTCCACCCACCATTTTCCTGCAGGAAATCAGGATTACTCTCCGGAAGCAAATCCCTTACATTTGGCTGATACAACTAAGGCTGTTTTGAGCTGGCTGTTTCTGTAAAGTGTCAAAACCTTCATGCCTCTAATTTCCACCCCTGCAACTGAATAACATAACTCTCTACAAACATTCAAGAATATTCCTGAATACTTCTGTAATAAATGCTGTAATACTGATAATCATTTCCAAACAGAAGATAACCTCTTCTGGCTTGCTCTGTGCAGGTATATCAGATTGTTAGTCTTCACTTATTTGGCAAAGTTGGCAACAACCATGTTCAGCTTCAAGGAGCTCTACCCTATAAACAGTCTTGTATGCAAAACACCTAAGGTGAAACTCATCACAGCAAAGATTAAGTCCTGTACTTAGGAACATGAAACCAAATACAGTGTGAAAATAGCTGGCAGAACAATAAAACACATTGATAGGACTTGAGGACTGCATTAAATCACAGGCAGGACACATATTAATGATATGAGACTATTGCAAAACTAAAGTTAAAGGAAAGAAGTAGACCACTGTCATGCCAGGATGTGCCACCAGGAATATTCTATATAAAAGACAGTAATTATTCTTCTTCATCTAGTCTTATAAAGGCTTTAGCTTTCACACTTCATTGCATAAGAGTTTTGGTTATCATGCTTTTCAAAAAGCTAAAGAAAAGCTGGACAAAGTCCAAAGTGGAGAAGAAGAGTTTCAGAAAATATGACCTAAGAAAAGAGATTGAAGAAACTGGGTTTGTTTAGTCTAGAAGGACTGAGGGGAGACGTGATAGCAGGTTTTCATGCGTGGAAGATTGCTTGTAAAGGGACAGTAACCAATCTCTATGTCCACTGAAGGAAAGACAAGAAGAAATCAGAGCAGTTTGCAGCAAAGAAGACCATATTATGAAAGCACCTCTACAAGTAGAACAGCGTAAGCAAACTGCATGGGTAACCTGTGGAATTTTATCAAACAAAAGTTTTACAGAAACAGGTTGGGCAATTACCCCTTTGAGTTGGTCTGCTGTGCTTGGGCCTGGTTTATTGTAGAACTGGATTAGACAGACAACCATCTGAGACCTTGTCCTGGATTCAGCAGCAGCAGTCATTTTTCTCCTTCTCGGTAGCTGGTGCAGCGCTGTTGTTTTTGATTTTGGGCCTGGGAACAGCGCTGATAACACCAGTGTTTTCAGTTACTGCTTGGTGATGTTTAGGCTGGCCAAGGACTTGCTGAGTCTCATGCTCTGCTAGGGAGGAGGGGAAGCCGGGAGGAAGGAGAGACAGGATACCTGACCCAAACTGACCAAAGAGGTTATTCCATACCACAGCACGTCATGTCCAGGATGTAAAAACGGAGAGCAGAGAACCGGAACGGTGGGGGGTGCACTGCTTGGTCAGGCTGGTATTGGTGGTGAGCTATTGTATCCTTTCCTTGTATTTGCCTTGTCATTATTATTACTGGTGGTAGCAGCAGTGGTTTGTGTTATACCTTAGTTACTAAACTGTTCTTATCTCAACCCATGGGAGTTGCATTCTTTCGATTCTCCTTCCCATCCCTCCCGAAGCGCAGGGAAGAAAGAGGGGGAAGTGAGTGAGCGAGCAAAACTGTGTGGCTGAGAGGCTTAAACCACGACAGATCTCAGTCCCATTTTTCTATTCTTTTCCCTCACAGTGCTGTTACTATTCTGGAATACTGTCTATGCCACGCAATTTTTACAAAAACAAGTAGCAGTGTGGGTTCCTTTATATGCCATGTAGCATATCTCCTCATCTTACCTAGCTTTTTGTGCCCCAAGATGCAATATGACAGCCCCAGTTCCTTCTCATATTGACAACATCATCTATCTACTCTATGCCCTCTGTTCCTTGCTTACTTCATCTTCACATTGTCTGGGAATAAAGAAGCAAACATTGGGGCTGGTTAAGAGTGCTCGCAAACAAAAAGCATGGATGGAGCTGTTGAATGGACATCTGGAAGCTGTTTGATTCACAGAAGCAGGTGACTTGACACCTTTACCCATGTAATTTGGGTTTTCTTCCTTTACCCAGCTGCCAATTTTCATGAGACGTTAGAACTTCCTTAAGATTCCTGCTCCTCTGTCAAATCTGTGTTTGACAGTTTGAAAATAGATTTAATGTTAACAGGTGGGGAGGGAGAGAATGGTCTGTTACACAGACCTAGCCAAATGGACACAGCGTGTGATCACATCCACCTCTTTTCCCCATGAAATTAGGAAAAAAAAAAAAAAAATGCTTCTAGTAACTCCATTCAAATCAAAGATAAAGTAGCTTGGATGTCTAAGTGCTGATGTCCTAGAAACTATTTTCACTACTGAGTTTGTTAAACTGAGGTGCTTGCTAATAAAGGGAGGCTATAAAAGAACACGTTATGCTGTGAATTTAAGGCCCACATGTCTCACAGTCATTCCCTAGAGGACTCCCCTAATAAAGTGGCACCATCCCTAGGCAGAACTGCTGTAGAGCTGCACTTGTGCATTGGTTCTTTTTTGTAGACTAAGCCTTTAGCTTCAGAAGGGCCATAAGAAGCTTTCCTCACTAAAGACCAAATGATTTGGTTTCTCTAATGTTCTTGGGAGTTGACAGACTGCCTTATTTCAGACATTCTAGGAAGTTTTGTTTCCATGAATGTAGAAGTGGCTGGATAGTGGGAAAGATTAGCTTTATTTTTTCAGGGGAGAAAGAAAAGTATGTGCTACATATCACACTTGTTTATCTCCTGGATGACCCCACAACAGCTTACTCCATTCCAGATGCTGCGCAACTAGGCAACACTATGGTCTCAAACAAACTGCAAAGACAGCTTTCTCAAAGTGTCCTCCATTCCCAATAGTAATTAATGTGGCACAATTCAGGAGATGACTGTAATTGCTATAGCTATTATGCTATATATGATTTGAACTAGAAGATGCAAGTCACAGGCAGGCTGCGCTTCTGTCATGGTTTAAGCCAGCAGGTAGCTAAACACCACACAACTGCTCTCTCACTCCCCCGACCCAGTGGGATGAGGGAGAGGCTCAGAAGGAAAAAAAAAAGTAAAATTTGTGGATTGAGATAAAGACAATTTACTAGGATAGAAAGGAAAGGAATAATAACAACAGTGAAAAAAGAATAATAATAACAGTGATAAAAGAATTAAAGTATACAAAACAAGTGATGCCAATGCAATTGCTCACCGCCCAGTGACCAATGCCCAGCCAGCTCCCAAGCAGCGAGCTACCCAACTTCCCCCAGTTTTATTGTTCAGCATGATGCCACACTGTATGGAATATCAATTCTGCCCACTGGGGTCAGCCCTCAGGGCTGTGTCCCTTCTCAGCTTTTTCTGCCCCCCAGCTGGCAGGGCAGCATGAGAAGCTGAAAAGTCCTTAACTTCATGTAAGCACTGCTCAGCAACAACTAAAACATCAGTGTGTTGTCAACGTTATTCTCAGACTAAAGCAGAAACACTTCTCTGTACCAGCTAATAAGAAGAAAATCAACTCTATTCCAGTTGAAACCAGGACAACTTCTAATAAAGAAGTTCAAGAACCTGATCCTGAAGAATTTTATTCAGGTAAGCATACCAAAATGGCTAACAATGTATCTAACTATTACAGGAATGAGAAAGGTTTTACAGGATTCAACACTTCTGTTACGACCTCTGGGAAAAAGAAAAGGCTAGATGTAATCTCAAATTGGAAGAAATGTGCCCATATTTTCTATGCACTTTTTACCTCATGTATATATATAACGCAGCTTGCAGTTCCAGTAAGTGGCAGACTGCATGGGAGTTTCAACTGGGGTGTGTCAAAGATTCTTAGTCATAAACTTCATAGATAATTTTATTTGCTCAAAATAATCTCTTGGCAAGACATCTTACTTCCCTGCCCCCCAGGCATTGTTTGTAATAAAAGCCTGCAAATAACTATACCAGGCAATTTTGTTATTCAGTCTCCTTCCTCAACATGAAACAGAATCTCTTCCAGTCTCTGTTCTTCCTAAAGTGTCTCTGTGTGCACACATTGTGCAACAGCTGCTGCATCAAACTGCTTCAGATACTTTTGCAGAATAAGAGAATGACTGAAGCACTTGTTATTTTACAGCACAACAGTGAAATAAGGCATTTGCCTTATCTTGTTAATCTAGACCAAGTTTATAACACAGATAAACTGCAACATAGGGCACTGTATCAGTTTTTGTGAAAGTGGGAGAAAGCAGGCAGCTCCCTATGTTGTGATAATACAGAGAGGACTTTGGAAATTACAAATCGAGCTTTTTATTTTGTATTTCAGTCCCTTCCGGACATTACATTTTAAGCAACTGGCCTTTAAGAAACTCCTGGGCACATCACTTCCTAGCACAAAGTTAATCTTCCTTCTCAGGAGCACGTTACTGTTTATTCATCGCTTCTCTCAGTTATTTTAAACACATATCTTTCAAGCTGTGTAATGACAGCACAGTCCTCTTTTAATATACATGTTATTCACTTTCTCTACCACATGACTGCCGGCAACACCCAGTTATGTATTGCACAGATCTTTCAATGCCTTCTTCCTGATGCTTAGAAGATATTATGCAATATTTAGTATTGGAATTACTCTATTTGACCTGAGAATAATTGATTACTTCTGCCTAATTAAATGAAGAAAAGAACAGAGTATGTGATATGGCATTTTGTTAAAATGTGGTTTCATGTTGTGGTAAAATGGGTATGTTCTGTCCTGCGTATAATTGAGTCTTACCTGACTGAGTAATACAAAGTTAATGCTGGAGATGGGAGGCGCTCTGTTTGATAGGTGAACACAAACCTAAATCTCTTTTTTATTTCACCTCTGATTATCTTGAGAGAAATAAAAGCTCTGCAGCTGCTTGTTTACAACACACAAAAACACTGGAACACAGAGTGCGAATGGATGCAAATGAGCAGCTTTCATTCACTTCATGGAATCAAAGGTCCCAGTATGCAAACGTACAAACACATGTACCTATGGACTCCCCTTCTGAGTAACATATTTGAAAGCGCATGTCCACAAGTATGCTCTGAATTCCAATGAAACCCGAGGAAACTCCAACATGTACTTGAATTTGAATACATGCTCTAATGATTCACTAACTAGAAATGCTTTACTAAGGCAGAGACTAGGTGCCTATATCTAAGGTTACCTTTGATCCACTGCTGACAAAGGAAGTACATGAAAAGGCCATTTGATAAGGAATGCTAGTTTTTTCCTCTTTATTCCTTCATAGACAAAGGAAACCCACTTGAACTTGGAAGTACAGTAAATGTTTTTAGTTTCAGGAAGAGGGGAGGGAGGGCATTTTTTGCTTCATACTGAAAATTCTAACTATTTTTTAAAAATAAATGCTTTTTTCTTCTAGGGAAAAAATGGCTTAAAAATTATTGAATGGCTTCACTTGTTGTCTGGTACTACAATTGTACAAAGCTGTAACTCCTGTAAGAAAATCCGATCACTACAGTTAATTCCTTTAAAGCATATTCTTCTCATCGAACTGCAGTATCTTCACCAGCCTTAATTCTGACTAACAGTAAATAAATATGCTGCACACTCATTATAATTCGGAAGAAATTCAGCTACATATATCTCTGCTTACTAAAGGGTTAAGGCTTAGCTCAATAAGCTAGCTATCCATTAGTCAGACACTGCAATTTCCCACACGTTTTTTGATATGGGAAGAGGTCTGCATTTGATGGAAGAACTTCAAAGAGAAAAAATATCCAATTTGATTTGTGGCAGGCAATTTGATAAGCAGGCAGCTTACACGTGGTTTGCACAGGAAACGTGCCTGCAAAGAGAAACAACAATAAAGTAGGGTATCCTTGTCAAGCACATAAGCACCAACATATTTTTAACAGCAATTTATGTAGAATGCCTCTTTCACAGACAAGACATACATCTGCCGAACAACGATGTCCTGGATTACCACTCCAGAGGGAAGGGTTATGCCCTGCATTCAAACCCGCACTCCTCTGGGAGCTAACCATTAGCTTCCTTACTGACAGCACAATAAACGCCAACAGAGGTGTCATGGGTTCAGCAGCAGCAGTCAATTTTTTCTCCTTCTCGGTAGCTGGTGCAGTGCTGTGTTTTCGACTTTCGGTCTGGGAACAGTGCTGATAACACCGATGTTTATAGTTACGGCTTAGAATGTTTTGGTCTGATCAGGGACCTTCTGAGTCTCATGCTCTGTCAGGGAGGGGGGGGAAGCCGGGGGGAAGCAGAGACAGGACACCTGATCCAAACTGACCAAAGAGGTTATTCCATACCACAGCACGTCATGTCCAGGATGTAGAAACGGAGAGCAGAGACCTGGAAGGGTGGTGAGGGTGCACGGTGGGGGGCACTGGTGGGGGGTGCACTGCGTGGTCGGGCTTGATATTGGATGGTGAGAAATTGTATTCTTTTCCCTTGTATTTTGTCATTATTATTACTGGTGGTAGCAGTAGTGATTTGTGTTATACCTTAGTTACTAAACTGTTCTTATCTCAACCTGTGGGAGTTGCATTCTTTCGATTCTCCTTCCCATCCCTCCAGGAGCGGAGGGAAGAAAGAGTGGGGAGTGAGTGAGTGAGCAAAACTGTGCGTGGCTGAGAAGCTTAAACCACGACAAGAGGATACACCACAGAAGGTCATAAATGGTGAGATCCTTCTCCTCTGACTTTAGCCACTAAAACTAGTTAGCTGTTTCTTTAGGAAACACAGGGCACCTCTAGGAGGGGATTCTTATCACCCTAAAATAATTGAGATCTTCTGAAGACTCAATTCATCAGAAGAAGGAGCTAAGCAGCAAACCTGAACTAAAAGTTTATGTTTCAGATGGTAGGCAAAATGAATCCCACTAAAGCCAAAATAATTTTATGAGTCATAAAAACTTTTCAGGTCTTTGATAAATTGTATAATGATAATATTAATAAACAACCCAACTCTATGTATCTTCAATGCTGTGCCATGAAGTTGACATTTTATATATTTATGCATTTATATTCATGTACTTTATACCTTTATAAAACATACATTGCATATTTTTAAAGCTTTCCTTTTATGTGACTAAAACATATGAGATAAACTGGTGTGAACTGCTTTAACATCATGTATTTCAACAGCATCATTTCAATGTACGTTGTCTAACCTATTACCCCTAAATTACAGTTTCAGCATAGGTTATTAAGATACCTTTTTTATGTATGTAACTTTAAATGGGAAAAAAAAATCTCTTTCCATGTTCTAGGGATAACATTATAAAGAGATTCTAGACAGAAAGTCTTATCTAGAGAAAAGTTCACTTCTATTACAGTGCCTTTGTATTTCCTTGTGGTTTGCCCTAGAATTAAACCATACTTGAAACCACACTGATTGATTTTTGTTTGCATATTGTTATCATAGCAGATACTCTTTCTTGTTGTACTTTACCATTACGCTTACGGACATGAAACACTCCTAGACAGAATATGACAGGGCATCCACTTGCTCTTCAGCTTTCTGCTGAGGATATTCACTGCAAGAAGGATGCAGTATAATCTCAAACGGTATAAAATGTGAGCTATTACAGAGCTCAAATAAGTTGAGGATCCAGCTGTACATTTCCTCAGTTTTCATTTCCAACATTGGCAACTTTAGGAACCATACTTTCATCAACTATAATCGATAAAACTTTGGCCACACCCCTCCCACTAAAAATTAATCTCTCTGTTCAAGTCAATAAAGAGTTCACAAAAAGCTATGACATTTTTCACTGAAGGCTTTACGCAGAAAGCAAAATTATTCTCTGCACAATAACTGCAACAGTCCTAATTTATCCTGCATACATTATGAATTAGATGAATGCTACTACAACAGGATTTAATTGCTAAAATTCTGAGGGTATCATGAACACATTAACTTAGTCTGAGCCAAGGACTACAATGAAGTGAGACCACATTTACACTCACAGAAGTGAAACCAAGTATCAATGTTCTCCCCACTACTTACCGTACACCCATTACTTTTTTCCACCTTTTTGTTTTGGTTTGGTTTTACAGTCTCAAATGAAGCAATGCTAAGAAGCTTTGGACTTGTAAATATATTATGCAATGAGTATTCAATGAAAATATAAAAGGACTGTGAACTCAAGAGAAAGTAAGGAACAGGATGTGACTCCAGAATTCACAGCAAGAGAGTGAACGATGGATTAATCACATCGAATATCCGAATGTACCAAGACCTGGCTGCCAGTTTTAACAGAGCTCACATTCGAAGACATCCAAATAACAACAGGCAAATTCCATTAAGTGCGATTCAACAAGTCAATCATCTCTTGCCCTCCAGAGCAGAGCTAAGTGTCAAATTCCAGCATCAGCTACACAGATGTAAATTGGTACTAGGTTCCACAGAAGTCAACAAAGCTAGCTTTAAGACTTACTGTGGTAAGAACGTGAACCTAAAAGTGTAGGACATGCTGAAATTATGAGTCAGGTTTGACCTCAATCACAGTGTCGTGTTTCTGGTGTAATCAGAAAATTCAAAGTTGAATTCACATTTCAAAGGCATTTAAGGATGAGTTCACCTCACAAAATCTGATACAATACTGATCAAGCATGAGCATTCTGACGAAGATTACACATTTGTCCACACACCTTTGGATGAAATAAGAGATAAATTTTTGACATTACTTTTCATTTTCAAGTAGACAGTTCCTGGTTGCCAGCCCAAATCTCCTCACTTAATGCAAAAACACTGCCAAGGTTCTCTCACTGCCTTTCAAATCTAACTTCTGATTGACTTACTGCCACATGAAGAAAAGTTTCATCACAGATCCCCAGGCTCCAAGACACAAGCTCACATGAGCAGCAGCCCCTCTGGCTTCCATGAGACAATCCACTGAAGAAACTCACTGGTACTGGCTTAGGGAGAGGACTACTAAGAATTGCAACTACCTGTCAATTAAACCTGCCCAGGTAGGAACAATCAGTGTCTCTTTCTTGCTGCTTTTTTTTTTTCCCCTGGTGGGGCTCACATCATCATCATCATCATCATCATCATCATCATCATCATCATCATCATCATCATCATCATCATCATCATCACCTCTCTCCTCTCTCAGGCTTTTAACTTGGAAGACACTTAAGGTTTTTCTTCCATGAATCACCACATGGTAAGGAGGCCTACTTCAGATGGTATACTCTATCTCTTAAATTAAAAGGGCAATTATTCTGGCTTTACCCTAATATACACAACTCTGCAGCTATCTCAGTCTCCGGGTCACAGATTTCCCAAGACATTTCCTGGGATAATCTGTGGAGTAGCAATGCTTCCTCGAACATCAGCCATTCCGACTGCCTGATGCGTTTCACACAGTTCAGTTCAGAGTCCAACTCAGTCACTGTTCAGGGTTGCCAAGCTTGCTCCAATTTTCCCTCCCCACATACGCAATCGTCTGACGAGGTCCTTCTCACTCACGGACACTCGGCCTTCCACATGAGCACGTGACAGGCGTGCAGAGGCCGAGGAATGCAGTGGAATTAACCATTTTTGGAACTCGATTGCTTCCAAGCCGCTTCACACACTCCGGTCACTTTTGGTCATACAGAGCATGTCGTGATGTAGAGAGTATGCCTTTTTAACCTTAAGAAGCTTTCCTCTTACCTGAAATCCAGGTTACGTGGGAAATTTTTGGCTGAAGCAGCATTAGTCACTTTGCTCATTAAACAAAGCCGCTACGGGGCTCGGCAGCAGCGCAGCGTTAGTCACCTCACCCCTAAGGGCAGTCCTGAACCGAGGGTCATCCCCGGGCACGCTCCTGCAGAGACAAGCACCACAGGAGTGGGAAGGCGCCAGGTCTCCGCTCCCCCCGCCCGCCTTCCTCCTCGCCGCCGCTCTGCTCTTCCCCGACACGACCCTGCCCTGTCTAGAGAGAATGTATTCCCCTTTCGTGATCCCAGGCTCAGCGCTGTGTGCTCCGGCCAGGAGGCAGGAAGAGAAGCCTTTCATTAACTGAATTAAGTTAATTAAGTGTAGACTGCTCTCACTCAGTGTCTCAAGACAGCCGGATAACGCCGTTAGGCACACCTCTACGGTATGGCCCGGCCGAGCCGCCGGCAGATCCCTGAAGCGCGATGCCCGCCGGCGGCGGGGGTACGGCTGGCTGGCGGACAGAGAAGGCCGGGACACCCGCGCTCCTTAGCGCGGGGCCAAGAACAGTGTGAGCGAGCGGCCGGGGCCGAGGGCTGGAGGGCAGGGCTGGGGCGGCGGAGAACGGGTGCCAGGCGCGACTCTGCCGGTCCGGGGAACGAGAGCCGCCGGCGGCGCCGCACTTGGCGGGGGCTGGAGGACAAGCTCCGTGTGAGCTCGTGGGGCGCCCCCAAGCGGTAAAGCCGGGCCCTGCAGCGCCCGCTCCCGGCCAGCGAGGCGAACCGGTCGGGCGTACCGGCGGCGGCGGCAGCGCACCCCGCCCGCCCCCGGCCCTGCGGAAAGTTGTCTGTGGGCTCGGAGCCGCCCGGCCCCCGCCCCCCGCTTCCTGCCCCGCCGCCGCTGATTGGCCCGCCGCTCGCCGAGGAATGCGAGCCACTCTTTAAAGCGCCGTGCGGCTGCGGTCCTGCAGTGCCCCGGCAGCGTTGCGACTCGCAAGTGGTCGCTCGCGTTCCCTCTCTGGGACAGTCGGCTGCTGCCCGAGGATACTAGTCGCCAGTACCCGGAGGTGCGGCAGGCCGGCACTGCCCGCCGGATCGCTTTCCCCGCAGGTAAGTGCTGAAGCGGCTCCTGCCGCGCTCACTATCCCGGCAGCAGGGTATCCGTCCCGGCTGCCTCCCGTCTCCGGGGAGCCTCGGGAGCCGCCGGTGCGCCGGGCGATAGGTGCCGGTGTGGCGGCAGCACGGTGACCTTCTTCTTGTGGCTGTCCCTAGGCTGTTTAGAAGGAGACCTGTGCCATGGGGCCGACAGCTGCGCTCTGCCTCCTCCTCCTGCTGAGCGGCTCGGAGGCCAGGCGTACTGCAGGTAAGACCAGACCCGTGCCGGCGCTCAGATCAGACAGGGAAGGGAAGTGGGGTGGGGGAAGGAAAACACTTCTTGCTGTGTGTAAGCGGCTGAAATTGTGTTCGGTGGTGAAGAGTGACAAAGCTGTCAATGAACAAAAACTTTCAACCTTAGCATCAGCTGGTTGCCGATAGGGAACTTTCTCTAGTGTGGAGTTTGTGTAACCTTCAGAAATAGGAATGCAGTCTCCAGGAGTGAAGCGCATGGCTTGTACCTCTCAGCGCTGGCAGAGGAAAGGGGGAGCTTGATGTCGGAACTGGCTGAAGAAGGGAGGGGGCTGTAGATTGTTGTCATGGTGCCACAGAGGATCTGCTGCTGTGCTTGATGTCACCCAGCTAGGCTAGGCAAGCCCCTTATAAGCCCCAACACAGCAACATTGCAGCCTGGGCTTCTGCTGTCACCTCTCTACCAGAGCCTACTGAGGTGCCAGAACAGTTGCTACATTTGTGTGTCAGTCAGCAGGTACCTGGCACTCCTGTGCCGTCTGGCTCCTGTACAAGAATTCGCATGAACTGCCGCACAGCAGCTCCTGGTGGGGCTATGTCTGTACTCTGACGTGAGGTGCTGTGGCTCACACGATATGCACTATGTATGCTAACAGTATGTTAAGCAGTCCTGAGCATCTACTCTGCTTCTTCTTGTCCCTTGCTCATGTATCTTATTCTGATCTCTGCAGAGTCCAGGAGTGATGACAACAGCGTCTTTGATCTCTTTGAGCTCATTGGCTTAATTCGGAAGGGAGCTGGGCGCCGGGCACCCGGGGTGCACCTGGTGAAGGGACCAGAATCCTCCAGCCCTGCTTACCGCATTGAAGATGCCAGTCGCATCCCTCCTGTCCCTGACTCAAAGTTCCAAGACTTATTAGATGCCATCCACACTGAGAAGGGCTTCATCCTCCTGGCCACTCTCCGGCAAGCCAAGAAGAGTAGGGGCACACTGCTGTCCGTGGAACAGAAAGATGGCTCTGGTCATGTCTTCAGTCTAGTATCAAATGGCAAGGCAGGCACCCTGGACCTGAGCCTTTCTGGTGATGGCAAGCAGCAGATAGTGTCAGTAGAGGATGCCTTGCTAGCTACAGGACACTGGAAGAATATCACCCTGTTTGTGCAGGAGGACCGAGCTCAGCTCTATGTTGGGTGTGAGAAAATGGAGAATGCTGAACTGGACATCCCCATCCAGAACATCTTCACTAGGGACCTGGCCAGCAGTGCCAGGCTCCGCATTGCCAAAGGGGGAGTCAATGACAACTTCCAGGTAAGGGTTTCACTGATGTTTTGCCTTGTATTTTCAAACATCTGCCCTGAGGTGTGTTAGCTACTCAACCATCCTAAATAGCTGCAAAGACAGGGAGAAGGGGTCTTTACTGGTTTGTGCTCATCTGATACAGATCATCTCTAAATCTACTAAACTTTAGTATTGGAGTTTGAAGGGAGTTAGAATTGCATGGATAGAACTTTCTGCAGCAATAAGAAGGCACTGAAGCTTCCAAACAGGTAGTTGTCGTTTCACTGCTCAGCTTCTGAATCTTCTTATACGAGATTCAGAAATTCCTGGGGTTTTTCCTTCCTGCCTGGAGAGCTGCCAGATCCTTGTGGTCAAGGATAAGAATGTTAGGAAGCAGGGCTTGTTATCATTAAGGAGAATAAAGCAACGTGTTTCACTTTGCCATCTGTCTGTCATGAAATTACTCCTAATAAGCTTATGTGACTGTAAGTGCCTCCAACCTCTCTCCATGCAAGTTGTACTTCTTTACCTTGCAGTTGCTGCAAGTGGTTGTAATTCTTCCTCTGTCCACAGGGACTGCTGCAGAATGTGCGGTTTGTGTTTGGAACAACCCTGGAAACTATCTTGAGGAACAAAGGCTGCTCCAGCTGTAAGTTTGCAATCTTTCAAATCCAGTGACCTATTAAAAATAAGATTCCTCATTGCATTAGAAAGGCAAGTTGAAACAGAACTCAGAAATATGCTGATGTGCAAATCCACATTGCATAAGAAATATGATTATATTTCTGCAGGCAACCTAGTGAATCTGATGGCAGCTGTTTAGCAGATATTACCCTAGAATGATAAATGCACATGGTAAAAAAAATGCATTTATTTTATGTGCGTTTGTGTCTCTTAGCCACTAGTGCGATCATTACTTTGGACAACCCTATCAATGGTTCAAGCCCAGCTATCCGCACTAATTACATTGGCCATAAAACAAAGGACATTCAAGCAGTCTGTGGTTTTTCCTGTGATGAGCTAACAAATATGTTTGTGGAACTGCAAGGGCTCCGGTCCATGGTTACAACACTTCAAGACAGAGTTCGCAAAGTGGTGAGTGTTGGTTAAATTCATGGTACCTTTCGTTAACTGCACTTAGTGAATGAATTATAACCTGTCCTTTGAGAGCCTGGATAAACAGTAATAACTTTACTTTGACTTTTGTGGAAAAGGGTGTTTTCTGCATTAACTTCTAAATACCTTCTCTCTGCTTTTCCTCCTGCTTTCTCTCCCTCCCCCTCCAAGACTGAAGAAAATGAACTCATTGCCAAAGTAGTCCAGATCACGCCCGGAGTGTGCATTCATAATGGCATCTTGCACAAAAATAAAGAAGAGTGGACTATTGACAGCTGCACTGAATGTACCTGCCAGGTGAGATTCCTCACATTCATAAATCCTCTGTATATAAATTCATTAGTTGAAATTAGCAGATATTTCTAAATGACACTCTTTAAGAAAGAGTGAATCCTGCACAGAAATGGGCATACTGCAGTAGTCAAAGACTTATTTGGTTTATTTCACCCTACTAGATCGCTGGTATAAAACCAGCTTTCATGCAGTGTTACAACAGCAGTATTTTAGAAAATTACACATAACATCACTCTGATACAGCTTTTAAATCACTTTTAGTCCCTTAATTTGGGGAATGCCTGTATCCTTTATGTAAGTCCATAAGTAAACTAAAAGTCATTATCAATAGAACACATTTATAGTACTATTAGCTTTGCTCCCTGGAATATTTTAGATCCACATTCCATACTTACTGAACCTCTTGCTGGCTTAATAGAAAAAGACATTCTAGTACTCAGTAAATACTCTGAAACTTAAGGTTTTTTTTCTTTATCTAACAAATGCTTCTAGTTGTGTCCTATTAGCAGTCATAGATTATATGGAGCAGCAGATTTCAGGTTAGCTATTTAAATCCCAGGATTGCTCAGCAACATATTTATGTTTTGTGTTCCACTGCTGTAGAATGTTGTAAAAGTACACCAAAACATACAATTTCTGAGTTTCTTTAACCTCTTTGCTTGCTCCCACTGTGGAGTACCAGTCTACTGAAGAGTGTGTTAACTAGCCTGCTGCTGTTTAGAAACTAAAGGCTGAGTATTTGTACATATGCAGTCCAAGGCATCTCGCCAAGTTCTGCATCTGCTTCTACAGATCTCTACATCTTTTGTCTTGTAATCAGAAAATGATACTGTGGCTTCTGCATTTGCCTTTTTCCTACCAACCCCATTACTCAATGTTAGCTGTAGTTGCCTTAATGTGGTCATTTGCTTGGGGAGATTAAAATAGTAATCATGAGAGCATTCTCCTGACCAAGCTGCTACCTTCTGAGAGCAAAACTACAGGCTGCCCTTTAGCTCTTACCGAGATTGGAGGTGTGCGTTCTTACCCTGGCTGTTTGGCTTAAATATCAAAGACTTCTAAGTATAAGTTACAGATTTCATGGCTCTTGAGTACAGTCCACCAAACTCATTTTATCTTTACTGTATAAACAGCTTAAATTCATATTAACTGAAAAGAAAGTTGGCTTCTCATTCTTGTTTCATTCCCTTGAAGTCTGACCTTATACTTGAGGTATCACATGATAGTCTTTTACTCCAGCCAGCATCTGGTAGCTACTCTTGATCAACTTCTGCAAAACCAAAATGCTTCTGCTCTTGGTGGACAAATAATGGGTGAGAATGGGAGTGAGATGAAGTTGGCCTGAAAATACCTGGGACTGCCCTGTTGTATGATCTCTAAATAAAAGGGTCTCTACTTTAGAGGTGCTATTGAGTCTTGAAGTGCTGCAGAAAAGATCTCTGATCACTTAACCAGGTTCCAGACATAATTAATATTCCACTTATTGCAATTCTCACTATTTATTTTAGAACTCAGCAACTATATGCCGGAAAGTGTCCTGTCCTCTCATGCCTTGTTCCAATGCCACTGTGCCTGATGGGGAGTGCTGCCCTCGATGCTGGCGTAAGTACTTAATGCCTTCACACTTGTATTGCAGTTGGCTTCATCTAGCTAGACATATGCTGCTCTAAAGTATGCAACAACTGGATATAACCTTGCAACACTGGAGTAAGGCTAGCCTGATGCCTCTTTGAGGTTAATCATTTAGGTAATGCATGTGAGCACTGAAATGTTTGAGTTCTTGGCCTTTATCTTGTACAAGAAAGGAAGATGCCTGTGGCTTTTGAGGACAGTTTTGTCACTTTTTTGTGAAGAGTGGGAGAAAAGGCTATAGAAAAATATACAGCTGCAGTTTATTCAGTGCTGTATCTCTCTGCAGCTAGCGACTATGCAGATGATGGGTGGTCTCCTTGGTCTGAATGGACTTCGTGTTCTGTGACCTGTGGAAATGGGATTCAGCAGAGAGGACGATCCTGTGACAGTCTCAATAACCGCTGTGAAGGGTCTTCTGTACAGACTCGGACTTGCCACCTTCAGGAGTGTGATAAGAGATGTAAGTACTTGATCTACTCACACTAGTAATAAAATGCAGGCTGCTTTTATTGGCTTAATGTTAACAGCAAAGATTACCATGTAAGCTCTGTCACTAGGAAGGAGCAATGGCTTCTAGCACTAAGGATCTAAATTAATCAGGTAAAGGGGATCAGATACCAAATGCAGTAAACAGGCATGTTTGGGCATTGCTGCCAGGGCAAAATTTGAAGCAGTTTAGGTATACAGTTTCTCTAGTGACAAAACAACTTGATCAGCGACAGTGCTGAGGCTATCCAATACCTATGGAGTCTGGTACAGTTCTGGTACTGGCTATGTCCAAGGTGGTGTGCATCTGAAGTGTGTTCTTCAGAAACTCTATTAATAACAGACATCTCTCTCTTGCAGTTAAACAGGATGGTGGCTGGAGTCACTGGTCACCATGGTCATCATGTTCTGTCACTTGTGGCACGGGCATCATCACTAGAATTCGCCTCTGCAACTCACCGGTACCACAGCTGAATGGCAAACCTTGTGAGGGTGAGGCACGAGAAAACAAACCCTGCCAGAAAGATCCTTGCCCAAGTAAGTGCATCCATGTGGTAACTTTTGGTAGCTTAAATGGTGAACGTCCTGAGTAGTTGCTATATAGTCTAGCTCTAGTAATATTCTCCTCTTAAACTTGGGGGTGAGCTAGGTAAAACCTCACAGGTTAGTTTCAGGTAAAACTGATCTGTTTACATGAAACTGTCTTCTATGGCTTTTCAGTAGAGTCCATTAATTCCGTCACTTATGTCTGAACAATGTCTGAAGTGCTGTCACGACAAAAGTAATAGTCCTTAGTCAGGAAGAAACTAGTTGCACCACTGAATTTAAAGCTATGCATTACTTTTAACTTTTATTTCTCTTTAGTTAATGGCAACTGGGGACCATGGTCTCCATGGGATGCTTGCACAGTGACTTGTGGAGGAGGACTTCAAAAACGTAGCCGTCTCTGCAATAATCCTGAGCCTCAGTATGGTGGGAAGACTTGCGTTGGTGAAGCTAGAGGGACTCAGGTCTGCAACAAACAGGACTGTCCCATTGGTGAGTATTCATTTTCCCATAAACATCTGAAGGTTGTGTACAATCTTGGAAACACTGACTTTGACATAAGTCTAAAACACAAGTGCTAGAATTCTAAACCAGCATATGAGCCAAATACAGCACTGTAGCAGCATGGCAAATGTCCCTCATCTTAACAATTTCTTATTTGTTTCTCAGATGGGTGTTTGTCTAATCCCTGCTTTGCGGGGACTACATGTACCAGCTCCCCTGATGGTTCCTGGAAGTGCGGTGCCTGTCCTCCTGGTTACCATGGTGATGGTATCCACTGCCAGGATATTGATGAGGTAAGAAGACTAGAGTTTTCCCCTTGAAAGGGAGTGAAAGAAGATGGGAAGGGAGAATAAAATCACAGTGGTTTATAATGCTAACCATTGTTTTCTTCTATCTCAAACTTGTATTTCAGTGCAAAGAGGTTCCTGATGCCTGCTTTGTCTTTAATGGAGTGCACAGGTGTGAGAATACTGAACCTGGTTACAACTGTCTTCCTTGTCCGCCACGTTTCACTGGGACACAGCCATTTGGTCGCAGTGTTGAGGATGCCATGGCTAACAAACAGGTATTGTCAACTTCAGAGTTATTCTGGGTTATGAAACCTCACAAGGTTTCTGAACAACAGAAAGTACCTATGCATTTTAGGGAAGAAGGACTTGGCACATTTAGTAAAATACCATCCTCTGTGATTCCGAACAGGAGAAGCATTAAGCAGTTTGAGTTCAAAATGAGTTTTAAGTGGCTTAAAGATTTTTGTAGTACTCGGTTCCATTTCAAAATGAATAGGGTTTGAACAACAAAAATAATTATTAGTGCTAAGACTGCTACTGGGTTTGGGGAGTGGAAGAATGTAATGTATGAGGCCTTTCCCTTCCTGGTTGAAGGATCTCTGATCAAAACAGGCATGTACTGTCCATGTTTTATTTGAATCTCTAGGAAAAATTTGGGATAAAAAGATGTGGGTTTAATTTCTGTGTGGTCTTCTAGGTCTGCAAGCCACGTAATCCATGCACAGATGGAACACATGACTGCAACAAGAATGCCAAATGCAATTACCTCGGCCACTTCAGTGACCCCATGTATCGCTGTGAATGTAAACCAGGCTATGCTGGCAACGGTATAATCTGTGGAGAAGATACTGACTTGGATGGATGGCCAAATGAGAACCTTGTTTGTGTTGCCAATGCCACTTACCACTGTAAAAAAGTAAGTTTATCCTGTTTTCCCATCTACTGGTATAACAGCTTGTCTGTCTAATAAATGTACAAAATATGTTAGGTTTGAGGTGTATAGCAAGTCTCTGTCTGGTTCGAGCTATTAAGCTATCCTCTCTGTCAAGTATACTGCTAGGAGACTCTTGCTGTTGCTTTAGATGCCCTTTCAATATGGGTAAAAAAATGAAGCCTGAGAAAATTATAAATGTTTGTTATAAATGCTCTAGGAAGACTCTAGCTTAGCCTATGCCTATATCAGCTGTGCTCTGACAGGTACCTTCAGAGGGAGAAAAGAAGGTAAGATTCTGAAAAGCAGCCAAATCTTTGTTTTAAAAATGGTTTGAACTGTGGCCCTCTAAGTTTTAGCTAGTCATTACTGTGAGGATAAGTCTGAGACAGTTACAGTAAGATAACAGTTACTTGACAGAGGCATTACGACTTTGCCTAATGATTAGATATTACCTGCTAAAATCACTGCTGTAATCATGCCAGGAGTAACCTCATCTGTATTCTTCCTCCTTCTAGGATAACTGCCCTGATCTACCCAACTCTGGGCAGGAAGACTATGACAAGGATGGGGTTGGTGATGCCTGTGACAATGATGATGATGACGATGGCATCCCTGATGACCGGGTAAGACAACACAAAAGATGAGCCTTGAGAATGTAGCTTTCTTATTCCCCTTCCTTCTAAGCTGGGGTCTAGATTCTAACCTTATTCTTGAGAGGACTATAGGAAATTGCTGGCACTGACAGTTGATATGTCTAACTGTGCAAACAACCTTTCTGCAGCTGGTTGAGCTTGGAAAGTGAATATACATCTTTTTTATTTAGTGTGGTTTTGTAGGGGGTTTTCTTGGTGCTTTTTGTGTGTGTGTGTTGGAGGGGGTTTATTATTTTATTGGGGGGTTTTTTGGTGTGGTTTTTTTTGTGTTTTTTTTTTTTTTTACCTCAGCCATTTCTATGCTCAGGGAAGTAATGGTGTGTTTTGAGATAGAAGCATTACAGATTTAACTGTTTCCCTGGCTTTCATTTCCCCTCTCATATAGCGGTACAAGCATAAGCAGAATCTGGTTAAAGCTTTAATTGGATTCTCTTTTAAAGGCTGACTTTTTTTCTTGCTTTTGCAGGACAACTGTCCATTCATCTACAACCCACAGCAGTATGACTATGACAGGGATGATGTTGGTGACCGCTGTGATAACTGCCCCTACAATCACAACCCTGATCAAACTGACACTGACAACAATGGAGAAGGAGATGCATGTGCAGTGGATATTGATGGAGATGGTAGGTGGTCTCTAAATCACTACTTTAGATGATTTTCTAATCACAGATTGATAAAATGTACTAATTTTCATGTTTCATCCATGAACACATGAAATTTCTCCCCTGGTGGTTTCAGGACATAAGATTACTGAAATAACAGTTATAGTTAATGGAAATTAACTTCGCAATATGCACACTTTGGCACAGTTGAATTCTGGCTCTGCTCTCACAGACAGTAGGGACAGAAGTGTGTGGCAGAGCTAGTGATGAGTTAAGTTTCAAAGCTTTCAAATGCTGCTCACAATGCTTTCAAAAAAATATGATGAGTGTGATGGTTTTATGCAGTCCCCTGCAGCATGGAGCTGTCTGACTTTCATTCATGAGCTCTTCTTCATTTTACAGGGGTCCTTAATGAAATGGACAACTGCCAGTATGTCTACAATGTAGACCAGAGGGATACAGACTTGGATGGTGTTGGAGATCAGTGTGACAACTGTCCACTTGAACACAATCCTGACCAGGTAGGGGATTTACATTGTATAAACAGAAGGCTGGTGGTATTAAAAAGTATGTTGTGTTTTGTAGAAAATATCTGAACAAGTGGCAACTTAAATTTGACATGTTCCAAATCATTCTTATTAATTTGCCAAATGGTGCCTTTATCAAATAACATGCCTTCACCGTTCAAACAGTTGCTAGGTATTTCCTGAAAAGTAACTCTAGTGAAGATCTGTGAGACTCTTGCAGGTGCTTGCCTCCTAAATCTCTGTTAGGCCTGTCAGTTGTGGTGATTCTCATAGTGAGGATATGAAATTCCTGGGAGCCCTGTATGAAAAATGAGTAGGTAGGAACTACCTGCTTCATAGCCTGAGGAGCTGTTTTCACGTGGACACAAAGTTGCTCTTTAATCTTTGGTGCTAAGTTTGAAATGGCTGCATTTCAAGAGATACACCTTTCCTACCAGTAAGTTAAAGACAGCACATGTGCTCTTCTCTAAGGAAAAAGCATATTGTGAATTAAAATTCCTCTTCATGAAAGTCTAGGGGGATGCAGCCTCTCACACAATTTGCTGGTTCAAAAATGTCTGAAGCAGTAGATAAAGTCTGTGCCATCCTGTCATTTACAAGGCTGTAGTTTAATAGCTTCTGGGATGTATGGAATGTTTGTAGGGCTACAAAAGGTGTTGCAAATCAGAGGAAAGTGTAGCCTAAAAGCAGAGTTACTTGAAATATTTAAATAGATAATATAAAATTTCTTAGTGTTTTTCTTGCTTGCTTTACTACTTCCCTTCCTAAGGGTAGAAAATGCCTGAAGATCCTTTCAGACAATGTTTCTCCTGACATTTTGAAATCTCAGTATGACTCCAGTGGGGTTGGTTTGTTGGTTTGCTTGGCTTTTTTTTGAACACTTTTCTAATCAAGTTCTAGAAGCAGAAATAGTAGATTTCAAACAGCAGAATTAGTAGCTTTTCAAACTGTGTCGTATGCCTTCTGTCCACACCAGCGCCAAGGTAACTCACCATTGTTGACAAAACTACTAGACTAAACCTTGAGACAGCCTCAGGGATGACTGGATTGGGGTGGGTTTTTTTTTTTTTTTTGCTTAGTCATCTTCTGAAATAAGAAATGACTGGCTAAAATACATGACCAGCACGCATAGCAGTTCATGCAGTCCTTGATCACTAAGGGAATAATTGTCTTGACTGATGAGTCATGGGGCATGAAGAGCATTATAAGCTTTTATGATATGGTGTGGAGGCTGTAAAACAAAGACATGGTGGACTATGTTTTACTGTCTTTACTGGCTAGGTACAGAGTAGTCTGACCCTATCTGGTCCTTGGAACCAGGGAGTTGCCAGAGATGGCAGGAGGTGAAGTACCCACTGTCCAGTATGGTAGACTAGTGATACTCAAGTGGCAGAAGGGAGAAGAGAATTGGATGACTATGCTGCTTTCTGCTGCTGTGGACTCAAATTAAAACCAGGACAATGCCAAAGCAACCTGAAAGCAGTTAGCACAGGAAGCTTGAAGTAGGCATGTATTAATCCTAATACCTCAGTACATCCATCTTAGTTGTTGCTAAAGCAAGCAGAAATCTCAATTAATTCTAGCTGTCAAGATTCCTATTTCAGCCTTTTTAAAGTGGATTTTTTGAGTGTTCTTTATCTTTTTCCTTTCTTAGGAAGATGCTGATTCTGACCGCATAGGTGATCAGTGTGACAACAACCAAGACATAGATGAAGATGGCCATCAAAATAATCTTGATAACTGCCCCTATGTGCCCAATGCCAATCAAGCTGACCACGACAAGGATGGAAAAGGTGATGCCTGTGACCATGATGATGACAATGATGGTATCCCTGATGACAAAGATAACTGCAGATTGGTCGCCAACCCAGATCAAGCTGACTCTGATGGTAAGATGGCCAGTATCATAGTAACACTTTAAAAGTATCTTCCAATAGTTTTGATAAGTGGGGTTTTAGTTGGTTGGTTTTGGGGTTTTTTGCTTGTGTGTGGTTTTTGTGGCAGTTTGGGTTTTTTGGTTTGGTTTTGTTTGTTTGTTCTTCTATTTGTTGCTACACTACTTAGGGTTGGACAGAACTTCCAAGTAACAGAAAGATAGAGTGTCTGTATTGTTATAGTACTCCTCAGGAGTAAGGAGCAATGTAAAAATGATTACATACCCAACTTATTCCTAAAGCACTATCAGGCTGGAGTGAAAGGGCATTTATACAGCAGTTGTTGTGGCTTCTGTACCATGTCTGCCAGTAGTACCTGGACAGTAGAGATTTAACAGGCAGTTAAGATTACAACTCCAAGTTGTATTATTTGGAAGTGAACAATAATAGTGATATAATGGTAAATTACTTGTGTCCTGCAGGTGATGGACGTGGAGATGCTTGCAAAGACGACTTTGATCAAGACAGTGTGCCAGACATTGATGATATCTGCCCTGAAAATGTGGACATTAGTGAAACTGATTTCCGAAAATTTCAGATGATTCCCCTGGATCCCAAAGGAACATCCCAAAATGATCCAAACTGGGTTGTTCGTCACCAGGGTAAAGAACTGGTTCAGACAGTCAACTGTGACCCTGGCCTTGCAGTTGGTAAGCTGAAAACTTTAACTCAACTCATGTTACAAGAAGACCTTACTTTGATTTTGGGTTGTGGGTGGGGAGAGGAAGAGAACCTGGGATATTAAGGAATTGTTTAACAATCACAAATGAGTGGCACCTAAAAATTTCTCCTTTACTGCTTGATAGGTTTTGATGAATTCAATGCTGTGGACTTCAGTGGCACCTTCTTCATCAATACAGAAAGGGATGATGATTATGCTGGCTTTGTATTTGGCTACCAATCTAGCAGTCGTTTTTATGTTGTCATGTGGAAGCAGATCACTCAGTCTTACTGGGACTCCACACCAACCAAAGCTCAAGGCTACTCGGGCCTCTCCATCAAAGTTGTGAATTCCACCACTGGTCCAGGAGAGCACCTTCGTAATGCTCTATGGCACACAGGAAACACTCCTGGCCAGGTAAGAGTGGCATTTTGATAACTTACTCTTCTGTACTGCAAGGCAGGCTGTTCTTCCAACAGGGTAGGCACTGTACATGCTGCTCAGAACAGCATGGTGGTCTTGGTGAAGACTGATAACTAAGTATCCCAAATCTTGCAAAATACTGTATAAAATTAACAGGACTGCATGCTGCAGACTGTCTTTTCAGCACAGTGGATCATTGTCTCTGGAATTGTGGAATAGTTTCCTATTTGCATATTTAAAAGCAAATTCTGATGCAGTCAGTTTCAAAAGAATGCCTATGTTATCTCAGGCCTCTGGTTAATAAAGAAATATTCTTGTGTAGGTGAGAACTTTGTGGCATGACCCTCGTCACATAGGCTGGAAAGACTTCACTGCATACAGATGGCGTCTTAGCCATAGACCAAAGACTGGTTATATCAGGTGAGCATCATCCTTTTATCTGAAGTCATTATCACAAGGAAAGTAGATGTTTGTAAAGATGAACCTAACCGAAGCTTGTCAAAGATGGCTGACCTGTTATCTCTCTGTAGGGTTGTAATGTATGAAGGGAAGAAAATCATGGCGGACTCAGGACCAATTTATGATAAAACCTACGCTGGTGGTCGGCTAGGATTATTTGTCTTTTCTCAAGAAATGGTGTTCTTCTCAGATCTTAAATATGAATGCAGAGGTAAGAAAGGCATTGCATTTAAGAGGCCTATATGAATGGTTCAATAAAAATAAAATAGATAAAAAATAAGAGCTAAGAGGGAAGGTTCACCCATGATCTTTTATGGGTCAATCTCAAGTAAGTTCTGCAGGCAGAAATAGGACACCTTCCTGAAACTCTTCACAGTTAAAAGTTTACATGTAAAAAAATCTAAACATATCTCTGTTGTTATTTCGATGTATCAGAAATCTATGTTGAGCTCTAGATATAAAATATATCTTGAATATCCTTCAAAATGACTCTAAAATGAATCAGCACAGCTGATGGTCCAAAGTGAAAATGCAGAATACCAGCTTTAGCAAGCAAGAGGGTAGTGTCTGACATGCAAAACACTGATTAAAGTAAGCAAAGTAGAAGATTGTCCATGAACTACAGGAATGCAATGTAGTGGAGGTATATGACTACTTCCAGGTGCCCTAGTCTTCTTAAATTATGACTTTATGTCATGGTTACATGGTTACATAGACTAGATTCTGAAATCTATTGCAAGAAAGTATGTAAGCACTTTCAGTTGTCTTTACCAATACATTCTTTACAAATGTCTGCAGGGATCGATGTTTTGGACATAATCATGCATAATACACAGAAATATTTAAACACCTTAAAATTTTCTTTTTTTTTTTTCCACAGATCCATAATCACAAAGTTATTGGATCCAGAGACTATTTTAAAATGCTGGTATTGCACCTTCTGAAATGTTTAGCCTTATGAATCCTGGGACCATTATATTATTCCTTCCTTTCTTCTTTCTATGTAAATGCGGACTCAAAACACATGACCTGCCTCAAGAGAATGCTTTTGAGAGTATGAAAGTGAGAACATACTTGGTATCTGACCTCTGCTGAAGTGGAAGGAAACAAATGTGTCTTGCAAATGAGAATTGTCTTCACTGAACAAGCACACTTTCAGTAGGAAAGACATTTGTTTGCTGTTTATCACAGTGCAGTGTCACTGCCTCTCTAACTGGAGGTCCCATGGAGTAGCATTTTGTAAAAAGAACATCTTTGGATGTGCTGTGGACTACTTAAACTGAAGACCTTTCATTGTGTGGGGAAAAGGGATTTTGGGGGGGAGGGAGAACTCCAAGTCTTTTTATTCTCTATGGGGGAGAGGAATTTTTGTAATGAGGGCTGCACTGCTTTGGTTTACATCCATTTAACTTGGAGGAATTATTATAGTTTTATATGTCATATCTTTCAGATGAAAACACAGCCTTTTGCTCCATTTGTGGTGAGCTAGATCACTGCTCTATCACACAGAACAAAGCAGATATCCTAGAACTGATTCCTGTGGTGGGAGGGGAGGAGAGAGGATAAAAACTGGCACACTGGATCACATCAGCTTTGGGAGAACTGGGATATAGAATTAATTGTTTTTTTCCTGATTTAGATGCAAATCTTTCTTACATTTAAATATTTTCTTTCATCTACGGTGCCAAAAAGCACCACCATCTCAGCTAGCACTTTGCTGTCCTTCAGGCAACCAGCAGGTGCTTCACTTTTTATGGTTAAAAAGGCACAAATGTAATAGTAATGAAAACATTCCTTTTCTACATGCCATAGATGCTTTAAATCCCTCACTTTGGAGGGGAGGGGAAGGGGCCTATAGATAAAATACTGAAATTGTAAAATATTTATTTTTACCTATCCTTGATGTTATAATGACTGAGGGATTATTGATTAAAGCAACAAGAAATGCGTTAAGACTATCCACCTAATCATTGTTACAAGTCTTCATGACTGTTCGATTGTAAATACAGATTATTTATTAACTCTGTTCTATATGGAAACTGGAGAGCGTTTAGATGAGAAAAAAAATCATCTTGTCTGGAGCAGATAGTGCTGATGTATTTGTTACAAAGACCAGTTTTCCTATAAAGGCTTTGAGGCACAGAGAGAAGTGATGGGGTGGGGGATGAGATGTTTGTTTTTCTCAGCCTGAGCTCAATGCTGGCTTTTCCTTCCTTTATGCAAGGTAGTTGGTAGCCTGGCAGGCAACTGTTGTGCAGTGCTAAAACTCAAGTCCCTTGGGATGATAGCAGTTCTTGTCTGGTCCCTAGCCTAGAGATAAGAGAATGACATTTACAATCTTAAGCAGTTATTTAGTGCTGGGAAATGGCTGCAGTGCTTTACCACTGGTCAGTGGGCCTGATATAAAACCAGAATACCCGTCCTGAGGAGGTTGCAGAGAGGCACAATGACCACAAGCTGTAACCATTCAAACCAGCTGTTTGTGCCACTGCACATTCATTCTTGTAACTAGTCATCTGTGGCAACAAAAGAAAGAATTCTTTGCAGACTAGACAGAATTTCAGGAGCTCCTTGCAAAAGAAGGAGAGGGCTTGATTTTTCCTTAGCAGAAGACTCTTCCCCAACAGAAGGGGCAGCATCTTTATACCTATTATATTTCCTTGTCTTTTCAAAAACAGGAAAATAAATGAACACAGTGAAAGTTTTACGTACAAATATTACCTCATTGTTGTGTGACTGAGAAAAACCTTTGGATAAAGCAGAGTTCAAATGTCTAACAAACTTTCAAGCTACTGTAGTACTAAAATGTTAATGCTGTACATAGTCAAAATTTCTTTGCAGAAAATGTATTCCCAGTAAGGAAACGGCATTGGAAAAAGAAAAGAAGTCGGATACAATTTCTAATGTTGTGTTATATTTTTTCCTGTCATCTTGTATACCATTGCTTGTATTTTTATAAATTATTTTTCTCATTGCCATTGTAATAGTTAATCACATAATTGTGTAGATAGGCTATTTAAATAATTTATCATGAAATGCTACCTGTAGAGTTAGTATTTCTATTTTTATAAAATGTTTGCACACTGAACTGAAGATTTTTTTTTTGCTTCCCTCCTCCAGATGTTTTTGCTAGCATAATTTTCTAAGAACATGCTTTTTTGTAAACATTTTTAACCATTTTCCATTTTAAAGTTGTGTAAGTAAGTTGTACAATAAAGCTTCTTACATCCAAAGAACAATAAACCACCAAGGACATTTATATTTACACCTTTGAGCCATAGTTTTATTCATGCTTTGTAGTATCAGTGATTCACCAGAGGTATGTTATTTGTCAAATTTGGCTTCAACACATGCCATCTCTCCCCTCTTTACATTAAAACTATGATGAGGGGATGCACCTCAGCTTTCACTCCAGCTTTGACCTGAAGACTTTCCTGCCGTTAGGGGGCATGGACAGCTGGCAGATTGGATTCTGAAGGCTTCATTGAAGAGTTCTGTAACTGCAGGCACAGCAATGCTGCCCATGATGCAGCCACAAGTCAAAATACTCTTTGAGGGATTTCAATCATCCCCAGCCAGACATATCCCCTATTTCCTTTTCATGGGAAAAGAGGAAGCATGATGGCTATCTGCAGGACACATGAATAGCTGTTAACATCTCTTCTAGACTGAAATTGCTAATGTGATCAAAAAGCTGATGGTGTAGCACTGTGGCAACTGCTGGAACTTGCTAAAACTAAGAGCAGTTAATAGTAGTTGCTCAGTTTTTACTTGCAGCAGCAGTTTGTCCCATAAGCCTTTTACCAAAGCCAGGTGCTATATTAGGAGTGCTAGATACCCACATAAGAAGTGTATTTAGGGGATCCTGCAGGTACACAAAAAAATCTTTACATCTACTTTTCTTGATGTTGAACAGCCCTGCTCTATGACATTTTCCCTATTTTTCTGTCACTAAACTTTTGAGAACAGCCCCAAATATTTGATTTTATCCTATTAGGAACAAAGAGAAAAAAGACAAAAATCTTGACCTTTTGCTGCCTGTAGTTCTGGTTTCAAACTCTCTTCTTGCTTCCCAGGAGCAGCAAGACAGAACTACAAACAAAGAAATTTCCCACTTGGAGAAATCTAATTACTGTGCTTGCAGGAAAAATGTGTTACTCTGGATTTAGAAAGCCAGTCAGTCATATGAACAGATGTATCTATGTATAGATACATGTAGTTCTAACCCAAAGTTTAAAGCTGCTGATGTGGGAGAAGATCACCTAGGCAGCCCATTCCCACAACCTTGCCTGAGCCCAAGCCAAACTTACTTTCATGGTAACTTATTGCATATATTTAAGTAGCTAATATTAGTGTAGTACCTGAATTGGGGTGATACATGCCTTAGAATAAAAAAGGCAAGCCATGTGGCTTGTGTTAAGCCATAGGTTAAGTCCACCCACTTGTATCTTGGGAAGTGCAAATACAGTAAGACACAAGAAAGAGCCATAGTAGAGGTAAGTTAGGCCTGTACTTGCCCAAAGAAACAACTGTCAAAAAACAAACAGGAAGAGCATGAAAATATCCACACTTCACCAGGCAAAAAATCCATAGGTGAAGCCTGTGGGAAATATGCTGTTCCCAGCTCCCTTCAGACTCATCAGTGGGACACCTAAGTGTACCAACTAATACATGCTGCTTCCAGTGTTATTGGATGCTTGGCCAACTTTTTTTGCATAAATAATCTTTGAGCTTCAAGCTATTGCAGAGAGTGTAATGTTTTCTTACCATGGTACACTCTCCTCAGAGTCCATGCAGCTACAGTAGCTGAAACTTTCAGGTAGTCACCTGCATCAAAGCTATGTTCAGGAGATGTAGTAGTTTAACCTGAAGATTTCAATAACCTGTAGATTTCAATTTCAATAAATATGGAGATAAAGGGTGAAATAACTGTAGCGAGATCTGCATCTTAATGACAACAGTGCACATTTTACTGATCTTGTCATGATTTTGTAGTGAAGTCCATAGTATGGTAATTGACTGATTTTTCAACATAAATTCATTTTGGAAAGCATTGCCAAGATAATAGAAGAGAGATCTCCCATGTATCCACAAGGGAAGTTCTAGATCTTACATCTCATCTTTTCCAAGAGAAAAAGAACAGGTGCCCAAAGTTGTACAAAGATTTAAACGGAGTTCTGACAAGAGGAAGAGAACTCATTAGAGAAGAGTGTTTGGCAAGAAAAAGTCTTCAAGATAAAATCTTCCACAAGAAATCCATAGACAAGTATCACAGAGAAACTCGGATTTTCAAATTTAGACAAACCCCAGAAAGCCCAGCCATCTTTCTTTGTCTTTAATCTTTCAACTGCTTTCCGCTGCTAGCCTAGGCAATACATACAAGAGCTAAACTGGGTGCTGCTTAGATACTGTGCCAGTCTCCCTTGATGACTCCACTCACAAAACGTGTACACAGAGAGACCATTTCAGTGTTATTGTAAAATTAGGGTAGAATGTCTCTGGAAAAACCCTTCCCACCAAAAGTATGCATACCAAATACACTAAAGAAACAATAGGAAAATATTGGCACAGAACAGTGTTTCTACAAGAAGACTGCAAATTTTAAGTGTGGTTGGGGGGTGGGAGGGAAGTTCCAAATACAAAATAACTGCCTATAAATCAAAACTATTCATGCACTTCAGCACTCTGAAGATTAATACACACTTGTGAGTGTTCTAGTTTGCTGGGGGGCTGTAAAGCACAGTAGATAGGATACCACAGATGCAACTGCAAGCAGTGAACTGTTTCACATAGCCTTAAATGACAGGGAGCCTTTTATTCTAACTACTGCACCTGGATTCCAGCCAATACCCCAATGAAACGTATAATTGGATAACTGTAGGTTATAGCATTAGTAGCATTCAAGTGCCTCTATTCTATTTAAAAAGGAAACAGTTTTATGACCTTTAAATCTCACTACAAACAAAAGAGCAATTATTTCTCAATGAATACATCTGTTGAAAATTATGTAAAAAAAAGAAAAAATCAGTTATTATTTTTCCTTGATTTCAGAAACCTTCCTAATTTAACAACTTTCCAAGTATCTGCCAAACCACCTTGTCTTCTTTGTCTACCCTTCAAACTGTGAGATGCCCAGACATGAGGCTCTTTTTTGGCTGGTGGGATCACTCTTGAAAGCATTTACAGTGTACAGTGCACCTGAAAAGCAAGAGAGAAAGACCTAGGCTAAGGCCTTTCTAAGAGGCATAACAAAAGGAAGAGCTGCACTCATATTATTTGCTGATATTTTATCTAGAAAATAGGGGTCTTTAATAAAATTTTAAAATTCCTATCAATACTGAAATTACAGAACTGTAGTGGCAAATTATAGCCTCCCACCTACCCTCCCTGATTTAGAGGTAAAATTGCACCCTTTTTAGCACATGAATTACTGGCATTCTTTTTCGCACTTCCAGACTAGTCTTTGCTACTCTGATGACATGCTTAAGCAGCCCTTTCCCCTCTGATCTATGCAGCAGATAATTTCTGCACAGCCTGTTTTCACTCTCTGCTCAGCATGTCCACTGACTCTGCAGGAGTTCTGCTTGGGAAGCGAGGGAAAGCATGCACTACAGCACTACAGCCCCACAGAGTGGATACCAGCCATCATCTGGCTTGGAAAAAGCATTTGGCTTAAAATTTCTGTGGGGCATTTTACCCTCCTCTTTTTCATTTCTTTTTAGGATGAAGCTGGAAGTTTTTCACCCCTTGATAGAATTACTTCAATCTAAACTTTAATTCTGGACATATAAGAATAACTTCTCTCCTTTTATCATTGTCGACTATAGTCAACGAACTTTTTTTTTTATATCAGGATATTTAGTCTACCACTCTCCTTTGAAATGAAAAAGATCTTTAACTGCTCTATATCTGCATAATAACTATAAAGCTGGACTGAAATCCTTGTACCATTACAGTAAACTGAAATCAACACTTTTAATCATCTGACTCAAATCTATGTTTTTATAGTACCCATTTTACGTGATATGTATTAAATTAATATATATAATTTATATATACTTTTATATATATATACAGACATGAGGTTAATGAAAATGATTGAATCACCCTTATTTTCTACTTTCAGAAGAAAACATTATAGAGTTTGGAATTTTAAAGAGCAAATCATGCAGCATCAAAACATGCCCCCTAAAGTAAATCAGTATCACAGCTGAGCACCGTCCACCATGAACACCAGCACTATATGTATATTATTGGGGAGTCTCAGTGACAATGGCAGAATGGCTTGGTCATATATTGCTCAGCAAATAGATGCAAGCACACCAAAATATCCTCTTCACGGGTATGTTGCTTTTATCGTTATTAAATTTTTGGAACAAAATTATCCACCTTGTGCTGTAAAAAAACAAGATAAGGAAGATAAGGAAGTTAAGATAAGGAGCACAAAACAGCATAAATCTATGAGCACACATTACATTTCTTATTCCTCAAGTTATCCTCAGGAAAACTTCAAAAATCAATCCTGTTCTCTGCTGTGTTTTGGGATGAACGGAGCTAGGGAAGACTGTAAAGAAGCTAGTTATCAGACTCTTTCATCAAATAAAACTTACACTGAATAAAGTTATATATTTTGGGAAACCTGTGTTCCAAATCCTGAGTTAGACTGCAAACAAAAATTCGTTTAAATATCTTAATCATCACTGCTGCATTATTCCCCGAGGAGAAGCTGCCGCATTCCAGTGCAGCTGGAATTCAAGCGGCTAGCCGATGGAGGGGTTATTGCAGGTCACAACTGTGAGACACTGAAAAAACAAAGAAAAATCCATGAAACCTCCTGGGCTCAACTTTTATTTTACCCTGACATTGCTGATGCTTCAGCAAATGACCTTGTCAGTATATTTTATACAATTTCTCTGTTATTGTATACCTTATAACAGTACCCATGTTTTACCATATATTTTTATCTCCTACACTTTTGCTTAAAACTGATAACTAAAAGAAGGGTTTGAACTTTTATTTCACCTGAAACCTCAAGCAAGAAATAAAATCTTCTCACAGATCCTGTTATTTCATATAATGAAGTAGAAAACAAGCGCAAATAAATATTAGACCACTAATTTTGGACAGTCTCTGAGACCCTCTGTGCCTTTGGAGTAACATTTTGTGAGCACTAGGTCCCTTCAGTTGGCAGTGCAGGATGCTCAGCACTTTCCAAGACCTGAAGTGAAGTAACAAGAGTTCCCGTTGGAATATACCATTTAAGTCAATAATGATTCAACTTACTGCTTATCCCTGAAATGCCACATGTGAATAAAGGGTTGTATTCATGGCTTGGGGAATGTTATAAGGCTTAGTCAGTGAACAGTGCTAGAAAAATCTTTCTCATAACAGTGAGATATTTAAGAATACAAAATACACCAGGAAAGTAAGAATTAATTAGTATTTCTCTTCATATATGTTGTAGATATTTTACATATAATCTTCAAACAGAACATAGTTTTTTTCCAAAACTACCCAAGCACCTGAACACTGTTTTTGAGAAGGACTCTGTAAAACACAAATTCCATAGGAAAGTTATTGGACTGTGGAAAGTTCACAGTGGAGCCAGTGGACAGTCCTACAGGACTATCACACAGGCACAGAAAATAGTCTTGAAAAACTTGTTGGTATTGCTTTGATTATATTGATAGTAAAGAGATTATGACACAGGCTTAAAATGTTTAAGGAAGATAAGGAATACATCTAGGTGAGATTTGTAAAGCTCCATGAGATGTGCTTACAGCAATCCTGTGCAGAGGAACAGGGCTATGCAGAACGCCCAGTATCCAGGGGTGTGTTGTTGTTGCAGAGCAAGTTAAAATATTAGAAAACAAAACAATATATAGCAGTTGCTTGTGACAAATATAATGCTCCATTGAAGTTTAATTCAAAGAAAGCAGGTTAGATTCGGATCTCTGTTACATCCACACAATTACAACTTCCTACAAGAATGTACATCCACTCAGACTGGCAACTCTGTGAGATTAAAATCTCAAAACGTTCATTAATTTGAACACTCAGATTAATTTAAGTAAACCCTATGCTGTAACGCAGCCATTGTATCGTTAATGTTCTGTCCATATATATTTTCTCATTGAATGTTAAATGGCTAGTATAATATCAGAGAAAGAATTTGTCTTTTTAGTTTGTGTCAAGTGAGAGCTTGTCAATGGGAAAATCTATTCAGTTATCATTCCTAGAGTTATCTCTTCCGCCTCAAAAAAACACAACCAACCAACCAACCAACTTAAAAGAGATTCATTTTTTTTGTCTTCTTACTCTGACACTACAATGCATGAAACAAAAAACTAACCATCAGCTCAGTAAATAAGTAGAAAAGACTTATAGTGCATTTGTATTCTTACCTCAAACACAAACCAGCTGTATTACCCTCTCTCCAGGCAGCCATTACTGTAAGTTTTCACAATCCAATAACTGCCAGAGCCATCTTCTGAACTCCTTCACCTTTATCCACACCAAGCTTTCATAGAATCATAGGATCATAGAATAGTAAGGGTTGGAAAGGACCTCAAGCTGTGATCTGTCGTAGCTCAGTTTTATTTCCTAGAGAGTAAGACTGTTTGCTACATGGTTACACTCTGCAGGATGAAGAACTGGACGCAGCTGAGCAGAGGGGCATTGATGATGTGATCCAGCAGAGGGCTTGTGCAACTCTTTACCCTCAGTCAAACCAGCAACCCAGCAGAAAGCCCCAGGACAGAAAACTGGGTACATATCCAGGCTCTTCATTGAGTCAGGGCTCAGCAGTCAGAGAGGTTCTGAGCTCCAGCAAACTACACTGGGATAACAGAGGCCAGGCTTTGCATAACTTCATGAAAAAAGGGAGATTGTGTGTAAAGGAAGAAAAATGAAATTACTATCTGCATTTCACATCTTCTCTAACAAAATCCCATCTGTAGAAACTGAACTTTGCACGCCTTTGTTCATGAAAAATGCAAAATAAGACATGCATGCTAAACAAATGTGTATGTACATTTATTTGATAGAACACTTTTGAGAAATTTAATGAAATGCAATAATTTATTTTGAAATTAAACTGCAACAATATATAATAATGATGTAACAATTATCTCTTAAGAATAAGCTCACCGAACAGTTTTCAATGATGATAATTCATTCACTTCAAGTTGTCTGAAATGATACTGTATCAGGGTAATATCACTGATGGAGACTTAGCCACACTTTCAAAAACACAGTCGTGTGAAGAAGTGTATGGTCACTCTCCCGTCAGCTTTCCATCTTCATATCATCTGTAAAAAAAGAAAAGAAGTATATGCTGACCTGCTGCAAGCACAATATTATTTGCAAGAGGAATAAGCACAACAACAGTTTGTGATACAACTTCTACTTAAAACTTAATATAGCCCCCTCCCCCCAAAAAAAAGAGCTGGAAACAATTACCAATTGGCTCATACAACTGAGAAATAATAGCCTTTTCATATCTGTATGTGGGTAAATCTGGCTTCTGTTTATCTAAGTAAACATCACTTATATTGACATGCATATCACCCTGATGTGGATAACTGCTTCTTTCAAGAAACAGGAATTATTTATCTCTGAAGCAATATGAGTTTCCCTCAGATATAGATCCACAGGTATATACACGTATTATATTAATAATTATGCTTGCGTTAAAATATGAAATGTCCTACAAGAGATCTATATCACAGACTACAGTACCATAATGACTGCAAAACCAAAATTCTGCTAAATCATTTTCACACATTGTTTTGCCTGCTTACACAGCATTACACAGAGTTTAAACCATGTGCAGCAGGCCAGAAAATCAAACTATTTACAGATCATGCATACATGTTTAAATGCCCTTTAGAATTAAGGCCATAACAAAACTCAACTGTGTAAATGTCTCATAACAAAGCTCAACTAAGTAAATGACTCTTAAAAATTAAAATAAACCTTACACATCTCACACCTTCATCTGCAGATATATTTGCCTTAAATGGGACTCCACTGGGAGCTAACATAATTAGCACATGTAATAATGTCTGAACTAACCACCAGCTTACCTATAGAATATTATTAGGCCGCTTTACAAATTTGATAAATTAATTCCATGGAAAGGTGTTGGCTCTTCTGGTTTATGCTATATACTTTGTTGTAAGCACTACATTGACAAAAATTGTAAGAATGGGCTGCTGTCTATTTAAATGCTAATTTTAATGTATGCTTTAGCATTAGAGCAATATTAATGTATTACAATAAATCTGAATATAATTAATTTAAATTTAAACTTAAACTTCACAATAATTTCAAAATATTTAGCACTAATGTAAAAAACACAAGCCTCTGAAGCAGGTTTTATTTTGCACTTGTTTCTAAAGATTACCTGTTCATACCATTTTTAAAAATCAGATACTGACACAAAGACTCAAAGACTGAGGAGATGATGATATCTGAAATTACATAGTTAGTTTTGGTTTTTGGTTTTTAGTAAAAATGAAAAGATTTAGAGACTTGAAAATTCAGAACACTTATACCCTCACCTCTAAACAAATATTCTTGGTAAGCAAAATAACCATAAACCTAAGATGCTTATTAACCATACAGATTTGAGGTGTGTATGGTTGAATATTATTCAGCATCTACTGGAAATAGCTAATTGAAACACCCCATTGCATTGCTGTGACACAACACATGATTATGACTCAATGATATTTAAATTATTACATGATTAACATTAACATATTCACTTTAAAGACTTTTACCATGAGATGTTGTCATGGTTTCCCACATGGAAATTTACTTAATAGCTGAAATCTCCTTTCTCTCTTGTACAACAAAATTCCCCATAGGTGTAAACGGTTACGTAATCCTTTCACTACATAGTGGCTACAGTTTTTTGCTTGATTTATCACATCCCATCTTAAAATGTATTAATAAACAGCAATGGTAGTTGGATCTGAGTCACACTTGACTCCGACTGTGACTTGACTACATCTGTTCAGACTAAAGAAGTACTTAAACTCATGTGAAGCCAGCAAGTTAAACTTGAGTTTTTCTTACTGTTGGTTGACAAAGATCGCTAGCAATGTAGTATGCAGTCATGTTACTTCTGCATGAGATCAGGTTGCCCCAGCAGAGGTGGTTCTCTGTGGTGTTCCCCATCACCACCACTGACACCCCACTCTGCCCTGGGGCAGACCACTTCCCTCATCTCCTGCTCTGCCCGTCTGACACTTGCATTTACTTGAAGAACAAAGCTAGCATGTGAAGGTAGCTGAAAACTAACCTACTAGAATAAAGAAACCTGAACAACCCCAACCTCTTCTACAGGGATTGTATTTCTATTTTACTTCTATTACAGCATTGGTCTAAATCTCATACTGGGCAAATACGGCAGGTGAGTCTGGATATCAAGTTTGTCTGGCAGTATAAAACCAGCAATAAGCCTTCTTGCTTTCTAGTAAGTGTAATCACTTTGAAAATATATTAACATTCCCTTCACTGAAGAAAGGTTAAGTGCAAGCAAGCAAAGAAACAGCTGTGATCATAATCAAGAAATTATAACATAGTAAAGAGGTAGTAGGATGTTCTTCTAAATTACAGATGAATGTAAAAAAATGTTAATCCAAATTCAGAATAGATTACCAGATAACAAAGCCCTATCTTGAGAAACTGAACAAAATTAACTGATTTCTTGTACAATTAAACTATTGCACTTTAACCACAAAAAACTTCACACTGCCACAACTTTCCTGAGAGAAATGAAAGTTGTAGAGGCACGTGTCTAAAATCTGCTTATTTGAACAGTCTGGTTTCCAGAAAGAGAATTGGTCTTAGGCTAAAAATCTAAATGTAGATTTAGATTAAACTATATATTTAGATTACACTATATTTAGATTACACTTAAATTACATTTAAATAAAGGACATAAAAAATAGAGGCATTTCCAAAATCTTTTTATAATAGCCTATAGAGTGATTTTTTTATTATTATTATTACCCCTCCAGTTACAGCTGTTTATTTTACTGAACTAAAAGTAATTTATAGGAATTTTGCAGTATTTATTCATTTTGGTATCTTCTATGTGTAATTTTGAACTACTGAAAGCGATTTATTATTTTTAATATAACTAGGTCATGTTTATGTCTACAAAGTTTATTGAGTTTACTTTATTAAAAACATTAAAGAAATACTTGGATTTATGTGTGAAATGTTATACTAACTGCTGGGAGAAAATTTGCTTTGCACAGAACAGTGAACGTGACTTTTTAGTACCAAAAAGATAATCCATATGTGTTGTCGACACTGTTTTCCAGTTGACAGAATTAATCAACATCAGTTATATTTCATGAGAGTCCTAGTCTTATAGTCACTTATGTCAGGGCAAGAATTTTATTAAATATTCTGTTATTTTGTGTGTATTACTTTTGGCACAGCTTTATAAAAGTACATCCTTGCCCCACCATAATAATCACTGTGTATTGGTGCATACCTTTGGTGAGAACCTGCTTGGGTTTTTCCATCATAATCAAAAGCCTATTCTAAAGGGTCATTAAGAGTCTCACCTCCTTTGGTTTGCAGTGGTATGCAGAGAATGTCAGCCTCTGTGGATGCCTCATTGTTCGTGCTGATGCAATATAATGGTTCGTCCAAGAAAGAAGGTTTCTTCAACCTTTTTGTGTTGAATGCTCTTGACATAAAGTAACCTTCAGTAATGCTCTTATCTTCCATCTTCTGTAAACCTTCTAGGTCAGCAGGTTCCTCTGTTTGGGCCAGTGAATCCTTTGATAAGTGTCTATCAACCAATGCTTTGCTGATATAGCAGCCAGGGATTTCACTCTCTGCATTAACACATAAGCTTTTGTCTTCCAGTCCAGTCTTTTCCTGAGCTGTTAACATCCCTACAATATGGTCTTCAACTAACATTTTGGAAAGAGTAGATGTGGAGTGAAGAGTGGAGTTTTGACTTGTGTAACAGGGGGGACTTAATCCAAAAGAAAGAGATTCCTGAGACTTTGGCATGGTAACGTTGCTTATTGTTCTCGGAGCCTGTATACATTCTTCCAGAAGGGTCTTAAGCTGCTCTTCAGAGAGGCCCATTTGTTCTTCAGTCTGAAAAAAAACAAAAGGGCAAGAATTTCTTCTGTCAAAATATAATTAATGAAAAGCAGTGCCATAAAACAGTTTGAAAGATACAAAAGCACTGGCAGAACTCTTAAAATGATATAAATATTTTTCATTTCAAACTGAATTTAAATATGTCTTTATATAATTATTTATGTAACAACTTCAGTAAGTTCTAGATAGACTAGGTGCTGAAAGTTAGGAAAGAAGTCTGATGTCCACAAGGCACTGAGAAGGCCTTTGATTTTGCTTAGTCTTCCACTAGATATCACTCGTTTAAATTACCAAATCATGTACTTTTTCTTATAACTTGATTTCTAATGTATACACACACACACATGCTTTAAGATTTTAGATACTGAAAGCAAACCACCACATAGCTAAAAGACTTTTGGCTGTTTGGGCAATGCAACTAGGGTCAAAAATGGTTTTGGACAGCACCCTACCATAAGGATTGTCACACACTGACTGAAGTATTCCCCGCTGCCCACTGTAAAAACGCAACATAGCCTTGTTCAACCGTTGACAGAAAGCACATCAGTTGCTCAGGATCTACCATGTCATGTATGTCCCAAGGCACGTGACAGAAGAAAGCCCCATCTTCTGTACACCAGTTTTACTGCTTTCAAGAAGTTGTCACTGTTTGGATAGCTCGCAGATGCGTCTCTTCCAGTCAATTTCTCATTCAGACGGTGGCACACTCCCATCATTTTTATCAAGCAGGTTTCCTTTACTGTACATTTTTTTAAATTTGATATTAAAGATAATGACTAATATTAGCTGGTAGTGGTGAAGAATAGCAAAGGATGCCTTGCCTGGAGAGGTTTGCAATGGGCATTACTTCTAGCCTGTACAGTCCTTAATGCTTCTTGGAAATAGAGAAGCACAATACTCCCTGACAATTTAAAGATTGCAATGAAAAGTACAAGACATACTTTAGATATTCATAATACATTTGCCTATGAAATATGAGATAAAATACAATTATGTGTATTACAAATGTTACAGACATATTAAATGGGAAAAGATGCTTTCTACAATCAAAAACTCAGTTTTACCAAACATCCAAGAGACAAAAGATCAGCTGACAAGCTGATGAACTCTAAGGCTGCAGTGATTTATATCAAACAATGATTTATTCACTGTGTAATGACTGTTACACAGACGTGACTTTTACACTACGCTAGAGCATGAAGCCACTATCATCTCAAAAAAAAGATCAATATCAGATCTAGCTAATGTTTTTTACCCTGATCCAACTACCTGAGTGATATGACATTATTTCATGCATATGACATGATGAGATTGTAGCCAACGTAGCACAGCATGTATGATTTATGCCTAAAAACTGGTTATTCATGACCGTGAATAGGGACAGTTCTCAGTGAGGAAAAAAAAGTATTTCTTTGTAAACTTGCTGTGACTATTAAAAATTACAAGGTGACACTACAAAGTGAACAAGAAAGACATTTTAAGTTACTTTCAGCCACTATTCTGTGCTTACATGTTCAAACATTAAGAATAGCTAATAACTGTTACTATAGACTGATTACAGTTCAGGCACTAGCTGATGTTCTTAAACTCTGTTTTATAGATTTATTGAACCCACAAAAGTCTTTTTCTGCACACACTTTTTCCTCCCAAAGACACTCTGAATTCACTTCCTACACATACAAAAGAAGACAACTGCATCAAAGAAAATGAGATGTTAAGGCTTTAAACAAACACACCAAAACAAACCAAAACTATCATCAACAGACTATCATATGTAGAGAGCTGTATTTAGATGAAAATTAAATGAGGTAATTATATTGAGATTCAGCTAATATTGGTATCAATCAATATACTTTTGATAATATAACAAATCAAATCACAGCCTTAAACACTTATTTAAATAACAAAAAAAAACCAATATGACCTCTTCTAATTTCTCTTTTGTTTTTAAATTTCAATCCTAGTGCAGAAAACAGTGATCAAAAACAAGTCAGAGAGGGGAAAACAATTAGTAGCAAAACACATGACAAAGAGAAAATGAAACATGGAAGTTTTCAAATTTCCACTCTCCGTCCAATTTACGAGACCCTGCTCAATTTCTTACATTTCTTCAAGAAGTATTTTAACTTGCGGGACAATGTCTGTCTATAGTCACTCATAGAATGAACTAACTATAAGAAACAAGATGCATTCGCTCAGGCAGAGCACCACAGCAACATAGGTTAGACCACTACTGAAAGCACAGCTGCATCTAGAGTATATCCACAGAGCAGAATATCATGCTACATAAACATAACTAAATTTGTATCACAGAAGATTTTTCACATCTGGAAACCCACATGGATTCACACATGGTTTTGAGTGTGTGGTTGTATAATAACATATTTCAAAGCTCTTGGCCAAGATCATTTAGAGCTAAGTTTGTGTTAATGACAGGGCAATTCACTCACAGCAGAAAATAATTCTGCATCTGGAGTAAATGAATGAGTACAAAACGAAAACAGTGAGGAAGATCATCTTTGTCCTGCCTTTCTTTTGTAGTTTTATTTTCCCCATCCCCATTTATCTGCAGTCTACTTTTCCTTGTCCAAATTTAATTTTTTTCTTTTTTTCCCGTCAGGAAAATCATATGGCTCGTATTGACAATTAGTCCATATATTACCTTGATTATTACCAGAGAGCTAAGTAGGGAGATTTAGAGCCTAAGGCATATGGAGAGGGAAATGAGTATAACATCTATAGAGTGAAAAGTAAGTTTTGGTAACTTGTGGGCTTGTTTTCTTTCAGACTGGTAGGCCTGCAGGCAAAGCAGACAGTGTAAAACATTACTTACTTTTCTTCTTTCTTTACCTCTTCCTCCCTTTGGTTTGTTTTGTAAGACAGGATTGCAAGGATGCAAAGATACAGAAATAAAAATCATTTAACATAGCTCTCAAAAAATACATTTTAAAATACTAAATGCTCACTGTTCACAAGTTTTTTGTGCCACAGTCATTTTAGGGTTAAGGAAAAAATACAGTAGAGAAGATAACAGCTCTTAAATAACCATCAGTCATCCACTCATCAGTGAAAAATCTACCTTGAAATGAAAGAAGAAAGGCTGGTGTTGAAATCAGAATACTAAATTTAGGGAAACATGTAATACCCTAAGGAGAGACACCTCGCACCTAAATGAGCATTTGAATTCATGGGTTTGCATAATGCAGCAACTGTATGAGGAGTTTGCAAAGTACACTTTTGCACACACCAAAATAAATCATTTCACAACTAACTGTACTAATTTAGAGTCATAACACTTGGAATCAGCAACATAGTCTTAGGGAGACACTAGGTTCTACCTCTCCCAAGCTATCACTGCCCTTACTGTAAATAATTTACAACTCCTATACAGAAAAAAACCCTTCAAGATTGTTCTTTAAAAATACAAGGACATAAAATTAATGTAAATCAAAATGAAAAAACAGCCCACTAGACAAGGGAAAATGAGCTACCAGGTCTGGTTCCCATTAGAAATTGGAAAACCTTTTAATTGTTCTGGCTAATTTTTAATAGGACACTGAGTCCTATTCATTTTCTAGGCTTTTTACCGTTAATGATCCAAAAAACTAATTCCTAGCCAGGAGTTTAGGAGCCTGCTAATGACCTTTACTGTTTATGTGTGGCTAGTTTTCCACACACTTGTGGCCCTTCTCTGACTGAAGATTTCTTGTTCCTTGCTGAATTCATCAGTGACATGGGTCTATAGAAAAAACCTTACTGCATGTGGTAGGAATGCAAACTTGTAGTACACTGCAGACAGACCTGCTGTGACTACAGGCTTGCAAGTTCAAAGCTTTAGTCTTCTTTTCCACATCTATACAGTACTAGAAATAGACTTAACACTGAAAGGCCTTATCAAATTTTAGCATGGGGAGAAAGCTAATATGTCAGAATTATTTCTAATTATAGTAAATAACTGTAAAATGATACACAGAAAATGAATAAGCACTAGAAAGCCAAAACTATTTCAGGACTCATGTAGCTGGCATGTCTATAAACACCTAGATTTTGTTGCTTAATCTGAAAGTATTACAATCAACACTTCTCAAGATACTTTATTTGCTTGAAACAATTTACATTGATACTCAAATTTACTTAGATTTTTACTCGTGTGTAGGACTACAACAGTCAATTCTAAAGTAACTGATCTCTTCCTGACAAAAAGACTCTATTTTAAGCATATACTAATTTATTCAGACTACATGAGATTTTTTTACATATCAGCACAGGGAGATTTTGCAACTTCTAATTTTTTTCATGACTTATTAATAGTTTCTCAAACAGTTCTATTCTGCTTTGAAAAGGCAATCCTTGCCTTGTATTTCCACACTACTCAACTCAATATGCACTATCATTTCCAAGGTCTCACCTTTATGCATCACACCAAAGCAACATGAACTTCTCTATGAGCAACACTGATCAGTGTTATTATGGAATATTAATACACTGCATACAAAAACAGTCACATCGTGTTGTTGTGGAAGAGCTTTTTAAAATTTCCATAAGTTCTAGCAGCCCAAAGCTCTTTTGTACCCCAGAAGTCAGGACTGGTGTTCATAATGTTTAAATTGTGGCAATATGTCCTTAGAATACTGTTGTGATACAGTAGACAGCTAAGCACCATACAGCTGCTTGCTCACTGCCCACCCCCCCTGCCTCAGCGGGACAGGGGAAGAGAACAGGAAGATTAAAAGCAGTAAAACTTGCGTAGCTAGATAAAAATTGTTTAATAAGCAAAGGAGAAGGGAAAGAAAATAAAACAGGGGATGCAAAGGCAACCGCTCACCATTTCCTGTATGTAGACCAATGCCCAGCCAATTCCTCAGCAAAAGATGGGAACTTTATAGAACCCCTTCTTTTCCCTTTGTATTGCTGTGCATAGTGTTATATGGCAAGGAATATCTCTTCGGTTAGTTTGGGTCACCTGCCTCATTGTGTCCCCTCCCAGCCTGTTCCTCACCCCCGGTCTTTTCACTGGGAGGGCAGAGGAGAAACAGAGAAGGCTCTGACACTGCAAATGCTGTTTAGCAACAGCTAAAACATGGGTGTGTTATCAGTGTTGCTCTGGTCACAAATACAAAACCATACCAGCTGCTAGGAAGAAAATTAATTCCATCCCAGCCAGACTCAGTACAGAGAACCACACATCCACTTTTACAAGGAAATTCTTTAGTGTCCAGCACATCATGTTATGGCTTTCAGTGCTAGCTTGTTTGTTTTAAAAACACTGTGTTATGAGAAAGAGCTTAACAAATCTAGAAGAAAAATGTTAATCTTTCCCCTATAAGGCTATTTCAGAATGTAATGAGAGAAAATGTAACTAGAGTAAATCAAAAACATGCTTACCACTCAGAGAGCATGTTTCTGGATAGGGCAATAACATGTATCAACCTGATGGTGTTAAAAATTTAGACTGGAAGCTGAATAATGGATTCCAAAATTAACAGCTCCTTGTGCTATAATCAAGATTCACCATCTGATGGTCCTGTGCTTATACCTAGCTTGAGTATGTCTGCAGACTTCAGTACTATTTCAGGAAAGACTTCGATCTTTAACAAGAATGGGATTCCTGAACGGTAGGAGAAAATCTCCTGCCATTGCTCTTTTCCTCCTATTCTGCTCTTCTATTTCTTTTCTTCTGTTGGTGACATTTTACCTTTTCTCATTTGTTTCCACTGTTTCTGCTTCTATAGGGGCAGAGTAAAAAGGTCTGGTAGGCAATTTTCTGTAGCTGCTGCTGCTAAGAGCCAGACAGCAGAAAGGACAGAAAAAAAGGAGATTTGTGGGTGTCCGGTAACATCACTGTCTGAAAAGAAAATTTAGCTTGTAACATTATGAGACACCAGAATCACAACATCAAAGCCATTATCAGCCTCAAGGAATCATAAAAACTCCCTTTTAAAAAAAAGTAAATGTAAAAACTGTATACAATTTACATAAAACATAAAACATAAAATTGACTTCATTAATAAATTGGAAATAAAAACCCTAAAGTGTTTTTTTCCCCTTTCTCTGAGAAATTTTAGACAGAAATCAAAAGGGGATATGAGTTTATAAAATTTTGCTCTTATTTAGAGGAGCAAAGTAGGTGAAAATTGTGAAGAAGAGACATGGCAATTGCAGTAGCCCATTTCTTTTTTAAGATTGCCTACAGGTTATGCAAAAAAAAACAAATATGACAAGTTCTTGCAGGCAAAACTAATTCAAACACACATATTTTAGTCATTGCAAACAGGCGTAATACTTGTTTTTATCTTTCTCAAAAATATCCCCTCAATTGCTTGAGGTTTGAACGTGCAAATAATGAAAATCTGCTTTGTCAGATGTGCCACACTGAAGACTTTAGAAAGAGAAAGCAACAGCTTGCCAGACGAGACAGAAGTAGGGGAAAAAACAAAAAACAACCTAAAAAAGAAAAAGGAGGAAGCTAAAATATCTTTTGCAACCATCTTCTTCTCATTTGATGCCATAGACACTGAGACACTAAGCTGCATTACTCCCAGTTGCAAAGTTTGCATGGCACTACACTAGGATATAATGAAGAGATTCAGTGACTGTAAGTGTGAATTTTTTCTTGGAAGCATATTGAAATAATTAAATAAATTTTAAATAGCCAAACCCCTTTATTTCTGAACTGCTACAAGTTGTACTTTTTATCCTTCATTTTCTGAAGCTAACTTCAATTTTAGCTTCATTTCATGGTAGCAGCGGGGCACAAATTTCTAATAAGCAGGTATCAACAAAGAAAGATATTTTATTCAGTATCTTTCATAAAACAAAAGGTAAGAACTACAATTCTGAGTAAAAATACATTAAACTGTGTAATTAAATGTGCATAGAGTATATTTTCCTGGGTAAGGCAAAGAGGTACTGACTTGATGTACTGACGTATTTAATGGAAAATAATCATATCCTAGTAGCCACTAAACAAAAAGTCAACTATTCTTCAGAAAAATAATTAACAAGTTTAAGAATTTTAAAAGCTGCATAAATCGTGATGTAAACTCCTCTTTATTTAAAAACTGAACTGTGATAAAAATCTCTGATTTAAATAACTTTGAATTTAAAAATCCATCTACCCCAAGGTTGTCAACAGATGTTTTGCAAGAATTCAGCTCTCCTGACTTCAGATTAGTTCAATGTTTAGCTCATCTATTGCATCTGTAGCAAGAGAAAGAAAAAAAAAAAAAAGGCATTTTTCTATATATGAGTCACTACAATTTTTTCTGTCATTTCTAAAATTTTTCTCAACAAATAGATAGCTCCCTAGTTTTACGGCATTTGATTTCATACACTTTCAAGTATTCTGAGGCTAGAAAGCAAGCTGGTTTTAATTGAGCACACTGAATGTGTGAGAAAACATAAGACACAAATTCCTGAGCTGGTATTTACAATCCATCATTCCGAATACGACTTTCATTTTTTAGCCTCTACTGAAGAAGCAGAACTTCTGCAATCTAGGCTATTTAGCATTCAGGAACATTTTCCTAAGCATCCTTTTTTGTGTTTTTAACTGTTTGATATTAAGCACTTAACAGATTTAATTCCATAGGAATCTCTTCCTTGAATATTATTAAGTTGTGGCTTTAATTTTCAGCAAAGCCAATAGAGTAGACAAAAATGCCTTGATGTGGTTGCAGCTGTTTTCTGTTACAAAAACCACTTATTTCAATTTTCTTTTTGTTATGTTGGCTTATATTTTTCCAAGAAATAGATACAGTGTACCAGAAGGGTACACTAAGGGTACATAAGTATCTTCTCATAGCAATTTTAAAACTCTAAGTATCTTGAGATTTTAAGAATACTTGCAGGTTTATAATCCATTCAGGGAACAGAAAGCATAAATAGCAATAAAAGTAAGGGCATAGAGATTTGTTTCTTCATAATGTAAGAAACCTCACTTCAAGTGCTAAAACACCAATAAAACTGACAAAATGCCTCCATCAAATAAGAAGGAAAACAGACAGGCTGAAGACACGTGATCTACATGACCTATGTAGTTTAGTCTCAACTGAAATCAAGGACTGGCCCAAGGAGCAGTAGGACACAAAGACTCAAAAGCAACTATGAACAGAGGCTTAAAAAAAGGACAAAATGAAAGTTTCATGAATTCTAGGAGTGTAGACTATATTCCTGATATTTTTAGGGATATCTTTTAAACTGATTCTTCTTGATTGGCCCTGTGCATCAATAGCAACAGGCAGCTCTGATACTGATATCTGTACACTGTATATATGCATATGGTAAAACTGACCTGTGATAAATATTTTGGAAACAGAAATATTCTCTCCCAATAGTAGAAGTATGATATGAAAGAAGTCCCGCTATATGTAGAATAACAAAATGCAGAAACCCACGGTGTTCTCTAGTGCAGTAACATAGGTAGTGTAAAATCTCAATTATCCAAGGAAAAAAGCAGTTTCTTTTAGAAATGTGGTTTTCTCACAGAGTTTTTTGACTCTGCATTAAATACAGATTATAGTACTCCTTCTTTATTTCACATTCATGACACCTAAATCAAGAGCCTCAGCCAAGTGCTAATAATGCTGACTGTAGTTCACAAGGTCCTCACATGTGGCAAAGACACCAGCACCTCAGACTGTAATTCAGCCCAGATAATATCTAAACACAGAAAATTTAGAATTTTGCTTATACATTACTGTTTGAAAACTGAAGCCTTTATGACAATACAATTTTCATTCTAAGCAAAAAGAGGATAAATAGGAAGTAGAGATCAATAATACAACAGAAATTTGGTAAATCACACAAGATCAGAAAAAGGTGTATGACACTAGTTTTCAGAAACTTGTTTCCAAGAAATATGTTGAAGAACAGAACTGTAAAGACACCTAGTTTCAAATAACAAATGTATCACGCTGGCTTAGCTTTCTCTGTCTTGTTACTGTAGTTAATCCCACAAACTCAGTAAAAGAGCATGTACAGTACTGCCCTGTATTGGCAAATGCAAGAACTCAAACATGGAGACCCATAACATCTCTCCAAGAATATGTGGCCTAGTAGATCCAAAACTGAAATTCTTTTCTTGTTTTGATCTTTCAATTGTTACAGTTTTAAATAAAGGCTTGGGGTTTTCTCCTTAATAGGAGCAAAGATCTTGGTGGAATTGTGGCACTAAAAAAATCTAGAGCTTTAACAGTACCAAAATTTACATAACTTACAGGAAAAAGAAAAAGACATTGGCAATAATTTTAATTATGTGAATTGAAAATAAGGAGTCCTACCTCACAATGGCAGGACTAGTAAGTCTCTTCAAGGAAAAAATCAAGTTCCCATTTACTGCTCATGAAAAGTTTCTGACCCTTTTGATTCACATCATGAATAATTACACTTAACTAAGGAACACCCCATCTAAAATCTATGAAATTGTCATTGCCTTTTAAGAGAAAAATTACCATACATGAGTACAGATAAATGCTTAAGGGTAGGGATAATTTTGCCACATCTCCGTCTCTGCTAATGAGAAGTCAGAGAGAGAACTAATACAGAATTTAATTTTCTTTTTGAGTTTGGTGGGCTTGTTGCCACAAGGCAAGCGCAAAGTTTTTATAGGGAACATCAAGTTGCAGCTGTGCTTGTCAATGTGGCATCTTTTTATGGAGTGCTAAAAAAAACACTTTTTAAACAGAGAATAATTTTTTCTTTTTCTTTTCTAAAGAATGGAAGGGTACTTTGAAATTAAATACCTGCCTATGGCTCTTCTATTTCCATTCAAAAGGAAAACCCAACAGCCTTTAGGAAAAACGTGATGAACAATATGCTCCAAAGGAAATATTTTATTTAGAGTTTCAAGCCTGCCTGCATCCATTCTTGATTGGAGATGGTGGTGGGTTGGGAGACATGGATCCTTTCATTAAGCACAAGAACAGGAATTAAACCTTGAAACATTCAAATCTACATTACCAGAAAGTTGAAATTTACCACAAAACAATAAAAAAAACCCTAAGACTGAGATAAAACAAGTGCTAGTCTATTTTACTTCATGTTTGACAGTGTTGGAGGTTTTTTTAAATAGAAATGCAAAATAAATTTTTCTTTGTCTAAAACTACAAAGATCCCTTCAGAAAGTCGAATTGTTAAAGTAAACCTTAGTTTTGATTGCTTATTAAAACCCTTATAGTTATTCCTCCGGCTTGTTTTACACATACAGTAAACATGCAACAGTATCAATGACCATGTTCCTGCTGGCATGGTAATTTTTTTATATAATTATAAAAAAAAATCCATGTATTTTATGTCCTTGGAAAACTAGAAACAGCATAAACATTGTAAGACCAGGTAGGAGAGCCAACCTCCTTTTTTTTTCTTTCCTGGGGTGATGAGGAAAACCCTCAGTTACTTTCTGCCGCCAAGTTTATAATTAAGCTCTCTAGGCCTTAGAAATGAAAACCCCTTTTAGGATCTTGTGTTGTTCTATTTTTGGTCACAGATTCTCATGTCCCAGAACAAAATAATCTTGAAAAGTTCTAACTGTTGAAGTTCATTGTTGTTATTATCCTGGTCCATGTGCTCAGAAACACAGGCCTCTGCATATAGATAAAAAGTGAGGAAGCTTTTACTCACTTTACAAAGACAGTAGGTTGATTTGACTATGAAAGCTACAAGCCTAGAGGTACATAACACAGCATTGCAGCATACAGTTTTCCATCCCTCCCCCTTACTCATTTCCTGGTAAACCCAGGCCTGGCACATAAGAGATGGCTACATGTTTGTAACTAGAAGCAAAGACGGTATTCAACAGGTCACACAGCCACACTGGGTAAGTTCCTATACTTACTCCTCAGGACCAAAGAGACTGCCACAAGCCAAGTGACAGATGTGCAGGAAACCAGGTAGCCCAAATAGCCCAAATACTAAGCATAAGCATACCAGCTTTCCTGCACCAGGGACAAAAAAAGAATTATGCTCATGTAGAAATCTAAAGGCTCTATAGAAAAGACTCAAAATCTAAAAAAATTATGCCTTGACAATATAGGAATATTTCAGTGCTTGAATTTTTCACCTGTTCACTGCAAAACATGCTCATATAGAAAATGTATTTTGGAATAACGGCTGTGTAAACACCAATTATAAAAAATTTTGCTTTTAGGAAAATTACTGCAATTCTAGAAACAACGAACAAATTACCAAAATGTAAAAGGTACAGTTGCACGTACCTCACAGAAAACTTCCTGGTTTGCAGTTAGAGACATACCATTGCTACAGGAATAGCCAAAATATATTCTTAAATAAAGTTTGGGACAATCACATTTATACTCAATGATGTACACCACTGCACAAAAAATGAAAAAGTCTCATATTCTTCCTAGTAAAAGACATGATAGTACCAAAAGACTAATTTCAAAAGAAAGTTATGTGAATTTATCATGCATTTGGAGTACAGGTGACTACCAGAGCTGGACGCTGTCTTTTGCCAACAAAGTCAAAGTTCACATGTCACTCATAAGATCTGAAAGATTAATTTACAAAAAGTCTGTGTGATCACATTACAAGGTCAATAGCTTAAACACAAAGCACTATGCATCCCAGTTGCTTAGAACTTTCTCTACTGCACATTGGAATGTTTTTTGCCCGGTTGGTTTGGTATAATAAAAAGCACCCAAAGTTCACAGCTGTGTTTCTGACGAATTAATGATGACATTGTTGGTTTTAGAGGACACTAAACTACTCTCAGTTATGTGGAATCACAGCTACTGAATCAGTAGGCAATGACACAGTCAAGTGTTTTGTGTGTTTCTTCCAGGCAGTTAGCAGAAAGCTGCTTATTCATTAGACTAATTCAGATAGAGAGCTCCTGTTGAAACACATTGAGAAAAGATCACATTTTTCGAAACGAAAAGTAGAAGCTATGGGGGGGATGATAAGTGTTTAAAAGTCATACATTCTTTAACCAAGGACATTCACTGCTTAGGTTAACATGCTCTCTCAGTAAGCTTATTACTATTTCAAACTTTCACAGGAGTTTCAGGATAGATGGGCAAATTACTCAAATTACTTAAATGTAAGAAGGATCTGATGAAACACAGTTCATTAAGCTAAGACAAGTATAAAAGTTCATAGAAAGATATACACCCCTGAAAACAAACTTTAGCAGCACTTTCTAGCATTATTGTACTGAATAAGATGTGGTAAGAGCATACTAGAAGAGATGGAAGTTCTAAGTATCTGACTTTTTTAATGCTAATGACAATAATAAAAACATACATAAATATCTAACCTGTTTTTGTTAGAGACAAAAATCCATATAAATACCAAGACTGGATACAGCTGTAACCTGGAAGGATGATGCTATGGAGTAGTATAGCCTCTGCATTGTGGTCATGCGTGTGTTTACCAGCCTAGCTGGCACAATTTGAGAGCTATATCTAACTGCTAAAATAAAGGTTTTTTTAATTAAGAAAGATGCACCATGGTTCTGAGCCACACGATGATGTTTAATCCTATTCAGAGACATCAGAAATCCATTCCTTGTGGAATTTTAAAACTGAACTGTGGATCCCTCTGGTCTGTCGGGCAGGAGAGACAAACGACTTGTTCTTGTCTTGTGGAATCTGTTCATGCATGTATCCCCTTAGAGTACTAAGCTTCAGGATTTCTTTTAATGCACCTGATGCAGTCGATGCTTTACTTTATGCATTACTGGAACTGTATTCCTTATATGGGTCATTCCTTTGTAATTTCATGTGAGCCAGTTTAATATTGGCGAGTGGGAACAATAGGTTTTAAGTTCCCATATTAAAAAGCCAGAGAGAGTAACAAGGGGAAGGACATGACACAGCTATTTCTGTATTTTATCCTCAAGTCACTCTTGTGAAAGAGGATTAAGGCACTTCAGGCTCTCTATTCAGAGCTGGATGTGCTAAGTACAAGGTCACAACATCTTGCACCCTTTCAGACATGGTCTCTTTGGCTTGGCTTTCCTCACAAAATAGAGCCTCGTTTCAATGACAGACACAAATAGTACTGCACTGAATCTATTCTACAGTTTATTGAGGATATATGGTTTTCTTTTAGAAGATAACAGATGTAGTTTGAAACAGCAGGCTTACAAAGAACTAAATTTAGTCCTACCATTGACAGACAAATGTTTGAACCATCAGCTATATGGAGTAATTAGAAGAGCTTCCCCTTGTTTGAAACAAAGATGTTTCAAATGTGCCTAGCTTTACAAAGTTCTTCTAGGTTTTAGATCTTAAGAAGACAAAGGCACCTGGCTGGACCCCACACAAAATACCTAAGCTCCAGAAAGGGTTGGAGTCCAGACATGTTTGGGTTTTGGTTTGTTTTGGGTTTTTTTCCACTTACAAGTTAGCCTTAGGCTGTTCACAGCTCAGCAAACTGGCTGCTTCTAAACCGACATAATCCTCACCCTGAACTGCATAGAAAGCCCAGGAATTAACACACATTCACCCCATACAGATTTAACTGACTTGCCCAAAGTGGGAGGGGAAAGCGTTAGCTGAGCCACTGTACCCACCTTTCTCTCCTGATGTTCTTAGGACCTACTTGGTAGAAATTCACATCTCCTTTAAAAAACAAACAAACAAAAAGGCTCACTAATACAAAAGAAACAGTGATTTAAGTCTCCCTTGCTCACTTGATTTATATCTATATGTATGTGCAGTGAGATGAGGGTCTGCAAGTATGTACGCATCTATCCACCACGCACCCTAATGAATTAATTTAATCATTTACTGGCTACAGAAATAGTGAGGTGGGCACAGGAAGAGGCTGCAAATGAAAACAATAAAGAAGAATAAAGTATTAAGAATAAGTTTGTAAGTGAAATGGACGCATATAATGCAAATTCCTATTCTGCAGTGTTAGGTATTCAACTGTATAATTAAAAAAAACTTGCAGTATTTGACTGTAGGACATGCAGAGAAAATCTGGATCCCTGTATCTCCCAAAACCACAAAACAGACCCATATGTTCATGAAATAAACCATATGGAAAAGAAAAAAAATCCACCTTTTTTAAAACATCCAGGAATAACAAGAAGACAAAGAATTCTACAAGTCCAATGATGAGGAACTTAAGGTTTCTTTTTTCATGACACAGGAAAAAGGTTCATGCTGAAAACTTTAAAAGGTTACTCTGTGAGAAAAAAAAAAAAAAGGAAAAATCAAAAAAGGAGTGGTGGATATTTGTTAATACAAGAAATACAATGAGATAAGAAATAAAAGGACAGATTCACTTTTCCAAATGAAGACTCTCTACTTCCCATGAGCAGTACATGGTTGAGAGCTGTATCAGGAGAGAATCTTCTGGCTTTTGGACAGCCCCAAGGGCCAAGTACTCTACTGCCGACGCAAAAAGGGGGACGCTGTAACGAAGAGGGGAAAGAAAGTCTTGCCGTACTCCCAGCATTTACATCTACAGTATAAAGCCATGCCTGTCTGAAGTTAGAGCACTGCATGAAAGGTGTCAACAGATCTTGTGACAAGAACACTTTGAGAGTCAGGGAACTAATGAACCACCTTATTCAATCTCTTCTCCTAACGCAAAAGTGAAGCTGATCCTAAATTTAAAAAACATCTGTGCATATACTGAAGTTGCTGCAAATTAAACCAGGCATTTAACCTGCAATTTCAATTGCCACTAAAAGTTCTATATACAGTTTATATCATGTATGCAATAAAGACCAAAGATGCTGTATGCATAAAAGGGTAAATTGTTTACCATACAATTTCTATTCCTGCCTTTTCTGTGTAGCCGTTTATTGCAATTCAGTTTGTGGAGACCTCATAGCAGCCTTCCAGTATCTCAAGGGGGCCTATAGGGATGCTGGGGAGGGACTCTTCAGTAGGGACTGTAGTGATAGGACAAGGGGCAATGGGTTCAAACTTAAACAGGGGAAGTTTAGAATGGATATGAGGAAGAAATTCATTACTGTAAGGGTGGTGAGGCACTGGAATGGGTTGCCCAGGAAAGTTGTGAATGCTTCATCGCTGGCGGTGTTCAAGGCCAGGTTGGACATAGCCTTGGGTGGCATGGTTTAGTGGGAGGTATCCCTGCCCATGGCAGGGGGGTTGGAACTAGATGATCTTTCCAACCCTAACTATTCTATGATTCTATGATTTATCTGAAAAAAAATTTAAGTGACAATTTAAAAAATTTGTCCTAAATTATGTCCTTATTATGTCCTTAAAATGCTCCTATTAAAAAAGTGACAAAATTGTTCAAAAAGCTTGACTGAAGAGATTTGAGTATTCTTTCTTGCCATCACATAATAACACGGACAAGCTATGCAAAATTACACATGCCCAGAATAAGAATTCAGACCTAGAAATCACTTCACAAAATGCTATGTTTTTGTTCATACAAGTGATTACAAAATTGAGATTACAGCAAAAAAAATAGTTTGACAAAAGTAAGCAGAAAAGTCAATTAAGAGAAAAGTTCATTCTATATTTCTTCTGAAAACAGAAATTAGAATCAGTAGGACACCACAAGTGATTAAATTTTACATTATTTGAACATTGAAGCAAATATTTTATTGAAAGCCAAATAATGTTAAGATTAGTAAAAATTAACAGAAAGAGGAAAACATACTGATGAACAACAGCTAAAAATAAGAGGTCACATACATCATAAAAATGAAAGAATGTTTAATTCAACTTCCTTAATTATTACTGCTGTCATAAAATATTTCATATAATTTAGGACCATATACTTACACCATTATTTTATCTTCACTTACACCACACACAGAAAAATAACATAAGTGGACTACAGCCTATTCACCAGCACACATATTCTAAACTCTGCATATGCACTGACACAGTCTGTAATCACATCTGATTTGTTAGTGCAGTTTGGTGAATCCTTTATTGCTATTTAATCCTGACTGCTATATATCCTACAATTGCCAACTATCTACATAGCCCGTATTGCACAGAATGTCTGATACCATAAAAGTACAGAACTGTAGTTAAAATTACAGCATTACTAAACACACTAAAACCGTTCCTGAAGATGAGTGTCAAAGGTAGCTTTCTGAATGTAATTAGCTTGCATATTTCACAGTACTATCTGAAAATTACATTTTGAACATATGAACAATTCATGTGATAGAAAATACCACGAGGTAACGCCATGGCATATTGATATGTTCTTTGCACCTGCAAATTTCAGTATTCCTGTTATATAACTACAAGGAGCTTGAGCAGACCTACAGACAATACCCAGATGTGAGATCGGCCACCATAGTTTGACCTGCTCATCACGTCCCTTAACATCTACATATAAAAGAAATTCTTGTAAAGCAGTATTAAATACCTACTTATATTTCTCTGTGGGAGAGGATTTTTTCCTCGTAAAACACAAACCTTTAGGGTTCATACACATATATATATACACATATATACACAACATATATATATCTTTTAGCATTTTCACCTAAGGTATTTAAAAAAAATAAAAAAAGATAAACATATTTAGACAAAATTCCACCCTTACAATTTTCTGACAGGCATCTTATCCCAGGCTTGCCATAAGTCAAGGGTTACTATCATTAGATATTACCATGACATGACTGTAGAAACAAGACATGAAGGATGCTGTTCATATGCATAGTAAACAAAAGCCTCGTGTTCATGCTTTCAAAACATTTCCTCCCATTTAATAAACATTAATACTGGGCTTTTCTGCTTTCATTCAGCACGAAAAAGCCAAACAATATATTATGCCAAATAAAATAATTCAAAAGTATAAAAACCAGAGAAATACAAAAGTCATTTATTTCAAAGAAGCTAATTTAAATAGGTATCAAATATTTAGTCAGATTTCTTCAATGATACGAACACATTTTATCAGATGTATTACAGAATCACAGAATCATATCATAGTCGAGGTTGGAAAGGAGCTCTGGAGACTCTGTAGTCCAAACAGCATTCTCAAAGCAGAGTCAGCTAGAGTAGGTTGCTCATGGCTGTGTCGAGACAGGTTCTGACTCTTTGAGGATGGAGACTCCACAGCCTCTTGGCAACCTGTTCCAGTGTTCGATCACTTCTTAAAGGGGCCCAGGCACAGCTATAGATTGGGCAGAGAAGAGAGTCAGAGCAGCCCTGCGGAGAAGGACTTGGGGGTGTTGGTCGATGAGAAAATGAACATGAGCTGGCAGTGCGCGCTTGCAGCCCAGAAAGCCAACTGTATCCTGGGCTGCATCAAAAGGAGCGTGACCAGCAGGTTGAGGGAGGTGCTCCTGCCCCTTCTCTCTGCTCTCGTGAGACCTCAACTTGGAGTATTCTGTGCAGTTCTGGTGTTCTCAACATAAAAAGGACATGGAACCGTTGGAACAAGTCCAGAGGAGGGCCACGAGGATGATCAGGGGACTGGAGCACCTCCCGTATGATGACAGGCTGAGAATATTGGGGCTGTTCAGCCTGGAGAAGAGAAGGCTGCGTGGAGACCTCATAGCAGCCTTGAAATATCTGAAGGGGGCCTACAAGGATGCCTGGGAGGGACTTTTCATTAGGGACTGTAGTGACAGGACAAGGGGTGACGGGTTCAAACTTAAACAGGGGAAGTTTAGATTGGATATAGGGAAGAAAGTCTTTACTGTGAGGGTGGTGAGGCACTGGAATGGGTTGCCCAGGGAAGTTGTGAAATGCTTCATTGCTTGCAGTGTTCAAGGCAGGGTTGGACAGAGCCTTGGGTGGCATGGTTTAGTGGGAGGTGTCCCTGCCCATGGCAGGGGGTTTGGAACTAGATGATCTTAAGGTCCTTTCCAACCCTAACTATTCCATAATTCTATGATTCCATGATCTCTTCTATTCTGCAGGAAAAGATCTGAAAATAATGCTTTTGAAGCATGATTTGTGAGCTAGTTTTCACCAATTGCATTCTGATTCTAGTTAAACTACAATAAACTTGAAATATTTACAAAAGAGTGTCTGAAAAAAATTCACACAATGCCAGGAATTTAACACCCTTAATCAACACAAGATTTTAAATCTCTTTCCTAAAAAAAACACCCTCAAACAATATGTGCCGCCATCAGTAAAAACAAGGAAGACTTTCTAGCTCAAATTTCATCTTCTAACACCAAGTTAATTAATTTTCCTTTAACAGTCTTGATAAATCATCGTAACAGTTTAATAACACATTGTTCATTTGCATCCATTTCTGGGCTTGCTAAAGTTACTATTTGCTTGACTACTCTAGAAAAAACAAAAACAAACAAACAAAAAAAACCCAACAAAATTACCAGCCAACTGTTGGCTTACAGAAGATAGCTAGCAAATGCGCTTCAACAAATGCAGACAACTTAAATTCTAAGTACATGAAAGAATGGATGAAATTCATCTGAGTTTTACACTGCAATTTGCTGTCGAGCATTTACTAAGAACTTTTTAGTACAAAACTGCTCTATGTCAAATATACAAAATGTATATGCAAGTCCAAAATTGTGTCTAGACTGACATCCAATGGGGTGGCTGCTGTTTGTCAAGCCATACAAAAATTATCTTGAAAACAACTGTTAGGAGGAAAACCACAGCAACAGAGAATTCAACCTGGACCAGCTTTCGCAGAATTTACTCAGGATCTCCTGAACAGCGTTTGCAGCCCACAGTGAATCCATTCTAATGACAGCTCCATTATAAGCACTAGTACCACTGCTGCAGTCATACTTATGGAGTAGTCTAGAGTTAGAGATAGCACAGAAGAATACAATACTTACATTCTTCATGTTGCAGTAATCCATAAAGAAATTGTGCACTTCTGCTTTACCTCCAGCCCTCTCAGAACAATAAGTCCTCTCTACCAGTCTGATTGTTACCCTCAAACACACTTTTTTTTCCCCCTCCTTATGGTTTTAAGGGCAGCTGATTTACCAAGCACTTACTGGATTTGTGCTAAATATCATGTCCGTACCCACAGTGTACAGGCAAGTGACTTAACAGCCGCAATCTCCTCCAGTTCAGCATTTCTTTCTTCCACCACAAAGAACAAGCCCCAGATTGCAAGTTAGGAAAAACTCCAGAGATTTCTAGTATAAGAGTCTAGACATATGACATCTGTGCAATAAAGCTAAATTGATGCTTGTTATATCACATCATGAAATTGTAGTGAATCATATAGCTCAGAGATTACTTTAAGTCTCTTAGCCTTGGCTGAAAGCTCTTATTTTATTCACAAAATTATAAATTTATACTTAGAGTTGACCAACTTCTTCACTGTCCCCGTTGCTTTTCTCCCTATCTCCTTTTTAAAAAAATAATACAAAATGAGAGATTTGACTCACTGATTCTGTGAGTTTTCTTTGACAATGAGAAATTTACTAGATGTGTCTTAGTAGACCAATAATTCTATTTAATGAGTCAGGAAATACTGTTCTGTACCAGGGTGCGGAAATACTGTTATGTAGCAGGGTTACATTTTTTTCCTAAGTGATTCATTATATAACAATAAGGCGTTCACATTATGAAATCAGGTCTTGATTTAAGTTAATACTGCAAATCCTGAGATGCAAAGCATTTTTAACTTTTATTGAAGCTTCATGACTGCTCAAAGAATCAAATCCATACATAATGCATTCAAGTGCAATGGAATTAGAAATGGAATAAATGATAAAATACATGAAAGGAAACACTTACTTGGCAATGTTATATAGACTGTTAAAATACCATGAAAAATAAATTGCATTACATAGTACATGTTGATGATCTTTTAGTAAAATAATGCTTATCTTCATTCTCTTTACTACCTGAGGCTGTCTTACACACACACTTCACAGATGACTGCTATTGGATTGCCTTTAGATGATACAATAGTTTGCATTCAGCATTTTACAGGTACGGACATACTGACAATCTAAGAAAACTAGCCTTTCCATAATGCAGCATATCCACTCCAGATCATATAATAACTAATTCCTCTGAGGACAGCAGGTTCCCTATTACTACTGTCTGCCATGATGTGCATACATCTAGGCTTCCAGAAATATTTAATTATCCTCACGCCATTTCCAATGCAACCTTTGACTAATCTCTTTTCAAGCCTGTAGTAGATGGAGGTTACATAAAAATGCTAGCTATTTAGTTTTCTTAATATCTAATCTGGATTTTTTCTTCTTCAAGTCAAGCACAATTGCTCTTTTGTCTTTTCAGTATGGAAACAATTTCTTTCTTTCCACATTGCCGAAATACATACTTGAAGACTGTTAGCACATCCTCCCAAGAGTTCTCTCATTCATCTGTCTCACCCCAATTCTTCCCATACTGATTTCAGTATTTTCTAGGTCTGTGATCTAGGCATCTAGCCATTGTCTGAGGCTCTCCTTTACACTCTTGCCAAACAGTCCACAGCTCTTTTAATAAGGTTTGCATAGCAAATGTGGATTCTGAGACCTAACAAACCTGCACAGAGCAGAAATATATCTTTTTATATACCACAGTATGATTTTTCACATTTTTATAACATGATATGACTCATGCAGCTCATGATTTGCTGTAAACCTGTGAAACTTTCCACCTAAACAGTTGTTATCCTTTGTATTTCTGCTGTTATTTCTAACCATAGCACCTTGCTGAACTGTATAACTTCTTCTAGACCACTGCTATAAAATTCCTATTTTTTAAAGATATGGACATGACTGTCAACTTCATGCTCCCAGAAATTAATAAGCATATTGCTCATTTCAATTTCCAGGTCATAAATGAAAATTCAGAATAAAACTGAGACAACGACAAGTCCCTCCAGAGCCACATTTCACTAACATTTTGATAGTAAACCATTAATATTTCTAGCCTGCTTGTGTAAACACATTTGAACCCAACTGCAATCTGTTGTTTCTATCTAAATGGCTTCTGTCTGCTACCCTGTCACAAGAAGTAGCCCTTTCCCTTGATCCTACTTTTCTTGACAAATCTGTTTGCTGTTGTACCTTTGTTAGTTTTTCCTTATTTTAAAAAAATAAGCATTACTTTCACCATTTCCAGTCTCTCAGTAACCACTCTTATGGCCGTCTTTACTTGCGAGTACTAGTATTTCTGAGGTTTCCTCATGCAATAATTTAAGTTTGATGAGGTCCATCAAACAGAATTTTAAACCACACAGATATGTACAGAACCTATCCTGTCTTTTAGTTATGGATAGAGATGCTAGTCCACTGATACTAGACATAGTAAGGTAAACACTTGTAGGCAAATTTTTTTTTTTAAGTGCAAATACCTAAAACAGAACTTTAGTGAATGGTGGAGTTTAGCCCTCCTTTTAGTACAAGGAATTTCTAACATACATGTTGCTTTCCTTGATATAGCTTGCTTATTTTAGCTCACAATAGCCTTAGCCTTTTTGAAACAATCTCTCTAAAATGATGCTTTTCTTCTATATTCACCCTTATTACCTTATTAAGGCAACATTATTAGCCCTTTTTATATGCTATCTTAATGTGTTTGAAATCAACAACTGAGTCCCAATCCTCCCTTTGCAATTGGATTACCTTCACTTGTGACCTTTCCATTTTCAAATGAGTTTGAAAGTTAGGGGGGAGAGAGGCTGGTTGTTTTGTAAAAAGCTTTCCTTTCAATCCTTATGCCCCTGAGATCTTTAGTTCTATTAGTTCTCAGAGTCTGCTTCTTGACATCCACTGCTTCTATTTTGTTTTCTTTGCTAAACATTGTGAGTACCATCATTTCACTGTCACATCAATCAAGTTGCCTTTCACTTACCCATTCCTAGTTGGTTTCCCACTATTTAAAATTATGTCCATAGAAACTTTCCAGCAAGTTGTTTTCCTTATCCTTATAAAAAAAAAAAAAAAAAAAAAAAAAAAAAAAAAACAAAACAAACCCACAAGAGCCAAAAAGCACTACTATACTATTACTAAAAAATAATAAAAAAAAAACAACCCCACACCAAAACTCACCAGTGAATGCTTGTTAAACTTTAAAGTCTATTATACCTTTCTCAACAAATATCTAGGGAATTAAAAATTTATTCCTACCACCAAATTCTAGGTTGTTTTGCTAGGTGCTAACAAAATGGTGCATCCATTTATTCATTTTCTCTGGTGGTCTGTTCATTTTACTTTCCCTTCAGGCTTTACTAGATCATTCAATAATTAGGCTCTCCTAAATTTTTATTAGATATGCTTTTTTTCCTCTGATTCTTTGACCTGTCTTTGAAAAGGCCATACCCTACTATGGTATAATTCCACTCATATGAGTTTTCACTGAATTACATTGATTGTGTCATAATCCTATATTAAGACATCCAATTGCATGCTTTATTCAGCATAATTCTTGCAACAGTACATTTATCTAGCATCCGTGTACATATGTATTGCTCCTGCACCCCTCTACCTCAATTCTCAAGATATATATCCACTCTGGTTTCTAGACCAATCTTCAGGTTGCCATTTCCGTTTACCTCTAGACTTCCATCACCCCTTCTGCCCCTTATTACTTTACGTATAGCACGTGAAACATCATCCTATGGTCAAAAATTAAAAACACTGTTGGCAATAACAAACTATAGAATAAGCACAGAGCAGGGGGCATCTGATGGCTCTCAAAAGCCTTTCAGCAATACCTCACATTAAGAATACCAGAAAGAAGCAGTTCATTTGCCAGAGAATTACTTTAGGTTGGTGAGTCTCCTAACTGCCTACAGGATGGAACCATGAACCATCATGGTAGTGCAGATCCAGCATTCTCACAATGTTTGCCAAGGTGTAACCCCCCTTTCTCAAACACTGGGTTTTCATCTTCATTTCCTGCCTAGACAGCATACCTATTCTTATTCTCAATAGGTGATTAATTAGAGGTGGAATACAATCTGCCTCCTGATGATATCAGAAATTGCAGTGGCTAGCTTCTCCTGTAATGCTGGTATTATATACTTTTCCAACCAGCTGGAATCTTTGTTCTTTGAGTGTACTGAACCAGTGAATGTAGTCATGAATATATTGTAGCCTGCCTAACTCTCCTTGTAACTCTCTCACCAATTAGTAGGAATACAGAAGAATAAATCAGAGTTAACATTTTAACAAATGTACCACTTTGTCATGTGTTAAGATGGCTTAAAATTTGGTCTTTTTTTTAAACTTTTCTTCAAAACATCAGCCATACCTTGGCTTCTTCTGCACTAACACTGACATTCACTTCACATGCATGAAAAAGACACCTAAATGGTTAGAAAGATTAATGGTTGTAGTGATAGTAAACTATACAGGATTTTTTTTTCCTAAAGGAAGTTAAAGAAGGCTATCACAAACCTGAGGATATAATCAGAGGGAGTATTCAAATTCAAAGATTTAATATCATTAGACGTAAATGCTTCAGAGAAGAAACCTTCCGTTTGTGTGATCTTGCATGCTATAAGCAGAATTAGCATCAGCTCAGAATGTGTACAAGAGAGATCTGATTAACTCCTAAGTTCATGACTCAGCTGACTTTCTGAATAAATAATAGATCTTTGTGCTACAGAGACATATGGAGGCTCTATAATATGACCAGCTTTGTCTAGAATGACATTTAAAACTGGGGGGAGTTAGCAACTGTGCTAGAAAGATCCCTTGGTACTTTAAGCATACAGCTTTTAGATTTACCATCTAGGAAACTAAATTCTAGTTTGGGCAATATTCTTTCGATTTAAATTCTTCCCATAGTTTCCACTGGAGGAGATATTTGCCCTCATTTCCTGCAACAAAGCTGCTGCTGTGCTCTGTTAAAACAACTGTGCTGTAACCCTGCTAACACATGTGAAGGGTTATGTTCAGTGGTTCATTTGTTTTTTTGTTAAATGCTGTAAGAGACAGTTAAAGTGATTTTAAAGTGCCAGGCATTAAGCCTAAGCAAAACAGAGGTCAGTAGGGCTTAGAAGTATTAGAAATTGGAGGGAGGGGGCAAATCTTTATATATGAAACATGCTGATAAACATCTAAATGCAGCAATGTGAGGAAAGCCATTCCTATCCAACTTGGCTCTCTTGCTAGGTAAGTTTTTTCCTTTATAAAGCCTTAGGCTGCCAGTCATTAGCAGGGCAACTAGCAAGTTTGAGTTTAAACAAGGCAATAGCTGACTATAATTGGAGAATACACAATACAGGTTTTAAATACCTGTACAATTTGAAAAAGCACCTGCAGGGCCTTTCAGCATTCCGCAACAACTACTTATGGAGAGGCAAAAAGGCAAGCATTCAAACATGATGCTTTTCTTTTTGCAAAACACAAAACGAAGTACCATGGTGGACTGACACCTTGTAAATCCATGTTACCATAATTTCAGATGTAGAAATTTACAATGATAGGAATTATTTCTGGGAGAAAGGCAATAATCTCATGTGAAGTTTCCCACCTTCTAGTGAACATGCTGAAACGCAGCAATATATTTCATACATATACAAGTTTGCCCTCAAACAGGAAGGAAATTAGCCAAAAATTGGAGACGCAAAAAATCTGTAAAGTGGACTAACATGGTAGAGACAATGTTCTCAGTGTTTATAAATACAAAAACAAAACAGAAAATAAGAAAAATATTTTTAAACAGGGAAATATTAAGTAAGCTTATGTAGAAAATTTAACAATTCCTGTAAATTAACCTGATGTTGAAATTATTTTCATATCAAATTAAACCTCCAAATAAGTAAAGAAATTAACTTTCATTTCAGAAATAAATTGAAGAACATCAAATGTTTAGCCATTCAATGAATTTTAAGACTACCCATTTAATTATATTCAGATGATGTGAACACATGGAGAACTGAATACTCCCAATGACAAATCCAAGACAATTATGGAAGTGGTTGTTCAGTTCCTTGGTTGTTATTTCACACATACTCAGAGACCTAACCTCTTACTTCCAATTTTAGCTTTGTCATATTAGAGGAGCACTAAGTTTGACTTCACCTAGCTAGCAGAGGTGGTCCGTTAGCCCTCAGTTACTCCTCATGATATCCAGAAGCATTTTTCTTCTTCACTCTTGTTAAAATGAGAAGAGCGTGCAGCAAGCTCACTGCCCTGGACTTCAAGAGAGCAGACTTTGGCCTCTTCAGGAACCTCCTCAGTAAGGCTCCATGCGATACAGCCCTAGAGGGCAGGGGGGCCCAAGACTGTTGGTTGATATTCAAGCATTACCTGCTGCAAGCTCAGGAGCGATGCATCCCAACTAGAAGGAAGTTCAGCAGGAGGGCCAGGAGACCTCCTTGGATGGATAAGGAGCTGCTGAGCAAAATTCGAAAGAAAAAAGAGGCTTATAAAAGGTGGAAGCAAGGTCAGATGGCCAAGGAAGAATACAGGGATGTTGTCCGGGAAGCTAGGGACCAGGTTAGGAAAGCTAAGGCCCACTTAGAATTAAACTTGGCTAGGGATGTTAAGGATAACAGGAAGGGATTTTATAGGCACACTGCCAATAAAAGACAGGTTAGGGACACCGTGGGCCCTCTCCAGAAGCTATCGAGAGAACTGGCTACCCTGGATTTGGAGAAGGCTGAGGTTCTTAATGACTTCGTTGCCTCAGTCTTTACCGGCAAATGCTCTGACCACGCCACCCAAGTCATGGAAGGCAGACGCGGGGACGGTGAGGGTGGGGACCCTGGGCCCACTGTGGGGGAGGATCTTGTTCGGGACCATCTTAGGAACCTGAATGTATACAAGTCCATGGGACCTGATGAAATCCATCCACGGGTCCTGAAGGAGCTGGCAAATGAAGTTGCTAAGCCACTGTCCATCATTTTTGAAAAATCATGGCAGTCAGGTGAAGTTCCCAATGACTGGAAAAAGGGAAATATAACCCCCATTTTTAAGAAGGGGAAAATGGATGACCCAGGGAATTACAGACCAGTCAGTCTCACCTCTGTGCCTGGCAAAATCTTGGAGCGGATTCTCCTGGAAGGCATGCTAAGCCACATGAAAAACAACAAGGTGCTTGGTGACAGCCAGCATGGCTTCACTAAGGGGAAATCCTGCCTGACCAATCTGGTGACCTTCTATGAAGGGGCTACGGAACTGATGGACAGGGGTAGAGCGGTTGATGTCATCTACCTGGACTTGTGCAAAGCCTTTGACACTGTCTCACATGACATCCTTCTCTCTAAGTTGGAGAGACATCAATTTGATAGGTGGACAACTCGGTGGATAAAGAACTGGCTGGATGGCCGCACGCAAAGAGTAGTGCTCAGTGGCTCAGTGTCCAGATGGAGACCAGTAACGAGTGGTGTCCCCAGGGATCGGTGTTGGGACCGGTCTTGTTCAACATCTTTGTCAGTGACATGGACAGTGGGATTGAGTGCACCCTCAGCAAGTTTGCCGATGACACCAAGCTGTGTGGTTCGGTTGATAAGTTGGAGGGAAGGAATGCCATCCAGAGGGACCTTGATTCGCTTGTGAGGTGGGCTGATGCCAACCTAATGAATTTAACCATGCTAAGTGCAAGGTCCTACACCTGGGTCAGAGCAATGCCAGGCACAGCTACACATTGGGTGGGGAGGAGATTCAGAGCAGCCCTGTGGAGAAGGACTTGGGGGTGTGGGTTGATGAAAAAATGAACATGAGGCGGCAGTGTGCGCTTGCAGCCCAGAAAGCCAACCGTATTCTGGGCTGCATCAAAAGGAGTGTGACCAGCAGGTCGACAGAGGTGCTCCTGCCCCTTTACTCTGCTCTCGTGAGACCTCACTTGGAGTATTGTGCGCAGTTCTGGTGTCCTCAACATAAAAAGGACATGGAACTGTTGGAACAAGTGCAGAGGAGGGCCACGAGGATGATCAGGGGACTGGAGCACCTCCCATATGAAGACAGGCTGAGAAAATTGGGGCTGTTCAGCCTGGAGAAGAGAAGGCTGCGTGGAGACCTCATAGCAGCCTTCCAATACCTGAAGGGGGCCTATAGGGATGCTGGGGAGGGACTCTTCATTAGGGACTGTGGTGAGAGGACAAGGGGTAATGGGTTTAAACTTAAACAGGGGAAGTTTAGATTGGATATGAGGAAGAAATTCTTTACTGTGAGGGTGGTGAGGCCCTGGAATGGGTTGCCCAGGGAGGTTGTGGATGTTTCATCCCTGGCGGCGTTCAAGGTGGGGTTGGACATAGCCTTGGATGGCATGGTTTAGTGGGAGGTGTCCCTGCCCATGGCAGGGGGTTTGGAACTCGATGATCTTGAGGTCCTTTCCAACCCTTACTATTCTATGATTCTATGAAAATTAAAATTATGACCAGGTTACTCAGGGTTTTATCCAGTTGGGTCCAGAAAACCTTCAAGGATGGAGACGGAACAACCTCTCTGGGTAACCTGTTCCACTGCCTGACTGATCTCATTATTAAAAAACACTTTCTTTCATCCTGTCCAAATCTCTTTTTTCACATTACGCCTATGGTCTTTTGTCCTGCCACCACGAAAAGAGTCTGGATTCTCATAGCTCATGGAAGATTGCTATCAGTAGCCACCTCTCCTCCAGGCTAAACAAGGACAGTTACCTCAGCCTCTCCGTATAGACCAAGTACTCTAACCCCCAAATTTCTCTCTGTTGGAGCTTAGTGATGTCTTTCCTGAACTGAGGCATTCAGAACTCTATAGATAATCTAGATGTGGTCTAACAGTAAGAAGCCCAGAACTAAGTAAAATCTACACTTTCAAGAAAGTGTCCATTGTCCCCTCCCACCTCCAATTAGTAGTTAAATCATATGTAATTTTCTAAAGTGATGGAATTTTATGCACTAACCAGAGCTTTATATCCAGCTTAAACCAACTCTATTACAACAAAAGAACCTGAAGTTACAAGCCTGCTCTGACTGGCTGAATTTCTGCCATTCATGCTTACTATACAACACAATAGCATTAACTGATGTCACAGTAGAGGAATTTTCCTCCCCTGGAGTCACATATTCTAGAGAGGCAAACACTCAGGACAAATACCAAATGTAGTACCCAATTGCAGGTTCATGCCAATAAAGACTGAAGAGAAGCAAGAAAAAATGCAGCTATATTAATAATCACAGTAGTTGTCCAAATTAAAAAGAATATTTCTGTAGTTAATACTCACAATACTTCCCCACAACATGAAGTTAGAAGTGACAATGGACCAAGCCTTTCTCATTTAAGGGAACTTGGGCAGAAATAACAGTGTGTGGTGCATTGAGAGCAATAACGCAAGAAACAACAGGGGTTGAAGGATTAAAAACATTTTGAATTCAAACAACAAAAGAATCAGGCAAAGATACTGAAATAATAACTTCACATATTTTTTTTAATATTTCTTACAGTATTATTCAGTGATCCACTGTGCACTATTTAATTCTTATTTCAATATGAAGAAAAGAACCTCATCAGGGTAGGTATTGTGATGTGGAATTCAACAAAGCATTGTTCACAGATATTGTCTATTCATCTCTGCCACCTGGTTTTGAATCCAGTCTCACTAATGGCAACTAAAAGCTACTTGAATTTAAAAGCTTTACAGACTACAAGCCTCAGTGGAGCTGTAACCAACCAGGGATTTGTGCTGCGTTTTAAAGAGGCATGGTAAATCGCATGCTTGGATTATCTGAAATGAGGACTTTAAGTTTCAAGAATTGCAGGAAGAGTATTCTACCATTCTCAGATATCTAATTGCAAGCAAATTATATACAATATGTTTGCAATAGACAATTGCTCTGATTAGCTATGAATGCTTTTATACTTTGAAGGATTCAGTAACTATAACTTCTATTTTTAAATATTTCTTTTATTTCAAGCCTTCAGTTAACTCTCTTCCCCTTTTACCACACCCACAAATATGTTGTCAGTTATAGTTTCAAATAAATGTAAAAATCTCCAATGTCAATGACAATTAATAAACTTATCCAATTGAATGGCAGTAAGAAATTTTGAGAGAAGTATTTATAAAAATCATTGTACAAAACAAATGTTTTCAGAAAATAGACTATGACCTTTTATTCCTTATAATAATTATTTTATTTTATAAGTAATCTGGATGCTGATTTGAAGTCAAAGTCTTTGAAAAAGAATTATAGCTTTTTCTTCTCAAAAGGTTTGGAAAAGATAGTCAGGCCTGCACATTTTGTCTGGATACAGGTTATCAATCTATTTCCCTACTAGGGAAAAAGTACTTCTGAGAAGGTACTGAGATTAGGGAAAGCATTTCCAGTTCTGATTGAACCTTCTTCTCTGCAACAATGGGAGAAAAGGAGTGAAAAGGAGTTTCTATACTTTGCTCATGTATTCTTACACTCCCCTCTCTATCTTCTCTATAAAGATTAGTTTCTACAATGACTAAAAATCAGAAATTTCTTTCAGAAGACATGGAAAAGGAGCATCCAGGGATCAAGAAGGGAAGCAACATAAAACATAGGAGACAACACAAAACAGGTTGTCTCCAGAAGCTATCGCAAGAACTGGCTACCCTGGATTTGGAGAAGGCTGAGGTTCTTAATGACTTCTTTGCCTCCGTCTTCACCGGAAAATGCTCTGACCACACCACCCAAGTCTTGGAAGGCAGACGCAGGGACTGTGAGAATGAAGACTCTGGGCCCACTGTAGGAGAGGATCTGGTTCAAGGCCATCTTAAGAACCTGAACGCATACAAGTCCATGGGACCTGATGAAATCCATCCACGGGTCCTGAAGGAGCTGGCAAATGAAGTTGCTAAGCCACTGTCCATCATTTTTGAAAAATCATGGCAGTCAGGTGAAGTTCCCGACAACTGGAAAAAGGGAAATATAACCCCCATTTTTAAGAAGGGGAAAACGGATGACCCAGGGAATTACAGACCAGTCAGTCTCACCTCTGTGCCTGGCAAAATCTTGGAGCGGATTCTCCTGGAAGGCATGCTAAGCCACATGAAAAACAACAAGGTGCTTGGTGACAGCCAGCATGGCTTCACTAAGGGGAAATCCTGCCTGACCAATCTGGTGACCTTCTGTGATGGAGCTACGGAACTGATGGACAGGGGTAGAGCAGTTGATGTCGTCTACCTGGACTTGTGCAAAGCCTTTGACACTGTCTCACATGACATCCTTCTCTCTAAGTTGGAGAGACATCAATTTGATAGGTGGACCACTCGGTGGATAAAGAACTGGCTGGATGGTCGCACGCAAAGAGTAGTGCTCAATGGCTCAATGTCCAGCTGGAGACCAGTAACGAGTGGTGTCCTCCAGGGATCGGTGTTGGGACCGGTCTTGTTCAACGTCTTTGTCAGTGACATGGACAGTGGGATTGAGTGCGCCTTCAGCAAGTTTGCCAATGACACCAAGCTGTGTGGATCGGTTGATACATTGGAGGGAAGGAATGCCATCCAGAGGGACCTTGACATGCTTGTGAGGTGGGCTGATGCCAACCTAATGAAGTTTAACCATGCCAAGTGCAAGGTCCTACAGCTGGATCAGAGCAATGCCAGGCACAGCTACAGGTTGGGCAGAGAAGAGAGTCAGAGCAGCCCTGTGGAGAAGGACTTGGGGGTGTTGGTCGATGAGAAAATGAACATGAGCCGGCAGTGTGCGCTTGCAGCCCAGAAAGCCAACCGTATCCTGGGCTGCATCAAAAGGAGTGCGACCAGCAGGTCAAGGGAGGTGATCCTGCCTCTCTACTCTGCTCTCGTGAGACCTCACTTGGAGTATTGTGTGCAATTCTGGTGTCCTCAACATAAAAAGGACATGGAACCGTTGGAACAAGTGCAGAGGAGGGCCACGAGGATGATCAGGGGACTGGAGCACCTCCCGTATGAAGATAGGATGAGGAGGTTGGGGCTGTTCAGCCTGGAGAAGAGAAGGCTGCGTGGAGACCTCATAGCAGCCTTCCAGTATCTCAAGGGGGCCTATAGGGATGCTGAGAAGGGACTCTTCATTAGGGACTGTAGTGATAGGACAAGGGGTAACGGGTTCAAACTTAAACAGGGGAAGTTTAGAATGGATTTAGGAAGAAATTCTTTACTGTAAGGGTGGTGAGGCACTGGAATGGGCTGCCCAGGGAGGTTGTGAATGCTCCATCACTGGCAGTGTTCAAGGCGGGGTTGGACAGAGCCTTGGGTGACATGGTTTAGTGGGAGGTGTCCCTGCCCATGGCAGGAGGGATGGAACTAGACGATCTTAAGGTCCTTTCGAACCCTAAGTATTCTATGATTCTATGATTCTATCATAACAGTTTGATAACAACTCAAAAGAGACTGTCACTATTGTGGGGGGACCTTCTCTGTTTCTCCCACAAAGGGATATCAAATAATATGACATCAGAATAGGCAAAAAGAAGTTGATGTGGGAAACACTGAGAGTTATGATACAACTCAAATTTGAGAAACAGAGAGAAAAAAAAAGTCAACCAAAAAAAAAAAAAAAACCCAAACAAAACAACCCACCAATTATTTCCCACTTCATCGTAACAGTTGGTTTCCCTCAGAATTGTATCAAGTGCCATAATTCATAAGTCACAGCCCTGCTACTTTACCACCTGAAAACATCACCTGCAGGAAAAAAAAAAAAAAAAAAAAAAAAGAAAAAAAAAAGTCATGCGAAAAACAGGCAGCAAAACCTGACAGAAAACAGTAATATTGCTGAATGTTCCCTGTAACAATGTCATCTACCCCAAGTGAATGTGTTGAGCCTCTTGTTACTGGCATGATCTACCTAAGAAAAATAATATATGAGAAATGGATAGAGAGGTCTCTGCATCCCCTTTCACTTTGGCGACATTACAATGCTTTTAACATGACAACGTTACGTTTAATAATCAGAGTCAGTAGTATAACTTAAATGACTTCCAATCACTAACTTCTCATAGATATTTCATACCTAGAATGCACCGATACAGTACTCCTTCTAGACTTGACTACATTAATTTATTGAGCATGATTTACTGACATGGTAATATACTCATGATTTAAACACAGAAAGAAAGTAGTAAACCTAACTTATTTCCCTGAAATAATCTAAAAAGACAAAACCCAAAATCAAAGGAGGATAAATCAAATGACAAGAAGGAGGCAAACTGGTAAACAATTAAGTTCTCATGTTCTACCCTGAGTACGGGGGTCTAGATAACTAAGTCAGTCCTCATGGAATCATTGTTATCAATTACACAAAGAAACAGGTTTAGCAACCAAATATTTTAACACTCTACAATAAAATTTATAAAAACAAATCAGTCAACCAAATTCCAGTGACTTCAGTGTGAGCTGTGTGGTTTAATTCTCAAAAAATCTCCAGCCCCAGAAATCATATTTCCCGGATTTGAAACAGTGTGTACATCTCATTGCTATTTCTTCGGAGTCATGAAGTGTTTGACTTCAGACATGTAATTGGCACTTGTTAAATATTGTTCTCCCAAACTTTCACTCCTGATGTTAGTAATAATTCCAGATATTTTTAAAAGAATTCCCAAAATTATAAACAATAACAGAAGACAGAGTTTTTATGTACTCAAGTGTTCTGAGAAATGTGATACAACATGCGCTGCAGTGTATCATGATCCTGTACAAGTATTTTGTACCCAGAGTTTGCAAGTAAAAAGACTGTAAATTTGAAAGTTCTCTCAACGTGAAAAAAGATGTGTTTGCTAACCCTATTTCCTGGAGACCTAAGATTTTTAGAACTGATAGATGTCATTAACAGATTAGCACTGCGATTGCTACAACCAGACAGTTGTAGAAAAAAAATGAGCATGAGTATTCTGTGCTTATCCAAAACCTAAATGACTTCTGAGGATTCCCTTCGAAATTTAAAAAATATCTTAACAGACTATGTATTTATATGGTGTACTTCTGAATAGTAATCAGTATCTCAGTTTGTCTGTCTCATTTTTTGTCTCTATTTGTCATTAATATCAAAAATAAAACCCCAAACCAAGCAAGTGCTCAAAATTTTTTTGTATAGGACATCAAATTTAAAATCAGGAATCTGCCAACTTAACAACTGTGCTAAATTAAATATTTTTAATGCTAGTAATATTAAACCTGGTCACGTCTCTGCACCTGCCAACCCAAGTATTTTATTGAAGAAGAAAATTAAGAGTTAAATGAATTATAAAAATAATAATGATTTGCTAAAGTTTTCAAATCCAGGGGATGCAGTCATACAGTTCATATTAATTATGTTCAAAATCCACTGACTTTGAAAACATGAGCAAGTATTAACCACAGGGTAATTGCTGTTTCCCTACAGCATATCTGCTTCACACTGAGTAATGGCTTGAAGTTCTTTTAATGTATTATTACACAATAAAGAAGGCTATAAACTAGGAAATAATACCAACAAAATGCTATCAATGAACAAGATATTGGGATTTTTCTGGGTAAATATAAACTATCATCTCCTTAAAATAATTCATTAGAAGAGGTTATATAAGCACTGCTTATTTATATTACAGTTAGTGATGCAAGCGGACCTATGTTTTTGGCTTACTGCTGTTTTCATATATACCAGATAATTAAGTCTTGTATTTAAATTTCTTAATAATATCATGAATCTACATCTTTCAACAAGTTTCATAGCATCTCCAGTTTCTGCTGTCATCATCAAAAGACATTCAGCAGTTTGTTGCAATTTTATTTGCACTATGCACCTAAACTTGGTAAAGTCATAGGAAGTACATATGCATGTAACAAACATGAAAAGCAACAAACATAAAAAAATCAAAAATACTAATAATATGAGCAATTGAAAAATTTCGTTTATTACTTTTATTTCTTCTCTTTAGAAGTAGCTTTCTCCAACAGAAGATTAAGCTACATATCTTCAAATTAATCCTGCATCCAGACATACTCCTTATAGCTATGTAGTTTAAGAAATAATATTACATCTTAGCAGTAAATCACCTTCAATATTTTGCATGCCTTTGGTATTGAATTTTACATCTGCAGTTAGGGAGGGGAAAGAAAATAAAAGACAACCATCTTGCTATTACTCAGCAGGATACAGATTCCTTTTTGTAAGTGGAATTCCAGACATTCCATCTGTTTCCCATAAAAGTATAAAAGTAGAAAATACTTGGTCTTACAGTAGATTAGTAATAGCACACGTAAAAAGTGTAGGTAAAAAACACATCCAGCCAAACAGTACACCTACAGTGAAAAAAGTTCTTATTCCTTTATACAAGGTTCATGCAAATGAACCATTGATTAAGCAGTGATACAATTTACATACCAGAAGGCTGATATTTCTTGACCTTTAAAGAAATAAGACTTTTTAAAGTCAGATTTACAAAATGGCTGAATACGACAACTACCAAAACAGAAGCAAAGGAATATCTGTCCTTGTTTTCACAGTCTTTTTCACCGTTCCCACTGGCTGTTTTCAATGGGTTATAGCTACCTTACAATGTTTCATCTGGTCCTGCAAAGAACTCTTTTCACATGATTAGAGTTACGCATCTGATTTCTCATGTATATAGAATGGACGCTTTCCTATTGTGAAAGCAAATCTCCACATTTCTATGTTAAAAGGAGCAACTACATATGTAAACATTAATTTGCATGAGAAAATCAGTCTCCACACAGCATATGTGCACTATGCATAGTTCAGTGATATGATAATGTTTTGAAAGTTTAGCCCTAGTTTCTATTGCTTGACTAGGCATGACAGTACTGTAAGTAAGCAGACACCTAAATACACACGACTATGTAGAAAGCTCATCTCATGACAATCTACAAATCACACAAAACTCAAGCTTCACACATAGGACTATTAAAATAGTTCCGCCTAGGTTTTCGTGTAACAGGAGCAATCTCATAATTAAGTTACTATCATAAAGAAAATGCAAATATCAAAGGATTCCATTTACAATATGCAACCAGAAAACTGTACTTTTCTCCTAGAAATACACATTTTTGCTATGTTAAGAAATATCTAAAATGGTCTAAGCTTTTTGTTGATTTTTTTTTTATTTTCTTCTAGGCATAGGCCACAATAATGAATTATGTTATTTTTCTGTCACTTTCATGGTTTGAGAAATGCAAATAACAGGCCTAATGCTAAATACACACAGGAAAAATATTCAATCAGAAATATTTCTTTGAATTCATGTTACAAGTATGGACCTGCAGCATCAGGCTTTATAATATCGATTGAAGTAGTGAAGACAGAGTGACAAACCCTTAAAATATGAAATAAATAAAGCTTTCTTTATGAACTTGAACAATTTAAAGCATGTGCACATAATTATGACAAACAATACCATTCATTTTACAGCTTCACAGTAAATGCAAATGTTGCATTGAAACATCTATGAAACTCAATCTATACCACAGAAGCATCAAATACACAAATACTGGCCACATATTCTAAACAGAGCTATTATGTTTGTTCTGGAGAAGGAAAACAATTGACCACAAAAGTGAGAACAAAGTTATGTCTAGAAATATTATTGTATCTTATTATATGTCTTTCATATAGGATATGAAAGGGAACTCAACAACATTTCTCTGTAGTAAACCACTTTGAAATCAAATATGAATTCTTAACACTTAATCACCTTCACTGTTTAGTCTACTTGTCACACTAACAAAGCCCCATTTATAGCAAGGTCTTCCATTTTATTAGGCTGCTGTGCAGATACATGTCAACAAAACATAGTCATAATTAAAGAATGCCAAAAGCTAGGGGTGAACGATTGACATTCCAGACACCCTGAGCCAGACTATCATCCTGCTTTCATAAACCATAACATAAAAGTAACACCTCTGTGACTTGTGCACTTTGTTCTCCATTCCACAGAAAATAAGCCTGGGACATTTCCTATTACTTTATTTTTTTATATAAATGGCCCTAATACGTCTGTCAGAATGAAAAGAGAATCATGGTAACTCAAGAGGAAAATTATTTCTAACATCTCCTATATGATAATAGCCTTAATAATTTTGTGACCAAAACTTCCTTTTTTTCAAGAAAAGCAGTAAGTCAAGCATTAGCTTTGAAAAAGGTACAAAACAGATTTCGTATTAAGCTAAATATACCTCATTCATTGTGTTCTGTATTGTAGCACTGTTTCAGCCTAAGTATTTTATATTTTGGCTGGCTCTTTTTCCTTATTGCTTTGCACAACTGAAGTACTACTTATATTCAAACACTACACATGCCTTTTGACTTATCGCAGTATTTTATTTTATTGATTACTTATTAAGAGAAGCCATCCAAACTCAAAGAAGGGCAATGAAGCTGGTGAAGGGTGTGGAGCACAAGCCTTCTGAGGAGCAGCTGAGGAACTGGGGTTTAGCATTGAGAAAAGGAGGCGCAGGGGAGACCTTATCACTCACTACAGCTACCTGAAAGGAGGTCGTAGCAAGGTGGGTATCACTCTCTTCTCCCAAGTAGCATGTGATGGAAGAGGTAACAGCCTCAAGTTGCATCAGGGGAGGTTTAGAATGGATATCAGGGAAAAAAATTTCACTGAAAGTGTTGTCAGTGTTGGAACAGCCTGCCCAAGGAAGTGGTTGGGTCACCATCCTCAGAGGTACTTTAAAGACATGTAGATGTGGTGCTTAGGGACACGGTTTAGTGGTGGACTAGGCAGTGCTTGGTTAACTATTGGACTTGATCTCAAAGGTTGTTTCTAAGATAATATAAGTGAATATCATATAAGTAAAAATTAAAACCTTAGTCAAAACCACACTACATAGAAGAACCATTTTTAACTTACTTCAATTTATTTCAACTCTATGTATCTGATACTTTCAATGTTAAACTAAAATATTAATGATAGTTAGATGTTTTGAACAACTTGTACATTAGCAGCTCACTAGGGAAGTCCAAGATACAACACCTCTATCATTTATTTTCTATTATTTCTATTATCACTAGTTTTCTATTCCAGAATTGACTGTGATGACTACTGCACTCAAACATAAAATATCTTCAAAAAGGAAGGTGATAAATGTTTTCAAGAATATGAATGCGGTTTGTAATTTTCTTTTTCAGATAGATATTCTGCTTTTCCTCTGTCACAATAACAAAAACATAACAAAGAATAAGGCTCTTGATTCTCCATCTTGAACATTTTGATAAAATCTGTTCCAAAATCATAAAGATTTTAGTTTGCCTGTAAAAATTATTAAGTATGTCTGTTTATATCCAAATAAAACTCTTGGTTTTCAAAAGAAGTAGTGATTCAGAATTACTAACTTACAAAGCTTTAAGAAAGCATAAGGCAGCAGAGTATGAGGCTATCCCCCCCCACCCCCAAGAGATATTCAAGAGGATCTTATTTTAAAATCTATGCCACAGGTAATATATTCCATCTGATCCATTCACAATTTAGACAGGCAATAAATGCTGAAGGAAATTACCACATAAATGACATTCCTTGAAACTAGATGGGCCGGAGAATGAAAGAGTTATTTTATCCAGGCAATAACACTCATCCTGTACTCAAAATACAGAATACCAGTGTTCTGCTCAAAATGAAAGGATAACTTTCTACTTCTCTACTTTCTAGTTATTCAGAAGGTAAATTGGTAAATATCAGTCTAACAGACTTTCTAATGTTATTAATGGCAGTTGTAAGCATAGATTATAACTATTTTAATCTTATGACTTTGAAGTGACTCAGATTTTAGCAGGTTCCTTAAGCATTTCGAGTACAAATTGTGAAACTGCATGAGGTTGGGTTTTGCGGTTTTTATAACTTTGGGGCAACTGTGTGCCCAAGCACAAACAGATTCACAGAAGGCACATGAATGCACATGCAGGATTATGGATTGCTACATTAAGCTAAATGAATTCTACTTTCTTGCATTGTGCACTTGTTTATATAACATAAAGATTTCACTATAGTGATCATTCTTGTAATGATTCAAGCACTTATATGTATCTTATTATCTGAAACAGATGTAGTGTTTTAGTAGAATATGAATTACCAGATTAATCAGGAAAAAAAATCTTCATTCTCTCTGGAAAAATTAATCTATGGTTTTATAAATCATCTTATGCAAGGAATCTCCTCCTCTGAACTTATCTGACACCTGCCTAACTCTCTGCATCTACAGTTAAAACCTTCAGAACAGAGCAATATGCATAAGCCACTTTGCTTTCTATACATCATCATGCTGTATATCAGTCTGGCAGCACAGAGAACTTTGGGCAGACTTCTCTTTCCTTAACAAAAAGAAACTCAAAAGGCTGAGAGAACATCAGCTTTCAAAGGCATGATCTCAGTACTAAAACAAATCTAGTTTGTTCTTGTTTTAATTATTGTTTAATTATTTGCAGACTGCATTTTTCTGTGCCAGTGTAATGCTAGTTCACCAAGTTGAAATATGCATGTTAACTACTTTAAAGCATTTTACACAAGGCGGCTATGCAAGAATTATTCAAAGAACATTCCTGCAATTTCAGACCAAATTAACATTAAGTTTGATTTTAAGAAGTTTTTTCTCTTTTTTTCTTGCAATAACAAGTAACCCAGAATTTAATATTTTGCAATAAAAGAAGAAACCACCTACAATTTTCAGCTGTGGCTGACACAGGCTGCTGTGTAGATGAAGCAAACTCATTGCAGGGGGAATTCATTCTACAAAGTTATGTTAATGATTAACAAGCCTGAACTTGAAAAGCTGTCCTATAGACAATGCTTAGCTAGCTTAGCCAGAAAAATTGTTAAAATCACTAAATTCAAAATTCAGCTTGCTATACAATCAAACCCACAGAACAAGCATTTTCAATCTTGCATATTATTTTATTCTTATATTATATTGTTTCGCTTGCTTCCACTCTCTATTAAAACTTCCATTGAAGACACCAGCAGTTTCATTTTCTTAAAGAGATCAAAGTCATTCCCATTTTCACTCTGTATAGTTTGTTTCCTTTTGTCTACATCACATTTGGTCACATTTAGGAGTGTAGGCTTCACAATAAAAATTTTTCTGTTTTAGCACAAAATGACCTAGTAAGGCCTAAAGACATAGAGAGGCAACACACAACTTGACTGTTCTTTGTTGAGATGCATAAATAAATTTACTGTATTGCTGTATAAAATTCTGCTATCCCATACAAAAAGTGTATATCAACACAAGTTTACAGTTAGTGAATTCATACATCACCTGACACCTTATAGTTTCAAATAAGTTATTACTAGGTAAACCACCGAAATATTTGAGAATCATAAATTGACAAGAACAGATTTAGCTAGAATGTGTTTGCTGCACACTGTATTTTAGAAACAAAATGACGGGAAGTAATAATATCTGATTAAAATTGCACATTAAAATCTGTTGTCCTCAGTGAAATCTGTTTTCAGTTATTTGAATGCTCAGTGGAATTTATAAATGCAAACAATATTACTGCATATTCAAAACTGGCTAAACATAAGAAGAACAGTACAGAACCATAGATGGTAGTATCCTAACTCTACAACTAGTGGCTGAGATTACTATTGCCCTGTTTAGTATGGTTAGCCCACTTGCACATTATGAAATGCAAAGAGAAGCACTGCAAATAACAATAAACAGAATACAAGCAGCCTGACAGTAGAGACAGGAAAAGCAACACCTAAGTCGCCAAGAACACTTTCCAAATAATCCAGTCTATGGACTTACTGCAATAGCTACTACAACTGTCTTGGATACCCACATGAAATAGTGCCACAGTGTCATGTGTAACAAGTATTTTGCTTGTATTTACAAGCATTTTTGGTAAAGGAATGACAAAGCTGTGAATTAATAGCATGTAGGAGTAAAGGATGGTGGTGGAATGCAGAATAATGTTTGCCAATACTCAAACACATTTTTCCCCACACAATATATTATTTCCCATGGGTTTTTTTAGTTGTGGTTGTTTGAGTTTGTTTTTTTGTTGGTTTTGTTTTTTTTTTTTTTCTGATCCATGGGATTACAGGGAGGTCAACTGTCCAAAAACAAGTAAGATTTAGCCTAATAATTTTCTACCTGGCAAAAATCCAGATAATAAGTCAGGTAGTGTAATATAATTAGTAGCTTAGAATTGTTTTGTTTCATGTATTTGCTTGTGAAGCAAGCTCAGTATATCAAACTTTAACCGTAACACAGTTCTAATGGTTAACCAAGGTCTTCCCATATTTACAGCACCAATTCATAGGTTTTATCCACAACTAGCTGTTCTCTCAGGTGATTTATGCCAAGCACAGAAAATGCTTCCATGAAGGTCTTACCAGACCAGATATTCCAAGCATGGTTGCTAAACTAAGCATTTATTGAAAGGTTTGAGTATCACAAACAAATAGTAACTTCAGCATTAAATTTTAAGACTACTCCGTCTCAGCAGATCTCTACGACCACTCATACTCCTCTGTATCCTCTGAATGCTTTAAAGATTCTGTGGGATTACAGCATGTTTTAATTGATTTAACCTCTAAGAAAACGCAAATACAGAAGAGCTCTAATGAATATAACTATATAATAAAAAATAATAACAATGCATAGAGCAGATACACATACAGAAAATAAACAGTTTATATAATTTTCTCTTCTCAGTAAAGATAAAGTGAGAAAAAGATAGGATTCTCAAACAGAAAAAATTACTTAATGCCATATACCATCCGTCTGGTAAATTGGAGGTGCCTTTTCTCCTTGTTTAACTATATCAAAATGTATTTTAACATGCTCACATAAAGATTTCCCTAATACTTAATGATTCAAATATTTAGCAATTCAAAATCAAGCTATTCAAATAAAAGCTTACTTTTGTGTATCACCTGTGCTTCTAAAGGTCATAGAAGTGTTGCATGAAACTACCTAAATTGTCAGTTAGAAATATAAGCCAATCAACTGCTGAGCAACGTATATTGAAAGAAAATAGAAACAAACAAACAAACAATATATGACTGGTAAAAAAATAATACCTGACACCAAAGAGGAGTTTAAGTAGGACTAATAAAATTAATTCAGCTGAAATTAGCCTTGCACTTCTGTTTATTTCTACTACAGTTAAATACAATTCTGATATTTACAGATTATAAATCCTATCATTTCAATGCTGTTTCACTGTTTACATTGCCAGTTCCATGTCAAGAATGTAAAAGGAAATCCAAATGCTCTACTTCAACATAATCACCAAAATACGGAAAATGGGTTTAATTCCAAAAAATATCTTGAAAATTCAGATTTTAAATTTAATAACTATAACTAATATCTTGAAACTCATCCCTAAAAGCTGAAAAGTATCCACAATCAAGATCCCTAATTTTACTTTCCATCTTGTTAAAAGATCAGAAGTTTTCGCAAGCAGCAAACAGTTTTGCAAATTCACATTTTATCTACAGAGAGACTAGTCTAGTAAAGCAATTAACTGCAGCCTAGCAATGACGACACAAGCTTATGTTCTAGATCTTTCCATTACACTAAATTTTAAAAAAAGACTTTAAATCAAAATATTGCATTTACATCATCAGCTTTGTCACCAGTACATCGAGACCCTGGCCATGTCTCTTTGCATCCACTACACCTTTCAATAACATATCCAGTTCTCTAAAATGCTTTTTACTTCTGTAATGCAACACCAGGAGGGGGTGGGGGTGGGAAGAAATAGAAATATGGTAATACACTTCTTTTGAGGCTTTTTATTTTCCAATAATTTTTTTCGGATTCTGAGCATCAGTTGCTGACATCACGCTTGTTTCCTTTGCCCACTCTTGCAGTTACTTATCACAAGCAGGAATATGTCTGGTTTGTCACCAAGGAATTTGCATTTGAACTCTTGATTTTAAAATTTCCAAAGCTTCCAAAAAGAGCAGAATTAACAGAATACAGAAAAAATGCAAAGCAAAAGAAAACAAATTCACTCATTTCAGCTTACTTTCCTAGACTTCCCATAATAGTTTAATCCCATAAAATACAAAGTAAAGCCTGTTAGATATAAAAGAAAAGTGCAAAGCTCCTAATTTAAGGACTAGTTACAACTCATTAAAGTAAGGACACATATAATTTGAAGCATTAGAATGTATGCTGAAATGTAATTAGTGGCGATGAATCAAACCTGGATGGATTAAACTAATTCCTGGAATGCTATTATGGAGAGTACCTTGCGGAGAAAGAATGATCCTTCTGTTTGCACAGCAACTAAACAGCTTCAATTTACTTTAAAAATTGACTTGAATGAAGATAAAGGCCCAGCATTTCAAAATGCGGCCTTCTAAATATAATCAGCCTGAATTATGCCTGTTTCACACTGTGGAACTCACAACCTGGTTACAGGCAGCAGGGATAAGGCTGCACACTGCTTATTTCACTGCTTAATTTATATGGTAATTACCACACCACAGCCAGAATGGAGAGCATCTGCCAAAACTGAAGGCCCCAGAATAATAAAACTGACATGTGCTGTGATATTGTTGAAGTGCTGACTAAGAAACTTCTTTTATCTCCTCTTGAAGCTATAAAATGGTATTCGTGTTATTACTAGCAGGGAATTTTAACAGCCTTGCATTGACAGCAATTATGTAACACATGCACAAAACAATAGAGTTTCACATCACTTAATAAATCCTTGAGCTCTCTTAGCTCCAGATCTCTTGCTGGCTGGATTTTATGGTCTGGTAGTTCTATCCGACCTTCAGAACACTGAAGTATACAAACCACAAAAGCACTAGAAAATTATTAGAAACAACTGGCTATTCTCCCTGTTAGATCTATTTAATGAAGAGGGCATGATGGATAATCATTGAGGTTAATTAAAAGACTTGCTCACTTACTTTACTCTGTAGCTAAATGCTGATGTGAACCCCAGGTATTAAAACAAGCGAGATGAGAGATACTACTTTTCCTTCTAAGGAAAACTTGTGTTTAAAAAAAAAAAAAAAAAAAAAAAAAAAGGCAGTTCCTATAGCATGTAAAAAATAGAACAAATTTATTTTATCTTCTATTAATTTTTATGAAAATAAAACCATCAGCATAAAGAATGTGAATTTGCAGCTTTTTTTTTCTGCCGATATTATCAGTTCACTTTCCAATACTGTGCATTATTTTTTTCACTTTTTCACAATATATTGCACCTGAAACTCCTACCTTCAGTACCAAAACTTCCTAAACAAATTAGAAACATTTTATTATAAAGGTTTAAAAACCAAACTGACAAATAAGGAAATATGGGTAATTGAAAATTAAAGAATACAAATGAAAGTTAAAAGGTTATTTCTGTATAAGAACTTATACTAAAAGATTAACTCGCATGACACAAATCCTCCAATCAAACCAAGCAACACTGTTTCACCTTCAGAAATTAAGACAGTCCCTAAAAGTCATTTGGTAATGAGACAGAGAATAAACGACATATCAAAATTGTTCATACAATTATTTCAAACACTGAGAATTCAGGTTTTTTACTATTTACAAGTGGAAGGACGTTTGAATAATGGTTGTTTGCACAAATCCATTATGTACCACTTGTTTTTCTCCACAGTTTATATCTATACTCCTGATCTAGTCACACATTACACTTTGTGTGCATCATTCATAAAGAGTTTGATTAACATATGTATATTATTTCTAATCTTCTCCACAAATCCATCCATATTCTCTATATTCTACATAAGACTTACTTTTGTAATTTCTTGAATTCACATAATTCCAGTTTATTTTTATTATATAAGCTCAAGTTAAAGACATGCCTTTGAAAAAATGCTATGAGTCCATTATCACACCATACTTGAAACTACTCTTACAAACACAGGCCACAATGCCTTTCTTTGTACAAATACCAAATAGGTCAGTGTTCTTTTACTGCTTTATCACACTAATAATTGTTAGCTGCTTATTGATATCACCTTGAAGTCACTTTCCTCATAACTGCTTTCTAGCTGTGCCTCTAAAAATTTGAGTAAGAAAAACACTTGTCATTATTTACATGGGATTCTATTTCCCCAATTATCTCAGATGAAAAATTAGTACAAGATATTGCATGAGTGACAATTCTAGCAGTAAACAACTCTACTTTCACCATCACATAGGTATGCCTGTTAAATATATGATAAATCAAAAAACTTCTAGTGTGCTATATTTATATGCAAATCTTCTTATCCTAATTATAGGAATCTTTGGGTTGGGATTTTTGTTGTTTTGTTCAGTTTTGTTTTGTTTTTTAATAGGAAGAGCACTAATTGAAAAAGCCTGCACTGGCAACAGCTTCTTCAAGAAGAAGATTCTATGAATTTGAGAAGGCAATATACATGGCTTCAACAAGAAGGGTGAAGTCCTTTATGCTCCTCCTCACAAACCAGGAGCTTTAAGCTTCCATTACACTTAAGCCAATAGCAGAGGACAGGCACAAAATGTTTGTTTCACATAGAATAAAGACCCCCTGCTGTGAGACACCACTTTTCCTTGAGATGTCTTTGAAGGAAAGCTTTGATTTACAGAAAGAAAAGCAGCTAGGAAGAAAAAAAGTCTGCTACAACCACATGTTCATGTTTGTATAAGCAGTTATCCAGTTTCAATCTTCTTTTCCGTGAACATCGCAGAAAGTGAAACTACTCAGACTATTTAGTTGAATATTCTTCTTAGCAACAGATATTGTTCAGTGTTTGATACGTATATATACACCACAGTACTATTACACTACTTTACAATAAGGCATTAGAGAAGATAAATTCACTCAGAAGACCATCAATAGCAGGGCAGAAAAAAATACATGACCAAGATTAGGTACAGTGACTAGATCCCACCTGAAAGGGATAGGGAGTCACATCCTGCTAGGATATTTAAGATGTTTTTGGCCTAGGAGCCTGATGCGGATGTCAAAGAGTTTGGTGTAGTTTACAAGAATATCACCACCCTGCACATCTGCTATGTGTTTTTTTGCCCTTTGCTTTAAGAGATGCTTTTTGATTACCCATCCATCCTAGCCTAACAAGTTAAGTTGTCTCAAGAAAAGATTAAAGCTCTACTACACAATCTGTACATGCATACACGTATAAGATAAATTTACAAAAGATTTCTATGCTGACATGTATCGCAGACTCTAAATTACACAGCTGTCAAGCCTAAAAAGGAAAGACGCACTTGTATATTACTCATCAAAAGAATAAGACATTAATATTCACCCCACAAAGGATAAACTACACCTAAGCACCTGTTGCAGAAAGCTTCCTCCACAGCAGCCCTGCTGTTTTCCTTCTCCCATTTTGAACGAGATATCTTAGGGCAAAGTAGAAACACAGACTTCCACTACAACTCTTGCAGAGAAACAGGCTTCTTTCCTGACTACTTCTCTTTAGAGCATAGAGTGCAAGCAGGCCAACAAAAACAAGGCTTCTTTCCTACAGAGATTAAAGTGCTAACTGGCAGCAAGGAATAAGGAACTCCTAAGTTTGCCAACAGAGATGTGTAACAACAAATAAACACTTTCTCCTTGCTTCAAAAGGACATGCATGCTTCAATGATGAAAATCTTATGCTGTGGACACCTGTACTAACCAGAGAAATTGCTAGTTATTTTAATACCACTGCAGCTATAAATCATTGCATTGAATTGTTGTGTACAAACACAGTGAGAGAAAGGAGAAAAGAAAATCCCAACAAACCTGTAAGCATATCCATACAAAAGCCACATACATGGAGGCAGTCAAGTATCAAAACACCACCAAAACTCCACTGACCAATATGCTTGACTATCTTAAACTAGAAATATGATCCTCATCAATTCACTAAAAAGTGTTCTGAAAAGGTTTTAGGCATGAGGGAAGCAGAGCAATATGCAATTTTTTGAAAATACAACTGGGTGATGAAGGGCACTGTCCTGCTTTGAAGGCACATATTTATCTCAACAATGAACTAAAGACAACAGCTTGAAAGGGGAGTTGAGAAGGTATGAAAAAGGGCCTTGCAAGTGGATACATGTAACCTAGTTTAAACATGATTGTGGGAGAGGTCAGGAAGCAAATAAACAGATCGGGTAGTAAAAAATGTACAATGTTATATTTCTTGAGGTCAGAGAGTTCACAGAGTGTGACCAAGGATATGCTGAAGGAATAATAAAAGCATAGAAGCGTATTCATTTTCATGAATTCTGTTATCATCTAAGCCAAAATATACTTCCTAGAAGTATCTGTTCAATGGTGTCAAATGCCATTTATGAAAAAAGACAATTAAGAAAGTGGAGTTACAGTTACATTCAAATCATGTTAGAGACACAAAATGGAAGGAGATTGACCAATGACTTTAAACACCACTACATTAATTTAGAGATGTGTGGGTAGTCAAAGGCGGTTTGTTATTTTAAGATAAAACACCATAATATACAGGAGAAAAAAGGATGAGAACGCTCAACTCTACAGAAGAAAATGAGATCATATGTAAGATACTGGGAAAGAGAATGGGACCAACTACTACAGTGGTTAGAGAAACACACACAAACAAACAAAAAAAAAATAAGAAAACACAAAAGGTTTCCTTTGTTCAAAATCATCTGAGAGAAGAACAAGGACGGAGATGCTTCTCAATTTTCTCCTACACATTCTGGGGCAAACGACTAGCAGTCATCATCTTAACTGGAAAGTCTACATTCTGGGAGAAGGAGGATAGGTACATTGAATTGTCAGAGAATTCATTACGTTTAAAACAGGTCTCACTGCAGGTATCACATTCCAGCAATGATTTCTCATACACAGTATCAATTCACACCTAAAACTTGTGATGCAAGTTGGCAATGTTTCTTACCATCATATGGATGTAGTTCAATTTAACTAGCTCCAGCATATATGTAAATATCATCTTAATAATTTTTATATAACATAGAAGCATCATTAAAACTTTAACTGATTAATATTTTCATATAATTTAATACTAAAAATTAAACAGTTGTACAAAAATTATATTAAGTCTTAATACAATTTTTAGTTTTCAAGTTATTTATTATAAATACTTATAGCAGCTATTTCATTCTTGTCCACAGTCCTGTGAAAAACAATCAATAGGAAATATATTCTAATCATATGATATCAATATTTAAACTATCAGTCTGCTATTTATCTTCTCTCTTTATGTGTGCAGTAGCTTAAAAGATTCTAAGTAGCTTCTTAAATGAAGAAAATAAGGTTTTCACACTAATATTTTCCCCAGGTAGAAACACTATCACATTTCATTCTGAAACAACTTTGTACAATCACATAATGAGAACAAATTCTTGTACAACTTCAATAAACAAGATCCGTTTGAAGCTTGGCAACAGTTTGGCAAGCGAATTTAGGAACTCATCAATATCTCCCAAAGGAAAAACGTAAAAAGTGGTACACCTCAACCTTATTTAGATGAGTTGACCTTTTTCTCTCTATTTGGTGCAATTAAATATGTGTTACAACAATGTTTAATTGAACAAGTTCTACTGTTATGGACATATAAACATATGCTTATTCAGAAACAGACCACTACATGACATTGTGTGAATTGACATAAAGATGTTTGCTATTTGTATGTTACTACGCAGCATATCAGAAGAACCTAGAAGGATTAACAGTGCACAAAATCAAAAAATATAGCTACATTCCTGTGTTCAGAAGTATTAGTAATTAATTTTGCAGACACTGTAATTTAAAACCATGTTAAATGACCATCTAGTTCAAAAAATACCCTCTAAATATATGGTAGGACTTTATTTTGTCCTCTTCTTCCCTTTAAAGGGAAAAAAGAATTGTAGCAGAAGTCAGGAACAAATTATTCCCCTGTTCTGAAAGTTGTCCAATAGAGACTCAGGATCACGTGCACTGAATTCAATCAGTTTCAGGGAAAAAGCTGGAAGTTTGTTGTTGTACAACAACAAAACCCCTCATTATTCTGATGTAGGGTAAACCATGAAAGGGTTACAAGATTTTCTGCAGCACTAAAAAGTAATGAATTTAGTCCTGATTGGTTTTTCTCCCACAGACAGACATTATTCTGTATCAAGAAGAACCATGCCTTTTGCTCCTGCAGGTAATCAAAGTTCTTGACAGCATCAATATATTCACTATTTTAGTTCTGCATCATCCACAGCAATTGTTCACCATCCTGCAAAGTTCAGTTAGTCAGATAACAGAATATGTGTATTTCCATATTATTTGATACTTAAAAAGATCTCAATAACTGACAATTGCGTATTGCATTTGGCAACTAGATTGCATAAACTTGTGAAAAAATAATTCCTAGAGATGTATGGACATTTGAAGATAAATTTACGACTAGGCAAACTAGATTTAGCTTGTGTTTGAAAAGTACTTAGTGCAAGTAAGCAGACTTTTTTTTAAAGTAGGTATTGGTATTTCAGTTGTGCTAAGAAATAACACTATTTATACATATATATACACACAATTAAATGTGTATATATTCAATGTGTATTTAAAATATATTTCTATATATATATATTTATATATTTAACCAAAACCCCAAAACAGGCACCTGTGACTAGGCAGGAAAAATCACTTTCCAGTGTAAGACATTTGAAATAAACAAACATATCTAGCAAAGGTGAAACTATCTTACTTAACAGCTTACTTTGATGTGCTTTTGAACCTACTGTCTGCCATGAAGCAATGCAACACAACATCAAGCATGCAACTGGATTAGCACAAATGGTCAACTAGCAGAAGCCACAACTGAAAAATAACTACATTTACTATTCTTCCTATATAAAATTCTTTTCATTAATGCTCAGCAACACGCATTTGGCAGCTCAACTTTTTTTTTTGAAGCAGCAGTTAACAATGCAATGCACAAAACAAAGATAAGCTCAATGGTTTCCAGGAAACTGAAAGATGAAAGAATGTGCAGAGAGTCAGCCATGGCTTCAAATGAAGAACAAGTGAACTAAGGTCAAGCTAAAACCTAAAAGAAATTCAGCAAGGGCCCAGAAACCATGGTACAGACACATTTCAGTCGGATTGAAATTTCACAATGTGTTTCAACAATGCATACAATACATTCTTTGGTATATTAATTCACTGGGGACAATTTTTACCCCCCTAGGCTCCCACTCCGCCCTCCCCCCCATGCCAAAAAAAAAAAAAAGGGGGTGGGAGCAGGCTCATACTCTAAAGCCCTTATATCTGTTACTTCAAGCATAATACTTAGTACCTTTCTGGGGTTTATATCAATTTTAAAGTATGTTAGAGTCTTATCTTCCAGCCTTGTTTTGTGTGCTTAGTCCCAGACTTAGCTGAAACCATGAAGTCTTACAGCATATATAAGGTAAAGTGTAGTGAAAGAATCCATAAATTTTACAATTTCAGAAGCCAGCGCCTACTAAGTAGCCTGCTCCAGAAGCACAATGAATGTATCCCTCCTGCTTAAAGAGAAGGTCAGAGTAAAGCTAACATTATACAAATTCATTCAAAAAAATTCATTTTGTACTAGCAGAAGAAATACAAAATTCTACCATTCAAAAAATAATTGTTAATAAAGTCACCTTTATACCTACTGCAAGTTACTCCCTAACACACAGAGCTAAATTCTGCTTAGTTAAACTATACATAATTTCCATCTAGGAAACAAAACCAGGGAAATGAAACAACAAAAAGAAAAAATTTTATCAAGGGATTTTTTCTTTAATGTACATTTTAAAATAGGTCATTTCTGAGACACTAAACTTGTAAAATATTTAATTTTAAAATTACAAAGCCCACTATAACCATGCATTCAGAAATAACATTCCTAACTTCTGACAAATCCTCCTCTACTCAGAGCAGAGAATTTATTTCCAATTTTACACAGTCAATTACAGTGGTTTAAGAAAAAGTAAAAGAGAAATTTAGATGCAATGTGAATTTTAAAAACATTAATTTTAAATAGACAGTTTAAGTAACTAAGCTAGAAAAATAACTGGACTCTTGTCAAAAGCAAGAGGCAGTCTCTCACAACTTGTATTTTATACCACAGAAATGACATTTTCACCAGTAATAACAGCCCCTAGAAGCGTGCCAGGGCTTTCCTCCTCTGACATCCAGTGAACAGTGCCACCTATTGAATAACAGACAGTATTTCCAGAAATCATTGCATTATTCTGGAAACATGGCATATACATTCTCCCCCTTCAACCCAAGCATTCAGTTCATTTTTATCACAGTTTCCTGACAGAAAGCAGTTTTGCCGCTAACATTGTTACAGAATTGATGGCCAAAATATTACTTTGCTATAGAAACAAGGCACCCAATCCACAGTGTATAAGTCTCCTGATTTTTAGACATCGCCACACCAAATAAGAAAAACTTTATTCAATTATGTAGGTCGCACACATACATAAGGAAGGAGATACCACACTGCTTTGTCCAAATTCCTCTAGTAATAACTGTATTTTCCAGAAATAAGATTAGAGGGTACCAAAGACAAAAAAAAAAAAAACAACCACGAAACAAAACAAAACAAAAACAAAAAAAAAAAACCAAACAAACAAACAAAAAGCAGTATTTTCCAAAGACTGTCCTTTGTTCACACAAAAGAAGTGCATATTTTCTGTATATTTTACTCTACTGTTAGAAGGAAAAACCTACTGTCATTCAGAGTTGAATACTTTTTTATTTACACTGGCAACCGAAGTATCTCACAGAAGACCTAATGCACAATTATCTCACCTCTATATGCTGTGATCTCAGAGTCATGCTACAGAGTAGCAGCTGCTAAGAAGACACAGTATATCCCCCTGAAGAAGCCTTACCGGGTGCTGCATAGCACACAGAAACGCTAGACTGGCCATGAGTTACACATTGGTACAGACAACATACTATAAATTAACATTACAGTGTATCAATTTAGACTTCTAAATATACACAATCTAGCCAAGGAAAAAATGTGTGTTATGTTGCAAGAGTAATGTAATACCAAACAATACTGCTATAACGCAACCGAGACTTGGAATTGACTCATTTATATACAAAATATTTGAATGAGTCAGCAGCCCACTGCATTTCCCAGGCCTGCTGCAGACTATCATACAGTTCCCAGACGCACTTCCTCAGATTGTGTTTGCTCATGGACAAGGTCAGTAGTGACAAAAAGTGATATAAAGGTCAATGACTAGGAGAAGATTATATTATGCAGGCTTATTTTATCTGTTTACCTATTAACCCATTCAATATACTGAAGTCGCACAGAATTCCTATATTTATTTGCTTCCTATCTTTTAACTGTTTCATATAATAGAGCAGTGTATTAAAATGAAGTTCTAATATTGTTTTGGCACTGCAAACAAATATAAGCCAAATATGCCTTATTGTAGTCACACGCACACATGAACAGCCTCTAAAGCAAACACAGGCTCCTTGTCTGAAACCTTTTTCCCTGTACTCCATAAATACACCATAATGGCTGTGCAGTTCCAGTACTGCCAGCATAAATGCTGCATAAGTAGGCAGTGGATGAAGTTTTTGCAATGGCAGCAGCAGTGCTATCTGTAATTGAGATTATGCTACTGTGGTTATGCTGCTATCTGAACCACAAAGCTTTTGATTTGCACTGGAGATGCCTTTTTCAGTCAACAAAAGAGAACAGGAACACTATTTGTCCTAACACTGATTACTGCAGAAGGTAAACCTACTGCTAAAGATCTCCACAAGCCAAAGGTAGACTACATGGATTTTTGGTCTGGCATAACAAACTCATATTTATGCTTTTAAAACTACATGAAAAACACTAAAATCACCCACACACAAGAAACAAATTTCTACAACGCACAGACATGAAAAAAATACTATTTTTCCTTCAATGTAGTGATAATAAATATCTTGATCCTTTTCCTTGTAGAATAGAGAAAAAAAAATCAGACTGGGGAGGGGGAGTGTCGGGAGGTCTCTAGTCCAACCTCTTGCTCAAAGCAGGATCTGCTATGAGATCAGATCAAATGCCTTATGGCTTTGTCCAGCCAGGTCTGCAAAATTTAAAGGGACAGAGATTTCACAGTCTCTCTATGCAACCTGCTTCCCATTCTTAAATACCCTCAGACGCATTTTCTTTTTCTTTAAATCCAGTTGGAACCTCCCTCTTTTAATTTATGAATATTGTCTCTTGTTCTCCCACCATGTAACTCACTATAGATACTACAGCTCTGTCTCCTGTGTAATGCTACCTTTGCTTTTGGAAAGCTAGAGTTCAGCCTATGTGAGCCATCCTTTCTCTAGATTAAATGAATCAAGACATCTCAGCCACACAGTTCAAATGCTTTAGTGCCAAATCATCGCAGTGGCCCTCTGCTGAACTTGCTCAGGTGTGTCAACACCTTTCTTTACTGGGGAGCCCAAAACTGGATGAAATAATCTAAACACAGCCTAATGAGTACGAGGTAAACGGGAGTAATTACTTCCCTTCATCTACTGGCTATGCTTATGTTGATACAGCCAAGTACACTGTTAACATTTGTCACTGTAGGCTATGCTGCTCATGCATAGGGCTCATGTGTAGTTTTAAGATACACAATGATGCCAGGTCTCTTTCAGCAGGGCTGCTCTCTGGCCAGCCAGGCTCCAACTTGTACTGTTAGAGGGAGTTATTCCTCTCTAATGCACAACTCTGCATTTGTGCTTGACAAATTTCATACAGTTCCTCTTCAGTCAGCTCACTCTTCCAGCCTAACACTCAGTGAGTGGCAGCCCTGTCCTCCAGCGTTCACGGCAAACCCAGTCATTTCATCAAAGGTGACCATCAGGTTTTTCAAGCATGACTTATCCTTGGTAAATCCATGTTTGCTATTCCCAAATAACACCTTCTTCATCTGTCACCTCTTTTATGTCAATTGCCCATACTAACGCCTCTTGCTAACGTACAAAAATACTTGGGGTTTCCTAGCAAAAAGCCAGTTTCATCAGGCTACCCATGCCAGCTGCCATCTCATCTCAGTCTCTTGTACACTACTGTGTGAGTCTGCCTCCTCCACACAGCACATTTTATGGAGAAACAAAAGCTTTCTCATCTCAAAGCAGAAAAATACTAAATGAAGATGTTAAAATATTAAAAATATGCATTTATGTCCAGGTTTTAACCACTGCTGCCAGCTCAGGAATGCAGTAATGTTCTTCTGAGTCTCCAGCAGTTGAATATTTGACTTAAAAAAAAAAAAAAAAAAAAAAAAAAAAAAAAAGATATTTTGGGTCAGGCAAGTGATTCAGAGCAGCCTTAAGGAGAAGGACTTGGGGGTGTCGGTCGATGAGAAAATGAACATGAGCCGGTCGTGTGTGCTTGCAGCCCAGAAAGACAACCGTATCCTGGGCTGCATCAAAAGGAGCGTGACCAGCAGGTCGAGGGAGGTGATCCTGCCCCTCTGCTCTCGTGAGGCCTCACTTGGGAGTATTGTGTGCAGTTCTGGCGTTCTCAACATAAAAACGACATGGAACTGTTGGAACAAGTCCAGAGGAGGGCCACGAGGATGATCAGGGGACTGGAGCACTGCCTGGATGAAGACAGGCTGAGAATGTTGGGGCTGTTCAGCCTGGAGAAGAGAAGGCTGCATGGAGACCTCATAGCAGCCTTCCAGTATCTGAAGGGGGCCTACAAGGGTGCTAGAGAGAAACTCCCCATTAGGGATTACAGTGATAGGAGAAAAAGTAGTGGGTTTAAACTTAAACAAGGAAAGTTCAGGTTAGATATAAGGAAGTTCTTTTCTATGAGGGTGGTGAGGCACTGGATTAGGTTGCCCAAAGAAGTGGTAAATGCTCCATCCCTGGCAGTGTTCAAGGCCAGGCCTGGACAGAGCCTTGGGTGACACAGTTTAGTGCGAGGCATCCCGGCCCATGGCAGGGGGGCTGGAACTAGATGATCTTCAGGTCATTGCCAACCTCAACTATTCTATGATTCTATGATTTCTTTCCTGTGCTCTTAAGAGGATCTGTGAGAGTTTGACGTGGTTTAAGCTATAAACTAACACAGCTGCTCTCTCACTCACTCCCCACTCTTTCTTCCCCCTGCTCCTGGAGGGATGGGAAGGAGAATCGAAAGAATGCAACTCCCACAGGCTGAGATAAGAACAGTTTAGTAACTAAGGTATAACACAAATCACTGCTGCTACCATCAATAATAATAATAACAAGGCAGATACAAGGAAAAGGAGAATACAATAGCTCACCATCAAATATCAAGCCCGACCACCCAGTGCACCCCCACCAGTAACAATAATGACAAGGCAAATACAAGGGAAGGATACAATTGCTCACCACCCAGTATCAAGCCGTGCACCCCCACCAGTGCACCCCCCACTGTGCACCCTCACCACCCTTCCGGGTCTCTGCTCCCCGTTCTACATCCTGGACATGACGTGCTGTGGTATGGAATCTCTTGGGTCAGTTTGGGTCAGGTGTGCTGTCGCTCCTTCCTCCCGGCTTCCCCTCCTCCCTAGCAGAGCATGAGGCTCACAAAGTCCTTGGCCAGCCTAAACATTACCAAGCAGTAACTGAAAACACTGGTGTTATCAGTGCTGTCCCCAGGCCCCAAAATCAAAAACACAGCACTGCACCAGCTACTGAGAAGGAGAAAAATGACTGCTGCTGCTGAACCCAGGACAGAGATCGAACACAAAAATAAATACCAACATCGGCTTTCAGGCCAATCACATGACAACTGCATCATCTTACGACTCTCCTTCTGAATTCATCTGTTTTTTTAATATTTTACATGTTTTCTCTCTAATTCTCTTCCATATAGGCTGCTTTGTAGCTCTTTCAGCATAGACCAAGCTGCATGGTTACGATGTATATGTAAAAATTAGTAAAAAGTTTTCTTAAGTCCTTGAGGTTCCCCTGTCGCAAGTTTTTAGTTAAGTTTCTTTATCACAACATGAGAGCAATGTAATAAATTATACTCACTGAAAGAGAAAATAATAGAATATATCACTTGAGAGAGGTACATCAGTTTTGTTTTGTCAGTCCTGGCTCTATGACTTAGAAATGAACATAATTTCTCCCTACTAAGTTAACAGTAGGATGCTACTGGATTTGAAATTGCCTTTTCCCTACCCACTTTTACTGAAGTGGTAACAAGGATGAGAAGTGATATACTTATTCTAAAATGGTAATGATTTTTACTACCATTTCACTTCCATGCTTCTATTTTAAAGGCCCTTGCATCTGTGAAATTAATGTATTAAATTAAATGTAAGTCACAAAAGCACACTAAATTGATTTAGCAAAACTAAATCACACAACAACAGTGCGTACAACATTCCCATCAGATCAGCTCCTTCAAAGAACTCTGCATTATAGGAGCCATTAAAAAAAACCCACCTTTCAGGATGTATTTATTTATAATTGTTTATGCTATCCCCCTCTGGGGAGAAGAGAGGAGAATCATTTTCTTCACTTTGAAAAACACTATGTTAACGAGAAACATGCACTACAACTGAAAAATGTGTTTCCCAGATTGGCAAAAATTGAGACTTTGCCTCCTTGGGCATTCCTCCCCAGAGAAGGTTGCAGAATTTAATTACATTTTAAGACACATGCAATTGTAGACTCCGAAGATTTCAAACTGAGGAAAAAAAAATACAACAAAAATAGAAAACTTACACGATTTCTCTCTAGGGATTTCAGCTGAAGATCTATTTCTTTCAGACGATTTTGTTGATCACGTTGTTCCTTGCTGTCTCGCAGAACCTTTTCACCCGGAACTGCTTCTAGGCTTCTGTTTGCATAAACCAGAGATTCCTGACAAAAAGAATTGGCAGAAGTCAAACATGTGACTTCACATTGCTTCAAATTCAGATAAGTGTTCTTTTCATTTCTATTAGGAAAACATTCAAATGTTTAGAATAATGTGTCAATTTCAAATTTTGCAAATGCATAATGTTATGCACATTTTTAAATGGAATAGCTAAACAACAGGCCGGACTTATTTCAATAAAAGTATTCTCCTCCTTCACATTTTAAGAGAACTTTCTTGATGCTTAAATTCAGCAACAATAAAAATGTACTGAAAATAGGGGAGACTGAATGAGGGGTTCAAAACTTGCTCCTATTAAACATACAGGGATCAGAATTAGGCCAGAAGGGAAAGGAAGAACTGAACAGAAGTGACTGTAGGCTTTGTTTACTAGATATCATGGTAAACAAGAAATAATCCTCTCTCTGTGGGTTGGAGTTAGATGCACAACCATTATTTAAGATTTTGGTTACACATTCTCACATCCTTCAGTAGCTTTGGATAGGATCCCGAAGTTTCTCTCCATCCTGAACACATTCAAGGTTCAATATTACATGTAATTTAGATTATTAAGAAAGACAAGTATTGGAAAAACACCAGGGCATTATCTTGCAAACCAAGCATCCTATAGAAGAACCCAAGGAATCCAAATAATGGCAGAGGATACAAAAAAAAAAAAAAAAACAACTAAAAAAACACCCCAAACCATTAGTCAACTCAACCCAAAGGAACATGAGCAACCATTTAATGAAAACATGCTCCATTCTTATTTTTAGAAGCAGCTCAAGCAATCTTAATAAACACACACACGGAAAAAAATTTCAAGTAGCGTGTCTAAGAGACACAACCTTTGCGATTTAACAGTCAATGGAAAATTTCTCAACTACAATACATAAAAAACAGCGAGCACCTGCAAACAACCTTTACTAAACACCAAACAAATCCATGAGTTCTGACATTTAAACCAAACTAGTAGTTGCCTGAAAATAGACTTCTTTTGACACAGTACAAATCTTTGACTATATACAATCAGCAACAGTTGGCAGTACCACAATGCCAGTAAATTTTCCTACAACAGAGATATAAACAGCACCATCTGTTAATGACTAGAATCTCTCCAAACTGGGCTGAAGTTTAGTGTGGGATGCCTAAAGCCAAATTCTTGATAGTGAGCGTCTAAAGCTAGGCTTCTAAATACAAGGAGATGGATTTTTAATTAAATATAATGCCCAATGGCAAGAAATCTGCATGACTGACATCTATACAGAACATAAAAAAAACAAAGGACTTAAACTTGTTTATTAATACATGAAAAAAGGATATGATCTTTATATCTACAATACAGAGTTGGCAAGGCAGCTCAAAGTATAACTGAAGCGCCTTCTAATATGAGGAACTGCTTCCATATGGCTTTGTTCTTCCAGCTATTTTAATACAAATGACATTGTTCATAGAAAGGTGGGAAGGAAGATGATGGCGTATTTCTTTTTCTTTCTATTTTTTTAAGTTATAGCTATTTCTGCAATTACATGTCTAAATCCAACATTTTGATCTTTGCATATATAGATATATTACCATGCAAGCAGCTAGTGCTCAGAATGGATCAGAGCTGTAGTTTCGATTTGTTTTAAAAATCAATCTTATAAATACACCCATAAGAATATGCTGCAACTCGTGGTACTGAGAAGTCACTAAATGCTGTACTACCCAGATTTTATTTTGGGGCTTGTACACAAGGACTGCTGGTTGGGATTTTTGTATGAACTCAGCCTTCAAAGAACAGCTCAAACTGCAAACAGCATCTCTGAAAATGCTGTTGCTGCAGTACCAGCTGGATTTAAAAGGTGACAGTGAGAGGAGTTGAAGTCAAAAAGAGTTACTACTTTCCACATACATTTCTGAAGTAAAGCTGTATGCAGATCTCAAATATCTTCAGGCATACATGTTTCATCTTGCAGACAGCTCAGCTACTGCCAGCACTTAAGAGGAACACTTTCAAACTTTAGGAAAACTCTGTATCCTGGCTTATTTTTTCATTTATTATGGTACCATTTTAAGCCTGGTTGCTTCTCTGGTAAGACATTATTATTATATCAGAGGAAATTCTTAACTGGGATAAACACAATGACTTTATCCTCCATAAACTTCTCCTGAATATTGATTTCTGCATTATCACCTAAAAAAAATCCCGTATCAGTGTGTCGGATAAAACCTGGACTATGAGCATTTACAAGAAACCAGAAGTAAGAAGTACCTGTTCCAACATTTTTCCAACATCAATATCCACAACTGACATAATCCTAATTAGATGATATGGTAAAAAAATATCTAGTATTCATTTTCTCTCTCTCTCCTCTCTCTGATCAGAATGGGTTTGCACACTTCAAATACATTCCCTTTTACTCCTTTTTTCCAAACTCTGTGTAAGTCAATCTTTGCATAGAAGCAATTCTACACTTCTGAACATTCTGGTAATCAGTTTTCCATTTTTTTTTTCTGTACTCCTTATGACATCCAGGGATGACAACTGCACAATGGCCAGCTCTATGGTGCACTACAGATGCATACAGCAGCATGCTGATATTTTCTGTTTCATTCTGTACTTCTTTCAGAATTGTTCCTAATTATCTATTTGATATCTGATCACTATAAAGCATTAAGTTGCTGCTTTCACAGAAATAGTTCTTAAAGTCTCATTTCTCTCAGGCATGAATAGTAACGGATCAGAACTCGCAACATATGAGCAAAGCTGAAATTTTTCCCCACTTACTAATTTTTTAATAGTTTTCTCAAGATGTCAGAAATAAACACAGGAAGTATTATATCACAGAAAACATTTTATTCTCAGCATTTCAGATTCTTCAAAACATTTTATGTTTCAATTTTACAGCATCTGTACATAGGGAAATTCAGTTGAAGATTAAAGATCTAAGTATCTTAAAGTAGAAAATAAAACTGCTACACAATGGAATACGTAAATACTTAGCAACAGCCAAAGCTGTAACAATTCCAGTGCAAAACAGAAATATCCAGTATTTGAAATGCCTATATTTATTTGCTGCACTCCCTTTTCTCCAAAATTCCCTTTCCCAAATTCCCTTTTCTCCAAAATTCTAATGTCTATTCTATAGACATTATTAATTCTATAAATGTCTATTACATAGACATTTATAATTTTATAAAAACAAAATCCCAGCTAATGAGAGGTATTAAGTGTCCGACAATCTTCTTGAGCCACAAAAAAGCCTGATCAGCCTATTAACCTGCTTCTAACCATGCCCTGAAATAGATATCTATCAAAATTGTCTTTTTGGTGAAGTACTGGCATAGTGTATAGGCCATCAAAGAGTTCATTAATTGAAACATTAGTTTCAACTATACTCATTCAAATATCTTCAGATTTTTTTTTATTTTGAGTATTTATTTAGTTTCAAACTGTCAACTGTAGTGTACTGCTGTAACTGAAAAATGAATATTTTTCTGATAAAAGAAACCAAATCAAGTATGAAAGAACTCATAAGGGTAATACACAACCTTAATCATCTTTATAGACAATCAAACAGACAGATACTGTTGTTTTTCAGCACCATCTCAATTTCTTCTTATTTTCAGGTAGTTTTCCAGCTTTTCAAGCTGGTAACTTGACTCATCACACACAATCTTACATTTCATATTCTTCATCCTACCATTTTCCTGTCTCTTCCAGGATTACATTCAATTTCATATTTTTTAGGAAGGAACAAATTAAGCAAGACAGAAGCATTTTTAAATATGTAATTAAGTTGGCACCAGAACAAAGAAATGCTTCAGAGAGAAATGCAGTTCTGATGAGAAACATTTCCATGTAAAAGAGAACATTAATCATGGAAAAGCATTCTGAATCCATCTGGGCTCATTGCACAAAAAGACAAATCTGTATGCTTGTCTGTAACAGCTCAGTGATGGTACTGCAGGATAATTAAAGCCAGTTGTTAAAGATTTCAGAGTCAGATTTCCTATACCCTGCCAAAGTACGTATCAGTGGCAGAGAGTAGCTCTCCCATTGAGCCAGTGGTGCTTGTGTTTTGAAAGTTGTGCTAATGCAATTTTTGGATGAAAAAAAAAAAAAAAAGTACCACTTTATGAGATGCAACTTTAAGCTAATTTTGTTTTAATTATGTCTAAAATCCATGCAAATGATTTACACACTAACAATTTTTCCAAATGCTCTTCATCGCTAATACATGATATCCTACTCAGATGAAATCCACATCTCATGGAAATCGGAAAGAATTTCAGCACTGATTTTTTGAAGAAAGATTAATGTCACTGAAATCAGTCTCTGATTGGAAATGAAAGGCATGTTCCAAATTCGACTGGTGTCCTCCAACAACTAGACTCGTTCAAAAGAAATTCTGTATGCTCAGGACTTCTTTTTTTTTTTTTTAAGCTTGGCACCTTAATTTGAAAAACAAAACTTTTTAAAAAACAAGCTCCTAAGAAACAAATATTGCAGAGCATTCTAATTTGCATTCCATAGCATCTGTGACAACATCTTTATCTAGCAATTAAGTTTACAGAATTTACCTTGTTTATGGGAGAAGTAGCAATACAACATAAATCGAAACTCTGAATAAATCAACAGAAACTTACCTGAGAGTTCAATAATACCAGATTATCGCTATCAGTTTTGAATACCACAGATCCCCAGTCTCTCACATTTTTGTCTCTCACAGCATTTAGAGAATATGTGCGGGGATGAACAAATAGGGTAATTCCTGCCTATTTAATTTGCTCTGCTACTAAATGTGTCCCAATTCGAACTGGTTTTACAGAGAATAACAGCCTTCCAGTGCTATAGCTAGCTTACTTCCTCATTTAGTTGCTATGGTCAGCTGAAGAAGCAATTGAAAATTTTGTCATTAAACATTGGAAATCAAGCCCAACACGGGGCAGACAACCAGAACTCTTACTGCGTTTGTATTGCATGTAACATTCACATTAACATATCACAAAGCAAGATCTTCTTCTGGCAAAAGTATCATTCAATTAAATTTCTTCAGACCTATTCTAGGTAGGTATCAGTTGCCTTTGATCTGGTTCCAAAGACATTAAGTACAAAGAAATCTGATATTTCTCTGTGACCCACCTATTATTTGAAATCAGAACTGATGTCTCAAGAATACCAAGATTTTTTTAAAGCAATTCCCACTTTTAACAGTATTAGAGAATACTGATAGTGATAAACACAACTGTTCTAAAAAGACCACATGCAGCAACGAACTGTCATTTTTCATGCCTTTTGACACAAAGCTCTCTAAACCCAACATAGTCACTAATTTTTCAGCTACGGCTGCTTCCTGATTTTTTTAAAAAGCAATTATTAATTTAATTTGAAACAGAAGGTGTGGGGAATGAACTCACATAAATAAATTCAGAACGTGACTTGTTATTGCTGCGTATGAAGAGTGATGTTTTACCTACCAAAACAAAAATAACCATAACCAAGAACATAGGACTAATAGGACTAAAGGCGAGATCTGGCAGGAAGCTTCCACAGTAAGCAGTCAAGTTCCTGAACGTTAAGACAATTATTTTCTCTTCCACTTACACACACACAAAAAAAAAAAAAAAAAAAAAAAAAAAGGCAGCTGAAATTCTACGTAAATATAAACAAATCCATTCATGTCACAGGGCCAGATGCATATTGCTCTGACCAAATCAGGCTTCAGGAAGAACTTAACACTTACTTGCCTAAAGTCTGGATCACAATGCAACTAAGGCAACCCTCTCCTCTGCTGAGAAGAGCAGCTCTGGACATGCAGAGAAATGGGAATGAAAGCACCTATAGGATTTTGTAGCCAACTACGTAGGCACCTGACAACCAAGACACTTCTGGAATTGGACAGCTGCAGAGTCAGAGGGTTTGCTTTTGGATTTTGTTTTGTTGCATTTTTTTAAATTAGTTTTGCATTTATACAGTTAGTGCCCTTCTAAACCCAGCTTTAAATAACTAAAGCCTTTTACTCACTTCACCTTATATTTTTCCTGTTTGGTTCTTCCTCTGAATTTATAAAACCACCTTTAAATAGTCCTGTTATTTGGCAGCTTTTATTAAAATGACTCATATGTTTACCTGAACAAAACAAACAAACAAAAAAAAAGACAAATGGAATCCTGTAAGTGTTTTCATGAACTACAGTGTCTGAGAGCCTTTTATATCCTGCAAAACAAAGTTGAAGGGCAGCTGCTTTTCACTAATGAAGGGTAATTTATGCAATTAACTGTCTCTTTTCAGTTGTTTAGTATTATTCAACAATGTAATACATTACTCTTCAGTAAATATACATACAAATTCCATTAAAATACTTCCCAGCTTTTACCTGAAAAGGAAGCAACAATCACTTGGGCAAACATTCCCAAACAGAGTATTCATTATCACAGGCAGTCAAACTAAATTCAAGCATAACAGCGAACACAAGCAATCATTGGCAAGCTCAGGTCCATGAACCTGAAGTTACCGAGTGACAATGGCATTTGCATATGTGATTACCAACTCTAGGGAGTCGTGTGATTTCACACATTAAATCCCAGTTCAGCTTAATCAGCAACAAAATGAGACTCCCCCAGAACTACTAGAGCAACAGAAATCACTGCCATATGTAAAACAAAACCTGAAGCTCATAAAGAAATCAATCCAAAAAAAAAAAAAAAAAAAGACATTAAAAAGTGCCTTTATTTAAAAAAAAAAAAATAAAATCAACAGGTATTTTAGCCATTCAAAGAGATATCCCTTACACACTTGCAACTGAAAACACGGTTTTGACAACATACACTGTTTACAGAGCCTCTGATATACCTGTTCTGGTTATAAACTGTAAATTTTACAGAAGAAAATGAGATTTATGCAAATTAGTGCAAGAAAGGAATTATGGTATTTTATTATATGCTCCATTATAACAGGGGCAACATTACCAGGGCACAGGATAAACTGGAGTTTTCTATGTACAAAATTTGAACAATCATTTCCCAAGGCTAATCTTACTACTGCTGGTAAGGGACAAAGACAAAGGTCATTACAAACAAGAGAAACACAATTTCAATACATTTTCTAGTCTTAAATATTATCAGCAATTGCTTCATCTTTCAGATCATAACTTAAGAAGCATGTTTGGAACCCCGAGGTAAGAAGAAACCCAATTCTAATTCCCAGAGATTAATTATCATGGGCAACATGTCACCATGCTGACAAAATCACTGAGGCCCTCATATAGGTAAAACCATCCGAGTTACCAATTCCTATATATATGCTCCTATATATATATATATTCCTATATGTATTCAATACAAATATTTTCTTGAAAGTCTGGACTCAGCAAATGTTAAAAACAAGAGAGTCTTTGAATTATATACCAACTAAAAATACTAGCATATCATTTTTGGTATGATTTCTACAGGTAAAGATTTCACTTCATTCTTTCACGCTTATTTTGAGAACAAATAGAAGATACTAAAGAAAAATGCAAAAAAATACAAATACAGACACATGCTGCATTTTCATTCACATCAGATCTCAGCACACAATCCAAACAAGAAATCTGAAATTCTGTAATATACCTGATAAATCTGGCTTGGAAGTTTTGAGCGAGAGCTGGAAATAGCTGAAAAATCCCTATCAGATAATAGCGCTTGAAGCTTAATGTCTACCTCCTTTAGGTGATGAAGTTCCATCGGGTCAGGTATGTACCCTTCTCCTGGTGCTTGCCAGCCAGATAAACCCTCCTATCAAAAGATACAGAAAATATTTAATCATCATTCCCAAAGACTTGAAAGGCAGTTACACATCAAGTGTATTTATTTTTCAAATCAACCATACTAAGAATAAAACACAAGTCTCCATCCATTGTAGCATATAGCTGAAACCTGCCAAATATTCATGTACCTAGCACTCCAAAGCAGATATAGGCAGAACAATTAGAGGCATACATTTTTTCACTTTTAGATATAACCAAGCAGCAAATTAAAATGGACTTAAAAATATATTTAATTTTTAGAAAGCATATGCATTTACATGCATTGTTCAAACGTAATATCAAAACAGATTTCTGCTGTTAAAGTTCACACAACCCTATTTACTTATTTCTGTGAAAGTCCAAAGCCTGTGTCCTCACTAAATAGCCACACAGAAGCCCCGAAATAAAACTGCTTAAAAACAAATGTTTTGCCTCCATGCCAGCTGGCCATAAAGCAATCAGACAGTTCCCAATTTCCCCATCTGTTCTTCTGAAGGTTAGTGACTCCCTTGATCAAGTCCTTGTACAGTCAGGAAAGGCATTTGGATAGTGAACCCCTTTTTATGAAGGATGCACATCACTTTATAGCCTCCTAGCCAAGTTAGTTGAACCTTTAAAATAGTCACACATCATGCCATTCCTATCATAGTTCCCTTTCATGGATGCAAACTCTTCCCTTGTTGCAGTTTCTGTATTCGTTCAACATAGCAGTCTCAGCTTCCCTTTGAAGGAATAATTGCTTGACATGGTCTAACTTGCTTATAGATCATGCTGTCCACTGCTGCACAGCAAGCATCACTGTCAGATGCCCACACGAAAATCAATTTAGGAGTGCTGTGCTTCTTCGCAAAATAGTGTACAGGATAGAGATGAAGATGAAAGCATCTGGCAGATGTGGTTCCACCAGTCCTCAGATAGAAAACACGAAGAACATGCTGTTACAAGCTCACATTTTCTAATGCTAATACTGAAGTGGAGAAGCAGAGCCCTCAAACTGCACTAGGACTGTCTTCAGCATCATCCTGAATTACTTTTGTTACACCTTGCATCTTAGCACTCCTTTTCTGCACACTTATTCTGGAGACATCATATGCAGCCTAAATCCAAGGAACTGTACAGAGAGTTGACTACATAGCCAACTTGAGACATCAACTATTTTTTGCTTCTAAATAAGACAAATCCAAGTCAAAACCAGGCTTGGAATGAAACTGCAGACATTGATGTCATGGCAGAAACCACCTGGAGCCAAATCTCAAAATGAGAGTGTGAGATCCAATGCAAAACTTGCAATGTATCACCAAAGAAGAAAACAAGTCATCCACAGGAAAGCAAAGGAACTGCTCTGAGGCGAGTAGCTGCCGCCTTTCTAGAGCTCCAGTATGTTTTCTCAAGAAACACTGGGAGAGACAGAGAGTTCTTTTACTGTTTGTGATTTACATGGCTTTTTCCTCTTGATCGCAGTTAACAGCTGACTAACAAATATGTATATGTGCTCCTAGTACAGACAGTTGCATATTATGAATATTAACCCAAACAAATCTTAACATTATGAATCTTAACCCAAAACAAATGAGCTCATGTTCACAAACAGATGCAGGTTCCCCACAGCAACCTAGCACTCCAGTCTCATACTCAGGGAAGCAAGACTGCGCAACCACCATTCAGTGGGAAGGACATTAGCGGATTATATCTCTATCCTGAGTACAAAGAAACACTAGGTAAGACCTTAGAAGGGCCAAGCAGGGATGTAGGATAGTATTGATGGTTTCCTTTCTTTTTCCTAACAGAAGAGGGCCTAAGACTTCAAATTCTGTCTTGCAAAGGATTCATGTCCCCCACTCCTTTACACCTTCCAGATTAGTCCTCTGGCTATTCATGCAGTAGCGTCCCCAGAAAAGGAGGAAATACCAGCTTCCAATTATGATACCACTGCTATGAGGTCATCTCTGGTTCGTCCCCATTATCGTAAAGCATATTAGTTACGAAAAGAGAGAAAGAGTACCCCAACACCTGTCACAAGTTACCTCCATGCCAAGTAAAATTTAAAAAATAATTACAAAGAAGACAGAGTCATCTCTTCTGTGAAACGAAATCAGTTCTTCTAATGCTTTCTGATACAAGTATGACAACACAAGTAGTAAGCCTGACTGGACGTGACCTGACTCCACAAGAGCCATGCAGAAATATCTCTAGAAGCTTGCCAGCTTTGTGGAAGCATCTGTTCAGGTGAGGCAGTGACCATCATAGGTAACCAATGTGGTACTACACTAGTGTCATGTTAACCACCCCTAATCTGACATTGAAAGGCACAGTGCAAACACACAGAAATGACTCTACAGGAGTCAGGCAAGCTGCATCTGGGCTCACTAGCTACAGCTCACTGTTTGCATTCCACGCCATCATATCCCAGTGCTCCAAGTAACCAAATTACTCCAGTAGTCACTTTACTCCAGAGTTAAATGGACTCACACATTCTCTTCTGTATTTGCAAGATAGCTTTGCTTGGAAAATAAGCTTCTGTCCTGCCAATGTTCCCTGTGTATTAACTCAGAACAATACTTTTATAACGGCATAGTCAGTGCTTATTACTGTGGAACATCTGAAACAAATCATACTCCTGCAGCTCTGAAAACTAGATTAGCATGAATATGTTCTTCTAAAGTATTTTAAATACTCATAAACCACTTTTTTTAAAATGTGATAAATACTGCTTGGATATTTGACATATTTAGTAGTCCAAGTCAAATTAAGTTGATTTAACCTAATCCACATTACACTATACAGAGGAATTCATACAGCATAGCCAGATCTGCCTTGATTGATAACCTCCAAAACACTACTTCAGCCAGTGTGGTTGCATCAGCTTTTTAAAAGTCAGTATGAAATAAGATAAAAGTAGCCATCAGCTGGACAGTTACCTGAACCCACTTCAAGCAGTCTAGATTACTCATTACCTGATAATTTCCTCATGATATTTGTTATAGAGCAGCCACAGGAAATGCCTCACCCATAATAAAATTCAAATGTGAGACACAACAAATTCATCTCCAGACTAGGCACATTTGAGTAATCAAACCTTTCTTTCATTGTACTTTGGTGTTAGATTTAAGAGCTGTTTTCTTTGTAGAGATGATCTAGTATAGACTAGACTAACAAATTACCATTCCCATTCTTGTCTATTGCTCAAGAGCATACAGCAACACATACCCTGTGATCTATTTAATATCTGATACAAATAGTAAAATCTCTATAGTTTCATGTCCTCACATTGAAATACGTCCTTGGTCAGGAAAGAAGAGCCACAACGCTCTCCCTACGGTTTCTTCCTATTAGGCTGGATGAAGTACCGTTACAGCTGAATAGTCTGTCACCCTTACGCAGGTTTCTAACGCCAATCCTGTTGCAAGCAGATCTAATAGAATACCTTGAATGTTTTCCAAATGCACAGACAACAGATTAACTCAATTATGATCCAGGGAGCTTTAACTTCATTCTTCTAATATGCAACAAATTCAAAAGTACAATAAAAATCAACTCTCCTAACCAGTAGGTCAACATTAGGCCAAAGAGCCTTCCACTGCATTGTTTTCAGTGCTAAAGTATGTCAGCTCAACCAAATATCTGCACATCATCATTAACTGATGAGTATTTTACACACATAAATAAGTCAATCTGCAACCTCAGCGTTCATGTCCAAAAAAAAATAAATAAGTTTTCTATGTAAAGTGAGTGAACAAAAGTCAGGCCAAGAGGAAAACTGGTATAATTTTACAGAAGTTTTCATCTCATGAGCATAAGCACTTAGTGTGGCTGATAGTTTTAAACCTTTACATATCAATGATCAGCAAAGGTTATGTTTCTGTGCGTCTACATTATCTCACTAACTGTGAATGAACAGTTACTGTTAAAATACTGCACATTATATAATCTCAGTCATTTGACCACCAGGTTTTCCTGACCTATACGGACTCCTTAACTTTATTTGACTCACAAAGCCCTGAAAATGACAAAACACAGTGCATATTTACTAGTTCCCCTAGAGTAAAGGGAAAAGTTTAGGACTACAGAGTGAATGAGTTTCAACCTAGAAATCACACTGAAGTTTGGTAAATTACAGATTTGTTTAATGTTGTGAACCATGGGTAGGTTAGTTCTCAATTTCCATTCAGATGAAGAAAATCCTGATCTCACATCCTTACCCCATGTCTGAAATGGTAATTTACGAAGGCGGATTTTAGACACATTTTAAAAAACAGTAATGCAGAGCATCACCTCTTTGATGTCTTCATCACCTCATTAAAAAATAGCTTAAAATAAAATACAGGAAGAGACAATTTAAAAAATAAATTGCATTTCTTTTTGTTTCTTTCTTTCACACCTAAGCTGTTATTTAACCTACTGAAAAATAATTCAGTCCAGATCACTTCAGCTATATAAATTAAACTGAACCTAGGCTTTGGATATACTTTGCTCATTCTACACAGATTTCACATCTTTCTTCTTAGGTACTGTGCTGCAGTGTATACTTCTAAATGCTGTGGAAAAGCTCATAACATTACTATAGACTTAACGTTCATTTAAATGTAAAACAAATTAGAAAGGCCACCCAATTTCTTTACACAACACAAGCATTTTCCCCAATATTTCTTCTTGTTTATTAAAATACAGGTTTCTTGAAGTGTTACATCAAGCTTACATAGCTAAGAGGATGTTCATTCTATGAAAACACAGAACTTTAGCATATTTAACACTATATATTGCTGAAAAGTACTGTAAGTTCCTGGTATGATTAATTTTCCTACCTGTGGAGACATAAAGCATGAACCCCATTTCTGGTCATGAAACAAAATCGTTTATTATCTGATGGTCCAGGGTTGATATAGGCTTTCTGAAGTACCCGCGTGTACAAGCAGCTAATACAATTGGTTCACTAACACCCCCCACGTGGGTCTCTTCACTTCTTCATTGGCGGATATCTTGCTCACTGGTTGCCTTGATTGGCTGCTTTCTTCTCGCTTCTCTCTTCATTCTTATCTTGCCCACAGTACTCCCAAAACTTTCCCATCAACATTCCTCAGCTGTCTCAAAGCTTTCCCAGGAGCTAGTCCAACTCAGAAATCTTTCACATTTACACCCACACCTACCCAAATTTTATCTTCCCATCCTGACAGCCTTATCATTACTTCTGTGAAACACAGAGCCCCAAACACTCCTTCACTGTGACATTCCCCTCAAAGTAGTATCAGATAAAGGGCATCTCCTAATAACGACAAGATCAAAAGACTATTTGATGTCTTCACATCACTGGGAATCATTTTGAGGCACAGACTCTCCTAGAAGCAGTAACTGGTGGGACAATCCAACACTTTTTTACCCTGAAGAGTTTTTCTGAAATAGTTGCTGACCCTTTTACCTGAAACTACAGCACTAACCGCTCAGATTGACAGGCCATAACTTCAGATTTCATACAGAGAAAACAGGTCATCTTTTTCACTAAGTGTCTTTCTGAGGCTCCTTCCACCCATGTCTAACTTTCAGGTTCTGCTGCTTTTCTGAGGCCAGGCATATCCAAGTGTTAGTAAAATTAACAAAGAAGCCAATGAAAATTCATTCTTGAAGACAAAGAGCAATTGGATTTGTCCAGCTTTTGTCTCGTATCTCAGTGATTTACTTCATGGTAGAACTAAAACCAAATCAAATTAAGATTTACCATAAAGATAAGCCAAATAAAGCAGGACAGTACAAATTGCCATACCTCAAGACCTTGCAATTCAATTCCATTTTCTGTATCTTTCAGTAGTTCAATTAGCCTTTTTCTTTCTTCGTCAAGCATGAAATGGTTTCCGGAATCCTTTGCTAGCTGAAATATTTAAAAAAAAACAAACAAAAAAAAAAACCCAAAACTTTAGAAGTCCATTAGCTCACACAGCACCAAAACAAAGTGTTTAAACTCTGTGAAATTAACATCCAAATCATGCTTATTCCCTTAACAAAAATTATCACTCTGACAGAAAAATCTAGAAGCCTACATAAAAACTGATTATCATAGTAGTTTTTGACATAGCAGAGGGGTGGATATTTTTTACTAGATGAAAAATTATCACAGCTACTAGATCTTTATAGGAAGAAAAAAAGCATGAAAATCAAGGCATCTATTTTCTGACAGAAAGAAGCCTTCTGTAAATAACAGTCCCATGCAGGCTATACATCAGCAACCTGCATACCTATTCCTTATCTATGCTTAGGAACATCCTCCTTTAACTTAATAGCAAAATGCACTTAACGAAAGTCTTAGGATATATTTGTCCTCAAACCTAGCTATGTCCAGACACAGAACAATTCAGTTTCCAATACTCTTTAGCAAATACATAGAAGCAGTATTATCCCCACCAACATGAGCATCCAAAATGAGAACTACCTTATAGAATACTCTGCCATAAACAACAGTTTGTAACCGCACGATTTTTTCATTTATGCCTAATTAGCTTTTAATGTTCCTGACTCAAAAAAAAAAAAAAAAAAAAAAAAAAAAAAAAAAACACAAAACCAAAAAACTGGTTTCAGAAGTATTTACACAATATTTTCAGTTAACATTTAACAAAATGTTAATGATTTTATGTGTTAATGCTTACCTCGATGTTCTTTCTAATGAAATCCTTATTATCTTTATTTTTGATATGCATTTTGTCTGGTTCATTAAGAGATTCATTTGTTTCTAATTCACTTGGATAATCTGAAGTTTGAGGAAGAAAAGTTGCTGTGTTATAATTCCTTTTCTGATTCAATGAGAGCTGTAATAACAGCAATCCCATTAAATCTTTAACAAAGTGGATAGACAAACTTTTTATATACTGTTTTCGTTATTTATATAAACTATATTGCTAATTTAAAACATAATTATTGGCAAAATCTAATCTTATTTTAAGCTTTATTACATAAGATCATTTAATGCTGCCAAGGCTAAAATACTTTGGATTTCAAACCTCAAAAATGTTAAACATGGTAGCTTTAAAAGCCACGGCATTCTTTTGAACCCTATCATTGTTTCAGTTTTATCATCCGTATGAAACCAGACAATAATTTTTTGAAAACCACAGAAATATTTGGAGACATATCAAGTACATTTTTTAAAATAAAACAGCTGAAGAACAGATGATATAATTGATATTATAATACAGCTTATAAAACAAATTTTGTTTAAAAATAAACTTGTTATAGGACTGTAAAGCCATTACAGCCACAATACTCCGACAACATCATGTGTATGGTTCTTTCCAACAACAAGGTTCTATCCATCACAAAAATTGGAACGCATTCTGTTTTTCAGAGACTTACCAGTTTTAAAACAGCAATTCCTTTACAGACAGCAAATATTTATCACATTAAATGAGCAGTCTAAGCAAATATAACCAACTTCCATGTCTCAAAAACTGCTTCAAAAGTAGGCATGATACATTTTGCTTTTCTGGGAAGCAGAAATTTGAGAAAGGGGTGCACTATTTGCCTACAAAAACCCTGAATTTCTGTTTGATAACAGAAGATAGGCTATGGAAATTTACATGGAAGTAACTCTTACTCAGAGTGAGTAGATTGCAAGCAAACTCCCAAAGGTATGAAATAAATTCCATGCATCCTTTTTACACACTATGGACACACTGGGTTTCAGAGGCCACTGCTGTTCTGAATACTGGTAATGAAGCCTGTTACTGCTGTTCAAGGACACTCCAGCACAACTCAGAAATTGTAAAGGTGGAAGCTAAGTGACAAGCTTCATTTTAAGGGAGGAATGAAGACGTGGTAGGAAGACAGAGATATCAGGAGCACAGCCCAGCTCCAACCCAGTGTGAAAAAAACATTTAATAACACAAAAGTCACATAATAGTAGACTAAGTGATAAAGAGAGCTACAGTCCATGTTTAAAAATTAAAACATGCAGTCACATTTGAAAAAGTACAAAGATTCTGCTGCCATCATCAGTTCAACCTTCAGGAAGACGTCCTTGCCATCTTAGCCAGTAACCAGGAAGATAGATTCCTTCTGTTTACATAAAACAGTAGATGACAAAGAAATAAACAATTGCAGCTGACAGAATGCAGCTGAAGCTATTCTTCTTATATCACAACACATGTGAGAAGTTACTCAACCATACAAATCTGAATTTCAAATATGGAAAAAACAGAGGGAAAAAAGCACAAATCCATTTTGAAGTGTCGGATGCACTACTTTGATACCAGCATTTGAAAACTATACCGTGCACTTAAACAAGTGATTCCTAGAACCAGCACAGATGTCTGATTTTTTGCCAGTAAGTATCTAATCCATAAAAGCAATGTAGCCTCTATAATAATCAGTGTAATAAAATATAATATTAGTTTGTTTGAAGATTTAGGTTTGTCACAACACCTAAATAATTTCTCCTGGAAACAAGCAAACAAAAAAAAAATACAGAACAGCTAAAACCATATAGATCACCACTCTTAATTTGTAGATAGTTTCTTGAACACAAGGCTATTAATAAAAGATACTGTACCTTAGAATAACAGCAAAGACAAGTTTTTAAAGAATTTGCATGAAGAACCAATGATACGCTCTATAGTGAATCATAAAATCATAGAACCGTAGAACAGTTAGGGGTGGAAAGGACTTTAAAGATCATCTAGTTCCAACCCCCCTGCCACGGGCAGGGACACTTCATAGCCTGTCTTCATATGGGAGGTGCTCCAGTCCCCTGATCATCCTCCTTGTATTCCTCCTCTGGACTTGTTCCAACAGCTCCATGTCCTTTTTATGTTGAGGACACCAGAACTGCACACAATACTCCCAAGTGAGGTCTCACGAGAGCAGAGTAGAGGGGCAGGATCACCTCCTTCAACCTGCTGGTCACGCTCCTTTTGATGCAGTCCACACTGAAGCTGGCTCATGCTCATTTTCTCATCGACCAACACCCCCAAGTCCTTCTCCACAGGGCTGCTCTGAGTCCCTTTTCTGTCCAACCTGTAGCTGTGCCTGGGATTGCTCCGACCCAGGTGTAGGACCTTGCACTTGGCATGGCTAAACTTCATCAGGTTGGCATCAGCCCACCTCACAAGCGTGTCAGGGTCCCTCTGGATGGCATTCCTTCCCCCCAGTCTAACAACCGAACCACACAGCTTGGTGTCATCGGGAAACTTGCTGAGGGCGCACTCAATCCCACTGTCCATGTCACCCACAAAGATGTTGAACACCACTGGTCCCAACACCGATCCCTGAGGGACAGCACTCGTTACTGGTCTCCAGCTGGACATTGAGCCATTGAGCACTACTCTTTGCATGCAGCCATCCAGCCAATTCTTTATCACCCAGTGGTCCACCTATCAAATTGATGTCTCTCCAACTTTGAGAGAAGGAAGTCATGTGAGACAGTGTCAAAGGCTTTGCACAAGTCGAGGTAGATGACATCAACTGCTCTGCCCCTGTCCCTCAGTTCCATAGCCCCTTCATAGAAAGACACCAAATTGGTCAGGCAGGATTTCCCCTTAGTGAAGCCATGCTGGCTGTCCCCAAGCACCTTGTTGGTTTTCATGTGCCTTATCATGCCTTTCAGGAGAATCTGCTCTAAGATTTTGCCAGGCACAGAGGTGAGACTGACTGGTCTGTAATTCCCCAGCTCATCCATTTTCCCCTTCTTGAAAATGGGGTCATATTTCCCTTTTTCCAGTCGTTCGGAACTTCACCTGACTGCCATGATTTTTCAAATATGATGGACAGTGGCTTAGCAACTTCATTTGCCAGCTCCTTCAGGACCCCTAGATGGATTTCATCAGGTCCCATGGACTTGTGCATGTTCAGGTTCCTAAGATGGTCTCGAACCAGATCCTCTCCTACAGTGGGCCCAGAGTCTTCATTCTCACTGTCCCTGCGTCTGCCTTCCAAGACTTGGGTGGTATGGTCAGAGCATTTGCCAGTGAAGACGGAGGCAAAGAAGTCATTAAGGACCTCAGCCTTCTCCAAATCCAGGGTAGCCAGTTCTCCTGATAGCTTCTGGAGAGGGCCCACTTTGTCCCTAGTCTGTCTTTTATTTGCAATGTACCTAAAGAATCCCTTCCGGTTATCTTTAACATCCCTATCAAAGTTTAATTCTAAGTGGGCCTTAGCTTTCCTAACCTGGTCCATAGCTTCCCAGAGAACACCCCTGTATTATTCCCAGGCCGCCTGTCCTTGCTTCCACCAGTTACATACCTCATCATTTTGCAATGAAAGAAAAAGTTTTATAAACCTGGATTTAAAAGTTTTTCTCTGCATGTCGAGTAAATGTTTTAGATAAAGTCACAAGCAAAATTATACAATCATTCGTAAAAGAAAAATTAAAAAAAAAAACAAAACAAAACAAAAAAAACTGTCACCAGTCCACTTAGCAGCCTTGCTTTTTCTGATTTTATTGGCTTAGTCACAAAGGACAAGCCCTCATTACTCACCCATTGTACATGTGTTTTTGCCGTATACAAAGTATATAATTAATAAATCTTACCCTGATTACACTGGGGTTTATGGCTATCATAAACTTCTGGATTAATTTGTGTGTGAAATACTGAAGTGCATCTTTCTTCTTCCTTGGCACAGGAGGGACCTGCAAGGATTTTTTTCAGTAAAATTTAAATAGTATTTAAAGATCTATTTTCATGTATAGTATAAGATCTCACGTATGAAAGTTAAAGAAATTTACTTGGATAAATTACATAGCCACCATATTTCTCAAGAAACAAACAAGGGGGAAAAATCTAAGGTGTCTCTCATGAATAATTACACTCTTTCCTATGTCTGGTTTGGGGCTTTTTAAACTACTGCCCACATAGGACAAAAAAGTACATTCTAGAAGATACATCTCAAGGCCCTGAAGTTCAAAAGCCTCTGACAGACACTATGTGGCAAGCCACCTACAATTCCGAATGAGAATAAAGTATCCAGGTTTTCACAGCACATGTATGCCTGTACATGAATTGTTAGACTTCTAATTGGCTTTAGTCAAGGGTATAGTCCAGGAAAAAAAAAAAAGTGCTTGTCCTGGGTTCAGCAGTAGCAGTCATTTTTCTCCTTCTTAGTAGCTGGTGCAGTGCTGTGTTTTTGACTTGCAGCCTGAGAACAACGCTGATAACACCGATGTTTTTAGTTGCTGCTCAGTAATGTTTTGTCTGACCAAGGACTTTCTGAGTCTCATGCTCTGCCAAGGAGGAGGGGAAGCCAGGAGGAAGCAGAGACAGGACACCTGACCCAAACCAACCAAAGAGGTATTCCATACCACAGCACATCATGCCCACTATATAAACTGGGGCAGTTACCCGGAAGAGCTAGATCTCCGCTCAGTCAGGCTGGGTATCAGTCGGCTGGTAGTGAGCGGTTGTATTCTCTTCCCTTCTTATTTCCCTTATCATTATTATTATTGGTGGTAGCAGTAGTGGTTTGTATTATACCTTAGTTACTGGACTGTTCTTATCTCAACCTGTGGGAGTTACATTCTTTCAATTCTTCTCCCCATCCCTCCGGGAGCAGGGGGGGAGGAAGGGGAGTGGGGAGTGAGAGAGCGACTGCATGAGTTACAGCTGGGCTTAAACCACGACAGTGTTCAAACATCCTAGCATGCAAGAGTTGTTCCACTTACTCAAAGAAAAAAATTCAGTCTTGCTATTGACACATATTAACTGGAAGTGCAAAACAGAGCATTAACTTGGAGTCTATACACTTAGCACTTACAGCGAAGGACTTGTATTGCAAAGAAACATATATTTCACATATGGAAAGAACAACCAATATCCTGTAATAACAGAGTTTAATGGACTCAGCTGAAAGTATGATTTTATTGCACAGAGCACAGGGAAATTAATTTAAGGCTATTTAAGTAACTCCTGATTTAATTTTCTGCCATGAGTGTGTTAGAGGGGTTTTTGCGCCTGAGGGGCTGGGACACAAGTTATTAATGATTTTGTACCTGGAACTTGTGTTTGATTTCACAGCCACATTAAAAGCCATAATTAAACAGCTCCCCAACATAATTTATTTAATAGGGTTCTTTATCAAATTCAAGCTCTGAAAGCCAAAATATATAAACTGCATTCCATTTCAGTATCACTCAAAGCAGCAATCTAGGCATTCATTTAAACAAATAAATAAATAAACAAGACCTGAAAAGTAAGGTACCAGCATGTCACAGAAAATTCAAGAAAAAGATCAAGCTGGAGTATAAAAATAAATCTGAACTATGCAGAATTTTCTGAGTACACTGGAAACCGCATGATCTCTACAGCAAGAAGTTACCTTTGAAATAATAGGGGAATTGAAGCATGGAGTTCATTAATAACCATATAGTCTTGCTTGTCTACTGTTTTTTACTATATCCTGACATCTACTGGAGACTTTTTCAATCTCTCTCATATCAAATTCTGTGTTCTTCCCTACTAACCCAAACTTTAGAGCAAAAATAAAAGCAGGCTACCTTACAATAATAAGCTTTGCTGAAGCATTTTACTCACAAATTGCTACCCTTATTATGCACATATTTCCAACATTCAAGCTGAGATTTTTGCTCAGCAATAATCATTTAGATCTCAAATACTTGTTCTCTCCCCAAAAGGAAAAAAAAGACAGGATGCACTGCAATTCTGTTTCCTTTCAGCAAGAAACCCTTTCAATCAAGGTATACAGGTGCAGGACAGGATGTAAAAGTGTGTGTACAACTGACACACCTTTGAGAACTACAGCACAGAGTATTCAAACAGCAATTTCTCCTAAATCCACTCTTGAACCATTTTGACATGGTATGTTCTTGATAAATTGAGTCCGATTGTGTTCCCCCTGCCCAACCAAGACATTGCAAACAGAATGCCTACAGTTTGTTTCAGTTTCTCTCTCAGTAAAAGTCCAGCAACAGAAAGAAAAATGACATTTTAAAATGCCCAATATTTTCCTTTTTCAGGTCCCTGTGAGTAGGCACATCCTCTTTGCATTCTTGGAAAAAGAATACTGATACTTCAGAACATGCTTCAATCACTTGCTTCAGAACTCCAACAGAAACTGTGTCCTTCTGACTCAGTAGAAAAAAAAATATGCCTAAACAGTTTCTTAACTTCTCTTTCCATATTCTACCTACAGTTTTACATTATTGGTATTCACTGCAATTTTGAGCGCAATCAGTCTTTTTTGTTATATATCACATTCCATATTTCTGTTTCATTAACTATTTGTTTACTTTTCCTAGTAAAGAACTCAATCCTTCATTAGTCACTTGTCTACTTTTAATACAGCTATAGAATTCGGCAGTTTAAATGCTACTTGAGATGGAACTGATTTTTACTAAGAAACTAAAATGCAAAAGTTCATTCTTATCCGTGTGTTCACTTCCACTTAGAATTTTTCTGTCTTTATTGTCACAACATAATGAAGCCCAGAAATTATCTTAACAGACTTCCTGGCCTTTTCTCCTTGAGAATATTCTCCTAGCATATCGTTACCAGAGCTTTGCTTTTTAAAACTGCCATCTATCCTAATTTTTTTCCCTAGAATTTTCAGAGAAAAGCCAATTAAAAAAAAAAAAAAAAAACAAAAAACTAAGAACAAGCTTTGTATGTGGTTTCCATTAAAAAACAACCCTGATGTTGAAGTACAACATCTACGTTTGTGATAATACAAACATTATTTCATTTAAGTTTTCATATATTCCCTTGATGTACTCTTACATGCAAATATTATTTTATTGTAAAGGTCTGAAAGCCTTATTTTTACAGTACCAAAAAAAAACTTAATCACAATATGGGATAATTATAACAGGGTATTTTCTTCTCCTTCTTACTTACCAGCTGTATCCTGCCATGGTGAGATCAAAGCTAAAAAAAGTTTTGTGTTTTTTATCTCTTCATGGCTTTCAGTGGTTCTGATAGACTATTCAAAGAAATAAAGAAATAAAACATAAATTTACAGATACATGCATATATTTACATAAAAAAAATATTTGAAGGCAAAATACATTGTCAGGTCTAATGAACTTCAGACCCTATTAAAAAAATCCTTGTTCTATGGCAACACTTACTGACTATTTTATTTATTTCTTAAGGCTATCAACCTCTCACAGCATCTCATGAAGTTATGACAAAGGCATGGTAGAATTTTAAAGCCTCATATGTTGTCTTGTATACAGAGACACATTTTATAATACAAAAGTTCTGTAATTTATACATGGCTTTGAATCTAAATCCATTGAAATTATGAGATACAATCAAACCAACTGCAATTATGTCTTTTTTGCAACTGACATTTGTAGTCATGTAAATTACACAATATTTAACCACAGAGGAAATATAACTCATGTTTCAAGGCTTAAATTGACATCCAACTGCTAGAGACCAGGATAGGAATAATGTGAAGTAATTTATGCTGTATGGTTCTTACACCTTCTTCAGGGGGCATCTCTTTTTTTCAGTAACAGACAATACTGAAATAGATGGGCCTAAGAAAAATCATACTAGAGTAGAATAAACATTTTTAAGTTTGGATTCGCAAACATTACACACTACCATATCTGCAACTAGTGAGCTCAAGAGTAAAACTATACTAGTAAAGCACACCTAGACAGCTGTATATTTGGCTTCTGGTCATATCAGATTTTAATGATCATGGTCTTCTTTCAAAGCCTGTTGGCAATACATATTAAAACCCATTCAAAGTTACTTTTTAAGAGCTATTTCTTCATTTCACACATACAACTGTGAGTTATTTAATAAAACAATGTGTATGAAACATAATTGTTAGACACTACTGTAAGATACAAAACTATCTTACTTTTTAGTAAGTACAAACTATTTACAAAATAAGCAGAACATTCTAACCTGAAGCTCTTCCCAGAGCTTTGCCCTCATTTCTTTGCCTTGTTTTTCAATTGCTCTCTCCTTAAAACGTTTTTTTGCCAGTATTGTGTCAAGTTGATTCATTTTCTTTATAGCTGCTTGAACCTGAGGATCTACATCTGTTTCTTCAGAATATTCCAAGTTGGAAGAGTTTGCTGTAGAATGCATTTTAAATTAATTTTAGCTTGAAGCATTTCAACTTTAAAAAACTTAAAAAAAAAAAAAAAAAAAAAAAAAAAAAAAGAAGAGGCAGTACAAGTTGCTCGATATCAACCATAGACAAGAGTAAAATTACTCTCAAGCACATACGTCATGCTCATTTCTAAACCTGTTTGTAGCAGGGAAAAATATAGAAGTCTTTGTAACAGAACACTGAATCACACTCTGAACTCCAGCAGCTGGGTATAGGGGGAAGGGAGAAAGAGCCCCCTGCATTTTGAGCATGTGATTTGATTCAAATTTATAATAGAAGAGTGACATCTCCATAGTATCAGCAAAAATCACAGAAAAAATATGCTTAAAAATAAAAAAAAACCTTCCTCAGCCTGACTAGTAGAATACACGATGAACTGTCATTCATTAAAATGAATAATTCTGGGGTTAAGAGAGACTCCATAATATCTCTACTTTCAAATGTTACAGAAGTTTCAGTCTTGAGTTATATCTCAGCTAAACCAGATTCTGATACTGGTTCTAGAAAACTGTTGCTTTGAAAAACAGAAATGGTGAAATATTATGGATGGAAACTGCAATTATCTAATGAAAACAGATTTTTGTACTATCTCATTTTTTCTTAAACATGCAGATTACAATTTCTGATCGCTTTTAGCTTTTCCCCTTCCTATAGCATTCTCATGCTCTGCCCTCTTTCCTGGTCAAACTTAGCTTCCATAGAAAGAATAAAGGAAATAGTCATAGTGCTGTCCCTATCCCACTGACTTCCAAGTTTTGGAGTCCTTCAATGCTTTTTAGTTTTCTAATCTTTTGAGGTCAAATGCTTTACACACCCATTCATCTCAAGCATTTACTGTAATGCACCGGTCTACTTTATGCCATAAAAAGAGATGAGTGACACAGCAAGGGAGAGCTATAAAAACCTAACTGAGCTCCAGGGAATCTCCAAGGGCAGAAGCTGAAAAAAGAGCTTTTATTTCAAGTGGCCTGAACCCAGCAAATGGATTTGAACCTGAGAGTCCTGAGTGAAGCTTTGAAGTTGAGCGCTATCCCATTTCTCTTCTGAAGAAATTAATACTATGTCAGATCACTAGCACTGCTGCACTAGATAGACAGAATCACCACTGGATTCTGCCTTATTAGATTGACTGAATCTATGTAAAACTCAAATACTACCACATCATTAAAGAAAGTGAATATCCTTTAATAAAATAACCTTTAAATAAAGAATTCATCCAACACCTCTTAAATATCACAAGGTACATGCATTTTCAATTTGTTATATTTCTTTATAACTACAAAATATACACACAAATGCACCATGGTCCCAAACTCTGAGAAGCATTAACAAGTGGAAGGGAGCAAAAGTTTAATTGTACTGTTCACTTTAAACACTTGAAAAGTAGTACCTGCTTTTGCATTACTTAGTTTTCCTTGGGAGGGTTCACAGAATTTTAAAGTCTGTATTTCAGTGCAGTCATCTCCAGAATCTGAATTAGAGATACATCCTGAAAAACAAAGGAAAAAGCTTTTCACCAGAAAATACATGTGAAACAACGTTTAAAGACACTTTCTGAAATGTTAACAATAAAGACACCAAAATATACTTTTGCAATCCATAAAGCTTCTGCACGGATTACTGTTTAAAAAATTATAACTACTAGCACACTAGCGCTCATGTTAAACACAGAAGCAGGAATCAAGGGATTTATTTTGACTGCAATTCTGCCATGAAATCTTATCTAACCTTGAAGAAGGTATCCAAACTTTTGCTTCACATACTGACCTTTTCTATTTTTAAAGAGTCAGAAGCTCTAGAAAGTTACTTTATTACCATTTATAGAACGGTAATAAAGTATGCCTTCTGAAGCATTCCTAAAACTGCTTTCATTAAAATTAGATACTGCATATTTGTATGTAAAGTATGTTATTAGTATTGGCATTGTTTAGTTACTGAACACTATAACTCACAACCATAATTTCTAGGTTTTTGGACTGGTGGACCATTATTAAGGTACAAAATTTCTAATAAGTTATCATGATCTGCGTGAAAAGTTTGATAAAAACACCTTACTGAAAACATCTCCTAACATGGTTCCATAGGACACATGCAGATGGGTTCTTTTGATCTTTTAGGCCATCACTAAGGTGCATATCACAGCTTAGATGCTACAAGACACATGTTGTGGTGGTAACAGCAGTAATAACACATTTATTTCAAAGACATATTCACAATAGTGAAAAGAAATGAAGGTATGAAGTTTCACACCTCCTTCCCTTCTAGAATTTTACTGATTTACATCCTCTTTTCCCACCACCAATAGAATTTTACCCAAACTATACAAACATTATATTTGGTCTAGCCACAACATAAGAAAGTGAAAGTCATTCCACACCTGACAGCTCCTTGCGATTCAGTATACATTTCTGAAGAAAGACACTTGTACTCTCCACTGTGGGTTGCTGATCTGTTCTTACTTCCTTGACATCAGATTTCTCTCTGTTATCACCTTTGTTTTCTCCTGGACAGCAGTGCTCTAAACTGCCTCTTTGATAACTACCAGCCAAACTGGCAGGTAAATCAACCTATGAAATACAAATTAATTGTTACCATAAACTACAAATACTCTGGGGGGAAAAAAATATAATCACAATAATGACATAGTATCACAAAGGCTAACAACAATTATACAACACTGCGCTACTAGTCAGGCTGAGGAAATTATTTTTTATTTTTAAGCTTATTTTTTCTGTGGTTTTGCTGATTCTATACAGTACTGCTTTTAAGTACTTCTTAAATGAAACAACCATTTTCAGATACAATACAGAATTCTGTTTCTTAGATATCACATTGGTTCTCAAACTCATAATTTAACAGAATGCCAGATTTGGGGCTGCCAGGCTAGGAAACGATTTCAGAGGTTTATGCCATTTCTGCTGCAGCACAGGGTAGAGTCAACCAATTAACAGCTTGTGTGTACAACAGCCTCGTCCATTCCCTGACACTATGGGCCCACTGCACCAGGCAGTAGCACTCCAATCTTTCCTCATAGTATAGGGTTTTTTTTATAGTCTTTGAAGAGCTGAAAAGCTTCTGCTTAATTTATCAGTCTCAAGAGACAGAAATTGACATGCAATAGGCTAGGTCAGAATTTGGATTAAGAGTTACCTGATGTTAACTTAATACCCAATAGTGAACCTATAAAAAATATCTTAATGGAATCATAGAATAGTTAGGGTTGGAAAGGACCTTAAGTTCATCTAGTTCCAACCTCCTTTCCATGGGCAGGGACGCCTCCCACTAAACCATACCATCCAAGGCTATGTCCAACGCCACCTTGAACGCCGCCAGGGATGGAGCATTTACAACTTCCCTGGGCAACCCATTCCAGTGCCTCACCACCCTCACAGTAAAGAATTTCTTCCTCATATCCAATCTAAACTTCCCCTGTTTAAGTTTGAACCTGTTACCCTTGTCCTATCACTACAGTCCCTAATGAAGGGCCCCTTCCCAGCATCCCTATAGGCCCCCCTTCAGATACTGGAAGGCTGCTATGAGGTCTCCATGCAGCCTTCTCTTTCTCTTCTCCAGGCTGAACAGCCCCAACTTTCTCATCCTATTTTCATACGAGAGGTGCTCCAGTCCCCTGATCATCCTCGTGGCCCTCCTTTGGACTTCTTTCAACAGTTCCATGTCCTTTTTATGTTGAGGACCCCAGAACTGCACACAATACTCCAAGTGAGGTCCTATGAAGCATCCCATTCTATATACAGGTGAATAGAGGGACAATACAACTGGACTAATCTTAACTAAAACAAATCTAAACCTGTAATTTTTAAGACCCACTTCCTACATCCCAAAAACCATATCACATATCCCATTCCCAAAATTAAGTTAATCCCCAATATTAGTTTTTTCAGAGGACAGATGGTCTCTGTTAAATCCCTGAAGTTTACGTATTTCTTGGAACACTATGAATTTTTTTATTTGATTCAAACATATCCTGAGAGCACTTTATAATCAAAAATTCAACTTGCTAGGACTGCTCAAATGCTTTCTTCTAATAGTAAATTTAATTTTTATCCCAGCTTAAATTTAAAAGCACAAATGGGATGGAAGTGAAACATAATTTCATGGCTCATGCATCAACAGCCTACAGCTGTGTATCTACACATTATTGACAGATTTTCTTTAAAACAGTATTTAATAATCTGATTAAACATAAAGAGGAAGACAAGCCAGTTTTCCAGGTTGTAGTGCTGAATAGCCCTTTTTGTGGCGAACATAAAAGTAACACAGATTCTGAAAAATGAAATTAAACATCATTCCATGCATGCACAAAGAGCAGCCCACATTCATGAGCTTTCACATAACCCCTTAGCACATACGCAGAGCCCAGGACTTCATATGAAGTGAAAAAAGCAGACTCTTACTCCTTTGGCATTCTAGTAAGAATTAGGTATAGGGTTTCTAACCTAATGAAGGCAAAAAGAATTACCTTAGGCAAATGTGGCTCTGCTGTTCCTAACTCCATAGGTGTATTTAAAGATCTACAATTACAGTGAGCTCTTAGCTAGATACAGGCCTTGGTACTTTATCCAAGTTCCTCCTTTTAGTATCCAGAGACCTAAAATTGGAAAGAACAAAAACCCACCACCTTCCAAACCATCAGTTTTATAATAAAGCAACACAAACACTGTAATATTTCAGATGTAGAAGTTTCAAATCCTTTCTATCAATCCAGTGTTCAGAGTATAGATTATAGTATAGACAAGCTTGCTACTAAATTATACACCTACTAATATATGTACAAATATACATTTATATTATCAAGCCAACCAAAGTATTAAAATGTGCATACTGTCATAGAACTTTAAATAGCTAAAATCTTAAAAGTAGTCTCACAACAACGGAAACCTCCTGGCTCTTTTTATTATTATTATTTTCTTAAAAACATGGGACTAGAAAAATTTGCATCGACCCTGTAGAGACAGGCTGATTCCGGCGCAACAACCAACCAACCAACCAAACAAAACCCAACCAAACAAGCCTATACAAACAACCACACGCAACACACAGTTATCTCACGGGAGGTTTCCACATACCGGCACGCAGGTAGGCAGCCCCTTCCTGCGCTTCCAAGAGGAGCCCCGGGCTCTGCTCCTTCGGGCGCGCTGCCCGGCAGAGCCGCAGCTCCGGCCACCCCGTCTAAGGCAGGTAGGCCTGGTGGAGCCCTCCCGCCCGGAGGGGCTGTCACAGCACCGCGTCAGGCCCCGGCACCTCCGTGTCCGTCCCACCTCTACCGCAGGAGGGCGGCAGCGCGGTGCCGCCGAAGCTGGCAAAACCGCTGCCTCTGCCACCGTTCCCATGACAACCAACGCACAGGCCTCTCGCGAGAATTACGGAGTTCCGCCTTGGGGCGGTACCATCGTCTGGACGGGGTCATGGTGGACGAGTTGGTCTTAGCTTATTCTCAGGGATGCAACTATATTCGAGCTCTTGCTTGCTAACAAAGTCTGAGCCACCAAGTTAACCCCATCGTATCCTCTTCTCTCCGTCCCTATACGGATAAATGCTACACGGAGAGAGTCCTTTTCCCCCCTTCTCCCCCACAGATCGTTGCGCTGTGCCGGGTCTGTTGCCGGGGCGGCGGGCACGCGGCGCCGCTGCTGGAGTGTCCGTGTCTGTGCGGCGGGTCCGGGCCGAGCAGCGCCGGGCAGTGGGAGGCTGGGCCATGGGGAAGGAAGAGCCAGGCCCGCGTCCCCGAGCCCGGATGAGGCTGTCACTGTGGCGCAGGGCGGTGGCGGGCGCCCTGCCGGTAGGTTTCGGTGAGCTGCCGCAGGGACCCTCGGCTGCGTGGGCCCGGGGGCGCGAGTAAGGGGAAAGGAGTCTTGATAGATGGATAGCGTTTAGTAGGTGCGCGCTGTCAGCGGAGTAAGTGGCATGGCAGATACGTAGCTGAAGCCTTGGCTTTTCCTAAACCTCGGTGAAACGGTGGGTCCCCGGCAGTTGGGGCAGTTTGTAGCGGGAGTCCTTTGCAGTCCGCGTTAAAACCTGCTAGCCGGGGTATTGGAGACTTGAGTTGCAGCCATTTTAATTACAGTATAATTCTCATCGCTTCTGGCATTCCGGCTTCAGTAAAAGAACAATTTTTGAAGTGTTTCATCCAAGAGAATGTTACTGCATCGAGCCTTTTGAACAATGTATCTGTGCTGTGAAATATCACTGCTTCTTTTGATACTGTCTAGTCACCTGCATAAATTATGTCATGACTTGTGAACAAGGATAGTTGAACGACTTTTGAATAAAGTCGTTAAAACTTAAACCAAATTCTGTTGTCACCATTTTTTTACCTGAATACCTTCCTAATCCCATCCCTTTTATTTTTTTTCTACATTTAAATAGGATGTGAGGGGGCTTTGAGCAACCTGGTCTAGTGGGAAGTGTCCCTGCCCATGGCGGCAGGGTTGGAACAACAAGATTTTAAGGTCTTTTCCAACCCAAACCATTCTATAATTCTGTGATTAATTCCTATGTTTCTGATTCGTAAAAATTGTAGAAATACTTACTGGCCCCTACAACTTCCTTTAGTACCCATATATGTTAAAAATTCAGTTTTCACTGGTGGTAGAAATTCACAAGAAACAGTTTGCAGACACAAACTGCATCGTGGTCAATCAAGGTTTTGATTGGCCTATCTTTCTGCCAAACATAGATCTTGCTTTGTTGGGGATATGGTTTTGCTGACTGCGGTAGAGTTTTTATTGATGCTTGCAGTATATGGCATTTTACTGCCACATTCTGGGAAGTGCCAGTAAAAGAGTAACGGTTTTTCCTGGTATTTAGTGTAGTAAGAATGCAATGTGGTTTAAAGTTAAGAGCTGAAGACAAATACAGAAAACATGCTAGTGGACCAGTGTACTTTAGCCTCCTTCCCAAGTATTTTAACCTAACTCCTGTGATTGCTAACACAACACCATAGAGGTGTTTGGAATGCGTGGTGATTTCTGGATCGGGCAGATCATGATTTGAAGCTGTCCTGGGTTCAGCAGTAGCAGTCATTTTTCTCATTCTTAGTAGCTGGCGCAGCGCTGTGCTTTTGACTTTCAGCCTGGGAACAGCGCTGATAACATGGGTAGTTTTGGTTGTTGCTCAGTAATGTTTACTCTGACCAAGGACTTTCTGAGCCTCGTGCTCTGCCAGGGAGGAGGGGAAGCCAGAAGGAAGCTGGGACAGGACACCTGACCCAAACTAACCAAAGGGGTGTTCCATACCACAGCACGTTATGGCCAGTATAGAAACTGGGGACAGTTACCCGGAAGGGCTAGATTGCTGCTGGGGTCGGGCTGGGGGGGTGGTGAGTGGTTGTATTCTCTTCCCTTCTTATTTCCCTTATCATTATTATTATTGGTGGTAGCAGCAGTGGTTTGTGGTATACCTTAGTTGCTGGACTGTTCTTATCTCAACCCATGGGAGTTACATTCTTTCAATTCTCCTCCCCATCCCTCCGGGAGCCGGGGGAGGAAGTGGGGGAGTGAGTGGCTGCATGGTTCTGGGCTGCTCGCTGGGCTTAAACCACAACAGTTCTTTGTGGGATACTATACACTCAAAAACTCCTTGGCCTCAGTGGGCCAAGTAATCCCTAAAGCTTTCTCTGGCCATGGCCCATTCTGTGTTGCAAGAAGGTGCATGGTGCTTTGTCAGTGGAGGTGCTGCACAGACAGGAGATAGTTGATGCTACTGCTGAACCCAGGACAGAAGCAAAACCAGAAGACTGAATGTTCACATCCACACATTGAGTAGCCAGTGACAATAAGAAAGCAGTAGAATGGACAATACAGAGCCAAATAAATTAAAATCTGGCTTTTGATGCATTAGGAGTGATATTGGCTATGAATAATGAGGTATGGAAAGTAGCTAGGTATAACTACCCCAATATTTATTTCTTTCTACAGTAGAGTGTATATGCCTAGCAGCTGTCAAAGAGTTTGACTTGCTACTCATGTTAGACTGCCTAGCACCTCAGAAGGGCCCATGATCTCAGAGGGACCAGCTCCGACATTTGGAAACAAGCTGACGTAAAACTCCTTTGGAAGTGGTATAGGAATAGGCTACTTACTGCTGCTTGTCCACATGGAATCAGGCAATGTTTTCAATGAGGCTGTCACACCCAAGAGTTAATAATAATGGCTTTTCAGCAGGGATATTTCAAAACGTAGTTGATTTTATGTGCCTTAGAAGACCCAGAGAGGAGAAGAGAAGGTTCACAGAGCTCACCTCAAATCCTGCAAATTCATAGAATCATAGAATCATAGAATAGTAAGGGTTGGACCATTAGTCTAACTCCTATAAGAGGACTGAACTTTGTAAACATTATTAAATATTACAGGATCTCAAATTGTTTACAGGTGTGTTTATAATGAAGTTTGAAGTAGAAAAGCAGAACAAAGATTGCAATTTCCTTTTTTGCCTTTGTGGGAATGAATCAGTTTTGTTCCAGAATAAACGAAATACTTCTCTGAAGTATGATGATTTAAAAAAAAAAAAAGTGTAATTGAAGAAAACTTTGTCTCTAGGAAGGGCACAGCAAGAAAAGCAGTCCAAGATGTGCTTTTCATCCTGAAAGATAGGTTACAGTGTGATGAAGACCCATTTAGACCAGCTGACTTGATACCTAGAACACAGTCACCATAGTAACAGAATTCATTTATCCTTCTCTCCCTAATCCAGTGAAGAAACACAAATGAGGCAGGGGGCTAGAAATATAGGGAACTTGTTCTGTTACTACTGCTTATATTCATACCCCTCTGTTGAAGTGTTTTAAAACACAAACAGGTACCCAAAACACTTCCATTGTCTCACACAGGTTGGAGGGCAAATTATCAAGACTTTATTTAATGCATATTAGTTATCTGTCTTTGATATTTTTAATATTTTTGTATATTTACCTGAAGTAGCTTTTGTTTACCGCAGGCAACATTTTTAAAGCAGACTGTAATGCAGTTCTAATACTTGGGTCAGGACAAGCACAGCTAATTTTCATTATATTAATTCCCCTAAATGTTAGGGGAATAAACAGAGCCTATTCTTGCAAAGAACAAATAGATTATATATTAATATCCTTTGATTGGAGTGTCCCCAAGTCAAGGGCAAAAAGCCAGGAATTTTGGGCCATATTCCAACTTTTTCAGTTGTGCTCCATTAGTAACAGTCATACAGCATAGTAACCTCTCAGCTGAAGAGAAAAGGCTAAACCAAAATGCTAAATTCAGAGTCAATGGTAAAACTTCCAAGAGGTTTAACTTCTCTTTCTCCAAATTTATTCTCTAGTAGTCAGACTTAACCTGTGCAAATCTATTTGAATAGGCCAAATTACCCCAGGCTTTCATTTCTTCAATTCCCACTGTAGGCTTAAATCATAGGTTTAAACTAACAATAGCGTGTGTGGCTTTAAAGTAACGTAGTAAAATATAGCAAACTGTTCTAACTTGCTAACACATAGAGAGAGAGGAACATTCACCTGAGGGGGAAAGGAACATCATGGGACTGATAACAACTTAGGAGACAATAAATAAGACCACAGATGCCAGCCTTCAAGATAGCAGAGTGGTGCCCAATGTGGAGCAAGACTGGAACAGAACAGAAGCAAGGACATACCAATTGCTAACTCAGAACTAGGACCTTGCACACATGAGCAAGCACCGAGGTCATTCAGTAACACAGTGAGGAAGACTATCAGTGACCACCAGTGACCCCTACTCAGCAAGAAAGTGCATGCATAATTAGAATGCAAATACTATAATTAGTTCCTGGGAGAGCTATGAATATGCATGAGTATGCTAAATGTATAGTTGCTGCTGGCAAGTATGGGGTGCGCTCACCTTTGTGAAACTATTCAGGTGTGAGCCCAGCGCTGCAATAAAGAACTCCTGCTTTCGAAAACTCCAAATTGAGTCTTCCTCTGACCGGCTTTTACAGTAACACCACAGCTTTTGCTTTGTACTTTGCTTTCAGCACTAGTCCGGAGATAAAACTTCTTTTTACCAACAGCTGTGGTGATTAAAAACAACCATAACAACAAAAAAAAAAACACCCACTTTTGCTTATCTTTAATGTGATGATAAAGAAGAAAACAATTTTGCTTGTTTCCATATTGGATGCTGGAGAACATTCTGCCAGTATAAATCATTAGAACAAAAAGCCAACAGACTAGTAATACTTCAATTTGCCACTGTCTTGGATGAAGTTAAAAAATCAAACTCTACAAGTCAAATATTCCATCTTGCAGAAGAAGTCTCCTGAATTACTGTCTTCTATGAAAATTCTAGCACAGAGGATTTATTATGAATTTTACACAGCTTTTTTTTTTCTTTATGCAAGAATGTGCTTTTGTGGTTTTGTTTTTTTTCTCTACTTCCCTACTTCAACATTCATGTGGATAAACTGTTGAAAGAGGGAATAAAAATATTCCCAAGTAGTTTTTCAGGTACGGAAAACCACCTTAGTTTATTTCAAAAGGTTCTGATGTCTTCAGATACAATTTGCTAAAAATAAAAAAAAAAAAATAAAAATAAAAAAACCACCCAAGAAAACCAACTAACAAAAAAAAGAAAAAAACACACAAAAAAAAGTGATTTTTTTTTTACATGTCTTCTTTGAAAGAAAAAGGTATTTGTCTCAGCAGTCAAAAACCACCACAAACTCCTTGCTTTCCACATATGATAAAACTAACTTCTGTGCTGTTTTGCTCTTTGAATGTATCAGTGGCATTTATCATTCAACATTGAGAGTTGAAAAGGAGAAAACTAAGTTTGCTTTCTTCAAAAGAGCTCAGATCTGACAACTCCTCTATTTTTGAGGTTTTGGGGATTTCTTTGAATGGCATCTGTTCTTTCACTATACTTTGGCAGAACAAAAACTCCATTAAATAACTTTTTAACACTTAAAATATGCCTGCTATAGTTCTTTCTCTACCTCCGCCACAGAAGGAACACCTTTTCCTTGAATATTTCTTCTGCCTGATTTCAGGCAAGCTATGTCTGTCTTCTCATCTCTGTATCTAAGAAGAAGGGCAGCTGGGATGCCCACCACCCATCTGGGCCCATTGAAGACTGCTCCTCACTCCCAAGCTGAGAAGTTCTTAAACTAACAAGAAGTGAAGTGCACTGAAAACAAAGAGGAAATGGAGGGAAAACACCATTTACACAGTAATTTATAAGTTTTTTTTTCTTTAGATACAATTTTATTAAAACACTTGCTTTTAATACCTTGTAGAAATCCACCACCTTGGAGATATCAGAAGCTGCTGACTTTCTTCAAACCAAAGGAAGAACAGGTACTTCTCCAAATCCTGCTTCAGCAGAATTTTTTTCTCACTTTTAACAATGACAGGTTGGATTTAGTAAGTTACTGTGAAGTTGGCAAGATTTTTCACTTTGTCTTTTTAAAAGTATGCTTTAAAGAAAACTACTTTCATAAACAGACAGTAATTACAGATAAAGAGTTGGCATGCACCAAGGGGCTAAATTACAGGATAACCACAAGGACGTTACTAGATTGTGCTTTTAAGAAACTACCCAGAGACACAACAGTGAATGCAGATAAGGAAGAAGGAAAGAATACTCGCAGCTGAACAAGGGTTAAAATGCCAGGGATACAACAATTTCAGGTTATCTATCAGCAGACTGATACAGTTTAAAATTCACATTCAGCATAGACGAGACAATGTGCCTGTGATGATGGGAGACAAGCTACATTACAATGTCTGAACTCTCCTAGAAAGCTGGTGTGCTGATGGCGTGACTCTGACTCAGGAATTGGGCACCAAATTTGAAAGTCTCTTTTTAACACGCTGGGTGATCTACACTGTGAGACAAGTGGGGTTGGTACCCGTATCTGTGGAGATAGAAGAAAAACCTCCTTGCCTCTGACAGTGGTGAGCAACGACATTAATAAGCCTTGCCTTTTGCGGTCTGATATCAGCTTCCTCACTCAACTGTTCAGTATAAGGCTACTAGCACTTCTGACCCGTTTCTTCATTACTAGCCTTCCTGTAAGAAAATAGCAGAGTGCACCAGCAGATGAGTCTACATGAAGGTTGACAGTTTGGTTACTTACACAATACACACATTACACTGTTGGGACATTCATATATGTCCTTTATCACAGGATCAAAGTGTTTTATTTATGCCCTTGGCACATGCGTATTTGTTTACTGGAGTCACGATTTTGTCCTGCATGGTCTCCAATCCAGTTTTTATTTAAAACTACAAGACTAGATGCTTTTCTAAAAAAAAAAAAAAAAAAAAAAAAAAAAAAAAAAAAATTAATAATAATAATAAAAAAAAAAGTCTTTCTCAGGTTTGACACACATGATTATTTGGGTATTTTTGGCTGTGTGGAAGGTTTTTTTTAGGCCAAAAAAAGAGTGCAGATACTTGGTAACTAATTTGTGCAAAAAGTCACGGGAGCTTTATTTTTAACACTGATTTAAAAAATAAGCTTAATGGAAAACAGATGTACTTAATAGTCCATCTTACTTCATTGATGAGATGTGCAGAACCTTGCTTTGTCTATTTACAGACGGTTAGGACTTACCCATTTTGCATCTGTCTTCTGCTCCCTACAGCCTTTTCTATGAAGTTACTTTGACACAGTTCATTTGAATACAACATGAGGCTTCCCAGCAAACTGCCACTATTTTCATTTTTCGGCCATACAAAGCGTTCCCAAAGCCATATGTACTTTTTGGAAGTTAATCAGGCAGGTATCATTGTAGGGTTTTCACAGATAAAACTAAGAGCCACCATCTCTTGATATATTTTTTTCATGAAAACATACCAATAAGGAACACTTGTATGCTTTTTTCCCTTTGTTTGTTTAAATTATATTTGGCACAAACAAAAAATCAGCCTGTAACAAATTTCAGCATAACAAAGATCCATGGGATCACACATACAACAGAAGCTGACTTTCCTCTGTCACTTAAAGCTCCTGCTCTTATTAAGAATCCACCTCAGGAAAGATACTGACTTTATTGTTTCTGCTGATTTTTCTTTCTGCTTTACACTTAGGCTGTTTTGTCTGGATTAGCTCTTCAGGGGTATTTCCCAAAGGAGGCAGGAGTCGCTTCTTACTGTTTCGGTTTTCTGAGAGCCACTGGGGAGGCAGCTCAAAGGGTCCAAAACCAAACTTCATGGAATACTTGTCATTTACTGTATCAGCTTCTGTGGCCACAGCTGGCGCCACCTGAGCTGTAGAGTCTGCAATTGTCTGTGGTATAAATTTGTGAACCAAAGTCTCTCCTACCTCTAAACTGGTGGTAGGAATTTCCTTCTGTTCTGAGTCACCAGCACCAATAGATTTGGTCTCATTCTCCTCATCTTCTGTTGGCTTGAAGATTTGTTGTTGCCCGATATGAAACATCTCCAGAAGCTGGCTTCCTGAACGGATACTGGGCTCCAGATTTGCATCTGCAAAACCACCTGAGCTGACAATATTTCTCCTGCTATACCTTTGGTGCAGCTGTACTAGTGTCCCCACTAAGCACTTTCGTACTGATTTGTTCACAGTTAAAAATAACAAAGGATTGGCCAGCAAAGAGACCTTGGGCAACCAGATGGCAGTGAGGAACAAGAAGACTGAAATATCTGAAATATTGAGTATGGTGCGATAAATCACCAAAGTTACATAGGGGACACTGCAGAAAATAAATATCATAACCATGGAAAGCAGCATGGCATGAAGCTCAGCTTCTCGCTGGGAGGCATAAGGGATAGAAATTGTATTCTGAGGGGTCCTTAATGCAGCTATGATGACTTTTTTCTTCTGGCTGGCACTCAGTGCCCTGCGAATAAGAATCATAAAGAGAAATACCACAGCCACTGGTACAATCACTGTGGTGACGTTATAGATGATGACATATATCAGGTGGCCAAGGGAATAACTCCAAGATTCAGAACAGGTGGACATGGCATAAATATCAGACACGTTGGTTACAGCAAATACTGGAATGCTGGCCACTATTGCATGGGCCCAGATATAGATAACCAGGTCTCGTGATTTTGCATCAGATATTTTTCTTTCCAGAGGGTATAAAACAGAGTAGTACCTGTCAAAAAATAAAATCAAATAAAATAAAATTACAACTGATTCAATGCAAAAGGTGAAATCTGTAATGAACATAATGCTTAGAAGCTTCTCAGGAGCTGTCTGAGCAAAATGCCCCAAAACCCGAACTGGCTTGCCAACTAACTACCTGATTATGAGGGAAAAGAACAATAAGAGAATGCCTTTGCAGGCCTGTCTGTGGAAAAAAGGTGAATAGTCAAACTTCAGGATCACATTATGGTGGCAAACGATTCTTTCAGTAAGTGGAACTATATCACTTCAGCTGATGCATTTGAACATTATTTTGAAGCTTTCCTTATTTACTTGTACACTGGACAGTATACTGCACACAGCATAAATCTCAGAAAACGTGATGGAGGCACAGGTATGTTGCATTGAAAGGTCATACTCCTAGTTGATTTGAAAGCCTGCTTTATGATAGATTTTTTTCTATGGATATTTGGAAAAAGCTGTTGGTCACAAATTACCCGTACCCCTCTACTGGAAGTACAACGGGGTTTTGTTCTGCAGAAGCTCTGTATGGCAAGGCTCTGAGCAAAAGACCAGTCAAACGCTGAACATTCTGTGTGCATTAAAACATGCATGTCAGATTTCAGGCACTGCTTCATTGCTTGCTTACTGCTGTGGACTTGTAAGCTCACAGACTTTTTGTGAGAAACCTACCCTTTTACACTTACCATTATAAACAGAAGCAGTTTGTACCTTTTGTAAGATTGCAAGTTTTACTGGTGAAGGGTAACCAGTGGCAACACTGGTATGCATTACAGAGAGTGAAACTGCATTTATCAAGGCATTAACATTCAAGTAAGAGACATACCACTTTATTAGGTATACAGTTTAGTTTGGTAGAGCTAATGTATCCTGTAGTGAGACACAGTAACATACTAATAATAATTTTATCTAACATGTATAAATGCACTGGTTCAGTAATGTAAACTGTATTAAACCAGTATCTACCTTTCCTTAAAAATATCTTTCTTACTGTCACTGACAAGATGATAGAGCTGTTCATTTAGGTGTAATAAGTGACTGCTAATAATAATAAGCAAACTGAATTGAATCCAAAAACTTAGACAACCCAAAGGGCCACTTTTGATTTAGCCTGATTTTCCACATACAAACCCTCTCAAAATTAATTCTGGTTGTATTAATACTGGGGGATTTTTTTAAACAAATCTACATTTGAAATTTGAAATAGATAGACAATCTACCTCAGGCATTGGTAAATTCTTCTAACAGAAAATGGCTTTCAACTTCCACAGTTAAAAACACACCTTGTCTATAGTCTGAAGTTGTCTGCTTTCAAGTTTCATTACTGAACAAAAATTATCAACAAGAAAGAAAGGATAAAAACTCTGAAGACAAATCTATAGACTCAAAGTCCTTTATAATTGTTCAGAGATATCCGAGTAAACTGAAAAATAAAGGTTTTTGATGTTACAGAGAAAAATATGCCAATACGTTTTAGAAAGAAGCTGTACATTGTGAGAAAAGCACTCAAAGATGAATATAAAAGATATAAAAGGGTTTCAAAGGAAGAAATAAGAAATTAAAATCAAGGATCCTGGCAAATTTTCTCTCTTACCTGTCAAGAGCAATGGCTGGAAAACTGAGGATGGTCACTGAGCAGAAGACTTTGTGCAGAAACTTGGCAATTCTGCAGAAGAGCATCGTATAGATCCACCAGCAGCAGTGTGGACTGGCACTAAGAGCAATGTCAAAAGGCACACAGACTAGGCTGGCACAGATCCCAGAGCAGGCCAAATTCTTAATGAGTCTGTTTGTTACAGACTTGAGTACTGATGTTCTGCAAGTTGACCACAGCACCATGATGTTACCTGTGAGTGGAGACAGGAAAGATAAACAAAGCAAAAATGAAAACCATAGAATACTCAGAGTTGGAAAGGCATTAAGATCTTCTAGTTCCAACCCAAACAAACAAGCAACCAACCAACTCTTTCAACCCCCAAACCCAACAATAATGTTTACAGTTCTGAATGTCCCCTAGTACTGTGGACAAAAATACTTGTTTGGAGTTTGCCAGGAGTCACTGATTTGAACCATCACACTGCTCAAACTAAACAGTCTGTAATGACTACTGGCTTTATAATTCAGATGACTGAAAACAATTATTCCCGAGCTATCTCTTCCCAGCTTCCATGATAAATGAATTAGGGAATTTCAGAGGAAAATGCTTAAATAGGATATCCAAACCTTGCTTTTAGATGCTTATGTTAACTCCTGAATTAAATGAGCCATCCTGAATATTCAAATATATAAATTTGCTAAAGTTATCATATTTTACTAACTAGTGCATAATTCTTTTTAAAAGATAAAAATACACTGCAAGTAAATGTACAGATAATTGAAATATAAATTAGTTTTAATCTGTTTGTCTCTGTGCTCTGTAAGTGCATCACAGCAGCTTGCTTTTTTCACTGGCCACTTCAGTGACACAGACAGGCCTGTGTGAAGCCACATCCAGAAGAATTTTGTCTCTCCCCCCCCCCCCCCCCCCGAGTTTCTATATATACATAACGACCTACAATTAAACAAATGGGGCAGGCAAAAAAAAAAAAGAAGACAATGCACATAACTTCACAAAAGTAAACACAGAAGGCAACTCACTTTTGGATATTCAAGCCCTACACATTTGTCTCAAATAGGGTGAATGGCTGACTGTGAAGCAGAAGTACAGAGAAAAATCAAATATACAGTGAGAGAAAACAGCATCTTAAGCTGCTGATTGAGATATGAAAAAGCAGCTGCAGTCCCCCCTACTTCTCTCTGTTGACACTACCATTTTTCGGGTTGATTTTTCCTCTAACCAATAAAAAAACCCACATAAAATGCCAGCAAGGTCATATTCTTGTTCACATGGCTGACGTGTATACCAAATGGCAAGTACTAAGAAATACCAGAAAGTCAAGCTTTCTTGACAAAACAGTGCATCACTTCAATAGAAGCACACAGCATTAACTTCACAATCCACCTCACAGACGTGCTATTTCAGTCTGCAGTTCATGAATTTGGAATTCAATTTTCTATATACTGTGCTGTGTCTTACACAAATTTCTTTTTGGTAGCTGACAAAATATTGAGTTACGTATTTACTATCTGATGTGTTTTAAAGAATGGAATCATCATCTGGTTTTGGCAGGTGCTTTGGGCTCGACAATGTATTTCACAGGCAGTAATTAGTCAGTTGTATTTAAAGCTTCCTAAGTTGCTAGGAGATATTCAGTCAACCAAACCACTTGCTTTCAAGAATATCTCTAACTCTCCAGTTATTAAAGAAGTACTTCTCACATATGTTATTACAATGCCCTGGAATAGGAGAGGAGCTGGGTTGGGGTTTTTTTGTTTGGTTGGTTTGGTTTTTAACTTAAATCTTTCATCTGGTTTGAATTGCACTGATTTTGTAACCTTACTTCCAAAGCAAGTTTCACCTCCATTAGAATGAATATAAATGAAGAATGGGAAAATAAAAGAAATAAGAGGCTCTTTCATTAATACTTCAGAAACTGCTAGAGAACTCCTGAGCTATTCTTCAGGGTCCTACAGAGGAGTTTCATTCAAGACTACAGATTCTCAACTGTTGAATTACTTATACAAATTACATCATATTGTCATTTATACATCAGAGTCACAAGGAAATGAAATTAGCCCTGGTGCTGACTAATCCTAAATAGAAGTGGAAAGAATAAAGTGTAAAATAGAAATACTAGTTCTAAGATAAGGAAGAATTCCTTAGACAGACACAATAAAGTCAGAGCCTGAGAGGGAAAGAACGGATTAGCAGAGAGAACTGTCCACTTGAAACTTAGTGAGTGAATATCTCTCAGGGTAACATTACTTTTCTACTTGCAACTATGAGTAACTTGATGAACCAGACCAGAGCACCTCCCGTATGAAGATAGGCTGAGAAAATTGGGGCTGTTCAGCCTGGAGAAGAGAAGGCTGCGTGGAGACCTCATAGCAGCCTTCCAATATCTGAAGGGGGCCTATAGGGATGCTGGGGAGGGACTCTTCATTAGGGGGTGAGAGGACAAGGGGTAATGGGTTTAAACTTAAACAGGGGAGGTTTAGATTGGATCTGAGGAAGAAATTCTTTACTGTGAGGGTGGTGAGGCCCTGGAATGGGTTGCCCAGTAAAGTTGTGAATGCTTCATCCCTGGCGGCATTCAAGGTGGGGCTGGACATAGCCTTGGATGGCACGGTTTAGTGGGAGGTGTCCCTGCCCATGGCAGGGGGGTTGGAACTCGATGATCTTGAGGTGCTTTCCAACCCTAACTATTCTATGATTCTATGATTATATGATTCAGTATAGACTGGTAGATCTTTCTGCTGATGCCTTGAAATCAAATATTCCCCTCCATGCTTCTCAAAGCCACCTACTCAGAGAAAAAAAATTACACCAGAAACTCACACAGCATTAAATATTGAGAAACTTCAGAACAAAACTGCATGCATTTCCTGTTTCATTGCTTCTCACCTCTCCCCAGCAACTCCTTTCCATGGAAAAGGATAACAACATTCCAGGCAACAAGGTAATTCAACAAGCATTATAGCAATTGCACTCTGAATCTTTTCACAATGTCTAGAGGCACTTTTCTGTTCTGTATGTATTAGTCATTCACTGTTGACCTGTTGCGGGAAGAAACAACAAACTCCACACACAATCCAATGTGAATCAAGCAGAAGCCATTCATTGCTTGCAAAGTTTGCCTTATATCACAAAACTCCTCCCCATTACATAATTACACAAATTGTAATTGGCTGCATGCACTGTCCACAACTCCTTTTACAGATTCTGGTTGGTCCTTCACATTTACGTTCGGTACAGCCCAGAACCAGGTCAAACTGCAATACCTGTTTACATGCTGCTTCAGCTGTTTCACATTTTTTTGTTGCTGGGGCCCAAGGTGACCCTCAGTGCCCTTGTAGAGGCCTAGATCATGAGCCTGGCTCATCGGGAATCCACTGTTAGCAAGATGCACTCCCACATTGATCCTGTGAAAGGTACTAGTCTAACACCAGTATTCTCTTTGACTTAAAACTGTACTAGAGGCTGTTGCACACTCCTACAAGTGGGCAAAGCTGACATCTTCTACCATGTGTTAATTTCTGAGATATTTCTGCTTGGTAAGCACTCTAGAGCTACATAATCTTGGATTCAAACTTTATAACAGGATTCTACTGGTTAGCTGGAAGGCATCCAGGGAAAGCCGGATTGAACAAGCAGCTGGAAAATGTAGCATCTTGCTGTTTCCTTGAAGCCAATATTGCCCAGGACAGGAGTGCCACTTATAATCGATCACGTGACAAAGCATATCCCATATTCATTGTATAGAATTCCACAACTAAAGAAGATGAAGGGTTTTAATTTAAAAAGGAAAAGCATACTTTTGGTCTTCTCAGAGAATGAGCTATGTGTACATACACCTGACGTCAGTTGACAAACTTCTCAGCACACAGACTGAGTGAGCACAAGGTAAGTATGCACCTTCTCTGTGCCTTTGCAAAACTCTCAGACTAAAAGAGAGGAATAGGAAATAAGTAACCACTGCATGAGAAGCAGCTCTTTCCATGTTTAAAGCCTGACAAACAAGGTTAAACAGAGTTTATTTTATCCTCTTCTATTACTGTAACTATCAACATTCAATAAAATCTCCATGTACTATATACCAGTTCCACTGTATTCAGATTTGAAAAGATGGTTGTTTCCAGTCATGCCCTACTGTTAATTGAGATGTATCACAGATAAGCAGCCATACAGTACATGAAGTTGCATAGAAGTACACCAAGAAAGTAAATACAAATGTCCAAGCACAAGCATGCTTCTAACCTTTGTAGTGTTTCACGTTCTCTGTATCTGCAAGGAGTAACATTCTCTGAGCATGAAATGTTATCAGAATACATTAGCCTGATTCAAAGCAGCAAAAAATAGTTCTGCTTCTCTTTCAAGTTATAGTCTCCTTGGATTTCACTGCCTGACACAAAGCATTGATGCCGACATCAACAGGTGAGCTAGTTTTGAAATACTAGCTCTTAGCAGTAATTCAAATAACATGAAAGATTCTTAATAACACTTTTAACAAACAGAAGGACAATCCCCATGGAAACCAGAGACAGTTACCTAAAACAAATGCATTTGCCATGCAATCAAAAAAAAAAAAATAGGAAGAAATAAGCTCTTTGTTGATGAACTCATGGAACCCAATCCATTAGCTGGGTTTGACATTCGGCTTACATTTTTGTTAACATTAATTGAATGTTAACGTAATTGAATCAAAACAAAGTCCATATTCTAGCAAAACCCTCCTCCTCACTGCTTGCTTTCCTCTCCTTTCTTGTTTCTCTCCCATCCAGAGCGGGGCTCTCGGGATCCAGCCATCTTTCCCGGCAAAGAGCCTCTGCCTACCCCACCCACACCCCATGCAGGGTTACCGGAAGGAGCTGGCAGCCCTCTTTGTAACAAAACAACACAGGAAGCAACGAAAAAGGTTAGGAACTGGGCCATTAAAATAAAATAACTGAAAAAGTCACAGCATGATGAACTGGAAGAACTTCCCACGTTGAAACACCAAAATGATTACATTCCCAACCCTCAAACTCTTTCTTTCATAGTTTTCTGAGGTATTTTAAGAAAGGTTTTTTTGCACCGAACTTACTATGCTAAAAGACAAATCTCATTCAAAAAGTGGTTCACTGGAAATATTTTTGACAACTCCTAATAGATAAGCTATTAAATATCCTTCTTATGTTAAAATGTATGTTGTTTACTTATTCATCTCCAGAGGGAACAGGAATCTCAGGATACATGTTGGCTTACACAGCTGGAAAAAATGTCAAACTTTATCACAGAACGGTTGACGGGGGAAGGGACCTCTAAAGATCATCTGGACCAAACCCCTGCACAAGAAAGACCAAATTCTTGTAATTCTTTATAATTCTTGCATATTTTAGTTAAAAAAAAAATATAGTCATCAGACTGTCAGAATTGCTTTTATAGATAAAAATTAGAATGTCCTGAAACCATAGCTAATCTTTTTTAACATTCTAGTTGCCAGTGTCAAAATTCAGTGATAAAAAGAGTGGGCAATAACTTAATTTGGGGCCTTCTAGCATATTTATTTCCTTTTCAGTTTTTGCATATGTGCAACCAGATGTTTTATATCCAAGATGAAGTGTCCGCTGCAAAAGAACTACCTTGGAACAAGGTCTGTGGTATACCAAACCTTTTTTTTTTCTATTTCATAAAACAGGTGATCTCCTTAATTTTAAAATTATATTTCTAACTGCTATTCTTAGAATTCCCAATCACATGTTGCTACTTTCATGGTAAGTATTGATTTAGAAGTATAATACGTAAAAGACTTATCAACGTGGAGCTCTGATCACCAAACCTGGCTCTACTGAACTGCATCAAGCACAAATTTGCTCAGTATAGAGTAGTTACTTGCAAACCATTTCAGTATAGATGTAAATTATACTGGATTTTTAGAGTGTTTATTTAATGCGTTTCTGCTCCCAAGAAAGTATATAGTTATATGGTAGAAGAGATTTTAGGGAAGGAGTTAGTTCATAGCAGCTTAGTCCCAGAAAATAAACATAAGATTTCCTTGCAGAAACAGGTGAGTCATTGACTTTTGTTGCAGTATTGCCTAGGGCTAGTCCAAGGCCAACACCTGCCTAAACAATTCACTGACAGCACCTACTCTGCCTTCTTGTGAAGATGGAGTAAAGTTAGGAAACACATTTGAAGAAAATTTAAAATTGTTCTTACAGCAAGCAGAACTTGTGTGCTATGGTGGTATTTGTAAGGTCAAAACCACTTTGGTACATAATCATTAATATGATTCCATTTCTGACTTTTTTTACTGTTGCCCTAAGTAATTTATAAATTTATTGTCTGTGGGCAGTTCCTAAATTAATTGCATCATGCTAAAGTCTAGGATACCCACTGCATTTCTCTTACATATGCCTATTGAAGGGAGATAAGAAAGTGCTGCACTGGTAATTCTCTACTTCTTCATATCCATGCCACTTTTTCCCAACTTTTATTGTCCCATTAAACAGACAGGATTTCTGGGCAGCAACAATAATTTTCTCCCTTTCGATAAACTACAGTTCTTCAACAGCTGCCATGATCATTTCAACCAATCAAGGAAACAACCAAACCCACTTATTTTTGCTCAGGTACAGCCAACCTGTCTGAATTCCTTGCCTCTGTTTTAAACTGGATATCCTCAAAGAACCTGAAACTCTTTAGGCACCTTGGAAGGAAAAAGGTTTAAAGAACATTGTGTCTGCAACTTCAGGATCTTGGATCATTCCCGTGTCAGGAAACATGACAAATGTACAGCATTACCTTTGAAACCTAAGCTAGGAAATTAAAAAAACTGAAAAAAAGAATGTGCAGATTTACTGCCCTATCCATCAGAGGAATATAAATCTTTTTAAAATTATTAACTTTTTGAATCACGGTGCCTAAGGGACCAGCTTGTTTTACTGATTGTGAAAACAACCAAAAATTTTTAAATCCAAAGACTTCACATGACCCCCATGAGAGTTCCCCATGACATGAGGACCAATGCTTTTACCTCCTCTATAGAGTAACGAAATAGAAATAAGGGAAATAGATATAGAACAGCTAAAAATACTGGACATCATCATCAATGTACATGAAATCATTAGCAGAAGTACTAGATCCTACATCATCTTGGCCAAGCAGGTATCACATCTAGGGAATCATCTGGCCTTTCTTACATGAGGCTTTGTGACAGTCACTCTCAGAGAGCAAATCTGATGTTGTTACTAAAATACTACAAGAACTGAGATCCAAGTGAAGCAGGTAATTTTTCTGAACAGCCAGTCTGTCGTTGTTCATCATCCCTGGTACAAGGGGAATAGCTTTTGTCCCTTGTTTTATAAGGAACTCAGAAAAGGGCCATATTGAACTTGTATGTCATGAAATGACTGAGGTCATGCAATAGTAGCACATCTTACACAAGGTGATGTCAAGCAACACAGCAATTAATTTGAGCTCCCCTGATAGTGGTGCTGAATGTAACTGTGAACAGTAGTCAACACATGGAGCAAGCACATTTAAGATTTGTTTTTAAATAACAATGCGCTCTACAGATACATCTCTGTAGACAGCTTGTAGCCATGTCTGTTGGTAGCGTTCCTATGTACATCCAGACACCCCTCTTCAGATGATCCTTTTTGTCTGACCTTGCCCATATACACCTGCAATCCATATGCAGCCACGTTGGTGCTATCGAGGAGGTACAGTCACTGGGCTGTGACTTTTCATGTTGCAGATGCAGCTCAACTTTGCTTTATTTATGAGGCCAGCCTCACTCCCTAATAGGTTCTTCCAGGAGATACCTGCAGGACCCTGCACCTCCCTGCATGACATGCCAAGGGCAGATCCAGGAGGAGGCTGACAGTTTTGCACTTGTGAGGCTGTGGAAAAACATCTTTTAGAGCAACTCCAGCATTTGGATTGGGCTGCAAGCTGCTCCAGCATCCACAACACACAGGAACAACCCTCCAGCTTCCCCTCTGGACATGATGACCCCCTATGCTGTTCAGAGCCTTACTACCCTCTGCCTTCAGCCTCCCATCTGTACGAAATGCTACCAGACCAGAACACAACACAGACATGGCTCAGCAACATTGTTCTTATGAAAATTATTTTTTCTGTATCCAATACTTCTCCAATTGTTCGCTTAAGATATTAAGACAAAACTCAAAAGAAATTAGTTGCTGTGCTATACTGTAGCATAGTGGATATGTGAGATCTACGCTGTCTAATAGTGTATAACCAACTGGACAATTTGACTAAATTACTGGGTAGCTGATTTTCCCTGGCTCATATATGGAGGAAAAAAGCAGAAATACACTCAATTTTAAATTAATGATACTTAATGGAGGAGCACAAGCCTGTGGTAATTACTAGCAGTTGGAAGATGAACTATATTTTCCTTGGTAATGGAGGCTATCTTGCTGCACTCATGATTAAAAAAATAATTCCTACCCATTAGCACCAATTTTCAGCCTTCATTGAAGCTGAAATTATAGAGTTTGTAGCTGAAAGATACCATAGTAACAGCTATTTCATAGAGCAGAAATTATTTTCTGGCCTACCCCACAGCCTTGTGACTTTCTTTTTTTGCTTCATACAACTAAGAAAGCTCTGATGTAATTTCTGCACCAGTTTGACTGTGCTTCCCTTTCTCCAAAGTGCAAGGTTATCAAAAACAAAATTACATACTCCATACAGTTTTGCCTTGCAGCCATTCACCAGGCCACCAGCTGGGCGTATTGGATCTTGATTCTTTACACACAGATGTCTTTAGACAGAAATTACATATGTTTAATACATCCTGTGCAGAGGGATTAATTACATTATATTTAGAAAAAAGCTTTTTTTCCCCTCCCTCCACAGCTGACTGTAATGAATGGTTCTCTCCACTCCTCCCAGCCCTGTGAAAGGGCTCAAACAGCACTTGCTAGGAAGAAGAATGCACTGGGGACCCTGACACACTTCTGAATCACCACCATGAGTTCTAAACTGACAAAAAAAAAAAAAAAAAAAAAATCAGAATGACCCAAAATCAAATACTTTTCCTTTTTTTAAAAAAAAAAAAAAAAAATATCACATGGAAAAATATTCTATTTACCAGAGTGAGGCATTTCAGTGAAGAAATATGAATTTACAGAACAAATAGGATTTGTTCCAACTTGCCAAAGGGAACAGATGAATTCCCATGGGATACCTCAGGGCAAGAAAGGTGCATGCTAAGGCACATGAAAACCAACAAGGTGCTTGGTGACAGCCAGCATGGCTTCACTAAGGGGAAATCCTGCCTGACCAATCTGGTGACCTTCTATGAAGGGGCTACGGAACTGATGGACAGGGGCAGAGCAGTTGATGTCATCTACCTGGACTTGTGTAAAGCCTTTGATACTGTCTCCCATGACATCCTTCTCTCTAAGTTGGAGAGACATCAATTTGATAGGTGGACCACTCGGTGGATAAAGAACTGGCTGGATGGCCGCACACAAAGAGTAGTGCTCAGTGGCTCAGTGTCCAGCTGGAGACCAGTAACGAGTGGTGTCCCCCGGGGATCAGTGTTGGGACCGGTCTTGTTCAACATCTTTGTGGCTGACATGGACAGTGGGATTGAGTGCGCCCTCAGCAAGTTTGCCGATGACACCAAGCTGCATGGTTCGGTTGATAAGTTGGAGGGAAGGAATGCCATCCAGAGGGACCTTGACACGCTTGTGAGGTGGGCTGATGACAACCTGATAAAGTTTAACCATGCCAAGTGCAAGGTCCTACACCTGGGTCGGAGCAATGCCAGGCACAGCTACAGGTTGGGTGGGGACTCCTCCCAGAGCAGCCCTGCGGAGAAGGACTTGGGGGTGTGGGTTGATGAAAAAATGAACATGAGCCGGCAGTGTGCGCTTGCAGCCCAGAAAGCCAACCGTATCCTGGGCTGCATCAAAAGGAGCGTGACCAGCAGGTCGAGGGAGGTGCTCCTGCCCCTTTACTCTGCTCTCATGAGACCTCACTTGGAGTATTGTGTGCAGTTCTGGTGTCCTCAACATAAAAAGGACATGGAACTGTTGGAACAAGTGCAGAGGAGGGCCACGAGGATGATCAGGGGACTGGAGCACCTCTCGTATGAAGATAGGCTGAGAAAATTGGGGCTGTTCAGCCTGCAGAAGAGAAGGCTGTGTGGAGACCTCATAGCAGCCTTCCAATACTTGAAGGAGGCCTATAGGGATGCTGGGGAGGGACTCTTCATTAGGGACTGTGGTGACAGGACAAGGGGTAATGGGTTTAAACTTAAACAGGGGAAGTTTAGATTGGATATGAGGAAGAAATTCTTTACTGTGAGGGTGGTGAGGCCCTGGAATGGGTTGCCCAGGGAAGTTGTGAATGCTTCATCCCTGGCGGCGTTCAAGGTGGGGTTGGACATAGCCTTGGATGGCATGGTTTAGTGGGAGGTGTCCCTGCCCATGGCAGGGGGGTTGGAACTAGATGATCTTGAGGTCCTTTCCAACCCTAATTATTCTATGATTCTATGATTCTAAGATCATGGTGGCATTTCTGGCCTGACTGGAGGTAAGAGGTAGGGTTTTGGTTTGTGTTTGTGTTTTGGGGTTAAGTTTTTTTTTCCTTAAAACATATAGAGCCCTGACATAAAACTTGAGATTTTGTTGATCAAGCATTTCATCTACAAAAATGGTTTTTGATTGAGACTCTTGCTAAATTTCTTTTTCTCTCATTTTTCTACAGTCCCCATCTACAACAGAACTCCACTGCAGGACTTCTGTAGTCCTACCCTCCAGCCTGCTTTCTTCTACTCTTTTAATAGCCGAGTTCACTCTCCTTTGCTCAAAATCCTCCCAGCAAGAGACACTGCTGTTCCCATGTCCATTCTCTGCAAGACAACAGTTAAAAAAAGAACATCATTTGGCTTAGTGAGATGGGCCACAATCATTCATCTTTCAAGTACCTTCATAACTATGAAAAGCTCATATTATTGCTTACGGCTTCAGTTTTATTAAGAAAAGCCAGAAATTCAGCTTGATTTACATTTTTTATCTCCTCAGCAAGGCCAACGGGTAATACGTTATCTAATCAGGACTGATGACTCAAAATCCAGAAAGAGACATAAATACCTGGGGTAGGCTGAAGAATCATAGAATCATAGAATCATAGAATCATAGAATAGTAAGGGTTGGAAAGGACCTCAAGATCATCGAGTTCCAACCCCCCTGCCATGGGCAGGGACACCTCCCACTAAACCATGCCATCCAAGGCTATGTCCAACCCCACCTTGAATGCCGCCAGGGATGAAGCATTCACAACCTCCCTGGAAAGGGGAATCGGATTCAGTTACACACACTGAAGAACTACTGAAATTTCTCTTGACCTTAAGAATAAGAAAAGTCTTATAAATTGTAGCTCTGGATGCCCTCTAGCAACAAAATAGTTCTGAGGGTAAGGCAAGCTGTAAAACCATGCAACATTCACCCCAAATACACCTCTGATGTGTGGAAAGAAATTTCAAGTTTAACTTTCCAAGAATCCAGGTGACTGCCTCACTGCAAAAGGAAGCTACCACGGCTGTTGTTACTCTAAGTCTCCTTTCATCCCTACCGTTAGAAATATAATTAGCCATCCATATTTGGACTTCATAAGTTGCTGGACACCGCAGAAAATACTCTATACTGAAACCTGCCATAACACTGCCAAAACTTTGCTGTATGTTTCCTTTATTAGCAAGGGGTTACGACCTAGCATGGGCTGATGATGGAGCCCTCACCAACCACCCATATGCAGTATAAAATTTCAAACTTGTGTTTTTCTGATAGATGCAGCTGAAGACAATCTTTTGGGTGATACATGGGGGTTTTTTTAGGTCTATTACCATATTAAACTGATTTCAATATGATTTTTCAACATAAAAAATTGATATGGAGCTGGAACAACAATCTAAAATTAGCTTCTAGTTTTATTTTGCAAAATGAAAAAAATTTCAATGTCTGTCTACATATATATAAAATCTGATAAGGTTCTACCATGTATAAGCAACATGCATGTAAAAACTGAAGGAGCCCAACACATGTAGCATACACCTTACCCTATGAAAGACAGCAGCTGCCATCAGAAACATGAAGGAGAAACAATATATGCATATCCCATCTCTTCCACCAAAGAAGACTGCAAACAGACAGTGACTTCTTTGACTGAGGCAAGTCAGCAAGTGGATGTATCAAATCACTTACAGCTTGCTGTGTTTTCATATGCACATATACAAATACATGCTCATTAGCAAAGCTTTCCAGGGTTCTTGCATCTGTTCTCTGCAGTCATCTATAAAACAACATTTCTTGTTGTGACACAGGCAATAAATTGCAAATAATTGAGATGCTAGTTGCTGTGTCTTTGACCTCTGCTTATTACATTCAAACCACCTATTTCAACAAACTAAGGCATGTATTATTTATATCTCAGCAGCTGGCTTTTGTATGCCTGTATTTATCGCCCACTTCTACCCTCTTGCTTTTCTACATAAACTATCACGTCACAATGATGGGAATGATACATATGTGTAACTGCTCCTCTCTTGTACTGCATCATCCACTGTCTGCAGGTAAAAACGTTTCAGATCTCTCTACCCCACATGGAAAAAAACAGAAAGTAAAGACAATCCAGCAATTTGTCTTGGGTTCCACAAAGTAGCAACAAAAAAGTATACCAAAACTCTATGGCAATTTCAGCTTTGGAACTGAAAGGTATCCCAGATAAAACCCCTTCAGCTTTGTAACTCCACTGCCCGAGTGCAAATTTTTCATTTTTTAGTAGAATCAGAGAATCATCAAATCAGCTAGGCTGGAAAAGACCTTTAAGATCATCAAGTCCAACCATTACCCCAGGACTGCCAAGACCACCACTAAACCATGTCACCAAGGGCCTCATCTACACATTTTTTGAATGCTTCCAGGGACCTTGATTCCACCTCTTCCCTGGGCAGCCTGTTCCGATACCTGATCATCCCATCGGTGAAGAAATTTTTCCTGATATCCAGTCTAAACTTCCCCTGGCACAGCTTGAGGCATTACCTCTTGCCCTTCCACTTATTACATGGGAGAAGATACTGACCCCCACCTCACTACAACCTCCTTTCAGGTAGTTGTAGAGGGCGATAAGGTCCCCCGGAGCCTTCTCTTCTCCAGACTAAACAATCCCAGTTGCCTCAGCCATTCCTCACCAGACTTGTGCTTCAGACCCTTCCCCAGCTTCACTGCCCTTTTCTGCACCCACCCAAGCACCTCAATGCCCTTCTTATATAGTGAGGTGCCCAGATGTGAACACAGTATCCAAGGTGCAGCCTCAACAGTGCCAAGTAGAGGGATGATCACTAGCACTCCTGGCTACACTACTTCTGATACAGGCTGGGATGCGGTTGGCCTTCTTGGCTGCCTGGGCACAAGCTGGCTCATATTCAGTCATCAATCAGCACCCCAGGTCCTTTTCCTCTCAGCAGCTTTCCAGCCACTCTTCTCACTTCAAATAGCTAATCTTTCCCAGTTATACCACCCAGTAGGACAAAATAGATTATTCCTCCTCAGAAACCTTACCTTGCTTACATCCTTAGACCGCAGTCACAATACTGCAGAGGTAGCTTTTCTTTCACTGCTTATATTCGTTTGTATCAACAATGACCACAAAAGCTACTTAATAAATACGTGCACTAATACAAACACAAAATCATTCCGCAACTAACAAACCTACGGTTGTATTGTTTCTATTTGGAATGTACTTGGGTTGTTTTATTAAAAAAAGTATCCACACACAAAACCAGCATTGCAAACAAGCAAATCTCATTTAAAAAAAAAAAAAAAAAAAAAAAAAAAAGATAAACTGCAGAAGAAAAAAAACCAGAGTTGTTAAAAACCTCAAACAACAATATTGCAAATGGTGCACCTCATGTAACAGAACCCCTGCAAGTATGTTACCAAACTGTCAGAAAGTTCCAAAAGCAAACCATCACTATGCTTGCACTAAGAATAAATAATAAAAGAATCTCAGATACAAACTAAAGAACGTGTACATGAGTTTTCCTCATGTCAATTCAATCTGAGTAGAGCATTTTATTAAAAAAACAAACAAAAACCAACTAATTAAGAAAAAGGCATTACATAAATTCTCTTTTCCTAAGAGACATTGTAATAAGCCATTCAGGTGTTAAAGTGCCAATGCAAGCATAAGTAATGCTTAATGAGGAGGCACTCAACGGTACAATCTACTCTCAAAGGTTACCTCAACTCTCTGATTTTCCAGTGGCAGACAACTCATCAGCAATAACCATTTTAAACAGTTTGCGATCAGACACGTACTGGGGAAAAAACACATTAGTCACTCTGTAAACTTGACACAGTTTAACATAAGCAAACAGAGGGCTTCCACAGTGATGGTCATTTTCAATTGCACAATTATAATAATCTCTCTTTCATATTTTGGAAATTACATAAACACAGCAGGAAATATATCTACCTCTGTTCCAAAATGTTCATTAAAATGTCTTAATTTTAGCAAACTAGCATACAGACTTCTTTCAGATTCTGTTAAGGTATCGTGGTTTAAGTCTATAAACCCATGCAGTCGCTCTCTCACTCACTCCCCACTCTTTCTTCCCTCCGCTCCTGGAGGGATGGGAAGGAGAATCAAAAGAATGCAACTCCCACAGGTTGAGATAAGAAAAGTTTAGTAACTAAGGTATAACACAAACCACTGCTGCTACCACCAATAATAATAATGACAAGGCAAATACAAGGAAAGAATACAATAGCTCACCACCCAGCTCGACCAAGCAGTGCACCCCCCACCATGCACCCCCACCACCCTTCCGGGTCTCTGCTCTCCGTTTCTACATCCTGGACATGACATGCTGTGGTATGGAATAAGGGGTGGAATGTCCTGGGTTCAGCAGCAGCAGTCATTTTTCTCCTTCTTGGTAGCTGGTGCAGCGCTGTGTTTTTGATTTTGGGCCTGGGAACAGTGCTGATAACACCAGTGTTTTCAGTTACTGCTTGGTGATGTTTGGGCTGGCCAAGGACTTTGTGAGTCTCATGCTCTGCCAGGGAAGGGGAGAAGCCGGGGGGAAGGAGAGACAGGACACCTGATCCAAACTGACCAAGGAGGTTATTCCATGCCACAGCACATCATGCCCAGGATGTAAAAAAACTGGGGGCCAGAACCCGGAAGAGTTTTTGTTTAGTTCACAGCTCGGTCGTCGGGTGGTGAGCAGTTCTATCCTCTTCCCTTGTATTTCTCTTATTATTGGTGGTGGCAGCAGTGGTTTGTGTTGTACCTTGGTTGCTGGGCTATTCTTGTCTCGACCCATGGGAGTTGCATTCTTTCGATTCTTCTTCCCATTCCTCCCCCCCCCCCCCCCCTTGGAGTGGGGGGGAAGAAAAACTCTTCCCTTGTATTTTTCTCTTGTCATTATTATTATTGGTGGTAGCAGTGGTGGTTTGTGTTACACCTTAGTTGCTAGACTGTTCTTATCTCAACCTATGGGAGTTGCATTCTTTTGATTCTCCTTCCCATCCCTCCAGGAGCGGAGGGAAGAAAGAAGGGGAAGTGAGTGAGTGAGTGAGCAAAACTGTGTGTGGCTGAGAAGCTTAAACCACGACATAAGGTGATCCCATTTTCCTTATTTTTTTCCACACCCTCCTTTTTTTTCTTTTTTCCCCCTTTTTTTTTTTTTTTTTTGCATTAACATTATTATTATTGGCAGACTGCAACACTCCAGTGCTCTCCAAGAAAAATATTTAGCACAGGTAGAACCCTCTGCCCTGTTCTGCCAACCCACTCCCATGTATGGAAAAATCAGCGGATGCTCTGCATCCATGATCCATTTGGATCTTTGTGCTAACATTGTAGGAGTGCCATGAACTATAACACTGCTTTAAAAGCTTTAGTTTACGAGAAGTGCCTTCAGAAGAAGTCTCTTTTCCAAAAGGATAGCAGAAGAAGACTTCATCAGTCAAGTTAATAATCTTGGAATTAAAACAGTGGATGTTCTAGACTGAAAGTTAAGGAAAGAAAAACCCCAAAAGCCCACAGAATTTTACTGAGAGTCTACAACTGCCTCTGGAGCCTTCACAATAAAAAATTAACTTCAAAAATTAGCACTGTAATGACGTAAAAAAAATAATTACATATGAACTCAGACATATGCTGTTAAACCCTGACTCATTCTACCATCGCTTGTGTGAGTAGCTCAACAGATCACAGAACAACCTGCACACTAAGGAGAGCAAGGTGTCCCACTTGTATCCTAAAGCAGAATTGCACGACATAACTCTTCCCTGATTCCTATAAAATTATTTTTACTGGAGATTATTCAATTTTTTGTTCATGTCTCGGTGTTCCAATAGCAAACAAACAAAACACTCCTGGGATTTCAAGGATGGAAAAGTTAATTTACCATCTCAAGCTTTACCGGCAAAATATGCTAATAGATGTAACTGACAGCTATTATGGTTAGATAAATATTTCACAGAGCATCTAGTGTATACATAAATGCAAAAAACATTGCATTAATGTTAATGTTTGAGTTGTACATACATTAATAATTACTGATGTTGAATTGCTGTTTAATGACCTACTTATAAGTCTCAATCTGGCAGTACAGAGCAGGAAATATCACCAGTACGTCAATAACCTTCTCCGAGTTTCAATGGTTAAACTAAACGATGCATCACTCATTTTGTATCTAATTTGCAAGGTGTCTGGGTTTGGTTTTGTTTATTCTAAAGAAAAGCAACTCTCTTCCAGGCCACATACTTGGCCATGATTTCTGCCACATGGCTCATTACAATATTAACAGCAGTCATGCAGCATTATTTTCTGTAACGTTTTGAAACCACATATCAGAATTGTGGAATGACTCAAAGGACTATTTCCATTCCTTGGAAATTAGAAGACTTAATTGGGAAGTTTTTGGTTTTGTTTTTCTTTGTTGGTTGGTTGGTTGTTGGGTTTATTTTTTGTCATTCCACTGATGCAGGCTGCCTAATTCATAAATTAGTTGTAAAACATTTCATAACTTGCTTTCCTTTGCTGAGATGATGGAGTCTCTGGAGGACACGCAAGGAGACTTACATTATCAATAAACCTACTTAGAAAAGCTAAAAACAAGACAAAATACAAAACTGAGACCTGAAGCCACTTTTCATCCTTCAAGAAGGCCACTGTCAATTAATTTGGCTGTCCCAGCACTTACTTAGATTAACATGATCATAACACTACCTTATTTCTTTCCTGACCCTGCTAAAAAAGACAGGGAAAGCAGGACTTGCAGGTCATCTCTAATTCTCCCTGCTGTGAACAACTGAATGAAGGAGATGATGATTTTTCCTCTATTCTTTCAACCCTCTCATCAGTTTAATGAGCAATGTCACCCATAAAAGAGGAAGGTATTTTTATTTCTCTGAACTACAAATGGAAAAATAAAAGGAAGAGTACAAAAGACAGCTCCCTGTATGCATGTCACATATGGCAAGTTCAAATACTACTGGGAGTATAAAAGTACAGCTTTAACCTCCCAGAAGCACAAACTCAGAGGTTGATCTGTATTGATCTGATCACTACTTTTCATTCCTTCTGCAACAAAGGACCTAGCCTGAGCTGCCAGCACACCCTCAGCTGTGCCAACGCATCACCTGACTACACCTCGGTGTGACCTGTGCTAAAATACCCCACTGTTCCTCTCTGCATCCTGCCAGAGAAACCAGAAGGCATTATCTGGTTAAATTCTTATTTCCTTTACACATCACGTTCGGATGAACACCGAGAACACAATTACCAGCTTCATACTGCTCTGAAAATACATAAAAACTATAATTTGATGCAATTGGCACTAAAATTATTCCTTTTCCTCCATTCTAACTTTTGTTAACTTACTATTTACCAATTCCACGTTGCTGTGAAACTGAAACAGTGTTGACAAAGAAATGCATGCCCACGTATATATATATTCCTGGGGTAACTTTTTTGCTTCTAAGCATTCTTTATCAAATTAAAAAACATGAAGATTTACAGAGTCTGTTTTCATGCTGTGTTTGGTGGCTACAGTAGATAGTACTGGCTATTGTTTTTTCCTCTGAATGCATCCTCTTTCTGCCAACTGTTATACTTGTGAACATTATTCATTCAATTTACTTACTAATTTTGTATTTTTACGCTATTTGAATTGTTCAGGGCTTTTAAAAATGCATTTTCAGTACCTATTACTAAGCTGTATTGAAGTAGCAATGTACCTTTCCTAGAACTGCTCTACAGGTGAGGTCTTTGCATTTTTTCAGATGATGAAGCAAAAAACAAATCTAATCTCAAGTTATCATTTTAGTATGACAAATACCCACAAGAACCACAGCTCTGCAAAGTAATGAGAGGCAAAGATGGTACAGGAGGCAATACCTTTTACTAAACCAGCTACAAAAGTGCAAGATGGGGAGGAGAGAAAAGAGAAGCTTTCAGGCTGAAGCCAGACCTCTCTTGGACATGAGAGTTGTTCAGTACTCTTTGATCTATATTATTATTTGCAAGAGTTCATTTTTATCTGGTTTAGCACAAACCTGGTAGGACATTTCTTACATTTACTGAAATGCAAGTAAACAAATTGCAAAATAAAAGAGTTAACGACAAATGTGAATACTAAGTAACCCTCAAATCTTCAGAGTTTTGTGACACTAATGATTCTGTCATTGCGACAAATGCTGTAGTGCGTGCACAGCTCACCTGTTCATTTGGATGGAATAACAGTACTTAGCTATTTTCACAGGCACTTTCCAGCACATTTATCTAAAAACCCTTATTCACCTGCCTTTAAACTCAATTTTATCTATTTGGATTATCATTGCACTTGCTCCACACAAAACCACACAGCCTGCAATCAGAGCAGGTGGAGGTAAAACTCCAGTGTAATTGCATTGTTTTGTTGTTTGGTACCAGTAGCAGGATCATCTGGAGCCCTCTGTATTGCTTTTTGTGGACAAAACTGATTTATACTCTTGTGATCTTTAGCAAAAAATAGAGTTTAAAAACAGAGGGGAACATACGACAATCAAGTATATTGGAGAAATCTCTCCTATACTTCACTCTGCACCTCTCAAAATAAAGTCTTGCCATATTTACTGGGCCAAGAGAGATTTGGCTGAATAAAGGATAAAGACACTAAAAATAAGCTAACTTGATTAAAGACAACTTTCTTTCTTCTTTTACTCCAAAGTTGAAAATTCACAAATGTATAGCTTTAATGATGTTTTCTAAAGAACAAAATTTCCATTATCATTAAAAAACTATATAAAGGCAGACACATGTTTTAACAGCACTCAAAAGGCAGGCCAAAATTTCTTTTTTTAAAGGTTTAGGCCACTCCAAACCGCATTACTCTACTGGAACAGAATAACCTTACAAAATGAGCCCTCTCAGTACTGCAACATGCCACAAAGTTTGTTTAGCAACCTGGTCTAGTGGAAGGTGTCCCTGCCCACAGCAGGGGGGGTGGAACTAGATGATCTTTAAGGTCCCTTCCAACCCAAACCATTCTATAATTCAAACAGCCATGAGGAGTCTGAATGCTTGTTTCTTGAATCCCATCCATGACGTCAAACCTTTCGATGCAAAGGATGATAAAACACCACCATACTTTTCCGCTCTGCCTGGAGTCCACACAGATGGGACAGAGCAGTCCCACTGCTCCAGGCATGATATTGAGTTTCCTAACACCTACTCATTTGTGCAAGGAAAACCAAAGCAAACTTCATACTTCATCACAGTTCTGAGGTCCATGTTGGACCCATAAAGCAAAACTCAGCTCCTGAATTCAGATGTTGAAAAAAAAATTATAATTAAAAAACCCCCAGGCTGCTGTCCTTGTTATTAGCAGCAAACAAGTAACAGGTTAGCCACTTACAGTCACATTCATAGACTTTTGAGAACCTTTTCTGTTCTATTTGGAAAACATTTTGCTCTGGTATCAGACTTCCCTGTAAATCTTCCTAATTAAAACGTTCATGTAAAGTAACCAAGGCCTTTAGGATGAAGTAGATCAACACATGCAAGAGCATACATACAACCTGGTATACCATCACATAAAAATAGGGAGGCCATCAGATTTATTTACTTAAGATGTGATTCATGGTAATAGCTGACAGTAAGTCAGCAAAATTTTTCTGTTCCAGACGGACCAAAATAGAGGAATCCCCCACCTCTTCCCTGCTGAAACATTAATACATTGAGGCTCTGAGAAACAACCCCATCTGCTTTTCTCCAGCACATACTTCTATGCAGGAGCCTCTCCCAGTCCAAGACCCTTTCTATCTGCACCTTGCTATAACACTGTTCCTTCTGTGCCACTTGCTCCTTGGTGTAAGATTTTGCTTCTTAGGTACAGAGCACAGAAATCTCTCTCAGCCCTGACCATGACAACCAGTGATAGAGCAAGCCCCACAGCAGGCACTGGCATCCTTGCCCATGCACAGGAGCCTCAGCACTCACATTACCTCTCCAGCCCAGGCGAGGTGGTGCAGCTTGTGCTAACAGCCCCATAGAGTTGCCTTCTTCCACCAGCCACCAGAGGGTGCAAGATGCTGCAAAGAGCAAGGCATACTTTCTCCCTATTGTGCCTAAGTGACCCGAACAGGGAGAGAGAGCATATTACACATCTGATTGTACTGGCTGATGAATTTTCAGCAGGCTACCTACCACACCTTTCCCTTCTCTTAGCTTTTTAAGTGGGGAAATAGACTGGGAAAGATTGGGCAAGAAAGGCAGAAAGCATGCCATCCTCTATCTGCCAGAAAGGTCTTCAGAGGAGTACCAACCACTGCCACTAACACTCAAAGTAGGATTACAGAAATACCATCACATAGGCATAATGTCATGTGTTAATATTAATCTTGCATGTGTGCTTTATATTATTATGTGCTGAAGTAAATTTCACACCGGCTGACTATGAAGGCCTGCTGGCCATTCCTGGGACCCCCAGCCCCTGCCCACGGCTCCAGCAGCTGCATTCAAGCTCTGACCTGGGCACGCAGTCCTGGCATCAGTTGCACTACATGTGCATGTGCCGCCTGTCTCTTAGGACCTACGTCACTTTATTTTCCAGTTTTCCAGAATAAACATTGTGCGCTGCCACTTTCCTCCTCCTTAAAAGAGAGAACATTAAAAACATGGCAAACATCCCACAGAGGATCTACTCTTAACCTGTACATAGCTTCTTTTTTTTTTCCAGCTGTGATAGCTATCTCTGTAGCTGGTTTCCTAACATGAAAGAAGGTCAAATGCAACAAATCAAAAGCTCTCATTTATACCTTATATCTATATATAGAGATCAACATCTATATACTTTATAGTATATAGAATATATATACTCTATATACTATCATACTTTGTATCTATATATATACAGATCAAACCAAGGTTCCCCACTGCTTCACTGACATATATAGCACTTTCTAGCTCATGTTCCTTGGGTAAGTAATTGCTGCAACACAGGTCTATAATTTAATACTCCCTGCTGACTATTAACACACTACTAGTATCTGTGACTGCTATTACACACTGCTGCTGCAGTAGTTACCATGCCAAAAAAACAATTCTCAGAAACATCTCTCTGCACTCAGGAGGTTTAGCAACAGAACAGAGTCAAAAGGTTACAGGAAAAGGAGATGCGAGGAAACTCTTCAGTCTGACTGCTGTCTTCTCCATAGGCCAAAGTAATTTTTTGTAACTCACCTCCATATCCAAAGACAGATTTCAGTCTTTATTCCAGTTCTTTACAGGCTTTGTAACTCTCAAGAGTTAAAAAAAGCACAGAATATTTTTTTCAATTGCATGCTCCTGTGATGGTCTTAGTTTATAATCAATCTTTTGGGAATCCCTGAGCAGCAGCAAATTGTTCAAAAGACTCCCCAAGTAGTGTCAGAATTATTCCACACAGCAGTAGCATCCGATTTCTCAGATTTAACTGAAAGCACTCAATAGCCAGCAGGGGTTTTCTAATTAAGACTCTTCCAATGCAGTGAATCATTTTGGAAATAAAAAAGTATTTTAAAAATAGCTTTGTTGAAGCAAGATAAAAATGGGGGATTTTGTGTGTGTGGTTTGTGGGGTTTATATCAGAAGTATATGAAGATTTGATTTCTAGAGCTTCCAAAGGTACAGCCTAACTGGCCACTCTCCAGAACAGAAGACCAGAAATAACAGTATTGAGGTAAGATCACAGGGTTCACTATGTAACCACATTACCTTTGGAAGTCACTTATGGTCCAATTTTGCAAGAGCAGGTAACAATTCTACTGGGTGACATCCTAAGCCTGATATTTAGGAGGTGAACAACCATCTTTACAGCTTCTTGGGCCAGACAGCCAAAACTCACCCATAATTTCTGACAATTTCAGCTGTATGCACCTCACAACCACTGCTCCTTCTGCTATTACCTTCATATACTCTAGCTTCTTTTACCTTTTCTTTTGCTCTTTGGACTTAAGAAATCCAAATTCTAAGCTGTTCTGACAACTTCAGACAAAGTGAAGAGTGATGTACACAGACACGTTGAAGACACAATTCCAAATACTGATCCATAATGCACAATACAAGCTCATTTCAAGTTTAAAACTTAACTGAAATTATTAAGCCAGGGAAGAAGAAAAGAACAGTAAATTAGTTCAAGACATAGCTGAGCAAACCACTAGAAACTAGAGGCATTACAGACATGAAGTAATTTGTTAGGCAGAAAGCAAAGTTACATAGTCTTGACTAGTCTGAGCCTGGCCACTGTCCAGAATCATAGAACCATAAAATGTTTTGAGTTGCAAAGGACCTTAAGATCATCTAGTTCCAACCCCCCTGCCATGGGCAGGGATGCCTTCCACTAGACTAGGTTGCTCTAAGCCCCATCCACCCTGGCCTTCAACACTGCCAAGGATGGAGCATTTTCCACTTCTCTGGGTAACCTGCTCCAGTGCCTCACCACCCTCACAGTAAAGGACTTCTTTATATCTAACCTGAACTTCCTCTGTTTAAAACTGAATCCATTCCCCCTTGTCCTATCACTACAGTTGCTGGTGAAGAGTCCCTCTCTGGCAACCTTGTAGGCCCCCTTCAGATACTGGAAGGCTGCTCCGAGGTCTCCACGCAGCCTTCTCTTCTCCAGGCTGAACAACTCCGACTTTCTCGGCCTGTCTTTGTATGCCAGGCGACTGTGCTATCAGATTAAACCAAGTGGTTAAAGCACCTGTCACTTACTATGGCCAAGCACCCTGAGCACACTATGCCAATATGTTTGTCCCCAGGGTGTGGTAGATCAATTCAAGTGTAACCCTGTCAGAAGGTGGGTGGTAATCCACTACCAGGTGCAAAAGACCATTTGAACACTAATTTCATCTTAATCTGAATAGAGGTCCTGACACTGAATAAGAGTGATCATTTAAAACAGGTTTATGTAAATGAATGTTTGTGTGTAAACACATCTTATAAATTATAATGTATAAATTAGCTATTGTATTGCCTGAATAAGAAGACACCAGAAAAAAGCTTTAAGATATGAGAAATAACATTACAGGTAAATAATACCAACTATTACTTAGCAGAGCAAAAATGTGTACAAAGATGGATCCTGCCTTTAAAACAAAGAAAGAAAAAAACCCAAACAACACAGGAAGGCTGGCCTTTTGGGATAATTTGCTATCTCTCCCAAAAAAAAAAAAAAATAAAAAAAATTACTTTCTTAAATGCTTAAAATAATCAAAATAAGCCTCTAAAGACTGGTACACATCATGCAGTGTCAGCTGCATGACTGTTTTAGTATCTCCTTTAACCCGATTCTTTTCTTCTGCTGACTGTGTTCTAAAAACTGAATAAAAGAACAGGATGCCTTTGCTGTCCTATTACAGAGGCTTGTTAAAATCAGAAAATTTTGACTGTGGTGGCAATTTATTTCTTTTCTTTTATTCCTTTTTTTTCTTTAATGAAATTGCAGACATAGAGCATTGAACTCAGCCAAATCTAGCATGAACACTAGAGAACTGCACTGGATGAAAATAACGATAATAGATCAAAATTTTTATAAGTGAAAAAAAAAAGCACTTCTATAATATCCTATTGAGTTCTGCAGCTTTTCCTTTAAGTATTATAATAATTCTGCTGACCTGTACATGATGTTCCTGCAATGTTCCCTTTTTCTATTAATGGATCAATGTTTGCATGGAGCAGGCAAAATAAGGACTGCATCTTTCAAAATGTGCTAAAAAAATACAGATGTGTTAAAGAGCAATGTAGGTGGCAACATCCCACTACAATTTCCTGATTACTACTAGATATATACACAATGTTACTTACTTACTGTACACATACATGTAGTTTCCTAGACTTAACCTGCACAAGACACACACATGATGAAACTGCAAAAAAGATAGATGCTACACGCAGCCATCAGAGGGCATTTGTGCACTCCAAACAAAACAGGATGAATGTTTACCTCTGTGGTGAAACAGAGAAATATAGGCTGAAATATAATCTATTATAAGGAAATTAGTTCTGCTTAGTGATCGTCCTTGTATAAGATAAATGATCGTAGCTGACGTAGTTCTAGGACCTTGTAACCTTGTACAGAATTAAGGGTAAGCAAAACAGAACCTGTAGCTAAAGATTATCTGAAACTAGCAGATGTTCAGAATGAGTTGTAGCTAAGTTAACTGATAAGTAGAAGGATGGGAAGAAACCATTCAATTATGTCAGTGGTGTTACTAAACTAATTAAGCTGGCGTAAACACTTATCTACTGCACATGCTTCAAAGACTGCCAGGATGAAAGTTCAAGGAACGGCCAAGTGATGAAGATTGTTGGAAGAAGTAAAGAGCCCCCAAAGACCACTACCACATTTTTGTGCGCATGCGGGAGAAACTGTCTAGAAAAACGACGTAATACATAAGTAACCTCATGAATATGCATGTCCCTAATGAGTATGTATGAATAGTGACTACATAAGGCCAACTTGTTCAGCACTTCGGGAGAGACGCACTAGGAGGAGCTGGGTCCCGTGCCTCCCGGCGCTGCAATAAAGAATACCTGTTCGTGAACTTGAAAACTTTGTTGGCGAGTTCCTGGAGATTTCTCCGAATCACTGGTGGGCATACATGTAGCAAAAAAAGGCAAATCAAAGAGGGCAGGTAACACAGCTGTTTTGCCAAGGAAAGAGAACAGTACAAAGCTCTGAGCTTAGGGCTGGCCCACTTCCTTTGGTGCCTTGGCTACATGCTTTGGGTAAGTGGCAATTTGCTGAGGCTGCTCTGAGTGTTTGACAAGCAACTGTTGTAAAGCATGTGAGAAGGTTGCATGCAAAGAGGTCTGCAAGGAGGTCTCTTGATCCTGACCAGGAGAATGAGCATACCTGGAATAGAGCTGAAAACAGGCCAAAAGGCCCAACTAACAGAAACTAAGTAACCAGGGGAGCATGGTAAACAGGGGCAGCCACCATGGAGAACTACACTGGAAGCCTTCACTAGCAAAGGTACAAATCAGCTTGCTTCCCTACACATGCTCGCTCACACATGCACGCACTCACTCCTCAGTTTATCTCATACAGACTACATCTTACTTCACTGATAAGAATCTTATGAAGGCTACAGTACAGTAGAAGGACTGTCATCTTAATTCAGTGAAGCAAAAGACAAGCTAAACTGGTAAAGCTTTTAAAAAACTAACAAGTTAAGCTCAACGTGCCAGTCAAAGTCCAGGAACAGATACTGCTACTGGCAGGACGTGATTCAGGGGCAGGTTTTTTGTGTATATGTGTATGTGTACAGTACAGGGAGTTCCTGGCCCTCCCCCTCCTCAGATGGGAATGGCTGAACCGGAACAGCAAAGAGAAATGAAAAGGTCCCAGATAGGCCAATGGGAACACTGTTGCACAGCCTCGGCTCCACCACAGCTGCTCTTGTGGCTGGGACACAAGTCTCAGGGAAGCATAGCATCCATCTGGGCAAAAGTGCCCAGATATTGGATAATATTGGATATAACTGAGTAGAAAGGACTCAGACTACAGGAAGCAGCAGCAGGTTGCTTTACTTGGCACAGAGGCAGCTGGCTTTGAGATACTGGAGAGGAAGGACTGAACAGTAACTTGCCTGTCAGGTGCAAAGGGAGCAGACCCCCTGGGACCTCCTGGTAGCTCACAAGGAAGAACAGGGTCAATGGTCTGTCTGTATCAGTACCAATAACTCAGGGAAGTGTCAGAGGGATGTTCTGGAATCTCCATTCAGGTTATCGACCCGGACACTGAAGCCCAGGACCTTCATAACCACTGTCATTAAGAGACTTAAAAAGTTCTACATGCTAGGGGGAGACAGAGATCTGGAGTCTCAATGCATGAATGAAATGGTGATATTTATAAATGGGGTACCTCTTGGGGCAAGACAGACCTGTAAAAGGACAGGCTAGCTGTACCTTAAAACTGCAGGAAAACATTTAAACTAAAAGTTGGGGAAAGCCAAAAATGCACAAAGGAGCACCTGATTCAGACTGACATAGTCCCAAAGGGGATGTAGCTAATGCTCCCCTGAAAAGGCTAGGAGAAATAAACAGCCTAATACAGTAAAACTAATTAAAACTACAGACATTAAATGAAAACAACATCAAAGTGCAATATTTTCCTCATTTTCCAATTAATTCTGGCAATAGCAGTAGAAAATGTATTTTAATCCCTTGGTGTGAGTGACTTTGTTGGCTGTTCTACAGTATCAGAGAAATGATCCAGTTATGCCTTAAGAAATACAGATACACAACAAAACCAAGGCCTGCTGGATTCTGAACAGAAGCAAAGTGACACAAGGTATGCAGAGAAAGACACACAAGGTTATACAACAAGCAAGATCACTGTATGTTTTATCAGTCTTCTGGAATAAATTGTTGAGTTCTCACATGGAATTGCTTTGACAGACAAGAGAGTAAGTCAAAGGTGGTAGAAAAAAAAGCAGACTGAAAACAAAGCCTCTGTCCCCCCAGAAATTACAGGCTGTTTTCCGCAAAGAGAATTGACAAGACCAGAAGGAAGGACCACCATTGTCATGAAGTAAGACAGACTATTCATGATGGATAAAAATGTAAATTACAGTGCTGAACATCATAGCTCATACAGCATGTCCATGGCAATCTTCCAGCAAACCCCAACAACAGCAAAAGACCATGAGCATAGAATAAGACAATTAGAACTCTTCCTGCCATCACCATTTCACAGCCTCACAACTGCTTTCATTACTACCATAATGGCCATTTGCATTGTCTGACTGATCTAATGCCTTACCACAAAAGGTTGTGCAATCTCTTGTCCAGATAGCCCTCCAATCCAGGATATCCTCCTTATTGCGATGTTTCAATGGAAGCTGGCTGACTACAGGGCACCAGTTCTTGTCCCTGCTTCCAGCTGCTACATCTAATTTAAAAATGCTAAAAATAACAAAGGTTTACACATAACAGAGAGCAAGAGGCTGCACTTCCTACAGGGATAGCATGTAATCAAGAGTGAAATGAAAAGGGATACAATACAATTCTTCACTGTTTTTTCTGCATTTGCAAACTTTCTAGCAGCACCTAGCCCACTCCCAGAACATAAAACATTTTGAGAACTCCTTCCTTGTTAGATACAGATACAGGAAGTATAGGAACCATAACACAGAGAAGCCTCAAATCTCAAAATGAAACTTTCAGTTCAGTTGTTGCCCTAGTGACCACCTATATTGGACACCCAAGAATACAAAGTCATTTACAGATTCTGTGATGGGCTGATGGAATACACAGCAGGGACCAAAAGATGTACAGCAGGAAAACAAAATATCATCTTGAGCATTTGGGAATTTTTCCTTACATATTTACAGGATGTATATGAGATCTACTTTTGCTTTTCCTCTGCAAATGACTTCACACTGATATTCCCACTAGTACATATACAATATACTGTATAATCTCAGAGCATCATCATACCCAGATTACCTAAAAGAAATGCACTTCGTAGCTTATATTAGGAAATATAAGCTTACACAATTGCCTTCGTGAAGGCAAAGGGAGACACAAAAGCAGGTGTGGGAACCCCAATAACCTACTCAGAGAATAGAGCCCCTGCCAAAACCTTCCCCTGTTATAGGGGAGCCTCCACCCCATGGGCAAGGGGTGGCCCCATCTGTGAGTGGGTGTGAGAGGCTCTCCAGGTCTCCTTTCAGCCTGAGAGGGTTTAGCCCAGAGGTCATGGGAGTCATTGTGGGACCCAGGGGATAAGCATTTGGGGATTGTACAAAACTTATCATGGGATGTTCACAGTAGGGAGGAAAAGGTGAGTTAAGGGAGGGTTCCAGGTGGTCTGGTACTAATACAGGGGACTAGATGGAGAAGGGGATAAAAGCCGTCTAGAAACTGGCACTTGGTCAGTACATCTGTCTGGGATGCCCTGCACCTGATCAGCACTCTATCCCATCTTCTCATTAAACTCCATTTCCAACCCTTCTCGTGCGTGAGGGGCTCTCTACCCCATGCATCTGTGTCCATATGGAGGTCCAAGTGCAGTAACTGAAGTCAGACCATGGGACATCAGGGCAGCAACAACAGGAGAGACAAGAGTGTACATTTGTGTGTATATGTCAGCATGCAACCACTACTGAAAATCAAGCCAGGCTGGCCAGCAAGTAAGATAAGATGCCTAGCAGACAAGTAATGATGTGGCCATAAGTCTGAGCCAGATAACCAGGGGGGACAAGAGGGGTCTGTAAGTTGATTAGTGGAGGACTGGAAAATCCAAGCCAACTGCTGGAAAGACCTTGGGATTTGGAAGTCAGCTACTGGTAAGGTCATAGTTCTGGGACAGCCACTGGAGAGCCTCATCTACAGCTGTGTGTCTGTGTGTGAGGCAAACTGGAGACCAGAGGATCCTGGGCCAATACTGGCTAGACTGGATGGCTAAGAATAGCTACTACACAGGGATCCATATTGCTTATATATGTATATACTTATGTACTTTATACTAATGGGCTTTCATCCTGAGCAGCCAGAAAGGGGAAGAAGATGAGGCCATTGGCACTTTTTGTGTTTGCATGACTGCTGAACTTACTTTCTGTGTCAGTCTGAGTGGCTGCTCATGCATATATGTTTATGTATGTGTATTGCACACATATGTGTATGTGTGCCTCTTGGGAATGTGTGCTCAGCCTTGCAGCAGTTGGACCTGAGGACATGGAGCTGCAGCAGGCTCACCTCTATTAGCCTATGGGATTCAGCAGCACCTAAACACTTACGACCATCTTTCTGGGGATGAGTGATAGAAAAGGACACAATTTCCTAGATCTTGAAAAATGTTCCCAGTAAGCAGCAAACTTACTTTTTCCAACACCACACAAATGAATTAATTAATAAAAACAGAAAAGAATAAAACCCTCATTTAAGTGCTCATGGTGCCTGCTTAAATAGCAAGCCAATAAATGAGATCTGCAACAGACAGAACCAACACGCATTTAAAATTCTAAGTACTTGGGTTCATTCATACCCAAAATACTAACCTAGTGCCCATAATATCCAATTCAAAATCTTGATGTGTCTAAACTTTCACTGAAGTTCAAAACAGTGATATATATGCCATATGGAATTTGGGCAAATGTAACTCTCAGTGAAAAGCAAAACATAACATTCAGTCACTTAGTTGAACAGCTCTGGTTCATAGCTGTCATTGAAGTGTTCACACAGGGACTACAAACAGTAAAATGATGGCTATCAATCAGTTTCACCCTAAAGAGGGAACAGTTTAGCATCCTCAATGTACACAATGTTTAAAGACATCAGCTAACCCCCCAGCACATGTCTGAGGAAGGCTCTAGCACACAGTATTGCTGGAGTACTAGGCACTTACAGGTATAAATCACTGCATTTCATACATTTCCAAGCTGGGTGAATTGTTGTTTTCCCAGTGCCTCTCTTCTACACCACGGTGGTGCTATCACAGCAGCCCCTCAGCCAAAACCAGACTAGGCGCTTCTGCTCATGCATAGGAAGAGGAGTCTCCATAGCAACGGGGACCACACAGGCTCTTGCACCCCTCTTCACTCACTCCCCAGACCAATTGTTCCTCCGAAGAGAACTGCTTAGCGGCTCACCTGAAACATATGAACAGCAAAAGCCTAATACCTATACCAGACAGATTTAGTCAAGGGTGCAACCTGAACTGGGCTTACTGCTGCAGGGTCCGTTATTCCTGAGGCTTGGAATCACCCATAGAGAAATGTAGGGGAAAGTTATTATCATAATGTTATGATATTTTAATATGTTCTTACTATGCAATTATTATTACACGCAAATATTACCACTCATATCATTACATTCACCTGATGCTTATTAGACTTGATTTTCAGTCACTTTTTACTTTGCCAAACTTTAACTATTCCAGCTAACCAGCAACAAAGCTGACCTATGCAAAGAGCCTGGTTTAAAAGACTTCATCTAAAACAATTCAATTTTTCCTAAGTGACATCAGTAGAAACAAAACATCATCCTCCCCATCCCCACACCTGTAGAACAGGGCTACAGATTCTGCTGGAGTGGTTGTAGACGCACCCCTCGGTCTTTAGAAATTCCCTCAGTCCAGCCTTTAATCATGTACCTGCAGTATTTTTTACTGTAAGATTCCCTGCTTCGTCCTGTATAGAAGATGCCTGCGGTGAATTTCACTTGTAGCTACCCCAAGATACAAATATTTATTCTTTACAAACATGTTACCTAGACTGCCAGTTACTTTAGAATTGTATCCCAGAAAGGATCTATCCCTTTAGCAATTAAGTGCTGTAACAATTCCATTTTACATCTCTGTGCACAGATGACAGGACAGAGAAACGACAATTAGCTTCCAGGGCAGGGAGAGCCTGGAACCAAACAGCTCACACAAAATCTGGAAAAAAGGCAAGCCTGCAGCCTTGCCTCTTCTTGTTCTGCAGGACACTGGGAAGGGGGCAGGGGTTGACTTGGAAATCTAGTTATCTGTTTCAGAGTACACTGTTTTCTTTCAATGGACACCTCCCTTTGGCATCACCACAGTGTGGTGGAACCGGAAGGCAACCAAACTAACCCCCAGCTTCCAAAAAAATGGGCTGTAACCACTAGAATACAGTTCAGACTCCATCAGAGCATCCTTAGAGTTTCCAGTAAAATTTATTTTTATACAAGACAGATTTGGGAAGACAAAAGAGCAAGTAACGAAGAGCCTCATTCCGCAAGCCCCAACTAAGACACTGATTTACAAGGTCTGGGAAAGTTTCCTCAATATGGAATTATTTGGGATACTTTCTGTGCATTTTCTTACTAACTACAAGATGCATATTCAGTCTGGAGAGTAGATGTTGGCATTGAGCCATTTCTCATTATAATTTTTCTTGTCCTGTGCATGTTTTTTTCCTAAATGCCTGAAAAGAATTATTTTTTTTTTCTTTAAAGAAAAAAATCATGCCATTTTCTCTACATGGCTAACATGAAAATTGTGAACAGACTCAATAATCCCAGGAGCACATGCAGACTCTCAGACCTGGGAAATATGAATAGAATAGAAACTACAAACCGTGACAGTAGGATATAATCTCACTTAAACCTACCATGACATGAACATTCAGCTACACCCATGCTACAGCCAATAAAAGCACAACTCATAAATTCCCCGTTTAACTGCAGTTAATGGTATGTACATCTGTATGCAAATAAGTGAAAAATCCATGTTAAGAGTGACAGAAGCTATACCCTGATCTCCCTCAAAACTGCTATTCCTGGTCTTCATTTCCCTTCTGAGAACGATAGAACATATTATTGTACATTGAATTTCACGTATCAGTTTTATCTCCCTTTCAGGCTAAGCTGACTACACATTCTGGCTACAAGTGCTCTTTGGAGATCCTCTTCATTTCCAAGATCCCCTCCCACTGCCTACACTCAACTGAAAGCAGCTGCAGCCACCTCCAGCGACCTCTCTCTGCCAAAGCTCAGAATGCTCCCTTTTCCTTCTGCCAAAGGTTTGGTTGCTCTGCTAAGTTAATAATTAGTCTCTGAAGATTGATTATCTCTAATGGCAAGAGAAAAATATTCCCTGTAGAGCAATACTGCTGTATCCCTATGCTCTGCAAATCTGATCTCAAGAATCTTCTTCGAGAAAAAGGAAGCTATTAATAATTTACTCACTTCAAAAAGGAACTCTCTAGTTCCAAGCTTCTTTTAAAGAAAAAGGCATCCTTGATTAGCCATTCATCAGTTAAGCTGTCAGCTATTTGTCACTGTCCACACATATCCTTTTTCAAACTTGTGACAGCCACAAGAGTAAAAGCAGTAACTCCACATTTTTCTGAGCCAAATAGCTAGTATTTTTCACAGTTACCATATTCAAATACTCTATTTTCATAAACTGTTTATTCATTTTTGAATAGCAGCCAAGAATATACTTTTTGCTGGCTTTTTTTCTTTTTTCCATGCTGAAGGAGGGGGTGGAAGGAAGAAATTATCTGAATTAAAAAATGCTACAAATTTCAGGTTAGAAATTTAAATTCTTAAATCCAATTGAAAACAATTAATGTTTCTCTACCCCTTTGACCTCAAGCTCAAAGATCGGAAGCCTCTATTCTGGCATGAGTGTGTGATGAGTAACACCAACAGCATTGGGGATCCCCCTCTGCAGCCTTGGCTGCTCTGCTGTGCATTACTGAAACATATTGCCGTGCTAGATGCAGTCCTATCATGCTCATGCTGTAGTTAATCCTCACAGTATGCTCTGTGTATCAGAAGCCTGAACAGCCTGAGATGTGCCCCCAAAAATGGAAGAGTGGGATCGCTGCATGAGCTCCATCTCACTTATGGTCTTCATGATGAAAGATCAAACCACACAAAATCCAGAATGCATGCAGTTTACAGAGGTCTCAGAGGGGGAAGAATGGAAAACAAAAACCAGGAAACATTTCCCTACAGTAATATAACAGAATTGCTGCACAGCATCTTCTCAAAGAGTGGAAGTTTCTTTACCTTAGGGTCCTCTTACTGTAAAGCCAATGCAAATACATTTGCACAGCCAGATGTAGCTCCCAGTCTGTCAGTCACTACAGGAGAAGCCAGCACAGTCTCACTTTCATGGCCCATTTTGCTCAGTCACATCATGACTTTCTCTTCACCACAGTTGCAACAAGAAACTGGTCTCCCCTTGAAGGGCTCTTGAACTTTCTGGTTTCTATACGTGCCCTTTGAGAGCAACCATCAGTGGCCTGCATTGCTCTGGGACATGCTGACCATTATGATCACAATAAATCATACAAAAGCTGAAGCTTAACTGTTTTCCAGCAAGAAGAATCAAGTACCCGAGCACATGGAAACACTACAGATTTTCCTTTGCTACCATTCCAATGGTACTTGTCAGTCCTCTTTCAAGTAAGCCCCTACACAACCCGCAAAACTCATCAAATCTTTTTTATTTTAATAAGAAAAAAAATCCAAGCAGAGCTTTACTCCTGCTCAAAGAGGAGCAACGTTAGAAACTGCATGAAAAACTGTGCTTTTGTCATTAATTTGCATCACTGATGGCGCCACTACTATGACAACAGGTGGCACAACAACCTTATGAGGAGAATGGATCCTGAAACAAGAACCCAAAGAAAGACAGACAGGGTAATATGCAAAAAAAAAAAAAAAAAACCACAAAAACAAACAAACACACATGAGGATGGAGAATATGGTCTCCATCTTCAAAACTTCAGTAGTTTGACAAGGCTGAAGTTCAAGACCTCAATTTTATTTTATCCTCCCTTTTATCAACTTCACATGAACAGTACTATCCCTTTGATATCTGCCATTTGCATTTGCCTCCTAAGGACCCTAGCCAGTACTACTGAAACTGAAAATCGTCATTCAGTTCCACAAGTAATCCTGACTTCATCATCTTAGCCACATCCATTTGATGGCAGGTGGAGGGAACTAGCCTGAAACACAAGTCAGGCAAAACAAAACAGTTCCTACAAGGCAGTGAAAAATGATCTAACCTGAGTCAGGCAGAATATACAGGGAATTGCAGAGCAGATGGATCTGTGCAGGATTAGTGGAAATGAAGTAATCAATCTCAAAGCAAACCTCTTCCATTTTTGTTCTTTCATTGACGAATTCTACATCCTCGCAAAACAAGTCAGGACACGCCAAGCTCGAATCTCTCAATGCCTTTTACCAGTCAGGATTAAATCAACCAAAGGAAATCAGCACTGACAGCATGTATTGTTTCTCCTATCCCACTGCTCCTGTCTGCATCATTCCACTGGCCAGTAAAATCAGCTACTTCTTCCTGTCAGCGTCTTTCACTTTCCCTCATATTTAAGGTAATGAAAGTTGCTGCCTTACACACAGAAATGCAGCACAATAGCTTTCCTTTTGCTAAGCCAATTAAGCGCAACTGAGGAATACAAAATACAGTTATTCATAAGAGAAGCAGCATAACTACTTTGTCTTCTATTCTCCTGTAGTAATTTTTCTTAGAAGCAACAGTTGTAATCACAATGTAGCTGCACAGCTATGGCCTAAGCAGACTAATGAGCGCAGCTCACCTGATCCCACGCCAGAAACACATCTCTACACTTGCCATTCCAGAGTTCCTGAGGCACCTACTCTCTTCATTTCAAGGATTATGAAGTACATGTGTGGATCAGAAAAGGGAAGTGGTAATGAGAGGCATAGGTCTTTTTCTTGTTCTTCTGCTGAAGCTCAGCACACCTGCATTTTTTTTTGTAACATGTTCCACTTTCCGAAGAACAGTTCAAACAGCAGAACAAGAAACACCAGTGACAAGCATTTTCACTGTTTTATCCTAGTCCTGAGTTAACATCTTACAGGCTAGGAAATGCCATTACTATGAGAACTGCCATTACTAGTGTCACGGTTTAACTCTAGCTGGCAAGTAAATATCACACAGCCCCTCGCTCACTCCCCAGTCCCCTGTTGGAATGAGAAGAACCAGAAAAAATGCACAGGAAGACAGCGTTCACAAGGCCACCTGGTTTCATACATACTTGGTACCTCACCTTGTGCATTTGGTAAGTAAGGTCCACCAACATGCGCAGGGCATTTAAAGCTCCTCAGCTGTACTCCCCATTTCATGCACTCAGCTAAGCATCACAGACAGAAATGGCTTTCAAGTCTTGAAGATACTGTTAAATCTCTCCTTCATAGAGGCAAACCAAACTGCTGATCAGAGTAACTAAATTGACCTCCCTCCAATGCCTCCTGTCTTTTGCAGAAACATCGTGGTAGGCTACAGCCAAAGGAGTACACAGTGGGTTCAAAGCAGAGATGCAGATCTACCCTTTCTTATTCCTCAGTCCCTGAATATTAAAATCATAGCTAGATTGCTAAGCGAGAACTTCCACACAAACAGTGGAAGAGCAACAGTAGGAAATTTCTGCAAACAGACTCAGTCACATGAACTGTAGCATTTAAGCATATTATAGCTTCATAAACTCAGTAAATCACGACCAAGTTATCTGAAGAACGCTCATCTCTAGCTGCCCAAAATTATGTCATTTTTAGACTAATAATTATGTTTTGTCCATTCCAAACATGAAATAATCTGGTTCTTTACAAAACCAGAAATCTTTAACAATGAAAGCTCTTAGCAAATAAGGACAGAAAAAAAAAAAAAAAAACAAAAAATACAAAAAAAAAAAAAAAAACAAACAACAACAAAAAAAAATCTGCCAGTTCGCTGGCCTCTTCTTGGTACTTCTGGTTGGTTCTACCAGTTAGATCCTCCGACATACATGTCACATCCAGGTTCAAGCTTTGGCAAGCTTGTAACAACTACGTAATCCCTTTTATATATAAACAGAAATTCTAGAATCTAGTATCATTGTTATTGCTACCTAAAATAGTTGAGGATGTACTTTTGATGTACTGCAAAGTAAACAAACACAGCATAACATACATCTCTCTCACAACCATCACTATCACATCCTTCTGCACAGCAGAAACCCAAATTCACAACATCAACTGTGATTCTTCCCTCTTGTAGGACCTGGACCTCTTTGTGCTGTAGACTGCTGTTTATGTTAGACCCCAGTGTCCACTATCAAGACTAAGACATCTATGTTTGTTCCCTGTCAAGCTAAAAGTACAAATCATATCTTCCTTTTAAAAGGGTAGCGCTGTTCTACCCAATAGCAAAGTGGCTTGGGCACACACTGACATTGTGGGAATGTACAAGCAGCACATCCACCCAAACCAGAAAGGATTCAAATCCACCTCATTCTTTAGGAGGAAGGGTAGTCCTAATTCCCCTTGAAGGGTTTCCCCTCTGCAAAGGCAAACTTGAGACTCACTGGACTATTCTGCAGCTCAGTTGAGGGGCTCAACTGATGAAGAAAAGAGCTGGACATCACCCACATTCTAAGGATCATGGCAGAGAACAAATGAAGAGGAAAACTTAAAAAATGGCTTGTACAACCATAAGCATCAGGTAAATATCAAGTTTCTCTCCCTTGCTGCTGCAGGAGATAGCATGCAGCACATGCACAGGCAAAACTTCTGCCACATGAGGGTGGAGCATGCAGGCACAGCAACCCTGAGACCTGGAGATCAAGGCTTTAGCTTCTTTGTGGCTTTGTTTCCACTCAGTAAAGACAAAATAGGGATGATAAGGGAAGTCATGTTTAAAGACTCTTAAGTTTTAAGGTGTTACAATGGCACGTCTCATAAATACTCTCAAAACTGTTTCAGGACAGCAGGGAGACTGGAAAACAATGCAGTTTGAAAAAAAAAATTAAAACTTTTTTATCACTGTAAACTCACAAGGCTTGCTGCTAACATTTGTCATTGGAACGCTGCATTTTTGTATTTTAAAAATACGTCACTTCCTCTCCTGTTTTGCTCTTTCATAGGCCTGGAGAAGCTACTGATCTGGAAGCTTGAACAGCCTCCCAGCCATCTAACCTGCACATAAACCCCTCAGGTCCCCATCTTCTCAGCGAATCCACCTCTTGAAAGCAAACTGCAGGACTGCCAAACCATCACTTACAGTAATCTTGGAAAACTTATAGTTATGATATTTGTTGATTGGTTGGTTGGTTTTCAAGAACTCCTAGCTGTGGAAGGTATGATTACATGACAGTGTCTGTTTTCTCCTTCAAATAAAACTGGAAGATCCATGCTCATGAAAATGAGTCTGGACACATGACCCAGATATACGTTCTTATGGCTCAAACCCCAAAGAATGAAGAATATGAATGAATTCTGCCTTTTCTCATCTAATCTTGTTATTTTTTAAGGACACTATCTGTTGGCTGTCATTTTGTGCCAGGCACTATCAAACACACTCAAAGAGAGCACTTTCCCCACACCATCTATGTGCTAAATAAAAAAAAAAAAAAAAGGAAAAACACAAAAAAAAAAACACACAAAAAAAAAAAAAAAAACAAAAAAAAAAAACCCAACAACAACAACAAAAAACCAAACCCACAAGAACCAAGAGGATTGCCCGTATGGGGCAGAGGAATATTGAGGCCAAAAAGACCGTGATTTACAGTAACAAGCAATAAGCATACTGCTGACTGAGCCCAATGCTACTCCAAGATTATGCTTACCAATTTACTAGAAATTATTTCTGATGTTAAATATTGCCAAGAAGAAATTGATATTACAATTAATTACCATAACCACAGAAATGGATTTTAGCATTACTCAAGATCAGAAAAAAAAAAAAACATATCTTTGATGATAAGAGCCAGTGACCACCAGCAAAGTCCCACTGAACTCTAAGAGAGCTCGAGACTTTGTCAAGCCTTGTGTGAAAAGCCTCGTAATTTCCAGTAATCAGCTTTAAATGATTTAGATAGTAGCAGCATTTTACTGAAACCCTGCTTACTGATCTCCTGAACAGTGCTAACTTGACTCACCAAAGGGCTTATTTTGCCTTTTGTAAGAAATGCTCATGTATTTCTGATAAGACAACATGCTATAAGTATCCAGAAAGCAAATACACACACATCTGCAAAATTATTTGGCAATATATGACTAGTTTACTACCACATACCTAAAGTGTGTGATTCCTACTTTAAAAGACAACAAATAGGCAAGATTGCACATGGTTATACATTTTTACAGCATAAAGTACTTACAAAGGATGAATTTAAAATCTGCAGGACACAAACACAGAATTTGTGCATTGTGAAACAGAAATTGAGTAAAACTTGTTTAAAATACTCCACAGCCTTTCTGTGGTAAAGAGAACAGATCCCACTGCAGTTGAAACTAAAGGTGTAATCAATGCATTTAATTTTTGCCCATTTAAATTGGGATAGAAAAGTTTACAAAGTAATACATACATACATTGTACCAGTTCTCAGCTGTGATTAATAGAATTTTACAGTAATAGCTTTTACACATAAAAAAGCCAAAAGGAACATGAAAGCATACACCGGACGACCTAAAATGCAGGAAGAAGAGTCACTACAGCAGCAAGTTACGCTGGTTACCATTTGGTCTGCAGTCCCTGGCCATAAGGATAAACAAACCACACCAACAAAAAACTCCAGCAACACTCACTCACCCAGCAAAGAGCCTACGAAGATGACGATTTGCACCGTGGTAGTGAAATGCCTGTAGGTCTGCTCCTCGCCGGGCTCCTCGCTCTCCGCAGCACCAGCCTGGCTGCCGTTCCCACCCTGCCACACCATCTGCCCAGCCGAGGCGTTCCTCATCTCCAGGGCTCTGGTGACAGTCTGGTATGGGGGATGCTCGCTTTCATTTCTCGAGATCCAGCTTCTGTTATACCCCATGGCGAAGCTCTTGTCTTCCTTGCTGACACCTAATACCCACAAGTTACCGAGCCCCTGCCTTCAGGGACTGACTGCAGCCCACAAGCAAAAAGGCACTTCTGAGGACAAAGCCCTGCCTCTAACACTTGGAGGCATCTTCAGCATATTTCTGGGTGCCAGAAAGCAGGGTCGGTTTTTCACGCTTCCACCTTGTAAATTACGATAACCGGTAAAGGAAAACAGAAAAAGCAGGCTCCTCCTTGCGATTAGCTGTCCCATATTTCTTGCTTCACGATTCTACAGCGTTTCCTCAGCATGGTTTACTGCAATAAACGTGCATGAGGAAATCACAGTCCACACCGCAGCTCACCGTCCTAACCCCGCCAGAAGGTCGTCTCGTACCATAGCGCACACACTCGCAGGCGCATGGGCTTCCTATATATTGAAATCAGTCAGGAAAAGTTGATGGACCACAAGCGCTGTCCCCCCTCCACTCTCTGCCCTGGCGTTAGCTTTTCTCACAGCCCTGAGGGAGGAAGGACACCTTTTGCCCCAAGGCACTTCTTTTAGCGCTCTCTTCACTCCTGCCCGCTCCTCCCGTGGTGACACACGACTCCGTCCCGCGTTCCTGCTCGCTCTGCGCGACACTGGACACCAAAAAGACTTTTGCACCGCGCCCAGGGAAGTCAGTTCAAAGCCTTCCACTGCACGCCAGCTATTTCTAGGGTTAAATAAATTTGGTTTTGAATCCCAAAGCGGGGGGCACTCAAGCCTCCAACAAAATGAAAAGCGTCCACACGACGCTGTACGACTCACTCTGAGCTCCCCCCACACCAAGAGCGGCCGGCGTTAACACCCCTGCTCATATATGCATCAACATCCCAATACGGGCGACCAATTACAGCACCCCGCCACCCCACCCTGCGCACGGCGGCCAAGCCTCACCGCCTGCGGGAGGTAGCGACCTGACCGGGCGGAGGCCAAGCGGCCGGGGCGGACCGCCGAGTTCCCACCTCCGCCACGCTCCCAAGGGGCGGGGGCGCCGCCATCACGTGGCCACGGCAGTCAACGGGGCCGACATTTTGATGGGCAGCGCCTGTGGCAGTAGTGGTGCAAGCAGAGGCAAGCGGGGTGGTGCTGCGTGTAGAGCTCCTCCTCTTCGGTGGGGCGGCACCGTCCCGAATCCGGCGGTGCTGTAACGTACGTACGTGCTTCTGGAAAAAGTTTGACAAGGCAGAGCAGACTTATACGTGTTATTTCTTAAATTATTTTTTAAATACATAATTTGTTGGGTAAGCTCCTTATAGGCATAGTAATTTTGGGTTTTAATTGTGCAAAAAAGTGTACCTGCATCTATATAGTAGTACCTATTTGAAGATTTTAGGTGGATGGCTAGTTGAGAAGCAACAAAAGGCCTTTCAGCCGTTGGTTGGCAATGTGGACGCGTTCCCTGGAAGAGCAGCTGGCTACCAGTATAACCCCTGCCCACCAAGGCTTTCAAGGATCCCACACTGATAAAATGTACTTTGTGATGTCTCCTCTGATGTGGACTTGGATGATACAGGAAAGAACCAAGTGCTCTGCCATGGGTTGACAGATGTGTGCTGACAACAGGGAAATGAAAGCTGCCATCACTATCGCACTAGAGGCCCTACAGCCTCTACACTTGTAGCCTCCTCTCTGGTAGCGTAAGTCTCTCAGCTCATTGCTCCAGGCTCTTTTCTGGTAATTCATGTCTCTTCCATATTCACAGCCTGACTCACTCTCCTGCCCTTTCACACCTGCTCACAAGCCATTCACTTTGTCCAGCCAGTCCCATTTTTTTCCCCACCTTACTCAGGCAAAAGCTAGCAGCTGCCACCCTGCTTTCCCCTCGTCTCCTAGGCCTCCCAAACTGGCTTCATCCTTTCAGTCCCCCAGCATTCCTGGGGGCCATTTTGGCCACTCTGACCTCCTCCCCACCTCCTAGCCACCTTCGAGGGGCTTTTCTTTTCAGAGCAGAGCTTTCCTTCAGCTACTCCCTCTGGGACCCTTCCCCACTCTCCTGCACCTCACCAGGCGGGACAAACCTCCCCTCACTATGCACAGGGGGAAGTGAAAGCACACTGTAATACCTCACATCGTTAAATTTTAGCGGCTACAATTAAATTTTAATGTGGGATATGGAAGTTTTAAAGTCTGGAAGGGAAGCTTCTGTCCAGATGCATGTGTTTGGGGCAGGCAGACTCTTCAGTGATGTTCACTGTACTCCAATAGATCTGTGCAGAGTATTTGATCTTTTTTTTCCCCCTAAACAATATATTTTTGTTTACTTTGTGCAGGTTTTCTCAAGGCCAGCTAGCAAAGCCACAGCCCTGAAAAAGGTGTCTCTTCCTCATCACCCACCGAATTTTCACGCTTTTGCTGGGGCACAAGACTTTTTAAAAGAAATGATAGTGATTTTTTTAAATTATGAAGTTGCTTGTCTCTGGCGTTCTTCTTGGAAACAATGAATCACTGTAGAAGAAATTAAGACAAAAAAATAGCCTGGGGTAGACATCTGGTCTAGAATGTTTCATCCAAACTGGTTAAAATTTTACCAAGTCACAAAGCACAGGAACAGTGGGGGAGCTTTAACAATGCATAATGTTACCTGACCCACCCATTGTTATGCAAACTAACACGGGGAAGTTTGCCATATGCTGGGCTGTGTGCCTCACACAACGTGCTTGGGAAGCATAAACCCATAATTTCTGTTAAAGAAAAATTTACAGAAGTTTCTTAATTATTTACTGCATCATATCTTCAAATTGGCCATTCTTGCCATGTCTTTTGGTGGAAGACAAGATGAACATGTGGCCTAGAAATTTTTATTTCTAGTCTTTCCTACAGAGAGAACACCTAAACAAATTGATAGATGAGAAATACCCAATTGCACCCGTGGGTCAAATACAGCAGTTACTTCTAAGAAGATGCAAGAAACTTCAGTGGACAATTACAGTGCCCCAGGTCACCTGTGACTGTGCAAAAGGAGATCTCTGTTGTGGTTAGATAAATACTACAGAGCTTTGTTCATGCCATTTCCTACAGAAAAAAAACCATTACTAAAGGCACATTCCAGACGTTCCCAGACATGGTGAGGAACAGAGAACAGCATCAGAACAGTGACACGGTTCAAGATTTGTGTTTTGTTAGATGCTAATGACATTATGAAACTACCAGTTATTATATTAGTTACAAACCCAGCTGGGGACCATAAGAATTTAGTTTAAGTGAAATGGAAAGATAAATGGAAGTATGCATTAACAAGATGTCAATTCCAGAAGGAGAAACTGAGTACTATAGAAACTACTCATCAGAGTAAGTTCCTCCTTAAGTGATCTATTTAAAACAGAGTCTGTACTCCAAGGTCAGGGAGTAAAGTGAAGATCAGTAGAACTCCATTGGAAGAAACCTTGTAATTAAAATAAAGAGAAGCATCAGAAGATTTTTTTAATGCAATTACAAAAGTAACAAAAAATTGAGTCTATTATACTGAAACAGATTTAAAGTACTGCACATATGGCTCTGAAACTTACGTTACTTGTTTGCAGTTCTGATGAAGGAATTTGATCTTCAGAAGAAAGACAATATAATTAGTGGGAATCCTGGTAAGGCAAAACGAAAACACACAGTTCAGTTCCAGTGGACCACACTTGTTTCCTTCATTTTGTAACAAATGGAAGTACTGTGTATGGGTGCACAGTAGTGAACTACAGATTACTGTAGCATTTTTCTTCCTCTGAGGATTACAAACCTAATCAATAAGCTTGTATGTATGAATTTACTTAGGGGTTTTTCATTAAGATCCCAAAACTGTAAAGACTACATCTTGTCGCAGTCCTTCTGTTCAGTAGTTGCCACATGCAGTGGCTGAAGAAAAACATATCTCTGCATACCTAGCTTTGTATTTGCAGTTCCACCAGGAAAATGCTAAGGCTGCTCACGCACCACCTCCCAGCAGTTGTCAAATTAATCATCAGTGAAAACGTGTTGTAGTTTCCACATGAACTTGTATCCTACCCAGCTCTATGTGAAATCCATTCCAAATTTTCTGGTTCTTTTTTTTTTCCCTCTGTAAATATTTCTCAAGGTGTATTTAAAAAAATCCACACAGTAACTACTTGTATTTGGTGCCTATCTCTGTATTTGCAGATGTATCTTGAGGCATATCTTGGGGAAGTTCAGACTGGTGAAAAGGGACCCTTATGAAAAGGGTCTTCATCAAGAGGGTGGCTGGTCACCAGACTCCCCAGGGAAGTGGTCACAGCTGCAAGCCTGTCACTCAAGGAGTGTCTGGACAATGCTTTTAGCTACATGGTTTAGTTTTAGATAGTCCTTTGCAGAGCAGGGGATAGGACTCTATGATCCTTATGGATCTCTTCTAGCTCAAGATAATTCTACGATTCTGAGGCACCGCTGCTCCGGGCCTACGCAGCTAAGATGGTCCTTTTGAGGGGAGGCAGACGGGACCATGAATGCACATGAGTTACGCAACATGATTCTATGATTCCATGATCTACCTGCTAAGGTGTGTATCTTGTTAAGTCACACAGTATCAGCTCTTAAGTGCTGCCAGTTGATTTCAGAGTAAAATTTAAGGTGTATTTGAAGCATCCAATACGACCAATTTGCTTCTGAGATGCTTGTTCACATGACTGACTCCAAAACTGAAACTCAGTCCTCTCTGTTTTAAAAACTACACGTGGACACCAAGATCTCCAAATAGAATCTACATCCCCTCAGGATCAGAGCTCCTGCAGCTGTGGATGAGGAGCCTTCCTCTGGATTTTGCATGAGGGAGGGCTGCTGCCTAAATGCTCATCTTTATTTGTGGCTTGTGGCTTACGGCTTCTATCCCTGGAAGTGTTAAAAAAACATGTAGATGAGGCCTTCAGTGATATGGTTTAGTGGTGGTCTTAGCAGTCTTGGGGTAATGGTTGGACTTGATGATCTCAAAGGTCTTTTCCAACCTATCTGATTCTATGATTCTATGCCGCGGTCCCTCAGCGGGTGGCGGAGCCCCAGGAAAGCCGCCGAGAGTGGTCATGTCTACAGCCCTGCACGGTCCGGGACTAACGGAACACGGCCGAGGCCACCTCCACCCCACAACTCGACGACACACAGGTCCTCTGAAGCCTGGGAAGCTGCCCCAATCTTTCCCGCAGCCGCCCCTCCCGGACGCACCACCAGGCCCCAGCCCCTCGGCTCCTCCTCTTCCCCCCGCCGCCGCGGAGGCGGTGCCGGGGCGCCGCGGAGCGGGGCCTCCGCTAGGCAGGTTCCATTTGCACGGAGGCAGTGCTGTGGGGCTGTGTATGATGGCTGCCTCCCGCTCACGCCCGGGGAGCTGACATGGCCCGGGCGAGCGGCGCCCAGCAGCTGCCTGTGCAGGTAGCCGCGGAGCAGCCGGAGAGCTACCAGCTGCGGCAGGAGAACGAGCTGCAGGTGTTGGAGTCCATCTACGGGCAGGACTTTCAGGATCTGCGGCAGAGCCAGGCCTGGAAGGTAGCGAGCTGGCCTCCCCTCGCCAGGCCACTCCAAGCGTGGCAGCCTTGCCGCTGTTCTCCCTTAGCGCTTCCTGTGCCCATTAATTGTTAGAGAGCCAGGGCTCCCGCCTCCAGCGGCGCAGCAAGCAGAGTGGGCCCTCTCTCCTTACGGATAGCTGGTGGCGGCGGCGCTCCCGCTGGTGCCCGGTCCTCGTGTTTCTTGCCTGGCGCATCTTTCCTTTAGCTGTCTGTCCCTGGTCCTTCCCCGCTTCGGCAGACGGCCCTGTAACCGACTGCCTTTGCAGTTAATGCTCCAGATTGGTGCCTTTGTGCTATAGTTAATGTTGTACATGACACTTGCATTTTAAGTGGGAGTCTTTAAATATTGCCACTTAATTCATCCCTTAACCGACTAATTGCGTACCTGCTTAATTAGTTAATCTCATCTGTATACCTGTTGCTGATCTTCACATATTTATTATATGCTGTGGTTTACTCAGACTGTGGCTGTTTTAATGAGAGCTTTAATATTTTTTTGTTTGTTATTTCTGGCTTTGTTTGTTTTATTACAACTAACTAATGCTCAGGTCTACTACTCGCTATTCTTTCACATTTCTCTTCTGTGTTCACAATGTCTAATTGATATTTTTTTTCCAGCTGCATCTGTGGCACTGTTTTCCTCTACCTGGATATACTGATCATTCTTTTCAGTTCCCCAGGTTCACTGCTGCTGTCCTTTCTATTTATATTCTTTTGTCTTCAGTTTCTACAAAATAGCCCCTGCTGTCTTTTTTTTCTGCCACAAGCCTGAACTTTAAATTCTCGCAAAACTTATAGCCCACCTACTCCCCCCCCCCCCGGAGCTTGATACTAACACAGTAATTCGCTGGGTTTTCAAAAGTGTTGCAGACCTCACTCCGTATTAAATTCATACCTGATATTCTCTTGACTTAACCTGTTCTTTTCCCTGATTGAAATGCAAAGGGAAAAAAATAGAGGGTATAGTGACCATCTTTTAACCTGTTTCAGTATTTGTTATTACATGTGGTCTTACTTCCCTGCCTGTTTGTCATGTTAGTAAAGTCTGTGTTGTTTTGCTTTTTCAAGTATTTAATACAAAATAAAAAGTTTAGAATGTTTATGTGGGCATGTTTTACTTTATTCTGATTTTGGGTAAGCAATTGAACAGCGGGGGGGGGAGGGGGAGGGCTTGCTAAAATTCTATTTCATTGTTTCATTCCAAACCCAAAAATATAAATACAAAAAAATTACTCTGCATTTGTTTGGCCACGCAAGGTGTATGTATATGTGGTGTTACAGTCAACTGCTATGTGAGAAAATAAAATACCGACTGGTGTTTGCTAGTGATCCAAAACAAACACAAAAGAAACAATGTTGTTCTTATAATGAATGCTTTAGTTAGTGATATTCCATAAGTAAACCATTTATTATTTTTTTTCCTACTACTAGCCTACAGTAAGCAGAATACAAGGGGTTTATTATAAAATGCTCAGTCCAAATCTTCTAATAACTAACTACACTTCTCTGAGAAAGTTCTAAATATATATTGGATAAAATATGATAATCAGTGAACTAGTTCACTGTCATTGAGCAGTATCAATACATTAATGTTTTTTTTTCTCAGTTTGGGTGGTCTAACCTGAATTTTGCTATAATATAGGTTTTGAGAGTTGTGTGCTATCATTAAAACAAAACCAGAAAACCTCTTTAAATCTTAAGTTTTGTTTTCCATTTCAGGTGCAACAACCTCCTGAAATTAATTTAGTTCTACGTCCTCAGGGATTGACTGGTGACAATGAAGTATATGCCAAAGTTGATCTGTGGGTCAAGTGTCCACATACTTACCCTGATACGTGAGTGAACATTAAAATCTTAGCTTTTTTTTTTTCTCTGAACGTTTAATTGTAAATTGGAAAAACATGTAGTTCATTCATCGCTCTCCTCCTGGCTTTCCACATGTCAGTATTTGTTAAGCCTGTGGTATTTTATAATAGGCAACTATAAAATTTGGCACCTGAATTGGATGTGCTGTTTTGTGCAATGGAGAATTACACAGGTGCATTTGTCAGTGCATGACTGCAGCCCCAGTTTGTAGCTTGGAGAGACATAAACAGAGGTGTATACCTGCTAGCATCTTAGTGCCCTTTTTAAACTATTTGAGCTCATAACCTGCTGAGAGAGGGATCAAATCCTCGTTTTTAAGCAGTCTACTGTGTTAGTTATGTGCGGTTCCTGTTTTCTGGTGGATTAACCTTTTGGAAGAGTTCTCACTAGAGAATGTAAAAACAATTGCAGGTGATCACCCCCCCTCACAGCATTTGGGTTGCAAAGTAATTTCTGGGTTAAATGTTGCTCTGTGCCCCATTTCCTTTAGTCCTTATGCCACCAGTTATGTCCAAAGCCTATCTATCTCCCTTTAGCCCATCCATTTGTGTTGTGTCATGAGTGGTGTAGTAGGGAAATGCTATTCCTTACCAAGTGTTACCTCAGTTATACCGTGTAACCCAGTGACAGGGTTTAGTGATAGATTGTCAGTCCTGAGGTAAAGATAGGACTTGATCATCTTAAAGGTCTTTTCCACCCTAGTTGATTCTGTGATTCTATAGGACAGACATAACAGGCAATCTAATTTTTTTTTTTAATTTAACATATCATAGTTACATTTTATTTTAAGCATTTTTAAAATTTGTCTGTTATTTATTGCATGTATTTCTTTAGGTTTATGTAGCCTGTATAGTGGTGATAAATAAAGAGTATGCAGGGTTTCTTTGGTAGTTCTTAAGTATAGCTGACAGGTAATCTGCAGCCAGAAAATTTGATGGTAGGGAATATAGAAATGTGTTTCTGGCTTTATATTGTATTTGTAATATTTATGTACTGCTTACTTGAGTATTGACTAATTGCCAAGTGGCTGTGAACTCCATTCCTTTTCCTTCACCCATTTTTATCAAGAATATTGCTTTTTACACTCAATTTTTGTAATGCGGACTTTCAATGTTTTGTTGCTGTCCTCCAGTGTCCCTGAAATACAGCTAAAAAATTCGAAAGGCTTGTCAAATGAGAAAATAAACGAATTAAAATCCAGCCTAGCTGAACTGGCAAAACAACGCTGCGGAGAGGTAAGAGCTTTTAAATTCCTTGAGAGATACAGTCAGGACCCGAAATAGTTCTAAATACATGTGTGGTATAATATAATGGAATGCATCCACATTGGAAGCTTAAGTTGTATTGCTCCTAAGGAAGGAGAGACTTAATTTCTTTTTAAGGATGTTTCTGATTAATGAAAGTTCAGAATAAACAGGATCTTAAAATACAGTACATGTTGCAACTAGTGCAAGTTTTATCCCTGTTTAAAACCAGATTTAAAAGTTCATGTTATTCTTGGGGTTATTTCACTGTATGAAAAGCAATACTAGCTCTTAAAGTGAGAGCTTTCTGCACTTCCCAGATTCATTTGAATATTGTAAGTGGCTATACCTGTTTAAGCAGACAGCAGACGTGGGGAGTTTTTCAGTGTCTTCTTGTTCATCTAATGCTGAACTGAGACCTTCATTCTAACACCGGGTTAACAGTGACTTCTGTGGCTATAGCACAGTCACTCTATGCCATTGTGCCTTTTTTTCTACTGTGTTTAGGAATAGTAATACTTTACTACACCACTCTCTCCCTGGTTTGAGTTCTGATCTTATTAAAGTGAGCTACAAATGTGTTGTAGGTTTTCCTAATGTCACTTTTCCAAAGCAAGAATTGTGCTTGCTCCAGCAATGTGTAGATACAATTGTAAATTGCATGTATGATACACATTTTTGATGAATGACATATGTGCAGTTCTGAACCACTTTCTCTGCAAGGGAAAGGGAGACAACTATTTTCTCTGCCTGGACAGGTATTCTTTATTAAAGAGTATCCTGCAGTATGGAGAACTTGAAAATACCTCAGTTACCTGTCAAATGGAATAGTAGATTGTTTGGGGTTTTGATTATTGGGATTCCTTCTTTTTTTTTTTATTTTTTTAAATACACGTGAGTGCACACATGATTGCCTTGCCTTCTGGATAGTAACCTGGGAACGGTATTTTGGTTTGCACGCGTCAGATATATGCATACTGTGCTATTCTTCCTATTCTGAATTGTCTCCTGGCTTCATTCTTACTTTCAAGCAGGGGATTCAGTGTTTGAGAATCTTCTAAATGTCAGCCTGTTACAGGCAGATGGTACATTTAGTTTGGCTGTTTTCCCATCTATCCATGCAAATCCTGCTTAGTGCTGCTGCTGGCTGGTGGGATGCATCTTTCTGTTGTACTGTTCTTTAATTTTGAAGATGCGATGGTCTATTAGCACTATGGATTGCTTGAATTAATAAAGGCGTGCTGCTAGACTGATGGAAGCTTAAGCCCTGATATGTCAATAAATCATCAGTACATATCCATTTCAAGCAACAGTAACTGAAATTTTATTCCAACATTGCAAACCACGTAGCAGAATTCAGCCGAGTTTTAAGTGCAGTTCTTACTTCCAGGGAGTGGTTATATGAATGTGGAATGCCGTCAGTGGCTGTACAGTTCCAACTGGGGGGGGGTTAGCTTACAGAGGAGGGATTTGATTTCACAGTAGCAGTGGAATAAGTAATTATTTCATAAGTAATAAACAGCAGAAACAGTAATAGACAGTTGCAGAGGTTTTATTCTGTTGTACTTGCATGTCATAAACATGTATTTTTGTGGGAAAAAAAAAGATTATTTTATTTTTAAGAAAAGGGTAGTGTTTCAAGTTGGCTGTCTTTCAGTATTTTTTTTCCTCTTTGCTAATGTGGTCAGCGATTTTTTATGTTATGGTTTAGTTCTGACAAAAATACTGAAAAATAGTAAACTCAGAATGATAAGTAACAAAATCAGCAGTCACACTCCTGCTATATGGCTTCTTCAAGTTGGATGTTATTTTACTATGTGATCTACTTGTTCTTTGAACTCTGCATGTCATTCATCTTTATTTTCATTCAGGTGATGATATTTGAACTTGCTGACCATATACAGTCATTTCTCAGTGAGTATAATAAACCACCTTCCAAGTCTTTTCATGAAGAAATGTTAAAAAATCATCAAAAAGAACGAGAAAGACTGGCTCAAGAGGAGTTGCGCAGGGCACAAGAAGTTAAGAGAAGGGAAGAGCAGGAGGTAAGAGAAATTGAAAGTATGAATAACCCTGTATTCTTAAAATAAACAATCACAGTTTTGTGAGTCATCCTGCATAACCATGGGTTTTAATGAATTACTAAATTCTCAGACTTGTCAGTGTGAGTTGATCAATGTGTACTACATGAGCAATTGCTGCTGCAACTGTAACATTTTAATGTAGTTTTAACCCTGAGAAATATTTATGCCTGAAACAAATCTAATTGTTGATTCGAAATCCTATGAAAATAACTTATAAAGAGGAGCTTATACAAAAGTGTGATCAAATGTGTACATTGTGTTCCATCTTAAACTAGGATGCATTAACCAGACAGATGAGTAATCGTGCCTTCCTTCACCCATAGGGTGGCTGAAATGTTCACCATGACAAACTTGTCCAGAGCACAATAAATTTAGTCTAAACAGACCTTGGACCCGCATACATTCCTAACTAGAAATGAGGGAATTCATCTAAGTGTCACAGAGACTAGCAGTGTGGAGTCTCCACACTGTGGGAATATGGGTAGGATAGCTCTGGTTCTGAAAAAAATGCTTTTGCTTACTCGGCTTTCTCTCTGTGTATGAAACTGTATTGTTGGGTCTATCAGTAGAAGTAATTTTCTTTTGTCTGCAACTCCAGTCTCCTATACCATACAATTGATGCTGTTAAATTAGCTCTCCTGAGAAAGTTGACTTCTAATTTTTTTATCTTTTTTTACTCTTGTGAGATCCACCAGTCCTCTTTTACACTGCTAAAAATCAGCATCAGCTTTTTTTTGTTTTTTCTAGTTACACCAGGGTGAGGTTAGCAGTTGCATTGCATGTGCTGTTGCATCTCTAACAACACCAAAATTCATTTCAGCAACGTGAAATCCTTAATGAGATTCAGAGAAGGGAGGAAGAGAAAAGAGAAGAAAGAAAAAAGAAAGAGATTGCCAAACAGGTATTCTTTTCTAAGCAGGCTTGCAAAAACCGTTGCAACCGTCTTGTCAATACTGTAACATCCACTTATAGAAACTTGAAAGATTTACAAGACTGAGTTGTCCTGAACATCTTTTCTCATCCAGTGCTTCTAATAGATAGATCTAGGTTAAAATATGTTCTTGATTATATGGAGTTTATTTCTGGAATAAAATCAACTGCAAGGGAAAATAGTTTAATATATTAGCATCTCAAGTGTACTGAAATGGATATTTTCAAACAGACGTAGAAAAAGATAGTGTATTAATGTTTCTGCTTTCATTGTAAAGAATCTTTTTGCCTGTAGACAGTCCTGAAATGTACTTTCTGAATCTCAGCACTTCTTCCACAGCCTCATATGTACATTTATATTATGAAAACCTGTTTCTTCTGTGATTTGTGTGGCTTTAAAGAATAATAGTCAAGTATTCACATATTTTGAGGATAGGAGCAGTTTCTGTACTTACTTGGTGTTTTTCCTGATTTATAGGAACGTTTGGAAGTAGCTGCTCTGACACGTCAAGAAAATTCTCACAAGAGAGTTGCTTCACGTTTAAATGGGAGCTCTTTGGAACATGGAGTAAATAATAAGCACCGACCAAATTCAGCTGGATGTTCAAAGTGAGTATGTCAGTTTGTATGTGTATTTTTTTTTCTTTTTCTCCCAAACATTAGATTTCAAAGTGAAATTTGAAGGCAAGAGAGTAGCGTGCCATGTTGCTCAGTTGTTCGTTTTGTTGCTGTGTCATCCCCTCTCCCTCACACTTTATTCGGCATGGTTTAATTCTTGTGCTATTGGATAACTTGGGAACTTTCCAATTAAGAGAGTCAACTTGGCCCTTAATTTCACATAGCGTTAGGCAAACATTGAAAAGCATATTCAGAACATACTTAGTTTCTTAAAAGTATGCAATATGTTGCCAGTTGAAGAAAAAAGAAAAAATTTAAATCAATTAATGAACGTTTTGGAATAACATAAGAAAGTAAAGCTTATATTCACCTCAAAGCATGTGTCAGTTTAAAGTTCCCTGTCAGAGAATTGAATAATGCTAATTGCTTTTGCAGAGTAACTTACTGGAGGAAAATTGGAGTTACTCGAGGGTTCTTTTGCTGGTACATAACTCATCTAGGTTAGGGCTGGTGATGATACAGGTAGGTTGGGGGCTTTGGTTTTCTTTTGTTTGTTTCTGCTTTTTTACCGCCACTTCCCCCCTGCCACCCAGCTTAAAATATAGAGCTCAGCATGATGTTGCTGTTAAAATGCTGAATTTCTAATCATATATCTTTGCAGTAACTCAGTATTTTTAAAATTAGTGGATATTATTGGATGCAGGTCTCTGAAAGCTAATCCTCTTACAGAATTTTTATCTTTAGGGGCTAGGGACTGCAACAATATTACCTTTTTGAGTTGGAGAAAAATGTTCTGTTCACGTTGCAGACGAGAACGCCAGCTTTCTGTTAGTAATAATGAGGAGTCCCCTGGAAATCATGAAGTTTTGAACTTCAGCACGAGTGCTGCTGGACAACTTACTGTCCATAAAGGAAAATGTCTAGGTAAGAAAAATCACAATTGCAGCTTCAAGTACTGGGTTTGGGGCTGTTGTTTTATTGTTGTTGTTTTTTTTTGTTTGGGATTTTTTTGAGAGGGGGAACTTACACAATATTAGTAAGTACAAGCAACAAAGATGGAGAGAATTTTGTGGATTGTGAAATGTCAGTCGAGAGTGGGAGCAATAAGAAAAGTTACTTTGTGGTAAATATTTTATATTTTCTTATGACTATTTTAAGTGAAGATGCTTCAGATACAATTGCATAACTGAATAGCCATACCAGAAAACCCCACCCACCTTCTCAATATTTTATCCTCTCTACATAATTAAAATAATACTGAAAACTATTTGCGTTTAAATTTAAGTAGCTAGCTTGTCAGATAAAAATGGCTACCAAGCAAGAAGTCATTTAGCTTTCAGTAACATGTAAAACCAGTAATAAACACAGGGCTAGAAATGCATACTTGCTCTTCTATTGCTGCCAATAGCAGTTGCATCAAAGCAGCAGATACAGTGAAAAACTTAAATACAATGATAGGAGACTTTCAGAGTTGAAAGGCCTCCATGAAATGCCCGTATGAATGGACCATCAAATGTTTTCGTTGTTTGTTTTCAATATAGCACTTCCTCAGTGGTAGGATGAGCAGCTTGGAAGTCTCTGGAGTAAAGGGAATTTTATTATTTTGTAGTTTGAGGATGTTGCTATGTGTAGAGCTTGGCATTTGCTCAGCAGGAATAACATTTATTAAAACCTGAAATTCTTTAAAATGTGCAGCAATTTTTTGCCAATGCACTATTGCTTTCATTTGACTACTGCTACATATCATTCAGTCTCATCAGACCTGGGATCTTGTTCAGTTGTAAGTTGGTTTGGGTTTCTGAAACTGTAGAAAGCGGGATTAGTGGTGTTTATTTAGCATTTGCAGGAGCTCTTGTCAGATCTTAGAAACAAAAGAAGCCCTGTTCCTCTTCTCTCTCTTTCCATGTATAGGCAAGGATGAGCAGCTTGGTAAATCGGTGTACAATGCCTTGGAAATTCGCAGTGGTGACTTTGCTTTAATATACGAGTGGGTTCTGCACTGGCAAAAAAAGATGGGAAGATTTCTTACAACGCATGAAATGGAAAAGATTGAGAAGTGTAAGAAACAGGTAATGCCCATGTTTTGCATTTGACTTAATAAAGGTTAAGTGGGGTTCTGTGCTTTTCTGGAGGCTGCTAGTTTATATTAAACTTGAGAGGGTGGTGTGGTGATGAGCTTGCAGGTATTGGTGTTTAGAGTATCTGCACCACAGAAGAAGATGGGTATTCAGGAGTTACAATAACATAAATGCAAGAACCTGTATTTGTGAGTATGCCTAAATAAAATAATAAAAAATTAGAACCAAGCTTACCTGGCAGAAACCAAAGTTATTCTTGTCCCTTGTATACAATACTTCCTTTTCAAAAATGATGAGAATGTAATGTATGTATTTTGTATATGTTATATATTTTAGTAGTAGTGTGTTCATGATATAACACTTTGCATGTTATATTGTTTTTCTCTAACAGCTTCAGGGTGCGGAAACAGAGTTCAGCTCACTAACGAAGCTAAGTCACCCAAACATAGTGCATTATAAATGTATGAACCTTAAAGAACGGGATGATTCAATTGTGGTGGACATTTTAGTGGAGCATATAAGTGGTTGCAGCCTTTCTGCATACTTACACAAAGAGACTCCAGTTCCAGTTGAGCAGTTGCGCCATTATGTGACCCAGATCTTGTCAGCTCTCGACTACTTGCACAATAATTCAGTAGTACACAAAGTTCTCTGTGCTTCCAGTATCTTGGTAGATGCTGAAGGAAATGTCAAGGTGACAGACTACAGCATTTCCAAGCGCTTAGCTGATATCTGCAAAGCAGATGTTTTTGAGCAAACCAAAGTTCATTTTAGTGATAATGGTCTTCCCAGCAAACCTGGGAAAAAAGGAGATGTATGGAGGCTTGGCTTGCTTCTGCTTTCGCTCAGCCAGGGCCAAGTGACCAAGGAATTTCCAGTTGTTGTTCCTTCCACTTTACCTGCTGACTTCCGGGACTTTCTGGGAAGGTATGTTTGTTGCATTCCTGTGTCTTTTGGTTTCTATTGTTATTTTTTTAAAATCTTGGGTGGTTTTTTGAAAGAACAACTAGAGCGCACTAGTTAAAATTTGTAGAGGACAGGTAATTGCTCCTTCATAGCTCAGGCAGCTAATCTGGGATTTGGGAGAGCAAGTCTAGTGCTGTCTTATTCTTTGCCCTGCTGCCATGTTTATATGCCACTATGGGTAAGTAAATTAATCTGTCTTTGCTTCTGATTCCCATGTGAGTTATAACAATGATGATTTCTTAACTGTGAGGAGACCTCTTTGAACATCTAGGCCTGAAATAGAATAGATTTTTGAACAGTTTTCTCTTGGTTTGCTAACAGATGTGTTTGCTTGGAAGATAAGGAAAGATGGACTCCTCAGCAGTTGTTACAACATAGTTTTATAAACATTCCACGAATGAAAACGCCTGTAGCTGAAGAAGACCTAGATGGTAAGAAACTTGGTTTTTTTCTTTATACTGATAAATAAGTGGACTATATGCTGCATTCATAGGAAAAAAAGCTGTTCTAGAGCTTTGCAAGACTGCACAAGTGTTTTACATTAATTAGTATGGTCTTTTAACTTCTATATCCATGACTAGCTGGGGGTGGGCCTACTGCTATTGTCTCATTAGTCAAAGCTGATGCTGTAAATACATCCACCTGCAAATTCATCCTGTAAATTCATCCACCTCCTGTATGGTGTAAATTTCAGCCTTAATTTTGTCCTTGGAAGATGTTGTTTGAGTAAGCCTTGTTCCCTTGTTATATTTGTATTAGAATCTGTTCCTTTGTCCAGCATGATTAATGTTAGTAATTAAAAATTGTATTAAGGTTTATGCTTGCACCAGAACTTTACTCTAGACAGCAGAGCACTTCTGTATTTTTGATTTCAGTTGTACTTGAAGCTACTTAGGTTTTATCTTCTTCCTAATGCTTTTTTGGCAGTCCCTTGTGGTTTATCCCCATACCCCACACTGCCAGCAGTGGTGACTTTGATATCCTCTTTACAGATTCGGCAGGCATAGATTGCATCGAGACAGTTGTACCCAGCAGTCAGATATCCAGTGCTTCCTTTGCCACAGAAACACAGAGACAATTTTCACGCTACTACAATGAGTTTGAAGAGCTCAAGTTACTTGGCAAAGGGGCTTTTGGAGCAGTCATTAAGGTATGGTAGAAAAATTATTTCCCCTTGTAGAACCCTTTTTGGTGATGTGTTTGATTTCTCGGAAGCAAAACAATATGCATAGTCTTTGTGTGGTTTTATTTATTATCTTTTACTGTGCTGTGCCTGTCTTGTGGTTTTTATGTGGAATAGGCTGATTAGTTTTGTGCAGAGTTGTTGGGAGTCTGGGGAGTAGGCTGTCAGTACAGGGAAGCTTGCATTTGAATTGTATTCATTTCCCAGTTATAAGGAAAACTTCCTCTTACATGAAATTTCTCTACTTCTGGCTCTATTTGGTAAAGAAAAGTATTTGACTTTTTAGGTTTATTTGAACTTTGCAGGTAAGAAATAAACTTGATGGTTGCTATTATGCTGTGAAACGTATCCGTGTAAACCCTGCCAGCAAGCAATTTCGGAGGATTAAGGGAGAAGTAACTTTACTTTCCCGCTTGAACCATGAGAATATCGTGAGGTATTACAATGCTTGGATAGAAAAACATGAACACCCTGTTCCCACTGTGTCATCATCTGAAACAAATGAAGATAAAAGAATGCCCATCAAAGCCGGTGTCTTCATCCTTAATGCTGAGGAGACAAGTGATGTGGAAGCTAATGCTCCTCCTCCGGTTTTGACAAGTTCAGTTGAGTGGAGTACTTCGTGTGAAAGATCCTCCAGCAACAAATTCAGTGGAGCTGATCAGGAGTCCAGTGATGATGATGACGACGGTGATGGGGTTTTCTCGCAGTCATTTTTGTAAGTAGGCTTCAGTATTGGGACTATAGGGAACATGAGCAGAGTTGTTTTTCCAATTTTGTGTCTTTTATCATTCTCACTTCTTTTTGGTTCACTGCATTTTGTTCTGTCCGTTGGCTCAAAACCAGTGCATTTGCCAGCAGTCAGGTAGCCAGGAAGAGGAAATTTTGCAGCTAAGAACAGTGAGTGTAGAAGGAAAATCTGGGTTTAGGCTTCTAGAATATTCTTATAATTTGTGTCAGAATGCATAACTGTTTATGCTGGATTGTCTTTTCCAACCTTAAGAGTAATGTTTTTAATAAACAATAGTAGAGAAATATTTTCAAATCCTGTAAAATACCTTACTTGTCTTTTCTATTTTGTTTCTATTTCTATTAACATATTCTATACCTGCCTCTGTGAATGGGGTGGTTCTTTTACTCATGGTGGGTCTTTTTTTTTAAGCAAGTAAGTATGCCTCAGTTTTGCTTATTGAGTATAAAAGTGGGATTGTACTGATGCAGAGATAAACCTTTCCTTTAAAAGAATGGGATAACAAAGGAAGTGTTATTTGCAAACATGGTACTTTTGGGGGGGTTGTTTTGGTTTGCTCTTTTTGTTTAAGGCATATGGAAGGTCTTTAAGAGAAGCTTAGATTTTTTTTTTTTTTTTTTTCTGCAAATAGTTTCCAGATTTCTCAGCACCCAAAACTTTTTCTTTCCTTTCTCTTTTTTTAACCAGGCCAACCACAGATTCTGAAAGTGAAATAATTTTTGATAATGAAGATGAAAACAGTAAAGGTCAGCTTCCAGTAAGTATGAAGATAAAGCTAGTGAAAATAAAAAGATCATAAAACAGTCTTTGACAAGCAAACAGGTCAGTTGAGAAGTTTCGTTTCAATTCTGGTGTAAGTACAGAACCACATATGATTATGTTCCATCAGAGTAAATGTTGTGCCATGCTGAGCTGCATTCACAGAATCATAGAATCATTAGGGTTGAAAGGGACCTCTGGAGATCAACTAGTTTTTTGTCACTATATCAAAGTGATTGGGTGGGGTGGAGGCTGCATTGTTAATTCTATTAAGTAGGTTTTGTATGTTTTAATCTGAAATTTTTTATTATTTTGGGTTTTTTAAACATGACACCCTTTGAGATTTATGTTTCACCCAGATCTTCTTGAATGTTTTTCCTCCAGTGTCTTATGATGGCAAAACATTACTCATTCTCACTTTGAAAATGAGAGTTGGGTCACACCTGGTTTTGTAGTTCATTTAGAAGCAGTGGCATTACAAAAGTGTCAGTAAATTATTTTTATAGATTTTTTGTGTTATTCAAACCTAGTCACAAAAGATGACTTCTCATCAATGTGTTTCAGCCATTAGAAAGTAGTAATATGCATATAAAAATCTCTGGATGGCTTCTTGTAGCTAATTGTTCTGTTACTGTTAATTGTGACAAAGGATGAAGAAGGGCATGAAAAGAATAGCCATGGAGGAGAAGACAGGACACCAGTCATTCAAACAGTGCATTACCTGTACATTCAGGTACAAACTTACTTGAATTTTCAGATAAAAGGATACTGCTTAGTCCAATCTGCAGAGATTAATTGCTGGTTTTCATGAGGAAAGTAATGACCTTTAAATTGCAGATGAGGCCAAGATCAATCTTGGTTTTGCAATAGACTGGTTTTCTGAAAGGCTTGGCTGGTGGCAGCGCACATGGCTTGTTACGGCTTCTAAGGTTCTTTAGTTAGAGTCATAGAATCAGCTAGGTTGGAAAAGACCTTTAAGATCATCAAGTCCAACCGCTACCCAGGGACTGCCAAGACCACCACTAAACCTTGTTACTAAGGGCCTTGTCTACACATTTCTTGAACAGTTCCAGGGACAGTGATTCTACCACTTCCCTCAGAAACCTGTTCCAATGCTTGATCATCCTTTTGGTGAAGAAATTCTTCCTAATATCCGGTCTAAACTTCCCCTGGTGCGGCTTGAGGCCGTTAGCTCTTTTCCTATCACTTGTTACTTGAGAGAAGAGACGGACCCCCACCTCACTACATCCTCCTTTCAGGTAGTTGTAGAGGGCGATAAAGTTCCTCCTGAGCCTTCTCTTCTCCAGTCTAAACACCCCCAGTTCCCTCAGCTGTTCCTCATAAGTCTTGTGCTCCAGGCACTTCATGTTGCCTTCTTCTGGACTCACTTCAGTGGCTTGGCTGCTTCTGTCTTGTTTTTAACATTTATGTTCAGAATATGCTACTCTGCAAGCTCATAATGTTGTTCCAGAAAATGGGATAGGACCCATAAGTGAATGCATTTTTTCTAGCTATAAAAAACAGCTCTCGGGAAGATTCCAAACAGCTGAATATTTTGGTGATACTGTTTGCTCCTGACCTGTGTGTTGCAGGACCAGGCATTAATATGCACATAGGTACAAGTTTCTGATGGTCTGTTTTCTTGATGAAACTGGTCTTTCTTCCCTCTGCCCCCTACCACTGCATGACTGAAGATGGAGTATTGTGAAAAGAGCACATTAAGGGATACTATTGACCAAGGATTGTATGAAGACACCAGTCGGCTTTGGAGGCTTTTCCGAGAAATTTTAGATGGGTTAGCTTATATCCATGAAAAGGTTAGTAAGTATGACACTTGTGACCTGTCCATAATATCTATGTAATATCTTTTTCTGTAAGGTTTTCTTCATATTCTATTCATTTTGGGGCATTTATTAGCAAGGTTTGTTCCTTGCCCTTCCCGTTATTAATCTGTTCTAGGGGTTTAGAATACTTTATCATAAACCTGAATTTTATAATGAACCACTTCAGATTTTTCCCTTTGTCACAAAAATTTTATCACCTTTTAAAACCTTTTTTTTTTTTTTTTTTTTTTTTGGTATCTGGTAGCACTGATAATTGTTTCTAGCTTCTGGGCTACAGTCTATAGTCTTACTTCAAAATTAAGTATCAATGACTTATTGCAGTGGGAAATCTACTGCATTAAAAGTATGTAATAAGATTTTTCCAGTCTATTAGAGTTTTAGTTTGATTTGTGTTTATTGTTTAATATTCTATGGGTCTTTATTTTTTTGTCCTCCTGCTATAATAGGGAATGATCCACAGAGACTTGAAACCTGTGAACATTTTTTTAGATTCAGATGATCATGTCAAAATTGGTGATTTTGGTTTAGCTACAGATCATCCAGCAAATGCAGTAAGTACAGCTGAAAGTGAATGAAAAACCCCCTTGAATTTGGTGTTGCAATAACATGAAAGATGAAAACAAACCATAAAAACATAGTTCTCATTGAACTTTATATTGTGAATGCCATAAACTTGTTTGTTTCTAAGGTTCTAGAATTAAACCATGTATTGTCAATCAAAGCACTAAGAAAAGCCAGCAGAAGCGTTTCAAGTGCCATTTACAGTATGTCTGTTTTCCTGATTTCAGGTGGTCTCTAAGCAAGAAGAAAATCACTCAGATAGTTCTGCTATGTCTGACCCATCAGGTTAGTTTGGTAGTAGCTTATACTAAATTATTTTAAGCCATCACTTTTATTTTGCAGTCTTGTATAATCTGTTAGAACTTCCCTTTATTCTTTGAAGATAAAACCTTTTTTTATTTGGTGGGGGGGGGAAACAACCTCCAACTTTGGGTAGATATGCCACATATAATCTTTCAGTTTTGGCTAGTATCTAAAAATAAATTTGCTTCCACTGCTAGCCTTTTGCCATAGATCAGTGCTTTTCTCAGAGTGAGGTGTATAGAGGTCCTGTATATCTGTTCCATTTGCACTTCTGTTCTCTTGGCTGTACAGGACAATTTCAGGAGTTAAGGTACTTTTGTTTGGCTGGGTTTTTTTTGACACCTGTAACAGGCTGAATTTTGTGTTTTGCGTAAACTTTAGTACATTGTGTGTCTTAAGATGAGTGTAATAGAAGTGAAATATAGTTTTATTACTTGTGTGCTGATGTACTGCAATTCTGTAAAGTAATAGGTAAGTTTAGCTGCTATAGATAGACACGAATACTTCACCTGTGAGGGGAAGAGCTGTGTTTTGCAAACTGTTTTCATGTGGGTTTTTCTGAAGAAGGACTGCATTTCAACTTAGCATAAATGAGGACAGCAAATGAGGGAGTCTTTTCTTGACTTTGATGCTGCATTTCTCTAACACTTCCTTGAAACTTTTTCACCTCTTGCCACATAGGTAGTTTGACAGGGATGGTTGGCACTGCGCTGTATGTCAGCCCAGAGGTCCAAGGAAGCACTAAGTCTACGTACAATCAGGTATGATTAGAACAGATTTAATAAAAAGGTAGCATGGAATCCAAGGTACAGTGTAGGTCATTCCTGCTCAACAAAGGTAAGTTCAAGGTGGAACAGGGAGTGGGGGTACTGCTGTGATAAGCAAGGGAATGAGAAATGCTCCTTTGAGAGGAGAGCAAGAGTGAAAGGATGTGGGCAAGTCAGTTTTTCTGCCTATGCTGTGACCATGACTAGGTGCAAGCATCTTCAATTTGAAAGCACGTACTCATGGAGAATTTCGAGTAAAAATGAATAGGTTATAAATCTTACAGTCTTTAATGAAGATAAAGTCATCAGAAGTATGTATATTGTTCTCCTGGATTCCTAGACTTGATTTTTGGGAAGTGGGGATACTTTTTTTTTTTTTTTTTCATCTGCGGATCCTGTTTGTATGCAGAGATGAGCTGAATTTCGAAACAGAAGTGTTTTCATGGAGGGAGGCCTTTTTACATCATGGCAGTGCTGTGATGATAAAAGGTACTGAAGTCTGAGAGGTCTGGATTGTGCTGTTTAACAAAAAACCACAAAAATCGAAACCGAACCACAAAAACCCCACCCCTATCTCTGGCTATAATATACTGTGAAATTTAACCAAAACATTATTATTTCTTTGCTATCATCAACTGCAGAGAATTCACAGGTGTTACATTTAAGTTTCCTTTTTTTATTTTCCCTTAGAAAGTGGACCTGTTCAGTCTGGGTATAATATTCTTCGAAATGTCTTACCATCCTATGAGTACTGCATCAGAAAGGATCTTTGTTCTCAGTCAGTTAAGACTGGTAAGTGCACAGATACAAAAGATACTAATCCTTTGCGTCAAATAGTTTGTTAAGAGAAGGATGCAAAACAGAGTAAAGTGTTTGCACAAGGAGTGCTTAGCAAAACAAAAAGTTTATAAAATACATAATGAAAAGTGAAAAATAAAATTGGAGCTGGTGCTGACATTCCTTTAATGCACTGTGGTATTACCATCAGTCAGTGTTCTGTCTGTGAAATTAGTTTTTATAGTGCAAAACATCAAAGGTGTAAACATCAGATAAAGTTGTCATGTTTTCAGTATAGCCACGTTTAGACCCAGTGAATCGCTCTCAGGAACCAGTTGGTATTTGTAGTTGGTAAGTGCTTGTGATTATGGGTTGTATCTTCATTGTACAAAACATCATAAAAGCATTTCAGTGACATTAATTTTCCTTTTACCTCTTCAAACTGAAATTGCCATGTTTTTTTTCTATGTTTTTTTTCTTTTTTGTTTTCTTTTTTCCCATGAGCAATAAAAATGCTTAGTTTCTCTGTTTAAATATGTAGAACTTAAAAATAAGGCTGGCCTGAGCAAGCTGGACTTTGTGTTATAATCATGTGATTTTTGTTTTTTATAGCCTACTATTGTGTTTCCTAAAGACTTTGATGAAGTTAGTCATGCAAAGCAGGTAATTCTGAAGATATTTTAGTTATTAGATATTCCCTGTCAAGAAACATTTATAATAATTTTTCCCCACTTAATTTTAAAATAGTGATCTCTTCCAAGTTTTGTTACATGACATTGGAACAAAGTAAGGGAAAAGAAATCTCAGCATGCTAAGTTGACATGGAATTATACAAAATTCCCTAAGCTCAGTCATAAAGAAATATGGAGTTCACAGGCATACCTGTTCAGCTCTGAGGGACACTGCTGACATTTTAGGATAAGACAAATGCAGCTGTATTGATTAACTCTTAAACTTTTGAAAGAAATCTGTGTCACAGAACAGAGAGAGTTGTACAAGCTAAATTGACTGCGCTGAGCTTGAAGAGTTCTCAAGAGCTGTTACGAATGCCTCCATGGCAGATAAATTTAATGTGCAGTGTAATCTTCTCTGGACCATCTAGGTAACTTTTTCTTTGTGCTAGTGGACTCTTTGTTGAACATTAGCATTATCTTTTTGTCTGTTACGCCTGTGAAATGGCAGTCTCTCTGTTACTAGTACCATAAAAATGTTTCCCTCTAGTAAAGTTTCCTGTAATATGCCAGGAAGATTCCTCCTTCTTTATTATGTGTAACTCTCAGGTCTTTGTTGTTATGCATATGATTCTGCTTTCTTTGTTGATAAAGAGATGCCAGAGATAGCATAACATAAAACAACAGAAGATACTACATATTTTGTCATCCCGGGAGGCACATTTCTTAAAGCTTTCATGTTTTAGTAAATTTTGTTCAAATAATAACGCAATAAAAGATATTCAGAATTTTAAAAACAAAGAATATATACCCCAAAGGTTCAGATCCTGCTTCTTTGGTCCCCTATAGAGTCTCATATTTTTTTATTTCTATGAGGTGACTGGGAAGTTTGTTGCAGGTACTGCTAATGTCTAATTTCTTTCTAAACTATAAAATTTGTAGAGATCAGTTATTACATGGCTCCTGAACCATGATCCTGCAGCACGACCAACAGCTGTGGAGCTGTTAAAAAGTGAACATCTTCCACCACCACAGATGGAAGAATCTGAACTCCATGAAGTACTCCACCATACCTTAGCTAACGTGGATGGAAAGGCCTACAGGACTATGATGAGTCAGATTTTTTCGCAGCGTGTATCTCCAGCTATAGATTATACCTATGACAGTGATATGTTGAAGGTTTGTAGGTGTTTAGGGGATGCATGTTGTTTCAGTTTTTCCTGTGCTGGATTAAAAAAAAAAGTTTATATGGGTAGACTCTAACATGCTTGGAAGAATTGCATTCTCTCTTGAAATCAACCTTCACGTTAGTTCCCGTTTAAAGCTGTAATATGTACTATGTGAGCTTGAATAACCGCTTCCCATTTAAACCTTACATTCACTCTTCGTGGAAGAAACAAGCAATGGTTGATTATAGCAGCTAAAGCTTTAAGCTTATGTCCAGGTGATTACTTTCTTTACTCTGAATTTCTGTCATACTAATGCCACTTGTATCTGATTGCCAACAGAATGCGTTGCCTCTGACTGTTTTCTTCCCTGTCTAGTCATGGCAATCAAAGTAATCCTTCTTGGTTTCTCAACTTTTAAACATTTTTAAATCTGAAGAAATACAAGGTAACATCGCACAACAATACTTTTTACAGCTCTAGTTATTTTTTATTACAGTGGAGTGAAATAGCAGGATGCTTATTGCCTATATTACATGGAAAAATTGCCTGTATTACCTGGAGTGTTCATGGCATATAAATTATATATGTACTTTTTATTTGTGATGGTTTCAGGGTAGTTTTTCTGTTTGGGCAGCCAAGATACAGCAGCATGTGTGTGAGATTGTCAGCCGGATATTTAAAAGACACGGTGAGTGTGTTCACCAGAGTTGTTCATTTAAATTTTTTTTTATGACTGAATGGATTTAAGAGAGCAGAATGGTTTTACTGCTGTCACAGAGTCAGAAGTTTCACAGACTTTGGAACCTGTTTGTCAGCACTTTAGAGTATGAAATGTTTTCGTTCTTCTGGAAAAAAACTGGGGGGGGAGGTGATACATATTTTTTTTGTTTGATTGCATTGCTGTCTCTAATGGTTAGAAGCATTTTCTTGTATTTGGGGTGCTTCCCACCCCCCCCCCCCCCGATTTAAAGTTTATGTTGACATCTAATTGAAGAACTAAGTAGAACTTCCATAACGGAGCAGCCATTTGAGAATCAGTAGAGAATTTAAAACAGGGAAGTATTTTTCAGAGATTAGTGATATTATTGTTAATAGTTAGGTTTCAATGAAGATTAGATTCATACAGATAGGTGGTTGCAAAATACAGCCAGAAAAAAGGTATTAAATAATTTAAAGTGAACCATAAACACTTTCAGTATGGTTTTGAGACACAGGATGCAACATGTCTGAACAATATTTGTTCTCTATAGAAGTGCCTCTAGATCAAAACAGTACTAGTGTTATCTGTAGAGTTTCTCATCTGTTTCATATGCATGCTTTTGTGAAAGGTGGTGTTCAAAGAGGGAGGCAAAGTGAGGATTCTGCTGGGGCTATGGAATTGGCAGTTCTCTTGTTTCTTTGTGGGGTGCCTGCTGAGCCCAAGAAGCATGCAAGATGGAACATCAGTTTGTTTGGTGGCTTTGTTTAAAGTGTGGAAGAAGGAAGTCTATTAAGGACACTTAAAATAATGTAATTTTTTAAAGGCATTGGTTGAGATTATCGTGGTCTGCAGGATTGTTTGTGAGGTTGCTGTATAAAGCAGATGTTACTTCTGAAATGCGATGTAATAGTATTTTACTGGTTTTGCGCAGGAGCCATTAAGCTGCATACTCCACTGCTAATGCCCAGAAATAAAAAACTATATGAACACAATGAAGCTTCCTATTTCATGGATCACAGTGGGATGCTGGTAATGCTTCCGTATGACCTCAGGGTAAGTAGTTTCCTCTCCGCAGGCAAAGCTGGGTTTGAAGAGTCCTGTGATGTTTGTAGATACCTTTGATTCACTAGTGGCAAATCTGGTTTAAGCTTACACTGCTTCAGCAGTCAGAAGAAGTATATCTTACACAGGTAAAAATAATGCCATATTATAAGTGTAATCGATGGCACTGCTGGTTTGTGGAGTTTTTGTGGTTTGTTGGGGTTTTTCTTCCCACATAGAAGAGACAAGACTTTTCCAGTGACCAGTGAAAATTCTAGTATTTCCATCCATTTCTTATAGAAAATGTGAGTAACAGTCTGTTCAGTTTTGTGTTTCTCAAACGGATGCTGTCAAGGATCAGTCTACTCTTGAGAGGAATTGCTGTTTGAGTAGTTCAAATTTTACAGTCTGGGATTCCTCTCTCAGTCATACGAAATTATGTGCAATGATGGCCTCATTAATTACCTTCCATTTAATACCTAAATGCTTTGTGGTTTTTGTTTACTAGTGACAGTTAAAGAACATGACTTTTTATACTCCATTTCACTAATGTAAGGTCAGTTTGACTCGTCCTTCCTTTGCATTTATAACATCAAGCTATACAATATGATTCTTAATTAAGAATTTGTGTGGGATCCACAAAATTGATTTTTCTGTAGGAATTACTTGTTTGGAAATAGTATCAACCAAAGATTTATTAAAAATTACTCCTTTTATGTAAGCAGCAAAATAGTCTGCTTGTACATTTTAATATGCTCATGGTTGATTTATGATGCATTTTGCATTCATTAGGGTAATTAAGAAATGTCCTTGTGTTTCTCTCCAAGCTCTTCTAGGAACTTGGCAGGGGGGGAAATGTTATTATTTGAAACCTGGAGCAAGGATAATTAGTATTACTTGGCTATGGCAAATATTTAAGGCACTTACAGATGTGAGAGTACAAGTGTTACTGCATGGTAGTAATCAGTCTCCAGAGCCTAGTCAGAATGTCTTGTTTCAACAATTTATATTTTGTTTTTCAGATTCCTTTTGCAAGATTTGTAGCTAGAAATAACATATCAAACTTGAAAAGGTAAGGGACATAGAGATAACATTGTGCGCAAGTGCTGTGCTTTATGACAGTGACCTCTGAAGATGCTGATTCTTTCTTCAATGTTTCCTTTAGATACTGTATAGAGCGAGTTTTCAGACCTCGGAAGTTAGACCGCTGTCATCCCAAAGAACTCCTAGAATGTGCATTTGACATCGTAACATCTACTGGAAATAGCTTTTTGCCTATAGCAGAAACAATTTATGTCATTTCAGAAATCATTCAAGAGTTTTCAGTGCTACAGGTAGATTCTCTAATCATGCCCTTTCTTCTCTTTCCATCCTAAAATGTTAATCTCTGTAAATATTTAGTCTAAAAAGGGTAGTTCCTTTAACCTTAGCTGCAGAGCTGTTTTCCCATTTTATCGTTAGTCAATTATAGAACACTGTGATTTGAATAAAAAATACATTTCATAGGTAAACTTCATGAAGCATAGGTTTGTGTGCAAAGGAAATATTAATTGAATATTTACAGTGCCACTGAAGTAACATATTTCTAATGTCAGGTAGGTGATTATTGTAGAATGGGACAAGTCTTGTCAGTCTTTAGCTACAGATGGGAGGCAAGGTGGTGGAAGGAGAGATCTGAAGTTTTGAGCTATTATTAAATCTTTAGGAATTATTATTGTTGTTAATGTTACTATTGTTATTAAGCAAATGGAATGCAAGTAAAACTTTTTCTTTCTTCTTTTTTGTTTACCCTTTGCTAGGAAAGAAATTACAGTATTTACTTGAACCACACTGCCTTACTGAAAGCTATACTTTTGCACTGTGGGATACCAGAGGATAAACTCAATCAAGTCTACATCATTCTGTATGATGCTGTGGTAAGTGATTAGTTATTAATCTAATCTCTGTAATCATCACTGTAGAGTATCTTAATTTTGTGCAGTTGTCTCTGAAAATGAATAACAGCCCATTGCCAGCATAACCAGGAATATCTTGCTGATATATAAAAAGCCGAACTATCTTTGGTCTGTAAACTTAGATTCATTCCTTTCATGTTACTTCTGGGGTGTTTTAAGATGTTTTAGATTTTCAAATGTGTATTTATGAGATAATTGTTCACCTGTGTAAGTAATTAAGAACAGGTAGGCAATTCAATAAAAACTTTAAAATGTATCTTAATATCATGTTGATCTTTCCTACCGTATAAGCAGAGAAAATAGATGAAATCCATTTGAATAATTAAGGTAATGTTTAAATCCCAACAAAATGCTCGTCTGCATAAGCACAGCTTAAGTTGGTATTTGTATGCTTTTTGTTACTCCTTGAAATGAAGCTGAGTAGGGCTTCGCTACAGGACTGGTGGAAAATATGTTATTTATTATTTTTGTTCTTTTACAGTATTATTGCAGTTTGTAAGTGCAACATTTAATTAAAGCATTGGAAAATCGTGTTTTAATTTTTCTCAGCAGTAGTAATTTTTTGGTAACTCAGTTGCTGAACATGTTTGAATCTGTTTCTTTTGTAGACTGAAAAGCTAACTAAAAGAGAAGTAGAAGCCAAATTCTGTAATCTTTCTCTCACATCAAATAGTGTAAGTAATTTTAATTCAATGATAATTTCTCTGTAACTTGCCATAGGTCAGTAATACTCTATTTACTTTGCAGATTAATCAGCCAGAGTAAGTAAAATAAATGGGTACATCTGTTATTCAAAATAGATCAGCCTAGTTGGAAGTGGGTCTGATTTTGTTCTGTCTTCTTTCTGAAAGTCAGTATTGCAACTGTCCAAGTTTCTTTCTGCTTTTAAAAGTATTTTTTGGACTGTGGAAGCAATGGAAGGATAAACGGAATATTTGCAGTGGTATTTGGTAAAACAAACTGAGAGAAACTTGAGGAAAAACAAAAGTGCAAATGTTGATGAATGTACATAAGGAGTTGAGGTTAACTTCTGGACACCCTGAGGAGTCTTGTGCCTGTCCATTCCTTTTCTCAACTCACTAGGTGAAAACAGGCTGCTAGGCTAAACAAACAAAAAAGGCAGATATTTTGTTCACACCAAGTCAAATATTTTTAGGGGTTTTTTTAGATGTGATCTGTTGTGAGTGCTGTCAGTGGTGCTACTTATATTTTTGTTTTGGTTTTTGCTTTTAGCTTTCTCGGCTCTACAGATTCACTGAGCAGAAGGGAGAAGCAAGTAATGTATTTCCATTTTTAAACACAATGATAAAACAAAAGCCAGGTGTCACTCAGCTGCTGAAGCATGGCATGAAGGATTTAGAGGAAGTCATTGGTCTGCTAAAGCAACTTGGAATAAAACTTCAGGTTTGTAAAATACTCTGCTAATAAATTAATGGCTTTGTAGGCTGCTGGGCCTTGTAATTTGCAAGGAAACAAAGTAATAATATTTTAGAGTAGAAAAACCACATCGAAGTGTCTTTTGATGGCAAGTAATAATACTGGCACTGGTTCCTTTAAGACCTCTTCCAGTCAGAGGTCTCTGTTTTAATTTCTGTCTAATGACATACAGACTACTATTTATTTCTTCCCCAACCAAGACTGAAGACATCACTTAGAGCATAAAGGAGTTTTTAAATTTTGAAACAAGCTAAATATTTTAAAAATACAAAAAGCTGTTGACTACTAAAGGCCTCCCCACCTCCACCTTCCTTGAGGCTTGCTGTTTGGGTTTTGTGCTGTAGGTCTCTTGGGATGATTTAAGATTAAAACGTGATTTCCTTATTTTTATTTAAGGAGTGTTTCTGTATGTCTTCCTTATGTGGGAACAATGTTTTCAATCCTTGCTATTAACAGGAAATCAATTATACTAACTATAATACTGGTAAAGGTCTTGTACACGTGCTCATTTTTATTTTACAGGTTTCTATAAATCTGGGACTTGTTTACAAAATACAGCAGCACAATGGAATTATCTTTCAGTTTATAGCATACATCAAAAGAAGACAAAGAACTGTGCCTGAAATTCTTGCTGCAGGAGGCAGGTATGATCATCTGGTATGTACTCATCTCTATTTATTTATTTAAACCATACTCATTTCTATCTATCTATTTATTTATTTATTTATTTATTTTAACCATTAAAAAATGAAACACCTTTTTGACATTTTGCAGAGATAATTATTTGGGTCTTCCGTTTCGTTTTTGTCTTGTTTCGAGATTCCACAATTTAGAGGGCCACAGATGGTAGGACCTGTTCCTTCAGCTGTTGGAGTCAGCATAGCTATAGATAAAATAACTGCTGCTGTTTCCAGTGTGGAGGATTCTGTAAGTCTTTGGAGGGGGGCGGGATATAGGGGCTTTGTTTGTTTCTTTATTCCTGACAGTTTATTAACCTAATTGTAGCCACAGATGGGTAAAAAAGAAGATGTTCAGCTATGTCCCAAAATAATACCATACTGAAACAGACAGCAAATATCCAGATTACCTGTTTTCTTCTGTGTTTCTCCACAGAGAATTATTTAGTTTATTAATAAATAATAATATTGAATAAGAATTAGGGAAAGAGAAGAGGATCTTCAGGCTTATAACTCTTTTTTTTAAATTTAAATGAGACATCTTGTTCAGCCTGTAGATTGTTTCAGATAGAAGAGTACAACTGTAGTAGCTAGTAAGTGTTACTTTGCCCCTACCACTTCTGCCCTTATAAAAGTATAGAAGGTGGAGGTGGAAAGAAACTTAAGAAAATGGACTACTTTTACAACTTTGTACAGTGTCACACAGTTTCACTTGGTTGTGGAATGTGCATTTTACAAACTTGTCTTGATAAGAATAGATTAACATTGCTAAGCAGAGTAGGAAGAGAAGAACAGAATAGGCTAGGATAGTTTGCAAGCTGAGGCTGTGCAGATGCTTTTTATCAAAGAGCATGCCTCAGTGACTTTCAAACATGCTCAGGTAGATTGTGGCTCTAAGAAGAGATGGATCTAACCCGTTTTTTCAGCTTGATGGATTTAGAAAAGCATTAGCATATTTAGCCTCTTTGTTACTTTCACTGCCTTATGAAGGGGAAAAGGAGGTCTCATGGCTAATATTGTCACTCTTATTTCCACTTTCCTTCCAGGTTTCTGTCAGCTCATGTGACCTGCTGGTTGTAAGTGTTGGTCAGATGTCCATGGGTAGAGCTATCAATATTGTTCAGAAACTCTGGACTGTAGGAATTCCAGCGGAAATAATGTATGACTGGTCCCAGGTAGAATTTCTGTCTCTGTGTGTTAATTATGTTGTTGATTTCTTTAAGATTAGTGAAGCCTGAGACTGCCCTTTTTCAGTTTTTTTCTAGGGTTTTTTTTTTTGAGTTACGGACTCATAAAACTGAGCATATAGCGTGCTGTTCAGATACAATAATTGTAAGATTTACTGGGCTTGGAGCGTTCTTCCTTTGTACATCCCAGAGTACCTAGAAGTGCGATGGAGTATCTTTATGCACTCCTCTAAGCAGAAATAAATTAAGTGAGCTTCCCTAATTATACATGGAGAGCAGAGTCCGAGGCCTGTTGAAATCAAAGGGGGAAAAGTTGCATAATGAATTTAAACTCACTGTAGCTCAAATTAAGTAGAGATGCTTCAAAGCAGAGGCATATTTGTACCAGCGAAGGTGGTGAATTTTTCTTTCAGTGAGGGCTGCAAGTAGAATCCCTGAGTTAATCCTTAATAAAGGGCATGTCTAGAACAGAACGGTAACATTGACTTTTTAATCTATCCACATGGCTGAAGACTAGTAGGTACAGGGGGAATATTGACCATTCTACTCTTAGAAAAACAGTTCAGTAAACTCAGCTACTAGATACACTGTGGGGTACCTATGTTATTCCTGGAGAGACATGTGGTAAGAGGGAGAGAAAGTGGCAAGCTGAGTCGTGCTCCTTTTATCTGCAGCTGAAACCAAACAGAGCTTTATCCCCTACTGCCTCACTGGAGTAGGGAGCTCCATGGCAATGAGGAAGTCTCTTTCAATAGCAGTGGAAGTTACCTGAGGGTTATGAGTCTGGGTCACCTTTAATTACACCAGTTGGTGTCTAACAGAAGAAATGCTGTGCAGTTGTCCATTCTAATTCATGTACTGCAGAGCAGACAGTTTTGAGCTCGCTCACTTAATTGCCTGATTTTTTTGTAATCTTTCATGGTAACATTTCCAATGGCTTCAGTCCCTCAAAACTAAGAAAACTCCAGATCATAATGCTTTTTCTATGATCACCCTGGGCTCTCTTCTTCTTGCAGTTCTTAAAAGTAATAAAGATTTTGAGTAGTTCTTGTCTCTGTCTAATGCTGTCTTGCAGCCGACTCCTAAGTCAGCATTGCAAGCCCTTCAGTAAAGCTGACTTACATCATTCTCAACACTGATAGTGATGTAGGGCAGCCTCAGGCTTAGGGCTGGAGTCAGCTTTCATGACACAGTACCAGTCATGCAGGACTGACATATTACTGAAAGTTGCAGAGAGTGGGGTGGTGGCTGTTGGATTGATGTTACTTAGCACGTTTTTACAGTTATCTTTAAAATCTTTGCTTCTAGATCCAGCTAGCCCTTCCATGTGGGAATTAGGACTGCAAGGCTTAGTCATTCTCTTTGTCTAGTGTAGACTTAAACAGATTTCAGCTTTCAAGGAGCATTAGGTGTATAAATACATGTGTAATGAAGTTTCAGCTCTTGGACTTGTTAATAAAGCTTTCTTAGAAGCTTATATAATCAGTGTAGCTGCTGCATATAAAGTTGTTTTAATGAAGGACAGAAGACGTAAGTTTATTGCTTAAGTGATATCTTCATAATCTGTCAAATTTTGGTCCCATTCCCCTTCCCCTGTTCCCATTTTAGTCCCAAGAAGAACTGCAGGAATATTGCAGATGCTCTGGGATTATGTATGTGGCCCTTGTGTCAGATAAAGAAGGAAGTCATGTGAAGGTGAGTGTGGGACCAGAGGATGCTTGATGGTGTTACACACTTATAATCTGTTCTACATTTCTTTTTTTTAAGGTCATTATTATTTTCACTAAAGAATCTAAGTAGATGAAATTCAGTAAATACAGTTTCACTTGCTGAGTAGTAGAAAGTTTTTCTCAAGCTTTTTTTCCCTCCATAACACTGTTATTTACAGACCCCCTTTCCTCTAGGAAAGTCCAAAAATGAATGGAAACATGCTGACCTTGAGTCATTGGTGTATTTATGTGGAAAAAGGTTTCTGTTGCCTCTGATTTCTTTGAAACTACAAAAATTATGAGATGGCTCAGTGACGTTTCCAGTTCTAGCTTTCCATGACACAAAACAAGTAGAATAGTTAGGGTTGGAAAGGACCTTAAGATAATCTAGTTCTGAACCCTCTGCCATGAGCAGGGATGCCTCGCCCTAGACCATGTTGCCCAAGACTGTCCAACCTGGCCTGGAACGCTGCCAGGGATGGAGCATTTACCACTTCTTTGGCAACCTGTTCCAGTGCCTCACCACCCTCACAGGGAAGAACTTCTTCCTTATATCCAACCTGAAAACATAAAATTACTAAATATAAAGATAAATACAAAGACAACTAAAACATAAATCTAAATAAATCCATGTAGTTCAGACAAGTAAGAGTCTGAACCACATTCCTCATATCTGTAAGGTGGGGTTAAGATGGAAAGTCTGGACTGTGTCACAAGGTGAATTACCACTTTCTGTGCTCTGCAGTCTGTGGTTTTGGAATCTTTTCAGAAGTTAAAAGTTTTAAAATATTATTGATTCTGGATCATTAGGAAAAAGATCATTAGTTTTGGAATAAAAATTCCTTCTTTGACTGAAAAAAAGTAACCATTTGACAGCATCTGGATGGCCACGTTACCTGGTCAGTGGGCATTACAAAAATATTTTCCACTTGTTACTGGCGTTGTCATTATAACTGTGCAATAACTGTATAAACAAGTAGATTTTGATGATGAGGATGCAATATATCAATGTCTTCCGTGAGACTATTACATAGCAGTTTTTTAAATACAGCTTTATTGAAGCACAACCAACAAAGAACGTGCTAAGGAGGCAAGTGGTGTTGTTACTGAATAAGATGGAGCAGATATTCAAAGTTTTGAATGTTCGAGTCTGTAACTCATGCAAACTGAAAGGCAGACCTTTTTTTAATATAATTCCTTAACTAAAAAAAACCAAACCAAATATGCTATTACTTATGTGGTATTTGCACCTGTGAACCATTCTGTTAAATAATTATTGCATACTAAATACAAGTAACCAAACTCTTTAAGCTTTGGGAATGCAGAGGAAATTGGTTGGGGGAAAAAAAAAATCTAATCAGAGATTTAATTGGCAGTGATTGATTGGTCATGATGTTAGCTTCATACCTTTGACTGCTTCACCTTTAATGAGTGAATAGTCCAGTTTGGTTTTGACTAAATTTGATAAGTTTATTCATATGCTATTTTAAGAATCAACAATCTTAAGACTCACTGAACTACATCATAGGTGAAATCCTTCGAGAAAGACAGACAGACGGAGAAAAGGATTTTAGAATCTGACTTACTAGATCACCTGATGCAGAAACTGAAAACTAAAAACTGTGATGAGAGATGTAGTAGGTAAGTAACATAAAATGTCAATGTGAATAGTCAAAATCAGAAGCAAATGTGTTTTAGTGAAATAACTTTAAGATGTGCTCAGTTAGATCTTGATTTTATTTGACAAAGAGTAAGAGTTTTGCTGAATTTCTTTCAAGGGGAAAAGACAGCAAAGGCTTGGTTATAGAAATCTATTGAGATTAAGAAAGAGGCTGATTTCTGCAGCTGCTGTTATATTGAGACATCCGTAGTGCTTTACAAATTAAAAGGTCGTGCAGTTATCCAGCTCAAATGCTAGCAGAACACCAGCATTGTCTGTATGCAGGACTGCCAGCAAGTACCTGTTACTGACCAGAAGTCCCATTACAGGTACTGTTGTCGTGGTTTAAGCTCAGTCAGCCACACAGCCTCTCTTTCACTCCCCCAACTTTCCCTCCCCCCAGCCCCCGGAGGGATGGGGAGGAGAATCAAAAGAATGTAACTCCCACGGGTTGAGATAAGAGCAGTCCAGTAACTAAGGTATAACACAAACCACTGCTGCTACCACCAATAATAAGAATGATAAGGGAAATAACAAGGGAAGAGAATACGACTGCTCACCACCCGCCGACCAATACCCAGCCCGACCTGAGCAGTGATCTAGCCCTTCTGGGTAACTGCCCCCAGTTTATATACTGGGCATAACGTGCTGTGGTATGGAATACCTCTTTGGTTGGTTTGGGTCAGGTGCGCTGTCTCTGCTTCCTCCCAGCTTCCCCTCCTCCCTGGCAGAACATGAGGCTCAGAAAGTCCTTGGTCAGAGTAAACATTACTGAGCAGCAACTAAAAAACATCGGTGTTATCAGCACTGTTCCCAGGCTGAAAGTCAAAAACACAGCACTGCACCAGCTACTAAGAAGGAGAAAAATGACTGCTACTGCTGAACCCAGGACACTATCCACCCCTTATTCCATACCATTTACGTCATGCTCAGATCCCACATTTTCAATATACCATCACTCATATGTGTATATATATATATATATATATATATATATATATAAAATATACATACACACACAGAGGAGAGAGAGAGACATCATTCCTTAGTGCATGGACCAATCCCTATAAAGCTGCTGAGTCCATCCGGTCCATGATGTCGGGCTCCATCTCTTGTAACAGTCTTTCAGAGCAGGAGAAGCTGTGTGCAGTGTTCACACTCATGAATAACCTGGGCAATAGTGTCCATTGCTAAGTCCACCCCTCAGTCGTGAGTCCATCTGTATGTTGCACCTCTGCCCTGATGGCCTGAGGTGTCATGGGCCCACCAGGCTCAAAATAATTCACCCTCCCCTCCAGCAGTTTCTGCAGCTTGTCGCTGGGGACTCCATGCAGCTGCCTTCCATCTCCGATGCTTCCAAAGCACTGGAGGGGCCCAGTGGACTAGATACTCGCCCATACTGTCCCACACACCCTGCCACTCATGACTGTCCAGCCTCAGGGAAAATCTCTTGGTCCTCCTATATCGTCATCTAATCCTAGACAAGACCCAAACACAACTCCACTTAGCTTTCGAGATCAGATTAAATGGTCGTGGGTAAAACACACTCTGTATGTGTGCCAACGTGGTGATCCCCATCACTATCAGCAGGCAGATCTCAAGGGTACCCAAAGGCCGTTCAAACCCTTCAGAACTCTCAAATGACACTGCTGTACTTGTCACTGGGGCTGGTGTAGCTGTTGTGCTTAGAGTTGGAGTAGCTGCATTATCTGTTGTAGTCAGAGTTTGAGTAGCTGCTGTACTTGTCACAAGGGTGTGTGGGAATGTCTCCTTCACAGGTTGAGCACCCAAGGAGGGGAAAAAAAGATGTGTAATTGCTAAACACTTCTATTATATACCTCCCAAGGTAAGAGGTGGTGACCACACTGGGAGCACAAGCCAGATCAGTTTCATGATCAATGATTCTATTGTATTACAAGTAATTACCATAAGGTATAATGAAACAAGAACCTTTGCCCAAGGCCCCCAGGCAGTAAACACTAACACAGCAAATACTGGCTGTAAGTAAGGTACGACATGCTGAAACTGTGAGATCAAGAGCAACAACTTTGAGAGCCAATAAATCAGCAGTGTGACGAGTGACTATTGATCTGAAACAATGAATAGACACACTCTGGTCAGATCTGTCGTTGTCTCAACCCTTCGTGCCCCATGTTGGGCGCCAAAAACAACTGTCGTGGTTTAAGCTCAGTCAGCCACGCAGCCGCTCTCTCACTCCCCCCCCCCTTCCTGCCCCAGCTCCCAGAGGGATGGGGAGGAGAATCAAAAGAATATAACTCCTACGGGTTGAGATAAGAACAGTCCAGTAACTGAGGTATAACACAAACCACTGCTGCTACCACCAATAATAATAAGGGAAATAACAAGGGAAGAGGATACAACTGCTCACCATCCACTGACTGATAGCCAGCCCAACCCGAGCAGTGACCTAACCCTTCCAGGTAACTGCCCCCAGTTTATATAGTGGGCATGATGTGCTGTGGTATGGACTACCTCTTTGGTCAGTCTGGGTCAGGTGCCCTGTCTCTGCTTCCTCCCGGCTTCCCCTCCTCCCTGGCAGAGCATGAGACTCAGAAAGTCCTCGGTCAGAGAAACATTACTGAGCAGCAACTAAAAACATCGGTGTTATCAGTGCTGTTCCCAGGCTGAAAGTCAAAAACACAGCACTGCACCAGCTACTAAGAAAGAGAAAAATGACTGCTACTGCTGAACCCAGGACAACTGTGTAATCAAAGACTTACAGCAGCAAATCCTTTTCATTCTGAGGCAGTATTGATATGGTAAAAATGAAGGTGTAGGACACTTGTACAGCCTAGTGGGCGCAAGTGGAAGTAACACCTACCAAAGACTCGGGGTACACAGCAACACCCCATCATCCTTTGTTGACATTGCTATTTATTGTCACCAATAGAAGTTAGTACAGAAATCACAGGAGAGGCTACACTCACACCTGTGTGCATAAGCAGTATAGCTGTTATTCACACATCTCCTTTTGTAAATATATAATTCTACACACATCTATATATATTTACATCTATATATATTTATATGTGTGTAAATCTGTGTGTGTACTGACAGCAGGAACAGACATGGTTAGTCACACAAACTAGAATTCAAAATCTTAACACATTTGACATGCATAGTATTTCTGAATAGACTTAACAATAAAGGAAATTGTTAAGCTGGGAAATGCCCAGCTTGAGCAGTAGTTTCTGCAGGTGGTTGATGTCTCCTGATACCCCTCCTACCCACGTCTTCATTCTCATTTTTCTGGCTTCAGCCAGTCTTGCCATTTAACTTTGCAACTTACCAAAGTCTCATGTGTTTTGTGACACATCTACAAGAACTGTTAGAAGCTGTGAAAGAAAATAATTCTATCTAAAATTTACCTTATTTCTAGATCCTGAGAACAGAATATAGAAAATTCCATGTTTGGTAATACTAAACAGAGAAATGCAATAACTGTGATTCTAATAGGACTGGTAAATTTCTTTGTTAATGAATCCTGGATGTGCAAAGTAAAGAGATCCAAACCATTGAAAGCTTCTTTGAATGTGTGTGATCTTAAACATAAATATTAGTTCGATGCTTTTAATGTTATCTCACAGAAACCTGTAAGCAGTTGTAGATTAAATTAATAATTTAGAGGGAATATTCTTTAAATATATTCTCTTCTTAGGATCTAAATCACTCCTGCATGATGGGAACACTTTTTTTGCATCTGTGGGAATTACAAAGATTGCTTCTAGATCAGATTTTGCAATGTAATTTTTTTGCTATTTCCTGTCCCAGAATAGAATTTATTCTGGAGAATATGGGCCATACCCATAGATTTTTTTTATTTGTTAGATTGAAAGAAGTATGTTTGTATAATAATGTGAAACCATTTCTTATTACAGTATTTCTTCACTATTGTAAATCTGTTTCCCTAACTACTGCTGTTGTTTATTTTTAGAGAAACCTCAGATAATCTTTCAGTACCAAATCAGAAGGGATCATTCACTAATATCTCAGGTACTTAGTTTCTAAGAACATACAAACTGTTTCTGATTAAAAGTTGTTTTACAAGAGATTGTTACAGTGCTGAGACCCATGTACATTGACCTGCTGTTCTACTAAGATTTTTTTCTTCAAATGAAAATGCCTTTACATTTCTAGCTACAGATTTGTACTCCTTAGTCTGATACTGTACATTTGTATATAAAAAATAATGTCAAGCATTCATTGTGTGGATAAAGTTTCACATTTTTGGTAATTATTTTATGAAGTACTGATACAGTGTGTGGTGGTGGTTGTTATTTTTAAAGAAACACCTCCCCCCCTTTGCATAACAGGGAGAAAGAGGTGGCCGTGCTTAACTTTATTATCCTTTTGTGTGTGTGTGTGTGTGTGTGTGTGTGTGTGTGTGTGTGTGTGTGTGTGTGTGTGTGATTACCTGGCGGCGTTCAAGTTGGGGTTGGACATAGCCTTGGATGGCATGGTTTAGTGGGAGGTGTCCCTGCCCATGGCAGGGTGTTGGAACTAGATGATTTTAAGGTCCTTTCCAGCCCTAACTATTCTATGATTCTATGAATTGGCAATTTGGATTTTGAAATAAGCCATTTCAAATTTTTATTCGTGTTATTTGGGTGAACTGGGGGGCTGGGTTTTGGTTTTTTTTTTGTCATTGACTCTGCTTTGGGACTGAGCATTAAATAGTTGGCTCATACTTGTAATAGCTTTTCTTTTTTTGGTATTAGGTATGCTGCATTCCTGTGTAAAATTCTGCAAGCCATTTGGAACCATTTATTAGTTTCAGGGAACACTGATACAAAATATCACATTTCTTGGTCTTACCAACCAGTCCTTCAGAGTCATAAGTGAGCATCTGAGAATGCACATGCACGTGTTTCACTGTCCTATATACATGACTCATTTTGGGGGTTTTTAGCAGCTTTTTGAACACTTTACTGTGCAGATCTTAGTTTATTAATATTAGAGAATTTTCTGTTTCTTGCTACTTCTTCTGTAAAGAAGGAATGTAATTTAAAAATATATGTTTGCATTTTAGGTGTATTTGAATCACATGGAACTCTTGCAGTGCCTAACGTTAGTGTTATAGCTCCTGAAAAATTATCTGCCAGTGCCAGGCGTCGTCAAGAAATTCAGGTACACATATATTAAATAAATATTAAGAGCTGGTCCTTAAAAGTTAAGGAATGGTAGAATTCATATTTTCACTATCACCTACCTTACAGATATACATTCTGTTCTTTATTCATAAATATAAAGGAGGAAGTTCTTTACTGTAAGGGTGGTGAGGCACTGAAATGGGCTGCCCAAGGAAGTTGTGAATGCACCATCCCTGGCAGTGTTCAAGACCAGGTTGGACAGAGCCTTGGGTGACACGGTTTAGCGTGAGGTGTCCCTGCAGGGGGGTTGGAACTGGATGATCTTAAGGTCGTTTCCAACCCTAACTATTATATGATTCTATGATTCTATAAAATAGACTATGAACAACACAAAGGGTTGAAAGCAAAGACCACCTTTTTATAACATTTTGGGTCTTGAGGATTAGCTGTGACATGGTTGCTCAGCCATCATTGTACATACATATTAGAAATCTTATTTTAGTAGGAACCATTTTTCTGGAATTTTTTATTTAGTAATTGCTGGAACATGTTAAAGGTACAAGTTCAACATGCTGTGAATTTGTAATATGTATGTAACAGATACTTACATATTTCATTATGCTGCCTCAAACTAAAGGTCTAAAAAAATAGCAGATTTAAGCAAACAACATTGCCTAAAATGTAATATTGTAATAATACAGAAAAGATTAAACGATACTAGAAACAAATGTCAAGAGTTAGTCATTCATGGCTATTGGCTTCAAGATATTTAGAGTACCTGGTAAAACATAACTGTATTATCACCATTTCAGCCCAAATGTGGGTGTGCAACAGAAAATCCTCCCTTATAAATAGTTCTCGGAACCCAAATAAAGAAATGGATGTTACTCTCTGAGCTTTGAGCCAAACATACTTGCTGTTTTCAGGGTTTTAATACGCCTTTCCAAGGTACAAAAGACAATATAGTGCAAGGCTGCAACTACATCTGTAAAGTACTACCTTTGCAGTATTGCTTGCTCTGGAAAAAAACGTTACAAGGCATGACTCGTACCTTGGTTTGGCTTTCAAATGAGTTATCCTTCAAGTAGATGTGATTCACTGTATCCAGTCACAGGTTCTCATGTTCCTCTGAAAAGTTATTTAACACCCAGAAACAGAAGGGAAGTTTTTACTACATACGTGAGAATACACACTGTAACGTGCAGTTCTGCTACTTTAGTACAGTATTACAGAGTTACTTAGTACCGGTATTATCAAGTGTTTACCATTGCTGCAGGAGTGGCTCAGCCCCAGTCCCCTTCCTGTCTACTCATCAAGAATTATGGTGGAACTGTTACTGAAAATTATATTAAACGGGAATTTTAGCTTAAATACGATGTAGTTCTATCTCTTGTGTTAGAAGCAGCCTCTTCTGTTAAAATAAGTGTTCCCCACCTCTGTCACAGAAGCAGTGTATTTTACTTTTGCCTATCTTTTGTTGCCAGGTGCAAACAAGACTTCAGACGTTCATTGCTAGCCTGCAACAGAAGACAAGTGAGATTGAGATTTTAGCAGTAAGTATTTGGCAGAAGCCTGAATTAATTTTAATTTCTTAATTGAATTGGATGATGCAGTTGCTGTCTGGATCTTTCCATAATGGAATCCGTCATGAAGAACTTATTTAAAATGCTTAAAACCTTGATAAATTCCCAGTTCTACCAGCTTGAGTGCTTCTTTGGAAATCGGAAGTCTGACTCCTTTCAGTATAGCTAACCTCTAGTTAGCAAACTGGTAACAGAACAACTGGAAAGTACTGATTTCTTCATATTTTTACAGGTAGACCTGCCAAAAGCAACTATGGTACACTTCTTATCATTAGAGGTAAGCAATTAAATATTGTCATTAAAACTCTGGTTGAACAATAGATGATAAATTCTGTTCGTAATGAAGAGGAGTGTAAAATTCGCCTTTTTCTCCTCAAGGAGTTTGAATTAGGTTTTAAAACTTGTAAGAACTGTTTTTACCCAAGGAGCTTGAGTCAGGACAGAAAAATCCTTTTGTCAAGTGCCCGAGTTGCACATGACAGCATTAAGAATTCCTAAGCCAAAACTCTGTTTTTTGGTTTGTCTCGGTTTGTTGGGTTTTTTTTTCCCCCAAGAACAGTTAACTGAAATGAATCCTTACTGCTCATTTTCAGAAGCCAATAAGCATTAATAGCAGTTTCAACAAAGATGTCTCTTGAAGCTGTTAATGAAGGAGGACCCAAAATACTGAGGCAGTTGCTTAGAGTACAGTGGCTGAAATATCTTTTAATGAAGCCAAGATAAAAAGTTGATATATAAACGTTACACCGACACCTTTTAACAACTCAGAAACTGCTTGCTGAGGTGAAAAAACGACCAAGGACAAAGCTCTCTTCTTTCCTCTAATGACAACAGTAGCTTTAAAGTCAGAAGGTCTAGAGTGAGATGGATGCCTCCCCAACCCCCACAAAACAAATTCAAGAATGGCATCCTACCTGGAAGGGCTTTCATACCTTTCATCTGCTCCTCTGAAGGAGTGTTTGTCTGGTCATCAGATCCCAGTGCAAGGTTTGAAAATACTTTCAAAATACTTAGTTTATCCAGGCTATCCACATCATGGAGATAGATAGTTTATCACCTTTTCCTTACCAAAACCAGGCACATGAACAGTTTGCATCGTTCACTTCTGGCCATCCTTACACCAGAGTTCTCACATTCTATCCAGCATTGTGAAACTGAGGGAGCCCTTTTCATTGCTTACACCTTTTTATTGCTAAACTACCTGTGTTAAGAAATTAGTGACCAGTTTCTTAGTACATTTAAAATAATCAAGATGCATGTGTTCTTTATATGAATTTTGTTTGAAACATTTAATTAAGGAGCACTGACATTACACGGTGTTCAGAAGACTGAATCCTATTGGGAGAAGTGTTTCCTTCACAAGAGAATGTAAGACTGCATCATAGATCCTTGTCAATTTTATTTTTAGGTTGATGGAGATCGACAAGCCTTTGATGTTACTGTGAGACAGCTGATGTCACGATGGCCAAAACAGAGATGTTCGTACTTACAAGCAATTTGTGATGAAATTTATAGTATCAAAATGGAGAAGAGGTAAATTTGTTAAGCTCTTACACGTACATAAAATACCTCAATTATTTCTGCTTTCAAACTTTACTTAAATAAGCTGCTCTTAGTTTGTCCTCCCCTTTCCCGCTCCCTGAGGAAGAAAGAAATATTTCCATAACATGTATAGTTCCTTGAGTATGGGAAAATTTTACTGGCCATCTAATCCCCACTTGTGGTCAAATGTAAATTCTTGGACATGTATATTTTTTGTATTAGCCTTTTCAAGAAATTCTAAAATGTATTCCCACTGTTACCTCACTTGCTGCTTTGTTCACAAAACTAAAGAGCAAGCAATTGCATACAGTCAGGTATACTGTTGTTCTGCAGTAGAATACCTCTTTATATATACTATATATATAAATGTATATATTTAATATAGTATGGAAGAACCCTCTTTGCTCATGGGAGGGACTCAGCTTGCCTTTCAAAATTCATTTAATTCCTCCTGCTCTGAAGGAATACTGTGAGAGTCTGGCATAGCTGACAGACTTTAAACAAACACAATGCATGCCCTCCCAACACCTGCAGTAAAGCCCATTTCTGTTTTCTAAGCATAAAACCATTCATGTTCAACTTGTAGTCTGCTTGTTGGATTCTGGCAAGGCTGAAAGAGTCCGACCATATCTGGTTTTAAGCCTCAAATTTGCATCTGTTGGCAGGTACTGGTACAGTTCAATGAGACCTGGGTATTTATGTCCTGTTGTGGGTTTCATTTGTAATACATTTTCTTAAACCCATGTTCAACTTAAAGGTACTACTTAACCTTTAAATGAGACCAAAACCTGATTTTGATTCCTTTTTCTTCAAGATGCACCAAAATTGCTTATGTTTACCAAGGCAACTGATTTATCATGTGAAACTTTGGGGTTTTTTTCTTCCTGTGGCTTGCAAGGCTGTGAGCAACAGAACCCAGTTATTACATCCAAATAGGATTCTATAATTTGGGGAATTTTACTGGGTATGAATGTAACACAATTGCTGACAAAGTCTTCCTTTCCCATCTGATGCCTGCACAGAATACTGCTTAGCTGTCGGCCTTCAGATCACCAGGTGAAAACTGAGCAGGCAAAATGGAAAGAGAATGAAGGGGAAAATTGCAGGCACATCCAAAGGAACTAAAACTCCTTTTCTACTGCATCTTTGCTGTTAGCTTATTGCTGAGCTTTGCCATAGTAGTGTAGCTTTTGAAGCTGCAGTTCCAAAGTTTAAAACTCTTCTCTTTTCCTTCCCTCTGCAGGGTTCCTGCACTTATCCTGTACAGTTACAGAGATGAATACAAGGTTTTGTTTTAGTGCTTAAAGCATTGCTTGTGGGATGCTTTTACTAACAACCAACCGTGTTTTGTCAAAAGAAGTTTCAAAAAGCTGCAATAATTTACGACAGGCACCTACTGCCTTTTTATGTGTCCCGATTGAATTTCATGTGTAATATAAAATTGTAAATTTATGTCACATAGTGGAAATAAAAGTTTTATAGGCAATTAAGGAGCAAGTCTGACTACAGCCACAGACAAGTATTACCATGTAATAATTCTCATCCCTTATGCCACAAAAGAGATTATGAGCTGTGAATGTAAAATTTTTTGAAATAGTTTCAGACTGGCTGTCAACATGCAACAGCAGCACTGAAATTCAGTTCAAGGATCAGAGAGGATGAGTTATCTTCTAACAAACTGTTTTAAACTTTTTTGGAATAAGGGGTTTTATATAATAAAAGGTTTTGGCTACTCAGCCTTCTTGAGAAGTATACTGCACGCTTTGTGGGGCGGGCAATTTGAGTTGGTACAAGCCTGGCTGTCTACACTTGCCCTGCCTGTACTTTTGCATTCAAATCAGGCAGCTACTTCCAGGGAGGTGAAATAAGAACTGATACAGGAAAAACTTGTTTCAGACCTAATGGACCTAAACCTAGGCCTTTTAAGAGAAGTGAAAACCTGCACATGCTAGAGGCATAACCACAGAACTACCTTTCTTCATATGGGTCCTGAGATTAAGTCTGAAGGTCACAGTGATGATGGGAATCTTAAAATCATCTTCCTGAAGCTAAACTGCAACACAACTCCATCACAAACAATGAAGAGGAGCAAGTACAAGGATGAGTTACAGCAGCCATAGTTACCTGTGATTTATATTTCACAAAATACTTACAGAGTAAATATGCAGAAGTTAAGAGATTTCTGCAAATACACTGGTGTTCACCCTCCCTCCCTACTTGGTACCTTGTTTAAACAGCTTACTGCTGTTTCTTTCTTTAACTCAAAGGATTTCCTTTACCACTGCAAGCTCACTGTATTAAGAAGTACCTACTTAGTTTTCCTCCTCTCTTCTTGAAGAGGACAAAATTAAAATGTGTAAAGAGAGAACTTCAAAGACAAACCCAAGAACTTCTGAGAACTGTTAAAAGTTGTAGCAGCAATACATGAAGTAGCATCAAGAGAGTCAGTACTAAAGGCAAAGATAACTGTACCATCCCTAGCAATTCATCAAGACAAGTCACATCAGTCATTACAACCACATCCATTCCTCATTGTGTTTAATAGGAACAATTAAGTATTCACCTTTTACATCTGCTCATAGAAAGGAGCTACTTTGTAAGATGTGAAGTACGGGGAAATTTAGATCCCCAAATATACGGCAGAATGAAGCTATAAAAAAGTACAGGTGACATGAGCATTTTGAAGCCATGTCGGAAGGGAACATGATGCATAGTCCTGCCCTCCCCCCACCCTGAGCCAGGGTGAGCACAGCTGGATCAGCATGGAGCAAAGGCACAACTGCCTGGCTCTGCAAGAGGTCAAGCACTGTGCTGGCTGCCTTAGGGGTATCATGTCCCTCAAAATAAGACAGAAACAGGAAAGCTGCTGTTCCTGGTAATACTGAGGCTTATCTATAAACCTGGGCCTCTGTCACTGAGATGCCTGCTCCAGTCTTACTTTGCTCCTGGTACATTTCTCTTCACCCTGTGTTACCCCTAAACAGGTTTTACACTGCCCACTTGTACAATACAAAACAAACAGCAGCATAAGTACAAAACCAGTTGGCAGATGAGTGTAAAGCTTCAGTATAACCTTGTAGATACTCCTGCCATACAGCAATCCACAGAAAGCACCTTCTGCTCTCAGTTTAAACAAAAGTATTGATCACATCCCAGTATCCTGCTGGAAGGAAAGCCAAAGACAAGTGGTAACTCAAAAAGAAATGGACTTTGCTTTGAGCAAGGGTCAAGTCTGTTACAGTGATGGCAGGACGTTCTTCCATCACTGTGTTGCTTTACTCTTCTTGTTCTTGCTTTTCTTGTCTTTTTTCTTCAAGCCATCCATGTTAGCTCTCAGCAAATTTGAATACGCCTAAAATAAGAAGTGGAACCATTAAAAGAACAAGTAAGCGACAATATACTAGAAATAACATTTTACATATTGCTAATGGGGACAGGTATCTGCATTGTCTGACACAAATCTTGCTTTTACACCCCACACTGGGAAAACTGTTTCTAAATCCATGCAGAAAGTCAGATGAAATACAGTGGGATTTTTATTTTTGTAACAAATGCAGCTAGATGGGTAGTCTGAGGTTAATCTGCATGGCAGCTCTGCACTGGGCCAACCCCTTCACAGCTGGCCAGTGCTTCCTACTGACCACTCCCCAGTACCTACAGAAAAGGAAAATACAAGGCATACAAAACTTACCATCTGGAATTTATTTACTTCCTTGGAGCTCACCTACAAAATAACAGTGGAGGTTACCCACAAAAACACTGACTCTATTACAAACCAAGTATCAGTACATGTTCACAAAGTGACTAACCTAGCAGCAGTTAGATCAACTCACCGCATTCAGTGGTAAGTAAGCTGTAGTAAAATGCAATAGGACTTCACCAATTTAGAAAACTGAAAACACCCCTTACTCCATTAATAAAATTCCTCTGGAGGCCATTCGTCCCAAATCCATGTTTTTCAAATGGAAAGAATGTGAAGAAATAGTCGAAGGAAGGATTTATTTACTCACAGGGCCATAAAAATATGTTATTGCCCAGATCCTCTCAAGATTTCTCAGAGTAACATTTTTCCTGAGTTACATCAGAGAGGAGAGCTAAAGTCCGCTAAAGTTAATACAAACAGCTCTCTGAAAAAATAAAATGTACGGTAAGCAAGATTAAGGCTTAAGAGTCTACCCATGCCCATGTGTTCTTGCCAAGAAACAAGGATCCTTTTCCTACTGGTTCACAGTCTGCTAACATTCAGTTCTTTCACGGATTGTAAGAACCACTGAGGTCTACAGTAAACTACCTCTTTGTCATCCGAGGCTTGAATGTAGGTGTGCAGGACCTTTCTTCTCCTTAGAGCCACACATCTGTCCACATACTGCAGGCTCCATATCTGCCCTGCATCCTTCTGCCCATGTCTCTAGAAGCAGTTTCCCCATTCCCTCCAAATGGATTCACCAACTCAAAACACAACAGCCAAGGTTGCTGAAAACAGAGTCAGTCCCTTTTCGCTGTCCTGCAGTACCATTCCGAAGCAAAGTCCCACATACAGAACAAATGTATGAACTACTGTCCCATATGTAATGCTCAGCATAAGCACTAAGACTTCAGGTAAGTGTAATACTTCAGCATCCCAACATCAGCAATGTGTTTAGCTACCATACAGTTTCTCTGGAATTAAGAGGGCAGTTCTCATGAAATTCATGTAAAGACAAATTTCACTTATACAGGGCATTACATAAAGGACAGGTAGGGCTACTGATCTTTCTAACCCAAAATTGTCACTTACCACTGTGCTAATTTTCTTCTTTCCATCAGTTGCTCTTAGAAGACATTTATTGTCTGCTGGTTCAAAACTTTCTACATGGCCTTTGCGTGGTACTGGTTTTGTTCGGCCATCATCTGTATTGAAAGGCAGAGAATGTTTATTTGTATTTCACTAAAATCACTAGATGCCTCCTGACGCAAGATGTTAAAAACTGATGATGAGATCTGTAAAACACCTTAGAATCTAAGGCCATCTGAACTGACATTGCCACAAACTTGTTACAGAACCCTTCCTCTGTAACCGCAGAAGGATCTGTTCAATAAACTACATCTGCCAGGAAAAAAGTATAAATCATTCACAGAATGAATCACAGAATGGTTTTGGTTGGAAGGGACCTTTTAAAGCTTAGCCAGTTCCAACCCCCCAGCCATGTGCAGGCACACTTTCCATTAGACCAGGCTGCTCAAAGCCCCTGCTTCAGCAGCAGTATGTTTTAAATGCATATCAAACCACAGCCTAGACACTCGATTTTTCAAGCAGTGCCAGCCAGCCAGAAACCAGAGAAACATGCACACACAAAGGCAACACTATGTTCTCCTTTCATAGAAGTCTAAAGTTAATTTCCAGTTATTACTTAATAATTAGAAAGCCCTAATATTTCCTGCAGTTTGAAACACAGTTAACTTCAAGGTTACCAGTACTGCAGCTAGGATGACTGATTTGTCCATAGGACTCCTTGTTTTGAGATCCTCTGAATTACACCTGTACCTTTTAAAACACATGCTAACCACACCAGCTTTGATTTGGAGGCACACCTCTTCAACCCAGTAACGGACTCGGAACTTACATTTCTTCAGCGTTATGAAAACACTTCCCGATGTCCTGCACTTCTGGAAGAGCCTGGTCAGCTCCGTCAAGAACTGCAAGAGACAGACCCCATCCTTGGCGGGAGGCCACCACACGGGCCTTCACTCCTCCCTCACCACCGTGGAGCAGCCGCTGCCCCTCTCCGCCGGCGCCGTTCGCACAGGCCGGGCCCTTCCAGCCCTCCCCGAAACACGCACCTAGGGAGGGAGAACTCCCGCTTCTCCTTCCCCACGACTCCAGCCAGGGATGGGACAGCCCAGCCCTAGGTTCTCACCCCAGAAAGCAAGCTCTAACCGCCCTCACCTACCGCGGGCCCAGGGCTTCTGTCCCCACCACCCCCTCCCCAGGTACCAGGTACAACGACGCCTACACCCCACCCCCGCCGCCGGTTCCACGCCGCCAGGGCGGGCGAGGGCGCGGCGCTGCGGGGCCCGACGCACCCCGAGGCTCTGAGGAGCCTCTCTACGGAGCCCCTTCCCTCCCTCGCCCCGCGGCGGGTGCGAGGCCGGGGGCACCCCACCTGCTCGCTCTCCAGCAGCACCATCCTCCGCCGACACCGCCCGGAAGCACCCCGCACGCGCGCGCATCCAGCCTCGGGCGCACGCGCAGCCACGGCAGGAGGCGGGGCCGCGCACGCGAAGAGGAGAGCCACGTCAGCCCTGCGCGCTGACACCGCCCGCGCCCCGCCTCTCCGTGCTCTGCCGGAGGAGGTGCGGAGCAGGCGAGGGAGAGCTGTGGCTTTGCGGGGCTGTGCGCTGGCTGGCGGGCAGCCGCCGCCGATGGCATGCACCGTTCTCCCGTTGCATGCCCCCATAGCGTGGCGTGTTCTGCAGGCAAACGGATCCTGTGCTCGCAGCTGTGGGGAGCGGCACCAAGTGCTCAGCACTCCCCCTCATGTGCTGCGCTCCCCGGCCGGCCCGAACTCGGGGCTCTGCGAGTAGGCCGGGTGCGCACGCAAGCGGTAGCGGTGGCCTGCCGAGAGGCGAGTTGCTGGGCCGGGCCTGCGGGTGGCCGAGGGGAGGGAAGTTGCAAGGCAGCCCTGGCTGCCGGCACAGCTCTGAGGTGGCTGGCGCAAAGGATCCTGGCCGGGTGACCGGCTGAGGGCTCAGGCGTGGCAGGGGTGATGAGCACCCCTGGATTTGTACAAGGAGCCGCTAAGAGCAAACCTGCACCTGGTCGCAGGGAGGAAGCGTTTCACACCTGTGATACTCGAAGCTCCTGAGGGGCAGGTTGTGGCAAGAGGGAGGTTTTCTGTCAGGCCCAGGTTAGTTGATCTGGGAACACAGGGAAGCAGCATTTAAGCTCAGAATACTAGTTTCTCAATAGGAACACTGATTTATCTCCGTGGAGCCAACGTAAGTGGAACTTACATAGAGATAAAAGGGGAAAACTGATCTCAGGCTGTTAGGTGCTTGAGCACCTGAGGAATTAACTCATACTGCTCATTCAGGAGCTCGGGACCGCATTCTAGACAGAACTGAAATACCTTCCTGCGTTACCTTTCTCATGGTGGGGTGTTGTTTCGCGTATAGAACAATCCTTCATGATCAGTCTGGCCACTCCAAAACTTTTCAGTTTACAATCATTTGCTGCCCTTCTGCAAGCTAAACAAGAGGCAGTAGAGGGTGCTGTGATTGCACACACAGAAATGAAACTGCCTAAAGAACAAGGAAACAAGTACTTATGGAGCTGGTCATCACAACACGACCACGGCTTATCAAAATCTATCAGTTTATTAAATTAACTGTGTTATGTTGGAGTCGTCAGAAGTGTAGAGATCTAGCACTGCCTTTCCCTCACTGTGGATGGTATTCTCCTGATGTTTTTAGACTCATAGAATAGTTAGGGGTGTAAAGGGCCTTAAGATATCTAGTTCCCACCCCTTGAATTGCTTGCAGTTGAGGAGGGAAAACTTCAGAATAAAATTCATTGTTTCTTGTAGCATTAAAAATCCCATAAAAACCGAAGCAAGGAATATATGTTATTTCAGTCTTCTGAAAACGGGCTTTGTAAGTGTGCATTAGTACTGCAGTCCGAAGCGCTGGCAGACAAAAGCTTTGTGAAGTTGCAAGTGGCAGTCCCTGCTCTGGACAGCTTACAGTGAGTGTCCACAAGTGAAGATGCAAGGAGTCACTGCTGATACGTGCTGCTTCTAACACTGCCCGTTTGCAGGAGCACTCATAACAAACTCATAGAGAGTTGTTTCTTCAGAAATCAGAGCAGGGCTGTGTCTTCAAGAGAGCTCACAATGAGTTCAGTGCAGTGGCATTGCAGATCTTTTTAGGCAACCTGTGAAAGAAGAGCAGACTAGAAAAACAACAATTGCAACATGCTCCCCTTGGAACCTATGATGGTCACAGACACTAGAAGGCAGGGAAGATAGGTGGTCTTGTAGCTGAAACATGGGGACTACAGCTCTCATCTGAATTCTGACTCTTGAATTCACCCGAGGAGTCTTATGTTGCCTTGAACCTGTCTCATAACTTCCCTGTATCACAACAGCTCTTCTTTCTTGAAGGTGGAGAAAGATGTGTAGTTATTCTCTGTACCTTGTACACAGCAAAAAGCATCAGTGCCTGTGGGAAGGAGTTTCACCTTTTGCACAAAAATCTCAGCCCATTGTTAGGAGGTACTTTGTTGCTGAGACATGCCTTTGGTATGCTGTGGACATAGTTGTGCCCACCTTAACCTAGCTGAGATATCAGTAGCAGTGCAGCTATGGCATGGGACACTGTACAAAGATAGTGGGCATCTACCTACATGAGTAGGTAGATCTCTTGCAGGAACCTGTAACACCAAAGCTTCTGGATCTGCTGCATGCTGGAAGAAGGGACAAAAGGAAAGCTACTGTGAAGAACTCCAGAGAGCTGCGTGAAGTTTACGTTTTCCAAATCTGTTGTTTTATCAGCAATTTTTCTGAAAATATGTGTCTCACTGCTAATAAAAGAAGTGGCTCCACTGAATTCCTGAATTTCTTTCCTCTAGGAAGAAGGAGGATTTTTTTTTTTTTTTTTTTAATGTGTGTGTTAGCTTATCTTCCTGATCTTGAGGTTGTTTTTCAAGCCAGAATGTCACAATTTAACTGAGGGAGAAGCCTTCATCACAACTTGCAAACAAGGTGAAAATGGAATATTTTTAACGATTCATTTTCCAAAAAATAGATGGAACAGGGGAATGCTGACATTGCTTTACTTTTGCCAAAGGCTGCCAACACTCAGAAGGAATAAGCTATTCAGCTGGCGAAAAAGTGCTGAACTAACACTGCAGGGGCTAAAGGGATACTCCCAATCATGATATACTTGCTTGTCACTATATCTCCTGCCCCAGTCTAATGCCTTTCCCCTCACCTCCTGACCTCTAGGGGAAAAAAAAAGAAAAAAAAAAAAAGGAGAAAAAAAGAAAAAGAGATAAAAGAAAAGACAGGTTGGATTAAAACAGTAGCAAGAGGAATTGGTGGATCCTGAGATTTGGCAGGGATATTAGTATTTTGTAACCCGATCTGTCATGTGACTAGAGCCAGGCAATTAAAGTAAGTCTCCTACCAGCCCTCCTGTTTGCTCAACTTTATTATATGGTGTCAGTAGAGAACTACTTTTTTTTGGCAAAAATTTAGCAAATGAAGCCACCTGAATCATTAAATCCTGAAGGAAATCTGGCAGAGAACTGGAGGAGGTTGTTGCTGCGCTTCCAAGTTTTCCTGGAAGCAAGCATGTACTGAAGAGAAACAGAGAAGGTGAAACCTTCTCCTCTCCTGAATGTGGTGGGAGGGGCAGGAAGGAGAAAAACAAAATTATTAGAAGTAAATTAAATTCTTAATCAACCTGAGTAGAGGTTGGCAAACATCTATTTGAATTACCTAAAAAAGATTACTTCTTGTTGTGGACTACCACAGACACACACATTGAGCTGCTGCACACCACAGTGAGCAGAAATGTAATAGCATACTGCAAATTACAGTTTGCTCACCACAGTGCTCAAGATGAGTTAATAACAGATAATAGCCAACAACTCACAAGTGCATCATTCTGGTAAGTCTCTTTGATCTGTAAGTTCAAGCATACCACGTCAAAGTATAGCTATGCACAGGAAAAAGAGTCACTGTTACAGCAAAACCCCAGTAACAGCCCTTCTCCACTCTCTTCCCCCCCAAACCCCCCTTTACAAGTCTGTCATTAGCACTGTAAAAACAGAGATGCACCTCACTGCCTTACTGGCCTCACCAGATCTGAGATTAATGGGCAAAGGAAAAGCCTTCAAGAGCCAACATTTAACAGCATCTGCTTGGGCAGAAAGACTGTTAACCCCAGAATAGCTACCAAATAATCCCCAATCTCTGTGCCAGTGAAGTAAAGAAGTAAAGTTTTAATAAGAGAAATGAACTTTTGTTACTATTCTTTTTTTACAGTGTTAGGTGGATTTCCAGCAAAGCAATTAGCAGGTTACATGGGTACAGGTGAATGTCAGCCCCAAGATCAGGTCTTAACCTTCTTTGTAAGTGGCACTTGTGACAAGAAATAAAGGATGGGCAAGGGGACGGTGATCAGACAGCTGTCAAACAAGATAGATACAGAGGTACAAAGCAGTGTTACTTACCTGATCAGCCAGTAACCATGAAAAAGAGAGAGGTTCTAAATATCTTATTGATTCAGACAGAGAACTAAACAAGGCATTTTAGAAAGATCTTTCTGAGACCAGGATGTGTCACCAGAAGGCTGCTCAGGCCCTGGTGAGAAGGCCAATTTCCAAAGAGAAGCTCTTCATAAGAAATTATAGGTGTTCTTTCATGTCTTAGGAACCAATTTGTGTACCCTTAGTTCATTCCTAAACATTTCTGTTCACCTTAGTGCATTCTTCCTATTTTATTCAATATTATGTTTTTTTTTTACACAAAATGAGTCTCAAAGATAGGTTAAGTGTAACCTTGAGTTCAACAGGCACTTTTGTTGCGTAACAGCAATGTTAATGGTGATTTATATTTTGTGAGGGATAGACCAGGAAATAAATATAGATATGTTTCTTAAACTCTAATGCACCACATTACTATTGTAGTGCAAACCAAAGCCTATCTGGAGCGACTCACAAAAAGATTGTTTGTTGGAAAAGAGCTTCATGGTTTTGAAGTGCTGTCCAGATTTTATAAAGCTTCTCTGTCAAGGAAGATAAGGGACGTATATTTACCATACTGTTAAGTGTCTCACACGTGATCAAATGGTTTTGTGACAAGTCCCCTTCTCATAAAAAAAAAAATGTGAGGAAAAAAAAGGCCAAAAGAAAGTCCGCACAGATGCAGAACTGGGCGTCTGTACAAGTGACGGTGTCGTCTGTGCTCTCTAGGGAAACCCTGTGGCACAACTCACCCTGGGGAGCAGAGACACTGTATCTCTGCAGTGACATGTATGTAATGAATCCATGAATGATGCTGTAGTGTGTGACACACTTCTGGGACAGTGAAATTAAAGAGGCAATTCAGCTGACTCCCAGAGTATGAGGAAGGGCCTACGGAGAAGAAACAAGTCACCATATGTGTTTACTTTTGACAGACAGGGCAAACAAAACACAGTCTCACAAACCTCCAAAACCAATGCAAAACACTGCAGTAAAACAGTCAGATAGGAAAAGAGATACGCAGTATGGGCATCCACACTGTGTTTTGAAGGTACACTTGCCCAATAACTTTCAGTTGCACACGGAGCAGAGGGAAGTGTAAGAACAGCCTGTTCTGAAGGAGTGCACTCTTAACTCTTAACACACATAACTCTGTCTTTCGAGCTGTAAACTGTAAACCACAAATTCATCGGGGTTAAAACTTTGCTATTATCTTGAAACCAATTTTGTGATATGAGCTTTCATCGTGGTTTCAGTGGCTCTTTGTAAGGCATCTGTGAACTCCCGTGGTGCAGGATCAGGCCTATACAATATGATGCACCTTCTAGGTGCTCTAGGAATTATATTTACCAAACCTCAAAGGTCCTCTCTCCAGCAAGAAGAGGGTGTATGGTCATCGCTTCATTTTGTATGGCAGATTTCTAAGCAGACACAAAATGTCTGGTTACGAGCTGTGCAAAGCATCAGGGAGGTAATTAAGTTGGAGCTGAAGAATAATGAGGTGACAGAGATTGGGTTGAGCATCATTTCTTTCACGTCAATGTGTCCTACTTTCAGAAACACAGAAATGCAGTTGTGAAAAATTTCTACCAGACGTTCCCAGTGAGGTTACAGGATTTGGGTTTTTTTCTGTTACGTATTTAAGAGACAGAATGAAGAATATCACACCATGGTAAAAAAAAAAAATCAAACCCAAAGCAAGTCAGTGGGAATTCTAGGTCAGCAGAATGTCACCAGGGAGGACAACATTGCCCTTGATATCAGAGAACACCAGTCGGTGTATAATTGGAAAAAGAGCCACAAGGTCCTTGCTATCCTCCGTTTGCAGTCTCCTCAGAATGACAGAAACCCAAGCAGCATATATTCTCTTAATACCGTGGGGTGTTGCTGTCTCAGGAAGAAAAGGGTCACCTACCACCTCACTAGCACAGTTTCCTGCCTCTGCTGAGGCTGCCCAGGACTGCTGAGACCTGGCTGGACTTCCGAAATTTAAGGATCACAACACAAGCTGCAGTGCCTGTAAAACAATGGTTTGTTCACAGCTTGAGTGAGGATGTCTGAAATAAGAGCTGCACAGCAAAACAAAGGGACAAGTTTGTTGTTGTCACTACCAGATGAGTGAGGTGACAGAGATTGGCTTAGATGTTATTGCTCTCACTTCCGCAAGCCCTAATTTAGGAAAAACAGGACAGTTTTGACCATTACCCCCAGGTATTTCCAGTATGGCTCCCTTCTTGTAAGAGCTGCTAAGTGTACTTGCTTATTCAAGCTTTCCTGGTATTTCTTATCCTTTCCTAATGCTCCTCCAAATGTCCAGACACTTTCTAGGAACAGGGTGGTGTGGGGAGGCCACTCTACAGCCAGCAGATGCCATGGGATTTCTGGGTCAGCGGCTGGAGGAAGCGGTTTCCTGTTTTGCTGGTGCTCAATGCCACTTAACAATAGGGGGAAAGCAAAAACTGCAGGATCTAAGCATTGCAAAACTGTTTTCTACATAAGCTGTCCTCCTGCCTCCCCGCTCTGCCCCAGCCACCTCCAACCTCACAGGCCCACTCTAGTCCATGAACAACAAAGGAAGAGAGGAGGCAGAGGCACTCGAGGCTGAGATGACAAGGGCTCGAAGGTACCTCTGCCATATAAACAGCTTGGACCCCTTGGCAGCAGGTCTGAAACAACAGGGTGAATGTTGCTAGTTTCTGTCTTTCTTCCTGCCTCCCGTGAGAGAGAATATGAGATCCACGTGCAGTGCTTCTGCAGCATCAGTGTCAGCAAGAGTCACTCATGCCTTCTTACAACACCGAAAGCATCTCATGTGTCCTAGTAGATGGTTTTCAGCACCATCCTGAGACCAGCATTTCCAGCAGCGGTCAGTTCATTAGGGCAGGGACAGCACTGGCAGATTCCTCGCTCTGCCTTTCAGAAAAACATCCTTCTCTAATGGTATGTTCACTGCCAAATCTTTAATCCACTCTTATCAGCTCACACGGTGCTCTTACTCTCCTGCTCTCCTACTGCCTACACACTCAGGCAGCATCACTTGCTACAATGCCAGAGTTCAGCTGTCATGATCCCCAGCCATATCCAAATCCTGCCTCACTTACTGGCCTTGTTTAACAAAAGCATCTCCTGAGATTAAGGGCTGCGGTGGGTAGGTCTGTAAAGCAGATTAAACTAAGCATTGTAACTTCGACTGGAGACACTCAGAAACAGGAAACACAAGTACACAAACTGTAATCTGAGTGTGTTGCTATCCCTGTCTCTTTATTTCAGCCTCCGCCTCTGTTTCTGAATACATGTTGTCTTCAAAGACACAGAGAAGCAGACAGCAGACAGGAGCCTCAGGCAGATTGGAAGTCACAGGCTCTTTGTTAGTGCCCAGGCTATAGAAATCCCAGGTGAGTCATCCATGCTTGCAGTAGCAGGTAACCCAGCCATTGCCAATCAAGCTCACAGAGCCTTAAACACAGCACTGCCAAATAAATTCTCAGAAGCAATACAGGTATCCCTTTATTATTGCCTGTAGCCTTAAAAACCTGTGACAATTGAGTCCTACAGCTTTTAAAGTTTGGGAGTGGCACTACTTGAAGATACAGCATGCAGGTATTGCACTAGGTTTACAGAATGGTGTGCCAGAAACCTCCACGCTGAAAGATGAATGATTTATATTGTAAAATTGTTCGGGGTTTGTGGGGCTTTTTGGGGGGATGGGTGTTTGTTGTTGTTTTGTTTGGTTGGTGTTATTTGGTTCGTTTGGGGTTTTTTTGTTGCTGGGTTTTGGTTGGTTTGTTTCATTTTGAGGGAAAATTCACCTAAGAATCACACCTGCTGGTTTTGGGTTTGGGTTTTTGGTTTGGTTTTTTTCAGACAAGTTGTGATTGGGGTTTAGTGCCAGTAAAAAGCAGGAAGATTTCCAGAACTTAAACTGCAAAGCACACAGTTTTGCACAGACCTCTATCAGTGAGACATAGTAGTGTAGGGCATTTATCATGCTTCAACCTTATAATGACCTAACGGTGTTTTATAATCATTTGAACACAGCAGGAGAGCTATAGCTCCATTGAACTCCACTGAAGGAAGAATGCTCTAGGTCTTTATGAAGAACATCACAAAAAGGATATGTTCAGGACCCAAAGAATGTTCCCACAAATCCTGAGGTGAAACTGGCTTCATCTATTTTGCAATCAAGATATGATGTTCTCTCACCTTCGTTTCTTTCTTTGTTTTCCCAGACAAGATTGAAAAGCATTATTAACGCAAGTTTCTCAGAAGGCATCTATCATCTGTCATATGTGTTTATATATATATATATATAACATGTGCAGTCTGGGAAAATCCCATAGTGCTCTTGAGGGAGAATAAAGAGCGCAGGGATGAACAGTGGCATGAGACCAGCTACACATGGAACAGCAGGGTCTCAATGTTGTGTTGCACTCAATGCTGTTAGGACAAGTTAATTCCCAGGTTAGAGGAAGATAATCAACATAGGAAACAACATCATTATTCAGCAGGACATCAGTGCTGTCTCAGGTGCCTGCTACTCTTGCTTGACCAGTTCAGTTGTTACTGGTGTATTAGTCATCTGACCACACTGAACATCAATCTTTCACTCCTCATTACACACTCAACTACAAGCTACAGTATAGGCTTGCTGTATCCTGTAATTACAATATATAGCTGTGCTATAAAATCTATTATGTCTAGAGGTCAGACTCAGAAACAAATTAATTAATTGCACTTTCTCCACTTCTAGGCTCAGATAAGACTTTTTTGCTACTTTTCAGTAAAAGACTCCACTTTTTCCATAACACAAATGGTTTGCCATAATAAGCAGCTTGTCAGCAAGAAACTTCATACAGGGGCAAGCAAGCAACAGGCATTTTATCATCACAGGGCACCTGATTATCAGTATTATAAAGTTATCTTTTGGCAGAGAAGTGTTGGCAGCAAACAGACTCTTCAATCTGAAAGAGATTAGCAGTTCTGCATGAGGCCAGTGCCAAAATGACAGTCAGCCTCTTGGTGCGTGCTGTTGTGGAGTGCTGCACAGAGGACTCACCCCTCTCCATAAGTAGAGTGCTGTTCCATTGGGCATAGTGACAAGGATAGCACTTCATGCCTTTCAAAGGCGTACAAATTGAAATGCTGGGTTTAAATCAGATTACATGATTTGTCAGATGGCAAATGTTGGGGTGGCCTTTGGATTGTTTGAACCCAAGACTCTGGAAAAAACCAATATTTCAGTGGCTCTGTAAATAAGGGATTCCATGCTCTGTGGAGAATAGGACTTTAAAACTGGTTCTCCAAATTCTCACTGCTTGGGGATCTGTAGTGTGATCCTTCTGGGAACCAGCACTGCAGTGTGGCAGGAGAATGCATCCCGGGATAGGTCTTGCACTTGTGGGTGCTCTGGTTAGACAGTGAGGATTCAAAGAACCGAAGAGACAACCTTGCCCTGGCTAACGAAGTTGCTCATTCTCCCAAGAATCATTTTTCCTTTTCCTTTTCTGTTTTCCCACTTACACTTTTTTTGGGAGTGTTTTGATTCCTTTTTTCCCTTCAACTTTTTCTCTCTTGTTCCTCTCTCTCTCATCTCTCTACTCCCCATTAGTCACTTCTGTCACCAGTTGCCATTCTTCACTACCCCTGTTGTGCACCTGGCTGTCACCCGGGATGGTTTTCGCTAAGCAGGGCAGTGATTTCACTAACACAGACCACCTGCCTCTGCCCCATTACGAGCCATGGCACTAATGCCAGAGCAGGGGTAGCCATGGGGTGACTGAGTTTGGAAGGTGAATATTTTTGCTATTCAAGACAGGGCAGCTCTTACATCACTGTGACATGAGAAGAAACAGCCATTGCCGAAGGGAGAGCTGTTGTGCTGCATATGGTGCAGTGTGGTGTTCTGGTGCAGGGGCTCTGGGTAGGAGTTAGGCATGCCTGTATAAAACAGTGGTTCCCTTCCCTGAGTGCTCAAAGTTTAAGTGACTTTCATAAGCTAAGCGTGCTCAAAATCTCTAGTGAAAGCTGCCAGGCATTCAAAGAGCAAGTTGGGGAAGTCCCGCTCTCTGTAGAATGAAAGTCCCATCTCTGCGGGTGAGGAAGAAGACATGTATCACTTTCTCCCCTTTTCTCCACTGTTTTGCTGCTGGTTGTAAGCTACAAAACAAACCCAGGATTTCAGGGAACATTCAATCTGCAGCTTGTTCTCAGCTGATCCTGTTGCAGGGAGCAAGTTCCTGGCTGATTCACGAGTAGTAAAAATAAACACAGTCTGGGGAAGGCAGGGAGGAGGGAGGGAGTCTGGTGGGTACAGAGGGAAAAGAAGGAGCTACAGCAGCTGGTGTTTTCTTTGCTGGTTCTTTTCAGAGGATTTAGGCAGGTTGGAGATGTAAGTGATTAATGGAGAATGATAACACCTCACCCCCCTCCTCCTCCTGGAAGGATCAAGAGTCTTTATGCACATCACTGGTCTCTCAGCTTTAACCTTTCCAAGATTTACACACTCCATCCACTCTGATGCAGTGCTGTGGGGCTGACAGCACATCTGGGTGTATTAACTGTACACTCTGCGGTTTTTACTAATGCTTAGGGTTTGTTCTCAATGTTTGGAAAAGCTGCTCTCGAAGCCCTGAGACTTCCCCCATGGAGCTGACCAGACTGAAGACAATGAACCGCCACACAAACTTCAGACAGTTTGGTGGTTTTTTCCCTAGCCTCTTCTGTACTTGTAGTAAACAGCACAGCCAGATACTGCTGAACCCCAGTAAAACACGCCTCCACAATGGCTCCCAGTGCACGTTTGGGAAGAACATATAAGTAGCAGAAATCCTTTTCTCTCCTCCTCCATAGGTATGGCAACTGATTTGCCAAGTACACCTAGGGATCCCGCCATTTGTTCTGCTCAAGGGTGATCCTATCCTTTTGTTCTCTGCTGCGTGGTTAAGAAGTCTGCCTTCCTCTTCGTTTCTTGAACGGAAGAAAAGTGTCCAGCAGAAATAGACAGATATTATACATAGCTTCTGCCTTATCAATGAAATTGACTCACTCATCACAAAAGGAGTTGCAACAGAAGTTTTGTGTTGAAACTTAAGGAGTGATGTTCCCACCAGTAACAGCATAAGACAAAAGTTAAAGAGCTTTCATTATTTTTTGTCTTTTAAGCAAGGCTGATGGATGCATAATAATAATAATAATAATAATAACAATAATAATAATGAAATTTACTGTGATGACAGTAAGGACAGAGAAGATTTACTGTAGATGAGATCAACAGAAAGGGTTAATAGAATATCAGGAAAAAAACTGATGACTTTGGAAATTCACAGTGCAAAAGCTCATATACCTAGGACGCAGGCGTTCCTGCTATAAAAATGGGATGCAGCGTTTAGGAGAAACAGCAGTGAAGAAAGACCAAAGATTCATTACAGAGTAACCAAGCTACCACTGTGGCAGAGCCGTGGAAGAGGTAAATGCAGTCACAGGATGTATGAGACAAGGTACTTCAGCTGATTAGAAAAGCATTACTGCCATTGTGTAAAGCAGTATGAAAATGTCACCCAGAACAACATATGCAGCACTTGTCACCCACATTTACACAAAAGATAGACTAGAACAACTGATGATCAGGGAAATGAAGAGTCCATCTTAGAAAACTGTAAAAGAAATCAATTTATATAGCAAAGAAACAACAAGAATGAATGAGCAGGGATGAGAGCATTTAAACATGTCAGAGAAGAAAATAAAAGGGAGAGAAAAAGCAATTATTTAAAGCATGACCTTAACACAAGAACAAAATGGTATAAAATAAGGACATGGGGAACAAGCTTATGTAAAAAATTGCCATTAAATTTTACAAGGGAAAAATAGAGAGCAAGCTTAGAATGGAGCTTCACAAATTATTGACAGCAGTTTGTGATGCAGAAGGCCCAGTCAGACCCTTTCTATCCAAAGTCCTGGCATGGACTTCATATTCATATGCATTAAGAACAGCATTAATGTTTACTCATTATTTAATTTTTAATGATCGGGACAAGATGCTGTGAGATGCTTGGGAAGAGAACAAAAACCTGTCAGTCATATCTGGGTCCCTGGCTGAAATCCAGACCAGGCTGAGGGTGGCTGAAGGAGAGTTAGTGCTGTATCACCTGACTGTTGGTTGGTAGCATCTTTGGAAGATGAGCTGCTGTGCAACTCCTAATGGGCAGGTTTCTGTGTCGTGAAATCACCGCTGCCAAAAGCAGTGATGGTGGTAAGGTTTGCAGGCAATCTTTCCAGAAATGGCAAAGATTGCCTGGACAGGGAGAGCAAACAAGCCAGTAGCTGGGTGCAGAAGTTGTGGAGGGCAGTGGGTAGAAATCACATGGCCATCAGCTGATGTGCCCTGAGTACAGAGAAGAACCCAGGTCCCAAGAACTTGCTCCACTTCCCCACTGAAAAGACAGACCACGACCAGACTGAATGGCAGTTCTCTCTTACTGTCACCACAGCTGGTGATGTCTGCCATGGTCTTCCTGGGGGGCATATGCATTTACACACACTTCCCATTGCAGGGCCCTTATTTATGAGAGCATGAACAATGAACTTGCAAAGGCAGCCACGTAGTGCTGGTTGTGGATGCCCCTCACTTCTATCTCCCAGATGGACCACCACCATTCACTCTTCTCATGGTGGAGCCTGGGGCAGGAGGAGGGGAGGCCTGGTAAAGGCTGAGCTAGTCACAGACACACTGGAGTTTCCTTCAGTTTTATGATCCAACAGTGTTTTTTGCCAAGACAAGTGCTGGCACATCCCACAGCAAAAGGGAGGGGGAGCACAAGGAGAATGAGGGAGCAGGATGGAGAGGGAGACCAAGAGACACAACTGATTATCTTTTTTTCTACTATGCTGCTCCTGTGAGATAGGGAGAATTTATAACACATGTACATGCTCCACAGGGATGTCTTTAGCTGTATATCATATTTGTAGAGGTCAAATATTTATGCATTTTGTCCACAAGAGTAAAAATATGTATTTTTAATAGGGAGTGACTGATCACAAGTGAGCCAGAGTGCAATACATTAAAACAAAAGCCAGATGCTTTTTTTCTGCTGTAAGGTTAATTAAATGGTGTAGGCTGTCTGCCCCATCGTGACCAGAGCTGGTTCATCAGTCAAACCACAACACCTTGACTGCATTGCATTCTTACTTCCAAATAAAACCAAACCACCTTGAACAACACCTGATGAGACTTGTTTATTAGGTTTATGCTGGTTTTGAGAATTCTTGTATCTTTTGATGTGTAAATGCTTTCCCCAACTTAGCCTGCCCACATCACTTGTTTAACACACAAGACACTGCAGTTCCAAGAAGCACACCACATACCTGTACAACATACATGTAAATGACGCTGTAGCCATCCTGGTGAAGGCTGTCCAGAAGAGCTTCTGCAGAGAAGGCCTTGAATGCAGCTGAGCTTACTGGCTATGCATAAAAAGCAATGTAGCTTTTCTGAATAAGTTTTGAAGGAGCAATGTACTCAGATCTTTAATATTGAGAGGAAGAGGGGAAATGAGAAGATTACTGCAGAGCTCTTTACTTACTTCTAGAAAATGAGAAAACCCAAGCACTGTTTGGGTGCACACCACTATGAGACTATCACTATAGGCCACGGAACACAGGGTTATTATCCAAACAGGTTTCTATGTAGTTCCTTTTCAGGAGTTACCTCACCTTTCCCACATAGGGTGAAGGAAGGATCACTGCTTCAAAGCACAGACATTGCTTATGACTCATCTTTATTGAGCAAGTTTTAGGTGGGATTTCTTCTGCTAAAGCCAGAAGTCCTATTAACAGCCTACTAAACATTTCTCACAGAGTAAACTAGCAACTTCTCACTGCTCCTGCTTTACTCACCAACTCCAAGGTAAAAAAACCCCAATTTTGTTGTTGTTTATTAACAGCCTGTCTTGGAGTTTAGGAAGATGCTTCCCATGGGACATCAAGCCCTGCACAGTTGTCCTGCACACAGCAGACCCAACAAGCCTTGTAGCATTGCCCATGGTGGCTCAGGTCTGTCCCCTTCTGACACCCGAGTTGCCTAGTGCTAGGCACTTGTTTTCCGTGCTCAGCCAGTTCAAGCTCTTACTGATCAGAACTGCAGTACATGGGGGCTTTATGTAGCTGCCCTTAAAATAGATTCACATGGTGTGTCCCAGCTTGGCCTCAAGTATCCTCCAAGCAACCTACTGCATGCTACACAAACGTGCGAATTGGCCAAATTGCCAATTCAGCAAAGAGCAGACTGAGGTGTGGGCTGTTAGATATGGAGGATTTGCAAGAGCTGACAACATGCTTGGCAGAGCACAAGGCACTAAGAGAGACAAAGCCCAAACTCAGTGTGAAAGTGTACCTGACTCCATGTGTGTTTGTATAAGGCAGGCAGCTCTTGAGGACAGTGTCACGCTTTCATGTGTGTTTATACAGTGCCTCAACACAACAGAGTCCTAATCCAAACCGGAGCTCTTAAGTATCACAGTAATGCAAATTGAATAACACTAATAATATGCTTTCCCTCTGTGCTTACTAGGTCAGGCATGAGGGAAGGACCCTTGTTGTCCTTGTGGGGAAGGACCAGGCCTTCACATGGAGCATCTCTAGGCAAACCTCAGCAAGCAAATTACAGTCCATCAGCTGAGCTGTGCTGCCTGACCTGCAATCATATCCCCTCCCAAGAGGTGAAATATGTTAGTTCATACCCCAGAGAAAAGTTAATATAATTTATCTTGCGTTTGCCCCAGCTAAAAGCACGTTTGTATAGTTACCAGGGTTCAGCTAACACTGGTATTTTAGCAAGCCACAGCAACTTGGCTCTGTCAGGGACTATAAGGCCTTTTTTTAGAAGACAGAGTAAATGGAATTGGTAGAGAAAAGCTTTCTGCAGACATTTGCTGAAAGTGTTTTCCCTAGTACTTTATAAAATAGTCACTGTGAGCTGCTGTCACAAAAGTTAATGAAAATTTTAGAGCTTCTATCAACATATTTCTGACTCCAAAAGAAGGTATGTTTGATTCATTTCCATCTATTATTTAATCCAACATTATTAGTTGGCCCATTTCCCACAAGCAGAGGGCTGTACACTAGGTAATCCTACAGACAGAAAGCCTGTGACAGAGTTCACCTCCTGACACGAAACTGCGTTACAGTGAATGAAAGCTAAGGAGCTGCACGTGAGCATGCATTTCACCTCCTCCAGTTACAGGAGGCAGGGAAGAGTTATTAAAATAATTAAACATGCACATCTACATCATCAACTGATACCAAAACTTCACTAGAAATTTGACGAACAATACTTGACCACTCACTGAACTTGGCTGACAGTAGAAAACCACCTTCAAAAATAATACCACTGTCAGAAAAATGTAATTAGATACATTATCCCCAAGTAATATAGAAAATAATATGTATAAAACAAATGTGCAGCATTCACATAATTGCATCCAACAGATGTCTTCAGTTAGCTGTTCATGTAAGGGGGATAGCATTTGAGAAGAAGAGGCTCTAGACACTACACAAGATCAGCATTGTGCCTTTTAGCTTTGCAAAGTTTTAAATAGGCTTAAGAAGGGAAGAAAGATGGTAATTTTGCTTATCAGAGCTTTTTGAAGGTAAATGTTGGGAAAGATGAGCGATACCAGGATAAGATTAAAAGTATGTCTTTTGGTAAGACATTTGTTGATAAGTTCTCTAGGTAAATGCACTGGGTAATGGTCTCTTTCATATTGTAACAGTATCCTCAGTGGGATTTGCTTCCTTGGCTGCTCTCGGTCCCCTCCCCCAGCACTGTGAAATGAGAAATGCGGTGTTTTTAATGACTGGAGCAGGAGGGATCTTGTTATTGTGGCTGCATCAGCCCTCCAGGACACAGTTCAGTAGAAGTTGTCATGTGGCTGAGCAGAAACGATGAATGCAGGTTTTATGAAGTTCATTCCCCAAATACAAAGGAGAAAAAAGCTCACCGCATTCATAGCTACAGGCTGTGAGAGTACACAGTTCACAGCCTGAGCTCTACATTGATCATTGTCAAGCTCCTGGGCTGCAATGCACCTGCAAGCTCTCCCCCACTCCCTGAGCAGCAAGCCTTTACCTGCACTCCTACCTCCGTTCACAGCATCCCCTCCTTTCTCATCTCTCTTCTTTTGTAGCTGAGGGCATTCAGTGCTTCAGCATCCCTCTGATACCTGGCTTGTGTCTAAGGAGGACTAAATCACTCTTCTGCTTAGAGGCAAGTGGATATTCACAAGTTAATACCCCCTACACTTCTTTGCCCACTGCCCACTGCCCACTGCCCACTGCCCACTGCCCACTGCCCCCCTTAACCTGGGTATTGCATCCTCTCCTGCTTACTACCACCAGCAGCCTCCTTTAATATAGCTCTGTGCCATTATATAGGCTAATATCAAACAGGTGGAAGAGGTAAACATTAAAAAAACCAACAACACGACATGTCCTTCCTCTCCTCAATGGGCACGATGATATTGTCAGGAAATGGGTAACAGCTGCAGGTGCTTAGAAATGAACTACATGTATAGGAACGTCTGGAGCTTGTGCATTCAAAACACACAGGCAGATAATATTTACTGTGAATGGATTATTTTAAATGGGTAGCACTAATACAAAGTGTCCTTGAGAAAAAAGCCCATGCGCACACACCTGCTGTAACAGCAGACATCTTGCACTGACTGAGCCCCCCTAAATGAGGGCCTCAGGGCTGCCAGGCTGGCTCTGCAGCAATGGTGTGGTGCAGCAGGGGGGAACGGGCCAGCACAGCTCCCAGCACGCACGGCACCACAGGGCTGGAATATGGGCCTCACCACCCCATCCCCGGCAGTGACCTTATCCTGGTCTCACCCCCGTGCGTTTCTCTCTGTGGGATTTTGGGGCTCAGTTGCAGGAAGGAAGTGGTGGTACTGGGGAAAAGCAAACACCCTCCTGCTGTGGTGGGTCCATAAACAAATCTGTGTGTACCTGTGTCTGCATGTGCTGATCCAATCTGACCATTTGAGGCTCATGAATGCATCAAATGCTGGGCCTTTGGTTAGGCACTTGGCTGAACAATTTTGCTACCTGTGCTGGATCATTTAGTCTGTTGACATCTATGTGACAGTAACTGAAGGCATTCTCGTCCCTAGGAGGAAGGCAAGCAGGGCATGGCGATCTCAGGAGTTGCTCCCTTGGCTGTACTTGTTCACTTAAGTCTAGGAAACCATATCCCTGAGCCCATTTCACCAGCTTTCACTGAAAATCAGTCTCATTGTCAGCTGTCAATAAATCGCTCTACTTACTGCTCTCAGCTTCTCAGGAGGACATAGCAGAACCTACGCTGGCTAAGGTTACCGGGTGATAACAGCAATTCTTAAACCAAAGGGTATAATGGGGCTTTCCCTAGACAATGACAAGCTTTGGATTTCCTACAGAAATGGGTGACTGTGTCTGTTTGTGCCTGCTGCATTGCAGCCTCTCCCCCTCATCTCCTCCGCAGGTCTGCCCCCCCCCCCCAGCCCCAGCCCCAGCCCCAGCCCCAGCCCCAGCCCCAGCCCCAGCCCCAGCAGTGGTGGAGCTGAGCGGCTGTGGGCACTTGATGCTGATTAAATTCTGCTGACTGAGGAAGTTGTCAAATTCTACCCAAAGCAGAGAGCCGCCAAGGAAAAGCTGCTTTTCTTTGCTTTTGACAGCTGGAGCCATGAATTTAAGCAGAGGTCTCACCTTCAGGCAAGTCAACAGCTGGGCAGGGAGCAGTCTTTCTTAAAGAGAGAGTGTGCTGTATTTTCTGGAGTTCAGTGCCAGGGGGTGAACGAGTTGAAGTGCAAGAGAACATTTATGTAAAAACCCAGGTGCAGCTGGGGGTTTTGTTGTTGTATTTTTCTTTTACTAGAGAAGGACCAAGTAACAAACAAGAAAGAGGAAATGAAAACACAGTCTTAATTCCCACTTTCGGTGTTTCTCGTCTTCCATTTCCCCTGCAGTACGTACAAGGAGACACAACCCGCATCTGTACGGGAAGTTCCCATAGCCCTTTCCCTAAAAAGACCATGCACTGCGTCATAACTACTTTCATATCCATGAGCCAGTCATGCTTCAGGAATCAGTGGCTCTGTTGACCAGAAATGGGGTCTGTAAGACCCTTCCCTGTTTTTAAACCTGTCTGTGCATGGGAGCCCTCCGAAGATCTTACTGCTGAGGAACTGTACGCTTGCCTTTGCAACGTGATACCTGTGGGCTCAGTTCAGTGGGCAGTGGATGGGAGTTCCCATGACAAAATAGCACTGCCATAACTACATGCCCATCACTGCAGTTATTCCTGGCAGGATCATCCAGAAGACTGAGGACTGAATGGCACCAAAATATCATTAGGCTTCACTTCCACACTATACTTGCAGCACTCAAAAGAGGAACTTTGTCAGTGCAGGGCCAGGGTCTGTAGTACTGGATTTTCAGCCCCATGGAGCAGAAGCCAGGACCCTGAGGAGCTTCAGACCTACTAGGAGGCAGGGACAGACACAGCTCTGATGTAAGTGCCGTGGGAAACGTATAGTGCACAGTTGCATGGCCACTGTCACATCACATAATTCATGTGTGTGCTATCTTAGCAGGTGCAATTGTCCGAAAGTGTGAAATGCAGCGAATCCTTGCTATTGCCCTTTCCTACCATGCCCTATAAAGCCACAGCTGCCTCGAGTACTCTAGTGCCTACATGAGATTTGGGGGTACTCCCAAGCTGTCTTGTTGGAAAGACAACTTTAAGAAGAATTAGAAGTGAGTTAGATGAGAAGGAAAGTACATACCTGTTAGTTTGCACTCAGGTGGTAAGGGACATCCTGGGCTTCTCACGGTGATCTCAGGGATGTTTAGGTACAATTAACAATATTGCAATAGCTGTTTACTGCAAAATGCAGAAGCAATCCTGAAGCAGGATGAGGAAGCCAAGACTCTGCCTAGTGAGTGCCCTAGCCAGTAGGCATCATAGCCATAACCACTCTTCTCTCTGACTAAGTGAATTCAATTTTATTTCCCTTTCCTGCTGGAAGACCTACAAGAGGAGGAATGTCCTGGCCCAGTCTCTCTCCTGATCATTATGACACTTTCTAGGGAGGTGGGAAATGTGAATTTCAAGCCCTTCAGAAGGGAATTATGACCACCCCTGCAGTACCTTGGAAACATGAAATGAGAGCAGGACAGCACTCCCCTTGGTTAGGATGGAAGAAGTCCTGGTGGATTTAACCATGTTTAAGACTGTCACTTACTTTGTGGCGTGTAATGTATACCCTGGGGAGACCGGTGCCAACTGCAAAGCAAGGATTATCATCATCAACACTTGTTGCTTTGAGGTAAAAAAAAAAAACCAAACCTAACCAAACCAGCAGGCATCATCATCCACCCCAAGAGGGAAAAGGCAGGAAGGGCGGAGACGAGAAATGCTCTGTGTCTGGGTCTCCACTGACCTTCAGTGTGGGGTAGAAGTCACACTTCTTAGACCTATGAATGCTGAAGTGCTAGTAAGCATATGTAGATATAGAACTTTAAGAGAGCTCGAATAGGATTTTTTTGATGTTATGAGTTGAAGACGATATAAGTAGTAGCTGAGGTTATCAAAGTTAAAATTTAAGGTACAGAAACCAAAACTCTACCCAGCCCCCAACCTTAATACAGGTAGGCCTTCTTTGGATTTAGCCTGATCCATTCAAGCAATTTTTCCTGAAATTTTTTATCTTTACTTTAGCTTCACCAGTGTTAGGAGAAGTGGAAGCTCTTGAAGGTGGCTGTGGATATATTGTCTTGTTTATCAAACAGACAGGGTAAACATAAAAAGAAAACCCAAAAAACTTTCATAACTGTTTCGTAATGATGATACAGAGGGAAGGTAAATTTCCACTTCTGCCATCATTCCAACTACCTACCACCCTAAACCTTTGCTAAAACTTGTGCCAAATCAAAGCTTTCAAAAGTTTGTAAGTGCAAAGGCGAATCTGGAAAACCTGCAGAAGTTATATTTTAAGTAGAATTGAAAGAGGCTACTTCCCGCTCTGCTTGAAAGCAAAGAGACATGGAAATCTGGTGCCAGACTTCTTTCTGACTAGGTTTTCTGCCTAGTTTTACAGCCTCTTACTGTTCAGGTGGGGCTCTGGAAGAGCAGAAACTTGCATGGCTAAATATTTGTCTGAATCCCATTTTTTGATGCTTAAGGAGCATCCACCATCACTCTCTCAAGTAAGAAAGATGCTGGGTACAGTCAAAACCTGCCAAACATATGAAATGAAACAGCATGGTTTGTTGTGAGCCTTGCCGCTCAAACTGCCAGCTCTGTGATTATAGAAGAGAAACTTCACCATCAGCACATCGTGACATTTTTGGTGTGATGCGTGATGAACTGTGGGTGGATTGCAATGCCACATGTTTTTATTTCAGTGCATTATCATCATCAGGGTTTACTGAAGCGTTGCTGTGTTTCAGCAGAACATCATTATCTCCTGCCACAGCTTCGGCTCAGCCAATCGTACTAGGGTCACAGATATTAACTGTATTAAAAAAAATCTACTTTGCCTACATTTGCATCTTAATATTCCAGCAAACCATATAACTGGAAGCAATTTCACAGAACATGATTTTAAAATGTAGTTTACATATACATTCATACTAGAGGCCTGATTCTCACTTCAGTCTTTTCAGAGAAGGGAAACATGCCTTCTTACTTTAGCAAATAATCATGCACTTTCAATTTCAGACTGCGATTCAGACAACAACTGTAGTTAAAGAATATATTGAAAGAATCAAAACAGTCAATTTTCTTCCCAAAGGATAAAACTTTTCTAAAACTTATCAATTATGAATTATTCTTCTAATTCCCAGGTACCTTATGGACATAAAGAGTGATCCTGCTGCAACTTTTTATCAAAGACACATGCAAATAATGTCACGAGCTTGTCACAAAAGATGGATCTGATTTTTAGATACTGGGGTAAATATCAACTATGCCTTCCAGTCACAAAGCTTTAAACTAACACTAATTAAAGTCTTTGGATTAAAGCGTTCTCTGCCACATTGAAAATATGGGCCACACAATGCACAAACTTAGCTGAATTCGAAAGAGAGTCCAGAATATTTAGTCTGTAGTCATTTAAGCTAGGATCTGTTAAGCACAGTTGTGTGTCCATTGTGATATTAGTTTCCCACACAGGCTGTTGCCTGGAACTGTGCTGATATTACTTCATCCACGTGAAGGACCTCTGTGTCCCTATTACCAGGAAATAGTTAATATTCTTTCCCACTGGGGCCCACATGCACCTGCACAACTGTGGTGTGTGGTTTCTTCTTGCAGCTGCATCTGTGTCTGTGCTGCTGCCTGTGTAGAGGTTTTTAAAGTGTAAATAGAGAATTGGTGAGGCTACCCTTCAGTGGTAATGCAGCCTCAAGGGCTGCTGCAGAAGCAGCAAAACCACTCTCCAAGTAAAGAAGCAGTTTCAGCAAAGCCTGTTTCTCAGCTGTTAATATTATATCCCATCTCACTCTGGAAAATTCAATGCATATGATAAATCATAGAATGAATCGTAGAATCATGAAATGGTTAGGGTTGGAAAGGACCTTAAGATCATCTAGTTCCAATCCCCCTGCCATGGGCAGGGATGCCTCCCACTAAACCATGTTACCCAAGGCTCTGTCCAACCTGGCCTTGAACACTGCCCGGGACGGAGCATTTACCACTTCTTTGGGCAACCTGTTCCAGTGCCTCACCACCCTCACAGTAAAGAACTTCCCCCTTATATCTAATCTGAACTTCCCCTGTTCAAGTTTGAACCTGTTACCCCTTGTCCTATCACTGCAGTCCCTGTTGAAGAGTCCCTTTCCAGCATCCTTGTAGGCCCCCTTCAGATATTGGAAGGCTGCTGTGAGGTCTCCATGCAGCCTTCTCTTCTTCAGGCTGAACAGCCCCAACTTTCTCATCCTGTATTTTTTCAAAAGGGAGGTGCTCCAGACCCTTTATTATCCTCATGGCACTCCTCTGGACTTGCTCCAACAGCTCCATGTCCTTCTTATGTTGAATTAATGATGTGTCCTCACAATGCCATTCTGGAGTTGCTCTCTATTACTATCTTGATTTTTCCAGGGAAAGAAAATGAGGCTGTGAGACCTTAAGTAATTTGCCTAAGGTCACTGAGAACAAGACTGGCAGATCCAGATAGATAGATACATAATGCAGACCTTTCCCAGTGCTGTAGTTTGGCTTCACAGCCAGTCTGTTGCTCCCTTAGTTTGCTATCTGAATTCCTTGAGCAAAAGGAGGACTATTTTTGTCCCAATTGTTAAAACCCATCGTTCACAATATCTGCGCCTTCTGAGGAATGAGAAGATTATTGGGGTCAGTAGTCAGAAGAGAGAGTTATCAGCTAGCCCTGGGCTCCAGGAGCGGTGATTAGGATCATCTGTTATTAACTGCAGATGCATGCTCTGGAGCAGAAGTGCTCAATTCTCCTCTGCATTCAAGATCTGTCTGGTGTGAGAGTGATATATGAGAGGGAAGAGATTGTGTTTGCTGATTCTACAAGGTGATGTGATTTAGAGGAGCTAGATGGTTGTTTCACTCTATTCCCATCATGTGATCCCCTTAAGGCTCGTATACCACTGAAGGATCGACAGAGCCAAAGGACTCTTCAGCCTTTGCACTCCTTTTTTGCGCTGTTCCTTCCCCCAGCATGCTCCCCATCGTGTGGTGGGAGAGCGATGACTGGCATACGAGCCAAATCCCTGCCTTTGGGCTGATGGAGATTTTTCTCCTCCAGGCAATATCTTTAAGCCAAGGATATATTTTTTAAGAGAGTGTGTGCTGTTATCTTTAGGTTTATAACTTTCTCAAAAGAAAAGGAGATTTATAGAAAGAAAATGAGAGTCCATATGAGCACCTTATCATGCAAGACAGGCAGACAAACGCAGCTACACAAAGAATTACTGCATGTGGTTGTTGGTACGTGGTTGCACAGGGAATTTTACTTGGTGTTCACACACAAAGCTGCTCATTTCAAGCAAAAAGACTACCAAGGTGAGGGATCATGTACGTGGAAAGAGATGCTGGCTGTGTTTTCTGTGTGTACCTTTTGGTGTGAAAATTCTCCCTGTCTGCTCTAACAGTAGCTGTATTTAGGTTAAAAATACAAAATGTCTCAGCATAAATCACTGAGGTTTTTCTTTTTTTGGGAGATTTGATTTTCCCCCTCCCCCCTACTTCTTGGCTTTGTTTTATTTAACCTAAAATAAAAGTCTCCTGATTTTTTTTTGTGAGTAGGAAAAGCCCATCCCTCTGTTGCACAGCAAGTGACTCCCACTTTACCTGGTTGAAAAGAATAAAAGTTTAAGGAAAGATTCCTGGGAAATGTCTTATTACTGCCATAGCCCTAAGCCTTGATAAGAACCCCATCAAGCTGATATACCCGCACATACATATGTAACAGGCGGCCCTGCTCCCAAACAACCTGCTCACAAATAGAAAGAGGTGTTTTCTCACAATATTTAGATGCTTTAAAGATTCTGAAGGTCCTGTAGAGAGTCTTCTTGCACACAGTCAAACCTCTGCTCAGCAGCAGCTGCCCCGCTCCTATCCGAATGGCCAGGCCACACTGCAACAACTTTGACTTGGAGGAAAGGAAACTGGGGGACAATGCCTTATGGTCACCTGCCATTTATCGCACCCAGCATTCAAACATTGGAGATTCCCTTAAGGAAATGAAGGATCCACCTCTGAATTTCTCTTCTGGTGTCTGGCACCTGTGAGGAGAGCAGTTTTGCCGCTAGGCTAATAGATGTCCTGGGCAAGTCTGTGGAAGCTTTTCCACTTGTTATAATTTACGCATAGGGACTCAACACTCTTGCAATTCTTCAGCAAATAAACACCTTCTGCAAGAGGCAAAGGAATCAGGCTTTCTTTCTCCTCTTCCATTCTATGCCTGGCCCATTTTAGGCAGAAGGCAAGAGCTTCAGCAGGAAACCAGATGCTAGAGAACCTTTTGCCTCAGCTGTGGAGTACCTGTGTCCAACACCTGTGACTAGCCAGACTGAGCAGGAATTAAAAAAAGAGAAAGATTGCACTACTAATGCCCCAAATCATGGTGGGAGACACCCAGACTGGACACTTAGATGAAGGACAGCCTCCCAGCTGCGAGCAGTGAGGGAACAGCAATCCCCTCCTCTACTCAGCAGCTAAGGCACTAGGAGACTTTTGTGAGAATTCAGTCTGAAGGTTGCTTGGTGGCTGTCTTGGTGGCTCCTCAGACCTTTGGTGGACTCTGAGGTTCCTCCTCTCTCGCAAGGAGAGGCAGGTCTCCCATTGCCTCATAGGGAAAGCCTCAATGACTGAAGGTTGCGCCTCATCCCAGGCCACCCCTGAGCTTTGCCTGGAGGTCAGGTGCCGCAGCAGAGCAGCCTCTGTCCTTCACATCTGCAGACCAGCGATCCCAGGCTTGCACCCCAGCACCTCAGCGGGTGTCTGTGCCCCATGAGTTTCACATCTGATACTAAATGTGATGAAGCCGTCTGCCTCTGGCCATACTGAAGAAATTCATGCTACTACCAGTAACACCAAATAAGGCAATAGAAGACATTGCTTAGTTTGCACAACCTTTTATTTTCCTCCCTAGAACTATTTTTAGTTAAACAATTTTCTGCCAAAAAGCTCTGTGTCCAGAACTGCCCTGGTCATCGGTGCTGTTACCAGGGACTCCAGCTTTATGGCCCTCATAACTCTGGAGGGTGAAAGGTCGAGCCTGGAGCCTTTGTGTCAGCTCCACATTTCTCTTTAAACACATGTGAGAGACAAAGCTCCCCTGAGACCCCCATGGAAACTTGCCTCCGGGGGAGGGGAGAGGGTGAGAGAGCACTGGCCTGGCAGATAAAAGCGACATCAAAAGGAGCAGGGAGCAGCTGTCCATCTGCAGGAGCAAACTTTTTTTTCGTCTTCTTCTTTAGGAGAAAGAGACGGTCTCAAAGGAGCGTCTCACAGAATTCTGCATGGAGGGAGAAAAAAACAACAACAACCAACCCACCGGCGAGGGGGAGGGCAGAAAAGCCCCGGCAGCAAACAGGAGGAGGTGCTGCTTGGCAAAAATCCCAGGTTGAATCATTTAAATCACTTTTAGTGCCTCCAAATGCCAGTCGCTGACTCTGTTTATAGAGTCACAGTGAGAGACCTGAGGAGAATACATTTCCCAAAGCAACATCTGAGCTGAGAATGAATCAAACCTCACTTCATACGCTGCAAACCCTCTTCCCTCAGACCAAGCTTTTGTTCTGTTGCTGGGTTTGGTGTCAGCCTCCATCCCCACAAGAAAAAAAACACAACTTAATGACCAGCTGAGAGTGTTTACCATAGGGGGGGATTCACTACATAGTACTTGTAACTGCCAATAATAGAAAGTCTGTGTATAGGTAATTGTTGATCAACAACACACCAGTATAGGTGTAGTCCATCAGTTTTTCAGACTGACAAATTACACATCCTTACCATTGTATTTACAGACATGAAAAGCTCTTCTCCCAGGTTGTAACTATTAAAATAGTTACTCAAACACAACACATACCCACCCCAAGATCAAAAAGAAAACTGCAGTCAAACTCAACAAATTCAGCAGCAAATCCTAGTCTGCACCATAAGCAGGGCTGACAGGTCCCACTCCTGCCCTCGTTCAAGGGCTTTCCATCATGTCTACTTGCACCTGAAGACAAGAAGATGCTGACATTGTGTTTTGCCTTTCAATGTCAGTTGAAAATACCTTTTCAAAACAGGCAGTGAGTGATATAAAAATGAAGAAAGTCTAATTCTCATTTTCACCAATCCAACTCTTCCAGTACTGTGAAGCTGAAGGTTTGAAATTATTTGAGTAAGCAAGATAATGGCAGGCTGCAGCAGCTGTTGGAAACTCTTTTAAAATATGCTTCTGTAAAGGGAAGATGTTGCAAATGGCCTGTAAGACATTCATCTGTCCTGTGTGATTCCTAACATGAAAATGCCTGTTGGCTTTCCACACATCCAGCAGTGTACCTCATATCAAAGGGAGAATGGATGAAGGATAGATACAATTGCCCTGTGCCCTCCTGAGGTAGACAGCACTCCAGGATGCTCCCTGCCCATGAAGTCCAGTGCTGCATCACTGCCCACATGCAGGAATGAGATCTTCCTTCCTCTCCAAAGTGTGGGTATGAGCCATGGCCTGAGGCAGGTACCCAGCTAAAGGGACTAGACCAGCACTGTGCCCTGCAATGGCAGCTCTGGCACTGCAGGGTGCTTCACATGTGTGCCTTAAAACACCTCAGCCCATGCAATAGCATTTCTGCAGGGCTTCTGCATGCCAGGAAGGTGATGGGGAGCACAATCCCATTCACAATTCACCCTAGGAAGCTCACTGACATCTCCCCACACCTTCCGCAGCCTCCCACATTGGCAGCCTGGGGTGCTCCCAACACCCTGTGGTTGCACCCCAAGGGTAGGCAAGCATGCCTGTGTCTGGCTCTCTCTGTGTACCATATGCTGCAGATCTCACCCAGGGAAGAGGTCAGGAGCCGTGGGGAAATCTCCTGGGAAAGGGGCTGAGATGTCATCCTGAGCAGAGCAGGGAGAGGGCAATGCCCCCACTCCACACTGGTGGGGGTTAGTTTTGCTGTCAACAACAGGCACCTGTGGCACCCTGGTGCAGCTTGAGAAGATGGAGACCTCCATCTGCAGTGCCATGGCTCCTGTGGCAACCCCTGGTCCCAGAGTGCACCGAGGGCAGAGCCAGCCCTGGCATTCCTCAGAGATCCAACTCCCACCTCACGCCTCCCTGCTGCTGGGATAATAAATACCTCACGCCTGAGCACAGCGCGGGGCCGGGCCTGCTTCCCGCTCCCCGCTCCCCGGCGGCATGTCCAGGGCGGCAGATTGGCAGGTTGCTGGAGGAGGCGAACCTTGTGGGCTGGCGGGCGGCCAGGCTTCTGTGGCCTCCTGCCACAGCCCCTGCATCGCGCAGGGCCGGCCTGCCAGACACGTCCCCCCATCGCGTGACAGGCCACTGGGCTGTCTCACATGATAGAAAAGATCTGAGAGGTCTGCCTCATCACTGAGGGGCTTGCGCAGGGTTCCCTTTGCTGTCCTCACCCAGCCCCAGCTTTAGAGGGACTGGCGGGTGAGCTTCCTCCTGGTTTTGGTCTGGAATCGCAGGCCAGAGAGCTGTAGATAACTTCAGCTCATTATTCTTCTGACAGGGATACTCTGTGTTTACTTGTTTGTGTTTTGCAATCCACTGCCAACATTGCCAAGGCAAAGATGTTCCTTTCCTGACCCCCATCAGTACAGAAAGGCAGGCAGCCCAAGAGAGCCTGAGACCCACATCAATCCTCTCATGGTGACACTGGAATGGGTAAGCTCCTGCCAAATTTGGATGCAGAAAGCCAGTGGCTCTTCACGCCTGAGGTGTGTCCTCAGTCTCAGGCTGATCCAAAAGTCTTCTACCCAAAAGCTGGGTTGTGTGCAAGTCCCAACATGTCAAATTGCTACTGCCAGCCCCACTGTCCTGGCATTTCTCCAGTCTCAGCTTCCACAAAGGGAATAAGCACAGAGCCTCTCCTTCCAAGCATCTCCGGCTCCTGGTCCCACTCGCAGACCCACAAACCCGAAAGTTGGCTCTGATGGCTTTGGTGAAGAAGAGTGTGCTGGTTTTTCCTCAAGAGTGGGATATCTGCCATGAACCACAGACTGTCAAGCTGCAGTGAAGACTAGGGCTGCCCATATATCTACATTTTCAGACATGTCCTCTTTTTCTATGCATAAATGTCTCCAGCTGGATGTTTTTGGAGCTTTTGCTTTGTTTAAGCTTTACAGATTTCTCATGGTTTTCTGAGTGTCAGGTTGGTTACAGGTCAGAAGCCCCTTGCTGTGCTGCAGCACGTCTCAGAGGCTCAGACGTGCCCAGGAGTCACCCCTAGGGTACCTGGGACAGACAGCACCCCAACTCACGCTGTTGTGCACGTGCACTGTGCTAACCCAGCCACATGAAGTAAGTCTAATGCACAGACCTACTGAGTGTGTACTGCCTGATGTATCTAAATATCAATCTTCCACAGACCTTTAAAATGTCATTGTATCTGTGCACTGCTGAAATGAGTGCAGCCCAGAAGCTGCTCTGATTAGCTGGGCAGAATGGGTGGAAGCAAGACAAGGTGTTTCTGATGGCTGGACCAAAGCTTAGGCATGTGCCTCTACTGCATAGCCCTCTGAGTCTGAATCTTGCCCTTTTTAGCAAGCTTCATTTCAGCATGTAAAAAGTTGTTTGCAAAAACAACATCTGAAAAAAATCCTTCCAATTTTAAGGATAACCGTCATCCAGAATGTTAATTTGTTAAAGAAAGTCCCACCAGAGCATGCACCGGCTCTGACGAAAAGGCCCAGAGGAGCATAGTGGACTGAGAAGAAAGCCTGAGGGTTTGTCAGAGCTCTTGTAAGAGTTGCTTTCTTGCTCTTTCCGCATCGAGCACCCCATGTGTTCTGCAGGATTTGAAAGGCTGTGAGGAAGATTTTTTGTGGCCTGCCTCTGTGCAATGAAAACGCTAGTGTTAATGCAGCACCCTCATCAAGCACGTGAGGCTTTCCTCAGGGCTTTGAGAAGCTCCTTTCCTGACTCTCCATTCTGCTTTGCTAGGCTCTGCATGTACTGAAGGGGTTACTGTCTCGTACAATAGAACAGTGGGGCTGACTTGGCTGGAACAGACATTAACTTCCACAGTAAATCTGGCAGGAGCTGGTAATTACAGAAAAAGCAGCCAGGGGTCATGGCCAGCCAATGCTCTGGAGTAACAGAGCAGAAAATCAAAACAGAGGGGGAAGGGAAATCATATTCATCATAGTCTTAGGGCTGAGGTCGGTCTCCTCCGAACTATCAGGAGCCTGTCGTCAATTGTTATGTTTAGACGGAGCCTCTGGAAGATGAGGTAATAATAATGTTAAACATTAACTTGTTAGTGCTCCCGCTGCACTGGAAATTCACCTCCACCCCAGCACAGCTGGGAAGGGGGAATGAATGCTCCCTGCAAACAGCCAGGAATATGGTTCCCTAATTGCACTCCTGCATTTGTCCCATTTCTCGCAGGTTTCTAAGCACTAACACACAACCAAAAGATTCCTGCTTTGTGGGTACTGTGCTCTCCGCCTCAGCCCTGCATTGTTTCAAAGTCCTTCAGCACACTCTTGTCCCCTTGCTGGCATGGGCAGCATGCATGCAACTCCTTGACAGGGTGGCAAAGAATTGCAATATAGAGCGGCAGCAAGCAATAAATGCATGCATGGCATCCTGGAAAAACATGGGAGAAAAGAAAACTGGAGGCATTATTACTATCCAACAGATCCTCGCAGCTCTGCACTAAACATCCTTACAGCCCAATTTAAATTAGTGGCTGCTCTGTAGCAGTGCCTGTAAGCAGGTTAACACTACCTGAGAGCACAGTAGATGGAGTGAAGTCATGGCAGGATGGGAAGGGCTGTAAAATGCAGGGCAACTAACAAGCAAGATAGTTACTTGGCCACTGGAGAAGCCAGCAGCACTTCAGAGCTCATTTGGGATTCTCCTTGGGCTCTCACATGCACACAAACCATCACGCCATCCTGATGGGAAACCCCATCCCTTGACACAGTTGCCTGGGTTAAACAGACAATATCCCATTGCAGAAACTAAAAGAGGAAAATGGGGCTTTATCCATGCAGCTTGGCATTCACCTTCCCAGGGCAGCCTGGCCCCACCCAGCCCTTCTGTAAAAGAGGGCATAAAACCTGCCTTAAAGATGTGCTGAGGTTTAAATAATCCACAATTACAGAGCACCTCCAGAAGGTGAGAGTCACTAAAATGGAAAATTTAACTATCAGTGGTAATATTAAAAACAAACAAACAAAAAGAATCAGTGGTGAGGAAAAACAAAACAAAACAAAAACACCAACAGAAACCCCAGAAAACATGTATTAGCTGATGCAGGTTGAGCTGGCTGCTGGAAAAAGCCATTGTCATGGGTCATCCCACATGCTGTGTACCCAGTGGGCTCACCTGTGTGGCAGCCCCGTTCTGCTTCAGGGTATAAGCCCCCTGCCAGCTGCTGCAGAGAGAGGCCAGAATAAGAGCCCCCTTTCTGCCAGGTTGGCGTCCTGGCTCAGGCTGAGTGATCCTGGGTAATGCTGGAGAAATGGTCTGTTTACTCATTAAATGACTAACAAGGTGGCCCTTATCTGCCTTTCTGCACGTCAGGCAGTGCTCAGTGGAGCAGAGATGCAGCAGGTGAGTGGCTGCTGCTGTTAGATGTGGTGAGCTCCTAACTAGCCCAGAGAAGAGGAGCCAGTGAATGATGGTCTGAGGCCAGCCACTGCCCGGAGCAGAGATTTGTCTGCCAGCACCAGCCCACCAGTTGTATCCCAATACAGTTTACTCTCAAAGTAGTGCTGGTGTTTCAGTAATCCCACAGGCAGTGCACAGAGTGGTGAAGCAGACACCTGTAAGCAGATATTACACCACAAAGTGTAAATTATGGATTTTTCACATTCACACTGTCTTCTACCTGCCCTGCTGTGTCTTTGAGTTCATAAAAACCTGTAAGAAATGGGGAAAAATATATACTGGGCTCAGACTGATTTTCATCAGCCCGTAGTCACTCACTGCTGTACTGCTCATACCATCTGGTAGGTCACCCAATCTCAGCTTTTGCATTCACTTTAGCTGTTTGACACACAAACAAGTTATCAGTTTAATTCATGACTGCGTGTGGAGGGAGCCTTGGCAGCTGCCTGTCAGTGGATGACAGGAAACCAGTGCATGCCTTCTCTTACAGCAGGTGTGATTCAGCCGGTGGGACACAGCTTATGGTGAGGAGCATGGGTAACGTGGCCCTTACACTGTTAGGTCAGGGTTGCAGCTGGGTAACAACCACACTGTGCCAGACCATAATGTACTTGTACTTCCAGGCTGCTTGGGGAGCTGTGGTGCACACCTGGGACTGGGGCTCTGGTTCCTGTCCCTTGTGTTTCTGGTCAAATAGGAAATAGATTTTTCAGATTTCTAGCCCAATTTTTGCAAGCCCAAGGTGTTAACATAAGCTTCAGGTGTTCACGCACAGGAATTCTGGAGTACTCCTCTGAATTGCAGCCTGCTTCTGTTCAGACGTATGCCATGCTGTTCATGGGCAACATGAGGCCATGCAGCTGCAGCCCGGGACCCACTGCTGTTCTGCCACCCAGGCTTCGAGGAGCCCATCCGGCAGCAGAATGGGCAGACATACTCTGGGCCAGTCTGGTGGAAGCTAGCACTGTTACTGCCCACACAGGTCTCCCATGTTTAGTCACAGTTCCTCCCACACAGCATTAGCAGGCATCATTTGCTAGAATTAGGTATCTCCAGGGTAAAAGGTCCAGGTTTGGGCCTCTTTGAGGAGGGCAAACCACGTGCCACTTGAACTTCTCTAACCCACAGAACATAAAGACACATAAAAATAATAGTCCAGGAATCTTCAGAAGATGTGGGAACAATTCTCAGTTTAAATACAAGTGCGATTTTCTCTAACCTCAGTGTCATGATTCAGCGTTTCTAAAGTAAATTATTTACAATAACAAAAGCAAGAAACTAAGAGGCTTCTGTGGGATCAAGGTAAAAACAAATTTTGCAACGTGAGACAGATGAAAGGTAGATTATCATGAAAACAGGACATCTTGATCCTACCACTAAGGAAAAGCTGAATCCTTCACCACAAAACCTAGTCTGAGTCATTGTTTAATGAACCGAACATTCCTCGCAAAAACTCAGTTCTGAACTCTTTTTTTCAGATAATAAAAACAGTGCTGATGTTTTTATATTGATGGTCTTGAGGAAGAGCCACAAAATTGTACTTTGCTATACAAACTCCTGCTGAAGAGGAGAAGTAAATCTGGAGGGTAACAAAAAGATTCTGGATGTACTGTTTACTTAACCCCTCTCCCCAAACCTCTTCTTTCCCTCCCACATGAGCACCTGAACCCACTGTGTGCTTGTTGGGAATTATGAGGTCTGTTCTCAGGGTTGTGGAGTTTTACAGTATGATTCAAAGGAAAGTAGAAACCATCCTGCGCTTTCCTCGTGCTTGCCAGCTCTACTGACACTAAGGAGGAGGATGCCAACATAGCTTAAATCTCAGCAGACCTTTACAGAGCTGGCTCAGTGCTTCTATCCACATTTTACAGCTGGAGAAACATGTTCAAAGGCAGGACCTTGACAGTACCAGTGTGCTTTTACGGAACTGATTCAGCTGCCCCAGAGTTAGCAAGATGAGCCCTGGCATAGGCAGGTCTCCTTTTCTGCCAGTAGAGTCCTGAAGGCAGCTGAAAGCCCCACTGTCTACAGCCATCTCCCAGCAGTGCTAATGCTGCTGCTCCGGTATTAACAAGAATGGATTTCTACGAAAGTTTTGTCCAGGTGGGGTAAAGCTTAAGTGATTTGCCCAGGACCAGTGTACAGGTTAGTGTCAGAACCAGGAAAGGTAGCAAAATTTCTGGCTCCCTGCACTTAAGGATGTGTGTAGACAATTGGGCTGGGCGCTTGTCATCACCTCTTATGAGGAAAGTGAAAGGGGGAGGCCTCTTGGAGAGCATTAGTGCTTTTATTGCAGAGAGATATTACAAAAGATTGCAGAGTGGAACATGTTCCAGAATCAGAAGGGAACTCAGCCCTAAATCTTTTGATTCCTTTTGCAGCTGGAAACATGTCACAGCAGGATCCACTGCAGGTCCTAGTGCTGGAAAACAATGGAGATAAACGGTACAAGAAGGGTTTTCTCATATAAAACCAGCACTTTTTTTATTCTAACATGAGGTTGTTTTCACACCAGGACTCTTCCTGGCACTAGGAGGACCACGACAGGCTGAGGGATGAGTAGATGTGGCATGTGACGTAAGGTGGAATTCAGCAGATGATCAAAGAGATGTTGATCTGGATTATACTTAACTTTACCACTGTGTGACCCTTTTCTTACCCTTTGACTGGGCTTTCTGAATGCTTCCTACACAGATTCCCATACTTGGACTGCAGTATTTCAGATACTTACAACTGTAAAGCTCGGTGAGGAGCAGCCTGAGAGCTCAACTCCCTCACCTTGAACCTCCTTGGATGTGGTCAGGGTGCAGCCAGCCACTGATGTGTGAAAGCCAGCATTTGCTTGCTCACTCATTTGCTTTCAACCTCCGCCCCCCATAGCCATTGAAATGTTGCTTTTGGCAAGAAATGGGGCACAGGGGAGGGACAATTACCAGGAGCACTCATTGTTTGCAGAATGTTTTTCTTAATGCCTTAGAAAAAAAGAGAAAAGGGTCAGGCTGAAAGGTCGGCTGACCTCTTTGTTTTCTTTGGAAGAAGAGATTCAACCCTTCAGAAAATGTTTTATTAGCTCTTCTGAATTTCACTTTCTGCAGAGGTTTTCTCTCCAAGCAATGTTTAGAGGCACCAGCAAGGAGTGCCCATGCTCATCAAGCTGAAGGTGATTTAAGGAGAAGAACAAAATCTGCACCTTGGCTAATGGAAAGCAATTCTTAGCTTCAGATGTTTGTTACGAAAGAAAAAAAGCACTCGATTGCTGAGGGAGAAGGAGCTCAGGGAGTGAGCAAAGGGCTGCGGAGTGAGCTTTACCTTAGCCCCGGTCAGCAATAACTGGAAGGCTCCTCCTTTTGACCCAGCCACCAGCTATTCACACGAGCAGCGCTTGCAGTCCCATGCATCAATAATGAACGTTTGTAGGACAAGTCCACATGAGTGGCATTTCTGCCTCTGTGGAGAGGGGTGACTGGTGAGGGCCCTGCCATGTTCTGAGAAGGGCCATGGCAGCACACTGGCACCAAGCAGAGCCCGACCCGGACTATGCCTGCATGACCCCTGTTCTCCCTGTGGAAAAGCAGAAAATGAGATTCCTCTCCTTTGTGAACGGCTTTCAAACCTAATGACAAAAGGCAGTATTCAGAGCTGGAAACTATTATTGCTTTTCTCTGGGGGCATTCAGTCCAGGATAGGTTGGGGATTCAGCAGTAAATGAGGATAAGAAATGCCATTTACCATAGCATATGTGTGAAAGAAAAGGCTTCACTCCCTTCACTTTGGTAACTTTCCTGATCGCCCTATATTTGGTGAAGTGTGTTTTTGAAGCAATCCAGGTAGTTCCATTCATGGTAATGGCACTAAGAAAGACTGATTTTTTCCCTTTTTTCATTTCCAGGGTTGCAGTCATTGAGATGTAGAAGACATGGGGCTCCAGAGACGTTGCTGCAGCTAGGGCCACCAAAATGGTGCTGGGGCGCTCAGGGGATGGAGTTCAGACCACAGTCTTCCCACCTTCTGCGTATGAGAAGCGAGTGGTTTAGCATATGGCCTCTCTTCTTCAGCACACTGAAAATGCTTGACTTTTTCATTCATACTTCTCAAAATGCTTTGCAGCAAGAATAGGTATCACTTCCTCCTCCACCTATACTCTATCACACAAGTGCCAAGCCCACCTGATGTTGCTGACATGTTTATAGCTTATTGTGGGGATGTGAGTCGCAAACACAGGCATGTCTGTGCATGGCTATGAGCAGACCTGCGTTAGAGATCCAAGAAGCAGGTCTAAATAAAACAATACAACTCTGGATGAAGAAAGTAGCTCAGCTCTTGGAAGAAGGACAGCTGTGTCAGCAGAGAATCTGTGCTGGATGTAGCCCAGCTGATAAACCTGCTACCTGATGTTGCTGCAGCACTCATCCAGTGTGGCCGCTGCACTTCCAAGCTCTAATATGATGGCTCTTCTGTGGCTTGGGAGAGAGCTCAGTGGCTGCTGCACCACAGCCATGAAAGCAACCCAGACAGTAGGAACTGGGGAAAAACTTTTACCATCTGCCCACAGTTCCTTCCTATTTACACCTCCTTTGTTAATGCATCTGAGTGACAACTTCTACCCAGCTCAGGAAGAGGCTGGTTTAGCAGTGGCTCCCCACAGGTGTCAGCCAACACCCCCCAGTGCAAGCCATTAGCAGGGCTCTTCTTCCTGCCTCTGAATTCACCCTCCAGCTCAGAAGACAAACCCAGATAAAGCTTTTCTTTACAGAACCAAGTCTTTCTCCCCCACCCAAAGCAGCACTGCCCCACTGCATGCCCTGGCTGTCCCCTTTCTTCAATACCAGCAAGCCCCGTTTCACCCAAGGACACCAGCAGCTCTGGGTGGTGGAGAGGACAGGGATGATGCAGCCTCATCCTCTGCAGTTTCACCACATAGGCATTTTGGTCGACTACCTCGGTTGGGATGGCAGTTTGATGCTGCAGAATCAATCTCTGGGTTTCAAACCTGAGCAGCGTTGAGTTTCAGAGATAGGCACCCTATGTGAATACGAGCTACAAAACCAGAGTCCTGACCCTCTCCTCAGGCAGAGTAACCAATGCCCTGGCAGCTCTGTGAGCGCTCTGACTCTGTTACCTAATCTCCAGCTGTGGGCTCAGCGCTGTGCCAAGTCTCCTTTGGCTCTGTCTAGTAATAATCGTTTCTGGAGTCCCGCCAGGGCCTCCTGCCAGTTCCAGTCACACTCTACTAATGCGAGAGGCAGAGTTTATTAATTCATCGCCAAGGCCCATTGTCTGGGACACTGCCTGGCTGTTTATTTACTCCAATATGGTCTGTATTTACTCAGACGGAGCAAGCGAGGGGACTTTGTTTAACTTTGCAAGACCTTCTGCTGGAGGAGACATGTGACCTTATGCAGAACTTCAGATAAATGTTCAGAGCTCGGGAAGGACCTTTACTTTTTTTTCAACTGTGGCCTCAAATAACACCGGTAGCCAGTATTGACAAACTGTAGCAAAGTGTAATAAAGGAAAAGAAAACATAATAGAGTTCTCATTTGAAATACATTTGCTAGTGTTTTGAAGATAAAAGCAGAAAAACAAGCGTACCCTAGGACTGAGGCCACGAGATAGGGATTTGCAGCAGAGGGGAAGGGCTTTGCCTAAGAAAGGGGCAAGTCAAGACATGTTAACCTGAGGCCACCCTCCCCTTCCCACTGACCTCCAGCAGCATGTGGCTGTGATTGGAGGTGGAAGAGGCTTCTGCAGAGCACGCACAATGTCACCTGATGGCAGCATGCTGGCTGTGCTGAGAGGAGCACAAGGAGAGCAGTGGTAAAGCCCAGGGAAGCTTTGTCTGTCAGGAGACTAATTTTTCCAGGCACTACTGCTGTACTGGCACAACCCTCAGTGTTAATTTCTGTTGGAGTAAAGGTGTCTTCTGCTAATGCAATTGAAGCTGAAGAATAAATATTATGTTTTCTTCAGCAAGAAAACCAATTTAAAGAACTCCTGCCTTCTTGTCCTTGCTCTCCCCTGTGCACTGCTCTCAGTTGTACCTTTGTTGTGAAACAGTGCTGGACGCTGAATCTTTGCAAGGGTCTCAGTTTAGGAAAGAAGAAAAAACAAACCAACTTTTATCTGATAACATATGACATTTACGGTTTTGGATAAAGCACCTTCGTGTACATGTATAGTGAGTAAGGTCAGTCCACAGAAAGGCTACTGTATTATTTTAATTCTACTGGTTTATTTAATGTGGTGGAAGTTGTGCATGCATGAACACGTGTATACAAACATACACTACATGTGTGTATTTACAAAGACAGTCCCCCTGGGAGTGGGGTTAGGGAAAAATACGGCAATCTGAACAGTGCATGCTCTTGTCTGGCTTGTTTTAAGTCAGATCCTCAATGCTATTGTAACATGGTTTTGTATTTAATTTCCTGTGTTTGTAACTCAAGCCAACTTCCAGTGTTGCTTGTGTGAGTGTTTGTTTGGGTTTCTCTGAGGGCTTTTCTTTTGTTGGAAAGTGTGAGGATTTTAACATAGCTGTTAACACCGAACTAAAAAGCCTGATCTTGTTTTCACTGGGGCAACTGCTAAAACACCCTTCTTTTCACAGCGGGAGTGGCGCTGCTTCCCGTGTTCAGCATCAGCATCTCCACAAACCAGCCCTCCTCTTTCTGGGGACACCGTGCAGCTGAACTCTGGGGGAGGTTTTGCTCCCACTTTGCATCAGTATGAAAGACCTGTTTGTCTTCAGGGCAGAAGCAGGCCATGGCTGTGACCAACAGAGCAGGTGTATTTAGCTCCTGCAGCTCCAGTTTTCTTACATTTGCTGGACATGTCCCCTCCTCTGCCGGGAGGTGAGCAGGGCACACTACACTGCCCACCCTATGTCACTGCTTCACATGTTCTCGCAAACTGACTACACGTGCCCAGTTCTCAAACCAGTGTGCCAAAGCCCTCAGTCTGTGCGCTTCTCTCTTTGGCCTGGCCAGCGAGGCATCTCTGAGCATGAACAAGGGTACCACCTCCACCCCACTGCCTCAAGCCACCCCCCAGCCTGTGTGCACACTTTATTCAGGGACAATGGACCTCACAGCATTGATGGCACCAGCCATCGACACTGTGTTTGCCAGGGGGTGGTAGGGGTGGTTTCTGTGGCTGCTATCTGACCACCACAATGGCTTTGCTACGGGTGATGTGCTGGCTTAGTCCCACTGCCCTGCTATACCACAAGTGGCTGCCTCTTCAGCCTGCTGCCACACCACGCTCCCTCCTGAGGTCTGCTGCTCCTGCCCATTCCCCCTCCACAAGCCAAAGCTGCCACTCCAAATATTCACAGTGGCTGATGCCACTTGTTAGTTCACTGGAGAAGTTTTGCAATGGAGTGTGAAGAGAGGGATGTAATTGTCAGGCTACCACGCGTGGGGTAGTGCCAAAACAGCATGGGGGCGGTGATGGTTGTGTTTGTGTCTCTGTGCAGAACTGCACATGCTGCCTCCCACTGGTTTTCCTTTTCAAAGGGAACCAGCAGCCTCTGTGGTGGAAGGGGAAGGTGCAACAGAACTCTGGGACTCTGGTCTCCTGGCCTGTGTTGCGTGGTGTACATTATACTTATTTTCCTCTGAGATGCGTTCTCTCAGAACGCCCAGAAGTGAGAAGAGGGAGGTGGGAAGTGGACCCCTGAGCTGTGGCATGGCAGCATTTCCTTGCCATACCCCACCTTCTCCATCGCTCCTCCCAGGGGCTCATACTAACACCTGCTGTATCAATCAGAACAGTGGCCCAGCGTTATCAGTGAAAGGTCCCCATACATGTTTTCTATACCAGTCCATTTCAGTCAAGATTAGTGAATTTTCCATGTTTTCAAGGCCTGGGACTGGTATTCCCCAGTGGTTTATTTGGAGTAGTATGCGAATCCTAGAGGATGTGTAATCTTATGTTGACCATTGGGCCTCATTTGTGTATTTTATTAGTTAATTTTTAAACACTGACCTAGAGCTCTGGATCCATTTTAAAATAATCCAAATTATAAATAAACAGACTGCCTAGCATGGGCTTGAAACAATAAATCAGGAGAAAAACAATTAAACTCAACAGAAAAAAGTTGGTCTTGAGAGAAAACAGACACTGAAAGAAAGCACACCAACATATATTCTAGAGGGAGAAACAAATAGTACAAGACTGAAAGAAAAAGAAAAGAAACTTCACACTTAAAAAACCTTCACTTTAAAAAAAGATAAAAAAAGGATTGCATTCAGGCAATAAATAACACAGCATTAGCGTGAACATCTCTGTTAGGCTTAATTACAACAGATTCATCTTAATGAAAAATCAATCCTCTAAGCAGCTCTTAATATTGGCCTTCTCTGCTTGTACTTTTAAACTGAGCCTGAGTGTAACAAGAAGAGTTTGTACCCATGTCACATTAAAGATTACAGGCAGCTGAGCTTAACCCTCCATGCTGGGGTGGTGGAGGCAGCCCTATGGTGGGGTTGAAGGTTACACGGGGAGCAAGGGGAGCCATGGAGGGGAGCCGGGGGCCCTGTGTGAGTAGTCCAGGCTGTTTGCTGTAGATAAGGGTGGGAAAAAGCAAAGGTGGTTTTTCACTTGGCCACTGATCTTTGTTACCTCCGAGTTTGGGGACACAGGCAACAGTATCTTGTTCTTGTTTGAGGAAATGCATTGAGCAGTGCAGTGGGCAATAGCCATGTATTGCCACTGTGGCCCATTCACCTATGGACGCAGAATGTTGTACCTACACACACTCTGTTTATTCTGGTATCACTCTCCAGCAGCAGCCAGCATTTCACAAGTTTTCCAGAAGATGCAAGAAATCTTCTGCAGTAATCTGTCCTGGGAAAAACTGCTTCTCTGTTGCCAATAGCAAGAGTTTGATTTATGTTCTTCATATCACAGCTCTTCTTTAATTTAATGTTGAGAGGCAATGTTTTTGCACAGAACCATCTAGCTTCATTTACTCACTCTTAGATGCAGTGATGTGACAATGACTCTCACTGATTAATTACATAGTGCATCTGCAAAATAAAGGCAGTGTTTAGATGGCCCAGCATACCACTGGTCCAGCCGCAGAGCAGGGAAAATGGACTCGCACCACAGCACCGAATGGAGCAAAGTCACTACCATCCCTCCCGAGACACATACCACAGATCTGCAGGCATAATGTCAAACTGTAGGCATTTTCCCAGACCTGTTGGGTCAGAAAGCACAGGGCATCCCTCATTACCCCAGCAGGACTGGCATTTTCAGAGCATAGATCAAGCTACTTGTAAAAGAGCACAGAGGACTCGCTTCTTTTGCTCTTAAGCAAGGCGCGCTTGGTGTACACTGCAGCTGCAGTTAAATCCAGAAGGGGGCCTGGTGGCTATATTGGTCCATAATCCACTAAATTTATTAATCCTGTGATTAAGTGGGCTACAACACTGTATCTTCCTTCCGCTTTCCATTTCTTCCCCTCTCACAGGCAGAAAGGTTGACACTTCCAGCTGTGATAAGCTCCAAGGAGGAGTCTGACTCGTGAGAGGCCCATGGCAGCTCCAGCACACCTTGCCCCAAAGTCCCAGACTTGCATCAGGGAATAGTTTAAATCCTCTGGGTACACACACTGGGTACAGGACACAACATGGAGACTTTCCCCAGGACCCTAAACCAAGTAATCCTTCCTCTTGATAGCGCAATGTGTAGACCTTGGTGAGGGTAGAGAGCCTCACCAGCAGTTTTCCACCTTGGCGCCTCTGCACTGCAGAACAAGCTCTGATTTGGGCTTAGAAAGGAGAGGAGTCCAGACTCCTTTTCCAGCAGTTCATAGCTTGTCCTATGAATCACAGAGCCTTTCTGTACACTGACCCCATGGCTACTCCTGCTCTGAACCATGCTCCTCTCTTCCTGATTCATTCTCCTAATCTTCCTGTGTGGGCTGGTGGGTTTGTCTGGCCCTGGCTCATCTCTGTGCATTACACCAGCAGCACCACTGAGCCTTCCCTCTGCAGACAGGGGGGTTTTCCCAGCTTCCCGAGAGGGAGCAACATGCTTCCCCCATCTCTGTCTAGGCAAACCAACATTGTTTCCTGTCGTAAGCACAGGTCATTTCAGGGGAACACACAGGGTCTAAACTGACAGGTATATGAAACAGTCAAGGCCAGCAAACAGAGGGATTTACTCATATCCCAGGCACACCATGAGGCAACACTTCCCCCCTCACCCACACTGCTGCAAGCAAGGGAATTCCCAGTGGGACAAAGTCAGGCATGTCCTGGTCCCCAGCCTCTTCACGCAGGACAGCAGTGGTGTTTTAAGCTGCGGAAGCAGCACCCAAGTAGTAGGCAAGGAATCATTAGGAGCTAGATGACTTGCTCTGCATGACGGGGACTGAACTGAAGTGCCAAAGCTTTAATTTAAGTATTCCCACTGAACTCCTTAAATTAGATGGGATGACTCGTCACTCGAATACCATTTGGAAAACACTCCTGGATCCCTCCTGCATTTCAGTGATCTGCATGGCATAGCTGGCTTTCCCAAATGTTTAAACAACAGGACTTGGTTGCAAACATCCAAAGATTGGATGCCGTACTTGATTGTTTGGATAGGAGCCAGCAGCCAAAATTTGCTCACCTGATGTCTGCAGTTGTGAGGCTACCAAAGAACTTGGCAGGTTGAAGGGCAAATAAAGGGACAAACTGTGTGCACAGTGCTTTTGTGGTTGCTTCCTTCTGGGAAGCAGTGACCTTGCTGTCCAGCACAGTGCAGCATCCTGGGGCATAATATCCAAAGCATGAATAGGGTTTGCTTCAAGGAATGCTCTCCATCATATCCACAGGGATATTTATATCTGACTAAATATCCCTGAACCCCACCATACACTGCATTTAGCACATTAAATAATTACAAATTGAGGCTTGAAGCAAATGTACTCAGACGCCAGAGGTATGCCTTCACTGCAACCTAAAGGCATGGCCAAAGTCTTTGTAGCTATGCAAGAGCTAGCTTTAATTACCTAGCTCAGGTACTGATAACGTATCACAGATTAGCTGCTCAAATATTTAGTCTTCTGGGGCCAGTTTTCCATCCTAGGCTGAGTCTCACATCACTACATGTAGACTGCAGAGTTCTGGCAGGCCCTGCCTAAACAAGCTATACTCCACCATCTTCCTGAAACAGAAAGGCTGCTCAGCCTTTCACTTCTAGATCAATGATTGAAGCTGGTATACCATGGGAACAAACATAAAGCAATCCAAAAGTCCCACCATAACACCAAGCTCTTCTCATTATCCCTCTTTTTTTTCCCTGAGGATGTTCCGTACAAATCTTGGGTGAAATTTTGTGAAAGGAAACCACAGGCAGGCTACCTTAGTGTTTCATCCTTAGCATTGTGGGTAATTTGATGTCTCTGCCTACGGCATGGTGCATGTGATGCCTTCCATGGGTGCTACATGTATGGCCACCATGTTGCTTGCAGGGGTTGTGGGCCCAGCACCATCTGACTGAAGCAGTTCTTGCTCAAGGACCAGGGTGTTGTGGGTGGCAAAGGCAGAGGGTGGAGCTCTGCAGTGGGACAGTTGGTGAGGAAAGAACTGCTGCTTCAGCACTCACGGAGTAATAAATAACTACTATAAAGGGTTGAACTGGGGACTCCAAGTACGTGAAACATGATAATGTTTGGAAATGAGCAGCCTCTGGAAGCGCTGAGTAAACAGGTCAGAAGGTTCAGTGACTTCACGTATTGGAGAGACAAAAAATTACACATTACAGAATGAGGAGGAGCCAGATGCTGCTCCTTGCTGACGACCAACCAAAGGCCAACATGGCAGCTCAAGGTTCATGCTAGTAGGGGTTCAAGAGCAGGCCTTTCACAGCAGCCTCTGAGCACCTGTTATTGCTTTGTTATCTTCTTAGCAGAAAGGATCAGGGCTTATTTTCCTGCTTTTCCAGATACCTTTGCTGAGGATCTAACTGCTTCAGTTTTCTTGCACAGGCAGTGAGAAGCAGTTATTTGCTGGGTCAGCTTTAGATCCCTGGCTTCTCTGTGAGTCTCTCACTGGGCTACTTTTATTCTCAAAGAGCCTTCTAAATAACATATACAATTTCAAGCCAAAAGGGAATTATGCTGTCCAGGCAGCTGTGGTTTATTTGTGTCAAGGTGGGGGCACTAATGCGTATTTGGCCATTCAGAATCACAATTCTTTCAACATTTTCTAAATCTCAGCTTCATCATTCCTACAGAAACAGTGTCTGGCAACTATTCCAACACCTTAACTATTAAATTGCTGGAATTGGTTTCCTTTTTCCCTGCTTTTGTGCATGCATTTTTTTTTCCCAACAGGTTAAAAGAAAAAAAGCACATACATAATATCCCACCCCATAATCAATGTAACGAAACTTACCACTTCCATGCCTTGAAGAACTTTGATCTTAAAAAGTTGGGAGCAAAATTGTATCTTTGAGAAGTTGATGTTTCTATGCTGCTATCATTTCTCCAACTAATATTTCCTTCTGTTCTCTGAATTTTCTTTCCTTAAAGCTTTCATTTTGTGGCTCTGCCAAGCTGTCTATATTTTCTTATATTCTCATTTCCTCTGGCACACATTTCTTGCTTATAGTTACAGTAACTAAAAAAAAAAGTAAAAAAGATTTTGCACTGAGCCCAATTTCCAGTCTGTAATCTTCTTTTTCTGGTATTGCTTTACCACCTTCTTTATTCTCATGTTTCTGCTGCCTGCAAACTTACCTGTTAGGTTTGGAAACTATTAATTCACTTCGTTTTCAGAGCTGTTCAAAAAGAGCTAAAGCAGCAGCATCCTGATCTGATGCCTTTTATAAATTTCTGTTTGCTGTGCAGAGACTTACTTTGGGCTTTGTTCTTGCTGGTTACTCGCGGTGTCACATCTCTTCCCTCTTATTCCTCACTCAGTTTTTCACAGCACCAGCGTTTCTGTGTAACTGTCTCTTACTCCCTTCTCCCCCTCCCAGTAGAAGTTGGCGTGTAGGTGTGTGTCTCATCAACGCTTAAGGTTAGATAGAAAAGTCTGTTGTGACTCAAGTTTTTTGGGGGGCTACATAAGCACTCTCTGCTCATGCAGGAAGTGGTAGCAAAACAGTATTATGAAAAAAGCAATGAAAGTAACATTCTTTTCTTACGGAGATTTAACACCGTGAATGAGATGAATGACCAAAGGTTTCATTTACAGTACTACTAAGAGCAGCAGTTTCCCTCAAAACACTTTCTGAAGTACTCTGAATCTGCACAATACTATGAAGAAATAAGTATTCTTCAGTCATTATTTACAGAGATAAAGTGAGTCATCAAGATATTATTGCCCAGACTTTCAAAACAGCTAGTTTGTACTTTGTGCATTGAGTTCGCCATGTGCTTACCATAATTGCAGACTTAATGACAGTAAGGAGACACACGCATAGGAGGCATAGTCAGGGACACTCCCATTTCCGTAAAAATGCTGCACCCACACCAGTGGTGGAGCTGGAAAAACCTTGGCATTCAGGTCCCTCGGGCCTCACAGAAGACCTATGTTGCCTTCATTAATATAATCTATAGCAAGGACTTGTAGAAGATGACTTTATTTGTATTGGTCTTTTTCAGTGTGCAGAGAAAAATAGTGGCAATATGATGTTATTTTCCTAGGAAGAGTAAGAGGAGGAACATTACAAAATCAGCTGCACCAAAACAAGATTACCTGTGACAAAGCTGAGAGCAGAGGACGCACTTTGAGGGGAGCAGGAAGACGAGCAATGGGAGGGGAAACAGATCATAATTTCTACACTTCATCTAAAATTGTAACACTCCCCTTTCTTTAAACATTAAAAAAGACTGGCATCCACCACACACTTCCTTCAGACAAGGCAGCTTTCCCTCCATGATGCTGAAAGAGCAAGTGGCAAGAGACTGCAATGAGACGTTGCTGCCCCAAACCAAAGCGTGCAGGGAATATAGCATTGCTCCTGATGTTTTCTGGATGTACAGCACAGCTTATTCTAGCAACTGGAACTTCAGAGCTAGTGGCTTTCAGATGCTGCATTTTCACTCCTGCTGGAAAGAGTGCGGCTCATAAAACCAGCTCTGGGCTTGTTTATTTCTGTCAGAAAGAGCTGCTTCTGTTAGGAAAGTCCCTCGCCACCAGCCATCTCAAGTAAGCATTCCTGATCAAGAAATATTAGGAAATAAGTCCAAAAGCCAGAGAGGTAAGTCAAACTGCTTTACCTAAAAGTAAAGAGCATTCGGTTTTGTCTTCATTTAAATAACTTTTGCTCTGGTGATGAAGGAGCCCATTCTGTTTCCAATTTTATGTGCACTTATCACCTTGCTGACCTGAGCTTTTGCAGAAAGGAGACACTAAGCTCCCAGCCACGAATTACTTAGCAATGGCATCTCCTTTTGGAGACAAAGCAGGAAATCCCCTTAGGGTTGGGTTAGAAAAAGGTGGAGAAGCATGAAGAGAAGGCAAACATACCCAGCAAAGACCCCCCCAGGCGAGTCCTCCTTGACTACAAGCCTACAACACAAAGCTGTGCTCTGATGAAACCTATTACTTGTTAAGCATGGTACCTTTCAATGTTTCTGAGTCAACATTCTTAAGCCATTTTCCTCTAACTTTGTGATTTTTCTCTATATATTCAATGCACTGCAAAAAAAGACCAAACTCACAGCATGACACTTGTGAGGGCACTTGCAAGCAGACGTTGGGAGACATGACTGGGATATGAGGTGCACTCTCCTGAGCAGAAATGCTTTGGTGGCTCTTACAGGAAGAGCTACAGTGACTAGGCACAGCTCTTCCTGAGAAGACCAGGTTTCTGGTATATTCGGAGATCTTGATGGGGAGTGAAAGCTTTTGATAACTCTATAGGAACTTGGCGTCCGTGCGTTTTGCTCTCTCTCTCTGGATAAAGTCTTGGCAGCCGCTCGCAGTCTATTTTAAACAAAGCCAGTGATTTCTGGAGAGATGGAAAACACATGAAGGGCACAATGAAAAACAAGCAGAAAACCTGACTGCAGGACAGGGGGAAACAAGAGTGACAAAGAACACTGCTTCCTTGGCAGGCAGGCAGGCAAAGCCTCCTTCACCGCACACCACTGTGCCAGGGATTCTCACTATGCTGCCATTGCAGGTCCTGCTCAAAACTGAAGAGCGTTTCTCTGCTGAGCTCCACTGCTCTTGCTGGTGACCCATGCTGCACGTCCTGAGCACCCAGATGCTGCTGGCGGCAGGAGGTAGCAGACGTGGAAGAAAAAGGGAGCAGGAGGCACAAACAGCAATGCAAAGCATTACAAAGGCTCTGGAACCCAAAACAAAAACAAGTTATCACCAGAGAATGTAATTATGGGCAAAGCCATACGTCTGAGCTAGAGCCAAGAAAGAGCTGTTTATAACTGTCAGTATGTAGAGAGATGAAGCTGTAATTTATGTATGCTGAAACATTGTAATTTTTGATCCAGAAGCCTCTTTCCTGTTGAAAATCTTGGCCACATAGCTCATGTGGGATGGGATATCCATGCATATCCTTTTACTAAGCTCAGTTTAAACCATTAAGTGGTGTATGTGCAAGCAGTGGGCCACATCTTGGCTCAGGGACCTGTCCTGGGCTGAGTCCCTTCTAACCCTGACATCAAGTGCTTCCCAGGGCAATGTACCTGGGAACTCCAACAGGCTAATAACAAAGACCAGCAACTAACATGGCCTCACATCTGGCTCTAGGTCCTGCCTACACAATCCATATGATCGATCGCCTCCACTGCTTCCCGTACACACAGAAGATTGCTGTTAGATGCTGGGTAGCCTCTGTTTGCACTGTAACCTCTCTGGGACAGGGAGGCTATCATTGCTTTGCTTTGGAAGGCACCCAGCTTGCTCTCAAGCATTCAACAAGCAGTCAAGAAATGATTCAGATGGAGAAGCAGAAACATGACTTGCCTGGGCTTGACAGCATTTCTTTATCAGTTCCCTGTTCAAATCAAATTAGGCTGGCAATAGCCGAAAGTAGCAACTCCGGAGAGTTTGTGGTAGCCCCCAAAAGCTGTTGCTCTTCTGTTATTTTGGTGCAAGTCTTTCAGGAGATGTCCACAATTTTAAATAAATAAATAAATAAATCCTATCGCATCTGCTACTGGTTGGTATCCTTAGAAGCCATCCCAAAAGACAGATCAAGGACTGAATAAGCAGGAAAACTTTAGAGACAGGATTAGATGAAGGATAAGATATATTAGGTTTGGCAACACTATAACCTACCACAAATTTAAAAATTGTGAGTCACTCAGAAAAACCCCAAACAAAACCTACCCTAAAAAACAAGACTAGAAAATGCTTTTAAAAGTCCTTTTTCTTTTTTGTCCTGCCTTTTCAATTCCAGTTCTCCTGCCCACTCCCAGGGTCCCTGTCAGTTTGCTAATGTTGCCGACACTCTAAAATGTCTCACAAGTGAGAGAGCTTTGTTGAAAATCAAACATCAGAAATCTTCCTGCTATTCTTGGCTCCGGGAGCAGATTGTGGTCTAGTGGTTACAAGCATCATGGCCAGCTGAAACACACCCATGTTTGGGTCATCTGCAAGAGATGAACCATGGATGTCTGGTTGCAAGAGCACGAATTTCCAACCTTAGGGCTAACAAATCAGATGCTAACACAGAAGTAGGAACAAGGTCAAATTGCTTCATGAAGTTCTCTTGCAAGGGTGACAACATGGATTGTAGAAGGTCCTAATTTGGGATTTTCTTTTAAAAGACTATGTAGCAAGCAGCTGAGACTTAGTTCTGTGAATTAAAGAGCTGGGTTCCCTTCCAAGCTTTGCTCAAAGTGTTCTTGAGTCTCCTAGCTTTGAAGTGGATCATTTACCCTCCAAAACCCTAACAGAGGGCTCTGCAGGCTGAAAGACATCTCGGTCTGCCTAGGTCCTGTAACTGAAACTATGGCTGACAAGACTCTGCCTAAGCCTATGTCTTTTAATAATTTTTTCCCCTTGAACTGTCAGGAGGTAAAAATTGTATCACAGAAATTCCTACGGCAAGGGACAAAACCACATTCTTTATGATAGCTGACAACACTGGGGTAGCCCAAGGAGGTTTGTGCTTGAGCTGTCTGTACTGTGTTTACCTGAAGATAAACAGAAGGCTCTGAACTTCCATTGAGATTCCCACTCATCATTAAGTTAAAAAAAAAATGGTATCAAAAAGGTAGGGCACCTTGCCTTATGTGTTTTAAGGGCACAGATTCTAAAATGTGCAAGTGATGACCCATTTTTAAACCCACTTGGGGCATGCTTTCACTCTGTGTGAGAGCACGCATTCCTACACCTCCTCTGGTAAACGCACAGAAGTGTTGAACCTTTCAGTACAGCCAATTAATCACTAGTTGGCAGGATGAAGAAGTGCTTTGGACAAGTACCAACTCAAAAAAAAAAAGAAAAAAAAGAGACATTAGAAACCGTATCTCATCACAGATAAAGAAGTGCAATGCACAGAAGTAATGTCCCATTATAGAACTGGGTCTATTCTGAGACTAACAAAATGCAGTACCCTATTTTGCATGGTAATGACCAAGTAGAAGCACAAAGACAAAGGAAAGTTAACATCCTGACTTTGAACTCGGCAACACGCAGTTTCAGGTGCCTGGCTGCTCCATTGGCTTCACCACCCCACACCAGGCACCTGAGCTGCCCCTCAGGCAATGTAAGAAGCAGCACTCAGGCTTGGTGTCCTCAGCGGGGAGCCAGCTGGGAGGGCCACTGAGGAACGAAGGAAAGGAGAAGACTGTCCAATTAAACCCTCCTCTCCAGACTTTGAATTCCTCAAAAGTAAGCCTCAATCTGCTTCAAAGACTGAACCCTCGCATTCAACTGATTGTAAATAGGAACAGGAACACAGATTTTACATTCATGCCATGCTTTTGCTAGCTGTAGTATGGTTGTATTCACCCTCTATCCCTGAGGTTTTGCCCTGAAAATATCTAAATGTTGTAGCTTCAACAGGAGGAGGTCAGAGCAACCCATCCTGACCAGTCGAGTGTAGGGAGCATCAGGCTCAGATCCCATTTGGCAGCACACGATAATTGGGTGAGTGCTCAAATGTGAGTTACTGGCTGACAACAGAGAAAGAATAACCTTCCCTTGCATCTTTTGTGATCCTTGCTTTGGTGGCATGCTCTAAGACACGCTGTCCCAACAGATGCTTCAAATGTGAGCGGCAGAAAAGCACCAGCTTAGTAGATCACACAGGACTTCGGCATGAGATTGGTCCCGAGACTTTCTGCACCTCCAGGAGAATTTAGGCATCTGGTGAACTTGATTATGAAAAGCCCTTCCAGGGTTAAGCAGCAGCTGAATGGACTTCAATACCAAAAGGGACATGTAAGCACCTACGCCCTTCGCTGGATCTAATTTTGCATCTTATGTTACAAGAGAGTTTAACAACTGCCCGTCTTCCTCCTTTTTCTGTCATATTCAGTCTGATAAAGTGCCAAATTGGTCAGCTGACTCCAAGTACCTTTAACTGAAGTTCACAACACAGTGGGATATTGGCAATTGCAAGCCACATCTACCATGTCAAGGGGAGCTCTGTTGTAGATGAGGGCTGTAGTAACCCTGTGTCCAGAAAGGGAAACTCACCCGGGACAACTTGATGGGTGGTTGGTGCAAAGCCATGTGCTCTGCTGTGGTTCTTTTCCAAAGGGCAAGTGAACTACTGGCGTGGGAGCGAGGAGAGGATGGCGTCGCTTCTGTGGGTGAGGCTACCTGAGGGAAAAACGCCTAGTTCAGCTGGAGGCATAAGGACGCATGTCAGCTCCAAGTAACAGCTTACATCATTAACCATTTATTTTTCTGATAAATCCATGATTGATGAAATATTTGTTCATGTTTGGGCACTACTCGAAGCACTGTTTGGTTTCTCCTGTTTTCTGCTCCCAAGAACCATGACTCATGATCATACAGGGAGGGAAATGAAGGGAAATGCTTTACTACATCCGGCTTTGCAGCAACAAATGTCATGTTGTTATTACTAGTGTAACCCAAGGCAGGAATATTGGTGTGCAGGGACACAGCTGTGGCTGCCAGACTGGTGATGCTTGGGTGGTGGAGCCAGGTTGCTGCTCCCAGCACATACATACCAACTCATCCTGCTGGGGCCTTGGTTCTGAATCCCACAGGCTGCTGGCCCCACTGAGGGAGCCAGTGCCAGCAGGCAGGGGTGGTGGGCACCTCTGAAAGCCTGAAGAATATACATCTTGATTTCCATTTTTGACCCTCACTGAAGTCTTTGGTGGTCCCAGGCAGAACAGGGATAAGGACAGCAGTGAAAGGGCTGAGTGGCAACACTACCAAGCCTTGCTGTGCCGCACCATGCCAGCCCCAGGGATACAGGATTGCACTGACAAGGAAGGCAGAACTTTCCCTGAAAGCTGACTGAAAGTACATTGAAGTCAGCAGGAGCTTTTGCCGAGGAGTTCAGTGAGCTCTGGGATACATTAGTTCTAGAAATGACTTTGGTGAGGTTTCCTTGTAAAGTGACACAAGGACATACAAGTACAGTATTGGAATATAATTAAGAGAGAAAGAAGTTGGGATGGATATTGGGGAAAGCCTTTTGTCAGTGAGATTTATTAGTAGGTACAGCAGTCTCCTGAGGGAAATAGTAGAAAGGCATTCACTTGGGATATTTAAAATTAGACTAATGAAAGTGCCAGCAAATATTCTCTGGGGAGCATGCTCACACTGACAGGCAAAATGAGCTCCGTGACCCTGTCCGTCATCAGAGGGCTGTGTGTGATCACCAAGGCGACCTTGGTGAGGAGGTAAACTGGCTGCCAACTGCAGAGCCCCGGGCTTCACTGCAGGTAGGGGAGCAGTGCAGGGAGCACTGCCAGCGATGGAAATGATGGGCAGGGTCACACGGAGGACACTCAAATCTGTTTTATAAGAACAGCATCTCAGCACCTTCTTGCCAAACGATGGCAGGGAAGGGGGAGCACAGCTGGTGAGCAGGGCTAGGGCCGGGGTGAGAGGAGCCACCTGCCCCCAGGACTGCACCTTGCTCCCAGCATGCTCTTCAGCTGGCTGTGCTTGCGGAGAAGTGAACCTGGCTCCAGCTTCACAGCCTGTTCAGCCACCTGCAAGAAGAGTTGTTCCACACTGTGAATTAACAGTATCCTGCCTTTCCTTCATGTTCTCAAACCTGCCACTGCTCACCCTGTTTCCTATGGGCTGGTGGTCTCCTTAGGAAGAGCCATCCTGTCATCCATCCCTCCACTTAGCAGCCATGGCAGCAAGACTGGTAGCAAAGGCCTCCAATCCCAGGAATTTCTCAGCCGCATGGGTGATCCCACTGTTGTGCATTCAGTGCTGGCACAAAGGAGAGTTGTGGTCCAGGCTGATCACTGCAATTGGGCCCGAAATGTTAACGTAAACCTCACTTACTGTCTCAGATTGAGTTGGCATGTCCCACCCAACACCACAGTGGACTGCTACTACAAATCATCTACAGTAATTTAACAAGGTAGTGAAGTAAAATGATTTAAACAAGCCATTTCTTTACAGATTCCATTAACTTTTCCCAGCTATTTATTTCTGTTGAAACTTTTTGCAAAAAAAAGTGGTAGTGTTATAAGCAGTCAAGCCTCATTGTCCTCTTATTAAGAGCTGACTGTCTCCATGAAAACATAGTTTCATGACTGTTGCTGTCGTGATTTGAGCAGCAGACGTAAACAGGGTCATCTCCAGCCATAGTGGGTGGATGTTTAGGTTATAGCGATGAGGTTAAGAGTGAAAGCGTGTGACTAAGAGCAGAAAACAGAGGAGCCTTTGTATACATCAAGAGCCCTGAGGCAAAACACAGAGAAGGAGAATGCTGACACAGACTTTAATGGAGAAAGAAAAGAGTCCATTATGAACGTTACAGAGAACATAATTCATTTAAGAGAAATCAAGATTTAAAGACTTATAGAGGGGGATGTGAATACTGACATCAGCACATCACGCCTGGTGGTTTGTTGTGGGACTCTGTACGTGCAGTAGGGTACCACGCATCATGTCAGGTGGAAGGCAACTCACTGCCAGAAATTATTGCCTGCTATCGTGGTTTAAGCCCAGCCGGTAACTCAGAACCCACTTGGAAACGGGTTTCTTTCTATACAAGCCTTTCAACAGGAACCAGTGATGTGCACGACAAAGCAACTGCAGGTCTCACATTTTAACACCAATCTCCCAGAACTGAGAAAAATTGCTTCTGGGACATTTTTTCCTTCCCAAACCCCATCTCTACACATATAGGAGGGGGAAAGGAGGAAATGGGGCTGGATTATTTCTGAATTACTCAGTTATGAGAGTAAGGAGAAAGCTGGTTGGTAGAGCTGCTTCAAGCTTCCATAAACATTGCAGAGACTAAGGACTGGCACATTTACTGCACCGTAAAATAATGTTATGAGTGCTTGAAAAATATTCCCCAATCCATATACTACAGTGGCTTCTAAACTTCAGCAGCCAGGGCCGTGAAAGCAGAGTGCTTTGTGTAGTAGTTTGCGCAACCAAAGAACTCTCTCGTCCTCGGAGTGCTTTATTATTTTTAACGAGACAGGCTGAACACTTCTTGATAAACATTTTTTCCTTGAAGCAGTAATCCTACTTAAACTTTTTACCTTGTCCCTACAGCATACAGCTAGGAAGTTAATAACAAAACTCATTTTCCCTTAAAGTGCTAGCAACGTTAGTACAGAAAGTGAGGGACAAGTTGTGATTGCCATGAAAGGGACCATGGCTGGAAATAAATTGAAAGTGCCCTGTTAGCATGTAGGCTTAGTACTTGAAGAAGAAAGCTTTTCCGAAGTACATTTTTTAGGATATCCAGTTTCTGTCAAAGTACAAAAAAAAAAAAAAAGAAGGTATTAATATCTGTTGTAACAGGAATGTTCCAACTTGTAGTGTTTGGTACAGTCTACTTTGCCATGGCCAGGTGACAAGACAGCAGGTCATGACAGATAAATCCAGGAGATGTCTCAGAGGAAGGGAGGCCGTCCATACATCTGTGCACTTGCCTTTGCTTTGAGTAAGGTGCAATGCATCCTGCTGCTTTGGCAAATGGTTCTGGGGTAGCATTACAAACCGCTCACTTTTAAAAGCCTTCTTCTCTTTGATACAGGAATTATTAAAGCTTATAAGAGTGAGAGTTTAATTAATGGTGAGAATTCAACCACACAAGAATGAGGAAATTCAGAGCCAACTCTTCCATCTAGGTCAATCTCACTGTTGTGCCCTGGTATCAGTGTGTCACAACAGGCTCTTTCACGGTCACATGAGGCTGGCCAGGGGACACACTTCTCACTAGACCTAATACAATGAAAAGAAAAACTGTCTTTTTCCCCCTGTGATCTTAGATGCACATGTGGCTTTTCATACCACACACATCATGTGTCCTTGGAATGAAAGGCCCTTTTGTAACATGCACACACCAGCCAAGGCAACTTAACATCAGGCAGGATTGTTAACTGGGTTCCTTAAAGCCTGCCATGAACACTGCACCGGCAGCTTCACACTGGAGGAGGGATGTGATTGAACAAATTGTCCAGCTATATCAAAATAATTCAGGATACACACATCACCATTCCTGCTCCACCCGGGTTCACTACTGTTACTTAATGGAGGTAGTTTTTCACAGTAAAACTTAGGGAGAGGCCTGATGATTACCAAAACACTGTCACTTGGGATGGCTGAGACATTCTCATATCTTGTGTTTGAGGGAGTCATTACCGCTTTACAAGCCCTCTCAAAGCCACAGCCACCTTCCTCCCCTGCTTTTACGTCAGAAGACCAGTGAGAATCATATTTCCCTCATAGGATTTCCGAGCAATGAGTCTTTATTCTCAAGGCCTGAGTGCCTTTGATGCACTTGCATAGACAGCAGGTAAGCAGCCATCAATCAAAGGTTACACTTGGCAAATTCGGAGGATGCAGCCCACGTGTGTCTTAAGAGATCTTCCTGATTTGAAGCAGAAAAGTTAACCGTGCAGCTCCAAGTAGCAGCAGTTCTCTCTCCAAGCATGGGAATATACCTCCTTGAAAGAGTACTTTACAAATTAAATTATTCCCAAGGAGAGCAGTCCAATCTGGAAAGAAAATCTTGTCTTTGTTGCAGGGCCTGGTGTTAAGGTGCACATGAAAGGATCTACCAGGTATTTTCAAAGCTGAACAGCCCAAATTTTATCACCAATTTGGGTAACTCCAGAACAGGCCAGTTGTGTAAATCCCTTAAAAAATAAAGCTAAGAACACAGACAAAGAATTTAACAATTTTATTAAAAATTGTACCAGTTATTAGAAAAAAATTAGTATTACAGTATTAAAAAGCACCAAAGAAAGAAAGCACAAAGCAAATATACTGCACAGATACAAAACCAAAAGGAGCTCTGCCCAGTCACCATTGGTACAGGCAGGAGTCCTGGAGGCACACAGCCAGGATAAACAAAATGCTACATTCTCACTGGGTCTCAGTCCATGGCAAAGAAGGCGTGTGCACTTCAGGACTAATCCAGACAGAAACCTCACAGGAGAGCATCGGGTTTACTTCTGCAGCAGGACAGTATCACATTCTGGTGAATATCAGAATTCATGGGGAAACCCTTCACTGAGGGAACGTTTATTGAGTACATTGCAAATTCTTGCTCACCCTTTTTGAATTCCAGATGAAGGACTCTGAAGTTTAATGAAAGAAAAAAAAAAAAAAGGATCCCACCAAAGCAGAAAAGTTACACAGGAAGGGGAGGGAGAAAATGTGAATGCAATTTCACAGTACTCTCAGCAGTGAATTTTACCTAGAAACATGGCAGACTGTACTACATGCCATTGAAGAGAACAGAATAGATACATGATTAGTTTTACCAAAAACCCCCAGCAGTCTAGATACCCAAGACCAAATTTAGTGGCAGGATTTTCAAATGTACCCATTGGAAACAGACATACAAATCCCTTGGGCTGTTTTGAAATTTCCCTTTTACAAGCCTAACTTCTGACATTTATTTAAGGAGATACTGACAGTGTTGTCTTTCCATCACACCAGTCTCTCCCCCTTTTGTCATCCATTTTTTTGTTTTTAATATAGTCTGATCAAAGCCAGAGCTGAGGAATCTGTGACGATGCTCTCCTGGAGCTGTGTCCACAAACTGGGGAGACTCCTTTAGATTAAAGAAAAACTTTATACATGCAAAATTTCCATAATAGATTTTAAAAACAGTTTAAGAATCTACCCTTCCCACCCCTCCATTCCCCAAAGGCAGCAAAGAGTCTGAAGACAGAACTGAAACATGGCTTTAAAAAACAGCCCACAGACATTAGGTTTTGCTTCCCAGAAACCAACTTCCAGCATGGGATTCACAGGAAGAGACCCTCCTTTCTGTGGCTAAGGGAGAAGATGAGGCACGTGGAAGAAAGAAGGGGTAGGGGATGTCAGACTGCATTCAGTTTAAGAATACACATGCACACATGCGCGCGCACACACACACACACACAATTACATTCCAGTGCATTTGATGTGTTTGGTCTTTTCTGCTTTTCCTGGTGGAGAAGAGCTGAGCTGTGTAACACTTGTGTGAACACATGCAAACCAAAGAAACAAGAGACCACTGAAGTCTTTAGGAACTGTAAAAGATTGGCCTCAGACCTTTTACCAGTTCCTTGAGGTATTTCTTCATGCTAAAACAATCAAAGGCAACAGGTAGGCATTTTTGCACATGATCACAAATGCCAGTTTGAAAGACAGACTCTTTTGCAGGACATTATTAAAAACCTTTGTTGTCAAATTATGCTAATACTCAATAGTGCTTGGTCCATGTGCAGAGCTCCCATAAGTATGAACAGGCATTCCATGGTCCTTTTATTCCTTATAATCCCACAGTAAATACCACTGGTAAAACCTCCACGTATCTGCATTCTCATTTGCTCCTAGCACATATGCTGAGTGTTCTCCCTATTTTTCCCTTTTAAAATATCATCAATAGCTCACCATTCAGCATGTCACACTCTTACCATTCCCTCCGCTTCAGCAGAGATATGGGTCAGGACCAGCAGCAGAAGGGTGGAATCCATTGTACAGTTGATAGGGTCACATTGCAATAACTGCCCCAAAGTAATCCTGTTTTTCTTTAAAAAGCCCCAACCCTTCTCCCTTCTCTACTAATGGGCAGAATCTGCAGTTTCCCAGAAGAGCCAAGCCCCAAACTAAATGAAGTTCAACCTTGGGTACAGCTCCAGTGACTGCTATGGAGCAGCTCCAGGACGATAGCAACCTCACATGCACACATTGCCTATACGTTTACCCAGGTTTGAGCGGACAAAGTAAATGGCCAGTAGAAAGAAAGATGATTTGCAATCACCCTTTCCACATCAAGAAGGACTGTGTTTCTAGCCTCTATTCTCTTGTTGATGCACAGCTCCAAAGCAAAGGCTGCTAAGTTTCTTCCAGGACTTCTCTAACAGGAGTTGCCAACAAACATTTAAAAACAACCAGCTATTTAAACTGAGATATGTGATCAGTTATGCAGGAATTCAGTGCTACCAGGGATTATCAGCACCTTGGGAGTAGGATGCAGTCCCACACACAGATCCAAAGGCAACCCTTTCCATCTGAATTCATCTTCTCCCCTGCCTTTGTTGTATCTTACTTAAGGCAGTTTGCAGCTATTCCTGGGCAGTCACTTTGTGATTACTGGCTCAGCTTTCAAGAATTGCAGGAAACAAAAATAAAACTAACTATTCCCTACTAGCACCAGGCTTGCTGGATCCAGGGATAGGCAGGTTACAAGATATTCAAAGGGGTGGAAAGTTAGGATGAGATAGGAAGAACTCCGTCCCCTAGGGAAAGAGAGCTGAGGTCTGAAGCTGTTTTGGAGATCTGGGGACAGCAAGCAAGATACTTCAAGGCTGCTGGTACCATCAGCAGCAGCTCAAGCTCTTCTTAAGAATTGCTCCTTAAAAATAAGAATTTATTTTAGGAGAAAGATTGGACTGGGTTTTTTTTCAAATTGTTAAACTGCAGTTTTACAACACAGAGAGAAACAGTATCCCCTTCCCTTCATCAAGACGAACTCATGTAAAAACCCCAGCATACCCCCCCTTCGCTAACACGACTTAAAGCATGTTCCTTGGAACTGGTTCCCCAAAGAATTGATGCATGTCTGCGGCCACACTGCAACAGCTGCTCTGCAGTAAAGACCTCCCGAGTGCATGCTCAAGGGGCCTTACTAACATGGAATGGGTGACAAATACATGGGTGCTGTGCATGTGTGTATTCGCTGATATACGTGAAATCTTCCCCTATTTCCTCAAGTAGGTAAGTATGAAATAGCTGCTTGTCCCTAAGTGAATAACCACCCTGCCCCTCCAAATCTACATGAAGCAAAATAAGACTTTTTGGTTGACAGAGCATATTTCCTTTCTCCAAGATATGCAGATATTGAATATAATTAAAACATATTATCAGTGGTTGTAAATCTCTGGCACCAGTAACCAACACACATATTGCAGGAAGTCAGCCTTTGTCTAGCATTAGCTCTATGTCTCCAATGAAGTACTGTTGTTCAAGAAGATTTTAACTTGACACCCTGGCATGACCAATTTTGATAAGTCTGTTGTTACAGTGGGAAATACAGGCTGGCAAAGATGTGTCTTTCCCCAAGCCCAGTGACTCTACTGAGACAGGCAGCTTGAGTGAGGAATGGTCTCAGATACTTGTTTCTCCACGATAAAAAGAGTCTTATCCTAGATAAACTGGTTGGGTCGCAACACCAGAAAGTGCCAGTACCAGATCTATCTTTAGAGCTTACACATCCAGAGAACAGGCCTCACTGGCCTGTTTTGCAGTCACGCCAAGGGAGAGGGAAAAGGGAAAACTCACTATGTTTTTTAAGTGTCAGATGCACTTACTGAACTTTTTGTAGTTTGCAGGGCTATTACCACAGAATCATAGATTCATACAATGGTTTGGGATGGAAAGGACATTAAAGATCATCTGTTTTCAATCCCCTGCCATGGGCAGGGGCATCTTCCACTAGACCAGGCTGCCCAAAGCCCCATCCAACCTGGCCTTGAACACTGCCAGGGATGGGGCATCCACAACTTACCTGGGCAACCTGTTCCAGTGCCTCACCATCCTCATACTGAAGAAGTGTTTCCTAATGTCCAGTAGAAATCTCCCCTCTGCCTGCTTAAAGCTGTTCCCCCCTAGCTTGTCACTACATGCTCCTGTATAAAGTCCCTCTCCAGCTTTCTTGAAAGTACCCTTTAGGTATTGGAGACTGGTATAGGGTTTAGCTTTGGTCCTGATAAAGGGCTTCTGGCAACCAGTGGAAAAACACAAGCATCACATCCTAGGGCATGCCCTGTGGGCAGGCAGCACTACTGCATTGCTTCCTGAGCCTTACCACTTCCAATCTTGCCTCTTTAAGAGCTTTTGATTTAAGAGTCTTCTTAACATCCAGCTTCCCAGAGATCACCAATTCAGTCTCTGCTTGCACTACCACTCAGCCTTTCCCCCGCATTTAAGTCCGTGTTCTCCAATGACCAGCAGTTACTCCAAGCAGACTGTGCAAAGCAAGATATTGAAAGCCTCATCTCTGCCACCATGGATAGAGATTGGCTTTCCATACTCCTGCAGCACAGTCAGCAACAGCTATCACTTGTATCCCTCTGTGTAACTCTGTAGTGCACATGCTTAAACAACACAAACCCGAAACGAAACCCCCCTCCTAAATAAACCTCCCACCCTCCCTCTTCATAAAACCCACCCCCAAAATATTACTTGAGATTCACTTATATGAATTATTAACCATCATGGACAAACATATTGCTCTAGCTCTAGCTAGAAAAATAACATAAGAGGAGGAAAAAAAAAGCTTTGCTCACATAAACTCTCCTTATGCTGAAAGAGAGTGTGAATACATGCAAGTGAAAAAAGAGTGGGGACCTCTTTCAGGGAGCTAAAGCACATTTTGCCACAGTAGAGCAGGATACAAGCAAAGAGAATGGGGCTGGGAGAGAGGGAGAAAGCCCAAATTTAACTGTGTTCAGCAAACTGTTACCAGACACTACAGTGCAATGATGAGATTATACAAATACCAGAGAAAGCATGAATTAGAGAAGGATAAGCAGAGAAGGGTGGAAGAGAAAGCGTATGTGCAAGTAGACTACTCTTCCCGTACAGTCATGCTTAATTTTCAGAGTGGACCAAGAGCTGAATTCCTCAACACCTGAAGTCAACATCTGTAACAAGACTGAAGAGCAATTCTTTGGACAGCTCTTCCTCATACTGGTATCATTTGAGGCCTACAACAAGGTGAAGCGGCAATACGGAAACGGTCTGAAGAACATACAGTCTGTATTGCCTTTCTGTTTGTGTTTTACCCTAGTTGTCACTGGGTTTATGAACTAATGATAGTTAAGGCTACAGAGAGTAGCCATTGATATTTAAGGCTACTTTCTTTTGGTAGGGTAATTTCCCTGTGCTGATCCAATAGTATCAGTCATGTGGACAAACTTCTGAGTGGTACAAACTGGGAACTGTTGGAAGATTTCCCTTGAAGTCATACTACTGCTGCTAGTCAAATATGCTTACAGTAGCCTCCAAACATTACACACTAGAGTAATGGACAGACTGCTTATACAGTGTACATGTCAGACTAGTTGCTAATTAATTTCCCTGTCAAATCCTGAAGCAAAACTATTGGATGCCTGGGACCTAAGCCTTCCTGACCAACCATATTATAGTACAAGAGAAGAAAACCAAAACAAAATAAACACCCATCATAAAACTAATAAAAACATATACATTAGCATTGTAGAAGAATGATGCTTGTGCCATATTCCATGTTTTTTGGCTTTATGCTGGCTCATGGGCACTGTGAACACTGAACTGGAAACAGTGGCAGAAACTAATAGCCACCAGCAGCCCCTGCAAGGTTTAATTTTAAGACTGTTCTCCTGAAACGATTTTGTCTATTGATGGTAATGACAAAGAACAACTTCATGTGAGAGAACTGCAACTGGTGCCCAGTGAAAAGACTGAAGAGATCAGACTTCTTTGCGATGTTCTCTCACACAGCATGAAAAATAAACAGTAACCCATGTAGAAAACAAGTAACCTGATGAGTATATAAGCTACTTGAATGTTTTCATTGCTAAAAAAAAATTTCTCTGTGAAGGAATCGAGCATCTCTGCTCTGGAAGATACCCAAAGCATGCTTAGAGTCATCAATCCCAGACATCATTTTTAACTAGCAGCCAAAATGACACTCCTGCACTCTACCAGTAACACACAGGGCAGAGGAAGCTCTTAGTCTAATACCTGCCTCCCTTGTGCAGAGGTCACCGGCGCAGGGAACCAGCAGCAAGCTTTACCAAACACACCCACATTCTGGCTTTCCTTCGACAGTGTTGGACAAGAGCTCCCTGCCTCATGAGGCAGGAAGCTTCAAAGAAGAGTCCGTAAAAACCCTCAAACTTGAAGACAAGTGTCAGAAATTCAGAGTCCTCACATCCGGCCGGCGGTGTGCAATGTCTCGCCCCCGAACCAGTGTTTGTTCAGTGCTCCCTGCAGACTGGATGCGGCCTGAAACAGGCAGGCGAAGCTCACCTCTGCCCAGTGTGGTTCCTGTTCACCTCCGCGTTTAACGCCAAGTTGTGTAGGAAGAGAAAAAGCTGCCACCACACTTGATTTCTGTTCTGCTGATGCTGTAGAGGAGAACAGTTGGAGCAAGGTTATTTATATTTCTAAAATTGCAACATACCACTTCTCTTTTCCAATAACAACTCAGTTACACTTTTCAAGAGCAGACACTTTAATCCCATCAGCATAACAAGGGGGTGCAGCAAGGCATGAGGGGGGAGAGGGAAATGATAAGTTCTCCAGAAATAATTGTAGCTCTAACATTACAAAAAGAAAAGAGCAGACCCTTTATGCATTGTGCACAAGAGGATTAAACTTTTTTCTGTGCTTGTAGGATTTTGCAGAGTTTAGCCAAGTGCTGTTTTTAATCAGATTGGCTTCTGAGCCTTTCAAAAGCCCCAGCTGCATGAACAAACAATCTTTTTTTTTAAAAAAAAAAGAAGAAAAAAAAGCCCCCCTTCACCCCAAAAGTAAAAAAAAGAAGAAGAAAAAAATATAACTGGTGATCCATCTGTAAGTGATTTGACACCGTGAAGGTCAAAGGGTTAATCTTCAATTTAAACCACACTGCTGAGACAGCAAAACTCTGATTTCATCTAGTACAAGAAAACACATTCGTGCACACACACACTCCCCCACCCTCCCCCCACCACATTTTCCTTCCCAGCATCTCCAAGATAATACTGCCCTTTTTATAGCCACTTTTGACAGTAAGCCATAAATAATCAGCCTTGGAGCCCTTTCCTACTGACTGGAGCCAATTAAACCTTGAGCAAGAACATACTTGAAAACACACAAAAAACCAAAACCAAGAGGTTATTTCAGGTCCCATTGTCAAGGAAGAAACATGGGAGTTGAGTTTCAGGGGGACACCAGACTCTAAAACGGAGCTCTGGGGCAGGGACACTGTTCCTTCTTTTGTTATATGTAATCACCCCTGCAAAAGTGGCTCCGATTATACCCCCACCTTCCTGCAGTTTAATGGTATCTCATAAAACAGGTGGGTTTCTCTTTACATTGCCCAGCCCGGGATACTATTTCATCTCAATAACCAACCCTCTATTAGAAGTCAGTCTTTGTTTTCCCATCCAGAATTCCATATTTGCTAAGCAGGACTGATCATTTCTGGAAAACAAAACAAACCAGACCCAATCTACCCCCTCCCCCCTGCCCCAATCCCCAGCAGATGAGGAAACAGAAGACTGGCTTCCAACAACTTTGCCTCAGTACACAGGAGTTCATAAAAGAGCACTGAAGCACACTATATGAACAAGATGTTTCAACTCAGATTAGCCCAACAGGGCAGAACAACCCGGTTGCAAGGCATTCTTTATATAGTCACAAATAAGAGGGAGTTGCACCCAGAGTTGGTGTATTGGAGATGTGTCAATAGACAGCTCTTCAAAGCCCTTCCAGATAGTCATGAAATTCTGTTTGTATTTCAGCCCCAGTAGATCTGCGCCAGTTGAACCACAAGCACACACAAAACAGGCATTAGCAAATGTGTATTCATCTTGCACCTTAGCAGTGCATCATTCTTCTTACCCTCAAGACTTAACATTTGTCTCCTGAATTTAGAAGAGTTCACACAGATACCATTACACATTTCAACATCATTATGCTTGGAGCATAACCCACAGACAGCAACTCTAAGAGCCTGGTATCATTTATTTTCAAGTAACCAGCCCTGGGTTCAGCCCATTGTGACTGTCTAGGCAGACATTGCTAGGTTTACAGGTGAAAACAAGCTTTTATAAACTATCCCTTAGGGCTGGGTTACAAAAACCTATTTTGATCTCAAAAGGCAAGATGCTTTTTGTTTTGTTACTCGCCTCTCAGTTTGACCAGGCTTGTCTTTCCTCATCAAACTCCAAAGATCCTTCCTATCCTTCTCCATAGAGCCACATTCCCAAATCTGCTTGAATGTGCATGTGGGACCACAATGTCATGATGACATCTAGATACCAAGTTTTTATCAAGCTATTACAGATTAAGTGGACTGTTCTGTTTAACTCTGTGCTAAACACAGATTTCTGGCTAGCATTCAATGAAGTGGCATGTGAGCACAATGCCGCCTTCTGAAGGAACTATGATAGAAGAGCATGGAGAAACATACCATAGATGCTCTGAAGACAATCTGCTTTGGCAGATTATTTTATTCTACTGGCAGCCAAGAGGGTAAAGTGTCTTATAGGGACTTAGTATGGGAAATGACTATGCCACACTGTCAGGACAAACACATGTAAGACTCCCTGTATTAATATCCCGCTTCATGTAGGATGCAGCTTTGTGCTTCTCACACACCATAACAGGTTTCTAAATATTCTGTCTCCTCCTTAAGCTTTACATGTCACCTCACAAGAGAAGGATTACTTGTTCTTTGCAGTGATAGGTAAAGGAGGCCACATTCAGTGAAAACCAGTAGAAGGACTGAGCTCATCCTCCTCCCTTTATTTTTCTTTGAAGGAGGGGGCCTTTTTCAGGAAGGTACTAGGTTTTGGTTTTATTTCATAACTAAGAGTTTCGGAGCCCTATTTCAGGAAGAGTTACAGACTGCAAGAGAACCAGTGGGAAGTGGTAGCACAAATCCTGAGAAAAATTCCTTTTTTTTTTTTCCTTTTTACTTTATGTTCTATTGTGTTTGTTTCACTGCCTCTTGAAGCCATTTTTTTTGGTACAGCATTTTTGTCCTTCTCCAGTTAAAAATGTTTCCCATTACTTGCCTAAGACACTAGAGGTGATTTCCATGCAAGAGCAGAAGAGGAATTATTTTACCCTTGTTTCCTGCTGCTTACAAGAAGTGTAAGATCTCAAATCCCTTTATGAAGGACGCTGACACCATTAATTTTGTGAAAAAATAGAGCACTAGGCTGAGGGCAGCTTTCCAGGTTTTATTCCTAGACCTAGGGTTTGTATTTCCATGGGTCAATACTCAGCCAGCATTTCCTTCCATGGTGGTGTAATCCCACACACTTTCACTGGCTTGTGTACTGAAGCAGCCTGCTCACACTGTCCTCTCCTCACACTAGTACAGAAAAGTGAACTAGAGCAGGACAGTGATCAAGGCCAGAAGTAATCTGATAAAGAAGTTGCCTTTACTATGGATCCTAACCCATCTGATTAATGGCAGCATGTAGTCAAGCTGAAGCTTGTGCCAGCACAACGGAAAAGTTGCAAAGAGGTTGTAAAGAAAGTGGAGTAAGCTGCACCGCTTGTTTCATCAGCAAGGCTAGCAAACAGGGTTTACAGAGTTACGGTTTCACTTCTTGGGCTGATCTGCTTTCCGTGGTACTAATTCAGCATGGGACAAGAGCCACAGAATGGAAATGGCAGATACTCTTTGCAGTAGAGAGGGAGTAAACAATTTATGGAAAAAACTGTCCTAGCCTAAAAATGTCCTTTTCACAAGTTTCAGTAGCTTTTCCCTACACACGCCTCTGCCAAGACCAAAATACTCAAACATTTCAAGACTGAGGGTTTTTTGGTGTGGTATAATTTAGCTGCCAGGAAGGACAGAAAACCCAGGAGAATGGCTCCGTCAATCTGGCGTCTAATTTTTTCAGATGTGATATGTTTCAAGTAAATTCCTGCAGATTTCTAAGACTCATAGCTATTGTAACACAGGTTTATAATTTTCCTATGTTTCACTATGATGATTTGTCCCTCATCAAAGCAATTTAATCCCAAGAGTCACTACTGCACAGAAGTATCAGGGATGAACACTTCACCACCTCTATGCAGTGGCAACACACTGATCGTTTTGACACTTCTTTCCCAGGATGGAAAGAAGCCCCTTTCGCCCTCTGTACTAACTGTAACTAAAGAAGACTAGACTTGCGAGTACAGTAAGTCAACACAAAACTGGAAACACATAAAACCATTTCCTATTGCAGCTGCTGCTTTTTAAAGGGGATATCCTTAAGAGACTGTCTGTCTGAGGCGTTAGCATGAATGCTTCAGTGAGTCACAAGGAAAGGCCATTTTACAGGAAAAGTGTCCTCTCCAGCAACAGTACATTAGTGAAGCCTATTCCGTGAACTGTGCTGAACCAAAAGCCAGAATACTGGTAAACAAACACGAAAAGCAAAGACTTTTACTGGAAGCAAATGAAAGAGGTACATGATTGACCCAGCGTTTATTCCCTCCCCATAATTAGCTCCCAATACATGTTTTACATTGTAAGCATACAGACATGTACCAGTCAAATAGCACCCCAGATGTAAAAAGCCTTCTACCAAGCACTTTCATGGAGTGATCAAGGGAAGACCAGGACAGGCAACAGACCTTGAAGAAAATGCTGTTACTCTGACATAGCTCCTTGAATCCTTGAACATAAATGTTTAACAGATGAATAGGATTCACTTTTCAACCTTATACATATGTGCCATTAATATCCCTCATCATGGACAGGACGTATGTGGGTCTGATACATTCCTATCACATATACAGAACAGTGCACCTGTCTACCCTCTTGATCTTATGGGCAACTTCTGACTTTGCTTCATCGCTTCCAGATGGTTAAGGGTCAAATTCTGGTCCCATCTTAACTAGAAGAATTAAAATATGGCCATAAATGGCACTATTAGAGCAAAAGCAGAATAATGGCATATGCGTACACAAAACCATCATTTGTCCTGTAATGACTAATACAAGTATTTGCAATAAGTCGTGGGATTTTATTTATTCACTGAAAACAAAAATACTTGCACACCGGGAGCAGTTGCTGACTCATCCTTGAAGGCTGTTTTGGCTGCCAGGTGGCTGGAGGCATATTGTGCTACCACAAAATATGCTTTAGCTCAGAAAGACTAGAAAGTCACAGTCCTCAAGGCAACAGAGGTTACAGAAGGTGTCCCCGCTGGAGAGAGAAATGCAGGGCAATGGAAGTCAAATACAAATCTTTCCAGCTGTGATTCCTAATGACCAAAGAATAATGCATGTGTAAAAGCAGCAGGGAAAAACAAGGAGATGGTAACAGAGAAAAAACAAAAGAGGAGTTTAGCAGCATGATTCCTTGTGGTGACAGAGACGAGAATGAGGATCTTCCTCAGGGACCTGCATCCTTCTGGCTTGCAAATCCCATGGCTCTCATATGTGGGACTAAATTTATAGTGGAGAGAGGTGCCATCTCAAGTACTGCTCCCTTTCTCAAAGCCTCCATCAGGCTTTGCAAAGTAAGATAAGTGATGTGTTTATGGAGAGAGTATACACAGGAGCAGGCACAGCAGGAGGGATGCAAGTGCAGCAGATCCCCATAACCGCATTATGGGCTGCCCAGCCCAAGCAAGGGGGGACGGCACTGACCTGGGCCAAGGCGCTGGTCCGAGCGGTAAACAGCAATGTTCACTGCCCCAGACCTGCTACAGGCACAGCTGCGCAGGTGAGCTCGTTCTCAGCTTTCTCGTAGCTCAAAAACAAACACGCAGCCACTCGCCTCTTCCTCTCCAGAGTGGGCAGGAAGGGGAAGCAGACAGACGCCATGGCAACAGCCAGCTGACGGCAACCTGGGAAGGGCAACCTGGGGCCGCCACGTTCCCAGGCCCCCAGCCTTCCCCTCCTGCACCCCTGGGGGGCACGCTGCCTTGTTTTCCATAAATACAGTAAATAAGGGTCTTGCATTTCCATACGGCCACACCTGATGCCACTGTCCACCTGCGCCATGGGGTCTAGGGGGGGGATTCACCCCCATGATGGGGGGGTTGAGGATGCAGAAGAGATGCCCAGACCTGGCCTCTGTGCCCAGAAGACACCCACCCTTGCCCCCACCCACAGCTGCAAGCAGCAAGTGCAGGCAGGTCTGCTCAGTGAGACCCCAAGTGTGAACTCAGGGAGCTGCTTCACACCTTACTCTCCTGAACACCGAACCTGCCCGGGCTGTGGAGCGGACTGACCTTTACTTCGCATCCATTTCCTCACCAGCAGCAGAAGGGAAGCATTCCCCAAACTGCTCAGTGCGCGGGAGACACCCCCTGGTGATTAAAGCGTACCTCGGGGGGCTGTTAAAATAACACTTTTAACAGTTTTTACAGGAAAATACGCTCGCGGAGGGGCGGGGGGTGCGCAGGGCTGTTCGGCTGCGAGGGGAGCCCGTGGGCGGGCAGGTGCAGCGCTGGAGCCTGCGGGCACAGCAGCCTCTCGTCAGCAGTTCTGGTGACTCACCAGGCTAAATTTAGACAGCGATATAAACACAGCAGCAGCCGCAGCCGCAGCGCAAACACTGCCCGGCACAGCCGCTCTCACGCATGGCCTCGGCTCCTCCTCGCCCGACGGGACAGACCCCGTCGGGGGCTCTGCTCGGCGGGTGGCTGCAGTGCCCCATCGCCAGCGTCCCCTCAGGCATTACACCAGGAAAAGCCGATCTGGGGTTAACAGAAGTTGCTTCACCGCTTTTATTTTTAGATAGCTATTCTTTCTGCTGTGGTATGGTCCTCAGAAAGATTGCTTTGCCATTGGCAAGGGTAGCTACCAAGGAGAAACAACAGAAAAAAAAAAAACAACACCCCAAACAGAGACTATAAAAGGCTAGCGGGACATTCCTCCTCAATGGCTTGAAACAAAGGACTCTGCAGTTGGGCACTTGCTTTCCTGCCTTTGCACCATAAAATTTAATTGAGTAAAATACAAACATGCACACTCCTCACCATAAATAACCAGTCCAAACATCTCATCATCCCCCTCAGAGATGGCAGTATCTTAATAAGATCAACCAACCTAAGCAGAGGACTGGAGGCAGAACAACTGGGTTCCAATCAGCGATCCCTGCATGATCTCAGACAAGTTATAACCTGCATTTCCTAGTCTCCCACGCTAAAAATGAAGTGGGATATTACCGCAATTATTTCTTAATTGAAAAATAATTTCTCAGCTGTCACACTGCTACAAGGAGAAAGCACATTACTACTGTCACAGCCAGCATGGTGCTGCAAGAGCCAAGGCCATGCAAAAGCCTGTGAGACTACTGGGGTTGTATAGAAGCAGCAGCACTGAATGCTATTTAAATCACACAGTGATACTGCAGGTGTTGTTAGAAATACTGCAAAACAACTTACATGTGCTGCCAAAAGAATTATTTTGCGCTTTTGAATGTGTGCAATCTTGATATTTTGATGTTGCGGCCCCACTGCCTTAAGATACTGCAGTCCTGTGCCCAGCAGGGTGAAGGATGCACAGAGTGCTATTGCACAGAGCTTGCGCTGATCTTCTACCACCCAGTCCGTTATCCTCTGCCCACTTCCTCTATCAGAGCTAGGCAGGAAGCTTTGCTTTTTAACATCATCCCATTTTCAGCAGGAACTAAACTATAATATACCTAAATCTTCTGTCGGCTGAAAGTGTAGAGAAGAAGGATAGATTAGGCTGATGCAAAAGTTTAGTGGGTTTTAGTAAACTGATATACAATGCTCGTATGTGACTGTTGCATCAACGGTTTGTATAGCCTAGCTTCCAACAGCAGCCTTGTGCGGCTGCCGGAGGAAAAGCAGAGGGCAAGTACATGCAATAACTCCCCCTAATACTCTTTCAGCAACTAACTAGTCTGAGCTTAGGACTTCCCGAGTCAGATCGGGTTTCTGTTTATTTAATGTCTCCTTCAATGGCCATAAACTTGTCCCGATTCCCCCTCAACCTAGATAAAGCACTGGGATGCACAATATACCTTGAGAAAGCATATAGATAGCTCCACAGAGCTATGTATTGCATTAAAAACTACCTCATTTTCTTTGAGCTGGCTCCTACTAGCTTGACTTTATTTTGCCTAGTTCTTGTACTGAAATTAGTCCATCCATCTCCTTCATGTCACTTTTGATTTCTGTTTAATATTGCTACCCTCTTGCTTTGTGTCTTTTTTAGGCTTAGCAGTCCTAGCCCATTTTTTCATTTTTCATATGGAAGTTTCATCATCCTCTTGCCTTTCTCTGAACCTTTTCCAGTTTTGCTGCATCATTTCTGGAAGAAGGAAACCAGAAGTGTATGTAACATTCAAGATAAGGGAGAAATACAATTTAAACAGGAGAATAACTATGTTCTTGTTCTCAGTGTCTTAATATACCAAATAATTTCAATTTAGATGAGATGTGAAAGGGTCCAGCAAGTTTCTGTTAACCTAAATGTCAAGTAATCAGCTCCACAGGCAGCAAGACTTCATAACAGGTGCTAGACAAGGGCCAACAGGTTGCTGTGTCATTTGTATGCATAGGGGAAGGTGCGCTTTCAAGCCCAAGCTTCATTGTCATTGGTCAAAATGGAAAAAAACAAAACAGACAAAAAACAACCAACTAACAACATTATTAAGCAAAAAAACCCAAAAACAATCCCAAACCAATCTGTCTCCTTGTCTCCACTCTCTGTGAGAATTCCTCTTCCCCCTTTGGCAAGCTCCTTTCTTCAAGCCTGGGATCCCAATTCCATGTCCCTGCAAGAACTTAGCTTTACATGTCAATCTTCCCAACCTCATACCCAACTTAACCCCTGCCCTCCAAGCTGGGCTCGCTCACGTCAGCAGTTCTCTGTCTGGTACTCTCCCTCACCATGCTCCTACATCCTCAGCTGGAAATTCAAGTCCTGCACTGATGGGCAACCCATAGACAGCAGAACTGAAGAGGTGACCCACTACTTTCCACAGCTGCAGCAGCAGGGACCAGCAAGCATAGATAGCAGCAGAGAAGATCCTGAAAAGTACTGAGCTACTCGGGAAACAAATGAAAGCACTTACCCTAAGTCTCAAAGAGACTGCAGGTACAAGTAAAGTATGGAGCTGCTGGCGCTACAGGCTCAACTGCAGGACAGTTTGACAGCATTACGTTATTAGGAAGCTTTTCTGAACACTATTCCTAAAATGTAACGTCATCATAAAGGACAGTTTCCTGCAAACAATTCCAGTTTAAAAAAGTTTAAAATTCCCTGAGTGTCCTCAATAAATGATGGAAAAAAAGCCTGATCGAGTTTGGGATAAATGACAGACACATAGCACTGTGCACCCTGTCTCTCACACCACTAGGTTTCTGACAAGATACATGGGCTCCCCGTTGCATAAGCAGAAGTGTCTCAGAGGAGGCCCCAATAACTCTCATGAGAGACAGAGGGGAAAAAGCATGCAAAACGTAACAAGTTTCACTTTCAAAGGAAAACAACATTTCCTCCTGGACATTTTCAGTGTCATTAACTTCAGGCAAACAGGTACATGCCTCACTGTCTGTTCACAGCTGGTGTGGATGCACGCATTCATCTCCACAGACTGCTTCAGCTCATGGCAGCGACAGCAAGAGAGTTACTTGCTGAATCAACTGGGGAATTTGGAGAAACAAAGCTTTCTAGACCTAGATCCACAGAGGATTTTTGAGCATGGTCAGCATATCTAAATCAACTGCAGGATTCCTGATGTATTGGAAAGGGGCTTTGTTGTTGTTTGTAATGCACTTATTTACTCAAGAAAGCTCAGCTCTGATTCAGCATCTGGTTCTCATTGAGGCTCAGGTTTTTTTAAACCAAGCTTTCCAGATGGGTTGACTGAAGCACAAGGAGGTCAAGAGACTTGTCTGAGGTCATACAGCAAGTCAGTGGCTCTGCTTGGACCAGAGCCCAGAAGTGTTCAAGGCTACCACTCCTTGGCTCTTAAAGAGACAATTTTATCCCCTGTGAAGTGATCTTATCACCACGAAGAAGAGATGTGATAAAAGCAGTCCCCTCAAAACTGCAGCCTGCTTAGAAAGAGTTATTTTATTTGGAAAAAGCTGCAGCATTCTAGTGTCTCAACGGAGCAAGTCAAATTGAAGGGGTGTGATTCTGATATAGTATCATCCACCCCACTCTTGTATAACTCCATGCTCCTATGGAGTGGCTTTACACTGCTGCTTCCATCCCTGGTTGTCTGCTCACATCCCATCTAAGCAGCATATCATGCTGTGGAAAACACTATCGGTTCAGCACAGGTTGAAGCCCCTTGTCAAGGCGAGGAAACTCAAGTGTACTCGGACCTGGAGCACAGCCCAGGCACTTGTTGCCACAGCCTGGACATGTGTGGCACAGGCAGTGCATCCCCGCCAACTGACCAGCAGATCCCTAAGCTCAGCTCTGTTCTCCATGATCTCAGAATGCACTCTTTAAGCTCAGCCACAGGCAAGCAGTTCACAGATTCCACAACAAAGGCACACTTGCTCCAAACCAAGAAGGAGCAGACAGGTACTAGGTTTTCCTGCAGAAAGCATGGCTTGGCTCTACCTTTGTTTTCCAGGGCAGGGTGAGAAAAGCACAACAGAGGGAACACTGCCAGAAGCTACACAGCCTCAGACATGTAAGAGGTACTGAAGAGCTCAAGAAGACATAAATAGGTCTTGCATGTCATTTTGCAGAGCCCTTTGCAAACTGGATCAACCTGTAGCGGGCTCTGCTACTTAGGAACACAGAGTGTTGCTCAAGTCCTTCCAATCACAAATTCAGCATCTTAAGATGAAAAAGCCAGGTTTTAAACTACTGTGTTCTGTTTAATATATTAATGGGAAATGAAACACTGAAAATGATGTACATGCCAAAAGCAAGCATAGGTGCTGCCAACTCTCTTATTCTTACGAGATGCATACCCAGAAATCTTTTGTATAGCCAAGAACCACAGAATAAATACCATATAGCTTCAGGATCCCAGGGAAGAGATAACAGTGACTCTCCAGGGTTCCCAGTGCGGGCTGGGGTTACACTGTGCATGTGGCTGAGTCCAGTGACAACTCAATGACGTCAACCTCAGCAGCTATTGCCTGCTCAGTTCCTCTCTGCCAGGGATATACATTAACCAGCAGCCTTTGTGACAACACAGCCTTGCTGCTGTGGCAGCAGAACAGGAGCTATACCTGAACTACCTCAGAGTCTCGCAGACCTCAAGAGCCATGAGAGGGCAACTCTTGGGCTAGTTAGATGCATTACTCCAACGCTGAAAGCTCTTCCTAACTCCCACTGAAAGGGCACACTCGTTTTCTTTCCACACGTTCGCAGATAAGATGGTTTTTAGGCTCCAAAAAGAGGCACAGCTTGTTGAAAACCAGGCTTGCTCTCTCTCAGGACCTCACAAGACCACATTGGTGTGACTAACTTTGTGGTATTCTAAATCTGATTCAAGACACCACTCTGGAAAGTTGGTTTTGACCAAATGTTTGAGACGATCTGGAATGAGGTGTCCAAATCAGGGATTAGTTTCACAGCAAGATACATGACAGCCCAGTTTTCCATGTCCCAGAGACTGCCCCTTTCAAACCACAACACATTGTGAACCAGTTCACATGTCTCCAGGGGCAGGCTGCTTGCTTCTGCAGCAACAGGCTGGGAAGAGTCACTGCACATAGGACAGAGGGGCTCCTGCACAGATCTGCACCAAAAGCCAAAGGAAATCCTCCATGCAGGGCTGGGAGGGAAGGGATTGGGCATGACAACAAAACAGTCCACGGGTTACAATGCCTTGGACACTAGTATGTGGCTCAGTACTCAGTTTTCCTGACAAACAAGAAAGAATCCCTTAACATATCCAAATGCCAAGGCCTATCCCAGGGTCAGGCTGTGGAGAACCACTGGCTGAACTGCTCTGTCCTGGGGTTAAGTTTTCGGGTTGGGGTTGGGTTTTTTTTTCTGTTTTGTTTTCAAATTTAAATGGCTCAGCGGCTTCCCCCCCTCCCCTCCTTTACAACTTGTTGCTCTTCCAGTTCAAACAAAGGCAGCAGAACTCCTCCCATGCTGGCCGGCGGCAGACGCTTTTGTTTACTACACGGCCGCACGCCTGGCTGGCCTGCAGCAAGCTGGGCCGGGGCCCGAGGCCTGGCTGCGGCCCTTGGCCTGCACCCGCTGCGGGCAGCAAGTCCCGGGCCACGGGGCGGCGAGGAGGCCGGCCCCGGCGGCTTCAGCGGGGTCGGGTTGAGTGGGTATTGCTGGATGGGTCTCCAAGGCACAGAGATCAGATAGGTACACTCCCTCGAGGTGACTGATCACGTTACAACCAGTTCCACCACTTCACGCCAGGGCTCCACACCAAGATGGTTAACCTCCCCTGTCCTGCGAGAACCTGGCAAGGGAGAGAGGGGTCTGCAGCTATGCCTGGTGAAAAGGTAGCACTGGGGAAAACCCCACCCAGCCACACAGCATATGTTAAAGATCTCAGGGTAGCTTGCTATTCCTGCAATTTGGTAAATGACATTCATGGTTCCATCTGCATTTCCACAGGCTAACCTTCCTGTTGAGCTGCCTTAATCCTCCTGCTATTAGGAGATGAAGTGTCCCAGAACTCCCTCCTCTCTCTGATGACACAGCGAGGACCAAACCTTTGCACAGCCACAAGCCACATTTTCTGACCAGGACAGAGATCCCCACTTACCTTGAGGAGAATTGCGAGGGATCCCACAGTTAATGGAGCACCAGCTCACTTGGGGTGAGATAAGCTTTCTGTCCCTCTCTAAAGTCATCAAGTGTCAGCTTCTTCATATGCAAACAGATACACATTCTCCTTGTTGGCCTTGCATAGAAGTGGCAAAGTGCTGCCTACTGCCAAACTGCTGCCACCTCAGACAAACTGTGTGAGCTGGGATTTCCACCTCAACTCAGGAGGGGAAGGAGGGCAAGGAAGAAAGAATCAATGGGTTTAGGGATGCTGGTTTTACTTTGTTTCTTTGAAGAGCAGGGTTTCCTTTTTTTTGTCCTAAAAAAACAAACCAAGATTCTGGAGTGTGGTTTTCACACCTGATGGCATATGACAGCTGTATTTTGTTGTGAAGAAGTTAGTCACAAGTCTGAGGCGCTAGCTAGGACTGTCTGACAGAGGAGCTGCTAGCAAGTCTACTATGATCTAAATATACTCCACTCCCAGAGAACTACCCCTAGACGACAAGGAATGTCAGAAAAGACTCCAGGCTTGCTGTCATCTTCAAGATGAGGAGCTGATATAAGTCACAGATGGCCACTTGGGCCACAGAAGGGAAGATGCTGGTGGTGAGGACAGTGGAGAAGAAGAGTAAAAGCTGTAATGAGAAGCAAGGGGGAGATCCATGGGGAAAGCCTCAGTGACCCCTTGCAGATGAACTGGAAGAGCTGGAATAACAGCAGTTTATGCAGAACAGCTACCTTCCCAGGCAGTAAATACAATCCCACACATTCTCTTCCCTCCACCTGCCAATCTTTAGGAAGAGCCAGCAATCTAGCATAAGCAAAATCCATCAGGATATTCCTGCCATTTCATCACTGCTGTCAGTCTGATGCCTTAGACAACAGCCTGCTTAGCTGATGCTTGGAGCCAGTCTTCTAGAGCAGTGCTCCTGGGTAGCTACCCCCCACCTTCCCCTGCAGAGACATCCTACCCTCTGTATGTGGAGCCGGTGGAACTGGTCAGCAATGCACTGCAACTTCCGTGCAATCTGCACCTCAGCACGCGCTTCCCGCTGACCTTCCTGAGGCTCCTCTTGGAGGTGCGGATCCAACGCAAAGTCAGCTGGAGGGATGTGTAAACGGTAACCAGCATTCCCTACAAAACAGACGTCAGAAGAGTCATTCTTCCAGCTCAAAGAATTGCCTTTCTACTCAGTACACTATAGAGGGAAGAGCTGCACATAATCCTAAATTTTCGAGTCACGCCGAAGTCCAATTCCTGAAGCCCAAACAATGACTGTGTGCCGTAAGCGTGCAGTGAAGATTTATATTGATTAAGCAGAGCATTGTGTTGCTTCCCATAATCAAATGACTGGCAGGATCTTACGCTTGGTTCCATTTGCTTGTTTATAGTTCAGCCAAGTGACAACTATGACAATTGACAATTTTTTTATGACAATTCTGCAGTTTTAGAAGATCTCTGCCACAAGTTGTCTCCTGTTAAAGGTTGCTGTATCTTTTCTGCCAGGCTTTTCTCAGTTCTCTGGCATTTAATGAGACTGATCTGAATTAAAGCTGAATCGGATACACAAAGTGGTGTGGTTTACTAGTAACAACACTTGCTAGTAAAATACTGGATGGATGTGCTACTTGTTCAACAACTTAACTCCAGTAAAGAGCCTAAAAGCTGTCCTGCTAAGTGTAAATTTTTGTATTTCATTCTCTCCAGTGAAAACTTCTGAGTCTTCCTATGTGGATGAGACCACTAGAAGTTAAAAAATGTAGGCAAATCATAGGATACAAGGTCTGGTGAGCACTTATACGCCTAGCAGTAAAATAAAACATGACAGAATAAAGCCAAAAGAACACAAGTGGGAATATCAAAGACAGCGGAAGCAATGAGCAAGTGCCTGGTTCCTGCAGTGGACAAGCGAGGGTAAGAAAATACAAGTTATCTTTCCTGAGGGAGTAGGACCAAAGCAAAATCATTTTGGTCCTTTAATAAAACGCCCTAATGAAAGAAACCTTGCTTGATTGGGGAAGTTCCAGAGGGACAGTTTCCTTGCTGCAAAGCTGGTGACACTGGAGTGCTCTTACCATAGAAGAGTCTCCGGGGCTCTTCAGTGACTCCACAAGGCAACATAACATCCTGACTGGAAGAGGACGGGCTGAGTGTTTGGGTTGCCTTGTCCTGCTGCTCAGGATGCCTGATACCGGGACCACAGCAGTGTGTGAGGGGGAATAGTTGAAACCTCCCCAGAAGGCAGCTGTAGGACTGGTTCTGTGTGAAAATGCCAGTTGCAGTCATCTCACCAGGCTGACCTGCAAGTCCAAAGTCATCAGAGTGAAACACGTCATCGTCCAGCCCATCCAGGCTAGAATAGTCCTCTTCCAGGTAGCTGGGGCGATCCATTGCTCCTGCAATAAAGGGACATTTAAAGAAACAGCTGAGACACAAGAATGTTGTCAGTGACACAATGCCTTCTACTCCAACGACAAACCACAGCTCTTTTTAACACACCTGCCTGGCTCTCTCCTTCCCAGTGCTGCCCATTTGCATGGGCAAGAGGCAAGTGGTGAAGGTCAGGACTTTGTATTGAGTGCCGGCCCAGGGAGACAAAGTTCACACCTGTCTGAGAGTCCACCCACAGCTCCATCCCAACAACTGGTCGCAAGGAGGGAGCCAACCCCCAACCTCAGCACACAGAAACTCAAAAAACATTGTCTTAAAAAGCAATCCCAACCCTTCAAATTGCCCCATAGCTATATAGCTTCTTCGGGTCTGCTTTGCTTCCATGTTTGAACTTTATAGTATGCCCCATTCACTTTTTTTTCCCATATATCACTTACTGAAGAAGAAGGGTTTTTGTAATCACAAGACTGCAAGGCCAGATTTTTAAGAAACCCCAGTGGTTGCAAAACTCGAGAGCTGGCAAAGCCATTTCTGTGAAGCTTTCCATAACTTCTCACTAAAAGGGCCAACTTTCAACTTCTCACTTCTTCCCTTAGCTCAATTTAAGACATGTCCCAAACCCGGCACTGCAGTTACTTCATTACCCCTCTTGCCCTCAAGCCTACATGCACTGTTAGTGCATTAGTTCACCCTACTACTAATGAAAAAGCATTGCTGGTGTCAGTATTTAAAGCAGGACTTCTTAGTCCTGTAGTTGCCACAGCAAACACTCCTGGGCTCTGCTGCAGCACAAAGCTGGACAGAGATAGCTGAGGAGAAAAAAAGGTAAGTCCTAAATCACTATCTCAGAGCTCTTTGCAAACATATACCAATTAGAAGCAGATTTACCAAAAATGCTTCAAGTCCCTTTACTGTTACCTGTGCATCTAACCCAATTGGAAGACAGACTCCTAAGAGATCCATCTCCAGGATTTCCACCCAGTTCCAAACAAGGCAGTGAAATTCAACTCTTCTTGTCTCTTCCTTTGCTCTGGTTTGCGAAGCATTTAACAGAACGGAAGACTAGCAAGAGGAATTTCAGGCCTAAAGGAAACATTAATAATAATTTTATAAGGCTGTGTTCAGTGCTCCCCTTGGTGCTCCCATTTCCCCCCAGGTGAGCAGCACTTACAACACCAGCTCGCTAGAGGAGACAAAGGGACTGAGCAGTGCAAGAACGATGTGTGCAGGGTGTAACTCGGGGGCACCGTGCTTCCGTACAAGTTGTGACATCTCAGCGGTTCATTCGGCTCAGCCACAACCCCCAAAGAGGGGTTTGCAGAGCAGAACAGGTACTAGCCCACAGCTGGCCTGGCTCTCCCTGTGTGACAGCAGGACTGTCTAGGTGCAGCACTCCTAAAATACTCATCCACGGCTTAAAGTAGTACACCGAAAGGAATTTACGGGCCCTTAGGCACAGCAGCGACGAGCTCCTGCCAGCTCTGCTGCTGGACCGCAGTCACCTGAGAGGCAGGGCGAGAGCGTGTTTTGTCTTTTCAGCAAGCCTTGCCAGGGCTCATCCGGCAGAGCCCCGCTGGGACACGGGCAAGGAAGTGCGACAAGGACACCGAGCTGCCCGGGGCAGCCCGAACCCCAGCAGAAGAGGCGTTAGAGAGCAGCAAGTTTTGCTCGACCCCCCTCAACACGGTCCGATTCTTCTCGCCGCTCCTCGGGATCCGCCGTGCGAGCGGACAGCGGCACCGGGCAGCTCTGGCCCGGCCGCACCGACACGGGAGCCCGCAGCCTGCCCCTCCAGCCGGGGCTGAGCGCGGAGCCGGGCCGCTGACAGGCTAGTGCCGGGAGCCGGGGGGAGGGCTCAGCGCGCACGTGCGTGCCAGCTTCCCAAAACAAAGCTGGCCGGCCGCGCTCCGGCACCGCCAACTGCTCTTAACTCTTCCCCTCCCGGGACCCAGCCCCACGGATTCACCCCCAACCGACGGGGCTATACGCCTCCAGGCAGCGCCGTGGAACGACACACCCGCGCCCCGCGGGACGGCCGGTGCTGGCACTGGTAATTACCCACTGCCTACACCAGCGAATCGCTGCCTTCTCGGTGCTCACCGGGCTCATTACCAGCCCGCCCGCACCCCACTTCTCCCAGCTCTCCGGAACGCCACGGGACCCTCGTCAGAATCTGCTCTGCGCCTCCCGCTTGGGCCGGGACTACCCCAGGGGCAATCCGTTTCCCTGTCATGATCGCGCCCGGCCTCGGCGCAGCCACTGACCGGAGACCTGCCTCCTGAGGGGCAGCCCCGAGTGGCGAAAGAGTGTCCCCGGCACTCACCGAGAAGCGGGACAGCCGCCCCGGGAGCCGCCGCCACCACCGCGCCTCCCACCGCCGAACTGCCGCCGTCGCCGCCGGGAGCACCGCGAACAGCTGACGGCGGCCACGCCCCCGCCGCGCCGCGCCCCGCCTCCGCCCGCCGGCCAATGGGTGCTGAGGGGCGGGCACGCCGTGGGGAGCACCCACGCTGAGCAGGAGGCTGGCCCGGCCTGACGGAGGGGAGCGGTGGGCAGGGACTGGGCACCGTCGTGTGTCACCCCAGCGGCGAGCACCTCGCTGTGGGAACCCCCGGTACGCTCTTCGTCTCATCGGTGCCGGGAGCGGAAGGAGGCAGAGGAGAAGGCCCAGCCCGCAGCCCAGTGACAGGGCTGCGGAACGGGGAGAGCAGTCTTGCTCCGTCCTGTTCCAGGTGGGAGCAGAGGGGCAGTAAATGTCAGTTTTCACGGGTCCCAGTGCCGTGATAGGGCAGATCCTGATTCTCCAGCCACATTAGTCATCACAAGCCGAGCGCTGAGCTACCGGCGCAGCTGGGCTGGGTTTAGAACTGAAGGGAGTTTGACTTCACCGAGTTATTTTCCAGCGGAACTCTTATTCATTGGCTTTTTAAATGACTTGAAAAGTCAAAGAGAAGTTTCTAAGTTTGAAAATGGAGATATGAGGGATTAGGAACTGCTTTGCAATATACCGTGTTCCTTCCTGTGCATGAGTAATGCACAGGACTGAAGAACTAAATTAATAAGTGTAAATTCCCACTAGTGCTTTCTGTGATGCCCCAACACTAAGGAGGTGAAGAACGTCCCCCCCAAAAACAAACAAACAAACAAACAAACAAACAAAAAAAGCCCAACAAAACACAACCAAAACCAAACCTAAAACAAAACTTTAAGCCTCACACTGAACAACAGCTCAATGCCATTTACCCTTCCTCTGTCACTGATTTATCAGCTTCCTCCTGAAACCAACAGCAAAATACCACCAATTTGTGAGCAGCTAGACCAGCTCCTCAGCACAGCACCCTGGCAGGCAGTTCTTAAAACCAATGTAACAAGATCACTTGGAAGGGAGATTTTTAAATCCAGCTGGCCAGCTAAGTAATGTTAATTGCTGTCAAGTCCGCCACACGGTTACTGAGGTTTGTATCTTTAACTCAGGAGAAGGGTTAGATTGGAAACCGATTTACTGGGAAGGTGAGGCAAATTACTGCAGGTTTTTGAGATGGCATTCTCCTGACCAGGCTTGTGAGTCTCTCCAGTGAATGCTTCAGAGTCGCTGTGATTTTGGGTGAGGTATTTACAGTTGCCATTAATAGATTAACAAGCTAATAACATGCATCCTCTCCAAGAACCCATTTCTTTATGTTTCTTGTCCAAGAGTTCATTTTTACTCCTTTATTTGCCAGAAGGCTTGAGCCTTTGCTTTATTAGGAGAAGATCAGCTCATGTTTGAGCTGTACTTCACCTTCAAGTGGAAAGAAAAAGGACTAATTTCTTTAATTGTCAGTAAGGGCTGGGATCCTAAATTAATTAAGCTGCATTGTCCACTTCTGATAGTCGAGGGAGTTGCGAGTAGGAGGGGAGAAGAATGCTATTTAAAAAAAAGGCAACAAAAGGCATTCCATATCTCCAAGATGTTCACATTTTATCACACTGCTGGTCAGGCCCTGGCAAAATGCCAGCTGCTGGAGGGATACTTCTAATTTGAATGTGCATCACTATAAATAAAAAATGATGTGCTATGAGTCCAACCACTTATGTCTTCCAGACTGAGTAATAACTGCCTGCTGGTTAGGCTCATTAACAGTAAAAACAGTACCTGATCGGCTTTGTTTTCATCTCACTGAGCTGCAGTTGGGGCCACACTTTATATCCCCAGGGGCTGCGTTTTGGGAACTCCTACTGTGTAGAAAATGTATGGAAACTGAAATCTATGTATATAATCAGGCTGGATGGTAAGAGAGCTCAGGAAGGATATTTGTGCCTTTCAGTGATTAAAAAAAAGATATGGCAGCATTTCTAAGAGAGGGGACTCAGAGGGATTCCTTGAGGAAATTAGACATTGTTAAGAAATGGCTCCGAGTAAATAGACCGAAACCAAGACAGAGACAGCAAGTCTGAAATGGAAAATTGTGAACCGGGGGCAAGTTATACCACCAACCTCATCGCACTCTGCCAAGAGAGTTTCTACAATAGCATGGAGACAAGCTTCTTACCTGGGAGCGGGAGCCCCAGGGACGGACACTGCCTGGGTTTTCGCTCATTAGTGTACATGGTGGCATTTTGATTCAAGAGATTAATCTTAAATCATGTGCAGGATTGTTCCTGTGACATCTGTGGAGGGAAATACTGTGCCATCCTCTAACCCTTCTGTCAGCCTGCTCTGTTACTCAAAAGACTAGTGAACAAAATTGCTTCTTTTATTTAGCTAGCTCCCTCCCATATCCCTTATGTGTCTTCAGCACTATTTCATCTTACTTTACTGACAAAATACTATTGTCAGCATTGCGCTGTAATTGCAGAGTACATTGTGATCTTAGGCATGGGTCTTGCAAGTGGCTCTGCCTGGGTGGGCTCTGAAACCCACACAGGGCCAACTTGACTTTGGCGGGGGTAGCCTTGTCTCATGAGCTCAGTTTTCATTTTTGTTTTTCTATTTTTCTAGCTCTCATGGTTCGAATAAGAAAATGAAGGGTAGCCTCATGGATCATAAAGCAAAGGATGAACAAGAAAAACTTTTGGGGTTGATTCTGTTTATTTTGTTACCCTAAGAACATTTGGTCAATGGGATGATTTTTCAGAGGCTCAATCTGAGTGCTAAGAAGTGGAAAACACTGTCTTCTGTCCTGACACATATCAACAGACTTACTGTTTTCTGCTACATTTTACGTTGTGTGAGGCAGAAAAAGTCCAGCTTGAATTTCAGGTTTTGACCATCCTTGTGCATTCCTCATGTGAGCCAACTTTGAGAAGACTGGCCTCTGTCCCGATGGAAGGGCTCATTAGGTTCAGCACCCAATGCTGGTAAGAGAGAGTGTTGCACATTTTAAAAAAGGTGCATTTGAGAGCTGGATCACTTGCTGACTATAAATAATAGTGAGAAGATGCTGCTGTTGGGGTTTTCCTCTGAAAGGATCAGATTTTGAGGCAGCTTGCAAGGGTTTTTCCTTTTCACTTTTCTGAAACCAAAATTGAAATACTCTTTCTCCCTCGATAATGCACTGCCTTGGGAAAATGCTTCATACGCTCTCAGGGTGCTGCACTTGACTCCTATCACAAACGCTGAAGGCAGGAGTTTGCATTTTCAGGTGTGCACATCTCTGTATATCAGTAAATATGCTCTTGCATGCTGAAATCATCCTGATTTTTTCCTCCCTGCCTTGTCTTCCTTTCTTCCTTCTTTTCCTCCTTTCCTCCTTTCCTCTTTTTCTCCTTTCTTCTTTTCTTCATTTCCCTCTTTTCTTTCTGTCTCTCTCCTCCTTCTGCTCTTCCTTTCTCTCTCTCTCTCTTACTCTACTCCCCTTACTCCCTTACTCCCCTTTTCCCTCTTTTTCTCTCTTTCCCCATCTTTCACAAAGCACACTAATGATTTAGGGAAAGTTCCTATGAAGATTCCTCTTCCTTTTGTTAAAAAAAGAGGCCAAACCCCCCATTTGTTTGCATCTCTGTGTTTCTTCCATTGCCCATCTTTTCCTCCTGATTCTCTCCTTTCCTAACTTTTCTTCTACTTTGTCCCATCTCTCTCTTATGACTTTGCTTCTTCCTCTGTCATCTTCCCCTCTTGTATTCCTGCAGCATAAACCTCCTCACGTTTGTTACTTGGATTTCATAAGGGGGCTGTGCTACATGCTAAAGTAAAATCTGAATATAATTTTTACAAAGTTGCAGCCTCATTCTAAAAAGGCCTGATCCATTTCTTGCCAAAGGCAAAGGAAATATGACTTCAGACAGATAAGATTAGACCCTAAAATACCAAGAACTTTTTTGAGGGTGATTGCTAATGGATATTGAAGATTCCCAAGACTCACCAGATATACTCAGCACGCGGCAGAGTTGGGTCTTTCCTCTCTATTGCTGCATGAAAAGTTATAGTGCTGTTAAATGTCACAGCCGGTTCATGTATAACTTTGGGTCTTGACACCACACTCTTCACTGCCTGCGGGGGCTCCCTGCCTTGATGAGGCTGTTTGATTCTGGAACTCTGTTATCACAGAACCACAGAACAGCTGAGGCTGGAAGGGACCTCCAGAAGTCATCCTGTCCAACCCCTCTGCTCAGGCAGGGCCATCTACTTCAGTTGGTTGCTCAGGACCATGTCCAGACAGCTTTTTCATTATTCTCAGTGCTACTAAGTTGCTACAACAGGACATAAAATAGAGAAGCCCTTGCATAATTGAGTCCTAACAAAGCATACTGCAAGTGGTCCTAGTAGAACACAGATGTATTACTGTTCCTGTCTCAGCGAAGAGGAATGTCACATTTGTGTGCCATGCATTTTGACAAAGAACTGCCAAAGACTGCACATTGGGTTACATGGACCTTTGGCTAGAACCAGCAGAGAGTATTCAATTTATTATGGTTAATGGTCAGCATTACGTCTAGAGGTTTGACCTCAAAAATATTCAAGTTTGGATGGACAATGGTGAAAAAGTAGAGCTCAGCTATCCTGAACGTGAAGATAAAGCAGAGAAACTTGACCGCTAATGCTGAGTGTTTTATGTTTTCTGCTGCAGTGCAGGACTGTTCAGGGTGTTCAGCACAGTAGAGCATTAAGTCCTAGGTGCAATAACATTGAAACTGAAGCTAGAAAGTAAAAGTGGGCGTAACACCAGGATTGCCTAATTCTGCCCATAGTTAAAAGGAACAACTAGCGCTAGAAGCTGCTGAGTGCTTCACATTGTTATCTATTTATTAAAAATATATAAAAAGAAAGATGAATAAAACCCAGAGTAATATAAAACCCCCTTATTCTTTTTCTTCCTATTGCAGGTTTTCCTATCAGTTTCATAAAGGGCTTACAGGATGTTGAATATTCAATCAGCCGAGAATACTTTTGAGCAGAATGTTTGGCTGGGGACACCTTTGTTTGTAAATTCAGGCTCTCTATTTTCTTATGTAAATCTATGCCTTCTGTTTTACCACTCACAGAATATTCTTAAAGTACTTTTTGATCTTTGTCTTTATTGTCTTTGGCTAATGGTAATAATAAACTCTCCTTGTGTTAGAAGGTTTTTTATGAAACACAAAAGTTAAAGATTGCTACGAACGCATTAAAAATAATCCACTTTTTGTACAAAAAGTCCTTTTCCTTCCTTGAGTTTTTGTTTTCACTGTATTCATTGTAAATATAGTATTTTTAAATGTTTACCTATGAGGACTAACATAAACTGAGGACTTTATTCTTCTCCCAGTGAATCCAGTGGCAAATCGTCTCCAAATTTCAGTAAAGCTAGAATGGATAGACTTTTACCGCTTGGGTATGAAAAAACAAACAACATTCTGACAAATCTCAAACCCTGAGAACAAGTCTGAAAGCAATTTGGCAGAACAGGATGCCTTACGATTTTCCTGAAGGAATGTTTGTAACTAATTATTCACCAGCTCATTACAGTACCTCTAATGCTCATGAAAACCTGTTCCCCACACCAGCCTGAGAGCTGCACCAGGCAGTTTTGGAAAGAGGGTTTTCTTTGGGTTTGAGTTGTGAATGGGCAGCTCAGCACTTCAGGTAGGTAGCGCCTAAGAGGAAATGCAGCATTTTCTGTGTGATATGTAACAAGCATCATACCTCACCTCCTCTGTGCAGCTGGATGCAGCCGTCCTGGTACCAAGATCACAGGGAATCTTTATCCGGAAAGGGTCCCTTGGTTTGCACCCTTTTTAGTTCTCCCCTTTTAAAAGCAGGTGTTTCCAAGAACTGAGTTGAAAGGCTGAGACAGACTTTCATTTTTAATAACTGAGCTTCAGGTTCCCTGGGGAAAAAATGTCCTCCACTGGAGACAAGAAGGTCTTGTGTCACCCAAATTCTTTACTTATTAAAGAGATAGATGAGATCCTCTTACAAAACTACAGTAAAGTCTTTCCTTAAATCTGGAGAGGTGTTTGATGTTTCTTTCTCACAATATCTGGTTCATTTTTATGGCCCCCTTATGAAAATCCCACAGGTCACCCACTGCCAGGACTGACAGAGCTGCAGAGGGCAGGGAAATCCAGAGGTGATATCGACATTTCAGCTCTACCAAAGGCACAATGCTGCAGTGGGAGCCGCTCACTTGGCTTGTGCTTCAGGTTTTACAGATGTATGGTATGGACAATACTGTGGTGGAAAGCATACTGAGTTCCTTCAAAAGGTGCTAGCAGGTGGCAAGTAGTATTTTTGTCCATTCTGTTAAAGGGATGCTGTCTTCCACCAAACTCCCGTCCTCCCTCCCTGCCACATGCTGAGGGCATGCAGAGGCAGAGCAGATTGACACATGTGGAAAACTCAGAACATGAAACTCCCTGGACCAGTTTTCATTATTTGCTTCCAGTTATTTAAATGATCTATTTTTGTGAAAAAGAAAGAAAAATTGGAAGCTTGCTCACTGAAAATGGAGTGGTCTGGAACAAAACACCCAGTAAAGTGCAAGAGTTGTATCCTCTTGTCTTATGAGAGACAAACACAATGGCTTAAAAAAATTCCATGGAAAAAGCAATCTGCAGTTGAATAAATAGCACACTTTGTGTCAAAGAACCACTTTATTGGAAAGTATCAAACCCTGAGTGGCCATCTTTTCAATTGTCTGTGTCTACCTTGGGTACAGGAGTCCTGCCTGGACATTGCTACACATTTTTAAATCTTGTCTAGAACTTCAGGTTAGAGGAAAAGTTAGTAGGAAAACACTGGAGAAACCAAAATATGGAGGCTGAAAGCTGATCAGGTACCTACAAACTTGGGCAATTAAAGCTTTCATGAGGGTTTCACATAGACAGCAGGTGAGCTGCTGGTTTCAGAGGAGTAGCAAGAGGGGAAGGGGAAGGAGGGGAAAGAAGCCAGCTCGAGCAGAGCCAGGCAGCTGGCTGAGAGCTGTGGATCCCTCCTGTCAGTGGCTGTAATGCTTGGGGCACTGGGGAGCTCTAAGGCAATGGTCAGGCAGTGCCCTGCCTCTCTGTGTTTGTGACTTGGGGTTGGCTTGTTCCCCCTTGGGGAAGTACCCTGCTTTCCCCGCTGGCACTGCACAGCCTCCCACCCGACCTGACTCATCGCTGCCCTTCCCAGGGGACTAGCCAGAAGGACTATTTCTGATTAAAGCAGCTTTCATATTTTTTTTCTCTTTCATTATAGTTTCCTGGTTTATTTTCTTTCCCGTATCTCTACTTCTGTTTGCTGATCCTGTCTCCCCTCTTGTCTTTTCTTCATCTCATTTCTTTTGGTGTTCCATCAGTCCATTTGCTTTCTACCACCTGGTCTCATTTTTCATTTCTCTTTCTTTTACTATCTCCTGGCAAGGAAAGGGACTACTGACTCTGGTCCCCAGCACCACACTGGGGAGTTACTAGTGTTACTAGCTGTAGTTACTAGCTGTAGTTGGTGCTTTCTGTTTTCAAATGAGTTAACAAATAGTATTGTTATGGTAACGGAGAGAAGCAGACAAGCCAGTGTCTGACCTACTTTACTGACAGGGAAGCTGAGATAGCTACACCTCATCTACCTGCCTAATGACTTTTAGTATCCAGTCCAAGATGCTCGTTGGCCTCCCAGAATCAAGGGATGGGTTTGACAATGGTGTTATTTCCGTGTGTGTATTCCTTCAAACACCTATTACTTCAGGGTCTCATGCTAGCTGATACGTCTGCCCAAGGACATCTGGCAGCACTGACATGAGAGTCCTTTGCTGAAGGCTGACTGAGAAGCAAGGTTCAAAAGCAGGCAGCACTGGAATTGCCCCTTTCTCAGACACAAGCAGTGGCACCTTTACAGAGCTGGCTTGGTGGCCTGCAGATCCAAACTGCTGAGTCACACTATAGTGTTTTGGGCTTTTTGTAAAGCACGAGACTATTTTAGCAGAGAAATCACAATGGGGGGATATGGCAGCTCCCGTGCAGGGCCCCCCGGGGACCACTGGGTCCCTGCAGAGCAGTGCTCACCTTTGTGTGGCTTGGGGCTCAAGGAAGCCCACATAGCCCCGCGCCAGAATAAGCAGCTTGCTTCAATATTTCCTTTCAATTCACTTCAGCCACTTAGGGAAGGGGTGGATTACAATACAGGAGAAAGGTTACATCTCGTGCCTTTTTGTGTATCGCTGTGCTGCGATAGCAATTTTTGAAAGGGTATTTGCCTCCACATGCACACATAGGCTGTGTGGTAGGTGATTCTCTTAGAGCTCCCAATCCCCCTTCCTAAGCTTCTACTAAAATCAGCAGATTTCTTCATGCAAGCTCCGATCCTTATTAATTTATCTTCTTTTACAGCAGTTAACACTTGGAAAGTGGGGAAAACTTTGGAAGTCTTTCTGAATAATTACATGTAAATGCAGTCTTTAAGTGAAGGTAAAATTAGATCCGGCATGAGCAGAGGCAGAACAAAGGAGTGAGAGATAGCTTGAAATGAATCTGTAGGGGATCTTAGGCAAATCACCTTGCCTGGCTCTGTACTCACGGTTTCTATTACTAAAATAAAGATACAGTTTTAAGCATCACCTTTATAACTCTTTGAGATCTGAAGAAAAAGCATATTAAAGAAGTGAAAAGGATTATTGCACACTATAGGGAAGTTAACTTCTCTTATTATGAAATCCAGCTCTAGATTATATGCGTGTTTATCTTCATTTTATGCCCACATAACACTACTAGCTTAAGGGAATTTAATATTAAGCTATGCTTACTGAAGAATGGAGGTCATGAGCTTAGATTTTATCAATAAATTCCATGCCATAATAATGTCTCAGTTTATCCATTTCACAAAAAACTGTCTCTCTTCAACCTGTAAAATCTTCATGCAAACAGAAACATTGCCTGAATTCCAGCAGCATGTGAGATTCTAAGCACAAACAGTCTAACAGGAGTTGTTGCAGTCCACATCTATCTTTCAGTAATTTCCTCTCGAAGTCTAGTGTTTTCTTCAGTGTGTCCCCGATTTAGGAGTATCCTGCAAGTGATTCTGCTTGTATTTAATGTATTAAAATGACAAAACAAACATAACACAGCCATGCTGATCCACTTGCATAGTGTATTTCTACTAGTACGAAAGCTTACAAAAGATAAATTTGAAGCTCTTGTATTTGGCTATGCGTGAAAAGTCGACAACTAGAGGATAACTGAAAGTTAGGTAACTACTAGAAGTTAACTACTAGGTAAGACAGATAACTGTGTTTTTCTGAGTACTTACAGAAGAAATCCGACTAGGCAACCTACTGGAATAAAAATAATATGAGCTTTGACATCAAGCACACCTACCTGCACATTAAACAGAATACCCCTCAACATGGAAAAGAGGGAATTTGAGGAAGAAAATGCCACTGGAATATTTCAACTAAAAATCACCTCAACTAAAAATTGAAAAATTGGAATTGGAAAATTTCAATTAAAAATCACTCGTAGCTATTGTCAGATGACATTATATACAAAGAACAAAGGGTAATTGTCCTTGCATTGTTTTGTTATGAATGCCTCTTTGCCATTCAGCGCTCACAGGGCTGAGGGAGGACTGTCACCAGTCCTGCAAGGAGAGAAGGGGGTTTGATGTCTGATGAGCAAGTGCCCTCCAGTATGAGTCGGGGGCTTGAAAGACCCCCAAGGGAAACTAAAGAAACAGACATCCCAGTTCATGGGTTGAAGGTGGATTGGCATGTGCCTGGTAGAAGCCTTCTAACTATAAGGAACATGCTTACACAAGGGATAAACAGGATTTGTAAAAACAAACATAACTACAGGCAGGCACATTAAGCCAAATTCATCCCTAGTAAATGCTGCCTGGTTTACACTGCAGGGGTGAGTTTGGCTCAATGTGTGACCTTATCTAAGGCTGGAGCTGTGATATCTAATATGTAGGGATATTAACACTGTGTGTACTTGGAGCCTTTCTCTTATAAATGGATCAGCAGATAAATTCAGTCTGGCATAGAGAAGTCAGGATTCCCTGGAATCATGTACGTGCTGTGTGGCACAACCTATATATAGAAAGTAAATCTAGGCAGCAGGGCAGTGGGGGCAGGGGAGGCTTTGGCCCCGATCCATTACACCTGGCCTTTCTCACGCACTATCAATGTTTCATGTTGTTTTCCTCCAGTGTCTCCTGCAGTCTTTGTTCCTCTCAGGCCAGCGATGACCAGCAGCCTCCCGGCCAGCCGAGCAGCGAGCCCCGGCTGCCGGCAGCCTCCCTTTTGCTGCTCTTGCAACTTCTAATGAGCCGTCAATCAACGGCCTTGTTTCTTCGAAGCTTATCTCGCGACTGCTGAGAGGGGCCAGGACTAGGGATAATGTGCAAGCTGGACGAAAAGACACCAGCCGCATATTTAAAGTGCTTTTTCAGTTTTACAACCAGGATTTCTCTCCAAATTATTGTCACGTTCGGGCTCTCACCATAAAAAGACTCACTCGGGATTACAGCATATAAACAAACAGGTACTTTAGTATGAAGGAAGAGCAGTAATCTCTATGCCGTATCAAAGCCATCAGATAAACAGGACAAATTACTTTGCGTCAGACTGGCTGGCATGTCACCCTTCTGGGCAGAAAGAAAGGAAGCTAATTTCTAGAGATGAGTCAAAAGTGGAACCTTATTGCTAACCTACAAAAGCTTGGGAGGGTTGAAGCACAGTCTAGTTCTCCTTTATGTATGTCTTTATTGTGTTCATAACTCAGATTTGTTACAGACCCATGAGGAAAAGTGAAAGAGACTGAAGAGAGCTATGGTGAGCTGTGAGGCAGATGAACCCAGAGCTGCTGTTTGAGGCACAGGGTCCCTGGTTCTGTTCAGACTCTTCAGCTGAGGTTTGCAAGGCAGAGTCTCACTGGCAGAGCCTGGCCACTCTTTTCTGCAAGGAGACGAGACAGACTGTTTGAAGGCATCACTAAAACCTCTCACCTGAACTAAGGTGGCACTGCACACATGTAGAGTTATTTCACTTGAAGCGCAAAAACCTGAAGGGACCTTCCCACTAATTCATTCAAATTCTGAGGCAAGCCCCTCTTTATATTCTACTTAGTGATACCTTTTTAACCTTTTTCAGCGGTGTCCCTGAGAGAGATGACTGAGAATTAAACTGAAGGCCCACCAATCAATAGTGGTTAACCAAGAGGCTTTGTTTTACATCTAGATGAAGACGCGTGTGCCACTTTAATTTCAGACTAAAATGACAAAAAACACTCATATTTCAGAACAGCTGAAGAAGACAAGAGAGGATTTTTTTTACAAGTTGTCGTAGCAGAATCAAGCTGTGGGTTTTGTTGGGGTTTCTTTTTGGGTGAGAGGGAGGTATTTTACTTAATATCTTATTTTCCTGAAAAACTTTAAACATAACAAACATTTTCCACCTCTGAATCCAGGCTAACCCCAATTCTCTATTACTTTGACCTTGTAGGACAAATGTTAGAAACCCTCCTGCCCCACCCCATCTCCCTGTAGCATGTCTGTCTCCCCAGCACCTCTGTGCAGTGAGGAAATGCTCCACATTTTACAATGGCAAGAAAACGATGCCCAGGGAACTCTGTGTCAGGCGAGGGACCATGCAGGCAGCTGGCACCGCTCATCCTTCACCGCCCTTTACACCTTTACAAAGTCAGCTGCCATTCCAGTCTGACAACATTTTCTACCCACTTCAGATGTTTTTGTGCACCAGGGTTAAATGCCAGATAGTCTTATAAACAGCTGAACCACATTGTCAATTTAAACAATTCACTGTGAGCCTCAAGATATCTAGTGGTTTCTGGCACGCCTAGCTCATGGACCAAAATATTATTTCTAACCATGGTAATAGAGGAGAAAAGCTTGAAAGCAAGAGTCTCGGTACTGAAATGCAAGAAGTCAGGTAGATTACTCCTACATACTTTTTACTTTTTAAAAAGTTGTGTTTTTAACACAAACTCTTGCCTTTTGTGGCCTGGTTCATGATTGCCAGGTATTCGGTGTTGGTAGTACAGACACTCCCTCATACAACCACAGCAAAAACATACTGTTAGCAAAGCTGGTGCTGTGATTCAACTAGAACAACAGGAGATAGCCAGAGAGGAGGTAGAAGGAGACAGGGAGGTTATGTGATCTGGTGGGTGTGCAGTAGTACACAAATACAAAGCGTTACAACTGAGTCTGTATTATGTATAATCTAAACAAGGCTGACTAGGGGCACAGGCTTAGAACGGCTGGAAATTCAGGAAAACTTGTTCCATTTTTCTCATACGTGCCTTTGTTCAACATGCACCCTACTTACAGGTGTCCTGGAAGGAACGTGAACAACGGCTTTGCACAGCCTGGCTGACTATGAGGCATGATGGCTTTCACACGCTCTGCATTGCAGGCAGGCTCTTGTTACACCGCGGCTAACACACAGACTCGGCAGGAGCTGAGAAGCAGATGTGCAGCACCAGGATTCAAGGATGCCACTTTGTTTCTTGACGTTTCCTTGGTGAGAGGGCTAAACAACAGCCATGACACATGGGGCCTGCCGCTGCCTCTTCTTCCAGCCTTGCTTTTGAGCAAAACTGGTTACAGCTTCCCTGGTTTGTGCCTTGACCTAATAACATGGTTACAATGTCAAGCACGTGCCTGATGATCCTGTTACTTGCGTCCAAGTGGATGACTACTCTTAGGGAATAACTTGGGGGCTGCGAATCCCATTGTCCATAGGCAAACAACTAAGTCCTAAAGACTTAGTAAGGTTCCACACATGCCCCAGCCTTCCCAATTGCCTTCAGTATTCCCCTGTTCAGCACCCCAGCTGCTGTAAATCTCATTCCAGAAATCAGCTGTTCCAGGGTGTTGGCCATCTAATTGGGGATCGCAAACCCAAAAGCAAATGCCTATAAAGCATCTGTGGAGATGTTTGGCAAAACCAAGCCTTATTCTGTCTGGCCTTTGGTGTATTAAAATGCATTTTTTTTTCCCCCAGCTTATATATAGTAGCTGCTTTTCGATAGTATAACAATACCTTCCTGTGCAGACAAAAGCCAGGCAATGCTATTAGCACTGTTACAACTGATGCCAGTCTGCCCTTTTATATCCTACAAAGCTCTGTAGGATTTGAACACAGTTGAAAGCTGTATGATCTACTGTGTTGCTGACCCTGTCTGACCTAACAGTCTGGTGTAAAACTAACTGCATGCTCCCCCACACATGCTAGCCATGAGCAGGACAATGCAGCCTTTCCAGGTGACTCTGGCTAAATCCCTCTGAAACCCCCTCCCTACAACCTGTCTTGCAGGTCATGTGGATGCAACAGTGGCACGTCCTGACTCTCAATAATTGATTGTGTACAGGCACCACAGGGGTCATTCAGCTGCTGGGTCTTGTGTGCAGTCCCAGCAGCTGTTCCCCATTTCCAGCAAAGCAAAGGAATTTTTTGTGGGCAAAGCATGGCCCTTGGGCTGCCAGTCAGAGCACCCTTTTTTTTGGTGAAATCTGAGACTTTCTGGGACTACAGTGGAAAATCCCTTTATCTAACATCATATTTAATTAGTTTATCACATAATTCCTACTAGTCCAGACAGACTCTCTGACCATTTGTATGTTTAGAAACCCCAGATGTGGCCTGCCAGCTGTGTTGCACAGATCTGGCTGCTGCTCACTGGGTCCCAGTACAGTGATGCCAGTCATTGCTGTTCTCTGAGGTGAGCATAAGAGTGATGTGCTTCTGACAGGTCATAAGCAGCCAACAGCAGCCCTAAAAGCAGGCTTTGAATGGTTTGGTTTGTATTCTCAGGGTCAAGGAGAGTAAATCCTTCAGCACAGCTTTGCAGATACAGGATCCTCGTGTTTTTAAAATGGAAAACACTATTCTAAACCTACAGAACATCACTGCCCCAAAGCTCAGGTGTGGGCTCTAAGGTCCCAGAACCTGAGGGACAGAGACCTGGAGTTTAATTGCTAAATCATGCTTAATTAATTTCCAAATCAATTTAAATGGTGCAAGTCTCTCCCAATGTGCTTTTGTAAAACTGTGCTTGGGGTTGCTACTGATACAGATTTCCTTGTCAAAAGGGTAGGATCAAGAACCCCACTTCAGGTAAATACATGTTAACTCCTGAGACCTTTCTCAGTGGTTAGAGGAGAACATGTCTTATTTAAAAGAAAAGTGAGAGAGAGAGGCTGTCTGAGTGGCAGGTAGCACGCTGCAACCCCATGTGAATTATTGAAGTGGAATCTGGAATGCACACCACCGCAACGGGAACTTCTTGAGACCACGTCTCGCCGGAAGAACTGACTCTTACCGGAGAGGTAATGGAGAAGTTGCTGGCCAAAACCTCTGTAGTCTCGGCCTGAGGTAGAACAGAGATGCCAGGGTCAGAAGGGGCACCCCTCATAGCACAAAGTATTTGGGATTTGAAAACTAGGCACTGGTCCAGGGACTAACCATGAGCTCACAAATAGATCATTCAGTGATGCCAAGGGCAGCCAGAAGCTTCCTCCTGAAGAAAGGATGCTAGGATTTCCAAAAGTGTTGCCACAGGATATGAGAGGCTCTAGAAATATCCTTTTACTCACTTCACTGTAGAATATCCCTGAGCAGAGCTGGTTGACGTCATACTAGAAATACTTTCATTCTTTGGCACTGCAGCTTTAAATGGTACAGACAGCAGCACAGCATCACCAGTGTCACAGTCCAGAGACATAGAGCTGCACTGGCTGACAACTTCTTCAAGTAACTAATGATGTTGCTGCTGTGCTGGCTCAGTGTAGGGGGATGTTTCTTCACTCTACTGTAGGCATTGCCTCTACGGTGTGCTGATCTCCAAGGTGGAGATATCATCTCAAGAAGGAACTTCAAGAGATATTTGTGGTGTGCGAGGTTTCCTTTTTGTTCAAGAAAACAGTGGATGCCTTTACAAGCACCCTCTGCTGTCCTTCACCAGGCATGCTCAGCAGCCTAGATTCTGAGCTGAACACAGGGCAGTTTGCCTCTCACACCCAGAGCACAGCCCTGGTTGCCAACTTTCAGGCACCGCGGTTGAAAAGTACTGAACTCAGTATCAAAGAACAAAACTCTTTTCACACTTCTCATCATGGGAAGGGTCTTTGATCCAGCAGGGGTTGAAAACCAGGAGGAAAGTAGTCCCAGAAAGGCCATAGAAACTGTACCATATCATCTAATTGTTTTGTTAGAGCTACTGCAAATGGTCTGTCAGAATACAAAGGGAACAGGACAGAGGAGAAGGATGACCTGGGATGTCTCTGTATGAAAGTGCTTGAAATTTTTGTATAATATTGTGTCTTCATGTGGAAGATCTGATTCTCCATCTTTTCCCCACATCTTTCCCCAAAATGCTTCCAAGCATTTCAGCAAAAACAATTCCCATGACAGCTTCTGTGAAAGTTTTGATGGAAGCTAGTTACACTTTTCTAACTATCGGTCAAAATTAGATGGCAAGTATTACCACTGAGATAAAGGTTTAAATCCCAATAGAGCAGCATTCTTTCAAATTTACTTAATGCTGACAGTCTACTGACTACTTGTGTTCTGTAGAATCTACTCATTGAGACAGAATATGTTTCAAAGCCTTTCCAAGGCATAGGATTAGATCACAAAACATTGTCAAATTCAATCTGTTAGCAGGAGTATTTGCTGCAAACTTCCCAGCTCTCTAATCAGACATCATGGGAATTAGAATAATCTTTCTTGCTAATTTTAAAAAGGGATAGCATTTTTGCTAATGAACTTTTGAAGTTTCATATATACAAATTTGAATTTTGCTGCATACTCCTCTTTAAACCCGGTTTTCCAACAGTCACTGCAGGCAGACAGACAAAAAGAGCCAGAAATATTATACTTATCGAGACTCAGACTGCAGCCTCTTGGGAACAGAGAAGAGTTTAATGGGATGGAGGAAAGTGTCAGTATAGCTACAATTATAGGGGGAAAGAATGGTTTATTTAGTTGCTTCTCAGTGACCTTTCTTAGGTGTTTCTAGGATGCTCATCACATTAGTATCTGAGCTCCATCTCAACTGTCTGGAAGTTAGTAACAGAAAACTGCTATTTGATCTCACTCCTTTATCTAATCTCATCTATCAAGAGTATGCTCAGCAGCTGGGTATCTGAGCACCTCAGAGAAATTACATGATGTCAACGACCTTCTTTGGCATCTCCTTTTTGTATTGGAAAAAAAGCAGTGCTTACGAACAAGGAAATCCAGATCAGTACTCTGTGATTCAGCTACATGCACCCACAGGGAATGTGCAGAGGACAAATAGAGGGAGCAGACCTGTTGTGGATAAAAGAAGCTCCACTTTCTGTGGAAGTCTTCCAACAGCCACATCATAACCACTCATTAATTATAACCCAGCTGATACTGAACTCGGCATGTTCGATGCTCAGCACAAATGTTTTAAGATGTTTAACAGATGGTCAAAAGTGAACTACAGGTAAAATGTTGGTCCCAGACTACTCAGATAGCAGCAGAGCTGGAGCTGCAGTCCTTGGGCATAGATCCAGGACAATAAATTCTCTGCACTGGACCTGAAGTAGCCTCGCAAGGAAGGTTTTATGCCTCAGTGGACTCCCTCAACCCACAGATCTAGTATGCTGGACAACCACTTGTCAGGAGGTGTACCCCTCCTCACATCCCCTGCCTTCCATGCATACATAAACAAAACTTCTATTGTGTATGTTTTACCAGCACATCCCCTTTCCACAAAACCCCCCTGTACCTGCTCTCTGCTCACACACCATGGACTGTGAAGGTGGATGATATGCACCTGGATATCCCCAGCTTGGGAGCTGAGCAAGCTTCAAAGCTGTCTGTGGGCATAAAAACAGTTGAGATCCCAGGACTTCAGACTGCCAGCACCAAGTCTGACAAGGATGGCTTTTAGCAGTGGTGCTGGCTCAAACAGCCCGCACTCCCTCTGCCTTTCCCACCCTGTGCCACCCTCTCCTTGGTTTGTGACCACAGCTATCTGTGGTGTTGGATGGTGACCCAGCTTGGGGATAAGAACAGGCAGCTTGGGCTGTTTAAGCCAGCAATCCTACCAGAAAATATTTGTCAATTTTTGCTGTAGTTTAATGCTTAAATATAAGCCCATATACTGATGAGTCTGCTTGTCTCAGCTGCTGTTGCTGAAGCTTCTGCTACATGGCCTGTTGACAATGAATCATTTGCTACGTAAATTCTCATAATTTCTGTGCTTCAAATTCATTTTAAGGTCTGCTGTGATAAATGTTGGTCTCCCGAGGAATAACAGAACCCTTGATTTATGCTCTTACAATTACCTCTGTTAAGTAGTCACAGCACTTAAAAAAAGAGATCTTAGAGTGGCCAAAGGCTATTTTGTGCACCTCCAGGTCCACAGTTCAAATGCCACATAAAGTTTAATTGCTTTCCTGATCCAGGCTGATCAGTCCTGCTCTGTACTGCCTCGCTTGTCATCAGTGCCAGCTGAGAGGGTCTGGAGCCTGTGCCACATTATCTCCAGTCAGGCTGAGTGAATGGTGCCTGCAATTAATAAGGCATCATATGCTTAACTTCTATAAATAAATGAAAGGGACAGAGTCATCCCTGGGAGCCTCATCACCTTTTAGGCACTCATGCATACCGTAAGTGCACTGGGCCAGCACAACAGCTCAAGAACAAAATGAGCAATTAATTAAACAAATGTACAGTAACAGGGGTAATGGAGTAGCTATCTTTACAGTGGGAAAGCTTCCCAGAGGCATCTCACCTGACCAAAGCCTGGACTAAGCCAACAAGGCATAAAGAAAATGAGTAAAGAAGAGCTAAGCAAGTTTTAGAAAGATCAGAGGTTGTGACTGAAAACCAGGAATACCTAGGCCTGTCCTCAGGGTACAGACACATTAAATCATCAAAGGCTGTGAAACCTCCAGCGCAGAGACACTCTGCTGCCCACTGCCAGCACGGAGTAACCTGAGACTGTTTGGCCCTGGGAGGAGGAAAAGCAGCCACCTCACATTTATATTGTGCTATGCTGGGCGACGGCTTGTCGGGTGAGCATGGTGCAGCTGGTGTTGGTGCTCTTTAGTTCATAGCCAAGTTCATCATGTTGTGAGCTGATGTGTCCCTGTCCTCATTTACACCAGAAAGCTGGTGGAAATATTGGGGTTTTACACTGCACTCATGGCTAGTTTTCTGCTAAAAGGGGGATAGTTACGCTGATGGGCTTTATTCTGTACCTCAGGTGCAGTATATTGTGTCAGACAAGGTCTACAGCAAAGCAGCATGACCCTGAGCAAAATTTGGACCAGGTCATGGAGATGTCCTAAAGAAGTATTAGGAGGTCCCACTGTATGACTGTAAGAGCTTCTTCTGCCTTTACAACAAAGACAACCAAGTATCATTTACTGAGAATCAGTGCTAGTAGCCCCAGAAATGTATCGAATGTCTCAGAGCCCAAAATGAAGTGAGAGAAAACATCCCCTGTGTCTTGTAGCCTGAGATGAATAACAGCATTGATTTGGGGAAATATGTTCCAGTACCAGTGTCAACAATGTCCAAGTCCCTCCAACATTCTAAGTTTGGTAGAAGAAAAGACACATCTTTGAAGCCGTGCAGCTACAAGTGGTATGACTGAGTAGTCCAGGACTGCTGAGTGCATGTTGAGCAGGTGTCCATTAAAAGTTACTGATACCTGTTTTTTGAAACACCATGGAAAACACTGATTTTAAGTGAATGTGTTACAAAAAAGCACTGGCCAGCAGCTCTAGTGCAAGAGCATCACCTGAAGTGCTAAAATCTGTGGATTCAACTTATGCTCAGCTTAGATGTGAGCGCAAGGACACATGTATGCTTTTGTGCATATGTAACCTCAAGTGGAGATGCAAAACTAAGGAAACATGGGATCAAACGCATGCTGAGGTGAGCAGCTCCAGAGAGGGCACCTTCAACACCTGGGCGGGGGGAAGCTCGGCATCTCAGGGCGGCAAGAGCCACCGAGGGAGCCTCAAGTCCTCGACAGGGCCTGCCCAGGAGCCGGCAGCTCAGCTGATGCGAGCAGATGACTCACAGGGGGCGGTGCCAGGGGGAGCGGCACCAGCCCTGACCAGGTATAAACCTGCCCCAGGGAGTGCGAGTGACCAGGGTGGGTTTGAGGCAGTTCATGCAGGCAAGTGAACCGGATGGTGAGCACTCCCCGTATGACCAGAGCTCGGTCTGGGAGCTCTGCTCTGGCTGCCCCGGCAGTGGCCAGTGTAGGCACCCAGACAGAGCCGATGAGAGGGGAGGCAGCAGTGCAGAGCTCGGGGTGTAGAGAGCGCCTGCACTGCTCTCCTGAGGGGAGGGTGCACAATGGGCAGGGCTGCACTTGGTGGTCCCAGGTGGAGGTTGATTCGGAGAAAACTCCAGGAACAAACTCACCAACGAAGTTTTCAAGTTGACAAACAGGTATTCTTTATTGTGGCGCTGGGACACACAGGAGATAGCTCCACCTAAAGTGTGTCCCTGTATTGCTACACAGGCCATCCTTATACAGTCACTTGGGCATACATACATATTCATGAGGCTACACATGAATTACATAGAATCATAGAATAGTTAGGGTTGGAAAGGACCTCAAGATCATCGAGTTCCAACCCCCCTGCCATGGGCAGGGACACCTCCCACTAAACCATGCCACCCAAGGCTATGTCCAACCCCGCCTTGAACACCACCAGGGATGGAGCATTCACAACATCCCTGGGCAACCCATTCCAGTGCCTCACCACTCTTACAGTAAAGAATTTCTTCCTCAGATCCAATCTAAACTTCCCCTGTTTAAGTTTGAACCCATTACCCCTTGTCCTCTCACCACAGTCCCTAATGAAGAGTCCCTCCCCAGCATCCCCATAGGCCCCCTTCAGGTATTGGAAGGCTGCTATGAGGTCTCCACGCAGCCTTCTCTTCTCCAGGCTGAACAGCCCCTACATCATCATCATTTTCCAGAAAGTTTCCTGCATACATACAAAAATGTGGTGGTGGTCTTTGAGGATTGTTTACTTTTTCCAACAATCTTCATAACTGCTAGCAGTCTTTGAAGCACCAGCTTAATTAACATTACAGATATCAGTTAGTTTAACTGCTTCCATCCTGGACATCTACTAGTCCTGGATACTCCCCAGTAGATGTCTACACCAGCTTAATGGGTTCATTAACACCACAAACATAGCAATCATCCTGTCCCTCCACTCATCAGCCAGTTCAACTCTGCCTATCCTGGACATCTGCTAGGCCCAGGCACACCCCATCCCCAGGTCCTGTTTTCCTATTGTTTTTCCCACATTTTTTGTGCTAAGGTCCTAAGGACCCAAAACTATGTCAACTACCTTCATGCACCAGTTATTTTCCATTACAAAGCCACCAAACCCAACCTTACCCAGAACTGATTACATTTGGTGCCTCCTTGTCTCAAGGTCGCCCTGCAGCAGGGCTGAGCTGCAGGATGCTGTTACCAGGCTGAAAGGTGTCAGGGATGCTGAGAGGAAGCAGCACTGCTTGCTCCAGGCTCAAACTGTGCAGGGGCCTCAAGCGTCCCCTGTCACTCATGCAGGAAAGGAGGCTGCTAACCCAGGAAGCTGGGAAACAGTAACAGAAAAAAACAACAAAAAAACCACAACAAAAAAAGGAGGAAGAGGGCAATTAACAGCAAGGGGCTTCCTCCTACATCTGTTGTCCCCACCCAGAACTGCTTTGCTGTCCTGCAGGGGGCTGATGAGGAACCACAATCCCACCAGGAACAACCGGCTGATGCACTGGTAAAGGAGATCACTACTGGTGCTGCCAGGAAAAAGCGGTGGGCCGTAGTAGTAGGGGATTCTACTCTGAAAGGAACAGAGGCACCCATCTGTCGGCCTGACCCATGCTCAAGGGAGGTGTGTTGCCTACCAGGGGCTCAGATCAGGGATGTTGCAGAGAAGCTGCCTGCTCTAGTCGGTCCCACTGACTATTACCCACTTCTAGTGATCCATGTGGGTGCTACTGATACAGCTAGCAGTAGCTCGGAGAGCATAAAGAAGGACTACAGGGCTCTGGGAGAGGTGGTTAGGGGCTCTGGAGCTCAGACTGTCTTTTCGTCAATTCTCCAGGGTACAGGGCAGGACCTTAAAAAAGCTTGGAGGATTGGCCAGGTTAATAAATGGTTAGAAGGGTGGTGCTATAGTCAGGGGTTTGGGTACCTTGAACATGGGACTCAATATAGTAGGCCAGGTCTACTGGGGGCTGGTGGAACTGGTCTGACAAAGAAGGGGAAGAGTGGATTTGGTAGGAGGCTTGCCAGACTGGTCAAGGATGCTTTAAACTAGATGTGTTGGGGAAGGGGGGCATCATTCCATCCCAACACACCCAGTCAGTTGCCAGCACCTACAATAAATGTTCAGAGCAATGTAGAGATAGTTCAGCTGCTCCAGCCGATGTGCCAGCTTCATTTGGAGCTCATCTCAGATGCCTCTATACAAACGCCCGTAGCATGGGGAACAAACAAGAGGAATTAGAGATGTGTGCACATCTACGGGGGTATGATATCATAGGCATCACAGAAACATGGTGGGATGGGTCCTATGACTGGTGTGTTGGAATGGAAGGTTACAGGCTCTTTAGGAAAGACAGGCCCAGTAGATGGGCAGGGGGAGTTGGTATTTATGTTAGGGATAGGCTGGAGAGTATGGAACTCTGTGTGGGGACAGGTGAGCAGTCGACAGAGAGTTTGTGGGTCAGGGTTAAAGGGAGATCAGCGATGGGAGACGTTATTGTGGGGATCTGTTACAGACCGCCTGACCAAGAGGAATCTGTGGATGAAACACTCTATAGGCAGATAGGAACAGCCTCATGCTCACAGGCCCTTGTTCTCATGGGGGACTTCAACCACCCTGATACCTGTTGGAGGGACGGTACGGCCCGGCACAAGCAGTCCAGGAAGTTCCTCGATTGTGTGGAAGACAACTTCCTTCTGCAAGTAATAGAGGAGCCGACAAGGAGAGGTGCCATGCTTGACCTTGTCCTCACCAACAGGGAAGGGCTGGTTGGGAATGTGATGCTCCAGGGCAGCCTTGGTTGCAGCGATCATGAGGTGGTTGAGTTTGAGATCCTCAGGACAGTGAGAAGAGCGTGCAGCAAGCTCACTGCCCTGGACTTCAAGAGAGCAGACTTTGGCCTCTTCAGGAACCTGCTCAGTAAGGTTCCATGGGATACAGCCCTAGAGGGCAGGGGGGCCCAAGACTGTTGATTGATATTCAAGGATCACCTGCTGCAAGCTCAGGAGCGTTGCATCCCTACTAGAAGGAAGTTCAGCAGGAGGGCCAGGAGACCTCCTTGGATGGATAAGGAGCGGCTGAGGAAACTTTGAAGGAAACAAGAGGCTTATAAAAGGTGGAAGCAAGGACAGGCGGCCTGGGAAGAATACAGGGTTGTTGTCTGGGAAGCTAGGGACCAGGTTAGGAAAGCTAAGGCCCACTTAGAATTAAACTTGGCTAGTGAGACAAGGAGGCACCAAGCGTAACCAGTTCTGGGTAAGGTTGGGTTTGGTGGCTTTGTAATGGAAAATAACTGGTGCATGAAGGTAGTTGACATAGTTTTGGGTCCTTAGGACCTTAGTACAAAAAATGTGGGAAAAACAATAGGAAAACAGGACCTGGGGATGGGGTGTGCCTGGGCCTAGCAGATGTCCAGGATAGGCAGAGTTGAACTGGCTGATGGGTGGAGGGACAGGATGATTGCTATGTTTGTGGTGTTAATGAACCCATTAAGCTGGTGTAGACATCTACTGGGGAGTATCCAGGACTAGCAGATGTCCAGGATGGGAGCAGTTAAACTAACTGATAAGTAGAAGGACAGGATGATTGCTATGTCTGTAATGTTAATTAAGCTGGTGCTTCAAAGACCACCACCACATTTTTGTATGTATGCAGGAAACTTTCTGGAAAATGATGTAATTCATGCGTAGCCTCATGAATATGTATGTATGCCCAAGTGACTGTATAAGGATGGCCTGTGTGGCAATACGGGGACACACTTTAGGTGGAACTATCCCCTGTGTGTCCCGGCGCCACAATAAAGAATACCTGCTTGTCAACTTGAAAACTTCGTTGGTGAGTTTGTTCCTGGAGTTTTCTCTGAATCACTAGGGATGTTAAAGGTAACAGGAAGGAATTCTATAGGTACATTGCAAATAAAAGACAGACTAGGGACAGCGTGGGCCCTCTCCAGAAGCTATCAGAACTGGCTACCCTGGATTTGGAGAAGGCTGAGGTTCTTAATGACTTCTTTGCCTCAGTCTTCACTGGCAAATGCTCTGACCACATCACCCAAGTCTTGGAAGGCAGACGCAGCAACAGTGAGAATGAAGACCCTGGGCCCACTGTAGGAGAGGATCTGGTTTGAGACCATCTTAAGAACCTGAACATGCACAAGTCCATGGGACCTGATGAAATCCATCCGCGGGTCCTGAAGGAGTTGGCAAATGAAGTTGCTAAGCCACTGTCCATCATATTTGAAAAATCATGGCAGTCAGGTGAAGTTCCTGATGACTGGAAAAAGGGAAATATAACCCCCATTTTTAAGAAGGGAAAAATGGATGAGAGGGGGAGCTAAAGACCAGTCAGTCTCACCTCTGTGCCTGGCAAAATCTTGGAGCGGATTCTCCTGGAAGGCATGCTGAGGCACATGAAAAACAACAAGGTGCTTGGTGACAGCCAGCATGGCTTCACTAAGGGGAAATCCTGCCTGACCAATTTGGTGTCTTTCTATGATGGGGCTATGGAAATGATGGACAGGGGTAGAGCAGTTGACATCATCTACCTGGATATGTGCAAAGAGCTTGACACTGTCCCACACGACATCCTTGTCTCTAAGTTGGAGAGACACCAATTTGATAGGTGGGCCACTCGGTGGATAAAGAACTGGCTGGATGGCCGCACGCAAAGAGTAGTGCTCAATGGCTCAATGTCCAGCTGGAGACCAGTAACGAGTGGTGTCCCCCAGGGATCGGTGTTGGGACCGGTCTTGTTCAACATCTTTGTTGGTGACATGGACAGTGGGATTGAGTGCGCCCTCAGCAAGTTTGCCGATGACACCAAGCTGTGTGGATCGGTTGATACATTGGAGGGAAGGAATGCCATCCAGAGGGACCTTGACACGCTTGTGAGGTGGGCTGATGCCAACCTGATGAAGTTTAACCATGCCAAGTACAAGGTCCTACACCTGGGTCAGAGCAATCCCAGGCACAGCTCCAGGTTGGGCAGAGAAGGGATTCAGAGCAGCCCTGCGGAGAAGGACTTGCGGGTGTTGGTCGATGAAAAAATGAACATGAGTCGGCTTCAGTGTGCGCTTGCAGCCCAGAAGGCCAACCGTATCCTGGGCTGCATCAAAAGGAGTGTGACCAGCAGGTCGAGGGAGGTGATCCTGCCCCTCAACTCTGCTCTCATGAGACCTCACTTGGAGTATTGTGTACAGTTCTGGTATCCTCAACATAAGGAAGACATGGAACTGTTGGAACAAGTCCAGAGGAGGGCCATGAGGATTATCAGGGGGCTGGGGCACCTCCTGTATGAAGATAGGATGAGAAAGTTGGGGCTATTCAGCTTGGAGAAGAGAAGGCTGTGTGGAGACCTCATAGCAGCCTTCCAGTATCTGAAGGGGGCCTATGGGGATGCTGGGGAGGGACTCTTCATTAGGGACTGTAGTGATAGGACAAGGGGTAACGGGTTCAAACTTAAACAGGGGAAGTTTAGGTTGGATATGAGGAAGAAGTTCTTTACTGTGAGGGTGGTGAGGCACTGGAATGGGTTGCCCAGGGAAGTTGTGAACGCTCCATCCCTGGCGGTGTTCAAGGCGGGGTTGGACATAACCTTAGATGGCATGGTTTAGTGGGAGGCGTTCCTGCCCATGGCAGGGGGGTTGGAACTCGATGATTTTAAGGTCCTTTCCAACCCTAACTATTCTATGATGCTATGAAATAAATAGTTCCTAGAAGTATCTCGTAGGAAAAATTAAATACCTGATCAAATAGTGAGCTTTGCACCCTTCAGCTGGCAATAGCTGGATTGATAGTCAGTCTTCAGGGAAACACTAGTTAGCATATCTGGAACAGATACGAGAGCCAGCATAAGACCAAGAGATTTAGTCAGTACTCATGTAAGTGTAATTCCACAGTGAAGTACTTGTCTTCATTGGAACAGATCACGGTTTACAAAGCTGTGACTTGGTGTACTGTCAGTCCCTAAGCATGATATTAATGAAAGGAGTTTTTCTTTGATCCCATAATAATGCAAATCTTTGTTGTAGAGCTCCAGAAATTGATTGGACCGCATCTCCCATGGTGGGATGTAACCAGTGATGCAAGTGGAACACATTTCCCTCTCCAATACAGGACATAAACCAGACAGACCAGAAACATGCATACACACTGCAATGGTCAAATATCAAAATAAAAATGTTTTGGTTTCAGATTTACAAGAATATTACAGTTTCCTTGGAAAAAAGTCTCTGTGTTATCTCCCTCTCCTATTTTTCCATTGATGAACTAAACCCCGATTTTGATTAGCTCTTCCTCTTATGGCAGTGACTAAGAATTTTAAAATGTTTGCATGTTCTTCATACCTTCAGCTAATGCATACACTCCATCAGGTACAGCATGTTTGGTTGGCTGCATATGCCATATCTAACTGTGCCACCTTGTCAGGAGGGAGGCCTCTGCCGAGGAACAAGGGGATGTGTTACACCACTCTCAGCTGCCTCTTATTCTGATAGAATAAACTAAGCTCACCAAAACAAAGTAACACACAAAACAGAGGAAGCGTGCCATTACTGTGATCTTCTCTGTAGTTAACAGCATTTTGACTAATCCTGGTAAATTCACAGCAAATGATATTGCTGCTGCCCTTTATCTCAGACTTAAGAAGGGAACATGTGGCTCTGATTTACCTTTTCCCCACACAAATTACTGCATGGGGGAGTAGCAAGGGAAATAGAAGGCTAGACATAAAAATTACCAAGCAGTCTTTGCTATGTCTAAAGAAGCCCTCTAAGGGAAAAATTACAAGAATGGCAGAAAAATTGAGCAAGAAGGTTGCGATGTTATGTTAGCTACATGCAAAAGCAAGAAAATGTTAGGGCAGGTCCTTGGCTGCTATAAGCATCTGTAGCTTCATTAAATAAATGGGGCCAGGTTGATTTACACTGTAGGGGATCTGTTATGGTGTTCAGTACCATTATATTTTCTAATGAGCAGTTTTCACTGCTATTAATTCAGCTGGTATTAATAATTTAGCTTTTGGACTGGCCAAAGTAAGCTATTTTAATTACCAAGAGCAAGATTCCAAATTGCCATCTGAAGTTGTCTTTTGAGCCTCTGAAAGGTACTTTTGAGGACTGTCGTGACAAAATGCCTGAAGGCAGATCCGCATGTCTGCTTGAAAGGCCTGTCTAGACTAGGAAAAGGAGCAGCTCTTACAATGTGCTAGTGGGTACATATTAGTTAGCACATTTTAAATAGCAGGAGGAGGAAAAGATACTAACTTAGGGCATAGTAACTTGTACACTGAGCTAGGTTAAAGCCTTGCCTTGGACAAGGAGAAATCATGCTCCATCTTGCCTTCATTGCCACTAGTACATGCTCAGCTGTACAGTCCTGCTTAAATTGATGCCCTGCTTTAAATTGATGCTCTCTGCACCCTTTCTATTCACTAAGCCAGCAGAAAATCGATAACAAAAAAGAAATTGGTAGGTTTGTGGTGGTTTAGTGAGTTGGATCAGCTGATGGAAGGGTGCAAACAAGTGCCAGAGCCATGTATATGGCAGAAAGATGCCTGGGAGACAGAATAGGAAGGAACAGAAAATGTCCACTTTCCTTCAGCAGTAAAATGGCTCACTCTAACTGCTAAAACTAGTCTCTATGCTGTCACCTGTGCTGAGCCTAGCAAGGAGGCATCTAGATGGTTGTGTGGGTAGACGATCACTTCAGTTTCACACCAGCCATCAAGACATGTACGGAGATTCCGGCTGCCCCAGAAACTGCGCTGGAAATGAAGCTTTACTATCAGTCTTAATCCCCTCTTCTGCTGAACAATTTTCTGATACTTAGTCAAAAGACACTTTGCCCTTAAAACTCGAGTGTCTTCATAGTTGGCTTCAGTCACTTCCACTCTCTTTGTGGTGCGCTTGCCTTTGGCCCTGCTCAAACCCTGTCATCCTACTGCAGGTCATCATCTAATGCACTTCAGCCCACATCCAGCTGCTTGAACTCCCCTCCCACTCCTTTCCATATGGTCTGTTGTGTTTCTTCCCTTTCTTTTGCACTAGCTAAACTCAATCTCTCCTTCTTTTGCACTCTTTGTTAGCTTAACGATTTTCTCCTCTGCCTCCTGGGTACAAACCTCTCATCCTGCATCCAAACTTACTCAGTTTGGGCCTTATTCACCTATTTCAGATCACTGTCCCCCCTCCAGGAGCTCAGATTCATTCAGCCCCTGGCTCATACGCTGTTGACACAGCTGTCTGTAGAAGTATCTTTCCTTCATGTGGATAAAAACTGATCAAGGTTTGGCCCTTGGTGAATTTTTGTAAGGCATGTGGCTTTTTTTCATTATGGTGTGTTTGTTCTTCTCCTTCTGAGTACAGCGAGAGCTCGCTTATGTGGAGAGTGCTGTGTTATATGAGGGTGTCCCTGTTCATTTTAGCCTTGTTATCTGTACCAAACCCTTCTTTGTAATAGGCAGAGAAGGAGGGGTGAAACACCTAGCCTGGGGCGCAGGCTGTTACTTCAATATAAAGAGATTTGAGTAGGAGCAATGGGAGAAGGAAACAGGCTGAATATCAGGAAAAGCTCCTGCCAGTGAGACGTGTTTGGCTGTGAAATCTTCTCCCAGGGGAAAGAGGTCAAAGCCTCATTGTTTGGAAGTAGAGCTGGTCAAAACTGTTTTTGGAGCAGCAGCAGCGGGAGTGGTGGAGGTAGGGAGAAGAGCAGCAGCTGTGCGTGGTGGAGCGTCAGATATAGGAGGGGAAGTGACTGGATGCACAGCCAGAAGAAGCAGGAGGAGCAGGGCAGGCTGAAGGAGGAATGGTCCACACACCAGCATGGGGGACACACAAAAGGGGCAACAGAGGCACAGTGGGGGGGCAGCAGACAAAAGCAGGACAGAAAGCAGAGGGGAAAAGAGGCAGGAGCAGTAGCAATGCAGGACTGGAAAGAATGTTGGGAACTGTTTAGAGAAGCACTGCAAGGAGCAAGCGTGCAGGGATGAATGACAATTGCAAGGTCTTGTTTCAGTTTTGTGAACTCAGTGGCCTTGGCTAAGCAAAGTGAGAAGACACTGAAGGACAAAGACATCAGGTTTGTTGATGACATTATTTGAACAGATCTCCATGCTAACACACATTCCGCAGTTTTCTTATCCTGCGTCAGGATGAAATCCAGGCGTTTTGATGCATCCCTTGACAAAGCCAGGAACAGACAGACTTGAAAAGCCACCTGCCCAGTATTTCACAGTGGTACCTTAGAATATGAAGGAAAAGACACAGGCAACACCTTGACATTTTCCATCTTCTTGATGATATTTGCTTGATGATATGTGCTGAACGAGACGGACAGTGTTAATATTGCACTGTTGTTCGTTGGCTGCTTGTTTTTGTTCTGAAATTCCACATGTTCAGTGACATTTCATTTCTCTCACTGGAGTGAATTCCCCACCAAGCAAATCCTATTATTATATTAATTAGCTGAGGTTTTTCAGCCATCCCTATCGCATACTCCATTAAAATTCACCATTAGATACATGGTGAAGCTCTTCACTATTACAAAGAAGAAAATTCCTCGCTCAGTTTCTTTCACCTAATATTATTCATGTCTCCTTCCCTCTTAATCAGGCTACTAATTTAATTGTCTGCTAGGTGGTTTCTGTAAGGATCTACAAAGTTAAAAGCAATACACTCTGTTTTTGGCTGGTCTGCTAAAAACTTCATGTGCTTAACTTTACCTTAAGAGAGATCAGGAGAACAGTGAAAAAATACAGGATCTCCGTAAGACCGGGTGACTGACATACTGCATGGCTAGAGCTGCGCTGGAGTCCTGATGTAATTTACCTGAGGTCCCAATCCAGGCCATATTTCTGCTGCCCTGCTCCAAAGTCTTACTTTTAATTCTTACAAATCTATTCAAATGTCAATCCACAATGAATATTGCACTCTCAGTACAAGACTTGCCAACTTAATTTGAAGAAATTGCTGATAATGACCACATCAATTGCCTTCTCATTCTGCTCTTTGTCTTCATTGTTAATCCTTTCTCAGAAAGGAAACCCTACTTGGATTACTAATGACAGTCTCTTTGTTCCCCTTATTTTTTTGTTTTTCTTAATTGCCTTTGGAGAGCTATTTTAAAAGAATATTCATGACAGAAGTACAAGTTAGCAGAAATGCCATTAAAAGGAAAAGCCTTCTGTAATCTTTGGTGCAGTGACCAGGAGTTACCTTCACAGTAGTGTAACTAAGCTGCCAGTTCCAAAGGTAAAACAGTTTTGTGGTAGTTCAGCACAAATGGAACCAATCTAATATAAATCTGTTAAAGCTACTGGTGTTTTTTCACTCCACATTCACAGCAACTGAGGTCAGGATCTGATGCCTTAGGATGTCTGCAGCATTCACAGAAGGTTTTGTTAAATTCAAAGTTTGTTTTCTCTCTGAGAAATGAAAGAATCAGAGCCTTGAAATGAGATGCTTCTTGTTGCCTCTACCTTAATTCAGATCAGTTGAATCGCACTGAGTAGGCACTGTCTGAATGCAAAATGACTCAGTCTCTCTTAGTTCCCAGCGGAAAAATCTTCAAGACAATTTCACAGCTGGTAGTAAGAGGTAATCTCAACCAAAAGCCCAAGTACAAGACATCAGGGTCACATTTCCCACTCTATTTCTGCATGTCAGGGTACGGCAATCTTGATGTAGCAGGGCATCTTATTAGGGTAACGCTGGCTACAAAGATCCTTTACCCACCAAACCATCGTTTGACAGGGCTGGTACTTTATCCAAAGACAACAGTGCCCCTCGGTGATGTGATCGTGGTGTAGCACAGGACTGAATCTCTGTTCGCTTTCCTCCATTTACGATGCCACTGGTTCAGAGCGAGAACTCAAAATTCGGTAAGGAGTGCAGCCTTTGTGCCAGGAATGTGTAATACACTTTATTCGTTCCAGAAGTGTCCAGACACTATAGGCCAAGAGTGTCAAGAAAGGAAAGAAGGGACTGTCCAAGGCAGATGAGAGCTGCCATGAAGAAACAGATTCCACCCTGTCTGTCACTGCAGGGACTAAACTGGATCCCAAATCTGGGATGCATCCTGCAAGGGGACTGAGCACTTACACTAGCCAAAGCCAGTCTGAGCTTTGAACATAAAATGCATTACAAGATGCTCAAGAACTACCAAAATTTGTAGAACTGGTTTCTTGTGCAGGGTATGAGATCAGTTAATCTCACCTGTGTTTACCCTCTGTGGTTCAGCTTCTTATCCACAATATAAGAAAATGATCATCTGGCCTTCTAGGTGCCATACAGAAAAGCTCAAAATTCATTAACTACAGGCAGAAAATGAGGATACTATGAACACAGAATGCTGTGAAGACATAAACAATAATTCTATATTGAAAGCAGAGCTTATATGGTTTGCACAGTAAAAAGTACAGAGAGGTTTTTATGTGAAGAAGTGGAGAAAGGTAACTAATAAATAACTACCATCTCATGTGCACTAGATGAGATCTGCGGTGTTTAGAAAAAGCACAGTATGGTTATTAGTGACGGTCATCGTACATGCACACATGGACCAAATCAAGACAACATCCACACCTCGATTCTGGCAATTCCTGACCTTCACATTTTGGAATTCGTAAGTTTTCTGGTACTCTTCTACCTTAGGTTTTTGGGCTTTAATGTAAAAAAAGCCCCACACTTATAAAGAATCCAGTTTACTTGTTGCTTACTTATTATTTATTCTCAAAACCATCTGAAATCAACTGTTAGAGAAATATTAATAATGTTAAAGAAATGCCAATACCAGTACCAAATACTTTCTGAAAAGCAGAATTTCTAAATGAATCAAACTTGAATAAGACATGAATCACACATATATATATAATGCTTGACGTCTGTCTTCACTCCAGAAAAATCTTTTAAAGCATCTTTTTCCTAGCATTTGCTTCATTTTGGTTGCATTTTGAACTATTTTGAATCTGGTCTTCTAAACTCCTCAGCGTGTTGTTTTGCAGTTAGCACTGTGGCGGGTTTATTCATTTCAGAAGGCATGTTACTTGGTAATACAATAAACCCTTGTACCCGCGCCGAAATAGTTGTAGATGTAACTGAGTCCATCAGCTACAACTCGGTAGCGCTGCTCAAACTCTGCGCCTTTTTCTTCTAGGCTGGCTAAAGCTGAGCGGGGGCATCTAGTGGCCAGAGGGCAAACTTCACACCAACCCTGCCTTTAGCCGAGGCATGGGGTTTCCTCCCTCGCAGAGGGAAAAACCCATAGCTACAGAAGCACATGAGCTACCTTTCGTGAAGTGTTCGGCTCTGAGAATAAAGAATTTATTACTTTATAAGAGCTGTTAAAAGGAAATGGTAAAATAAGGTTGGATGTGTGCCTGTTTTCTGTCTCTCCCTCGTACCTGCCCATAAGTATCACTTTGGGTTTCTGCATCAGATGGAAAAGCTTAGCAGTTGCTAAGGGAATATTGCTTTATTTAAATAAAATAGTGAAATTATTTAAAATGTTTGGTAAATTAAATATTAATAAAATATTATTTATTATTATTTTATTTTTATATTTTAAAATATTTTTAAATAAAAAATAGTTATTTTGCATCTCACAAGATAAAACTCAGCTTTCTTATTTTCTGAGTAATTCACCAGTGGTTGCTTGTAGAATTGCAGTGAAGAGCACAAACCAGAAATAACAGCTACAATGTTTTTACCATACTGAGACCATGCAATGTTTTCTTAAAGGAGACTTAATTATGAACTGTGACATATGAGTTTTCTTTATAAACATCACTTCCAGACCAGATTCATAGGAATTTGGCACATAGTTGGAGCTGTATTTCCAGAGAAGAGAGTAGTGCAGAAGCAGAGATACAGTATAAATACAAATCATTCCTCCTTCTGAACAGGCACATCTTTGGTGGAATTTTCAAACAGACTCAGCACAACTTTACATTGTTTCTCTGAAAGTCAAAAGCTGCTGTTCAGATGATCAGAACCAATGCTACCTGCCACTGGTAATATGTTAGATAATTATCTAATATTCTGATCTACGTGTATTTCATGTGTTTAGGTGAACTGACGAAACTTCCTGTTTAGCTCCACAGCCCTTGTAACACAAATAAGGAGAACTTCAGTTGAAATCTGTGTCATCGCCTGAATGCAGAAACCGGTATTAGAAGTGAACAGCTATTTTTGTAATGGCCAAGAGACATCCAGAGAGGTTATTTAATATTTGTCACTTTTGACGCCTTAGTTATTTCACCTTAACTTTGCTAACTATAACTAAGCAGACAAGCCTTGCGTAAGGAACCATTAAGGTGACAGGCAGCAGTTTTATACAAGATGCCATGAGCCCCCAGGGGCAGGAAACTTCTGCTGATACTGCTAATGGTAGCGTTTCTCTATCCTCTATTTTGTGCGCTCCTAAAATAAATATCAAATGGGGACTTATGCTGTATCATGACTCAGGCAGCCCACTGGACTCAAATGTACGTACTGGGAAGAAGCCACAAGAGCAAGAATCGCAGTATCAGGCACCATTCATCCATCATGTACAAATTAGTATTCTGACCGCCCAATAAAACTTTTTCAAACAGTGCAGGACAGTGTCTCACAGGCTTAACTCAGTAATAAATGTCACTAAACGCTCACTAACTAAACTGTTAAACTAGGATTCCTAAAATCCTCATCCTGATTTCCCTTTTCTACATTTTGTTTTGCTTGCCAATAGCAATATTTCACTATACAACTGATGACCGCCATTGACAAAAGACACGCAGAAATATTTGTGTGTAGATCTTGAATAAACACTCTTATGGGATATACCTGTAGGTGTCTGTAGGTGTATGTATGTATGTGTTACCACATCTAACATGACCTGAGATTCTAAGCTATTTAGGGTGCATTTTCGTAATTTTAAATATACAATAACAAGTAGATTCATTTACATATATTCTAATGAATTATAATGTTGTAGGAGAAGTAACTAAACCAAAGAGCATATTTACTATGGTAAGGCTTCCCATATACGTCCGATTTCCACAGATGATCATAGAATCATCGAATAGTTAGGGTTGGAAAGGACCTTAAGATCATCTAGTTCCAACCCCCCTGACAAGGGCAGGGACACCTCCCACTAAACCATAACATCCAAGGCTATGTTCAACCTGGCCTTGAACACCGCCAGGGATGGAGCATTCACAGCTTCCCTGGGCAACCCTGTCAGTTATATGTGTAGTTAGTTTGCAAATGTTGTGAAATGAAATAATCACAGAGATTTTGCCTCAGCCACAATCTGATATGGTATAATAAGCATACAAACAACAAAACCACCGTATAAAATGTAGTTCAGCTTAAATCTCTTTTCATAATAAACTTCTTGGTTTAGATGGTCTCTATTTCTATCTCAGCATTGTCATTTTTAAAGTCAAGAGGAATGATTTACAGTCTTTGAGCCAACATAGAGGAAACTCTCATCCATAAGTGAGCTCTGAGCCTCAGCCTCAGGGTTGTGAAAGCAGAAACAATGAAGAGTTACTCTACTAACTTGTATTAAATTCCACTGATTAAACTGAAAAGCAGGCTGGCTCCTGGCAATCAGGATGGCATTATAATGGAAATACATGCTCGGTGTGCAGAGCTCATTAAGGGACAAAGGATGATCTGATTTGATTAAACTCTAGAGAAATTAGTATCCAGAATATAGAGATGGTCACCCCCAATTACTCTTGAGGGATTAGAACATAATCTGAACTTTATTTCACTCCACTGTTTCTCATTAGGCTGGCTAGACAACTTCCTATTGTTGGTTTGTTCCTTTGGTGAATCCTACTTTAATTGCATCACAGCCTGGGTTACCAACGCAAGGTTAAGTGTCGCTAAGCAACAAAAAAGTTCTGACAAAATAGTCATTGCATCTTTCAAGTGCTTGTGGCTGCAGGGTATGGAAATCCTTGTTGTGTCCCATGGTCATGGTCTCTAACTGTGCTTTTGCCTTGCAGTAATTCTGTGTTGAATACAGAGAGAGAAAGACAGACCAAACACTGCATCATTGACCCAGGTGCCTGGTTATCTTTGAAAGAAAAATGGAATTGTAGACAAGAAGGAAACTGATATTTACCCAGTGGTGAAAACTGAGAAACTGGGGCTGCACCCACGTGAACCCCAATCCAAGGTCTTTTTCATATCCCTTCTTATATTACCTAACGTTGAGATTAACCAAATCCTGGATTTTGGGGAGAAATTCCATAAACAGGACTAATAAATCCTTTTCTTTTGAAACAGCATTAAACTATTTATGGATAAGACATCCAATTCACTACAGCATGTGGTACAGCATGGCAATATCTTATGCAGGGCCACTGGTCCCATAGAAGTTACACATGAAAAGCTCAGATAGACATCAAGTTAATCTGTAGTAACAGAACTTTAAAATCAAATAAAACAAGTGTCCTATGATGTGAAAGCAAATAAAAATTTTTGTTATTTCTTTGTCAACAGATTAATAACTATTTCCCACAAATTTCATGATTTATAAGCATGACGATATTTTATGCAATATGTAATCTGCAGATTATTTCAATTATATGGGGTTTTTTAGGGGGAGGGAGTTTAAAAGCCTTAGGGATGTTGAATGCATGTTTCTATTGTAAAGTTCTTATGTCATCTGCTTCTGCCAAACTCAAGATATCTTTATAAACATCCTCACAAGACCTCTTCATTAAATAACATCCTATAACTTGAGGAGCAGTAGAAGATGTGGTTGAACATACACCAGCTGTGTTTATATCACAGCTCTGATCCACAAGTTGATAAGGAACCAAAATATTCATTAACTTCAATGAGCATTTCCCTTCTTTAGAAGTGCACAATCAAAGCCATCTGAACTATGGCCCAGATTTTTTGGAGCAGTTTTATGCACCTATCTTCCAGTCTTATTTGAAGTCCATCTGTTTAAATCATAAAAAAAATAAATCATACAAATACAACCGCAGTAATAATAGGTGGAAAATGGCATTGTGCTGTTGTGCATTTTAGACTGAATGGGAAGTCATGCTGCTATATTGCCTTAATACTAAGATGAAGATTTCAGTGCAACTACAGTTCCTGTGCCCAGACTGAGGCATCCTTTACAAGAAACCCATGGATCTCCTGGAAGAATCCACAAGGCAGTGATGAAAATTAAGTTCTAGAGTTTCCAACTCTGTGTTTTGTGACAATCTAGGTATTTGTTATTTAATAACCTTTATACTTTATGCTTTCTAGAAACCTTATACTTTCTAGTATAAAGGCCATCATATTTCAACCAATGCAACTTTATTGAGTCCATATGACTGCACCTGTCATGAAAGCCGAGTTCCTGAATAACGGGGACCAAAGATGTTCTGTGAAACTGTGTGCACCACAGTCATGACTTTCAGAGGCTGTAAGCTGCAAATAAAACTTTCTTCTATTACATGTTGGTACCTGAAGGCGCAGCAAATGAAATTGGTGTTATGATATTTTTAGGGGATTAAAATATATTTTAACTAGTGGTGTAACAGCAGATGTAATGCAGCTTTCTGCTTCATTCAGCACACTTACAGTGAGAGCAATCAGGGGCTTCAAATCTGGCAGAAATTGCAAGAACTCAAGGATGTGATTCTTAGCTCAAACTGAATATAAACAAAGATGGCTGATTCATCCTGTATGGACAATTTTGGATTGAGACTCTAAAATTAGCCAACTACCCAGTCAAACACAAAGAACATAATTACATATTCCTAATTCAGAGTAATTTATCCAAGAAAAAAAAAAAAAAAAGGACCTTATTATTTTCAATAAGAATCAAATTTCAAACTAATCAACAATATTTACCTTCAGACTAAACCTGCATTTCTGATTTATACTCAGCTGCAGATCAGAAAAGGTATTTGACATTTGGAAAGAAACTGAGCCTTGTCATAATGTCTTAGGTCATCCAAGTCTGCTTATTTAGCTTTAGGATTCATTATATAACATGGGGAGTCTGTAGAATACAGTCACAATACACAAAACCATCTGATGAAGCCTGTACTGGTTCTAGCAGGACAAAGTCCTTTTTATTTCTGAGTAGGGACTATTGATCTGCATTTCAGGGATACCCCCCAAAACCTGCACCCCAAAACTGTGGGGACACGGTTCAACACGTGATTTAATTTCTTCCTGATATTTCTCTCACTGTAGCACAGTTCTGCCCAGCAAACTCACGTTTTAGGGCTCTGACAGGTGCTTTAAAACCAGCCTTATCAAACTAAAATACTTAAGTGCTAGTAGCCCATCCTTAACTGAAATAAGGAATTGCTCTTGCAGCCGCATGACCACGAGAGGGCATGTTATCCGTTGCAGTAGCAATGTCTCACTGGCGCTGTACTGCTTCATGCAGGAGTTTCTTCTTTTGATATTTCCCTGCCTTTTCCAGTCCTTCTTTGTTAATTAAAAGACACAATTCTCCAGACAGGCTCTTATTTATCCAACTGCTAGCTCAAAGAAAAGAAAATGAAGGGAAAAATTCTAATACAAATATGTCTAAAATGTATTATCACAAAAAAGGAAATTTCTTAGCTTTTTAAAAGTAGTTTGAGGATGAAACATGAAAAAAGGTAAATGAATGAATGCAATGGTGATTTTCATTAAGTATCATACAGGAGTTTAGTTTACCAGGGGCCACAGCTACAGAGCTGACGAGATGCATTCAGGTGTCAAATTCATGTAGCAATGTTAAAACCTCCTCTCTGGCCTCCCCTCCCAGTTCCCACTGAGCACAGATCAGAAACTGGGTTTTCCATGCAGATGTGCAGACCTGACTGATTAAATTGCAGAATGTTTTACCTACCCCTGAAGTATTTATTCCCCACATTTATTACCTTCCTCCCTTTTTTGCCAAGGGTGGGTTGCTTGAATTAGATTGTTGGAAAATGGCTTTTGTTGCTTTGGAAATTAAATAACTACTCCTATTGCTGATATCAATAGGAGTTACAATTTTGTAAGCAAGGAACTGCAGATGTATTGCATGCAGAAATAGAATTGGGTCAGCTAGTCAGCATTTTTATAATTTCAGTTAAAATAAGATTCATGCTTGGCCAAAGGATTTTTTCTGTTTCCTTTCCTATGGGATAGTAGGCCTTCATAACTCTTAGGATGTTACTGAAGCTCATCAGAGGTACTTAGTTATCGGTTCTTGTTAGGGGTCTCTTCTGAATTTCTCAGAGCAGGTTATTAAAGCAGACGGTAATGGTTGTTTTACCTGATATTAGTTAGAGATGATGCAATTTGCAGTAGTGAATTGCCGTTTTCTCCCATTGCACTCAAAATCAGGGAGAAGCAAGGATAGACTTTCTTTACCTACACTAATACCATTTTAGCGGTATTTTTACTTAATCATGAATAACATCATGATTCAAAACCAAGTTCCTGTCAGGGTCAGACAAGGCTAGTGTTGTGAGAAAAACCATGAAGTCAGGAAATGGTGTATTATCACATCTATGCACCAATGCTTAATCAGACTTGAATATGCACCTTGAATTCTCAAATATCCTAAGATTTGAAATTTGAACTTTGAAACCATGAAGTCACTTTGATGCTTGCTTTTTGTAAATCTATACTGAATAGTCATACATATAGGCAGCGGGGTTGGAACTAGATGACCTTAAGGTCCTTTCCAACCCTAACTAGTCTATGATTCTGTGAGTAGAGATGCATGCAGCTATAACCAAATTACCTAAATAAGGGATAAGAGATTCACAGTTCTCAGTCCCTCTTTGATCCAGTTTGTGGGAAGGGGATGCTGTGCCACTTCTCAGGGAGTGTATATAAAAAAGATTATGTTTTCAGTGACTGAAAAGATTTATATTAAATAAAATTCTGAATATGCTACGTGGGCTATGTAAACATCCTGAGTACACAATGTCTGATCTATGAGCCATTCAATCACTTGACACCTCTAATTCAGCTCATTAATTCTAGGAGCATGCCTGCACATCTAAAATGAGGGTTTTCTTCCTTTGAGTGTGATTTCTTTGAGCTACTGCTATAAAAACATTAAATAACAGACAGGAACTTGCTGTCTGTGGAATCCTGTCCTACATCCTTCCTTTGTTGTGCTTCTTTTATTAGGCAAAATCTTACCACGAATTCTTACCTCCCTGCTAAGCTGGAAAAGCAGCATTTTGGGATTCTGTCACCTGTTTATTACTCCCTTCAAAGACAGAGACAAGAAACTGCTATTCCTGCTGATGTTTTCATTGCTGACACAAAGACAGCTCAGGTTTGTCAGACAGCTTTCTGAGAGGGCAATTAGCAAGCAGCCTTCACCTCAGTGCAACCCAAGCCATTCCCTGCTCAGATAAAGGGAAGCTGTCAAAAGCCAATTCACTTTCTAGCTATCAATGCCTGAAATCGGGTCAGTGACTTCGCAGTATAAGAGATTTCTTGCTTTGCCCAAGAAACTGAAGTTTGCCTTGCTTGCCAGTCTCTCTTGCCAGTCTTAATAAGTCTTAGTCAGTGCAACAGTGTCTTGCAATCTGGTTACTTGCTTTGCAAGCAAAATGCTGGAGGAAAGAGGTTCAGATTTTCTAGTTTCTTCCATAGATGGAGCCGTATCCATGGGCCTTTATACACTCAGATTTCAAAAGGTTTCTGATAAGCCAGAGATGATGCGTCAGTCCTTACATGAAGTCTATTGGCCTCCCTCATGGTGTTTCATGACTGTCTCAAAGCTCTCTTGTAGTTAATATTATGACCCCAGCTAGATTATTAGACCTTATGCCTTGCAAGCACAAGGCAGTTCAAATCTAGCTTGACTCATCTTACTTGGTAAAATAAACAAACCAGGAAGAATGTAAAATTTCCTATCAGCTTTTACAAGACCTTCTAGATAGTTTTAAACAGGACAAGACACATAAAAGCCATTGCCTGGGGTAGAACTGCCAGAGAAGCGTGATGTGTCATTCCTCTTCAGACGCTTGGTAATATAGCGAGTTTACCAGAGTTTGAAGGACTAAAGGTGCATGAGCAGCTGGAATCTATCAAACCCATCACCCAGCAGATTCCTGAGTTTCTCACTCAGCATACATGTCTTACAAAAGGATAATTGAGTAGATTTTACAAATAATACTGGATGACCAGTAATGTAAATGGTTTCAGTGAAGATAAAACTGAGCAATTTCTAATCCTTTTCCTGGGTGCAGAGGATTCATGCAGATAAGAGAGGCAGAAATTCCTGATTATGTTGCTCAACATCTTTGTCGGTGACATGGACAGTGGGATTGAGTGCACCCTCAGCAAGTTTGCCGATGACACCAAGCTGTGTGGCTCGGTTGATACGCTGGAGGGAAGGAATGCCATCCAGAGGGACCTTGACACGCTTGTGAGGTGGGCTGATGCCAACCTGATGAAGTTTAACCATGCTAAGTGCAAGGTCCTACAGCTGGGTCGGAGCAATGCCAGGCACAGCTACAGGTTGGGCAGGGAAGAGATTCAGAGCAGCCCTGTGGAGAAGGACTTGCAGGTGTTGGTTGATGAAAAAATGAACATGAGTCGGCTTCAGTGTGCACTTGCAGCCCAAAAAGCCAACCGTATCCTGGGCTGCATCAAAAGGAGCGTGACCAGCAGGTCGAGGGAGGTGATCCTGCCCCTCTACTCTGCTCTCCTGAGACCTCACTTGGAGTATTGTGTGCAGTTCTGGTGTCCTCAACATGAAAAGGACATGGAACTGTTGGAACAAGTGCAGAGGAGGGCCACGAGGATGATCAGGGGACTGGAGCACCTCTCTTATGAAGACAGGCTGAGAAAGTTGGGGCTGTTCAGCCTGAAGAAGAGAAGGCTGCGTGGAGACCTCATAGCAGCCTTCCAGTATCTGAAGGGGGCCTATGGGGATGCTGGGGAGGGACTCTTCATGAGGGACTGTAGTGATAGGACAAGGGGTAACGGGTTCAAACTTAAACAGGGGAAGTTTAGATTGGATCTGAGGAAGAAATTCTTTACTGTGAGGGTTGTGAGGCACTGGAATGGGTTGCCCAGGGAAGTTGTGAATGTTCCATCCCTGGCGGTGTTCAAGGCAGGGTTGGACAGAGCCTTGGGTGGCATGGTTTAGTGGGAGGTGTCCCTGCCCATGGCAGGGGGCTATAACTGGATGATCTTGAGGTCCTTTCCAACCCTAACTATTCTATGATTCTATGATTCTATGTTTTCTGTAGCATTCTCATTTTAAGGTGCTGGCTGTTATTCTAAAGAAGCTTCCAAACAGATTTGATGACAGTTTTTGTAATATAGACCTATGTCTTTCTTGCTATGAAGATCTTTAGCTTCTCTAGATCTAAATATAAAATAGATCTCTAGAGAGATTATTAGCATTCTATCGATCTATTATTATATAGAATAGTGTTATTGATCTATATTGTTATTACCTATATATGATTTTGTATCTGAAAAAGTATCTATTTTACATGATTACATAGTTATATGATTTATCTTTTTTATTATAATTTATCTATTCTCTGTTATTGCTTGCCTAATTATGTGTTTGATGTGTTTTAGGGGCTGTACATTTTGATCAGCAATTCCCACACAGCACTACTAACCAGCAGTTAGTGTCTAGGGCAGAAAATGAGGGTTAGCTGGTGTTCACAATGCTATTCAAAGCAGTGAACAAAAACTGGCTACAAGCCACAGAAAATTCCCTTGAGGTTAGCATGGCAGATGGGGTGTGTTTCTAGTCAACTTGTCAGAGCAGCAGCATTTCAGACCAGAAGAGCACTTGCACAAAAAGCCCCAACCAGAAAGTCGACACAGTATGTCACACGGGACTGCAATTCCCTTTCCAAGTAAGTTAAGACTAAACAGGTAAAGCAGGTCACAGATTAATGTCTGGTCTTTTCCAAACCTCATCAAACATTTTATCATCAAGCAGCTGTGTTCTGGATGCTACACAAGCACCAACACATGCTCTTTAGAGCTGGGCAGCTTCTGAAAGGTCTGGAGAATCTGACAACATTCAGGCAGGTAGCAACCCACTCTTCGCAATTTAGGGCTAGCTGCCTACCTTCAGATGACATTTTTTTCCCCTGTGCTTAGTTATTTTCTGCATCTGTGGCAGATTATAACCTATACAAGAGAGACAGGTATGTGAATACCAGAGCCATAGAATCAATCATAGAATACCAGGTTAGAAGGGACCTCGAGGATCATCTGGTCCAACGTTAAAGTAGAAGAAGGATATTTAAATACTTTTAGCCTCCAAATACAGCATTAGTTTCTTCCCCCCCCACCCCCCCTTGTGAGATTCAGCACATCAATAACACCTGAGAGCACATTTATGTTGGGATACCTCAAAAACATTAATTGCGCATAATATACACTAAAGCATGAACGTGCTACAGCAGCCACATTCACACCTAAATACACTCTTTCCTCCCCACAGAATGCAGAGGAGGACTAGTGCATGGCTTTGTCAGGGGCCTGAAAAGGTCAGCAGGTGTTAATCACCCTGATCAGCTTCACATGGAACCTCTACCATGCACCATCCACCCATTGGCCCTGGAGCTGCATTTAAATCCAGGCCTGGGATGTGGCTTTGTTGGAGTTCTAGTATTTTGTCTGCTGTGTTTGGCTGTTAGATGTTTTTGATGCTGGCTTGCCCTTGGATCTGCTTTATTTCTATGGATGTGGTTGCTGGCTGTGATTACCCTGGCTTTTCTTGCTCAGGTACTGTATGACCATGCCCTTCGTTGGGGGAGTGGTGGTGGGGTGTCATTGCCTGGTTGCAACCCAGCTTGCTGCTGTTCTCTTGCAGGGGGTATGAGTCTCCTGTCAAAACAGACTTGGGCTGCAGATATGAGAGTGGAGTATCAGTTTTGTATCAATTTTGGTATTCAGTCCCTTACTGAAAAAGGGCCTGCTTTGTGCTAATTCCTGTGGTGGTTGCAAATGGAGGGAAACACTGGACTGAATGTGAAAATAGGTATTCAGATTTAGATGATAGCCAAAAGGAGGTAAGGAAGCTGCATTGGTGAGAGCATGGTGACTCAATACTGTTTATTATCTGTTGCTAGAATAAGTAAAACCACTTTCTATGTGGATTCTCGGAGTATGTATTGAAGCAAAAAAAAAAAAGTATTGTTTTGCCTGCCTTGTCTCGGTGGCAGTGTGAGACACCAAACCATAATGAAGGCAGTTCTTGTCTTGTTTGATTAACTACTTTAAGGATAGTGGAAGTGCTAGTTCAATCAATACACTTGGTTTGGTTTTGGAGACACCTACATGTAACTGGTTTATTTGATATGCGTGTATCACAAAGCAAGTCCACAAGGCTGTGACATGGGGTGGTTTTAATGCAAATAGAGATTGTCTGTGGCTCTTCAGTTAGTCTCCCCCACTCCCGCACCCCCCAAAATCAAAACAAACCCAAAATTGATGTAGGTTACTAGATGGGAGGTTTGCAGTAATTTTGTCATGCCTTGTTTAAATAGCCTCCTGAATCTCTAATCTCTGGACAACCTATGATTTCTGCCAGGACTTGGCATACCTTCCACACAGAGATCTTGTCTCGACTTGAAGATTATGGATTGTGTTGGTTTTAACTTCTGTCTTTATTACAGCTTTGTCAGAGATGTAAGAGTCCTCTTGTTCTGACAACTTTGTGTTGTGTTTTTTTTTTCTTTTTCTTCTGCCTGTTTTGTAGTAGTAACAGCATTGTAGTTATGTTGGGTGGTCCATGGTCACTTTTGGTCTAATTCAGATTATGCTGTTACAATCGAGTTCAGAGGCAATTTTTGGAAATAGTTTTTCCCATTCTAGTTAGTATGTCCTGTTTTAGGTTAGAGACTTAATGTCTTGCGTATAACTGCATTCAATTTTCATAGAATCATAGAATAGTTAAGGTTGGAAAGGACCTTAGGATCATCTAGTTCCAAAGCCCCTCACATGGGCAGGGACACCTCACACTAAACCATGCCATCCAAGGCTCTGTCCAACCTGCCCTTGAACACCACCAGGGATAGAGCATTCACAACTTCCCTGGGCAACCCATTCCAGGGCCTCACAATCCTCACAGTAAAGAGCTTCCTCTTTATATCCAATCTAAACTTCCTCTGTGTAAGCTTGAACCCATTACCCCTTGTCCTCTCACTACAGTCCCTAATGAAGAGTCACTCCCCAGCATCCCCATAGGCCCCCTTCAGATACTGGAAGGCTGCTATGAGGTCTCCACGCAGCCTTCTCTTCTCCAAGCTGAACAGCCCCAACTTTCTCAGCCTGTCTTCATACGGGAGGTGCTCCAGCCCCCTGATCATCCTCGTGGCCCTCCTCTGCACTTGTTCTAACAGTTCCATGTCTTCCTTATGTTGAGGATACCCGAGCTGTACTCAATACTCCAAGTGAGGTCTCATGAGAGCAGAGTAGAGGGGCAGGATCACCTCCTTCGACCTGCTGGTCACGCTCCTTTTGATGCAGCCCAGGATACGGTTGGCTTTCTGGGCTGCGAGCGCACACTGCCGGCTCATGTTCATTTTTTCATCGACCAACACCCGCAAGTCCTTCTCCACAGGGCTGCTCTGAATCTCTTCCCTGCCCAACCTGTAGCTGTGCCTGGGATTGCTCTGACCCAGGTGTAGGACCTTGCACTTGTCATGGTTAAACTTCATCAGGTTGGCATCAGCCCACCTCACAAGTGTGTCAAGGCCCCTCTGGATGGCATTCCTTCCCTTCAGTCATTGGTCCAGCAGGATTTCCCCTTAGTGAAGCCACGCTGGCTGTCACCAACCACCTTGTTGATTTTCATGTGCCTCAGCATGCCTTCCATGAGAATCTGCTCCAAGATGTTGCCAGGCACAGAGGTGAGACTGACTGGTCTGTAATTCCCCGGCTCATCCATTTTCCCCTTCTTGAAAATGGGGTTATATTTCCCTTATTCCAGTCGTTGGGAACTTCACCTGACTGCCATGATTTTTCATATATGATGGACAGTGGCTTAGCAACTTCATTTGCCAGCTCCTTCAGGACCCCCAGATGGATTTCATCAGGTCCCATGGACTTGTGCATGTTCAAGTTGTTAAGATGGCCTTGGACCAGATCCTCTCCTACAGTGAGCCCAGGGTCTTCATTCTCACTGTTGCTGCATCTGCCTTCCAAGACTTGGGTGGTGTGATCAGATCATTTGCCAGTGAAGACTGAGGCAAAGAAGTCGTTCAGAACCGCAGCCTTCTCCAAATCCAGGGTAGCCAGTTCTCCTGATCGCTTCCGGAGAGGGCCCACTTTGTCCCTAGTCTGTCTTTTATTGGCAATGTACCTATAAAATCCCTTCCTGTTATCCTTAACATCCCTAGCCAAGTTTAATTCTAAGTGGGCCTTAGCTTTCCTAACTTGGTTTTGAGTACAAGATGATTCTATCTACTGGTAGATTCAGAAAACTGTAGAATTTCTATCCCTATTATTAGCCACAATTATGTCTTCTGTAATCTTTTATAACAATGATTTTAATCTCCACTTTCAACTCCATAGTTGGGATGCAAGTAATTTATCAGTCTTAAAACTAGAAGTAGGTGCAAATTACTAGTCATACTGTCTTGCTCTTTCTCTGTGCAATGCACTGTGCTTAGGCCTTGAGAAATCGCTCAGCAATTCCTTTTTTCTTACTGTTTCAGTAGCTCCTTTAATAAATAACACATTAGGTTTCAGTTAAACATAAGATCTCCACTTCTGCACTTAGTATTCTACCCTTACTTTCCTTTATCTAATCATACCACTGCTTCCCTAACCCACTTCAGCCAATATGATGTGTGCTAGCGCAGATGTTTAACATTGGATCACTCCAGTTGGACTAGGCTAGGAAGAAAATACCTGTGTGGCTTTGGCACATCAGGAGGGATTGTAGTCTCTTGCAACTTGGAGTGAAGCTGCAAGCAGTTAAAGGTGGGTCAGGCAACTTTGCCTGCAACCATAGGAAGTTATAACTGCAGACTTGTTTCACTGCAGCTAGCCTCTCCAGCTTATCCTTCTGGTTCAGATTTGGCTTATTCCAACATGTGCATGCCAGATCAGGTGATGCAGCACTCTAAGAATATCAAAGCCATGAAACAGTACAGACTTGGTGTCCTGGGTTCAGCAGTAGCAGTGATTTTTTTCCTTCTTAGTAGCTGGTGCAGTGCTGTGTTTTTGACTTTCAGCCTGGGAACAGCGCTGATAACACCGATGTTTTCAGTTGCTGATCAGTAATGTTTCCTCTGATCAAGGACTTTGTGAGGCTCATGCTCTGCCAGGGAGGAGGGGAAGCCGGGAGGAAGCAGAAACAGGACACCTGACCCAAACTAGCCAAAGGGGTATTCCATACCACAGCACGTCATGCCTGCTATACAAACTGGGGGCAGTTACCCAGAAGGGGTAGATCACTGCTTGGATTGGGCTGGGTGTCTGTCAGTGGGTGGTGAGCAGTTGTATTCTCTTCCCTTGTTGTTTCCCTTATTATTGGTGGTAGCAGCAGTGGTTTGTGTTACACCTTAGTTACTGGACTGTTATTATCTCAGCCTGTGGGAGTTGCATTCTTTTGATTCTCCTCCCCATTCCTCGGGGGTGGGGGGGTGTTGGAGTGAGAGAGTGGCTGCTTGGGTCTGAGTTAATGGCTGGGCTTAAACCAGGACACCTGGCAAAAGCATAGTTTAACCTACTGGGTTCAAATTCATAGTGCTGGACAAGGTAAAGAGCTGAGAATAGGTCAGATGTTAACAAGTATCTCGAGGCTTTACAGCGCAGAAATGCTGTTTCCACCCTCCTGTAATTAAAGGGCAAAAGAGATGCCAAAGCTCTTCCTCATTGCTGCTTTAAGCCTAATCAACCTCTAGGCTACTTGCACTTCTACATGTTCCTTATTGAACTCTAGAAAAGCTCCCTCCCACTGTCAGAACTTGAGTTTTACATGCCTAAGGATTCTGTAGGGTTGATCTATGTCACTTATTTGAGGCTTAGAAGCACAATGAAGAAGCGAGAAACACTATCTATGGCATTTAATGTCCAAACTGAGGGGTATTGACTTGTTTTTATTGCTGTGTGTAAGTGTGCAGGTCCAGCCTTGAACCTGCTTAAGCTGTTTTCAGAAATGTGAGACCTTTAAAACAAGGTTCCGCATTTGTCAGAGGGTCTTGTTCTGGAGTTTGTTCAAGATTTCTAAGTGGTGAAAACTGCTGTAAGTAGCAAGACAGCTTGGGTTTTTTCTATAGCCAAGTGCAATAATGGCTTGATCATGGAAAATATGGGATATTCCTCAGTGAAAGAGGAGTATGAGTGACATGATATAAAGCTAGGGGAAAAAATTGCAAAAATGATAAGGAACAATCACTGATCCGAGTGCAAACCAATAGGATAACACAATAGGTCTTGCCTTGCCCTGGTTTCTGTGATAAAGATCACACACTGTATTGGGAGGAAATCCTGGGGACAGAGATCTGCATATGTTGTCAAGAGAAAAACTAACTCTTGAGCCTGCCTCTTCTTCCAGGCATCCCTGGCTTTTATCAGTCATGCTTCCTTTTGTACAAACTAGGCTGTTTCATGCTTACCTTCAGTCTTGAGTGTGGGATGGGGAAGGTGATGTTCTTTCCCAGCTTGTTCTCCAGTTTTCAGCCTCAGTCTCCTGTCTCCTCACTCCTCTGAAACCATAAGAAGGGAAGTCAGGCTGTTCCAGGACTGCGACCGTGGGGGAAGCAAGCGGACGAACCAATATGGTTGATAAAGCAAGCTTCTACTTTATTAGCAAAAATCATCGCTTTATATATGTTTTACTCTGATTGTAATACACGTCGTATACATTGATTGGATACATGTTGCAACGTGCTATAACATGATTGGTTACCATACAACACAATCTTGCCAAGTCCTTCCCAGTGGTGGTCTGCTTATCAGTCTTCTCTTCATTCTTCTACCTGATACCATCTTCCTAGGTGCTTTCCCCAAGGCTCAGGGAGAAACTGTCCTTGTCCATTATTGGTTCTCTAGATCATTATTACCATGGTTACATCTCCTGATAATGGTTTCTTGATGTACCACAGCAACAAGCTAGAACAGATGTTATCACACTCACACAGGCGATTGTTCGCAGAGCTCCACCAGTGACCCGTTACCTTGTGCTGTTAACCATTCTCCAACAATTCCCCCTTTTTCTTTTTGTGCTAATAGCACATTATTCATGGCCTTCATGGCCATAGTTTTCACACAAGATATAAGACATCCAATAATCAATAATCCTATTATAAGCACAATTAAAATAATAAATCCTTGCTTGACTAACTCTCTTAACCATCCTGATAGACCCCAGCCGTTTAACAATGTGTCTAGTGGGCTCTGCCATTCTTGCAATTTTTTCATATTATCATTCAACTGTCTGATCTTGTCATGAATGGACTGGGATTTATCAGTAAGGTTAAAACAACACATTCCATCAAATTCTTCACAGCCATGACCATGAGCAAGCAATAAAAAATCAATAGCGGCGCGATTTTGCAAGGTAGCTTTTCTTATACTATCAGCTTCTGTAGCAAGATCATACAAAATTTTAGAAGTTATATTGATTTGTTTTCCTGCCCAACAAGTTAGGGCTTTAATCACTAAAGCATTGTGTATTGAGCTAAGAGATGGCAAAAATATAGCAGATGCAACTGTTGCTGCAGTGTCCCATAAGGTTACTGTATCAGAGCAATTATCATCCAAAACTTGCAATGCTCTTTTTGATTGATGTTGCTTTTGATTCAACTGAGAAAGTTGCAACAGTTGATGTTTCTTTGGTGTTATCAATGTTAATTTTCCTATATAACATGGTCTACCGAAAGGTTTGCATGGAATACCTGGCCAGGCCCTATCTCCACATATCAAAAAATATCCTGGAGGTAGTGCCTTGGCCCTGGTTTCTGGATATTTAATTTCTTGCATTGGGCAATAAGATTGGTTATTATATTTTACATTTAAAGGCAATACACTAGTTTCAACTGGTCCTTTTCCATTGGACACAGGGCTAAATTTAACACATCCCTCTGCCGGTTCTGAACTTAATAAACTTAACTCTTGTGGAGGTAAAATTACTTTTGTTAAGTTTCTAATTAATAATGCATTTAAAGTAGACATAAAATTCCAAGAGGTAAGGTTAGCGGCTTGTCTAATAACCGTAACATTTAAAGGGATTGACAACTTTACCCATTTATCTGTAAAATCAGAAAGATTAACAACAGGGCTTCCTATCAGACAAGTTTTAAATGGATTACCAACTTGATGCAAAGATAAACAGAAGTCGTCTACCCCCGCTTCATGAGCCCATTTTGTCCATACATTTCCCATATTATGACCATCAATCAGTTCCTTGGGGAGATGTTGACTCAAAGTTGTCTGTAGAGTGAGTGCCGTCAGGAGCAGGAGCAGGTTTGGTCCGTTTCGATGGTATCCATTAGGGACCTGTAGGTGTAAGTACACACATATATCCTCGCCCTAAATATTTAACTTCTGCTGGGCCTTTCCAAATACCCGTGGCTGGATCTTTATATTGTACAAAAAAGGGTACTTCTCGTGAGTGTTGAACCTTTTCTGGTGCAATTATTAGGCCTTTGTTTGACAATGTAGTTGTCAGATGTTGTTCTTGCTGACTTGTGAAGGCAGATTCTTGTGCCAACAAAATATCATCTATATAGTGATATATAATTGTGTGAGGCCATTGTTGGCGAATTGGTAATAAGGCATTGTCCACAAAGAGTTGACACAGTGTTGGACTATTTTTCATGCCTTGTGGTAAAACTGTCCATTCAAAATGCTGAGCTGGGGCGTCTCGACTTATTGCAGGTAGGGTAAAGGCAAAACGTTGAGTATCTTTAAGGTGTAACTTAATAGTGAAAAAACAATCTTTCAAGTCAATTATCAGTAAATGCCAGTCTTGTGGTAACATTGCCGGGTTGGGAAGTCCAGGTTGAAGCGCTCCCATTGTTTGCATTTGAGCATTTACAGCTCTTAAATCATGTAGTAAGAGAAAGTTTCCTGATTTTTTCTTGATGACAAAAATTGGAGTATTCCATGGACTTGTAGATGGTTGTACATGTCCTTGTTGTAACTGTTCCATGACTAACAAATGAGCTTGTTCTAGACTTTCCTTTTTCAACGGCCACTGCTCGATCCACACGGGATCTTGAACAGTCCATGTGAGTTGGATCGGGAAAGTCCATTCTGCAGTGACCGTAATTAAAAAGGTTTATCTGTTAAAATCAAGCCCAAACAGTTCAAAACGTCTCGACCAATAAGCATATTTACATTTGCAGGTAGTGACATTACTGTGACATGGGTGAACACAGTTCGTTGATCTAAAACAATCTGAACTCTGTTTAGACTGCGTTGGACTGAGGCCGTGCCACCAACGCCTTCTACACCTTTCATCATAGCTCGCAATGGCCAGTGAGATGGCCACTGTGTGCTAGAGAGAATGGTGATGTCTGCTCCAGTGTCTAACAGAGCCAGCAGTTGCAATTGTTCACCTTCATGTATAATTGTCACAGAAACAATTGGTCGTTGATTCATTGACATAGTTAACAAAGCTATGTCTCCTGTGGATCCAAATCCAAAATTACCCCGAAAAGGAGTAGTTCCTGCAGTCATAGATGCTGTTAGTTGTGACAAGGGTATTAATTGAGCAATTTTGCTTCCCTTTTTCACAACCATTGGTGGAAAATGCGTTTGAACTATTATTTGTATTTCCCCGGTATAGTCACTATCAATCAGTCCTGGTAATACAAATAGTCCTTTTATGCTAGCCGAAGAACGTCCTAATAATAGGGCTCCGTGTGGTTGGTCATTAATAATAAGTGGTCCTTTGATGCCAGTAGGAATTTTTTGAGGATGATTATCAGTTAAAATGATTTCTACTGCGGTTGCCAAGTCCAAGCCGAGGCTTCCTCTGGTCGCTGGATGTAGGTTGCTGGCTGGTTGCAAGGTGCTGTTGCTGCTACAGTGACTGGAGTCGCGATTGGTGTCTGCGCGTTGCGGCCCCTCACGCTCTTTGTCGAGTTTCCCGGTTTTCTTTGGCGTTTGCATGCTTCTGAGCTGTGGTTACTCATATTACAATGTTGGCACCACACTTGAGAGATACGGCATTGTTGTCGAAAATGTCCACCTTGCCCACAGCAATAACATTTTAACGGCTGTTTTGGTTTATTAGTCCGAGGAAAAGTTGCGGTTTTAGTGCGCAATGGAGAGAGAGCTGCAAACGCTTGTTGTTGGGCTTCTACAATATTTTTTCCTAAGTTTTCCATCCCTTCTACTATCATAGTTTGGGGTCCAACAGGGACCTTACTCATACGATCTAACATTTGTTCTATAGTGGCGTCTGCTGGCAGAGTGATTAAAATACTTTTTGTCACAGCATTGCAATTTTCTAAAACACATTGCCGCAAGAGTGCACCCTTCATCCACTCTTGCGCGTTTGAGTGATCAATAGCTTCACTCACTTTATCAACAAACTCAGCAAATGACTGTGACCGCCCCTGTTTTATAGACATATAAGATGGAGATGGGGGAGATGTTTTTACTGAATTTATGGCTTCTCTCGCTGTGCGCATAGCCTCTATCAAAACGTGAGGTCCTGTTTCGATTTGCCTGTTTATAATAGCAAATTGACCTGTACCCATCAATTGTTCAACTGTAACATTTCTAAGCGGATCATCTTGTGGCCTTTGAGTGTGAACAGATATTTCACACAATCGTTGCCAATGTGCTTGCCACAAAAGTTGTTGAGACTGTGTCATAATCATTTTTATAATACATTTAATATCCTCTGGACATAATAAAACTGCTCCCCATATATAGTTGAGCATTTGTTTAGCTGGTTCACTATGGAGACCGGATTCATTAACGGTATTTCTTAATTGGGATAACAGTTTCCAATCCAAAGGGGCATGTATTCCATCAAATTGTCCATTTGCTTCTATCTCATATCGGACTGGAAATGCCTGTTGTTCTGAGATAGTTTCCAAAACGTCATAACTTTGAGTTGCTATCATATCTTTAGCTATAGCCCCCCAATTTACTCGTCTAAAAGAGGGTGCTGAGGTGGTGTTAGAATTCTGATGTTTTTCATCATCATTACTTTCTTGCCCTGTATCCGAGTCAGATGAGTGAGAGTCGGATAAGGGTGGTGCAGACGCTTGCACTGTGGTTGGTGCAGTTTCATGGGATTTTGAAAAGGAAGGTAGTGGTTTAACCTTAACCTTTTCTCCCGTAGGAGTTGGGGGAACATAAGGAGCTCCTATTGAAATTTTTCCCCTATCTTCATCAACTTGAGATTTTGGTTTAACATCATCTAGTTTTTCCTGTGCTACAGCAGCTATACGTTTTTCTTCCTTATATTTCTTTAAACAGTTAATAACTTCCCTCCAAGTTTTCATTAACTTTTTCGCAGATTTATCATCATCTATTACCATGTCCCACAGGCAATCACCGTACGCTCTCCATTCAGTGATTTCAAACAATAGGTCTGACTGTTTAAAAAATTCCTTCAATATTCCTAGGTCGACTAGACCCAATAATTCTTTTGAACTAATATCCTTAGGACATACCCCCCGCTTTTCTAAAAAGCGTTATAACGATAATGCTACCTCTTTCTCCATTGCGCGCGACTTATTGATTGCAGCCTTCTCACTTGGGTAGCAACAGTATCGGCGTGGCGAGCCTCCTTTATTTTGTTTCGGCCTTATCCTTATTATCTTTTGGCCTTATCCTTATTATCTTCTTCTCTTGGGCTCAGGCACGGACGGCACATATCCAGCATGTGCAGTCTTTTGCCCCCCGACCGCTGCTGTCGGTGCCTTTCCGATCCCACGGTCCGGTGGAAACAGGGATTGGGGGTCCCTGTTCGGGCGCCACTTGCGACCGTGGGGGAAGCAAGCGGACGAACCAATATGGTTGATAAAGCAAGCTTCTACTTTATTAGCAAAAATCATCGCTTTATATATGTTTTACTCTGATTGTAATACACGTCGTATACATTGATTGGATACATGTTGCAACGTGCTATAACATGATTGGTTACCATACAACACAATCTTGCCAAGTCCTTCCCAGTGGTGGTCTGCTTATCAGTCTTCTCTTCATTCTTCTACCTGATACCATCTTCCTAGGTGCTTTCCCCAAGGCTCAGGGAGAAACTGTCCTTGTCCATTATTGGTTCTCTAGATCATTATTACCATGGTTACATCTCCTGATAATGGTTTCTTGATGTACCACAGCAACAAGCTAGAACAGATGTTATCACACTCACACAGGCGATTGTTCGCAGAGCTCCACCAGTGACCCGTTACCTTGTGCTGTTAACCATTCTCCAACACAGGACCATATCTATTTTGAAGAACCCATATCAGCTGCTAAAGGAAGAACAACATAGTGGGCATTCTCACTTTCTCCAGTGCTATTACTATTGCAAGGTGACTTCCTACTCTGCCCTTCTGTAGTTTTACAGAAAAGTGGCTAAAATGGTGGCTGACCAATAATGGAAGATTAAAATGGGATAGAGCCCTCCAATGTCAGAGCAAAGCTGTGATGCTGGATTATTTCAGAGTCTTTTTCCATGAAATCAGGATGAATAAGGTATTGTGTAATTCTTGGATTATCCCTTGTACATTGAGTAATAGAAAATTACCTGAGCTGTCAATAGATGCTTCTCACATTTCCAACCCAGTCAGGTTGTCAGGATATTTGTAGCTCAGCAATCAGTTGGCATTGATTGTCTTCCAGGCACTCTTAAAGATAGTAAGAAAGACAATAAGTCTTTTCCTCAGATGAAATATATGGGAATCTTAATCTCAACTGCCAGAAGAAAAGAACATTTGGTGGCAATGACTACATAGGTTTGTTATGCAGGAATGGTGAATTGTGGACAAGATTTCCCCCTTCTAGGAGACTTGCATGTTTTTAAATTATACTTTTGCATTAAAATTTCTTGACCCTTTGAAACTGAAAGGAAGTTGATGTGCTTGGATAACATATGACAGTAAAAGGTATAAGGCATCAAAATTTTAGGCAGAGACTGTTTCATAACTAGGAATTTATAAGACTTCAGTTTCTGCCCCATAAACAAGGGCTCATGGAACTAGGCTTCATTAGGAAGTTGAATATACAGACATAAAAAGAAGCATAATTCTGTCCCATGTGACACTTACTGGTCATGGAGGAACTGTAAAGGTGACCTAGTTACAATGGAAACATACCGATAAAGGAGGATATCTGTACAGCTGGGAGCCTGAGATATCCCCGACAAGCTTAGCTAGCAGCAGAGATGTCTAAGCACAGAACAAAAGCTGATGATAAACTGACTGTCCAGAACAGCAGAAACCAGTAACAAATGCTCCAGGAACTGGTATCCTACACTCACTTACGTATCTATACCAAAGACCTAAAAATAACTCTACCCAATGTGAGCTTCTCTGCACAAGCTTCTATGTGTGAGATCCCTTGGATGGACCAGACTGTCAGCAAGATAACCTTGTTGGCTATGGACTTAATGTAGCTCATCTATTTGAGAAACTTTCCTATCATCAGTGGCCCTGCTCCTGGGAGCAGTTCATGTTGCATCAGTAACATCTCAAAATAATATATATGCAAGCCTATAAGTAAATAAGTATACACTTGAATTTATTCATTACAGATTATTATTAGCAAAGTAGGAAATGAAGCCTCCATGTCCTTGTGTATTATGGACTTCAATGAAATGACTGCTGAAGTCTTTAAACATGTGTGGCTTGGGTAACTTACAGTAAGAAAACCAGTTTTAATGTCACAACCTATGTCCAAATGCCCCATGATATTGTCAATCTTGGGACGTACTCTTATGAATTCTCCAAGTTGCTTCATGGACCTCAAAGTCCTTTGTTTCCTACTCCTAGCTTTCAGGTATAACCTTTCATCCTTTTCCTTCTTATAGAAGCATGACTTTGTTTAGTTCCTATTGTTCAAGGCAAGTTTATTTAAAACTCAACTGAAACAGAAAGGCTTTAATTAAATACTTTCCAGCTCTACTTCTTCAAGACTGATATGTTGTAATGGATCTTAAAGTACCCATTCACTGCATCATTCAGCATGGTGGCAGAGCAAGTACTATGGTAGTCATTGGGGGACAGCAGAGCTATATTTCAGTCTGATGGTCAAAACTAAGCTTGGCCTCAAGAGATAAAGAGAAGTTACAGGTAGGGCAATCCTGCCTGTGCATACAGAAAGTTGAGGTTCTGAATGCCTGTATACCAAGAAAACAAATTCTGAAATGTCACATATGATAACCTGGGCTGTTGGCAGTCACTAGGGCTACTTAAGGGCTCTAGATAAGTTACTACCACTTGAGTACAGTTATCTGGGAGGTGGATAGGCTCAGTGGCAGTACTTCAGGGGCATATTTTTTTGCCTCCAGGTTAGCAGCTCTGCCTTGCTGAGGAGTCATCTGGACTTGGACATCAAGACGGCAAGGAGGGAAAATGGGCAGACTAGTAAGAGGCTGTTAGAAATGCTGCTTGAATGGGATAAATATCTGTTTTGAAAATGTGTAGATAAACCACACTAATATCCTTGCCCTTGAAACAATGGTTGAGGTCACCTAATTGAATTTAGATACTTACTAATCTGTACAAACATCACTGTCAGGTAATGATGTTCTTTAGGAATGGAAGTGCTACTGCAATTTCCTTAAGTAGCTTTTCTTTAGCTGTGTCTAATAATACAAAATTTTCTTCAAGTGCAATTTTCTATTGCTGCTAACAGCAGTTCACCTCAGAGGATGGAGCATTACCGCAAACAGCACTGCAGGCAGAGCTAACATTTAAAGCAATCCAGCTCAAAGTAGGGCTCTGTGGCCTCCTGTGTAAAACACCAGCAGCTGTCAGCACCCTGTTTACTCCCGCATGTTCACTGCTGCTTCTGACTGAGCTACTGCTACATTTTGTACTTAAAATAATCAGGATGGGCACTGGGGAATAAGTGTTTTGCTGGAAGCCTAGAGCTATTACAAGCCTAGGTTCATTCCAAGAGCCATTTCAGTATGTCCAGCTATGGCTAATTTCAACTCGTAGACAAGCCTTTAGCATGGGAAGGAAACTTCAGCAAATGCTTCTTCATGTGGCTGGTCTTGGTCTCTGCAGCTTTTTTGTTGCTTGAAGTCAACTTGCTCAGGAAGTTTGTTAGAGGAATGGGCACTGACAACCAATCACTGAGGAAAAGAGAAGCTGAAATAACTAGGAGCTGATATGTATTTATTGCTTGTATATTTGTGCATACTCCTCTAGCACAACTGCAGCAGGATGCTAATGGCCTGCCTGATTGTGAAGTAGTCAAAGCTTTGCATGTGGTTTGGATCTCTGAGCAATGAGTGAAATAAGATGGGACTGAACCAATAGACTCAGTCAAGATCTCAGAAGGGGCCCAGGAAGCTTTTGTAAATGACAAATCCCAGCAACTGGTCATTAGAGGAAAGAAAGTTCTTGGTGGCAGTGCAGTCCAGAGCCCTGTGCTTGGCTCTAGGCTGCAAGGAATTGACTATTTTATTGGCAGCTTTGTGACTATATTAACCTTGCCTGTTGAAACCTGTGAAGGGTAATTCTCAATGTAGAGTAACCAAAAAAAAAAAGAAGAAAAGATGAAAAAATAAATACTACTTGGCTTATTAATTTACTCATTTTTATGGCATTAACAGCCTGCCATCTGGGTGCAATAGAAACATCAGGCATGTTATTACATGAGAAGCCCATAGGAAATGAGAAATAGCTATAAAAATTGAGAGCTATTCCTGGCAGTGGTGTTTCTTTCAGGTGCCACTTCAGTGGCAGTACTTGAAAGAATCTTTCCTGTAGAAAGAGGGATTGGGGAAGAAACAGAGCAAGATCAGGGATGTCTCATACATCTGGGCAGCACCAGGGGACAGCAGAGTTTGTCTTCCTCCTTAACAGCTGCCAGAGGACTGGAAACACATGTAGTTTAACCTGCACTGAATCAAGTTCTGTGGTGGAGGAAACAAGTATTGGTTGGTAAGCTGTGCAGCAGGAATGTGTATATAGCATCACACAGGACTTAATTTGTCATTGCAAGGTTATGGTTTGAGTTAAAAGCATAAAAAAATAAGCAAGAGTGGTAAGTCATTGTCCATTAATTTATTTTTTTTTTAATAGAAAATGTCATTGTGTTATATGACTTTCTTTGGAAAGAGCTGCTATTGGAATTAGTGCTGCATATTGGCTGTAGTAACTCATCTCAGTCCTGGATTTTGTGATTAGCTTCTGCAACAGTCCTCCAAATGGAAAAAAAACCCTAGGGCCAATCACCTTCTCTGGGTTGTTTCCTCAAACAGATCAGAGGGATGGAAAGCCCTTCCTAAGAGGAAAGGCTGAGAGAGTTGGGGTTGCTTAACCTGGAGAAGGCTCTAGGAAGACTTTGTAGTGGCCTTTCAGTTAAAAGGGGCTTATAGGAAAGACGGGGATGAACTTTTTAGTTGTGATAGGACAAGGAGTAATGGAATGGGGTCTGGAAATAGACCAGATAAAACTCTGCAAGTTTTAAAGCAACTGTTGTAAACTTGCATAAATGACAATATTTTTAAAAGACTTAATTTTTTTTTCCGCTTCTCATATTGTGTACTTGCCCAAAGTAGCATGAACCTCTACAAAATGGATCATCAAACTTAAAAATACACCCTCCACTTGCATGCATTCAATTCTTACACTGCATTGAGTCCTTCTAGTGAAGGTTTCTATGGAAAAGGACGATGAAAGCCTGAGAGGTTCAGGCCATGATTGCAAGGCAAATTCTGATATTCTTTGCAGTAATGGAGATCAAATATTGCACGGCCTCTTTGGGCCATGTGGTCTGATCTCCCTTGTTGGAGACTGGGGAAGTTCTTGAGCAACTTGACTAAAGGTAGACCTGTTTTGAGCAAGAGATTGAACCCGATGACCTATGGAAACCCCTTCCAGCTGAAATTATCTTATGATTCTGTTCCTAAAAGAAGTTGAGGTCAATGGCTGGCAGGTAGAGACGAGAGCAAAGGAAAGAATGCAGCCAAGGGGAAGTCTCTGGACCAAGCAAGGAAACAGAAAAGGACTAAGAAAGCAAGAGAAGATTACAAGAGGAACTGGGACAGGCAAAGAGCAAAAGGAGCCTGCAGCTGCAATAATTATTATTGCATCCCCCAGGGAGCTTTGGGACAGCAGTGTGCTGAGGAACAGCTGAGGAGTAAAGAGCTGCGGGCAGCAGATCTCTTGAGGTTTCCAACTTGTGCAGCTCTTGTCTCCAGTGCCGTCTGGCCAGAGCGCTTACATCACCTCCTTACCTCCTAGCCTTTCAGCAACTTTCCTGACTGTCCCCTGGCAGCACACTTGAGCTTCCACTGCACCAGGCCGCCTTCTCAGCTTTCCTTACTTAAGGGCATGTTGACGCAAGACACATTTTAGTATTTAAAAGCCATTTGTACATGACTGTGCAAGTTTAACTGATTATGTTATGCAAGACAGAAGTAAATTGAATCCCTCCCTCTAGCTGTGTAGTACTAGCTTCTCCAGGAGAAATGCCCAGCAACAGCCTCCCCATGACTACCACCAGATTTCTCTTTAACTTTGAGGTTAGTTAGGTATTAACTGCCATTCTGGCATGCTGAGTGCTTTTCCTCTGGAATAGTTTCCACTCAGTCCCTCAAATAATTTCCCAACCTTTTCATTCTTTTCTACATACTCTCTCTTCTTCCTCTCCAGAGAAGATGGCACAACATTTGCATTGCTGCTTTTAGTATGAAGTATTCAGGAGTCCTAGCAGTGCTGTTGCAATGAAGGTATGAAAAATGAGTACCTAATAGTGGATGGGAGTTTGACTACGTGGTTCAGACAAACCCTATTGCCTCTGGTTGGACAGGTTACAGCTTCAAAAACACAAGTTGGGTCTTCCATTAGATTTCCAGCTTTGACTGTGATCACACCTGGAAAGCACTTGAATTCAAATCTTAAGCTGTTTCCGTTCATTTTGCAGCCTTAAGCCCATCAACTTTGAGAAAGTTGAAGTGGGGATCAGGCCAACAGTCCAGTGTTGATATTACCTCTGTACTTGGTGGGAAGCCATTTCCCCCTTCAGAAGGTTTAACTGTCCCCCAGATGCAGAGTGTTCTTTAATGATGTTTGCAAATGTCATAGCATACCAGATGACCTGTGTCAGGCTCATCTGTGTCTCTTGGATTGGAAATGTACACTGTAAACAACTTTACAGGATTTTTCTTTCTTATATTTAAAGCAGGTTATCTTTTGGCTGTAAGCTCAGTTTCTGGGCTAACTCATCAGCCAAAATGTCATTCTGCATACAGTCTCTGCGCCAAGTAAAATAAACTCTGAATAGTCATTAAAAAAGAAACCCCAACCCATCCACCTGTATTGCTGCTTCCTTCCCATGAATAGTTTTCAAAACATCTGGGGCAAATAGCGTTAATTCATGCTACTCATCCAGAGAAGCTGCAGTTTGAGCATGAGAAGGCTTTTAAAAACTCTGAAAATGTCAGATAGAAAGCTATGTCCTGAAGTGTACTCCTGTTCTATTTCCTGACTTCATATGAGTGCAATGCTTTTTAGGGCTACTCCCAGAGATCCTACAGTGAATACCAGTCAGGATAATAATTACAAATAATTACATATACACCAGTCTGTAACATTTGATTGCTGAGGCTTTTGAAAAGCCTGTCTGAGATCTTGCTGTTTAATCACTCTTGTCCATGCTGACAGGTGTTTTCACAGGAATGTGTTTGGATCTTGCTTTGTTACTGGACATGCTACCACTTTTTCCCATTCTCTCAGAATTAAAAGAAACTGTTCAGAGGCACAGTGGAAGCTATTTTGGTTTCCTCTTATGACTCTTGTTTTGATTCATTGGGAATTTCTTATTACTCTTAAAACCCAGGTCTACTCATTCCCACAATATACCAAGGTAGAGCCTCCCAGTGTGAGTGAGCCCCCAGTCTGTCCTTGCCATCTTTGTTGGCTGAAAGGGTTTTACCTTTCTGGTAAACTGGGACAACTTTTCAGCTCTGGTGGCTGCCATTAAGTTTCTTGATCCCTGCACAGTTTTACTTTGCAGGAGGTCCTGGATTTATTTTGTAGTTCATCTAGTTCTGTGCTTTCAGACTGACTAGTGCAGACATCATATAGGTTTGCCTGGAGTTAGCTGTTGCACATGCATGTTGATGAGGTCTTCATCAGTTGGTTTGTAATACTGGTCATATGTAGATTTCCAATGTTACTGTTATTCTTGCCTTTGCTAATTTTTCTGCCTTTCCATTGCAGTAGATAGCTATAGTGCAGTTCTTTCTCTTGCTGACTTTCAGAATGGAAATAGACTGGAAACAGTGTTCTAAATCTAGATTCCCAGATCATCTGGGCACCTAAACTCCAGTTTTCTTCGTTAATGTCCCCTTTGCTGAGTAGTTCTGCACTGGAATAGCATATTGCTTTTGACAGCTCCTCTCTTCCTCTTTGTCCTGTGGTTTACACAGTTGAATAAAGGAAAAAAAAAAAAAGCAGCAATGCTAAAGAGCCTGAGCAGCAGCCTACCACTATGAGAGGGGATTTTGCTGCAGAGGAAACAGACCTATGGTAAGAATGAGTCTATGTGATTCAGTGATGATGGCTGGGGTTATTTTCAGCAGAGCTGTTTCTCAGATTGCTTCTCCTTAGCTATTTAGCCATCAGCAGGTAGCAGCCTGTCAAAGTCAGTGTTCTTCTGGGTTGTTATGAAAACAGTAAATACCATCATTGGTTTTCTACTGCGGGTGAATGAAGCAGTCAGTAAACTGTTCACACCTAATACAAATCTTATGTTGAGGGAGAATCATTACTCCCTTCCTGCCCTTTGTCACTTCACAGTATATTGAACAGCAAAACTGGTAATAACTTGCATAGTACCTTCCATCTTGATGAATGCCAAGGCTTTACAGGAATAGTTTCCCCTAATATTGAAGCAGAGTCTTTAAAAACACCCAGCATGTTGTAAATACTGTGGGGCACAGGATGGAGTGCATCTAAGCTGGCAGATACTTGTTTGTTGAACAGATCTTAGTATTGGGCAGAAGTTTCTAGACTCAGATGCATATCTGTCCTATCCAGTTTCGAAATTGGCCTAAAGAAATCCACATATTGATCAAAAGTTCAGACTTTACAGTCTTTGTTTTACTTAGGCTGCTAGTAAACTATTTCCTATTTATTGTATTTGTGTTGTCTCTGATTTCAGTTGGGAAATAGCATGAACCCCAGCAATGATGCTGAAATAGACAAAGTGTCCACTAGAGATCAGCTGTGCCATTGCATTTGTTGTTGGAAGACTCTATACCTAAAATAAAAAGGCATTAGCCTCACCCTAGATGCATTACAATATAAGTTAGCACATAAAACAATTCTAGTGAAAACAGTAGCTCACTGCTGCTGGTAGCAGAGGTAGAGAAAGAGAAAACCAAAGCTTACAGCTGAAGTCTTGAATAGTGAGAAAATATCAAAGATGATTAGGTCCTAATCCTTGCCTTAAAGATAGAGGAAGTACTGTGAAAAAACTGTAAGGTTGCCTGAATATGTTTATTTGCATGAGATTTACTGCTCATATTTCTGTATTCTTTGTAGTTTAGTAAAATTTAGTGTTAGGAACTGCAGAGATACTGAAGATATAAAGGCAGGAAATAAAAGCTACAGATGAGTTATCACTAGTGAGATAAAAGGACAAAAAGGAGAGAGAGGAAGCGAGAGACATAAGAGCAAGAAGGAGCCTATATAATTGTACAAGCAGAAGATGTCAGCTTAGGTCAACAGAGCTAGAAGAAGGAAGGGAAGCTACTTGATATTCAATTAAGTAAGTGAGTATAGCTTGTCAAGGAACTGGAGCTGAAACCATAATTTCTTCTTTTGTAAGTTCTCAGGGTTTCCTTTATCCGTTAGCTGAATTAGAGCTAATATTATTGTAAGTGCCTTCCAGCTGAAATAGTCTATGTTATTCAAATAGCAGCAGACAGCCATGGAAGCTGCCCATGGCAGTTTAGGAGAATTAAATAGTTGTTTCCAAGATGCATGTCACAGGTTGCTGGGAGTTGGAAAGGTTGTATATATGGGTAAGTACCACTAACTCACTAACTTCTGGTCATTTGAACTGTTTTTCACATCATGCCTTATAGATAATTCATACAGGACTTCTTGATCCTTCTTGTGAACCACTGTGGAAATTGACATTGTCTCTCCTTGCTGTCATCTTTCTGTTTAAAGGCTGTCAGGGTATGTGGCTGTCAGGGCATGTGGACAAGGATATTGGATCTCTTTCTGACAGACTCCTGTGGCTGAGGACCATGTTGTCCAGGTGAAATCTCTCCATGTCACTGGGAAGCAGCAAGGTTGTGAGTCCGCCTTTTTCTCAGGCTTAGGTGTTCAGCACAGCTTTCAGGCCTTGGACTGGGGAGGTCTCAGGGGTAGAGCTGAGCAGTACTCAGTAGCATTTTTAACAGATTGATGCTTTTTGGGCAACTGGTTGCCAGCTTTGGGAGGGTATGGTTCTTGACCTTCTGTCTCAACAACTCAACAGATATGAAACTGGATACCTCATTTGGACCTTGCCAAAAAGAATATCCCAGTATGCTATGCTAGTGCTCTCTGCTTCTGCTGGCAGGGGAGAGAATGGGGCTCTACTCAAACTTCTTCCATTACTCAAATCCCAGTCCATTATTAGTTGGATGCTTAGGTTAAAAATCTTCACTGTCAGCATTCATCTGAAGGGGGTGTTTAATCTACATGCAGACTCTTTAGGGTCTATGCAGAGCCAAAGTGTGCAAAGCACAGAAAATTCCACGTGGCTGAATTATAGTACTTCAAATCTTTTTGTGTGCTATGAGCAAACAGGTATTTTGGTCTGTTGATCATTCTGCTGTTTGCTTTGTTAGCTTTATGACCTGCCACCAGGAGAAACTTTAAGTGATCATTAGCATCTTGCTACAACTGAATTTGCTGTTGAAGTATTAACGTGCCTTGATCCTCTAAGCCAACAAAGTCAAATGCTACTGCAAGCCTGAAGAATGCAAATTGTTTTGAAAATAACACCTGCAGTACTTGAGAGAAAGCAGGGTAAGAGCTGATTGCACTGGGAACCAAGGGGGATTTCATAATGCTCAGGAACATCGTTCTGCTACTTGACAAGTATTGAAATTTCCCCCTTTTAACTTAAAAGCACCAGTGACCTGCTGCTGAATTGCAACACATGCCACTTGGAGAGTGACAGTCAACAGTACCTTCACTATGGGGATTTGGCTCAGGTTCTACCACATCCAGTGTGTGGCACTGAAATTTGAAGTATTGCTGCCATCTGCAGGGGCTCAACTTGATGTCATTTCCACGCTTTATTGCTGAGCTTGTCAGAAACAAAATATTCTCCAGAAATTTGCTCCTCAGGCATGTCAAATTCCGTAGTGATTGCTTTTTGCTGTGTACCACCCTTTCTCAGGCCCCAAAGACCCAAACCAAACATGTTTCAGATGGACTTCTTTGGGTCCAAACTTAGAATAAAGCATGATGATTTCGTTATACTTCCACCTTTTTAAGGTGTGCCCTTCATGTAAACTACTTTCTAGTACTATAAAATAGACTGCTACTAGCCCAAAGTGAAACCTTGTAAATCTGATCAATCATCAGATTTATCCCAACTGTTTCTTCACAATGGAAGGTGTGATTGTGTATTAACATGTAACTGTACTGCTCTGCAGCTTAGTGTTAGTCTTGTATGTGCTTATGAACTTGTACCTACATGTATATTTAAAAGAAAGAATATTAATAAACTGGTTTGAAGGACAGAGTAAAGTTGACTGGAGTAGACAGTAGTAAGATAGTACTTGGTGCACACTTAAGCTACGTGAGCTAATGTAAGTCCAGCTTGGCAGAAGAGTTGATACTGGTGATTCCTGAAGGTAAGTGCAATCCATACTGCCTATATCAAAAGCAATGGGAAACACTGGAATGAGAGTTGTGACTGATCATGTTAAGGCAGAGTGAACTTTAACTGGGGCACAAGGAGGGTATTGAGTATTTGATGTTGGAGTGGCATGTAAATCTATTTTGGAGTTATGTGTAAATCTGTAGGACACTAAAATGAGATGAGTGGCTATGCATACTGGAAAGGCATGAAGGCCATTGGACCTGACAGTAGCACAATTCGGGAGTTAAAGATGTAGCACAGTTAACGACACTAGATGAGTCCTGCAGTCCCTCAGACACCAAGATTATGGAACTTGGCAAAACTTGTTTCTTCAGATTTCTAGGCATTTATAGCAGAAATGACAAATGAGGCCAGACATTTGAGTGTGTGTTTCAGGTGTGACCCCATTATGTCTGAGGCCTGAAGACAAAATAAATGGAGAGCCTCCACTTATGTGGCAGTTAAATTGTTTCGTTGAATCTGTTCCTACACTGTGAAAGTGCTGGTGGCAGAGATTTTCTTTTATTTTTTTTCCCTTCCTGACCAACAAGCACAGAAGACAAATGAACTGCTGACTCCACGTACAGTTCTCCTTGGCATCTAACAGATTGTTTTGCTTCTTGCATGAAGAGTTCAGTTTGAGGTCATTTTCTGTCTCATCTTGATATTTTTGAAAGGATTCTCCATCTATTACAGTACATTCAGTGCAAGTTAACTTGCACATCAGAGATAAATATTTAGGATAGGCAGAAAAAGATTTTTCTTTGCATAAACTGAAGGCAGGATTAGGAAGCAATTCTCAGATCCAAATTTGTTTTGTTTCATAATTGGTTTGCTTCTCGAAATGGCTTAACTTTATAGACAACAGCTTGTGAATATGGCAAACAGCTTAGGAATATTTGAAGTTAAAAAGCTTTAGAAGCTCATATTAAGGAGTAATACCCAGCTCTATACCTGTGCGATATAATCACTAGGCACTGCAACCTTGAATCTGCTGAACAAACCACAATAAGCCTCACAGCCTTTCCCTGTTTGCTGGAAACATGGTCAGTAGAGCTCTCAAGTGATTGAAATAAGCACAACAATGTTACTGTGCTTTCATTATAAAATGTTACCTGAGTCCAAAACAAGGCATGGACCAGTTTGTCTCCATTGGTTACAGGCAAACACAAAACCACTGAAACAGGGTTTGTGCTTGCCTTTGGGGGTGTGTGTGCGTGTGTGTGTTTAAATACCTGCTTAGTGAATTTGCAAGCTAAGATGGATGTGTTGTAATTGCACCCAGAAGTGTCTGAAAAGAGATTGAATGTATGGGGTATTTGTCTTTTTCCTGCAGTCATCCTGTGTGCTCAGCCCTCACTGAAGTGCTGCATGAAGACAGATGGGGTTAATTTCTTATTGGGAACAGAACCCACTACTGAAGTGCGGCTGAAATACAGCTTCCATTTGTCAGTGGGAATACCACTGAGTAACTACACAAATTCAGCTCTAGGTCAGGACAAATGACAGCCATTATCAAATTGATTTGTTTCTTATATTCACCAATTCCAAGTGTTTTAACCGTTACATAAAATGCAATGGAATTATTAAGAATTCTTAGTCTGGGAGCGGTATTTTACCTGTTGTCCAGAAGATGTATCTTCTCCTAATGGCAGAAGATAGTGCTTTCTAGACCAACACTATACATTTATCATTATCTGAGGGGATAAATTGTTCTTATCTGAGTGACCAAAGCAATACTCAAGGGCCTTTTTTTTTTTTTTTTTTTTTTTTAATGCTAATGAGTGGTGTCCCCCAGGGATCGGTGTTGGGACCGGTCTTGTTCAACATCTTTGTGGGTGACCTGGACAGTGGGATTGAGCGTGCCCTCAGCAAGTTTGCCGATGACACCAAGCTGTGTGGTTCGGTTGATACATTGGAGGGAAGGAATGCCATCCAGAGGGACCTTGACAAGCTTGTGAGGTGGGCTGATGCCAACCTGATGAAGTTTAACCATGACAAGTGCAAGCTCCTACACCTGGGTCGGAGCAATCCCAGGCACAGCTACAGGTTGGGCGGGGAGGAGATTCAGAGCAGCCCTGTGGAGAAGGACTTGGGGGTGTGGGTTGATGAAAAAATGAACATGAGCCGGCAGTGTGCGCTTGCAGCCCAGAAAGCCAACTGTATCCTGGGCTGCATCAAAAGGAGTGTGACCAGCAGGTCGAGGGAGGTGCTCCTGCCCCTCTACTCTGCTCTCGTGAGACCTCACTTGGAGTATTGTGTGCAGCTCTGGTGTCCTCAACATGAAAAGGACATGGAACTGTTGGAACAAGTGCAGAGGAGGGCCACGAGGATGATCAGGGCACTGGAGCACCTCCCGTATGGAGCTAGGCTGAGAAAATTGGGGCTGTTCAGCCTGGAGAAAAGGCTGCGTGGAGACCTCATAGCAGCCTTCCAATACCTGAAGGGGGCCTATGGGGATGCTGGGGAGGGACTCTTCATTAGGGACTGTGGTGAGAGGACAAGGGGTAATGGGTTTAAATTTAAACAGGGGAAGTTTAGATTGGATATGAGGAAGAAATTCTTTACTGTAAGGGTGGTGAGGCACTGGAATGGGTTGCCCAGGGAAGTTGTGAATGCTTCATCCCTGGTGGCGTTCAAGGCAGGGTTGGACATAGCCTTGGATGGCATGGTTTAGTGGGAGGTGTCCCTGCCCATGGCAGGGGGCTGGAACTCGATGATCTTGAGGTCCTTTCCAACCCTAACTATTCTATGATTCTATCTATGCTAGTGCTGCTGCAGAGAGAGAGAGAGAAATTTCTTGCTCCTACAGGGAAAATGTGTATCCTTACCTGTTTTTATATGTACAGAAAAATTTAACTAAAAGTCAAGATGTATGTTCCAAGCAGCTGAAAAAATAAAACAAGGGCATTAGAGGCCTCAGAACAGGAAGAGCTGTGGAAGCTGGCAACTAACTGCACCTGCTAGTGCTCTAGTGGCTACCCCAGCTTACACAATCCCATGATATCACTAGGCACATGTTTACCATGAGAATCCAAGGTGAAGATGTAAAAAACAGTGGGGAAGTAAAAAAAAAAAAAAACAAAGCACAGGTTACCAGGAAAGAAATACAAGAACACTGGTGCTTGCTGTCATGCTATGTACACCTTGTTTTGAATAGCTGCCTTCAGTTTCTAGATGGTCTCATCTCCAAAGATTGCTGCCCTTTCCAAAGCAACTGTGCAGTCCGCTTTTATTCAGCCTTCAGTTCTTTGCAAATTTTCTTGCTCTGAGCTAAACTGATGCCTTCTACTGCCCAGAGCAAGAATACCTAATTAACAAAGGCTTTCTTTCACAATGTTGGGACCTTGGGACCGAGCATTTGAAATCACTAAAAATAATAGTATTTAACAGTGACTGGAGCAGAAGGCTGGGAGTACTATCAAAGTTGGAGGGCTATTAGAATTAGATGTTAATAGGGATTTATGAATGTGTCCCCTGGTATGAGCAGCTGCCCAGCATTCAGGACTTTTCCAGGTTGTTTCTCTGGAGAAGTACGCTTCCATAAAAATATAGGAAAAGCTTTGTTTTCCTAAAGCTAACTGTAAGGAACAGCAGTAAGCTGTATGGCTCATAAATTCAACAAGCACTTAAGAATAAAGCAAACAGAAAAAAGCCCAGCCTCTTGCAAAGTTTTCATCATTGTAATGAAGTTCCATTTCACTGATCTCGCTTATCCTGGACAAGAGGTGACTACCAGGCACACTGGGCTTATGGCAAACAGACACCACAGACCTCGATAGGTTCCAGCACAGCCACATAGGTGAGGAGGCAGCAAAGCCTGGAAATTCTGGGGTTTCGAGAGCTTTGAGAAGCCAGTCAGAAAGCTGATGATGCCCTGAGGAGTCTGCTGGTGTCTGAAGCACTGGATGTTTCCGACCTCCCACAGGTGAGAAATTCAGAGCTGTCCATGCTTCTGTCAGGTCACAACAGTGATCAGGAGCTTGGGAATTGGGAGACCTGCTGCTTGTGTTCAGTTCTGAGACAATCAGCAGCAGAACAACCCCCATCACTTGTGCCTGTCACTGCAGGAGCTAATATACCAGCTCAAGAGACTTGTAAAGTAAGAGCTGGAACCATCCGAATGTGTACACACACAAATGTGTGTGAAGTTAATAATTTTCTATAATATTCTTTCCCCTGACAGGGTTCACAAATCTAACTTGCCATTACTATGACTGGAGTACTCCTGCATTCAAAGCATGCCCAATTCCTGCCAATCTGCTGGTTAAACTGCTTCTGTACTGTGGTGTTGTCACTGACTTCCCTCAGGCTTGGCAAGCACTGTCACTTGGGAGGCAGCAGGCGAACGTCACTGCTATCTCATGACAGGATTCCTTTAATCCTTGGCATCCCCTTGCATGGTTGCTTGCTACTTAATGAATTGCTCTGAAGCACACAGTTAAATGGAGTTGTAAGAAGCTGAAGGCTCTCATTGCTTCAGCTGTTGCTTTGGCAGGAGTTTTTGCTGCTTTTGACAGTGTCTGGAACACATGCTGTTCTCCAGATATGACTGAGGCCAGCCTAAACTGCAAATGCTGCAAACGCAGACCCTGAATCTGGGCTTTAGTCAATCCGTTCAACTTTTTCCAACAACTAGGCAATGGGAAAGTAGATTAAATCCATGACAAAGTCCACCTCAGCTACATAAACATGGAAATACACATCTATAAAATCAATCACAAAATTTATTTATATCTAGTTTTCCCTTCACAGGCACTTCTACTCTGGAGATGCCTAGCAGAGATATATAGCACAGAGCACTGTCTCAGGGAGAGTGCACCTTCTTTGTGATATGGAGAAAACTCCAGGAACAAACTTGCCAACAAAGTTTTCAAGTTGACAAGCAGGTATTCCTTATTGAGGCTCCGGGAGACACTGGGAATAGCTCCTCCTAACGTGCATCATCATATGGCTACACAGGCCATCCTTATACAGTCACTTGCGCATACATACATATTCATGAGGCTACACATGAATTACATCATTTTCCAGAAAGTTTCCTGCATACATACAAAAATGTGGTGGTGGTCTTTGAGGGTTGTTTACTACTTCTAACAATTTCATAACTGCTAGCAGCCTTTGAAGCACCAGCTTAATTAACATTACAGACACAGCAACATCCTGTCCTACTTATCAGTTAGTTTAACTGCTCCCATCCTGAAAAACTGCTAGTCCAGGATACTCCCCAGTAGATGTTTACACCAGCTTAGTGGGTTCATTAACATAGCAATCATCCTGTCCCTCCACCCATCAGCCAGTTTAACTGTGCCTATCCTGGACATCTGCTGTGCCCAGGTACTCCCCATCCCCAGATCCTGTTTTTCTATTGTTTTTCCCACATTTTTTGTACTAAGGTCCTAAGGACCCAAAACTATGTCAACTACCTTCAAGCACCAGTTATTTTCCATTACAAAGCCACCAAACCCAACCTTACCCAGAACTGATTACATTTCATGCCTCCTTGTCTCACTTGTTAGAGAAAGAGAAAGCAACGGGTGATGGAAATAAGCTGAAAAAATAACAGCCCCATGATTACGCAGTTATATGTGATGCTGGACAATGGATTTAAATTCTACCCTAAGCTTATTGAGTGGTACTCATCGAACACTGGGACATGGGCCACAGATGTGTTTACATGGTGTTGGCGGGAGCCCACTCTTGTAGCCTGGGCTGGCTCTGCCTGGAGTCAGCTGTGGCACCTTTAAGTCTGCAGCTTAAACTGTAGTCCCAGTAAACTGTCCATTAACAGCTGACAATTGAACACCTAGTCCAGGAATGATGAACAGCTTAAGTATTCTACTGCCAGTATTCCCATATCTGTGTCCATTTTCTCATACCTCTCCTACATCCCACTTTCTGCTGCAATCCCCCACTACCTTTAACTAGTATTTTCTACTTCCTCATATAAATTAAGAATTCTGATATAAATTAATTTAAATTAATTATAAACTCTGATATAAATCAAGACTTCTGAGCCGTTTGTTCAACTGTCATCCACTTTTCACACATTTTTCAATTTCAGGGCTATGTATCTCTCTGCTTTCTCCAGAACTTGCCCAAGGTTTTCATTGTCCTCTTTAAAAACTCTAAGCCAAAGAAAACATCATGCCTTTTACAAGCCAGTGGGCAGGAGAACCTCAAAACATCAAGCAATTTGTTTAAATAGTAATACCATTAAAGTTTTGTACCAGAATTAGGAGGAGTAATGTAACTCAGGTCAAAGATTTCAAACATTTGGGGACCCCAGTTCTGTTTTTAAAATCCTTCAGACTATTTAGTAATTTTTCCTCTAAAAATAGGAAGTCGCATTTTTGCCATCCATGTAGTTAGTACCAGCTGTCAAAGAGAAAATAAATCTCTTTTGAATCTTTGAAGCTTTAAAGAACAATTTATTTCAGGCAGAAATGGTTCGCTGCTTCACGTTGGGCAGGCTTCCCAAACATTCAGTTGAAATATCACGCATTTGCCCATAAAGAACATTGGAACAGTGTTATTTACAACATTATTTTTGAATGCGAATGACAATGTCTGCAGCTGAAAGGTGGTTCCAGCTCTGAATTAATTTACCACTTTCCAGTCAACTGAAGCACACATGCTTTCCAGTAAATCCAAATGTTTATGCAAGTTCTAGGCCCAGTTTAATGAGCTTGGGAAGGTTCCCAGTACATGGATGCTAACACTCAAATACTTGCTAATGAAATGACTCACAAGCAAGCCCATTCCATCTTCCTACAGCCACTGGAAAAGCAAAATGATCAGCTTTTGTTAACCTCTGTTGCCTCTATTAATCCAGCAGGATGGGCCATGGACCTTGTGCTTACTCCCTGCCTTTACCATGTGCCTGAGCATGCTGTGTGGGTACTATGGCTACTGCTTTTTTGTTTATGACCACTACTACATATGTACTTATCAAATGCCTGCCAGACCAGGTAAAAGAGGTGTGAGAGAATGTTTCATGAGACTTTGTCCACTCTGATCTGGGAGGCAGAGGCTAAGCCATGCCCTTCCATGTACAGCACCACCTATTTGCAGTGAGCCTACTGTTCTGGGAAGAGTATCTGGGCATCTTGGGAAAGTAACAGGTGGGAACAGCCTGACATCACCAGCCACTATCACCTTCTCTAGCTGCTTCCCTAGTAACAGCAAAGAGGAAAAAAATAAGGGGAGTTCTGTTGACTCTTTATGGCCATAGGATCAAGATTGACCTCACTTGGCTGACCAAACATCCTTCTTGAGGTCAAACATCTTGGGTACAACAGAACAGCTCTTACTTTGTTTATTATCTCTGTGAGTCGTCATGGAAATTAATTCTACATTTCATTTCCTGGTTTCTGTTAGAATCAAAACTGTGAGGAAAAATATAAATGCTACGCTAGAACCACAGATGTTTGCAGAGAAAATGGCTCTACTTTTATGCTCTTAGGCTTTTCTCTGATGAGGTGGATGCATGTTATCAGAGTTACTTTGACCTCTCAGCAGCGGGGGTAGAGCAAGCCTTTGGTAAACAGAAGATAAGAGGATGCAGCTGGAAAATTATTTCAGTATTGCTAGACCCAAGAGAACAAAGGTCCTTTTTGAGATTGAAAAGCAATTGTGTATGTACCATCAAGTTGGAAGACTGAACAAGCATGGTTAAGGAGGTGCATAGCGCTTTACTGGTTTGTCTTTTAGTATGCTTTTGTTCCATGCCAAGATGATCATAAGATGCTTTGGGGACATGTGTGCATGAAAGACTGAACCAGTGTTACCCACTCTCACAGGTGTATTCAGGAATCCCCTTATTCCCATCAGTGTTTGTTTCCTCGAAATAGACTTTCTCAACTAAATCTCTTAGCTGTCAGTCTCTCTCATCTGCCCTGGGTACTTCCAGAGCACCCCATTGAATACCTCACATCCTTTTGCCAGAAGTTTCCAAATTTCAAAAATCAAACCCTTCTAACCCTGCATGCCTGATGCCATCCAGGTGCCTCTGCAGGGGTAATGTTTCAGACAGTTCTAACAGCGCTGCAGTGCATTTTAGTTACCACCACTTCCTCAAATTTTTGAGAAACTTGTCTGGTTAAATGTGAAATCACTCTGTGAGACAACAAACCATGCACGTTTCTTCACTTACTGCAACCTGAAAGGCACGAGAAAAAGCTATTACTCGAGAAACCCAGTTAGCGTTCCTTCGGCTGTGCTGTAACCATGGCTCCACAGCCGCAGCTGTGCCGGCCGCACTCCTGGCAAGAGCTTTGCTGACTCACCAGCGGATTCACACAGGCAGCTGCTTTATCTGCCTCCCAGGAGCATCACGGCGCCTGCGTGTGGTCTCCGTGTGCGCCCCAGGCCACACCTATATTTAGCTGCTCTGTCTCTGTCCCCAGAGCAGATGGGCGCAGCCGCGCAGGGTGAAGTGCAGGTGTCTTTGCCCTTTGAACATGTGCTATCATGGGTCTGGGGGCAGTAGTTCAGATGGAGTGCCCAAGGGGGTGCGATCTGTGGAGTTAACAACGTGAAAACGATTCCTTGCTTCTGTTTTCATTGCCATTAGCTGCCTGTCTGCTCTCCCCTTTGCAGAACACGCACAGCTCCTGTGAACCCTGTACAGCTGAGGCCAAGCATCAGTAACTGCACAGGCTGTTATTTAATACAACCACTGTCCACAAAACATCCTAAAATAAACTCTTGTCGGTTTTTTTTATTTATTTATTTTTAATTCTATTTTACCAGAATATGACTATGCTGTAAGGTGCTGGGGGGGAGCATGTGCTTGCTGTCTTAGGTCAACTTCGTAAAATATTGATGTTGGCTTGGGAATTTTTTCATGCTACATTAATTACAAAAATAGAAGATAAACCTCTCTGCCAGACGGACTGCTATTCTGTAAGCAAAAACAAAGGAGTAAGGGAAAGTTAAACAGTACAGAAGCAGAAAATTAGTGGCATGTGCACCTTGCTTCCATTTTCTTTCATTCTCTTCTTAGTTTTTCTTTTCTGTGTTTGTAATGTTTTCACTGCTTGCAGGTTTTGTACTGTTTCTTTTAATTTTCATCTCAAATATTTAACTTCATAAACTGTGCATCATTTCAGTCAATGGAAACATTGTTGGAAAATAATGTGGAACTTTGTCCAAAATAGACTGAATCAAAATCAAGGTACAGTAAGGCTGGGAGGTAACTGTGTCCCTTCACTTTTTACTTGTTTTGGTTTCATAAATTTAACTTGCAAATAGCTTCTGTGTCTATGCGCTACCTGACACCAGTCAGCTCCAATACTTGCCAAGACATGCTAATTCAGCTGCCAGCATTTTTCCTTCTGACCTGGGTTTGTCGCAGAATTTTATTGGAATGGTTGGTGTATCTCCTCATGCGCCCTCATATGTGAGGGTTGTTCTCTGAAATTACAGCTCCAAACTACCCAGCATGTCAAGCATTTGGATGGCATTGCCCCAGAACAAAATGAACTCGAAGGTTGCTGCAGTTCTTTTAGTCTGAGTTTCTGTATATGGAGAAACAAAAAGGCTGGAAACAGCTGACACTTGTAATAAGAGAATGAAATTGCATGAAGGAAAATGAAATGAAAACATATGTGTCTAAAAGCCATAGATAAGGAAAAGCCATCAAACACAGAGAACTACACTTTTTTGCAATTGTCCTTAAAAGCAGTATATTGGCTAGGACTTGAAACTGGATTTGAGGCAGCATAGGAAGTAGTGATATGGGAGTGATGTTGTAAAAGGTACCCATAAAAACAGGCATGCAAATGCTTTATGATTGAGCTATAGATATATTGAACACTGTATTAATATTTAATATACGGAGAGTCAGCTTCTGGATGTCAGTTCCTCTTGGGGATGTTCCATGAACTTCTCCAAAACATTGCGCTCAGATTCAAGCTCAAGGGTGTGGAGAAATATCTGGGGAGAAGCTGCGTGTAAAAGACTGCAGGGTTACAGAATGACTTGCTGACAAAATCTTGACACTCAAAAATGCCTGTAAAAATTTATACCATGTTATTCTGTCCACCAAATAAAATGAGTTACCTGAATAACTTCTTGAAAGGGCCATGGATGTTCTCATATAGAAAAACTCTGTTGAGAACATAACTTGCTCTGGTGTTTTCTGCAGTCCCCCTTCTGAATGCTAAGCAGCTCTGGTGTACATGGCAGACCCATGGCTAACAGTGATTTATTCATTGTGAATGTTCTAACAGCGGAGATGATGTTTGGTCATATGAGTGGTGATGAATTGTGTTTCTTTGTGTAGTCCTTTTCTCCTGTGCTTTTTGCCTCCAAGTTTTCTATGGCGTCAGAAATCTTCACAGGTTAGGCTTTTCTCATGTGGCCTGAAGATGGTCAGCTTGTGGATTAGTAGAGTCAGTTCCTTGGAAAAGAGAAAGGAGAAACATTCTCTAAGAAAAAAAACACAGCCAGTGGCTAGTAACAATTTTGTTTGGTCATGCTGAACCGGAGTTAGCTGATCCTCCTCCTTCCAGGGCTATTCTTTGTCAGATGTTGTGGCATCCTTCAGTGAGCTTGGCTCTGTCTCTGGATGAGTGCAGGTGGGTACCATCAGCAAAGACCTGGCAGATGTCCAGGAGGAGAATACCCAGCGGTTATAGATGAAAAGTATGTCAGAGAAAAATATTGCTGCTTTAGTTGTGAAATAAACAGTTAAGACAACCAAAAGGAATGAAATCACACTTTTGAGTGTGTGTGAAATAATCTTGCTGAAATGTCCTGACCTCCTCTAGGTATGAGATGCACACTGATTCGTAAATGGATTTTTTCATCAAAATGGCATAATAATCATCCTATATGACAATAAAAGGCAGTGAATGTCAGCTGACAACACCAGAGAGACTTTATTCATGAATACAAAATATTTAGTGTTAATAGTGTGATGATACTTATTCTCTGATGCTTTTCCTGACAACTTTCCAGATATGAAGTAATCAGTAACTCCAGATTACATTATACAGGGAGAAAATTTGTTTTCAGTGCCTGAACACCCTTCTATGTTCTGAGATACTTTAGACTTCAAATCCTAAGCTCTCTTTCTCCTCAAAGTTATTCTTTTCTGGAACCCTTTCATTGAGAATACAAACACCAGATTTTCTTCCCCTTCTCCAACACTCAGCTCTCACCCCTCTTCTGCAAAATTCCTTCCTCCGCCCTCCCTATTGATTCCCCCAGTGTGCGTGGAGAACAACTCCAAGACTCTGCTAACTTCTGATTCCCACCCCAAAAGGCAAGTCTTTTAATTGTGCAGAGATAAACTAGCAGTGCTGCCTAGCAGTAAGGACTTCAGCCATCTGGGGAGCAAGATGGTTTGTCACTAGAGAATTGATTGTTTCACCATGTCTTCAGTGGAAAACCTTCCCACATATCATCCTTCATTTCCCATCTACAATCCCAAGGACCAAACTTTTTTCAGATACTAACAATTCAATTGAAGTTCAAAGTAGATATAATTAAAGTTTATTCAAGATATTGTCCATGAAAAAGTATTATAATGCAGCCTTCATCAAGGATCAACATTTAGAGAAACTGCATTAAAATGCCTTGCAGTCCTGTAATTATCTTTTGTTATCTCAAAGCACTTTCTAAACACTTATGTAACCCTTACAGCACCTTGTAGTGAAATATGGTGTTTGCAAACACAAAGATACTGACATGCTAGAGGCAAAATTATCAAGCATGGATGCTTAAATGCAACAATTTGAAGCCCTCTTTATTTTAGTAAGTGTAAGTATATATATCTGTTACTGACAGTTGATTGGATTCTTTAATTACAAAGCATGTGAAAGGAATTTTACATCTCAAGGTCCTACATGAAAGGATCCCAAAGGCAACAGTAGAAGTGTGGCAGTAAATGCCCCATTAACAGCAGCAACACAAATGGAAGATTGCCTTGAAAATCGCCATATCTAAAGCTGTCATTCAAGCATGAAATTTATATTAGTAACTTCTGAACCCAGCACATCAAACACTTTCAGAAAGGACACAAAAACTTGACATCCCAGTTTACATCAAGTGTTCAGTGCAAAGTGTAGGGTGGGAGAAGAAAGGCTTTGGAGTAGGGGCTGCAAAGCCACCTGGGATTACATCTTCCTTGGAGACAGTTTTTAGCTTAAAGTACCTGTTTGGCTTTATGAAGAGTGAATTTTGCAGCACTGTAATAATATAGTTACTCTGACACTCTACGGCCATTAGGGTTTCAGCAAAGTCTGAAGATGCAAGCTGGCATACATATGCCTCCCACCGGAGTAAGAAAGAACCTATTAATGTTGCTTTTGCAATAAGAGAATATACCTGCTAACATGCTGCAGAGGAAGAAAAGAGAGGGAAAGGTGTTGTGAGAATAATCTTTCTAGTTTATAATACCGAGAAAGGAAAAGAAGGTTCTAAGTAAACAGAAATGGGAGAAGGCAGCCACAAAGCATGAACAATGACTGCAGCATAATGCTTTTCTCTTTCCTATCAGGCACTCCTGCGTTTGTCAGCACTTAGGTACTAATTACCTTGTACCCAAGACCATGTAGATCATTAACCCAGCATAAGCAAAATGTTGGACCTGTAAGAGCAGTAGCGGACTTTGTAGCCTGAGGTCTTACAGTTCCATTTTGTTTCAGAAAACTCATTGACTCTCTCTCTTGCCACATATAGAAATAATGAACAGGAAAATCTATGGGGAAAGGGAGGGGAAAGTGCCATGAACTTGCTCAATAGCCACTTCTGCTTTTACACAGAAGATCAGCCTTAATGCAAACCACCAACCAGATTCCTTACATCTGCTTACATTACACACATACGGGGTACACTTGTTGAACAGTGCACTTTGGAACAGTTTCATGGCTTTAGTTCCAGAATAAACTTCATGCTGACATGTGTTTTGGTACTATCTTTTTTACTCTGCTTTTCCCTGAAGTAGGGTTTTAGACTGCTGAGATTTCTCTCTGAAACAGGAATAGACCCCATGGCACACTTCCTCAAAAAATGCCAACATCAATAACAGCCTCTGTCCGATAAAGAAGTGTCTTGCAGAAAACATGTATAATGATGATGGTATGTTATTACCATACTTTTGCATTAGAAATAGTGCAGCTTTTCGTCATGAGATGACAAAAATAAAAAAAACCCAAAACATACAGCACTTGAAAATCCTACTATTTCAAGGACTGCACAAGCACTGTGTGATGCCATGCTGGTAAGGCAAGTTGAAATATTGAAAGAAAATACTCTCTTCCGTGTCCAAAAACTCTCATGCAGAAGTATTCTGCCTTTCAGCCATACACAGTTATACATTTACTCATTGCTCTTAAAAAGACACATTTTTTAATGTATATAACCACTCTGTGATTCCAAGCGGAACTGTAAATTTAATCTAAACATTTATTTTCCCTTCAGGTAGCATTAAAAGACTATTACAGTGTAAAAGTAGAAGTAAAATGCAATTCTTCTGATGTACCTGTCAGAAGAGACAATAGCTGACCTGCAAACAAAACACACAGTAACAAAAGTAACAGAAGGAATGAAAAAACCCAAACCAAACCAAAACCCCAAAAATATTCAAACTTCATTCAAAAATGTTAGCTATACGCAAGCTTTTTCCAAATATGTAAGCAAATTCAGGGAGTCTGCCTATGCTGAGAGAGTCAGTTGCAGGGGTTGTTTTCAGTCTGCCCCATGTCTGTCGAGTGCAGTCTTGTTGAATTATCTTCTCTTTCCTGGGTGACGGCCTCCATTCTGTGGGCAAGTGTAAGCTAGGCAGCCTGTGCAGTCTTCAGTAAAGAAAATTTCAGTCCAGTCTGTAGTAAAATATAAAGGGAAACCAAACTATTTAGCTCTTGGCCGATTTATGAAATATCAAGAAATGTAGACCAGATGAACCCTCTGTTTTCTTATGCAGTGCACATTCCTTCCTCCCTCTTCAATAGGCACTGGCATTTTAGCTATCCACATGCTGCAGCATTTAATCAATGATTCAGTACACATGAGATATGCCACAGCACTTCAACAAGCAAGTTGTATCTCTCCATAGGGACAGAGGATCTGCGTTTGTGTCAGTCTCTTCTTGTCAGTTATAATTAACCACACACCCATTTGCATACATAAATATTTATTCACAAAGAGAATACTTCCTGTGCTTTATCAGATCTTGCTTTATCACAGTGGATTCTGATGACAGTAAAACACAATTTAGTTTTGTTAAAAACTCAGGGAGAATTTTGAATCTCATAAATATAGAAATCACGGCCCAGATTTTGAGATGTTAGGTACCTGCAGCTTCTGGGGACACTTTGAAATTGTAGATGCACACTATCCCTTTCATTTTAAATATTTGGCCACAGTATTAACACGGACATGGGAAAATGACAGATTGTACAGAACTTCTTATGAGACTTTTGGGTTTTTTTCAGGCTTTAAAAAAGGGAGATAAAGCTATCAGGTGATGAGAGTGGCAAGGAAGGAAATGTACAACAGATCTTCAGAACAGCCAAGAGTTAATGCATGTGTTGTGCTGGGGTGAGACCAGCTTAAGGCTGTCCTGGGTTCAGCAGTAGCAGTCATTTTTTCTCCTTCTTAGTAGAGGGTGCAGTGCTGTGGTTTTGACTCTCAGCCTGGGAGCAGCGCTGATAACACCAATGTTTTCAGTTGCCGCTCAGTAATGTTTAGTCTGATCAAGGACTTTCTGAGTCTCATGCTCTGCCAGGGAGGAGGGGAAGCCGGAAGGAAGCAGAGACAGGACACCTGACTCAAACTGACCAAAGAGGTATTCCATACCACAGCACGTCATGCCCACTATATAAACTGGGGGCAGTTACCCGGAAGGGTTAGATCACTGCTCGGGTCAGGCTGGGTATTGGTCAGCGGGTGGTGAGCAGTTGTATTCTTTTCCCTTGTTATTTCCCTTATCATTATTATTATTGGTGGTAGCAGCAGTGGTTTGTATTATACCTTAGTTACTGGACTGTTCTTATCTCAACCTGTGGGAGTTACATTCTTTTGATTCTCCTCCCCATCCCTCCGGGAGCTGGGGGGGGAAGAAAGGGGGAGAGTGAGTGAGCGAGACTGCGTGGCTGACTGAGCTTAAACCACGACAGGCATACCATATATATATATACAGTGTATGCCACACCAAGTCACTGGCTAGGCCAGATGACATCTTGACACCTACCATACCTAGCATTCAAATATCCTAACAACCTTCCTTTCCCTGCTAACCACTTGGATGGAGATGAACTTGGAAAAAAAAAAAGTATAAAATATATATTGAGCTTTGTTCGAGGAAAAGCTCTTTTTTTTATTTTATTTTTTTTTTTTAGAATGTAACGAAATAACTTTAGAAAATAACAAAATAACCATCTGATAAGTTTTGGAGGCTTCTACTGAATGACTTTTTGACATCTGACTAGTTACTGGAAAAGTAGTGCCAATGTAAAAAAGACTACCAAGATCACCAGAATGACAGCATTTATTGTTTGCTTTTTATGACAGTCTCACGGGAAGCAGTTACAGACCCAACAGATTAATTTCTGACTTACGTTCACCTTGCACTACACTCCTTAGGCCATGACTACACAGGCTGTACAACCTGGCAAAAGTCTACTCTGGCTAAAAAGGAACAGTTCCTCCTGTCAGTTCTTTTCATCACCTAGATGCAGTGTTCATGCAGCTTCATGCTTAGCCACATCAGAAAATGGGTATACACAACAACTAGCAGCCTGTGACAGCAGCTAACTCTCCTCTCCCTTTACCAGATCACTTACACCAAGCCAATTTCTTTGGTTACGTATTTTTATTCACTACTGGAATGACACTGAGGTGCTGGAGTGTGTCTAAAGAAGGGCAATAGAAGCTGGTGAAGGGTCTGGAGCACAAGTTTTATGAGGAATGGCTAAGGGAACTGGGGTTGTTTAGCCTGGAGAAAAGGAGGCTCAGGGGAAGCCTTATCACTCTCTACAACTACCTGGAAAGAGGATGGGGAGAAGGGGGTGCTAATCTCTTAGCATATCACTTAATACAAGTGATACGACAAGGGGAAATGGCCTCAAGATGCACCAGGGGAGGTTTAATTTGGATATTAGGAAAAAATCCTTCAGCAAAAGGATTGTCAATCATTGGAACAGGCTGCCCAAGGAAGTGATTGAGTCACTGGAGGTATTTGAAAGACATTTAGATGTGGCATTTAGAGACATGGCTTAGCAGTGGGCTTGGTAGTGTTAGGTTTATGGTTGGACTTGATGATCTTACAGGTCTTTTCCAATCTAAATGATTCTACTATTAGAATGGTTATGATTATTTGCCTGTGCATGCAATTGTTTTGCTGAGCTCCAGCTCTTCTTGACAGTGATAAGAACCATGTTTGGCTAACATTGCTGCCAGAGCACGAAAAATATAGAAGAAGGAATCAGCCCAGGTGCCTTGCTCCAGACACAGTCATCTAGGTCATTTGGATTTGTCTTCCAAAGGCTGAATCCACAAACAAAATGGAAGTTACTGAGAACTGAAATTAAGAACTTGAAAATGGGCTTGGAGAAGACCTGGAGTACACATCAAGAATTCTCAGAGAGAGACTAAGGTGGTGGAAAGCAACATGGCTGACAAACAGATGCTCTCACTTAATTTTCTAGCTTGTTTTACTGTTTCAGTGTTTGACTCCCAAAGTTAGGCTTCTAATTACTAAATTGTGTGGTCTAAAGCCCATCTATCTTTTTTTCCAGCTATCTCATGTGATCTAATAAAAGATACTTTCTCTCTTCACAAGTTAAACCACAATGACCACCACAACACTATAGCTGTCACTGAAAAAGAACTAGGATTGCCTGTCTCACCCTGTCTCTCTCACTGTGAGTGAATCCTGATGAAGTGCTATGCACAGGCAGCTTTGAGAGATCCATGCCTGCACATCCTCCAGGGCACATCCTTATAGGTGACACAACAGCTGACTCTGGTAATAAAATACTTACTACAAAGGAGAATGGGGCTCATTTTACTGGCAGCAGCTTGGGAGAGAGCAACTGAGCAACTCCATCATCTGTACTGCCAACACATAATGTGTGATCTCTGTGGAAAACTGGCAGGAGATCATTAACAGAATATATGTTTAAAATGTCTTATATGATATTAAGCAGTCAGAAATAGATCTCTAAGAAGGGATTAGATACCAAATTACAGAAACCCTCTGGTAAGGGATAATTTAAAATAAGAAGGGAAAGAAAATATAATCATCCTTAAGGCCATAGCTAACAGCAAAACAAGGTCCACAACGGCCAGCCACCAGATGCCAGGGACAGAAGTCTAATTGGGAGCAGAATAAAAGACTTGATTGGAATCACCCAAAAAATAACGTAAGGAAATGAAAAATGACAATTAATGTTAAACTGATTTAGTCTGAAATGCAAAATACTTCTGACAGTTCAGAGGTATCAATACTTTCTGACATAACTCTTCTATATAGTATTTGTCCATATGTACTGTATGACCAGAATGTAAAGAAAGGAAATGGTTTTCCTAGTGATAACTTGGCTGTTCTGCAGCCCACTCTGCCATACCACCACTTCTGGGGCTTCTTTAGGATAGGTACTGTGGAAATGGAGGTATTGCTAGTAGCATCAACAGAGAGCAAACAGAGCCTTTAAAGGACTGGATAGACTGGGGACTTACAAGCCAATACTTGGCACTTGTATCATCTTTTAGAAACTCCATTAAATTACCACTCTGACTATCTCCCAAGTTACTTTCAACACTGGTTGTTTTCTTCACTTTGCGAAGGGGTGATTAATATGAGACCTCAGCCAGTGCATTCTGATATTTCTGTAGCAGGGGCCTCAACATGCAATTTTTATTACTCGGGTAGTTACCCACAAGCGTGTGATACATGCCAACTTCCAAAGCATAAGTGTATTCAAGCTTCTGCAGAAAAATAGTCCACTAGTTCCATTAAAATCTTGAGCTGCTATTTGCAAGCTGAGTGGCTTGGCAACTTCAGACAGACTTTGCCAAAACCACACAGCTTTACAGGAAGCAGTCAATAGGATCTTTCAAAATTCCAGTTCTAGAGCTTTCAAGTAATTTTGCACAGTGACATATAATTGGTTCCAGTTCAGTGGACTGACTGCACTGGATTCCACTGCTAATTGTAGTTAGTGTTGCAGAATCAAGATGTGGTTCACCTCCTTGTACAACAGCCACCCCTCACATGAAATAAGAGCAAGCAGTTTTTGTCTGGAAAGCAAAAGATGTTTTTAGGAGATAAAAAACATTATAAAGAAGTTTTCAAGGCTAATCCAAAGAGAAGTCACAGCATTTATGACAGGTGGACTTAGTTGCCTGAAGTGAAAACCATGATCTGCAGCTGTACTGGCTCTCTGGGTCCATCCTTTTTAACCTGAACACTACTTAGGTGGCTGTTGTTCTGCTTTTCAGCATGCCCAGAACTGCTCCAGCTCAAACAACTACTCTTCTAGTTCTCATCTAAGCCTGTTGCAGTCTACAAACCAGGCAGAGCAGACCATTTATGTCCCAGATAGTCTATATTATGCCTATAGTATGGTTCATGGGCATTCACAGGACTGGCCCGCTCAGTGACTTCAGTCAAAGCAGTAAAGACATGCCCAATTTTTATGTATTAAGTCTAGTGACTAAAACACTCACCCAAAAAGCAGGAGTTTTATACCCTTCAAGCTGCAGGGATTCAAATCACCAGCTCCTGCCTTCCCCGACAGTTCTCTAACTGGCTATCCCTCCACTTCTGCTGAAAAAAGAGGAATACAAAAAGAAGCAAATGAGGGGAAGCATTTCTGCTCTCTGTTCACCATCTACTGCATTTTAGAAGTGAATGGGGATGTCTGCTTTGTTAATGTAAAAACACTCATAGGCACTTGAATCAGGCATGCACACTCCAGAAAGGACTAGGAGAGCAGATTTACTCACGTGCATCTAAAAGTGCTACAGCTCCACTTATGCAGGTGATGCCAGCACAAGCAAGTGAAAGACAAGAGCTAGTACTGGGCATGGAGGGATTTTTCCCATTCCTAAAAATCCAAATCTGTATTGGCCACCTGCAAGCAGCTCCCTATTTCAGCCACTGCATCTCTGGTCTCCCATCTACTTTTTGTACAGAGAATTGAGGCATCTACATCTGACTTGTAATTCTTGAGTTATGCACCTTAGAAATACAACTTCTAACTTCAGCCCTTCATCACTATTTAGATCTGGTTTTAGCCGGGTCGAACACCTGGCTTTTTAGGCCAGTGTGCATCTTTAAGGACTACAGCAATCAAATCACTTGACAGTGTCAGAGTATTGCTCTTATGACAGCTTTCCTGAGTCCTGGGCAAATCCACACGCAAACTAATTCCACTTCTATCACAAAAATTGTTACTCCTTAACTTCTTTTAGATAACTGAGCCCTTCTTTAAAAGCAAGTCAGACAGCTCCTGAATGCACACTTGCTTCACTAGAGGGAGTAGGAACCTCATCTCTGCAATGGGCAGCTTTGTCTGATGCAAGCTTCTCTAGAAAACATGCTGTTTAGGGCCGTCTGTGTGATCAGGTTCCTGGCTACTGATCATTAAAGATCAAAGATAGCACTCTGTGTGAGAACATGGCTCTTCAGAGTTTTTAGTCTTCACTTGGAACACTGCTAGTTGTTTCAGAATCTTTCTTTCATAAAAAAATCACTTGTATTCATAATGACTTGTTCCTCATCCAGGATCCAGGTGCATGCTGTATATATGCCTTGCTAAGATAGGGACTTTTGATTTTTCACCTTAGAACAAAATCAGTTTCCAGTGTCAAACACCTTCTGACTTGCTTCTTCATATGGCAGAGTCCTCCACACTAGAGACTTGTTACAAATTCCTCTTCTAAAGATGAAAAAAAGCACTAAATGGATAGTATAATCTGTTTCTGCCTGTGAATTGCAGGCAAAATGACCTATGCTACAGCAGTTAAAGAGGCTTTTTTTATCTGACAGGCATGGTTTAATCACTAATAAAGGGCATCCATACACTTCCATCTGTAATGCTCTAACAAACATTTTTCTTAAGAAAGAAAAATCCATCAAAACTCTTGAAGGAATCAGGGAAGGATGAATTCTTACATGTGTCTCTTCCCTTTACTGTGTCAAATGGATGTCTGCGTCTGTAAAATTGTTAATGTGAAAAAGAGGCAGAGCATAACAAAGAGAAGGGATAACCTACAAAACTGCATCTCAAATATTGTTGCAGTAACTGTAGGTGCAGATCCACTGTGCCATCAATAGGAAATACTGTACTTCTACTCACAGAAGCAAGCTGTATTATTTGCAACTTACAAAGCCACAATAAAAATTTCTGTCCTGGTAAGATTCCCCTTTCTTCAGCCATTGCAGCCTCTTTTAAAATTTCAGAATTTGTTTAGATTTTAATCCTCTTCATTTGCCTGCTTTCCTTTCACATTACTTTCTTGCCAGAAGGCAATACTAGGATTCTCAACTTTCACCTCTTCACCCTCCCTCTACCCCCCCCTTCACTCCAATTTTCAGTTGTGGTGTAGCTGTCTTTCTCACTCATATTTATCCTCCCCTCTTCCTCTGGTTCTTTCCTTCCTAACTTCAACCAGATCACAGGTTCCATTATCACCAAGCGCCCCAGCTAAGGTCTGTTCAGGAACAAACTGTAGCATCAGTCTTTGCCTGCCTTTGGAAGCTTCTACTGAGCCCTTTCTTACTTGCTGTATGTGTCCCATTTCTCATTCTCAGAGCCTGATTTTCCCTTATCTCTAGAATAAGCCCAAGGTGTGGAACCCAACACCCTCCTCAGGAGTGCTTCCTGCCATCTCATTTCCCTGACTGGAGATATTTGCCCTGTTATTTGTTTCTTTTGATTTGTAACTGTTTTGCTTCCTTGCTCCTGTAGTTTCTCTGTCAAACTGTGACAACAACCTCTCTTCATAGGGATCCATGTCGCAGGTCACCTTACAAAAAGAGCGCTCTCTAGAACACACTCATCTCCACAGGGAGATAATGCAACACTCTGCTCCTGACATAAGCATATCCAGAATAAGAACATGGTAACATCACAGGAGTGGAAATATTAGGGTGTTACTGAGCATAGAACCCATACCTCTGAGTTTGCTGACCAACAGATCGGCTCTTGGAATACAACACAAGGATGCTTTCAGAGGTGGGATTCAAGGATTGCTGAGACTGGTGTGCCAAGACCTAAGACATGGAAGTTATTATACATTAGACATCATGACAGTTCAAGCACGCCTGTGATTCTTGGCCACAGAGTGCCATTGTGGATGGTCCTGCAGAACTGGCCAGAGGTCACCTTTACAACTGATTCCAGTCTGAATATTTCAAAGCTGATAAATCAAGATCTGAGTAACAGTTTGGCTTAGACACCATGAAGGTTTTGTCTTTTGGTTAAGTTTTCAGAATGCCATTTCAACTTTTCAATTTATTTATTTCCCCCAAGCAAAGAATGCCAGAAGTAAAACTGAGGTCCGGTATCCTGGAGCTGAGAAACTAATAAAATATCAAATATCACAACATTTGTGAGGAAGCGACCATGGTTGCCATCTTTACTGCTCTACATTGTTCCCTAAAACTGAAAAAACATTTATTTATACAAAATGCTGTGTTAAGATCAGTTGGATTATTCATAAAAGTGTTCCAAATCCTATACCGTGTATACATGTCAGACACAGTTTCCCTCTGAAACCAACTGTATTTATATCTGTTTGCCAGCTCAAGAAATACAAAGTGCTATTTAAAAGTTTATTAGGCAGAAAACATTCTTGCTTAAAAAGCCTCCAGAACTTGTGTATAATATATTCCAATATGTTTAGTGAATAATTTTTGCAAGAAATGTCTAAGTTCTGAGACACAGAACAGCTAACTGCTGCTGCTAGTCTGCTTTTCAGTGTAACCTGTGAGAACGTATAGAAATATGCCTTTGCCTCCAGAGTATCATCATCATGCTTCTGTTTTGATGACAAAAAGAACAAGAAGAAAAAACACCTTAATTGTTAAATATTTGACTTTATCTTAAAAATAAAATCTTGCATGGGGCTTTCAGCTATCCCCAGGCACCAGGACAGGCTGGGAGCTGTGTGAATAGAAAGCAACTTTCAGAAAAGAACCCTGGGAGACTGAGGCACAGCTAGATGAATGCAGTCAGCAACACACCCTTTCAGCAAAGATGGACAACAGCATCCTGAGCTGCACTAGGCAGAGAATTGCCAGCAAGCTGAGGGAGGTGATCGGTCCCCTCAGCTCAGCACTGGTGAGACACGCCTGGAATGCTGTGTCAGTTCTGGGCTCCCCTGTACAAGAGAGACATGGACACACCAGAAAGAGTCCAGCATAGGGCCATGAAGATTATTAAGGGACTGGAGCATCTGTCTTATATGGGAGAGATAGGGAAGAGAGATCCAGACCCTTCTCAGTGATACTCAGTGAAAGGGCAAGAAGCAATGGACACAAATTGAAGTACAGGATGATTAAACATAAGAAAAAGATGTTTTATGGTGAGGCTGAGAATTGGAAAAGGTTGCTCAGGGAGGTTGTGGAGTCTCCATCCTGGAAGATATTCAAAACCTGACTGAATATATCCCTGAGCAACCTGCCCTAGTTAACCTTGCTTTGAGCATGGAAGTTGGACCAGATGATCTCCAGAGATCTCTTCCAACCTCAACCATTCTGTGGTTCTAAGAGTCAGAAGTGTGGAGTATGGATTTCTAGTTCACTGAAGTGAAACTTACTGATTTGGGAAGGCAGATGGTGACTGTTAGGTTCAAAGGTGTAAAGAATCTCATTTTAGAATTTTAATTAAGGGAGAGTAAAGAGGCCAAACACTTGCAAAGATTTTCCATTTCTAAGGTCTGTGGAGTGAAAAGGGAGTTACAGCTTACAAGTCATACTTGAAGTAAATTAGAAGTACCACAACAAAGGAAAAGTGGGCAACTGGGAGAGAAAGGGATTAAACCAAGAAGGGTCATAGGGACTGTATGTTTGGGAGGACACAGTGAGAGCGCAGTTTCACATTACAGCAATAAGTTTCTTACTGCTCTCAGTTTAAAAATAGCACCACTGTCACAATGTTTACTTAGAGGTAAGGTTTCACATTATGCTGCCAATTAAGGGGACAAGCCTGTTCTTCCCATCCTACACCTTCCCCTTTCTTTCTGTCCACTCCTTTCCTAATGACTGAAGTAATGAATTGGATCAACTCACTGACAGAACAGATTACTGAACCGACAAAACAAAAAAAATTATAACTCCATTGGTGCAGTTCAGTGACTTTGAAGCTGCCTGTGGACATGTTGCTAGAGCCAATGCAAGATAGGAGATGGGGAAACACAGCTGTGAGAGGTAAAAGAACCAGGAAGATCCATTTTGGCTATATGCTCAATTGGATGCCAGTGAAATTTATTAGACATGAAAAAGAAAATGTTATTTCAAATACTCTTGACTACAAGTGAGTTATTGGCTAATCAGGCAGCTTGACTGCAGTACCATCCTCATGCCCTAAGGCAATATGCTCTGCTCCTCACTGTGTAACGGGATCACTGACAGTGTCTACCAAGACTTTAGAGCTTCCCTAAAAGCCCTAGGCAATGAAGAGCACAAAAGTACTTCCAAATGGTTGCAAATTTAAACCCATCATTACAAAAATCCATTCCACAATCAAGAACAGTATTGTGTGAGTTTAACACAAGTTGATGGCAAAAGACTGTCAATAGCTCCAAAGCATAATGATGTCTGAAACATAAGATCCCATGCAGCATCTACCCTCACCAGAACCTGTTGCATCAGATAAAACAATAGTTTATTAAACTTTATGTGAATTCTCATATTAGTTATACTATGTATCAATATATGGAAGCACATTTTAGAAGGTCTGTTCTGTGAGCATCTTTAGTGGCATCTTATTTGCAAAACTGATGAGACAGTGAGGAAATCCCAGGGGTTTTTCTGCTTGAAAGACCAACCCCCTTATTCCTAGCACAGCAACAGCAAAAAAAAAAAAATAAATATAAAAGAATTCAGTTTGCTTCTACAAAACTGAGTTGAAAATCCTTCAGAGGTCTCACCTACTAAACAGATTTTTCTATACTTAGCAGCTTTTTCATTTATACTGCAGCCTGTCCACTGGAGACAGAAAAGGAGTTCTAGAGATATGAAGATATTCTCCTGGAGCACACAGAAAATGAACAGTAAACAATGTTTTCAAACCTAAGTAGAAAAAAAGAATTACACTCAAGTCATATGTCAAAAGACATAGGTCAACTGGCTTTAAATGCTGGGGGGAGGGGGGAGGGAAAAGGTGGAAATGATAAAACTCCAATGTACTTGCAGAAAGCTTTCCTGTTTGTTCCTCAAAACCCACTATTCAACTAATGTACAATGAGAAATGAACATATCTCAGGTAAAGAACTGGAAAATTCTGTACTAAATGTAGCTAGAGAGTATCTGTTCAACTAAAGTGGATAATATTGTGTTAATTGCTGAATAAATCAGGAACATCAGAAGATCAGAATGCCTACACTGCTTCCTGCTCTAAAATATCATGTGATCTTGAGCAGCTCACAGTTTCTAAATACATCTGATAATACTGGGATCCTCAAGGCCAAAAGTGCATTTACACATTTGATAGGTGGATCACAGGTATCTCATAAAGTCATTTGTGTTTTAGGGAGATCAGCTTGCATCAAAATTAGTAACAGTGACTGGAAATTTTGACCGCAGCTCCTGACTCCTTAGGTTCACGATTTGTACAGCAAAAAATAACAGAAATGCAAAACAGTTTTTGAATGCACCCGCATGCACATGCACACCCATGCTTTTAGCCATGTCTACATACATACAGAGACACTGTCATAAATGAGATTTGAGTCCTCAGTATAGTATTTCATATTTTATGAAACTGTTGTCATATAAAAAAGCATGACAATTTTTTTTGTGGCTGGGAGAAAACATCTGGATTACTGTTCAAGTTAACATCACCCTTGAAATTAATGAGACTTGAAATCTGAGTATAGTCTAGGAACAGCAAAGAAAGTAGAAGGATATCATGCTTCCACAAGTTTATCTGCCAGCTACGACAAACGTTGAAAGGTCAGTTAGATAAAAAGGAGTTTTCTAAGTACTTGTCAAACAGTGAGACAGGTCTGACTGAGGTATCCAAATTTAGGACCTCCAAGATCTTGTGTTATAAGTCATGAACATAAAAAATGGAAAGCTGAAGGTTTGGGGTTTTTTTTTGTGCTGACAATTCAAAATCTGTGAGTTTAGAAATGATGTAAAACTCATTAAGCAGAGCCCCTACAGAGGTCTTTTAGCGAATAAGGTCCATGTCCAAGATGGAAATGAAATGAAGGAAGTTTGTTCTAGGAGGCTAATCTGCTAGATTGATGGGTGTTGGTATGCTAATGTAATCAGAGAGGAATCTACCTGGCAGAAGCAGACCACACTGCTAAACAGTAAACATTTTGGAATTGCAGGACCAAAGTTGTAAGACAGGCTGAGCTTTTTACTGTTGAGAAATAAGAAAATGACTCATTTTGATAGTATGTAAATGCCCCAATAAATTATTTTTGACCAAAATGGAAATTGACAATGACACTGGAGTTTCTTTGATTTCAGAGAGACAATGTAATAAAATATTTGGGAAGGTGCTCTTAGTACCACTGTATTGTCTACTTATGAGCTATACTCTGAAAAAAGATTATGTGTTTGAATAAGAAGAAATCAAACTAACAACAGTTAACAGCAGAATACAAGAGAAAGGTGTTACCTAGTATCAGTTTATCATTGTCAGTCTGTAACTAGTTAGCATACTTTACTCGGACAGAGTAGAAAGGGTAGAGAGCATCTTAGAGAAAGGATGCAAATAAGACAAAGGTATTTTTCCTACTTACAAGCTTGGTAAAAGTTTATTTGTGCTGCTATGTTATAAATTTTAAACACTGATCTGAAGTTCTTTCGAGAATATCTTAATGCCATCTATTCTAAACAGTTACTGGAAAACAACTGGAATAAAATTACCTTGTTTTCTCACCCAAGTAATTCTGTAAAATGAACAGCAGCTACTGGATATACATGAAATCAGTATGTCTAGATGAACAACCCTTTACACAGTATAGTGGTGAGCACATGTCTGAGCATGGAGTGATATTCAGCCTCACAAATTTAGGTACTCTACAGAGAATGTAGACCCCAAGAGAATGGTGAAATACAGATGACTGAAAGTACTATATAGGAAGGCATGACAAAAATTGTATATATGCAAGATCCTTTGACTATCTGAACCTGTAACTACATTCGAACTTCTGTAAGTAGCTTATAAGAATCAGCTTGCCTAAACAGTTACTGGACTGGGATTGAAAATTTCTGGACATGTGTGTTTTTGTTTCAGTTTCCTAATCCTTAAAAGATGGGTAACAGGTCTTAATTAATTTCAAAGTATTTCAAAGCATAAAGCAAAAAGTGATATATCAGAATTATACAATAAGAACAATAAATCTTCATTGTATTCTTTGGAGAATAAATTACTTGCTGGAAAATATGATTTCAAGTGATCCCTGGGTTTCAAATTTGATGAGTACAGCTACAGGAAAACAGACAAAAACTTAGAAATACTGCAACAAAATATGAGACAAGGTTTGTATGAAGTGGTAAGGTATCAGTTTTTCTAATACAATTGGCTTAAAGGAACGAGATTTTGACTGCACAAACTTTTGGTGTAGTCAGAAATATCACCCTTTTTTCCAGAATTGGTCACTTTTGGGATGCCTTTCAAAAAGGCATCCCTTGGGTGTTGCAAGCCAGTAAAACAGACCAAAGAGGAATGTCCTTTTTGAGTTTCCACTGACCCCTGCCTCCCATTTCCACTAATTACTGTGCTGCCTCTGGTTCATCTCAGACCCATCGGAGCTGTGACACACTTGCACTTTAAAACCAATTTCTTAGGTACAGCAACAGTAAGACCTGATATGCAAAATTTCTGAAAGACATTTTAATTTTTCTTTTCAGCATAATTTTTTTCTCTTTGGAAATTGCCAGTATAGCTTAATAAAAGGCAATGAAATAAGACCTAAATTAAAATCAGAGACAGAAATAATATTTCATTTGGGGTTGAACAGAATGTTCATTACAAAATAACTTTTTAGGATTTCTTATTTTGCCTAGAAACTTCTGCATTGGTCCAACAATACATTAAAACCTTTTCTGTTTGGCCAGGAAACAAAACCCTATTTTTTTTTTTTTTTCAGAAGGGATTGATTCTGTAAGAATGCTTAACTTCATTTATTTAACTGTCTTCATTAATGACAATAAGATTTTATGTGAGTAAGCTTATTTACATAACTTGGAATTAAAACTTCAGTATTGACAAATAGAGTAAAAAGAACGATTTCAGTTAAGTGGGGAAGAGAGAAGAAACGTAATTTAGGTAATGAATGCGATTCTCTTAGAAGCCAGGATCTGAAAAAAAGAAAGTCCACTTCCAGTCTCTGATCCAATTTTAATTTAAATGTTGATTAAAATTGTGATTAGAACCCAGGTATCCCATTTCCCCGAGGGATATAATATCACAGTCAGTCATGCTTGGGTATTCACCTTCTGGCTTAAGAATAAGTATTTACGTGTCCAAAGTACAAACCCTGAAAACAAAAGGGAATTGAAAGCCATATCCCATCCAGAAGAGCTGACAGCTTCCTGAACTGGGACACTCAGAACTGTAGATTTAAGTCCAGATTTCAAGCCAGTATTTGACTGGAGAGTGGAAGCACTTTTGAACTTCCAGGTCCCTGCTGAATGCCCTATCCAGGTTTGTCTTTCTGTTGAGGTGAGACCAAAGTGTTCACCCATATGCTGCTTCAGCAGGAGCCAAGGAGGCTATGACAGGTCCTTAATCAAGAAACATAATAAATACCACAGCATCTATCAGGAAGTCAGCTGTAACGCAGCCAGTAGCTCTGTTACCCCTCGCTCTCTAAAATCAGAGTAATAGTGGCTAATTTTTCAGACCTTGTCAGAATAAATATACTGATTGTTATATACTTGGATACCAAGGCAATAGCTGTTACATTAGCATTTTAAATAAGCAATGCAGAAGTACAGATGGAAATTAAGCCTATATAACTAAGGAGTGTCATGGAAATCAAAAGACAAAAAAAGGTCTGTTACTGGAAAGCTTGTTTTAGTATGTGTTATTTCTGCTTGAGCTTTGATTAATTGTGGAAGAGGTAGATTTTTGATACCAGGAGCCTGACTATACAGGGAATTAAAGAAGCATCTGAGATGAAGCTGAGGTAATGAAGCATTCTGGACCAAGATTAACTAAGGTACTACAAAGTACATCCAACAATTTTGAGCCTTGTCTAAACCAAAAATATACAGAGCTGTAATAATACACAGAGACTGTGCATTGAAAACTACCTGCATTTAATATGAATATATTAAATGGCCTATACGTCATTTGTGTCACCCAGTAATCTTATATGTGCACAGGTGTCAAGCCTCTTTTACTTTTACAATGCAAAGATGTATAAGCAGTAACAGCAAATAAGGTATTGATTTTGTTCTTGAGCATAAAACCAAGTAAACTCACAGAAAATAAACATAGACCAAATAGTCTCACACCATCACTGTCTGGGCATCAGAGATAGTACACATGACTAGTTTTATAGGCATAGTCTATGGATCACAACAAAAAAAATATTTCTGGGGAAGGCATAGCTACTCGCTTTTTGCCTGAATTTTATTTGTTGATATAGTTGCATATGTCTGAAGGCCGAGAAATCATTTGTAGTTTAGAGCTGAAACACAACATCCTTCACTGAACGCTGGAGAATTTCCCTTCAGTCAAGCTGGCAGGAGGTTGCAGCTGCCCCTCTCCATGCAGCATCCTCCTCTTCCTTAGAGGATCTATTCTCGTATTTCTAATGTTTCTATCAAGTTGAAGCAAACAATAGAACAAGTTTTGCTGCAGAAGCAAGCTGTCATTTGTTCACGTTTGGCAACAATATGCAATGATTGTTTGTGGATAATTAATTCTGAGATATTATAATTAAACTGTGGGTTCAAAACACTTACCTTCGCTTTCCTCTTTATGCCGTACGTCATACAGCTTGGAGCTGTCCTGCTTATTAAGCGAGACCAAGATTTCTTAGTTTTATTTCATCTCTTATACAGAAACAAGGGGAAATACAGATAAAGTAAAATAATATACAGAAAGAACTGATTCAGCTCATCAGAATTCTGAATTTAGTTTACATGAGATTCAAAAGCATTTTCCTGCTTTTCATATCCAAGTCCTTAATGAGGCAGTTTTGTCAAAGTGAAGTCTCAAAAATAGAATGTTCCAGTAAGATGTCTTTTAAATCTGTCTACTCTTTGTGTATGCTAAACTCATCAACTGCTTTTCTAAAATAGCTACTGTTTTGCAGCAAACGAAGCACAGACAATTGAATGTGTCAGCACCACTCATATGGAGTCACACTGAGATTCATTTTATTTGTCAAGCACCCATACTAGTAGTGAATCAACTGAGTTGCGTTTGTACTCTGATGTCACATGTATTGCATACCCATCTTAAAGACCTTGGTTCTGCTCTCAGATGGGTTGTGTGTTGGAAGAACAAGTCCAGAGGAGGACCACGAGGATGATCAGGAGGCTGGAGCATCTCCATATGAAGATAGGTTGAAAAAGTAGGGGCTGTTCAGCCTGGAGAAGAGAAGGCTGTGTGGAGACCTCATAGCAGCCTTCCAGTATCTGAAGGGGGCCTACAGGGATGCTGGGGAGGGACTCTTCAGGAGGGACTGTAGTGATAGGACAAGGGGTAACGGGTTCAAACTTAAACAAGGGAAGTTTAGATTGGATATGAGGAAGAAATTCTTTACTGTAAGGGTGGTGAGGCACTGGAATGTGTTGCACAGGGAAGTTGTGAATGCTCCATCACTGGCGGTGTCCAAGGCCAGGTTGGACAGAGCCTTGGGTGGCATGGTTTAGTGGGAGGCATCCCTGCCCATGGCAGGGGGGTTGGAACTCGATGATCTTAAGGTCCTTTCCAACCCTAACTATTCTATGATTCTATGATTCTAAGATTATTAGTAAGGGCTGCAGTGACCCAGAAGAATTGTTACTGGGGAGCATCAGGCTTCTTGTTCCTGCAGAAATCCCTGAAGATTACCTTTGGCTGGAACTATTTCCAAATTATTCTGAAAGACTGGAAGTGCTTTTTTAGTGTTCTATTCTTCACTAAAAGCCTTCTTTGACAGATTACAGTAATAACAGCAAAATATCTGGTGTATCTTCTGTAGGGTGGTACAGAGACTTGTAGTAGGACCAGCTCAATGGATGATGGACAAAAAGATATTGAGGATGGACCAAAACATAATCTTTTGCACAGGATATTCAGGTCCTCCACTACTCTTTACTGATGGATTCAAATCCTTGGTACCAAGCTGAAGGTATACTTCAATTTGGAACTTCCCTGCCTGGCACTTCTTGAATTCTGTGTAGGAAAGATTGGACAGAAACACATATGTCTTCATGATGCCATAAATACACTGGTCCCACATGCCCTGGACAGACACCTACAGGACATTCATTTTCAAAGGCTTGTAGGGCAGAAAGATTTCTTCAACTGAACAGCGAAACAGCAACACCTGAAATCTCAGACAAAGAAGAGATAAGCTGGATATACCTGCTTTGTGCATTAAATAATTAGAAGATATGGTTTTACTGTAATCTTTTTCCTGGGCAGGGTGATGGGGAAGAATTTTTGCTTTATGGTCTGAGCAGAGTATGAGAGTAAAAAGGAGGGCTGCAAGGGAACTAGATTGGAGGCAACTCACATGTTTGTCACATGCCAAATAAGCTCTGTGAACTTCTCTCTTACAGATGTTGTTTCTGAGAATACATATGAGGTTGTATCTTTGAGCATATGGTGCCATTTCAAAAGTTACACCACAGTAGGTACCTGAGTAGGAGGAGGCAGTGAGGAAGGAGGCCATATGCATGGATGTCTGTTAGGGCCATCTTTCCTTCAGAGTTTTCCACATGCCTGTCATTGCTGCTAATGCCCATATTGCAATTAGGCATGAGCTAAGTTGTGGTAGAGTCTGTTACCTAGTGGAAGAGCTAAGAGCTTCTTTCATTTTGTAATCTCACAGCCATAGGCTATTTGCTTAATAAACAAATCTGACCTTGTGAGTATTGGTGCAGTGCAAGAAGTAATGAACTTTTACACTAAGCAAACCACATTTTCCCCTCTTACTTGTAGTTAAGACAGTCCCTGAAGCTGGGTTCCTGCTCCTGACTGGAGATGTAAACCCAGAGAAGGTTCCCAGGGGGCCTCTGGCAAAGATAGTGTGGCAAGGGTGGGCTATGGTATGGGCCACTAGGACATTCAGATGGTTCGCTAACCTTATATAGCTAAAATACAGTGCATGTTCTGTCTTTTCCCTAGATGCTTGCCTAAGGGAAGGAATTGTTTAGAGAAATAACCTATTTTAACTTCCTTTAAAGTGATGAATACTGTGCTGTATCAGTGGCTACACAGAAAATGTTTATGGTACACTGTTTCAAAATTTATATATCAATACAGACTATTGAAACATATCAGAAAGTAATCATGCATATAACACTGACTTTAAACCAACAGCTGCATTGGAAAAGCTTTGTATTTTAATGTCTCAAAACTTAGAGTTTCACGACCCTTTATAGACTTGCTTCAATAAGCCGGAAGTAAAAGTCTGTTTCCTATTACTGAACCACTGAGTCAGCTGGTCTCTTGACCTTACTTGGATTTGCATCACTGGCATAGAAATAAAATGTTCTGAATTCCATTAATGATTCATTAAGCCAACTATTTAATGACTTCAGCTGGATCTGTACCAATGGCACACACAGTTGAAGAGCTGTGTCCCACTGCTGATCCAGCTAGCCAACCAATTGAAAACAAAAAAGAAGATATTTAAGAAATTATATTAAGGAGCCACTGCAAAAAAATAAGTCAGACCTGTGTGACAAGAAGATTATAGAAATCATATTGAACACCTATTCTAAATATGAAGTGTCTCTGATAACTTTCAAAGAGTTTTTAAATCATCCTTGCCACACTGTAATCAACAGAACAAACTGGTATCTTTCTGTAATTATACTGAAGTATCTTTTTTCAATTAAGAGTCCTATAAGGTAACTAAACAAACTCTTCCTGCACACTCAAACTCTTTCACGCAAATGAGTAATTAAAATATGCCATTCTATAGTGCTCATGATAAAATAAGAAAGACCACTGTGTCAGCCAGTGGAGTAGGACTACAGGGAACAAACATGGCTGGAAGAGCCAGCTAAATGAAATGGCAGTGCTTTGTTAATGGACAGGTATTGATAATTAACAGCTGGCAAACAAAATAAAATAAAAGATTTCCTGAGAGATTACTAAATTGAGTTATAGTTCAGTGCTGACATGACCAGGGCAAAATGTGATTATCAGTTGTATATTGACTTTGATGAGGAAAACTTGTTTTTCTCCGGACACTCAACATGAACTCTGGTATGAACCAACGTATTTCCCAGAACTTCACCTTGCAGTAAAAGTTTTCTTCCTCTCACACACACTTGTTTCCTTATTCCGTCAAAAACTTGACTGCAGGACATCATCCCATTCATAACTTTTCTTTCTGAGCCGTTATGGGTCTACCATTATATTAACAGTCTAGTTTACAAGGACTTTCCTACCATGACAATAAAACCCCACATATTGATTTCAGCTTCTTCTTGACTCAGCCTTCTAAAAATTTGTAAACTTACACTATTTCATTACATTAATACAATCCTCTACTACACTTCTACACAAAAAAATCCCACACACATTCCACTAGTAGGTTCTTATAAGCTAGGGAATACTAAGCTAATGTTGCCAGTGAAATCTGAATTGTGCCTCTCCTTAACATCCACAAGAGCAACAAATCAACAGGCTACATGGGGAGACTGTGAGATGCTCTGAATAAACAATACTGTTCTTAGTGTAGGGTGTAAGAATCCTCTGCAGGAAGCTACAAGATGTCAAGCTACTTGCTTGTACTTTAGATAATTTCAGATACGTTTGAGAAAAAAAACCAACAAACCTCTTTTTGCCTTATCTACAGCAGAATATTCAACACATAGTGACTGAACCCATGAGGGAACAGCAGTATGAGCACCAGTGATGCAGTATATCTTCAGTAACCATGCTGGTTTGGGTTCAGACTTACACCCACCCACATATGTTGTATTATACCATTGCATAACCAGAGATCCTTGGAGCCTGAATTCTCAGTCTCTATGGCTGCACACACTGCAACTGCTGTGCCAATATAGCAATACTGATATTGTGTGCTGGTGCACCACCCCATCAAAGTGCTACTAGTGTGACTCTCCCTGAGACATAGGATATTTCTTCAGGCCTTTGTTTTTGCACTAGCAGTCTATATCAAAAAAATTATTTGCTAAAGAGGAAACTCCTGAAATGGTGAATTAATGTCTATGCTGATTAAAAATGCTTTCAATAATTGCTTGTTAGTACACAATCAAAAGGTGAATAATCTGGAAGACTATTATCAAGACAGTACTGAAATCTCAACAGGAATATCTGAAAATACAGGTGTCTACCAGAGTCAGAGAGCTTGAACTTTGACAATGGGTTATCATCTGCACTTGATGAAGTTGCTGTCAAACATGAAAGACATTTGCCTAGATATTAATTCAAAATTACTTCAAATATTTACTTCCAGTTTCCCAGATTATATAGTTCAGGTAAGAGAAAGTAAAGATACTTGTTATGATACTAAGTTGCTTTAGCTAAAGGCTATATAACAACAGTTTTAATCTCAGAGGAAAGGGGAAGGATTGGAAGGCGAGAGGCCTCAGAAGAAGGGGCTGTTGATGGACGAAAAGCTCAACATGACCCAGCAATGTGCGCTTGCAGCCCAGAAAGCCAGCTGTATCCTGGGCTGCACCAAAAGAAGCATGGCCAGCAGGTCAAGGGAGGTGATTCTGCCCCTCTACTCCAATCTTGTGAGACCCCACCTGCAGTACTGACTTCAGCTCTGGGGCCCCAAAATCAAGAGGGAGGTGAATCTGTTGGAGAAAGTCCAGCGGAGACCGTGAGGATGATCAGAGGGCTGGAACACCTCTCCTATGCAGACAGGATGAGAGAGTTGGGGTTCTTCAGCCTGGAGAAGAGAAGGCTCTGGGGAGACCTTACAGCAGCTTCCAATACCTAAAGGGACCTGCAAGAAATCTGGAGAGGGACTTCTTACAAGTGCATGTAGTGACAGGACAAGGGGAAGTGGCTTTAAGCTGAAGGGGGAAATTTAGGTTAGATATTAGAAAGTTCTTTGCCGTGGTGAGGGTGGTAAGGCGCTGGAACAAGTTGCCCAGAGAAGCTGTGGCTGCCCCATCCCTGGCAATGTTCAAGGCCAGGTTGGATGGGGCTTTGAGCAACATGGTCTAGTGTGAGGCATCCCTGCCCATGGCAGGGGGATTAGAACTGGTTGATCTTTAAGGTCCCTTCCAACTCAAACCATTCTATAATTCTATGACGAGATTGCAAATATGCCTTGTTGAGCCCTGGGGACTCAAAAGTTGTTGGGAAGATTATGTATTTCTAAACTTCATGCTAACCAAAGGAAAGGGTAATTACCATCCTTGCTATCTATCTTTTCCCATTATCAGAGGTCTTAAGAATTTAACTGTTATCAGTGTAATCAGATGGTGAAAGTGACTTTGGATTCTGGGGACCAAGTGCAACTTGGCTGCGACCTGAAACCCCGCCAGGCGTCTGGAAGAGTCACCGACCCTGCATTTTCACTGCCGGTTTATGCCAGCCGGAGCCCACACTTTCGCCCTGCCCTCCTCCCGCCCGGAGTGTCTTCGGTACCGGCTCCTAGGGGCTTGCACTAGCCTGGCACAGCAGTGCCATCACCCGAGTGAGGAAGCTGCTTCAGGGGCCCTCCGCAGCGGCGGGGGGCAGCTGAGACTCAGCCGGTGCTCTGCCTGAGCCGGCATACCCCCGGGAAGCGGCTGGGGAGCCAGAGGGTCCGGCTGCCGGGCGGAGACGCCCCTTTCCTCGCCCCCTTGTCGCGGCTGCCGATGAAACAGCTCCTCGGGGTGCGTGTGTATGACCGCTGCAGCCCGCCATAAGAGCCGTAAGGGGCAGCTGAACCGCATGGACTACACAGCCGACGCGGGCCCCTGCCCGGACCGGGCCCCGCGCTCTCGATAGCAGATTGGTACTGCCTGGGCCAGGCGCAACACGCCAGTCTCTCGCTCACCGGCAACGAACGGCACCCGGCAGCCCGGGCTTGCGCTGGTCCCGCCCCTTCCTGGGTTAGCCCCGCCCCTCCCCGGGTTAGCCCCGCCCCGCTCGTCCCTGCTCCTCCCCCTTTGCGCTCGCGCCGCTCTCGCGCTCCCGCCCCCTCCCCCCCGCTCGCTCCTGTCAGTGCGGTGGCTGCGCTGGGAAACATGGCGTCGGAGGGGATGATTTTAACGAACCACGACCACCAAATCCGCGTCGGAGTCCTCACAGGTAACGGGACCGCGGCCGGGTACGACGCTGGGGAGAGGCGGGGAGGGGGAGAGAAGGGAGGCGGCCGCGGGTCTGTGCGCACCGTCAGGCCGTCCCGCGGGCTGCTCTGGCGGTCTCCCTCTGTCGCGCCGCCGTTGCCGCTGCGCAGGGAGCCGCCGCTCCGCCGTGCGTGCCGTGGCCGAGGCCTCCGACCGGGCCCCGGGACGTGGGGGCGGTGCCGCGGCGGGCAGCGTGTGCGCGAGGCCGGGAAGCTCCGGGCACCTCTGCTGCAGGCGGACGACGGAGCGGACGGCTGCTGGGCACCGCATCTCGGGGACTGGCCCGGGAGCAGCCCGTCTGGAGGGGACGGGGCGCGGACGTGGGCGCCTGTCCAAGGGGACGAAGGGGGTTCAGACGTGGCCGAGCTTTCTTCAAACGCGGTTGATCTGTGAGTGCGAAGGCGTTTGAGAAGGGAGCCCGCGGCCGGCGCAGTCTGCGGGCCGGCGGGAGACGGGCCTGCCTTCCCCGGGCGGCGGCGGCGGGAGGCGGCCTGAGCTCTTGGCCCCAGGGGGTGCCTCTGAGCGCCGCACGCTCCGCACGGCAGACACCTTTAGAATGACTCCTTCTCTCCCCGCTCCGTGGCCTTTTCTTTCGGCAGGGGGTGGGGGAGAGATGCGTGTGCCCGTGTGCTTTCTGTTATGGGGGGGAGGAGGGCACGTACGATGCCGCTGCTCATAGCGCATGGATGATCCTTTAATAAAACCCTGGCACATGACATATGATGGTTGCACAGGATGGTTCCTGGAGCCGTAGCCGGTACGTGTGTTGCAGACTTCGGGGTTTCTTCGCCCTTTGGGGTGGGCTTTGCGGTTATCCCAGTGTTCCGTGGAGCGCGGTACGCCCAGAAATGAAGCCCCGGGGGGTTCGAGTGCGTAAGGGCGTAAATAGCGTTTCTGGTGAAGGAAGGGGCGAGAGGTTTTAGTGAAATGTTTGCACGTCAAGCTCAGTAGCTTTTATCTGGAGCTTGGGGAGACGTGACTGCTTATGGAAGAAAAGCGGCGTTGGGAGCATGCTTCGGAGCCGGAAGGCTGTCGGAGTGGAAGGGGATTCATTCATGGGAGGGAAGGTCTGGGGTAAACTCGAAAGTTATTTATTAAACCCAGCGAAATTTACCCAGAGCGCCCCCGTCTCACGGCTCCTTCGGGACCGGGCTGGTGCCCGCGGGCCGCCCGGCTGCGGGGGCTGGTGGGAACCCCGGCGCGGCGGGAGCTGTTCCCCCTCCGGGTGCTGAACCCTGCCGCCGCCGTGGCTAGAGCCGCGGCGGCAGGAGACCCTCCCTTCCTTCCTGAGAAGCGTTCGGCTGCAAGGTTATGTTGACAGTAGACTGCTGGAAAAGCACAGTACAGTAGAAGTGGAAATCCTTTCCTTCCAATTTCAGGCAGTCACATCCTTGATGAGGACGGAGCAGGTTTGACCAGATGCGAGCATTGTGGATACCTATCCACTCTATCAGTAATGTTCAAGGCCAGGTTGGACAGGGCTTTGAGCAATCTGATTTATAGGAAGGTGGCTTTTCCCATGGCAGGGGGGCTGGAGCTAGATGATCTTTAAGTTTCTTTCTACCCAGATCATTCTATGAGTCAAATTGGAGTTTGTACCTTTTATTCCCAAAAGCTAGGATGTGCATGCAATTGCGTATTATTGCAGAAGTTAAAGTGGGAAGGATGTCTCTGCTAGCATAATGCTCTTTGCATATTTGGTACAACTTCATGCTGTGTAACTTGGATTATTATTTTCTGTTTATCAGTGAGTTGTAATAATTTTCACCTGGGCATGTTCCCAGAATGCAGTATCAGATACACATGGTGTATCATTGAAATATTCATTTAAATAATGATTTAAGACCTAAGGTAGATTCAGATAATTGTTCAGAACACATAGGTTTTTCTTTTGTATTGTAAATCCTGTTTGAACACTATTAAACTTTTTAAACTTTGTACCATAATTTGCAATTCCACTGTTTTGAAGGCTGAAAATTTTTGCAAAGAATTATTTTACCATCTTGAAAGGGGACATGTTGGTTTCTAACAATTTTCCTAACCCCCTTTTTGTGATGTTTGTAGACATGAAGAAGAATTTTACATAAATATGTTACTTTATGATCATATATTTGACCAAACTTGATTATTTTCCACTTTAACATTTCCTTTAATACCTAAAAGAGAATATTTGTACTTAAAAGGGTTTGGACCCCCTAGTTGTTTCTGCTATTTCAGCTGTGGAAAAACAGCAAATTAAAATTCTGTTCCGTGTTTTTGTTTATTTGTTTGTTTTTTTGTTGTTGTTGTTCCCCCCCCCCCCCCCCCCCCCATTGAAATGAACTAATAATTGCTTTTTGGGTGGTGTATGAAGGAATAAGTTTAGGAATGGAAAGGTTAGGTATGAACAGTTTGATTTTTATTTTTTTTTTTTTTTTTAATCATTTAGAATAGCTCAGTGATCAGGAATTAGATAATTAACATAACATGACTTCTTTGGTTTTTTTAATGAAGATCATAACCATTTGTTTCATTAGCAGCATATACTTGGGGGCTTACCAGCATAGGCATATAGATTTATGTTCCTATTAGACCTGATATACTCAGTTTACAAAGTGCTATTGTTGTGATAGTATTCAGATAGAATTTAAATTTACTTACTCTTTTGAGTTATTTGAAATAAACTTGTGTGTGTTTTTTTTTTGTTGTTGTTTTTTTTTCTTAAATCAGGACATAAAAAAATTACCTGGGCTTGTTTTTAGTCTTGTCTCTTGTGGATATTGATGCACATGGCTCAAGAGTATATTATTACAGAGTGAACGATGTTTGTCACATCGCTTAGTTAAATTGCGTTTTATTTTGTTTTGGGTAAGTCACTGTATTTTGTTTTGCTTAGCAGACCTTTGTGTGTGCACTGTTAGTTTACTATCTAGAGACAAATATGTAGTTCTTCACTTGTGACAGGTACAATGGATTAGAGAAGTAGGAAGTTTGTTTATTGTTTAGCCAAAGTAACTCACTGTGTTCAAACGCAAAATTCTACAGAATGCAGCACCTTTGTGGCAGTTTTTTTTTTTCTTGTTTGTTTTTATTATTATTATTATTTTTTATTTAAAAAAAATCAACCAACCAACCAACTTGTTAACTTCTCTTATATCCAAACTGTCAAGGTCTTTTAGTTAAGACTGAATAAAAAGAATAGAGTCTGTAATTAGGACATTTTCTCAATGCGAAAGAACTGTCTTCCTGGGATCTGAAAAAGTACTTTAGTGTATACAGTATCTGCTGACTTGCAGATGTCATTCATGTTTATTTGTGAGTATCGGAAAGTTGTAGATTTAAGCTTATTTACGGAAGCAGGAAGAAAAAATAAACAATGATGAAATACAAAACTGTGAAACTTGTAAACCAGAGGGTTGTGTCGTAAGCTAATAGGAAGTCTCACTAGTCTGTGGGTAGAAAATTGAGTTCTAATCTTTGTTACCATTTCAAGATATTTTGCAACCCAAGAAAATAAAGCAACTATTAGTGTTGTATTCAGCCCTAGTGTTTAAGGAAGTGTTCATATTAAAGATACTGCTCACTTGAATTCCAAATCTAGGTTTTCCCTCTTCTGCCACTGCTGCTTAGCACAGGCATGCAAACTAATAATAGCGCTTCAGTGTTATGTTGTCATGAGGTTACCCTTATGGTAAAATACATTTTAAAGGGACTTGCAATGATAACCATCAGACTGGGAGAGTTTTGTGATGGAGAATGAGATAGTGGAGGAGATATGGGTTAACAATGGCCAAAGCTTTGTCATGTAAGTGCTCTGGATATCTTATTTTAAAAAAGAAATGCACACACAGAGAAACAAGAAATATGGGGTAGACAAGTGAGGAAAAAGAGGAAAAATATCTACATTTATGGTAAAGATGGAATTGTATGTATGCTGTCTGCAGTGTTGTGCACCAAAACTTCCTTAGTAAAATACAGACATTGATATAGAATTATTCTGGTTGCCTCTGGTAAGCTTTTCATATTAGGGATATCTCTTAACAGAATGGACGTTAATGAGTTACCACTGATGTCAAGATATTGAACCTGGATTGGTAAATACAGAGTTTTGTAATGCTGAAGTTGGCTATAAAAGGGGAAAAGAAATGGATGCAGTGCCCAGAGTTGAATCAGTATTAGGTCATCCTTCACTGATGGTGACATTGTCAAAAGTTACATCACCTGTGACCTTTCTTGTTGCGTGAGGGACTAAGCACACCCTTGACTAGAAACATCTGGAGAGATCAAAATGATGTTGCCCTCTCCACTAGCCTGATGGGAGAAAGAGACTGGTTCTGTCTGCTAGTTTACTTTGTCCTTTTTTCTCTCCATCTCCACTTTCTTTTTATTTTCCTCTCTTCTTGTTTTCTGTCATAGAATCATAGAACAGAATCATAGAATAGTTAGGGTTGGAAAGGACCTTAAGATCATCTAGCTCCAACCCCCCTGACATGGGCAGGGACACCTCACGCTAAACCATGCCACCCAAGGCTCTGTCCAACCTGGCCTTGAACACTGCCAGCGATGGAGCATTCACAACTTCCCTGGGCAACCCATTCCAGCGCCTCACCACCCTTACATTAAAGAATTTCTTTCTTATATCCAATCTAAAGTTCCCCTGTTTAAGTTTGAACCCGTTACCCCTTGTCCTATCACTACAGTCCCTAATGAAGAGTCCCTCCCCAGCATCCCTGTAGCCCCCTTCAGATACTGGAAGGCTGCTATGAGGTCTCCACACAGCCTTCTCTTCTCCAGGCTGAACAGCCCCTACTTTTTCAACCTATCTTCATATAGAGGTGCTCCAGTCCCCTGATCATCCTCGTGGCCCTCCTCTGGACTTGTTCTAACAGTTGCATGTCCTTTTTATGTTGAGGACAAAAGAACTGCACACAATACTCCAAGTGAGGTCTCAGGAGAGCAGAGGAGAGGGGCAGGATCACCTCCTTTGACCTGCTGGTCATGCTCCTGTCCAGTAAGCATCTAGTGTAGCTGGTAAAAACTTGTTGTTACATGTGTTTTTCAGAATATTCCTGATAAAACTTTGTCAAATGGCTAATGAAGCTTCAGCTTCTGAAAGCATAACCTCAGACCTTGTTTAACCTCTTCACACTGTAGTGTGAAAGGTTACACTAGCATCTTTAAGTGTCTGAGACCATTTAGTTTGTTGAAATAACCCTGCATGTACACATTGTGCCTGAATGTGTCACATTGAAGCTAGCACTCTTGGCTAGTGAGGGCATTGTCTACTTGAGGACATCATCCAAACAGAGTTTACTTGGGCAGATCTGAATTTTGCCAGTGTAAAAGTTTTGTAAAAATTAACTGTGAGAAATGAGGGGAACAAAATGCTTAGGATGTCATTATTTGTTAGTCAGACTGACTTAGAAATACATGTTGTCAGTTTTCTGTCTAAAAATTCATATACCTCTCTACTACTTCATGAGGTATCTTCTCATGACTTTTCTCTAAGACTCTTCTTTAATAGCATGCAAGTTGCAAGATACTTTTCTTGGTGATGTTGTTCATGTTTTGGATGTGCATTGGAAGTTGTGGTGAGCTTTCTTACAGAGGTATGGGTGGGAGGGTAAGGACCAACATTAAGTTTGCTCAGGCTTAGTGTCAAATTGCCCTAATTGTCTAAATTGAAGTTGATTAGCTTTCTGTTTGTGGTCTGCTTTTCTGTGAAAAACTACATCTTGTAGGCACTTGTCTTCAAAACGAAGATTCAAGTCAGTAGCTGTTCCTAGGAACCATAGCCTTCAAAAGCTTAGTTCAGTGAATGATTTCTAGAAGTAGAGAAGTGCTGTAGTTTCATTAAAAGTAAAACATTCTAGACAGAGCAACTTTGATTTTTGTCATTTCCAGCTGTAAGGCTGTCATAATGTTGAGTTTATCCATAGAAACTAGGAGATATCTCTCTTTGCCATTTGTAGCCATAAGTCTTCACAAAAACATTTCTTATTGGTTTTTCATTTGGCCACAATGATAAGCTTTTATATCTAGTGATCAATACAATTACTGAGTTTCCTTTCTATAGTTTTAACAGTGCTGAATAGGAACCTTTACTTTTTTATAATTAAACAGGAAAAAAGTCCTGGATTTTTTCTCTCTGTTTTTGATATGTAGTGTGGAACAAAAATTGGTGACTGCAAGCCTACTGGTACAGCAGACTCTTTAACTTACAGTTTAATTTGCTTGCTGTGATACTGTTTCTTTTGAACTGAAAGAAGTAGAAGTTAAAGGCATGTAAAGCAAGAGATTATTTTCAAACTGTACATGGATGTTTTAATTAATACCTACTTATGTAATGAATGGCCATTAATTTGGAGGTTTATGTGTTCTTATAGAGGCTGAGTGAAAAGTCTTGTCTAACCGGTGTTTCTTGATTTTGAGTTTTCTTAACTATGTTGAAAGACTTCCATCTTTGCCCATACTCCATGTCTGAAGATCATATTTAGCAGTATAGAGTTTATCCATTATATTATGCATTCATTTACTTTTTAGGTTTATATTTGTCCCTTTTCTGGTACTGTGGGAAAAATCTCTGTGCTGCTTACTTTAAAAATTAGTGATTGTAGTTTTCAAGAGAATTAGCTCAGATAATTGTTCTGGGATAACCTTTAGTTGATTTGCTTTCTCTATAATAACATAGTATCTGACCATCAGCCCATGCTTTGGAGTGTCTAACATACAAAAGTCTGATACACAGACTCAGAATTTCTCCCCTGTAATGTTGACTCAGCTGTATCTATTTCTCTGTTTGCTTGTTTGTTGTTTTCAAGTAAGAGAGAAGAGCACCTTTGTTGAGAGGTGCTTTTATATTGTACTACAATGTCACCCATAGCTTTTTCTGAAAATGTCTATCTTGAAATTTCTAACATTTTGCAAACAAAGAAGTTTATTTTACAATGTCTGTGTGAAGTGAAAGTTAAGATTTTCTTTCTTAGCTTGAACAATTGAAAAAGCAAAGAAATTTTATTTTGAATATGTGGGAAAATACTTTCAATTGAAACGGTTCTGCTCATGGGCTTGTTTTTTTTTTTTTTAATGAGCAAATACAGTTTCTGTTGTCTGCAATTTGAGAGATTGATATGATGCTGCAGGACATGGTAACTAAAAGTAAGAATAAATTTTAGCACTTGTTAGATGTTTATAAGGTCTTAACATGCAGATTAAATAAAAGAAATAATTTACATTCTGTTCCTATGTGTAGAAGTAGTACACAACTCTTCTTGTATTGAAATGGTCTCATAACAGTAGTCTTGTGTATGACAGAATTCTTCTTGAAAGTTTAGCAGAATGACTGAAAAAGCTGTTCTTGGAGAATAAGAGGGTAATAAACAACCACATGGGAAGTGAGCAGGTAACAGCCTTTTTTATGTGGGATATTTTTAATTAATGAACAAAGTAGCATAGCCTTTTACTTTTCTCAATTGTTTTGCGATTAAAAAAAGAAGTAAGTTAAGTTTACAAGCAAAAGTAATTGCATAAAAAAGTGCTTGGGAAAAATAGGCTTAATTAAGCCTATCTTAAAAAATCTCAGTTTGGAAGAGATTTGTATGTGATGTTTTGTTTACTTCTTTTGTTTTCATACTAATTTACTGAGGTCTGTTTTATGCCTAACTTGCCAAGTGGAAAAAAATTAGCATAAGCCCTCAAGAATAATCTCCTTTATGTACATTTTGCAAAATCCTGTAAAACCAGGCTCTATCCTACTATTACAAGGTGGGTGAATGATATTAACGGTATTCTGTGAGGAGTAAAACACATCATCTGTTCTTCATACTGTGAGATAAATAGCAAAACTTCCACTGGCTGACTTCAGTGATTTAGTGAACAGCTGTGTATTACAAAACTTAGTTCTGAGCAGTGAAATGTTTTTTGATGTATACCAATACCCAAAAGAACTGACTCACTGTTAATTTGGCTCCATATGCAAGTGAGTTACCTAGAACAGTGGTCTTTAATGGTTCATTATGTATTCAACATATGAAGTGTATAAATAGTCCAATGGAGTAATAAGTATTGCATACATACTCAGGACTGCAACAACAGAAATGTATGTTTTTCAGATATACTTTTTGCTTTTGCAATTAAATGTTATCAGTTATGTAGTAGAGTGAAGGAGTGTAGATCTGACTCAAAAGGGGAAGGTTCCTAGGGTCTCTATGAATGACAGAATAGGCAGATTACCATTAAAAAAAAAGATAACACCCCCTTTTTTCTGAGCAAGCTGCCATTTAGGGAGGGATTGATAGCAAGGCCTGAGATGAAGTCTGTACATCTTTCGACCAGTAATTCTTGAAGAGGCACCGAATGTAGCACCAGTTAGGAATTTGGCAAGCCAATGGACTTCTACTGTGCTATTTCTTACCCCTTCCTGAAACACTTTTCATGGGATTTTGATGTCAGACCAGACTGTAAAAGAGAAGATGGTGTAGGGCAGGTATGTATCCTTTTGCTTAGGTACTTGCGAATCTTGTCTTAGGAAAGTTTGGGTGGTGGTGCATGTTGCTGGAAGAGGAAAATTTCCAGGAATTCAAGTAGTAGGTAGTTTCCCATTGGTGTGGTCTTTTGTATTCTGTAGAGTAGTGGCATAGCAGTGTAGATGGTGAGAAGCCAAAGACTTACTATGTACTACTCCCTGTCAGAATCTTCATCTCGGGGGAAAAAAAGTCAGGAGAAAACAGCAAGATGCCTAAAAGTAGGTACATATCTGGTGAGAAAAATACCTGTTGTTTCCAGAAAAGGCAGAAAACCCCAAAGATTAAAGGGAACAGCTACTTTTTATTTCCTTTTTTTTGTTTTTTTTTTTGTTTTTTTTTTTTTTTTTTTTTTTTTTTTTTTTTTTTTGTTTTTGTTTTTTTTTTGTTTTTTTTTGTCATGATTGTCTTTTTTAGTTGTCTAAATTCTCAAGGGGAGACATTAAATAAGCCTACAGCAAACTAAGGGTCTTCAAAGTCAGCTTCTTGGAGAAATGAGCTGTAAATTAAGCATACTGAGGAAAAATGTTGTGAAACATATCTTTTAAAGATAGTGCAGGGACAAAGTGTTTTGGTGGATAATAATGAGAAAACTCCAGAAATGGTGGGAGAAAGTCACAACAGATACATATATGTGTGTAACTCCCTCCAATTAAAACTTCATAATTGCTGTTACACTCTGATTTAATACTTTAAGAAAATTTGGAGACTATTTTCGAACAAACAGTGTGTGGAGTGTTGGGAGAATGTTTTTGTAATTCCTTCCCAAATAGTCACTCTAATGTTGTTCGATAAATGTATGTAGTAAACTCAGGTATAACTCCTTAGCTAAATCTAAATGAAGGTACTTCAAGTTATTTAAAAGGCTATTTTAATGATCATTTTAATCTATCAGGCTGAAAATTCTTGGGGAGTGAGGGGGAGAAAGCAAATCCCTTGCATTTCGAGGGACTCCAGGCCATTCTGGACATGCAGATTTTTGTTCTGGTGTTTATTTAGGAAAATAAAGAAAAGAAGAAACCAGTAAAAGGTATGTAGAATAAATCAGGAGTCTTAAGAGGGTGCTGAGATTTTTGAGAGAAATCTTGTAACTTTTTAGAGTAGGTGTGACTACAAAGTCGTGCTGTAGGGCATAATTCTTTGAGTGGAAGGCAAGGCACAGAGCTTCAGGAAGATAGGAATGGTCATATTAGGAAGATATATATGGTTCAAGTTGGGTATATTTAAACTGCTCCAGAACCTAATGCTATTCTGACATCTGTTTTTCAGGAACATACTCTGTTCCACAGCAGGGAGGTATGCTGTAAAAGCTTAAGGTCTGATCTTGCCAGTCAAATTCCAGCAGGGTAAGAATTAAAACTATTACTAGTATTTTGAATGTGCAGGAGCTTCTTAGCTGAGTAAGACTCAAGCTTTTTTCCTAAGCATCAAAGGTAAAAATGGGAATTCTAAAGTTTGTGTTGAAAGTAACTGCTGAAAAAAACAACTGCTAAAGAATTTCTTGTGATAGTTAAGTTTCAGCCTGCCTGTTCCTATTTCTTTATTCCAAAGGGTTTAGCTCTAGTTTATGCACAATGGTTTCAGTACACGACTTTTCTCTTTGGCTTGGCAGCTGATCAAAGAGAATTAGTGAAAATACTAATTGTCATTTCACCATTGTTTCATCAGAAAAGGGTTGAAGTAGATTTTTCTTTTTTGGCATGCTTTGATGAACAGAACATCTTTCTGGAAAAGGCGTCTGAGGCAAATTTCAGTGTAGCATTAAACTGGGACATCATGGATTATCCTTAATATTAGGAAAATCTCTTAATTCCTTGATAGCGTGTCTTATGTTTTATTATTGTTATATGTAAGATGCTGTAAGGACTCATCAAATCATAAGGGAGATTTAAATGTGAAATAGTAATCACTTTCAGTATTTCTTACCAGAATAGTAGCAGCTTTTGGTACCCTCCCCAATAATTTTAACAAGTCTCTAGATTATTCTTAAAATCTTTTTTCTGCACCAAACACCTGCTAAAAATGTTCTACCTGTACTTTGCCCTCTAGAAAGTAAATTCAGCTGTGTATGTGAAAAATACATAGACAAAAAAACACTTCAAAATGAATGGATGAGATCTCGTTAGCATCTAGAAAGTATCTAACAATTAGGGTGCATTCAAGAGCTTCCTCTATGTTTAAGATATTGTGAAAACATCAGCCTGGAGCCATTTGAGGCAATAGCAAAATATATACTGTAATTAATTCAAAGCATGAATTTAAACTTAACCCCCTAGATGGTGACATTCCAACTAGTAGCCACTGCAGGAAGAAACAGGCAGATGCAGAAATTCTTTGTATTTGGATAAGTAGGTGCTCTCTTAATTCTTCAATGATAAGTAGGTGATTAAAAAAAAAAAAAAAAAAAAAAAAAAAAAAAAAAAAAACAAAAAAACCAACAAACCTTTACTTTCATGCTGTACTTACATAAGTCCTTTGACTGTAATTCTGTAACTTACACTGTAGCTTAGACTGTAGGATGTAACTTACCTTTTGTGATTTCATTCAATTGAAGTGAAGTCTATGTTGGTAAGTAGTGCAGCCTCAGAGAAGCAGACTTTTAGAGCAAATGACTTTCTACCAGGGGCTTAAGATTCACACAGTATTTTGCTTCATGCTAACTCAAAACCCATGGAGTGAAATGTAAGTAATGGTTGGAGGGAGTGCATTAGATGCATTCTTGGAGTACATCTTGCTTAGTTTTATCCAAAATGAATTCAACATTTGTGCTTTGATCCTCTGCAGTGTGAACCAAAGTATGGTGATTTGGCATCATCAGGAGATAGCTTGAAATCCGCACTCTTGAACCAAACAGAAACAATAGTATAGACACAGTATTTGCTCGTTTTTGCCTCCACAGGATTGTGTGTGCTTCCTGCAATTCTTGTGCGTACCAGAGAGCTCCTCTAGTATGTAGTGCTGAGGAGATCTTCCAGTAGGTGGTGTCCACAAGGATACCTGCTCTTGGACTGTTCCTGTGCATTTTGTGAGGGTAATGTGGGTGAGGGCATGTCCTTTGAATCTTTGAATACTCTAGAGAAAGTACCTAAACAGGTGTAAGAGATGCCTTTTGTTAACTAGCCTTGAAATAACTCTTAAGCTAGCCTAAAGTGAAGTTCAGTAGTAAGTAAAAGTATTTTAGACATCCAAAATAAGCTTCACAATTACAATTTTTTATAAAAGCTATAGATGAAGAATAACGGAAAAAGCATGTTTACACTAATACTGAGTTTGAACAGGCCCTCTGTGTACCTACCATGTCTTTAGGAAAATACATGCAGCACTTTGTCAGGGATTTTATCTTCCTGTATTCACTACTTCTCAAGCTGTGTTATTCAGAGATAATTTTCTTCTGGTGTACCATGCAGTCTGCTATAACTGGTCGCAGTTTTAGAGCCCAACAGGACTTTGTTCTGATTTAATCTTGTGCCGTGTGGAATTTTAGGCATAGTTCAGTCATCACTGTTGATTCTTACTGCCATGCTGCACTGTGCTGGCATAACCTGTTGTGTGGCTATGCAGGCAGGGAACTGAAAGAGCTGAAACTTAACCTGACATTTAAAAAGGATCCTTTCCTCCTGAATCAGCTGTGTGATCTGGTTCAGCACTGGGCTCTGCAGACTTGTGCTCCACTATGTGAATGATGAGCAAGGCTAGCATTTTTTTACTTCTACTGTAAATCTTTTAGACTGTTTTCTTTCTTTCATACTCTTCTGCCATTTTTCAGTCTATGTAAAATGAAATTAAGTGGCTAAGCTAATGGAAAACTACTCTGCTTTCTGGGAGATTAGTTTTCTTCAGCCTTTAAAAATTGAAACAGCTTAGTGAGGGACCTCAGGTGTGCCAGTGTGAGGGAGACTGGTTTGCACAGGTGGGGTAGGTAAGGGTGGGAGAAGAGACTTCTGCTTTCTCATTGCAGTGCAAACAGATGTAATCATGTGTTGGTTTTCTGTACTTCACCTACATCAATTCAGAAGGTAGTGTTGATGCTTCTTTATCTAACCATGTGTTGTCTCCTTTCTTGTAAGTGTTGCTTTGTCAGGTCAGGTATCCTCTCACTGATATTTGCCAGCTTGTCATGATTGATAAGTGAAGATACTGCCTTTACTGAACAGTAAGTAGGAAAAAACATAGTGAAGGGAGGAAAGGATTTGCCCATTATAGGAAAATATTCTGAGGAGGGAATTAAGTCAAGACATGTATTTCCCTTTTTATATGTAAACTTCTTTAACTCATGTGAGTAGTAGTTAAGTGAGTATGAAGGCTACGCCAGGCATTTGTGCTTAATGAAGAGCTGAACGTTTGGTAACTGGCACATGGTAGGTAACTAGAGAAGCTGAAAACTAGACTTTTGCAGTGTTAAATTTGGGAAAAGGTGAACACTATGTTATGCATTCACAGGCAAGTAGGGTCTCTCTTGATTAATGTGTTACTTCATAATAGTCAAAACTTCTAACATTTTGTTTTAGTGTAGTATGCCTGACAACAAGTTTGAAGATGATAGACACTTAATATATATACATACAAAATATATTCTATTCTATATCAAATAGTATATATGTGTATGTGTGTGTATTGTGTATATGTGTGTGAAATTGCCTATTTCTACCAGGTCTAATTTGCCCTCTGCTTGAGGGGCTACTTTGTCACCATTGAATCTGTCATCTTACTTAAACTCAGTATAGTTTTTCTATCCTTACCAATTAAATTACCTAATAGGATAACTTAGAGAATGCTAACCTGATGTGGACTGGATGGTAGTTGATAAGCAATTGACTTATTTTTCTTTCATTGGACACCTGTCTGCACACCAACTCTTTAAACATCTGGGTGCAAGATCATTTTTTAATTTTACTTTTGTCCTGCATACCTTCTTGCTGACCTGAAGAGAATCATTATCTTTCTCTTGAGTGGACTGTTATCCATCTGATGGAACAACCAGTCGCAAGCATCAGGTAGTTGGGTAAGTCAGGCTTTGAGATTCTTGATATTTCCTTAAAAATGGGGAGGGATTAGGATGATGAAGAATGTGTAATTTAGTTATATAATTGTGGTCAGGGGACCATGTGCATTTATTTAAGGCTTTATTTCATTGCAGATCTGCAGTAAAGTCTGCTGGTCCATGCATTTGTCCAGTATTACATGTTTCCATGGTTTCCATGGCTACTAATTATGTATTGACTGTGCATCTTCAGTATTAAGATAACATCTACAGTGGATGTACAATTCTTAACTAGCAGAAAATACTGAAATGCTGTAGTCACTGATAAAGCAATCCTAACATTAAAACCCACTCCTTCTAGGACAAAATGTTAAAGATAATAAAAATGGAATTTTATGTGAAGTGGGAGAAAAAGGCAGTATAGACAGGACTGATAGCCACATTACATAAATCAGAAGTATAGCTTCTAGCAAAGAATGTAGAGACTGAGGTCATACAAATGAGGCTAGAAGGCTGTTAACGGAAAGCAAACTATCTAAACAGGGAAAAAGATTTGTGTGCTTAATGATTATGCCTTTGTAGGTATCTTCAAGCATCCCATTCACTAGAAGAGTTTTAACACATTGGTTAACAAGGACAAAATCAGATAATTGTATTTATAAAAAGAAAGAAACTAAATACACCAAATTTTTGTAGTCCCAATAATCGCTCCTTAAAACTCCCTCACTCAGAGTACATTATTCAGAGTAGACAGGTATTAACTCTCTTTAACATTTCTTTATGATTAATTCATTGTTTACTTCATTTTATGTATCATAGAATCATAGAATAGATAGGGTTAGAAAGAGCTTAAGATCATCTAGTTCCAACCCCCGTGCTATGGGCAGGGACACCACACACTAAACTATGTCACCCAAGACTGTGCCCAACCCGGCCTTGAACATCGCAAGGGATGGAGCATTTACCATTTCCTTGGGCAACCCGTTCCAGTGCCTCACCACCCTCACAGAGAAAAACTTATTCTTTATATCTAACCTGAACCTCCACTGTTTAAGTTTAAACCCTTTATCTCTTGTCCTATCACTACATTCCCTGATGAAGAGTCCTTCTCCAGCATTCTTGCAGGCCCCCTTCTGATACCGGAAGACTGCTATGAGGTCTCCATGCAGCCGTCCGTTCTCCAGGCTGAACAGCCCCAACTTTCTCAGCCTGCCTTCATATGGGAGGTGCTTGAGCCCTGTTATCATCCTTGTGCTCCTTCTCTGGACTTGCTCCAACAGTTCCATGTCTTTCTTATGTTGAAATTAATCCCACCTAGAGAACTAATCCTGTCCTTATGATCTCGTGTATTCCAGAAAAATTGTTCATATATGTGGTGAGCAAAATGCGAGCTGATACAGATGATAGTATTTTGCCAAGTTAGTTTTCAATAACTTTCTCTTGGTTTACTATGAATAAATGCTTGTGCCCACACAGTGGAGATGTGAGCAAGTTGCTGCCAGTAGAAAGAAGGTGGGATTTCTAATTTTTTTTTTTTTTTTTTTTTTTTTTTTTTTTTGTAATAATGCATGAGGAAAAAATGGTCTTTGGCAAAGGCATTAGTATTCCGTGTTCTTAGGGAATATAGTGTTGTCAGGCCTTCAAAACTTGGATTGCTAATGCAGTGCACTTTTATCAAACTTCAATTGGAAAAACAGAAGTTACATTTCTTTAAAAAGACTAAAGGGATATAATCACATCTGGTAGCCTTGTGCACCACCCGTTGTCCAGTGATTGCAATTTGAGTTGATGATGTGAGGTTACATACAGTGGTCCAAAACTCAGTTGCCCTCCCTTCACTTTATCGTGCTCACAGAAGCGTATGCTGTTTGTTTGTATTTTTCTTGGATTCAAAATGATTGACTTCCTGTTTCTGAAGTGATTGTGCTACTTCTGGTGGTGTCTGGTTGACCTGTGAATCTGCTCCTACTTTACTGGCGTTTTGTCTTCTTTAAGGAGAACATTAGATTCTGTTACTTCTGATAACTTTTCTTTATTAGCTTGTATACGACTATTGGGTATTTGATGAGGTTTCAGAATTTAATTATGGCTCCTGTTACAACTGATACAAAATACCGAAGTTTTAAAAAAAGATGGTGGGGGTTAAGTATTCCCAAGATTTTCAGCAGTTCTTCTTTCCCTTCACCTCGTCATCATTAAGCAAAATGTGTGAGCACACTTTCTTAATGCTTGCAAGAGAATAAAGCATTAAAAAACCTCACACCTTAGCTCCTGTTTAAAAATAATGGAAGATAAAGAAGTAAGGGCAACAGATTCCTTTGCTGTTATCTTCTTCGATGTCTGACTTTTCATGTTTAATTTGGTTTAAATTGTGCTGGCTAAATACCAGAAATGACTTTTTGGTGCTTTTCTTCTACTTTTGTATTGAAAATACTTTTCAGTTACTGTTATTTCTGTTCTTGTGTAAGTCTTAATCTTTGTGAATTGACAAAGGCATGCTTCCTTTGGGATTGACAGTCAGATCTTTTGTTACCTATAATGTGACCAATTACACTGAAATTTGTCTTAGCAGTGTTATTTGCTTCTTTATTTTTTTTTCCTCTGGGTGTATGTGCATTGATGCAGAGTTTGCTGATCAAATATGTCAATGGATAAAGAACTGGCTGGATGGCTGCACGCAAAGAGTTGTGGTCAACGGCTCAATGTCCAGCTGGAGACCAGTAACGAGTGGTGTCCCTCAGGGATCAGTGTTGGGACCGGTCTTGTTCAACATCTTTGTTGGTGACATGAACAGTGAGATTGAGTGCGCCGTCAGCAAGTTTGCCGATGACACCAAGCTGTGTGGTTCGATTGATACACTGAAGGGAAGGAATGCCATCCAGAGGGACCTTGACATGCTTGTAAGGTGGGCTGATGCCAACCTGATGAAGTTTAACCATGCCAAGTGCAAGGTCCTCCACCTGGGTGGGAGCAATCCCGGGCACAGCTCCAGGTTGGGCAGAGAAGAGGTTCAGAGCAGACCTGTAGGTAAGGACCTGGGGGTGTTGGTTGATGAGAAACTTAACATGAGCCAGCTTCAGTGTGTGTTTGCAGCCCAGAAACTGACTCCTGGGCTGCATCAAAAGGAATGTGACCAGCAGGTCAAAGGAGGTGCTCCTGCCCCTCTCCTCTGCTCTTGTGAGACCTCACTTGGAGGATTGTGTGCAGTTCTGGTGTCCTCAACATAAAATGGACATGGAACTGTTGGCACAAGTCCAGAGGAGGGCCATGAGGTTGATCAGAGGGCTGGAGCACTTCCCGTGTGAAGATAGGTTGAGAAAGTTGGGGCCTCTCCGCCTGGAAAAGAGAAGGCTGTGTGAAGACCTCATAGCAGCCTTCCAGTATCTGAAGGCGGGGCTTATAAGGATGCTGGGGAGGGTCTCTTCGTTAAGGACTGTAGTGATAAGACAAGGGGTAACAGGTTAAAATTTAGACAGGCGAGGTGAGAACCTCTTGAATACTACTAATTGAGAGTTTTCTCATAGAATTTAGTAGAAATGTCAAGTGCCTATTTTCTTGTAACTTTTTTGTTTGGAACTGCTTTGAGTTGATCTTGCCTGGAATCTTAGGATTTCATTGTCATAATTACCTTTATCTGATCTGTTCTCTTTTTTCCTTTTTTTTTTTTTTTTTTTTTTCTTTTTTTTTCTTTTTCTTTTTTATCTGATAGCTGACAAGGCACCTCTTCTGCTTTGCTCACATTCCTGAATGACTTCTTAGGCAACTTCATGGAATACTTTGACTTCCTCTTTTCTTAGCATATGTCTAGGGAGATTATGTTTTCTGTATCTCACTGCTTTTAAAAGTTACCATTTTTGACCATGGTGGTAATGTTGATTCCCTGCCTCCCCCCCAAGATTTTTTTTTTTTTTTTAATTTATTTTTTCTCTGCCTGTGTTTCTTTCCTTTTGCACCCGGTGAATTTTCGTGTAGTCTGTTGTCCAGGAGATTATATGTGGAGTATGTACTGCTTTAATGCCATACAAAGGAGGTCATTGAAGAAATCACTGAACATGATTGTGGTGGGTTGACCCTGTCCACACAGCTGAGTCCTCACCCAGATGCTTGCTCACTGCCCTCAGGTGCAATGAGGGAAAGAATCAGAAAGGCAAAAGTGAGAGAACTCGTGGATTGAGATAAAGACAATTTAGTAAGTGAAGGAAAGCTAGCTGTGTATGCCTCACTGATGTCAAGGAAGACAATATCCAGTGCTTTCCACTTACTAAGCTGGTAATTTCCTTATATAAAGTAGGTTTTGTTAGGCTAGGTTCTGTGTTCTGCTGTATGTTTTTATCTACCTGTTAGTCCGGTAGAAAAGCCTAGTTTGCCTTTGTATGGGGCCTTTTGCCAGACAAAAAGTGCCAAAAAAAATTCTGTAGCTTGTTGCACTAGTCTGTATGCCCCCTTTCTTCAGAAAGAAATGCAAGTGTGCAAGGAAGTACACGAGACAGTGCAAGGAAGCAGTGTCCCACTGTGTAGTTTACCATGGATTCTGGAACACAGAATCTGCTACTGGTAGTAGTACTGGTAGACCTACTGGAATACCTACTGGTAAACCTGTAGGATGAAGAAAGCCTTACAAACAAGTATTGTCTATTTACATTTTCGGCTAATTGATTTCTTACAATTTGTAAATAGCATTTTAACTTCTTGTATGTGTTAGATTTTTCTAGCTGTTTAGGGGCCTTTGTAGATTAATTTCCTTTTCTTGTCCCTTCAATAGAATCAGAAGTGGAAATTCAGCTTCTGTACTTTCAAAGGGTTTCCTTCATAGGGGGTGAAGGGGAAGTATACATTTTAACCATGTTAGTTCTATTCAAGTCAGTGTAATACAACTGTAATGTTCCTCTGGACATTTACACAGCTATCTAGCGTCAATAATTGTGCATTGATGATGCATCTTAAGATACAGACTGGCCTTTTAACCATGTTATGTGAATGTAAATGGAGAAAATCCTTTTATTGGGTGCCCAGATAAGATCATTTAAGTAAGGACATGGTTTAAAGATGTTAAAGCTGACAGTACTGCATGGTTTGTCACTGTTCTGCAATTTATTCTGTATTGGATGTAATTTCGGATATTGGATTGTGACAGATAGTACTGTTTACTGTGTAAATCTGTAGGAAATGGTTTCAGCTAACGTACTTTTTTTTTGTTTGTTTATATATTTTGCAGATTTCTTTTATGTAACAAGTACTTTGCAAATTCTCGGGTAAAAAGGAAGTCTTGAAATTTATATGCCAGATAGACTACATGCTAAAAAGAAAATTTTTTAAGTCTCTGAGGACAAGAACCAATACTAAACTGATATGTGAGTTTCTTGAATAAGCTTCAATTCTTGTATTAGCTTGGATTCACTTTAGTAATTGGTTTTGACTACTCCAGCCTGACTTTTAATATATCGTTTACTAGTAAAACACACTTGGTTAAGAATTATGTATATACGACATTATAATAGTTCTAGAAGTTAGTGATCCTAGAGGCCACAGTCAATGTGAGCATTAAATGAGATGTCATTTATTGAATATTTATATAACAGTCCCTGCACCAAGGGTCTGCAGATAATTTTTGAGAACAAAACTTAGCAGTTGAGAGATGCTTTTAGAACACGCATTTTTATTTCACTTCAGATTTTTTGTGTTGAAAGAAAGTGAGTATTGGTTTAGGATTTTTCTGTGCTTGAATATTGTTTCTTACTAAGCCTTTTCACCTTAAGTAATGAGGATCAGATTTCTGGAAAGCATTACATGGACACAGCTTTGTCCTTGGTCTCATTCTCTTCGGTTCCATACGTCTGTAACAGAATACTTTAGTATAGAGCTTGTTAGCTGAATAGCTAAAATTCTGCAGAAATAGTTTTCTGTCTTCTGTAGTAAACAAAGGTCTCCATCAATTCACTAGTCTATTCAAATTAGATTTAGAGCTATACAATTCTGTGTGTTAGAAGTATGTAATGTATCTTTTTGTGTACACTTTGCTCTCAGAGATTCAAGAGGCATTTGATTTTCCTCATGGCTTGTCCTGATCATTGCCATCCAAGTTTTACTTTTGGACGGCGTCTAAAGTGAAGTCCCTAAACTTAAGAACAAACTTGCAGTAAAAATAGTATTTTAAGAGTAACGATTATATATTTCTTTAATAATTAATATTTGCAAATGTCTTAACTTGCTGAGTCACTGATAATCCACTGGAAATGACATACATGGAGTTATGTATTTGCCTTTATCTTACACCTGAGGTTTTACTTCTGATTCTATCTCTAGTCACTCCAGGGAGTAAGAATTTGAGATCAGATAGTGAAGATGCAGAGCACCAAAGTAGTTCTAACTTACTGTGGTATTTGAAAGCATATAACAGTTTCTAAAAAGAATGAACAAATACTTCACAGTCAATTTATCACATTGGTCAATCTATATATGAATATTGCCTTTCTTGTGTGTTGTAAGTGTAGATTGAGGATTTTTGGAGATATTTTGGATGAAGTGAAAAATAGTACATGATCCAAAAGATGTATGTTGGGAAACATTAATAAAAAGACAAAAAAGACAAGCTGCAGTTGACGCAAGAAGGTTAGTGTTAGCAGATAATGTGATGATGGATGTCAGGGGCAGAGGAAGGTGTTGAATCATTGTTTTAGACGTGTGAGGTGGATTTACTGGAGTTCGTGTGCTCCAGAGAGCAGAGGAAATTCTGTTGATCCATTTCTGGAAATACTTATTTGGGAATATTATGGTTGCTCTAGTGAATGGTGCATTATAAGTAGAAGAAGCTTTAAATATGCTTTAAAATGGAATGCCTTTATTCTCTCTACAGAGCAGTGCTATTAAGAGCCACATCCCTAGCCATGTACTTCTGAAATTAGAAATCATGGCTGAAAAGGTGCCCAGATTCTAAGAAGTCTTGTATTTCTGCTGAGAGAGATATATAAATAGTCAATCAAACAAGTCTCTTTAACACTTCATAAACTAGATCCAAAAAGAGCCATAGATGTGATGATGCTTTGGTATTTCAAAATTAGCGGTTAGAACCATGCAGTGGGAGAGAAGAGAGCAGGGTTCAAATCTTTGTGTTTTGAGCTATTGTAACGCTTTCTTTCCTGTTGGAGGACAACTAACAAAACATAAATAGTCCATCTAAGTCTTCTCTCTCAATTCAGTGCCCTCATATTGGGCTACAGTGTGATCCTTGTTGCTGATGGTCTGGATGCCATAGCAGTTTTATTTTTTACCTGCGTAGTTACCTAGCTTTAGCAGATAAGAGGCTTGTCAGCGTGTGCCATTTTATTTTCTTAATTAAAGCACTCTTCTGGGAAATAAATGAGTGTGTTTGAATCCCTATAGACTAACAAGGAATTAAACCCAAGGTCCTCGACTCTGTGGTACTTGCTGTAATCCAGTATGGATCTACAGGCAAAGTTCTGGGTTGATAGTCTCAAGCCATTTGTAGACCCTTGTGCACTGTGCTGTGCTCTTACACTAGCCTTTCACAGGTATAACCTTTGTGTTACCTTGCATATGAGCCTCTTGGTATATGTCTTGGTAGAGCTTTAGCCTTCTATGAAGTTTCCACCAGAAAAATTAAAAAGTATTGTATTACCTCTATATCTAGGGGAATCCTGTGGTATTTGTTGTATTGCACTGTATGGTACTTGAGGGCCTGAATTTTACATATATGCAAAATTGTGTTTGTTACATGCTACCATGGATTCATTAATATGTAATGAATGCTTGGAGCGATGCAGAGCTACCAGCCAATGAACTGGCTTTATTCAGAGCTTGGCTCAGATGCCTCTATACAAATGCTTGTAGTATGGGGAATAAACAAAAGGAATTAGAGATGTGTTTATGTCTATGGGATAAGATATCACTGGCATCACGGGAACATGGTGGGATGGCTCCTATGACTGGAATGTTGGAATGGAGGGTTATAGGCTCTTTAAGAAAGACAGGCTAGTCAGACGCGGAGGGGGTGTAGCTATTTATGTCAATGACCAGCTGGAGAGTATGGAACTCTGTCCGGGGATGGGTGATGGGCCAACTGAGAGTTTGTATGTCAGGGTCAAAGGGAGAACTGCAATGGGGGACATTATTGTGGAGGTCTGCTACAGGCCACCCGATTAGGAGGGCTGTGTGGATGAAGCACTCTATAGGCAGATAGGAGCAGCCTCACACTTGCAGGCCCTTGTTCTCATGGGGCACTTCAACCACCCTGATATCTGTTGGAGGGACGGTATGGCCCAGCACAAGCAATCCAGGAAGTTCCTCGATTGTGTGGAAGACAACTTCCTTCTGCAAGTAATAGTGGAGCCGACAAGGAGAGGTGCCATGCTTGACCTCATCCTCACCAGCAGGGAGGGGATGGTGGGAAATGTGAAGCTCCAAGACACCCTTGGCTGCAGTGATCACAAGATGGTGGAGTTTGAGATACTCAGGGCAGTGAGAAGGGCACACAGGATGCTCACTGCCCTGGACTTCAAGAGAGCAGGCTTTTGCCTTTTCAGGAACCTGCTCAGTAAAGTTCCATGGGATAAATCCCTAGAGGGCAGGGGGCCCAAGACTGTTGGTTGATACTCAAGGATGACCTGCTGCAAGCTCAGGAGCTTTGTGTCCTAACAAGAAGGAAATGGGGCAATAAGGCCAGGAGACCTCCGTGGATGGATATGGAGCTGCTGAGAAAACTCAGGAGAAAAAAAGAAGCTTATAGAAGGTCAAAGTGAGGACAGGTGGCCTGGGAAGAATATAGGGACATTGTCTGGGAAGCTAGGGACAAGGTCAGGAAAGCCAAGGCCCAGATAGAATTGAGTCTGGCCAGGGATATCAGAGATCACAGGAAAGGTTTCTATTATAGGTACGTTGCAAACAAAAGACAGGTTAGGGTTAATGTGGGCCCTCTCAAGAGGGGAATAGGAGAAATGGCTACCCTGGATTTAGAGAAGGCTGAAGTTCTCAATGACTTCTTTGCCTCAGTCTTCACCAGCAAGTGCTCTGACCACACTGTTCAAGTCTTGGAAGGCAGACACAGGGACTGTGAGAATGAAGACGTTAGGTCTACTGTAGGAGAGGATCTGGTTTGAGATAATTTTAGGAGCTTGATGTGCAGAAGTCCATGAGGCCTGAAGGAGCTGGCAGATGAAGTTACGAAGCCACTGTCCATCATATTTGGAAAATCATGGCAGTCAGGTGAAGTTATGACTGGAAAAAGGGAGATATAACTGCCGTTTTCAAGACCGGGAAATGGAAGACCTGGGAAACTACAGACCAGTCAGTCTCACCTCTTTGCCTGGCAGAATCATGGGGCAAATTCTCCTGGAAAGCATGCTAAGGCACATGAAGAACAGCAAGGTGGTTGGTGACAGCCAGCATGGCTTCACTAAGGGAAAATCATGCCTGACCAGTTTGGTGGCCTTCTATGATGGGGCCATCATAGATAGCCATCATTCTGTGCAGAACTGATGGATGGGGCAAAGCAGTTGATGTCGTCTATCTAGACTTGTGCAAAGCATTCAACACTGTCCTGTACAACATCCTTGTCACTAAATTGGAGATGCATAAATTCGTAAGTTCATACATAAGTTCAACCAAGCCAAGTGCTAGGTCTTACACCTGGGTCAGAGCAATCCCAGGCACAGCTCCAGGTTGGGTGGAGAAGAGATTCAGAGCAGCCCTGCGGGGAAGGACTTGGGGGTGTTGATTGATGAGAAACTGAACATGAGCGGGCAGTGTGTGCTTGCAGCCCAGAAAGCCACCCGTATCCTGGGCCACATCAAAAGGAGCGTGACCAGCAGGTCAAGGGAGGTGATCCTGCCCTTCTACTCTGTTCTCATGAGACCCCACTTGGAGCACTGTATGCAATTCTGATGTCCTAAACATAAGAAGAGCATGGAGCTGTTGGAGCAAGTCCAAAGGTGGCTTGAGTACTTCCCATATGAAGACAGGCTGATAAGGTTGGGGCTGTTCAGCCTGGAGAAGAGAAGGCTGCGTGGAGACCTCATAGCAGCCTTCTAGTATCTGAAAGGGGGCTATAGGGATGCTGGAGAAGGCCTCTTCATTAGGGACTGTAGTGATAGGACAAGGGGTAATGGGTTTAAACAGGGGAAGTTCAGGTTAGTTATAAGGAAGAAGTTCTTTACTGTGAGGGTGGTGAGGCACTGGAGCAGGTTGCTGAAAGAAGTGGTGTAAATGCTCTATCCCTGGCATTGTTCAAGAACAGAGCCTTGGGTGACATGGTCTAGTATGAGGTGCCCCTGCCCATGGTAGGGGGGTTGGAACTAGGTGATCTTGAGGTCCTTTCCTACCCTAACCATTCTATGATTCTACCATGGATTCAGAAGCCATGCAGATGAGGAGAAAATATCCAGAATGTTTATGAAGTACTTGAATACTATAATAGCAGGAGTGCTGGGTTTTATTGCCATTTAAATGAAAATATTTTAGCGTTCAGAAGGTTCTTGGGTCACCCATTCTGGAAAGCCTGGAAGTACACTTGAAGGGATGAAGGCGCTAGACAATCAGCTTTTCCTTACAGTTTAAAGTAAAATATATATATATATGGCATATGATTAAAAAAAAGAATAAAGAAATAAAATATGAAGTCTGTTCTCCTCAGTTCCATTTTTCACTTGACTTGATAAATAAATCCTTGGTGTAGTTCATTGTAATCTTTTAGTTAGTTACACTTACTATTTTTGCAGTTGTATTTTTTTTTTTCCCTCCCCATGGTATTTGTACTTCATGCAAAATTGAAGTTACTCAAAATGATTGATGTCTGTTTCTTTTTATGTTTGTTCATTCTCGAAAAAGCATACTGTGTCTTCAGTTGTTTGCTGGACTTCTTTAAATCTGATAAGGAAGATGGTCCTGAAAAAGATAAGAAGTGCTGATATGACCTTGGCCGTATCTTAGCTAGCAGGTGCCTTCAGAATAAGATGGTACTGCATCATAATTTCCTGATGAGTTATAGCATCATGATGGCATGTGCTCCCACTCAGAATCTATTTTAAGAAATGACAGAAGCACTTTCTTATAATTAATCTTGTGCTCAAAAATACTGGATTGGAGTGAAGAAAGTCTACAAAGTAATGACGTTCTGGAGATCAAAAGAGAACTAATGGAAAAGTAGTTATTTAATTTGTGTATTAAAAGAAACTTATCAGGAAAAAAGTAAACAGCATCATCTCTGGTTTTTGTATTTGTCTGTATGTCTGTTCGTATAACAGATTAGTACAACAGAAGAAATAGTAAAGATTTCCTCAGACATGTTGCTCATTTTGTTAGGCAGAACTTTCAAAAACTATTTTAAGTTCAGTGCTGTAATGGCTGTTAGAAATTGCAGCATAGGTCTTGAAAATGTATGATCAAACCTTCAGAAAAGCAGAGCATCTGATCTCTTTGCTGAAGTTCCCTATTTTGACACTGGTTGGTTTCAGTTTATCAAGAAAATGTAGGCATTTTCTTAACATTTGAGGCACAGTGATTGTAAGGGGCAAGTTTTCATCTTAAGACTTTTCAGTATGCTGCAGATTCTGGCCTACTCTGGACAGCTCTGTATTTTCCCAGGATGAAAGGGTCCTGAAAGGGTTTGAGGATACTCTGTACAAAAAATGTTTATTGACTTGACCTTAATAAGGTGACTACAGGTTTTTATAAATCTGTTAGTTCAGATTAGCTGTATTTCAACTCAAGATATAAAACTCAGCTGCATACACTGTAAGTTATTCGAGTGTAGAAAACCTTCTGTTGTAGCTTTATATTGCTATATTAGCAATATGTGCTATATTAGAAGATGGGACAGCTGTGCACTGCTAGAATACAGATTAGTACTAATGCAAGAGTAAAAGCCAAGTGCTAAGCTAAATATTCTAAGTTGTGAGCCATAACATTTTGTGGTGGACTGGAGAATTTTTGCCTTCTTTCTGTGCTGCTTTTCTACAAGCTACCTCTTCTCTTAATATGACTAATTCTAGTCTGCTATTAACACATCACTATTTCTTGAATGGCCTGTGGGGACAATCAGAATGTGGGAAATGGAGCATACTTCACCTAGCTTGCTTATTTTTACATTAACAAATGTAGATAAGAAATCTTCAGGTCTCTGCAGTCTTCTGGTACAAAATTAGGACAGTGTATTTAAAGAATAAGTGCAATGAATATGTGTGTAGCTAGAATTACATTATTAAACAATTTGCTGTAAGTTCAGAAGGCTATTACCCCAAAGTATTAGAGGCTTCCAGCCTTTGACATGAAAATAACCAATTTTGAGAAACACAGAAACTTTCTAAAGAAGTTTGGCCTATAAAACAATGTTATATTTTTAAGGTTTAAATAATGGGTATCTGCTGTGGGTAAAACTGAGGTCTTTCTATGATCAGAAGCTGATATGCTAGTTTTGCAAAGGATGATCATTAAATAATACAGTCATCCCTCTTTAAGTACTGGAATTCTACATTTCCACAGAGAAGGAATTTTTTTTTTTTTTTTCCAATATACTTCTTAGCCGCAGGCTTGGCATGTTAAAAATATAATATACCAATTCAAATCCAATCAAGGATTTCCAAATTACTCAGAAGATGCAGTTTCTCGTGCGTCTCCAAATAGTACTGTGTTTTGGTCATGTTTGCATATTGTGAGCAGGTGGCCTACAGGTGTAGTTCTTGGGGTTCTGTTGAAAGATACTTAGTACACAGTATACTCACTTTATAGGGGAAAAACCAAAAAGTAAAAGCATGAAGAGGAACACTTCGTTCATGACTGACAGAGAGTTTCACATGAGCTGAACACAAATGAAAGCACATTTGAGATAGTATTTTTTAAGAAATACTGTAATTGAAACTTTCTTTCATGTGCTCAGTATTGTTCTTTGTTCCATTAAGCAGTTAATGCAAAGGTTTACCTGAGAGATGGAAATGTCATTGTTTTGGTCTTCATATCAGTGTAGCTTGAAGAACTTCGCTTGTTTACTAACTTTGCATGTGTGGGTACATTTCTGAAGCTCTGTTTCAGGTAAGTCTAAGCAGTGTGGGATGGACTGAAGTGTGAAATGGGACCTGGCAAACTAGTGGATCCACATGAGGTCAGCTTGTTAACCTGTGGCTGTTGAACTGGTTGCCTGAAATGTGGGTGAACAGTAATGTTTGCCTGACTGCGGGAAGTCTTGGGCAAACTATTTATTCATGTCCACTTTATTTCAGAGTTTATTTTCTTCCATTTCTGATTTTTTTTTTGTAGTGGTTATGTGGCTATCACATTTTTGTAAATGCTGTGTATAGAATTTTTCTTTTTTTCAGTATTGCTTTGGGAGATGTAAGCTTAAAAATCGTCTAGGTGAGTCTTTGTCGGTTAAAATGTGTGCTATGGCCATTAGATATCACATAGTGCAATATTCCAGAACTGTTTAATTTATAACTAAAAATGCATTTATAAAGACATTTATCATGTGTTTAAAAATGTTCTAATATGGTTTCTGAAATCGCTCTGCTAATTCAGAAATGCTGACTATATATGATTTATGTCCACTTGGTGGATTCCCCAAAGCTGGACACTTGTAAGGTTTAGGGTGCTAGGCTGGCTATTCTAGGTCATGCTTTGCCGAGAAAGGTTGGACCAGATGGTCCTTGAGGTCATTTCCAACCTGGTAGTCTGTGATTCTGTAAGAAATGCTAAATCACCTGTGGTGTAGTTTCAGTATAGGATGCTTTCCTGATATGTCAGGAAAAAGTGTAAAACAGCAACAGGTCTGTTAAATGCTATGTTAAGTTTTTTCTTTATGAAGTGTTTTCTTTAACATCTAGCTTTCAAGACTTGGGCTATTGGAAATTCAGTCTTGATAATGTAATTTATTTTCTGTAATCTGCTTAATTTTTTTCTTAAGTTTTTCTTTAGAATTAATAAAGTCACTTAGAATTCTGGACTGTAAAGTAATAAATGAAAGATCTGTTCTCTTTGAAGAGAAAATGAATTGCTAAAAAGCAAATAACTGACATAATTGCCTGGCTGGCATAGCTTTACTTGCACAGCCCTTAGTGGAGATAGAGCATTTCCCAAAGGAGGTTTCTGCTTCCACAGCTTTGTGCAGTCTCCTGAAATGACAGATGGGGACGAAAATGTGCTTTCCGTCTGTATCCACTCCCAGGTTTTTCATGGGTTATGTATGGTTCTTGATGGGAAATTTTTTTTCTGCTCCTCCTCCTTCCACTTGATAAAATCTAAGTTTCACATACTTCAGATAACTTCAGATAACTTCACGTGCTCTTTAAACTTACTGGAAAAAAAAAAGAAAAAATGGTCTTAGAATGTGTTTGAAACACTGAGGAATAAATGTTTATGATATAAACAGGTGTTGGTATTTGCAATTCTGTGTGACTTTTCTGCTTTATTATTTTTGGTATTAGCCCCCAGTGTGACCAAGTCCTGTGTATATGTTTTGCATACTTAAGGAGAAGTTGTTATAGCACAAGATTTTATGAGATTAAGGAATTTTAAATTAAACCACCATAATATTTTTAAGGTTGGTTTGGATCCTTAATAAGCCTGTGGAAGGGGTTGGGGTTTCTTATTTCAGTCATACAACTCCTAAACTTTGCATTGTTCATATTATATACTGGTAAGGTAGTTGACTGGCCTTATGTTATGAGAATTTCTTGTGTACTAGTGGATTTTGAATTCATTATAGTTTTGTTTTAAAAGCATAGTTGCATAATGGGGGAAAATCAGTGGATTGCGGGTTTTTTTGTTGTTTTTTTTTTTTTTTGCTTGTTTGTTTTTAACAGTAGATGTCTGGGTTTGGGCTCACTTGAGGGGTTAAAAATGCAGGTACTGGCTCATTAGGTTATATGAAGGACATGGGTATCTTCTAGCATCATATTTCTGTTCAAATATCAAATGGTAAGTCAATGCTGCTACAAATTCCATTTTTTTAATATGAAAGAGAATGTTGCGTTCTGACAAGTCTTTTCATTTGAAGAAAATTTGAGCATGCATTTCGGCTTCCTAGTTCAGTTTCCATAGTTAGCATAAATATACTGTTTTCCAGCCTGCCATTCGTGAAGTGTATAATATATATAATGTTCTCATTGGGTGGTCCTGGGCATGAATTAATGTGCATGTGACACACTTAGACCACATGAAATACTTAGACTAGAAAAATAAAACTAATATGTAAGGACAGGGAACACTTAACTTTTTCTGTCGTTCTCTGTGTTCAGTAGGAAAATGTAATTGCCATACTGTCTCAAACTGGAATCCATATGGTGTAATATCATGTTGTAATAGGCATTTTTATTTTTTTCTTGCATGTCAGTTTAACTTCTTATTGAAACTGAAGCAAAACATATATTTTCAAGATTTTTGTTTGTCAAATCCATTAGTTCTGTTATTGTCCATAATCTGATGTTTCTTGATCACATTTAATTAGAAAATGTCACATAAGTGATACTTGTAAGGAAGCCTGAAATAGTATTTACATTTTTATTAACCTCAAAGTTACTATGAAACCCTTCAGCATGTGTATTATATAGACTTCTACAAATAGGTTGTTTCTGTTACATGTGGTATTGCATTGAAAGGTTTTGTTCTGATAAAACTGAACAAATCTTTATGGATTTTACATTGAGGTTTATATGTAGCATTTATAGTTTGGTTTAATTTAATTTAAAAATTTATGGCCATCATTTCATTTTCTGCTGTTTCAGAGGTAATGTTTTTATCAGTTAGGAGGCCTCAAATTTATGTATTTATGCATATATTTAAAAAATAAAAACTTGCCATGTGTCTACTTAACATCATGTTTTCGCTTTTTCATTTTGTGTTTCTATGGCAAAAAAAGTTTTAGGTGATGAGGAACCATCACCTTATTTTTGAGCTTAGTGGTTATTTTCAATCAAATTTGATACAGGGATAGCAGTATGAATAATTTTATGTGCCTATAAAACATCTTGTTTGGTAGAAGAAATGCCCACAGAGGAAAAGGCTTTTGTGTGAGTTCGTCCGCGCTCAGGCAGCAACAAATTCCACTAAAGGTACCTGGAAGTGATGCTTTAGTAGTTCCATCAGTCATGGGAATCCTGTTTAGTGAACAAACTGTATTGAATATAGAAACACAGATGATTCAAATATGCAATTTTTGTTTGTCTTTTCCTTGTTGCTTTTTGTTAGGGCATCGTATAAGCTATATCAATATTTTTTATAGTGTACTTTTTGACAGTGACCAGTAGAAAACATTTCAAAGTTACTGCCAGTTCACCTCCAGGGAAAGTATTCTTCTGATGTAAATTGGTGCAGGGTTTAAATGTGTGCACGCAATATTTGGTATAGCTTTAGTCCCTCTATTCATAGCAATGGTTTGCCTGTTTCAATCCTACTATGTTAGTGATCTCTGTGGCACTTACTGTCAATGAGACTTTTGAAATATTGAGTTGCAGGACGCTGTGCCGTCAAAAGATATGTGACTGAGACTGAATACATTTCATAGGTTTGCAATACAGAATGGAAATGAAAATGGGTTGTAAATGAAGAGATCTTGTACCAGGAAGCAAGAGGCAACCAGGTCTCTGCACAAATGAAGAGATTTAACCTTAAAAACAAAAAAACAAAAAACAAAAAACAAAAAACAAAAAACAAAAAACAAAAAAAAAAAAAAAAAAAGAAAAGAAAAGAAAAAAACCCCAAACATATAAAGTTGTGTAATTTTTTACCTGAACTAAATGTCAGGCTTGATCTATGGTTTTGCAGTAAAGAATTATGAACACTCCTAGGTTGCATACTCTTGTTATTTTAAGGAAACTTAATGAGCAAATACAGGGTTATACTGTGTGTTCCAGTTCTAGCCTCTCCTTGCATAATTAGTTATTCATCAGTTTTTCTTGAAGTTGCCTAAATATGGAACTCACACTCTTCCCTTCCCAATATGTTGTAATTAAAATTTATTTGCCATACAATGTCCGTGGTCAAAAATTAGATAAAGAGTGAATGGCAGCTGGTATCTGACAGAGGTGCATATTGTGCTGTTCATAATGCCATATTCTCTTTTCAGATGATGTTCTAGACCCTCCCTCTGTATTCTCAAAAGAATTACAGGAGTTCTATAACATTAAACAAGAGCAATGTTTTCTACTTAGTTCAAGTTATACAACATAAGGCCTTTATCTTGCTTTTTTTTACTGTAATACCTTCTTTCAATGACTCCCATGCTCACTCAAGCTCAACAGTATCATGCCATTCACTCTGTATCTCACACACTGCAATTACTAGTGCAATTACTGCAATTAGTGCAGCAAGCTCACTGCCCTGGACTTCAAGAGAGCAGACTTTGGCCTCTTCAGGAACCTGCTCAGTAAGGTTCCATGGGATACAGCCCTAGAGGGCAGGGGGGCCCAAGACTGTTGGTTGATATTCAAGGATCACCTGCTGCAAGCTCAGGAGCGATGCATCCCAACTAGAAGGAAGTTCAGCAGGAGGGCCAGGAGACCTCCTTGGATGGATAAGGAGCTGCTGAGCAAAATTCGAAGGAAACAAGAGGCTTATAAAAGGTGGAAGCAAGGACAGGCGGCCTGGGAAGAATACAGGGATGTTGTCCGGGAAGCTAGGGACCAGGTTAGGAAAGCTAAGGCCCAGTTAGAATTAAACTTGGCTAGGGATGTTAAGGATAACAGGAAGGGATTTTGTAGGTACATTGCCAATAAAAGACAGGTTAGGGACACCGTGGGCCCTCTCCAGAAGCTATCGGGAGAACTGGCTACACTGGATTTGGAGAAGGCTGAGGTTCCTGATGACTTCTTTGCCTCAGTCTTTACCGGCAAATACTCTGACCACACCACCCAAGTCTTGGAAGGCAGACGCGGGGACGGTGAGGGTGGGGACCGTGGGCCCACTGTGGGGGAGGATCTTGTTCGGGACCACCTTAGGAACCTGAATGTATACAAGTCCATGGGACCTGATGAAATCCATCCGCGGGTCCTGAAGGAGCTGGCAAATGAAGTTGCTAAACCACTGTCCATCATATTTGAAAAATCATGGCAGTCAGGTGAAGTTCCTGATGACTGGAAAAAGGGAAATATAACCCCCATTTTCAAGAAGGCGAAAATGGATGAGCTGGGGAACTACAGACCAGTCAGTCTCACCTCTGTGCCTGGCAAAATCTTGGAGCGGATTCTGCTGGAAGGCATGCTGAGGCATATGAAAAACAACAAGGTGCTTGGTGACAGCCAGCATGGCTTCACTAAGGGGAAATCCTGCCTGACCAATCTGGTGACCTTCTATGAAGGGGCTACGGAACTGATGGACAGGGGCAGAGCGGTTGATGTCATCTACCTGGACTTGTGTAAAGCCTTTGACACTGTCTCCCATGACATCTTTCTCTCTAAGTTGGAGAGACATCAATTTGATAGGTGGACCACTCGGTGGATAAAGAACTGGCTGGATGGCCGCACGCAAAGAGTAGTGCTCAATGGCTCAATGTCCAGCTGGAGACCAGTAACGAGTGGTGTCCCCCAGGGATCGGTGTTGGGACCGGTCTTGTTCATCATCTTTGTGGGTGACCTGGACAGTGGGATTGAGTGTGCCCTCAGCAAGTTTCCCGATGACACCAAGCTGTGTGGTTCGGTTGATACGTTGGAGGGAATGAATGCCATCCAGAGGGACCTTGACACGCTTGTGAGGTGGGCTGATGCCAACCTGATGAAGTTTAACCATGCCAAGTGCAAGGTCCTCCACCTGGGTGGGAGCAATGCCAGGCACAGCTAGAGGTTGGGCGGGGAGGAGATTGAGAGCAGCCCTGCGGAGAAGGACTTGGGGGTGTGGGTTGATGAAGAAATGAACATGAGTCGGCTTCAGTGTGCGCTTGCAGCCCAGGAGGCCAACCGTATCCTGGGCTGCATCAAAAGGAGTGTGACCAGCAGGTCGAGGGAGGTGCTCCTGCCCCTTTACTCTGCTCTCGTGAGACCTCACTTGGAGTATTGTGTGCAGTTCTGGTGTCCTCAACATAAAAAGGACATGGAACTGTTAGAACAAGTGCAGAGGAGGGCCACGAGGATGATCAGGGGACTGGAGCACCTCTCGTATGAAGATAGGCTGAGAAAATTGGGGCTGTTCAGCCTGGAGAAGAGAAGGCTGCGTGGAGACCTCATAGCAGCCTTCCAATACCTGAAGGGGGCCTATAGGGATGCTGGGGAGGGACTCTTCATTAGGGACTGTGGTGAGAGGACAAGGGGTAACAGGTTCAAACTTAAACAGGGGACGTTTAGATTGGATGTGAGGAAGAAATTCTTTACTGTAAGGGTGGTGAGGCCCTGGAATGGGTTGCCCAGGGAGGTTGTGGATGCTTCATCCCTGGTGGCGTTCAAGGTGGGGTTGGACATAGCCTTGGATGGCATGGTTTAGTGGGAGGTGTCCCTGCCCATGGCAGGGGGGTTGGAACTCGATGATCTTGAGGTCCTTTCCAACCCTAACTATTCTATGATTCTATGATTCTACGATTCTACTCTTGTGGCAAAAATGCAGAAAAAGTAGTTGTAAAAGAAAGCTGGATTACTCCCAAGCAGTCTGAGTTAACATTATATTGGTGCAGAATGCAAAGACCAAAATTCTAGATGCTATAGTGAGTGCTTCTAGAGAAAAGTAGTTTGACAAACTGTAGGAGGTGAAACAACTTTTCACTTAGGATCTGCTAACTACAGAAGTTGTGCTCTTGTAATTTTTAGTAAAGTTCAGCTTGCATAAAAAGGGAAAAAAAAAAAAACCAATCCAACAAAACCAAACCCAACCAAAAACTCAGAGCAAGAATATATGAAAGTGAGGCAAGTAGCTAAAGGGAAATCTGAAAGAGCAGCTGAATGGTTTATGATGCTGCTCAATCTGTTTGAAGTCATTGTATTAGACTCGGAACTGGAACACATGCCTCAAATGAAAGGACTTGAATTAGCTGACCACTAGTTAGTTTGAATGGCATAGTGTGTTAGTCTCAGCTTTGTCTAGATCAGACGACTGTTACAGTGATGCCTTACACCTCCCATTCAGCTTGTGTACCTCTCCATTATGTGGAAACCAAGCTGTGGAGGTGTGAAGCAGTCCTGTGTTTCTCCCAGTGTGGAACTGGTAAGTAGCCATCCTATGAGCGGCTTCCAAGAGCCACGAAGTACTCTTCTGTTTCCCCAGATTCTGATACGGTATCAGAAGACCAAAAACTAAAAGCTGACATGTTGAAACTTCAGAAGAAAGGAAGTTACTATTACTAAATTACTGTTGCTAAAAAGGTGTAATGCAGAGGGGGAAAATAGATCAGAGATGCTGTCAAGTTAAATGCAAAACTACTAAATAAGGCAAACCCAAAAAAGATTGTTGAGAATCAACTTGCTAAAGGTATAACACCTAATGATAATAATCGTTTCTGTATATCAGGGAGCAGAAAGCTTATCAGAGTTGATGGGGCTGGTAGAGGATCAAAATATAAAAGGAGCAGTTGAGGGAAAAAAAACCATGATGTAAAAGTTAAATGTAGTCTTTGCACTAGTTGCTTGTACAGAGAAGATGAAGGAGCTGGCTGCCTGTGTTGATTTTTTGTTGTGGATTTTTTTGGAGGGGGGGAGCGGGTGTGCGGTTTTTTGTGTTTTTTTGTGGGTGTTTTTTCTTTTTTTTGTTGTGTCTGGTAGGTTGTTTTTTGTGTGCATGTGGTTTTGGTTTTTTTTTGGGGGGGGAGTGTTTTTTGTCTTTTTTTTTCTGGTTTTGTTTTTTTTTTTTTTCCTGATGTGAATCTCGCACTGAAGGTTTTTAGCAGAAGTCGCTGTTTCTGAAGTAACGGCACTCTGAGAGGAAGTGCCATTTGTGTTTTTTCTTTTTTGTTTGTTTTTTTTTAAGGGGAATACTTGTGGTCATATTCCAGCAATTTAATACCAGGAAATCTGAATCCTGTACTGAGGGCACTTCAGAAGCTGTAGCAAAGACTGTATGTTTTAAGCATAGCTGCTAGTATACTGTGAAAGAGGTGAAACATTTTTTCCCGAAGTTAATTCTGTTCAGTCAGCTGGAGGGTTTTTTAAATGTCTCATGATGCTTCAACATGAGTGATATAATAAATTTGCATTTTCAGAATGCTTCAAAAGACTCTTAAAGAAACTAAACTGTCCATCAGTAAGCAGCAAAGTCCTTCCACTTTTTAATAGTTAATAATTAGAAAAGTGTAGGAATAAATTGTCAGACTTCTCCGTAGGGGCATTTACCAACAGAGTCATGTAGGAATCTCTCTGCTCTGCGAGCTGTCATGGTTAACATAAGAGAATACAAAACAGCTTCTGTACTACTTATTGCTTCTCATATTGCAAGTAGTAGGAGGCATAAATGAAATTATAAGTTAGTAGTTTTAATTATACATATTATTGCAATGGCTTCAAAATTAACCTATACTCAGGTAAAATTTATACTTTTAGTCTCTATAGTAATAGAATGTAGTAGTGATGGAGTGGCTTTTCTACAGCAGGTGTCAAAAGACTTAGCTTGCCATTTTGAGAATCAAGGTACCATGTGCCTTTTATGTTTTTACATAATTTTATAGAAATTAGCGCCTATATTTGCCAGGGTATGGAGAGAGCAAAAAAGGCAGTAAATGGCAAATATTTAGGGGTTCTACTGATTTCTATTTGAGATCTTGAAAAACACTTTCTTACTCCATAAATACATTTAATGTTGATTGCTGCTAAAAATGAGAATTTCCCATTGTTCTTAATGATTTCAAAAGCTCTGTGGCCTGACTGGGAGTCCTAGTTTTAAGCTTGGGGTTATTGATTGGAGGTCAGGAAGGAATTTTCTTACAAATTAGGATGAAAACAGTTGAACCCTTCTTGTCTTTAGCTTTGAACATGGTTCAGTTTCCTAGTATTGTCTGAATCACTGTACATGCTTCTGTGTAAGAATAGGCTGAATGCTTGGAGCTGGTCAAAGACAGAAATAGAATAGAAGGACTTGTGGAGGAATTGAATGGTGAGTGTTGTTATGCTGCTTCTAAGATCCTTGTACAGCAATCTCTTAATAAATACCAACTGTTACTGTCCTCAAATTAGAATTAGTGCAAAACATCACACTCTGTATTCAATCTAATTCATGTAATACAACCCTTTTGCTTCATTGTCTGTGTCTGGTCTGGTTGGTTTTTTTTTTTTTTTTTTCAGATTACAAACCCTAATCTCACTTGGGACCATCAATTGCTACTGCAGCACAAGTCATATTTAGAAACAAAAAGCACTTATCACTGTCTTGTTTTGTTTTAAAAATGTTCAAATACTGTTATATTTATGTTAGAAAAATGTTGCTTAAATGTTCTAAATTTAGGAGTGAAAGAGCTTTCTGAGGACTGAGTACTCGTACATATTTAACATTGTGAATTTTCCCCTTCAGTTGGACAGGTTGGTGCTTTTAGGGGAAATGAATATGTAAGTCTTCATAGTATTGTGACCAGCAGGTCAAGGGAGGTGATCCTGCCCCTCTACTCTGCTCTCGTGAGACCTCACTTGGAGTATTGCGTGCAGTTCTGGTGTCCTCAACATAAAAAGGACATGGAAGTGTTAGAACAAGTCCAGATGAGGGCCACGAAGATGATCAGGGGACTGGAGCACCTCTCGTGTGAAGATAGGCTGAGAAAATTGGGGCTGTTCAGCCTGGAGAAGAGAAGGCTGCGTGGAGACCTCATAGCAGCCTTCCAGTACCTGAAGGGGGCCTATAGGGATGCTGGGGAGGGACTCTTCATTAGGGACTGTGGTGAGAGGACAAGGGATAATGGGTTTAAACTTAAACAGGGGAAGTTTAGATTGGATATGAGGAAGAAATTCTTTACTGTGAGGGTGGTGGGGCCCTGGAATGGGTTGCCCAGGGAAGTTGTGAATGCTTCATCCCTGGTGGCGTTCAAGGTGGGGTTGGACATAGCCTTGGATGGCATGGTTTAGTGGGAGGTGTCCCTGCCCATGGCAGGGGGGTTGGAACTCGATGATCTTGAGGTCCTTTCCAACCCTTACTATTCTATGATTGTATGATTGCGCTTTAAGTGGTGAGGCAACAAGAGAAAATGGTTGGCAGAACACAGAGTAACAGCACATGTTTATCTGTGTTAATTGACCAGTTTCAGTGGTCAGAGCAGACAAGTAATCTATCTGCATTGCAGGACCTGCAGAGCTAACAGATAGCATCTTTAATCTGTAAATAAACTTTAGTTTCAGATTACCACAGATGTGCATCTTCTGAATTCAGTAAAAATGCAGATATGTAACTTCAGCTGCAAATCATTTATACTAAGATTTTTTTTTTTTTTTTTTATTTTTTTTATTTTTAAGATTCTGAGAACTATGTATAGGTCTGAAAATATTTCAGCAGTGAGCTATTTTGAGATGAGAAACTTGTAAAGTCTTTAGTCTTATTTACCTAGTATGCTAATTTCTCCCTGCTGTTATATGCTGTGCCACTTGTTTATGATTGGTGTTGATATCATTTATATTCAGTAACCTTTACAAATAAAAGTATGCATGTGTTTTTAGAACCAGAGTCATATGTATGGGCCAAAAAATCAGGAGTAGCAGAGAGTATGCCTGACTGCAGAGCAGCTAGAGAAATTGGACCTGGGAACTGTGTTCCACAAATGAAAGATTAGATTTGAATATGAAACTCTTCTCAGTAAAGGTGGGGAAAAACATACAGTCAGTGTGAGGATAGAGTGTGACAATGCTGGATGCAAAAAGTATAACCTGCATCTCCTAAGCATTCTTTTGCCTTTAGAGATGAAAGCAGAATTGGTGCCATTGCTAGCCTAGCTGTGAAACACTGATAAGGCATTTGACTTGGATCAGGTGAAAGACCTGTGTTGGAGGCTGGTGTGTGCATCGTGGGTTTTCAGCAATCTCAGACTATTTTCATGTGGTCTGAAATGTCTGTAAAAAACTGATAACTTGGACTACTGTATTTCTTTTAGCTGTGCCTTTCAGAAATCTGGGGTAGACCTTGGCTCATGAAGTCCGTCTGTAGCATCATTCATAGGATTGTGCAGGAAAATGCAAATCTCGACCAGAACAGGATTACACAGCATGTTGGCCATCTGCAAACACTGGCTTTTTGCCTTCTGCTGCAGACTTCACCCTAATTTTGGCAAGGAAGTAGAAGAGTTCAGTTTTATTTTAATCAAGTAGTAGAAATTCTTGCCAGTTTAGTAATAGATGGAGAGAGGGCTTGGCACTGTTCTTGATGTCCATTCCCTTACTTTCAGTCTTGGCTTTGAAATTTTGTATTATAAGATTCCTATGCTGTATATAACTATCATAGACTACAATTTGGTCTGTAGGCATGGGAAAAAAATTCTTAGGGTAGATGTCAATTATTCAACAGACAACAGGTATTTTCAATAAAGTATTTTACCAAAAAAATACCCAAAACCAAACCTCTAGCGTTTTTTATTCAAATGTCACTCCAGAATCCCATTGACTCAGAGTACTTGTCAAGTTATGGTTTTCCCTTCAGAGACCACAAAATTGGTCTGTTCTTACTCTGAAATTGAACTGAAGAAATTTTACTATCATAAATTTGGTAGGTATAGGTAGTTTTGTGAAATGGAGCTGATGTTTTTCCAGAAGAGTTGCAGCTTGCAGTTCTATGCAAGAGACTGGCCAGACAAATTGAGTTTATTTTGCTTTCTAGTCCATTTTAGATGTTTGCATTTACTTTGCAAGGTTTTCTTGTTACCAGCGTAGGGTAGTGCTGCCACAGAGCAGGTATAGAGTATATGTGACCAGAGAATCATCTGAGTTTTCTTGATCTCAAAAATGTGTTCATGTTTCATGAAAGACAGTTTGTAAGTTGCTTGTGGTGCTTTCTTGTGAGACTTATTTTAGGGTCTATGTTCTACAGATAATGAAGGGCATTGGTTTTAAAAAAAAAATGCATCCCCTTGTTGTGCTTATTTTCTGCTTAGAATTTCGCAGTTAATCCGAGAGGTAGTATCAAAAGACAATTTTGAGAGAGGTGTGTATGAAATGTAGAACTACTTCTTACAGTGCTAAGCATGCTTTTGGCGTGTTTCAGATTTTTGAAGTGGTAGTTTTTGGAAAAAACTTTATATATGCAGGTATTTTGCAACGCGTTTATAATATGAATATTACCAAAATAGTTTAAAGTTGAAAATACACAAAGGTGTAATACTGTCTGTAAGAAAGAACAGATGACAACTGTACTTACTGTTACTTCGTTCCTTCAGCTTTCTTGGAGTTATTGAAGGTAGAACTGCATGCATGTTTATTGCTCCAGGAATGCAATAATACTGAATTTTTGCTCAAACCTCTTAATTGTTGTCCTTCTGATCAGTTGACACAACATTCACAAGTGATTTGACTAGAAGCAAATTCTTCTAAAAAACATTAGTAATAACAGTTGATAGCTATAAATTATGGAAAAGCCTGTCTAAATGTGCTAAGTACCCTTTCTCTCTTGTTAATGAAGGGTTTTTTTGTTATGTCTTTGCGTGCTTGAAAGTAATTTTAAGGTCAATGAATCCAGAAAGATCTTAGTGGAATTTGTTTATGCTGTAACACGAAATACTTGTGTTTCTGCATCAAAAGGAGTGTGACCAGCAGGTCGACGGAGGTGCTCCTGCCCCTTTACTCTGCTCTCGTGAGACCTCACTTGGAGTATTGTGTGCAGTTCTGGTGTCCTCAACATAAAAAGGACATGGAACTGTTAGAACAAGTGCAGAGGAGGGCCACAAGGATGATCAGGGGACTGGAGCACCTCTCATATGAAGATAGGCTGAGAAAATTGGGGCTGTTCAGCCTGGAGAAGAGAAGGCTGCGTGGAGACCTCATAGCAGCCTTCCAATACCTGAAGGGGGCCTATAGGGATGCTGGGGAGGGACTCTTCATTAGGGACTGTGGTGAGAGGACAAGGGGTAACAGGTTCAAACTTAAACAGGGGAAGTTTAGATTGGATGTGAGGAAGAAATTCTTTACTGTAAGGGTGGTGAGGCTCTGGAATAGGTTGCCCAGGGAGGTTGTGGATGCTTCATCCCTGGCGGCGTTCAAGGTGGGGTTGGACATAGCCTTGGATGGCATGGTTTAGTGGGAGGTGTCCCTGCCCATGGCAGGGGGGTTGGAACTCGATGATCTTGAGGTCCTTTCCAACCCTTACTATTCTATGATTCTATGATTCTGTCTTGGACTTGCATGTGTAACGAAGCACTATGTAATGACTCTTAACAAGAAAAAAGTAATAAAAAGGTTTCTTGGCTTTTAGAAAAATCTCTTTGTAATCTCCTGAGGTCAAATCTTGTTAATGTATTTACGTAGGATGACTGAGTTCCTTAACGGTAGGTGCACTTTTTTAAGTAACTTGTACACCAGTATACATGCATATCCAGATAGATCCTCCTGGAAACTGTGGTAGGGCACGTCAAAAATAAGGAGATGACTGGTGACAGGCAACATGGCTTCACTAAGGCAAACTATGCCTAACAAATTTGGTTGCCTTCTGCAGTGGGGTTTCAGCCTTGGTGGATAAGGGAAGGGTGACGTTGTATGCCTGGACCTGTGCAAAGCGTTTGACACTGTCCTGCATGCTATCCTTGTCTCTAAACTGGAGAGGCATGGATACGATGGATGGACTGCTTGGTGGATAAGGAATCGGCTGGATGGTTGCTCTCAATGAGTTGCAGTCAATGGATCGATGTCCAAGTGGAGACCAGTGACAAGTGGCACTCCTGGGGTTGGTATTGGAACCAGCCCTGTTCAGTGTCGTTGCTGGCAACAGGGACAGTGGGATTCAGTCCTCCCTCAGCAGCTTTGCTGATGACACTGAGCTGTGTGGTGTGGTCAACATGCTGGAAGGGAAGGGATGCCATCCAGAGGGACCTTGACATGCTTGAGAGGTGGGCTGATGCCAACCTGATGAAGTTTAACCATGCCAAGTACAAGGTCCTACATGTGAACCTCATGAAATTCAACAAGGCCTAGAGCAAGATCCTGCACTAGGATCAGGACAATCCCAAGCTCAAATACAGGCTGGGCAAAGGATGGATTGAGAGCAGCCCTGAGGAGAAAGACTTGGGGGTGTTGACTGACGAGAAGCAAAACATGACCAAACGATGTGTACTTGCAACCCAGAAAGCTTTTTTGCCAGACTGAATAAGCTCCAGTCCCTCAGTCTGTCTTCTTTAAGTGCGTGCTCTGGGGCCCTGGCCACCAAGAGGTGCTCGCTGCCTGACCTTCTCTAATTTTTCAACACTGCTTTTAAGCTGGGGGATCCAAAACTGAACATGCTGTCCCAGGTGCAGAGTCATGAGTGCTGAGTAGGAACTTTAATTTGCCTGGATCTGCTGGGCTCCCTTCTAATTTTGCCCAGTCCTCAAGTTTCTCAAGGGCTCTGGGTTGAATCTCTGGCATTCATCAGCTCGGCTCCTCCCTCTGATTTAATGCCCTCCTCAAATTTCCTGCAGCAGAGGCTGTCTCATCAGTCAGAATGCTGCTTTGACAAAAAAAGTAAAAAAGAAATTCAATCACCTGGCACCTATTGTTGACCCCTTGGGTATTCAGGTCTGTTGTGGTTTAAGCTCAGGCAGCAACTCAGAGCCACGCAGCTGCTCGCTCACTCCCTCTTTCTTCTTCTTCCCTATTCCCGCAGGAATGAGGAGGAGAATCAAAAGGATTCTCCGGAACCCCGTACATAGTCTTTACTAGCTGCTAAGTGAATATTGAGTCATTTATTGGTTTTTTTGAACCTAGGTGGTCTGACTGATTTTCAGTCTACCTAACAGTTCAGTCTTTCAGCCCATGTTTCTCAGCTTCCAGATTATGCTGTGTAAGATGGTGCCTCAAACCTCATTAAGATCTGGTTACATTACATCCGTACATTCCCCTTAGCTAACACAGCAATCATGTAATTAAGGTAGGTAGTCAGGTTGGTCAAGTGTAATTTGTCCTTGGTAAAACCATGTTGACTGTTTCTAGTTGCTTTGTTGTCCGTCATGTTTGGAAATGGACTCTAGAAGGACATGCTCCGTGGTCTTTTCTGGTACTTTCTAGTTCAGGTTGTCCATCTTGTTGTTCCGTTGGTCTCTTCTCTTTGCCTTTCTTAAGGATCAGCCTTTTTCTAATAATAAATACAGCTTCACTGAGCATTCTTAAAATGTTGGTCCCATACTGTTGGTTTCTCCACTTTTTCCCAAACCCTGTTACCTGCAGTCATCCAAGGAGTAAGCTTTGCCTGTGTGGAATAGGACAAAAAAGGCATCAAGTATTTCAGTGTTTTCTGTATCAACTGTCACTGGGTTGTCTTTACCCATCTGCCAGAAGACTCTTATTTTCCTGAACTTTCTTTTGCACTGGCAATACCTGTAGAATCTTTTCTTGTTGTCGTTTATGTTCAGCAAAAGAAGTGTCTTCCTAACTCCCTTTTTTGATTCTTGTCATTGAGTGATGCATTTATTCTCCCTCTTTGTTGCCTGTTCTTGTTCCTAGTTCTATGTTTCACTCTTAACCATCTTGTAGGAGAGCAGACAAGCAGATTTTAGATATATGTGAAGATTGGAGGAGAGAATGTTTTTAGCATATGCTTTGTTAGTGGAACTATTAGTGGCATAGAGTTTTTATTTTGCTTGTCTATAAACAAGATGCAACAAAGTAAAAGGGATTCAGAAAAGTATTTCCAGTAAACCATACTACTCAGTGTGTGAGGGTTGAAAAGCATGCTTTAACCACCTTTTTACATTTGTATTTCTAGTCAGTCATGGGCATTGTTTTACCTCTGCTAACTGGGAGAAATCTGAACTTATTGTTTGAGCTGAGTAGTACCAGTAATCATTAAACTTTAAAATACGGCATTTGAGAAAAAATCAATTACAGATGAATTTTCAGCTTTAAGTGGCGGTGTGGTAATGCTGATTAATAAAATTTGAATATTCTTTGTTTAACTGTTGGATCCTATCTCAGGTCAGTGGCTTCAGCATTCAGTCTTTCTGAGAATGGAAATGTGTGATTTTAAAAGAATGAACTCTCCCCTTACATGACATCCTTCAAAAAAAAAAAAGAAAAAAGAGAGAAAACCAACCCTGGAACACTTACTGTTGAATTGTCTTTCTACAACATAACAGTAGGCAGCTCTTTGTTTTCCAAAGTGGACTTTGTGTTCCTGTTATGAATATTGTCTACTACCTGTCCTTTCCTGGAGCACCCATAGAACAAACATACTTTGGATTCAAAAGCACTAGAAACTTTCCCTGGACCAAACTGAAGCTCTTTTATTTGTTTTGTGCCGTCTATCAGGGAAGTCTTGGTGGAATTTATATTTTTCAGATACGTAAGAAGGAGTTCTGCCCCGCCAGAAATTTGCCTGTGTCTTTAGGAGCCATGGTATTTACATGGCCAAAATGTGTATTACATGGAAGAAAATTAAGAATGGTGAAAATACACTGTCTTTCGAAAACAATATTAACAATGTAACTCTCTTGGTCTTCCTTCCATTGGAGGGGTCATTTAAACATACATTTTCAGTCATTGGTAATGACAGTAGTCCTTTTTCCTTAACACAGAATTTATGTTGAGTTTTGCCTTCCATTATGTACTTGGTGCTTAAATGTTGCTGGTGATACCTCTATACCTTTTTGTGTGAGAAAAATAAAACATCTATGTGTTGATTTGCATTTTTTTTTACATGTATGACAGACCGCTCTCAAAGGGACAGGCTTTGAGAGCTTTGAGAGAGTTTTAGTTTCTATTTTGTTAAGTGAAGGAAAAAATCGTTTTCAGGGAGTTACTTTGCTGTAATGAAGTTCTTAAATCAGCTGTAAAATGAGTTTGTTATGTTGAGTACCTATTTAATGACACTTGCGGAAAGTAAATCCCATTTTGTAAAACCTGAAATGTTTGGTGGTCAGATAAGTTGATTTCCTGCTTATAAAGTCTTATTTTTAATGGTCTGTAATTGGATGATCTGCAGTTATAGATGCATTTGTCTTCATGATATAAATAACTTTGAGTAAGGTTTTTTTCCCCATCAAACTGTATTTGATTTTCAACATGTTTCTGCCACCTTTATTTTTTGCTGTGTTCTGCCTCTGTCTGTTGTACTGTTCTTGATGTAGTTAAAACACAGCAGTTCGCAGGCTTGCATTCTGTAGCAGACAGATTCCCTTGGGTCTCTTTCTCCATTTCTAATGTTAAAAAAAATAAAAATGTAACCAGTCCAGATATTTTGTTTTTTCATTCATTGAAGTTGTTGGTGAGGGCAGAAATGAACTTGTGATCTGTGGAGCATTACTTTGGAAATTTTTTTGAGGCAGGAGTGGCTATTGCATGCCAGACTCCCAAGGGAGCTGTGGAGAGTCCCGAGCAGCCTTTGCTGTGTTCTCTGGCTTGTTCAGATTGATTTTATTTTTTTCTGAAGTAACTAGTTTTTAGAGATGCTGTTTTCTCATGTGTAATATTTGAAGTGGATCTTTTTATTCTGGAGATCTTTACAAGTAAAGCTTTCTATTCCAGGATCATTTTCTGATGCCTAGTGTTACGTCTTGACTAACATGAACAAAGCTCTAATTACAGATAGTAAATTAGGCTTCACAACCTGCAAACTGTTCCAGGGACATGAATAATTTTTTAATGGCAATGCTACTAGAAATCACGCAACAGGGGTGTGAACCAGGCTTAATGGATGTTAGTATAGAGATTAGTATTTCTGCCCTGAATTTCCAGGCATACATGACAGATCTTAGACAGAATATCCCCTGGGTCATTGAGTCATATTTTAATAATGAACCTTAGTTCTCACATCCCACAATAGTTAAAGTCAGCTTTAGAACTCCATATTCTTTTTTTTTTTTTTTTTTTTAATTACAAGGATTATCAGTTATTGACTATATGCTGTATTGCTTATTTAATGAAAATGTGTTCTTTCTTGCTTGCAATACGATAAGGAGCAGCCTCTTAAGATAAATCAGCATTTTCTGGGAGCGCTGAACATGGAACTATGGCAAAAGAAATTAGTTTCCTTTTGTAGCAATTGCTGTTTTCCCTCCCATTATTGGATATTTGTTCCCATACCAACACCGCCCCCCTCTCTGTCAGCACAGCAGTTTGTGGGTTTGTGGAGCTGCATCGTAAAGTGGATTAGTTTGCTGTTTCCAATTATTTTTTTTTTATTATTATTTTTTTTCCTCAAATGGCTTAGGGGCCGTGTTTGGCTTATTGGCTGTTTATCAGAATGCTGCAGAAATCGTTCTGTTGGCGCAGTGAAAAGGATAGTTAAGGTGGGAGCAAGAGGCAGGAGTTTGAAACTCTAAGCTGACATTTCTGCTAAAGTTACTTGTGACTTTGGCTTTGAAAGCCCTTACTTCAGACTAACAAACAGAAAACTCCCCTAATGCTTGACAGTACTGACTTCATCTGACTGATTTTTAAAAGACTTTTTTTTTTCTGCACTTATCCTGAGAGAAAATGATTTCAGTTCTGTGGTACGTATGTGAAGTTTCATGTCATTGTGACGTGTGCCTGACCATCCTGAGAAGACATGAAAAGCGTATCAAGAGGAATGTCACTGTGTTTGGAATGCTGGTGTCTATCCTGCTGGGTGAGTGCCTTGGCAAAGCTGTCGGAGGCTGCATTATCTGATGGGAAGAGAAGGAAGTGAGTTCTTCCTGTTCTAAGAAGTCTGTAGTGTCGTCTGGTTTTCTACTTTTCTCTCTCTGTGTTTGAAGAATATGCCTGAGATTATTGTGTCCTAGCAGTGCCTATTTGTCGTAAATGGCCCCTGGAAATACACCGGCGGTTCCAGGATGCATCAGAATTGCTCCTTGGGTGGTGCTGAGAACTGCCTCATTGCATGACTCAGTACTAGGGCTGTAGTGACTGTTGCTTGTCTTGGTGTATAATGGATTTTTTTTCTCCACTGGTCTCTTGCATTTTGGTGTGGAAGAAGTACAACCACGATACCTGTAGGCTTCTCCCTCCTAAACAGGGCTGTGTACAATGAGCAGAAGTACAGTAATAGAAAATACATTTAAACTAAAGTGTTTATTCAGAATCTAAACCAGCTTTTGAAGGTCTCTTATCTTCCCTTTGGGAATGCTTAACACTTTTACACCTTAATTTCAAGATATGTCTCAAGAAAATAGTAAATAAAAGTAAATAGAAAAGTAAGAAGCAAGTGGTAAACAAAATGGCTAAATAATTAGCCATAGGTCAATAGACCAAACTTGAAAGTTGGACTGAGATCATTAAAGAAAATCAATTACACATTGAGAAGTTAATTTTAGAAGTGTAAGCTTGTAGCACCTACTCTAATTATACAGTGTTTTGTTTCCCTCTTAGGCCTGAAAGATGGACAAGTCTCTCTTGAGATAATTCTTTCAGTTTGCAAATCTCCATCCATTAGTGATGGTGAATCCTGAGGATATTTTCGGTGTGTGACATCACAGTGTGTGCCAAAGTTTGTTTCTCTATATTAAATCGGCGCTTGAAATTCTCTCCCTCTTTTCTTCAGAAAATGTTCTAAAGCAGCAGATCTGCTCGCCACCAAAGTTAAACCGTCTCTGAATTGCAAATAGGAAAACTATATATATGCTGTTCTCTTCTGTTGGATACATAGGTAGTCGCTGAATGTGCATGTCTTTAAGCTCTGGGTACTTAATGATTATTCCAAGGATATGTGTTCCACATCAGTAGGCATGCTGGATCTGAAGGTTTTTTATTAGAAACAAGTGATTTTGAAGCAGAATAGAAACAAGGTATAATATGTGAATTACAAATGAATTGGTTTTGCCACGTGGTTGCTGTGAGAAGCATGTCTTCAATAGGTTTTGCACAGAACGCTTTAAATACTTTATTTGTATCTCGATGTTTGAGAACATCTGCCAAAGTAAATAGCTGCCCATGTGTTTCTCTCCACCCCATGGCAGCTTTTTGATATATTTCCTTTCTAGTCTTCTAATTCTACTTTTGAGTATGTCTTTTTAGTCTAACATTTTAGAAACCGTTCTACCTGTTTGTTCAGATAATTGTGCATGTTCCCTTCCCTTCTTTGTTCACATGGCATGGCCTAACGTTGTGAGTAGAAGTTATGTGTTTGTATTCTTCCTGACTTCTCTGCTTTGTCGTCTCCCCAAAACCAGGGGATTTTTTAAAAATCTCTTACTTTGCTCGAAGGGTTCTCTGAGGAAAAGGTGTTTCATTACGTTATTTCATTACAGAATCTGTCTAGTTTTCATCATTATTTTGTTTTCCCAAACCTCTCTCTGATCCCTAGAACTGAAAGGCTCTTTGGGTTTGGTAGCGCTTGCTTTATAAGTTTGGGGAAATGAAACTTTTGTTTCATTTTCATTTTTCATTTGCTTCACTACCAAAATACCCAGTTGCTATTTGGGCACCATTTTCTCTCCAGTCTGTAGCTATAATAGGGGTTCATCAACTGACAGCCTTTTGGAGTGGATGGTCTCCAGAGGAACTTAATATCATTCGCTTCCCTTTAAACAGTTTAGAACTGTGACTGAGGGACATTACAGGTCAGTCTTATTTCCTATTACTTTATTCACTGCCGTAATATATTTGTTCCTTGCTAAGCCTCTTAGTCATTCATCTCTACCTCCCTGTAATCCATGGAATTTTTTAAAGCAAATAATATATGTGTTAGCATTATCTAAAATAAGCATTTTACATTGTTGAGGTATTTAATGGTGGTATGTTTCCCTTACTGACATATGCAATGTGGAACAGGTCTTGGATTAGGGGGATGTAGGATAATCCTGTGTTTTACTTTCTCTGCAATTTTCAAAGAGGTTAGGGGGGGGACAACCCCAAAAAAATTGAGTGTGATTTTCTTTTGTTTTGCTTCCACATCATCTTACCATAGCATGACAACAAATACTAATCAAACTTGCTTTACATACTACACAGGCATATCCTAAGGTATATGGATAATGTAATGTAAGAATTTGCACAGTAAATGCAATCTGCTGTACTTCTACAGAAGCTATATGATTTCTACTGACAGGGTATTACTTGATGGATAACAGGACATGTTCCTTGCTGGCAACTTATGGATTGTGTCATTCATGATTATTAACATGGGAACTACAATAAACACATAGAATTTACTATATTTGAAAAATGGATTAATTGAGAAAGATAAATTTACTTATTTTTGTGAGTCTACTTCTACATGTTTTTGAGAAGTGACTGAAAAGGCTTTAGTTGGAGTTTGAAATAAACAAAATCTGTTTGTTTGAAGTATGCAGGATGTCAGAATTTTGGCGTGAAGGGAACTCTTGAAAACTGTTGCTGGGACTAACTTGTGAAATTTGGGATATCACTTGATTCGTGAGAATGTCTTTGTCCCACAATGTATGCAGGCTTTGAGTAAGAACGAAAGAGCGCTCAAGAAATTATGATGGTATAGGTGTCCTGTTAGGGACTAAGAAGGATGCTACTTAGGACCCCCTTTCTGCTGGTGAAAAATGAAGTAATAAAGTTACTGACCTGAAGGCCTTACGTGATCTCTATAAACAATAAGATGAAGATATGATTATATTTGGGACAGTTCAGCATTGCAGTGGCCTGCTAATCTCTTAGGGCCTAGTTCTTATGTGGGCAACCTAATATAAGATTTTCAAGCAGGGAGAAGGAAACAATTCATGGGCCGTCCACAGTTCTTTGACTTCAAAAATCACTGTTGTCTGCTCTATATTAGCAGCTTAATTTTGGAATTATGGTAGTGTATCTCAAACTTCCAAATGTGCAGGAAATAATTTTTAACAGACAAAAATCCTCTGTTCAGATACGTTTAGTTAGATTTGCCACTTTTCTTCTTTAGGCTTCTGATTTTCAATCTGTTGATTTATGCAAGTGTTTACCAAAAATGGAACTCTGTACAAATCCTGCAGAATAGCTATCAAGAGAATGAGTGCAACTGTTTGATGAGATTCAGTATTAAAGCTGTAGTGATGCATCAATATATTGTATTGCGCATGGCTTGCAGTAGTGTAGTTGGTTCTTTTTTTTTATTTTACAAGGAGAATGCCCTATTAAAAATGCTTAAGCTATTTGGAAAAATAAGCAATAGGATTGTAAATCAAAGGTTCCTTAATTTTTATATGAGTTCATACTTCCTGTCAAGTAAGAGGTGGCTCTTCTGCTATGCTTTTGTGTGTTTTCTTAGAAATTTGATGCATTTGCCTAAGTATCCCAACTTAGATGACTTCTGGTAGGATAGCGGAGCCATACATAGCTTTCCATATACTGTTTTTGTTTGTTTGTTTATTTTATTTTTTAAAAATGTGCTTTTATTTCATTATGAAATGAAATAATCTTCAAGAACTTTGTTTATAACAGTACAGGCCAACAGTTTTGAGTCATGCATTCATTTAAGTTGTAGTGCATAGTAAATAGCTGTAATGTTTAACGTTAGAAAAGTTAGAAATTATAAAGTATAAAAAAATACATAGGTTGTAGAAAAGCTTGCATACTTCTGAAATAAACTACCCTGCTTTCTGCTTCATAACACCATATGCAAAAGGCTTAGTGAAACAAAATCATGCTTATTAGAACATTCAAGGTATTAATATCAAAAGAGTCAAGTATTAGAGGTCAGAATTAAGTGAGCTATTTTTCTTAGTGATGCAAAACTACTGCCAGTAGTCCACAATTTGATATTACATAAGAACATAGAATTGTCATATTTTATCACATCTTGCATCTTTCTACTTTACTGTCCTGCTCCTGACAGTCATTAATTACAAGCATTTGAGAAGTCAGCACAAGCGTTCCAGAAGGGGAAGGTTATTTACTTCCTCAGTTCTTCACAAACTCAGTCTTTTTGTAGGACAGTGGTGTATATTTTTAATGCCCCATATCACACATCTTCCAAAATTACTTGTGTTTATTTTGAGACCTCTGCATGAACTGGCTGTTTGAAGAAAACCAAACTACTTTTGAATTGCTTTTCTTTATAATTAATGGTGCCTTGGTATGATAGCTTCCACCCCTACATCATATTGAAGATCGATATATTTCCTTTCTGTGCTTATGAATTTTCTGAATATATCATATATCTTATGTTCTGTTTGCAGTAGTTGGGAAGCACCTGAGATACCAATTATTTTGTTCTCTGTTTATTAATATCCAGGTTTATTAGGTTGTGTTTCAATAACTATCTTCATAATAATGTGGACACATTTTTGCTTAGATAATCTATGCATAGTTTTTAAGAAGCATCTAGAAAGGACATGTTTAGGCTGGTGATGCAACAGAATAGTTGCACTTGTCACTGGTAATTGCTTTGGATTCTACTTCAGTTAGAAAAATCAGCTTTTGCTTATTTTGCATAATTGTATGTATGCTGTAAAGAGTGCATACTTTTAAGCAAATTAAAAAAACCCTTAAAATTAGCAGAATTAAAAATTTTGAATGGAGAAAACACTAAGTCGTGCAGAAAAGGTTTAAATCCCTTCTGACACGTATTAAATCAAAAATACTTGTTTTTCTTAGAGCATACCTAAAAATTGCTATAGGCATGTAAGGACATGTTTATGTTGTGCAATGAAGTGTGGTGCAGAAGGTGGCAGAAGAGCAGAGTCCAAAGTAACACCAGACCTGGGAAGAGTGCAATTGCATTAGAGTGACACTGTGGCTGAGGTAAGAAGCTCTTTCCAGAAAAGATAATGGCTTGTGTTTGAAGAGATTTTGTCTAAGTCCTGCTGCATCCAAGAAATAGGCTGCATTAATAGGGATTTGTGCATGACCCCTTCCCTCTCTCCCAACTTTACTTTTTGAACCTTGAAATGTCATGTAATTTTGATATAATTTTCAATTTAAGATTTTTTTTTTGTTGTGCTACATTAATCTTCATATTCATCAAGGAGAAAAAAATTAAAATGTATTCATTTATGCTGTTTTTTTATTTATCCTAATTAACATGGTAATGAAGATAGGAGCTTAATGTTTATAAAGCTGTTTGGAAATTGACTGTTAGCTTGAAATTCTGGAATACCTTTCACCCTTAATTAAACCTTTAATATGTAGAATGACTGCTTAGGCTGAAAATGAGATACTGGGATAGGGGAATTCCACATGGATGCGTTTTGGCTTAAATAAAGGAGGGTTTTGATCCATATACAGTCTACTGTGAACCTGTGTGTCTGTCCAGAAGACTGTTTTACTAGCTTTAATAAAACTGCCTATATTTTAAGATAATTTTGAAAATATTTTGTTAGCATTGCTGGTTTGCAGGTTGTGTGTATATTTAGAAAGACTCTTCTTTAATTAGAGTCTTCTTGTCTGATTCAGTCGGTGATACAATACTGAGTGGATATACCAGTGAGTTTTTCCCATCACAACTGTTTCCATGGAGATGAATAGTGACAATACGCAGCGAGTGAAATGTGGAATTCATGGTGAATTTAGAGGGAGAACACTCAGTCTCGCATCTTGCTGATTGGCATGATCAATGGTAAACTGAAATAATGAATCTTAATGACATTGTTTTAAAATGTTTGAATGATTGCTTGAGTTTTCTCTTATTCTTTCATGACATTTGCCTGTTTTCATCCTTGCTGGTGTGACTAAAACCTGACCCACAATAATTTGTAAATTTGTTGGACCTGCAAGTGACTGGGTTATTGTGCATGAAGCGGGTAATGTCATTGATAATGTCATTAACTGACTGGGAGAGAAGGGAGGGAGCTAGAGAGGAGAGCTACTGGGGGGAGGGAAATTTCAAGTCGTCTTTTGGCGCTTAGTAGGGGATATGGTCAATCCTAGTGTTAACACTTGTAGAAACAAGGACAACGAGCCTCTGTTCTTCATATTTATTCCGGTTGCCCAGGCTATTCATATTTTCAGGCTTTAGCTGGATGCCTAGCAATTTGTAATTTCTAAACTCTGAAGTTAATCCATGTTGCTCAGAATACTGAAGTTCTTGGTATCTGAATATCATACATCTATTTTCATTTACTAGTCAAGATCCTTCAAGCCATATCAGAAGTTATTTTTGCAAGATGGACTGTACATCTGGGCCATTTCACTAATCTGTAGATAAATATTCATAACTATTTTTAGGAGGAATACTTTTTGAAAGGTTGTATTCATATCCATTTTTCTCTGGAAGAAGAGTTTAGCAGAGGTGGAATGTAAAACAAATGAGAATTTACATTTCTACCACTATGGGACTGGCATTCCTGGGAGACCAGTTGTCCGTTTCAACAGATGACTGTCAACAGCAAATACACAGAATGTGGTAACACATTTCCTAAGTAGGCTTGGCATTTATACAGTTTAAAAGGACAAATTATTCTCTCAGACCGTCTCATATATGAATAGTGCATTGCAATCATCAGTACTCCTGCTGGTTTCACCTTGCTTGCTTAGAGGTTTAGGACTCTGTTGTAGATCTCATGATTCAGTTCCTGATATATTTTTGCCACTGGATACTGCAGTTGCTAATGTTTTATGTGACTTGAGACATCATCAAACACATTCATGGAAGAAAAATCGTTGAGTGCTGTTATACGTAGGTGACACTTCTTGGTCAGAAAGTCCTTAGAACAGAAGGTTGGGAAGCTGGGAGAGTGTTCTTGGAAGCATTAGGATGTGGTGGGTAGACATTGACTGAGGTGTGGCATGAGGACTGTTGCAGTGATGCCAAGATGCTTGATTTACCCTGCCAGCTGGGGGAAACTCCTGAAGCCTCCTTCTCGACCACAGAAGCAGGTTTCATGTGTGGAATAAATATTCAGGGCAACAGGTTTGGTTTGTCCTAATTGAGGCTGAGGTGTTCAAGTGCAGAGCCACCTAGCATATATTCCCAGACAGCATGCTTTGATACAGCTTTGCCAGTTTTCTGACCCTCCATTTCACTTCCCTGTATCTCTGTCTAACCCAGGCTTCTTCCAAGTCAATGACCCACCCTTTCTCATTGCTTTGTCACATAGGTACCCAAGTAGGTATTTCTGATACTGTTGCCAAGGGAAGTTCAGGTTCATATGGTATTACTAATACTGTTAGCTAGCAACTGTTGGCCTGGCAAAATGCTGCTCCTCAGAAGGTCCCCAGTAGTTCTCCTCAGTTGAGAAAGCTTGGCTCTTTCTCATGTAACTGGTGTTGAAATCCAGCTGTTCCTCCTGGTGTCATCTGTGATTTTCTGTCACTTCTCACATTGTTATCTGTCACATCCAGCAGTTCCTTGTGGTCTGCTCAATTAGCTTAAGCTCAGGCCTGGCGCTGGTTGGCAGCCTGGCTGTTTGCCTGTAGCCCTGACAAGAGGTACAGGAGTACAGGAAGGATCTGTACAGTTTCACTGTTCACACCTTCATAGGTATTCGTTATTGGTGAGGGTCTGAGGAGCCATATAACACAGAATCACAGACAGCTCTGTGCTCTGACCACTATAGCTATCCTTAGTAAAGAAATTGTGCTGTGGTGGAAGCCGGAAGGTATGGGTTTCATGACCTCTAATTCAGTGTGCTTCTGCGCTGTTGCTAAACAGTTTCTTCCTTGTCTTGGAAGTCTTCCAGTCCACGTACCTGCTGCAGGCACCCTGCTTGGCTCCCTGCAGACATGTAGACACTTTCTTAGCTGCCTTGAAGCTCTCCTCCCCTGCTGACAAGGTCCTGCAGAGCTTACTAGGCCTGATTGCTCTTGACAGGTTGGAATTGAGCCAGAGCAGCAACCAAGGCGTGGTAAAAATACAGCCTTCTTCTCAGCTGTGCAGTATTTTAAACGAAATACGCAGTGTACAGGGCTGGAGTAAACTGACCAAAGACAGTAATTTTAAGATCAGATGGAGTTGCAAGTGTGAAGGACTAGACTGTTGTAGAAATTATTTTAATGTTTCCATTGCACCCCATAAGTCAACATTTTATTCAGAACACAGTGAATGTGCCTTCCAGATGTACTTTCTTCATGCTTTTAGGTACTTTGTAGGGAAAAGAGCAGGGAGGTAGACTTTTCAGTCAGCAACACTAAGTTGAAGTATGAAGGGATTCCAGTGAGAATGACGATAACTATCACTTACGTATGGAATGTCATCAAAGCTTTTATGTCTTGAAAAATGCGCAATGTAATTTATTTATTTCAGGAAGACTGGTGAGTAGGGCTAGTCATATTTTTGGAAAGTGAAGATTATAACTGAAATAGGAACCAACTTAAACCTTTGCTCCAAGTGCAAGCTATTCTTCAAAGAATTAAAACAACCTGAATCTTTCCTTTGGCTTTATCAATTTCCTGCCATGCTTAGAGTCACAAGTGATGCATGAGCCCTAAAAATTAAGAATTCTCTCAGGTTTAAAAAGCAAGCTTACTGATTTGCAGACTACTTCAATTTACCAGCTATGTTTTTGTGTTTGAAATGCAAGTTGTGCATCATACGGTGTTCACTGTGGAGTATAGCTGTGTGAATCTTGTGCAAGGTGGATCAGAATTTAGGTATAATTTTTCTTCTGGGTTTTTCAGCAAAACCATCAGTCAATGAAGTCAGCAGATAAGGATTTTATCACAATGTGCTGATAGCAGAAATAATAGTTAAAAAAAATTCAATCTTAACTAGTGATTTTATTTTTGTGGAGGGCAAATTAACGTACTGTTTTACAACGAATCAATCCTGGCACTGTGCTTTGATACTTACTTTATTGTGTTAAAAAAAAAATATATACTGAGTTAGGGGAAAAAAGAGAAATCCCCGTGAGGAGAAAAAGGAAATCCCTTGTGGGCATAGAATCATAGAATCATAGAATAGTTAGGGTTGGAAAGGACCTTAAGATCATCTAGTTCCAAACCCACTGCCATGGGCAGGGGCACCTCACACTAAATCATGCCATCCAAGGCTATGTCCAGCCCAGCCTTGAACACCGCCAGTGATGGAGCATTCACAACTTCCTTGGGCAACCCGTTCCAGTGCCTCACCACCCTTACAGTAAAGAATTTCTTCCTCATATCCAATCTAAACTTCCCCTGTTTAAATTTGAACCCGTTACCTCTTGTCCTATCACTACAGTCCCTAATGAAGAGTCCCTCCCCAGCATCCCTATAGGGCCCCCTTCAGATACTGGAAGGCTGCTATGATGTCTCCACGCAGCCTTCTCTTCTCCAGGCTGAACAGCCCCAATTTTCTCAGCCTATCTTCATACGGGAGGTGCTCCAGTCCCCTGATCATCCTCGTGGCCCTCCTCTGCACTTGTTCTAACAGTTCCATGTCCTTTTTATGTTGAGGACACCAGAACTGCACACAATACTCCAAGTGAGGTCTCACAAGAGCAGAGTAAAGGGGCAGGATCACCTCCCTTGACCTGCTGGTCACACTCCTTTTGATGCAGCCCAGGATACAGTTGGCTTTCTGGGCTGCAAGCGCACACTGCCGGCTCATGTTCATTTTCTCATTGACCAGCACCCCCAAGTCTTTCTCCGCAGGGCTGCTCTCAATCTCCTCCCCGCCCAATCTGTAGCTGTGCCTGGCATTGCTCCCACCCAGGTGGAGGACCTTACACTTGGCATGGTTAAACTTCATCAGGTTGGCATCAGCCCACCTCACAAGCGTGTCAAGGTCCCTCTGGATGGCATTCCTTCCCTCCAATGTATCAACCGATCCACACAGCTTGGTGTCATCGGCAAACTTGCTGAGGGCGCACTCAATCCCACTGTCCATGTCACCCACAAAGATGTTGAACAAGACCGGTCCCAACACCGATCCCTGGGGGACACCACTCGTTACTGGTCTCCAGCTGGACATTGAGCCACTGAGCACTACTCTTTGCGTGCGGCCATCCAGCCAGTTCTTTATCCACCGAGTGGTCCACCTATCAAATTGATGTCTCTCCAACTTAGAGAGAAGGATCTCATGTGAGACAGTGTCAAAGGCTTTACACAAGTCCAGGTAGATGACATCAAGTGCTCTGCCCCTGTCCATCAGTTCCGTAGCCCCTTCATAGAAGGTCACCAGATTGGTCAGGCAGGATTTCCCCTTAGTGAAGCCATGCTGGCTGTCACCAAGCACCTTGTTGTTTTTCATGTGCCTTAGCATGCCTTCCAGCAGAATCTGCTTCAAGATGTTGCCAGGCACAGAGGTGAGACTGACTGGTCTGTAATTCCCTGGGTCATCCATTTTCGCCTTCTTAAAAATGGGGGTTATATTTCCCTTTTTCCAGTCATCGGGAACTTCACCTGACTGCCATGATTTTTCAAATATGATGGACAGTGGTTTAGCAACTTCATTTGCCAGCTCCTTCAGGACCCATGGACTTGTATACATTCAGGTTCCTAAGGTGGTCCTGAACAAGATCCTCCCCCACAGTGGGCCCACGGTCCCCACCCTCACCGTCCCTGCGTCTGCCTTCCAAGACTTGGGTGGTGTGGTCAGAGCATTTGCCGGTAAAGACTGAGGCAAAGAAGTCGTTAGGAACGTCAGCCTTCTCCAAATCCAGGGTAGCCAGTTCTCCTGATAGCTTCTGGAGAGGGCCTACGGTGTCCCTAGTCTGTGTTTTGTTTGCATTGTCAGTGACATTGGCAAACACTTTACACAAGTCCAGGTAGATGACATCAACTGCTCTACCCCTGGCCATCAGTTCCATGGCCGCATCATAGAAGGCCACCAGATTGGTCAGGCAGGATTTCCCCTTAGTGAAGCCATGCTGGCTGTCACCAAGCACCTTGTTGGTTTTCATGTGCCTCAGCATGCCTTCCAGGCGAATTTGCTCCAAGGTTGCATGGTTTTGTGTTTGGGTTTTTGTATGGGTTTTGTTGTTATTCTTGATGTTTGGTTTTGTGTTTTGTTGTTGCTCCTTTTTTTAAGCTACTCAAAACTTTGACATTTGGAAAGTGGTTCAATATTTCATGAAGACTTGTAACAGTTATACTATCTGTTAACTGGAGCACTGTTTCACAGAATCACAGAATCACAGAATAGTAAGGGCTGGAAAGGACCTCAAGATCATCGAGTTCCAACCCCCCCGCCATGGGCAGGGACACCTCCCACTAAACCATGCCATCCAAGGCTATGTCCAACCCCACCTTGAACGCCGCCAGGGATGAAGCATTCACAACTTCCCTGGGCAACCCATTCCAGGGCCCCACCACCCTCACAGTATAGAACTTCTTCCTCAGATCCAATCTAAACCTCCCCTGTTTAAGTTTAAACCCATTACCCCTTGTCCTCTCACCACAGTCCCTAATGAAGAGTCCCTCCCCAGCATCCCTATAGGCCCCCTTCAGCTATTGGAAGGCTGCTATGAGGTCTCCACGCAGCCTTCTCTTCTCCAGGCTGAACAACCCCAATTTTCTCAGCCTATCTTCATACGAGAGGTGCTCCAGTTTCAATTATTGTGACATTTAAAAGGGAAGTAACATATCAAAGATATTTTTTTTCTTAATTTTAACTCTTATCTTCCACTTACAGAAAGCTTTTTCTCATATTTCTATAGGTCTTATAAGTTGATTTTTAGGTGCACAAGCCACAGAATATTTTTGTGTTGCAAGCTATGAATTCTGAGTAACATATTTACAGGTATCAGTGGTAGGTTACCAACATCTTATGAAGAGAGTAATGATGAAGTATATCACAGAATCACAGAATCACAGAATAGTAAGGGCTGGAAAGGACCTCAAGATCATCGAGTTCCAACCCCCCCGCCATGGACAGGGACACTTCCCACTAAACCCTGCCATCCAAGGCTATGTCCAACCCCACCTTGAACGCCGCCAGGGATGAAGCATCCACAACCTCCCTGGGCAATATCCTGCTGTTCTGCATGTTATGTGAACAGTGTTTATGCCTTATTAATTTTTATGATCTCTGTTTTAATACTTTATTAATAGTAGCTTATAAAAAGTTCAGAAATAATGGTATTCTCATTTGTTTTGACTACCCTCATGCCTAGATGAAATTTGCTGATTTGGGGTAGATGCCGTGTCTGTATGTTTTAATTTATTACTGAAATAGTTTGTTTTCAAGTCCTCAAGTGCTCCATCTGGATTGTCGTGGAACTGAAGTGGGTCTTGCTGTGCTAGATTGAATTGAAAGGATAACTTCATAAATGTGTGTCTCAGAATCCAGCAACGTGTGGGCTGTGTGCATACTCGATTGCTGCAGGAGATCTGACAATGCCAACATTTTATTTATTGCAGTGAACAGCTGGACGCTAATGAGCTGGTGTGGCTCAGGAAAATACCTGAAATCTTCACTTTGCTGCTAAGATGCGATGACTTTCTGGAGCATCTCAGAGAACTGTGTGGTATTTGATTCCAGGAAGTGGATGAAAGTTGCCAAACTAAGAGAAAATCTTGACAGGAAGATCACATCCTCTCAAAGGCACAGGCTGTGATTTGGCTTTCAAACCTTTTGCATTTAACATGTTTCATCCAGCAGACCTGAGTTTCTGTATTTCAATGTTTCCTTCTTATAGTTTATTTTCTTAAAAGAAAAGAAAAAAAAAAAAAAAAAAGGAAAGCTTTAGAGATGCAGAGCTCTTGCTCTGATTTTGTTGTTCTTATTTCAAGCAGAAAATTCATAAAGTATTTCTCAGAGCATTGACTGACTTGTGTTCCTGCAGTCAGAGTTCAGAGGCTTTTTTATCAGATTATTTGAAGTAACAAATGTTGAAAATCTCATAGATTACATTCCTGTTTTTAAAGAGGATTTAATCTCAGCTAGATTTCAAACCTAGTCATTATTCAAGTTTTTTTCATGTGTTTGTAGTGCACATCATGGATCTCCTTGTCTCTCTTAGCTTTAGCTACTTGGATTTTCTTGGATGTTGTGGTAGTTGTTATGGTGAACAGCTGCTTCTCTCAAACGCTGATGTTCTGTTCAGGCCTGGAACAAAACTCCAGTATGCATTTGTTGTGTAACTTAGTTGCTAAAAATCACAGCTGTGTCATAAGCAGAGAAGATCCATCTCGCATCTGTTCAACTGATATTTTTTTTTGGTTTTGCTTTGTGTTTGGTTTTTTTAGGTTTTGTTTTTTTTTTTTTTTTTTTCTTTGCACTCTATTGGGAAAGAAGTGTTAGCCATTGTAACAGTGTAAACATTTTCTGTTTCACATTTGTACTGAGAAGTTTGCTAATTAGTCATCTTGCTGTTTTTGCAGAAGAATCTTTAAAATTTCACTGCAGGGAAAGGAATCTCTGTTGTAGCAACAGATGCTCTGCCTTGTTAGTAGAGGCAGAAGTCTTTCATGTGCATTTAGTGGCTGTTGACTGAAAAAACAGGCCTGAGACAAAGGATGACTCCAATTATGACATGAAGGAAGGAATAGTGCTGTTTGTCATTGCTTCTAACTGCGGATTTTAGTTCAAACTGCAGCCTCTTATCTTCCTACAGCCTGTTATCACACTACGTTGCAGAATACTATTTACTTACTTGGCCAAGAGCATTTGAGGCTATGGCTTTTAATGTGACTCTTGCCATTTAGAAATAGTAATTTCAGCTAACATGATATTTATATGACGGACTACTCTTCTTTATGTGTGTGTCCAGAAATAGTGTGATTGTGATTTGTGTCCAGAACTGCTATCCATCAGTAAGGTGGATCAGGAACTTGAGATAGTTTGGGACTGAGCAACCTCTCTCTTCATTTGTTCAGTTCAAGTGAGTTTGAGTCCTTATTGTGTGAGAGAATTTGCCCAGGAGTCTAGTCACTTCCAGGGCTTTTAGTGTGCCAGAAGAGCAGGCAGTATATAATGGGTGTGCCAGTTGTGTGCTTTCAGACTTTTGGGGTAGCGTCTGCAAGCAGCTGTTTTATTTTTCCTCAGCTTAGAGAATGTATATCAGGTTCAGTAGATTTGATCTGAAGTTCCTTTGTGGTATTACAGTTGTAGAAAAAGTATTAAGACTTTGGTGACGGATTGCATAAGGAAAATTCGCTCCAGTACCTAAACCATTTTGCTCATTTACTTCTATAAATTTTCCTCTGTTGGCAGAAGTGTGGTTTTGCTGATATAACTATATATATGCTTGGTATGTTTTCTAGTCCAGGGTGGCAGTTTGAAGCTGCACTACTACTCATATGCCCCCGGTAAAAGTGTATGCAATCGAATTGCTCTCAGTTGCTGCTATATTGGGACGTAGTAATGGTTTGTATTTTAGAGGAAAAAAAACAAATAATCATAATGCTTAATGCTTAGTAGTCTTCATAAAGGAGACTCAATTATTCACCTCTCATCCTTTCATACTTTTTTTCTTTTCCTAGAGGATAAGTAAGAAAAGTCACATAGTTCTAGATTTTTTAGTTACTTCATACTTGAGGCTTTGCTATTCAACATCTTTGTAAAACACTTAAACCAGACGAGAAAACCACCCCAAAAGTACTGTTCCACTCCTTCATGTGAAAGAGCAAAAAAGAGAGCTAGACCCTACTGAATCTCTTTACCTTTTTAAATAATCAAAAATCCGGCAGAACTTCACTTTCACCTTTCAATAGAAATTGTTTAGGTATTGCAAATTCTGAAAGAGGTTCTGGAAAACAATTTCTTCACAGACTCTGGCTGTCTTTTTTTTGTTGGGGTTTTTTGGTGTGGTTTTTTTTTTTTTGTTGTTGTTTTGTTTTGGTTTTGTTTGTTTTTGTTTGGTTTGGTTTTTTTTTTTGCCCTTTTTTTTTTTACTTTTTTTAAATTTTTATTTTTATTTTAAATTTCTAGGCATTTCTTGTCCTTGAGCTCTCTGTCTATTTTGATAATTTTCTGCTTTCTGAACTGTTGCCTTTCCTTTGCTTTCGTGATTTTCTTCTGCTTAAGGTCCTTGTAGATGATTTGGTTGTCTTTCACATCTTCCTGGGTTTGTTCTTTCCCTTTTTTTTCCCCTTCGCAAGGTCCGTTCTCAGACCATGGCAGGGAAGATGTTCAGATAATTGACTGTAACTATTATCTTTATGCTGCCAATTTGTAAAATACTTCACTACTGATGGACTGCCTGGTCGGTCTGAACTAATAACCCAGTGTCTCCAGATCTCTGAGTCATCATTGTAAAGGTGTGCTTAAGGTCTTGACAGGTGGGAGAGAGGTTAGCTAATATTTAGTTACTGTTGCTAGGCTTGACTGATGCCCAGTTTCGCTAAAATTATTTCAAAAAGTTACAAGTTACTTAAGCAGAAACCAAAAGTACAGCTCTCATTTCTGAAATAAAAACCGATCATTTCTAGCTAATTGCTATACTTTTCATAATATCAAACCAAAGAAGAAAAAAAAGATAATCAGGCTTTCAAAAGTATTATGTTGAGGAAAACAAACATTTCTGAAGCATATCACTGTATAAGCAAAATTGTCTCATTTACATATTCTTTCATAATAGATTTGGGGATTCTGATACTGAATTCCATGTTGTCTGTGGCACCTTACTAGTTTTTTACTACTCAACTGTCAGATTCTTTCTTGAACACCTTTAGATATTTTATCTGCTGCCAGTTACATGTGGGAAGAAAATCTAGTCAACACCTTTACTTTTAAAAATTCTTTAAAAATTGCTTGAGTATCTGAAGCTCAGAATACTGCTTTGGTTAAAGTGAAAACTTTGATTTTGTTGGGTGATGTCGTATACTTCCTTGAGTTTTCTCCCTCACTTTATCATTCAAACAGGATATCTTTTTAGCTTTATTTTTCCCATCTCTGTAGGCTAGTCTTGCTGTGTGGAGAGGAATATTGGAAGGACTAAGAAAAATTATCTTTAAGGTCCCTTCTTATCCAAACCAGTCTATGATTCCATTACAGGCTGCCAATTTATTATCTTCTTTGCTGATTTCTCAGTGATGCAGGAAAGTGGTCTCACTGCTCCTTCTAGTGCTGGAGCCCTGGCGGTAAAAACAGGTTCTGCAACTACTTCTGCACCCGCTCCAGGCCTGGCTGCCTATAGTCTGGGCTAGATACAGATGACTGGATTGTGGCTGACTCTGACATGCTCTGATCTAACTTGGGTACTGTGGGATTCCACTGTTGGAGAGATCATTGCCCTGCCTGACTTGCAAGACCTCTTTACTTCAAGGAGTAGGAACCATCAAATAAAATGAGTATTTAACATGCTCAAATAAAGGGAGGTGGTTCTGCATGTACAGTGTAGTATTTAACTTCCTGATGTACTGTCTTGTGGATACTAAATGTTTTACATTCATAAACTTAATGAAAGAAGCATTCCCTGGAGAAAATAGGGATAAATAGTGCTTCAGGTCTTCGGAGTCACTGAAAAGTTCTCTAGAAATATTGCCACATCCTTGGCATAATGCTGCTTAGATTTCTTCTGTTTGCCACTGTAAAAAAAAGGCCCTAGCTCAACAAATATATGTCTGACCCAGCACAGTCCTTCTGGTGTTCTTAATATGAGGTCGTTTAAATACCTCAGGAACAGCAATGACACTGATGTTATGGAATGCTCTTGATATGATGTTAAAAGAAGAATTACAAAAAATGATCACTGTCATTATCATACTATTCTCAGTACAGTTCATTTCCATGCAACTAGCAGGTAATGATCCTTCCTTCTGTTCAGTTACAACAGTGTGACAGCAAATGAAGAGAATACATGCGTGTTTAGCTAGTGAGGTACTTAACATTCTTCCTGATCATATATGGTCGTTTTGGTGTTTTGGTTTGGTTTTTTTTCAGTGCTTTTTTCCACAAGGTATTCTATCCATGCTGTGTTAAAAAGCATAGTGTTTTTAAATGTAAAAGTAAAACCATTACTTAACCATTTGTTGGCTTGAATAATAGGTGCAAGAAAACTGCACAAATGATGCAGCACTGTTTCGAGTTAACTGGTTTCCAGCAGAAGGAAACATTGTGCTTTTGCTCTGCTCCTACAGATATGTCTGGTTTACATGGTTGAATATTTCAAAAGCAAACCCAAGCCAAGATGATGAATATGAAAAGGAGAGATAAAATCTTCAGTAAACTTACAGGTGAAGATACAGTTCCATTTCTTGAAGAGGAACTAGAATCTTTTTTATGTATGTTTCCAACAATGTAGTTTTTCATTTGAAAGCCATATTTTCCCTTTTTCTGCTTAGTCTGTAGGCTTGACCTCTCCAGGAGAAACAGTTGCATATAGCTGATGTGCTATTTATATAAACAAACTTAGAAAGAAATCTGCTATCTGACTCTGCGTGGGTGATTCAAGAGATGGATCACAACCTTAGTCTAGTATTTTAAGGTAGCTAAAACTAAATTTGGCATAAGGCTATAGTTAGACCAGTGAAAAGCTCATTATAACCATCCCAGTTCAACAAGTGGTATGTCCAATTTTTATATTACTATTTTTTTTAAATAGTTTAGCAACTTGAAGGGTTGATCTCTCACCCCAGTGCACATCCCTTTCCTGAATTCAGCAAATTCAATAATGTTTTCGAAACAAATGACTGCAGATAAGACTTTTCTAGCTCTTTCTCTCACTTTTTTTCCAAAGGTAGATGTTAATATCTATTATAGTATCCCTGAATGTCTATCAACTCAAACCTATTCCTGCTTCACCAATCAAAAGTTACAGGTTTTGGTGATAACTGGCCCAAATTAAAGTTCAGTGATAAACTGCATACATTAATCCCACCTGTAGGTTTGTATAAAGTGTGGTTGTTAGTTTATGTGACGTGCAAGGTTTTATACAAAGTACAGACACAAAATATATCAAATTTTAGGAAATGTAAGATGGAAAAACATTACACTGAGATTTGACTATTGCCATAGACAAGAAAACTGTTTTCTTTCACTGTAAAGCAACTGTTTGCTTAAAGTTGCATCTGCTTGGGTGTCAAGATACTTATTAAAAGGTTTTGATAGCTGTTGGGATAGGAGGCAATTGCATGTGGGCTTCCAAAAGGTAATTATTCTTTCCAGAATTGTTGAGTCATTCAGAAATTTAGAAGAGTTTTGAAACTGCTGTCTAAAAAAGCTGGTGATCAGTAATCTTGAAGGAACAAGGAGTATGAGAGTTTGAATACAAATGAAAAAAAGAGAAACTCGTGTATTTATTGCAGCCCCCAAATCCTTTTCTTATCTAAAGTAAGGGTGCAAGTCTTGCATTAAGAGGCTCATGGATTCCGTGGATGGAAGGCATCTCGGCATCTGACTCTGCATATTGCAGAGAATGAGATATGCTTTAAGATTAAGAATGGATTTATATCTGACTTCACATCAGAAATATGAACACCTTTTTAGAATTTCTGTTAATATATCTTGGAATTGGGGATGTTATTATTTGGAATCTTGCAGGTAAACTGTTTTCTTTGACTTGTATTGAGTGTTTTCATGACAGTAGGTTATATTTGTGGGAAATCCTCATGTGGCAGTCCTTAAAATAAACATACTGCACTGCTCTTGCAGTGTTTCCCATTTCTCCTGGTTTAAGACCAGCCGGTAACTCAGAACCATGCAGCCACTCGCTCACTCCCCTCCTTTTGCTTCTACCCGCTCCCAGAGAGATGGGGAGGAGAATCGAAAGAAGTAACTCCCATACGTTGGGATAAGAACAGTCCAGTAACTAAGGTATAACAGAAAACCACTGCTGCTACCACCGATAGTAATAGTGATAAGGGAAATAACAAGGGAAGAGAATGCAACCGCTCACCACCCACCAACTGATTTCCCAGCCCGACCTGAGCAGTGATATGGGCCTTCTGGGTAACTCCCTCCAGTTTCTATACTGGGCATGACGTGCTGTGGTATGGAATATCCCTTTGGCTAGTTTGGGTTAGGTGTGCTGTCTGTGCTTCCTCCCGGCTTCCCATGTCCCTCTTCACTGGCAGAGCACGAGTCTGAAAAAGTCCTTGATCAGAATAAACATTACTTAGCAACAACTGAAAACATCGGTGTATTATCAGCACTGTTCCCAGGCTGAAAGTCAAAACGACAGCACTGCAGCAGCTACCAAGAAGGAGAAAAATTACTGCTACTGCTGAACCCACAGCAGCCTTGCAGTGCTGTTCCCCAGGGTGTGAGATTAGAGTACAGCTGCACAAAGTTGTCAGTGGCAGTGATGGAGCTGGTAACTGGAGTTCTCTGTGGAAAAAAAGATTCTGATGGTTGCCGTTAGGAAAAAGCTTAAATAATTAGGAAGATAATAGGGAACATGGTTTTGCCTCTTTGTAAAAATAGATTTTAATTGTTCTTTTGATACAAACATCTCTTAAGACATGGATAGGTACTTAGAAAATTTGTAGTCTAGGAAATTAATATTTCTGATAATAATTCTAATAGATGTGTAGGCATATGGGGAAAATAATAGTGTGGTGATATCAAACACTTTTCATTTAGTCTCTTTTTTCCCCTTTTATTATTCAATCAGCTGTCATTTGTAAGCTGTGAATAGAAATTTTTGTACTAAGGTTACCCCCAGTCTTCTCCTTCCTCTCCAAAAGTAACGTTAATCAACTTTAAAGGAGAATCCTTTCCTAACATGTAATGTGAAACTGAATATTAAATTCAGTTTTATTAGGGACAAAATGAAAGTATCTGTTGCTATAGAACATTGTATCCTGGGTTGCATCAAAAGGAGTGTGACCAGCAGGTCGACGGAGGTGCTCCTGCCCCTTTACTCTGCTCTCATGAGACCTCACTTGGAGTATTGTGTGCAGTTCTGGTGTCCTCAACATAAAAAGGACATGGAACTGTTAGAACAAGTGCAGAGGAGGGCCACAAGGATGATCAGGGGACTGGAGCACCTCTCGTATGAAGATAGGCTGAGAAAATTGGGGCTGTTCAGCCTGGAGAAGAGAAGGCTGCGTGGAGACCTCATAGCAGCCTTCCAATACCTGAAGGGGGCCTATAGGGATGCTGGGGAGGGACTCTTCATTAGGGACTGTGGTGAGAGGACAAGGGGTAATGGGTTTAAACTTAAACAGGGGAGGTTTAGATTGGATGTGAGGAAGAAATTCTTTACTGTGAGGGTGGTGAGGCCCTGGAATGGGTTGCCCAGGGAGGTTGTGGATGCTTCATCCCTGGCGGCGTTCAAGGTGGGGTTGGACATAGCCTTGGATGGCATGGTTTAGTGGGAGGTGTCCCTGCCCATGGCAGGGGGGTTGGAACTCGATGATCTTGAGGTCCTTTCCAACCCTTCCTATTCTATGATTCTATGATTCTATCTTACACGGAGTATCCATGAAAGTAAAATTATGGTAGGTGCCAGAAATATGTTTAACTGGAAGAATGTTAGTCAAAACCAGTAAAGCTTCTTTGGATTGCTTTCCATTCATAATCTCAAAATATAATGCATATTTCCTTAATAGGAGGGAAAAAATAAATTATGCTATAAAACTTAAAGTACATGTACTTCCACCAATTAGGGACACCTTATTTGGCCTCATTCATGTTAAAATTATGCATTTGAAAACTGTTAAGTGTTGTAGAGGTTATAAATCTTAGCACATCAAATTTAGTAAAGAGCCTGGATTTCAAATGCCTGTCTCCTGAAGCCTGAACAGCATGTCATTCTGTAATCATCAAATCTTGACTTTCCCCAGGGGAACTTCATTCATCAATGTTGTAAGTATGTATCTATGCATTTCTTTATAACTTCATCATTTTTGGTGAACAATAAGCCTTCTTTACCATCCCAGGAGTACAATGGATAAAAAAACCGCCTAGTTTTCCAGCCAGGTTTTCTGTGATTTGTCATCTCAGCATATCAGTTTGTCTGAAAATGGAATTTATTTATCTGCTTTGATGTAGGGAAGTATTATTCCTTTCCATAAATGGCAAACGAAGGAGTGGAGATTTAAAGTTTCTCTAGTTGAAAGTGTCATATTATTTTGATGTCCTCTCTGAGACCGCCTAATTTTCTAAATTCTTCATATTAATAATATATTTCATTGCTTCAGTGTGCCTTGATGGCTGTAGCTGTTGGAAGTGCACTGCCATTTAGGACTGGTTTACAGGGATGCCCATGTCAGACACCACATGTGAAAGACTTGGCCCAGTGCTTCACAGCAAGTGTTGGTGGCAAGGATAAAAACAAAATGTCCAAGGAAGCAACTTCTCTGATCCAGGAGAGGCTCTTCTGCACTAGTGAAATGTTGATTCACATTTAGAAGCTTACCATTTTAGACAAAAATAAAGAGGGTGAAAGACACTTAAGACTCAAATGTTGATTGTGATCTGTAACCTAAGCATATGAATTTTATCCCAGGAGTTTCTTTTGAAGTGGAGTAAAAAAAGAATCCTTTTTCTGTGTAGTCCAGTCTTGTAAGTAGGTAGCAGGGATTTTAAATAAGGTGGGCAGGCTGCCATAGAACTAGAAAATAGCAAATTCTATTGCCTCTCTTTAGGCAGGGGTGGAATTATCGGGCATTTTAGTTTGACTAAAGGACAATAGTCTTCAAATATTAAGGAAAGAATAATTCAAAAAAGGAAGGCAAACAGAAAGTAGTGAACATGAAATTCAGCATTGCCTAGAAGATTTTGCTAAGGTTTAACTTTCATTAAGTAGACTAGATTTTCTTTTTCCTGCAACGTAAGTCTAGATGTAATTTGTCTGATCTTCAGTCAAACAAGTAGTAATAGGGGTACGTGAGAAGGCAGTTAAATTAGACAGGGACCACTGCCACTTATCCTACAGAACTCCATTGTTGCAGTGTCTTTATAATGGCTAAATACAAAATTTAAAATGATTATATGATGACTGAATGTGTTTAAGATTTATCTTGTTCTGTTGAAAAAAAATGACACAAATGGAAGAGATCAGACTTATTGGAACATTGGGATAATATTCTTCTAGCTCTGCCTAATAGTATTGCCATTAGTGCAGTAATAGCTGGGAAACATCATAGATGCAGATCAGAGTAGTATGTAAAAGAAAGTGAGTCCTTCTAGACTGACATAAAAGGTTAAGGTGTTATAATGCATAATGCAGGTTTTTGTATTCGATAACTAGAAAAACGTTGCAATAAATATCTTCTCTCAGCTGAAAATGGCAGAGAAAAGTAAGTTTGAGGCGTGAGTACAGGTTGATTGGAAGAGAACTGTATACTGTCAATATGATGTAGCTAAGAAAAAGAAACTTCAAAAACTAGGTTGCAGTAAGCATTTTTAAAAGCCTAGTCTCTGCTTCAGGTCCCTACTTCTTTGTCCCAGAGTTTTGGAAGGAAAAAAACCCTGACTCTACTCCAACCCCTAAACTGGACAGTTGGCAGTTATACAGAGCATGGTAGTCAAGATCATCCTGGATCAGTTTTTCCAAATTCCTTTCCAGCATTCCTTTAGAAGAGATACACTGTGGATCAGGAGTCTACATAAGCAAATGCCAGACAAATTTGTGTCAGGAATGAGATGCAGAACACTTAGGGTGATTGACAGTTGGAATAACTTGTGTCAGGACTTCAAGAAAAGGGTAGGTATCTCCCCTGAAAGCATGGAACTTCTTCAGTAGCCATATACAGCCAGACTGAGAATGCAGGAGGAAATTTAAATTAGGTTTTTTTTTCCTCAGGTTTTGTGGTTTAAGCCCAGCCGGCAACCCAGAACCATGCAGCCGTTTGCTCACTCCCCTCCCTTCCTCCCCCCGCTCCTGGAGGGATGAGGAGGAGAATCGAAAGAATGTAACTCCCACGGTTGAGATAAGAACAGCCCAGTAACTAAGGTATAACACAAATCACTGCTGCTACCACCAATAATAAGAATGATAAGGGAAATAACAAGGGAAAAGAATACAACTGCTCACCACCCACCAACTGATTCCCAGCCTGACCCGAGCAGTGATGTAGCCCTTCCAGGTAACTGCCCCCAGTTTATATAGTGGGCATGACGTGCTGTGGTATGGAATACCTCTTTGGTTAGTTTGGGTCAGGTGTCCTGTCTCTGCTTCCTCCCGGCTTCCCCTCTTCCCTGGCAGAGCATGAGGCTCAGAAAGTCCTTGGTCAGAGTAAACATTACTGAGCAGCAACTAAAAACATCGGTGTTATCAGCACTGTTCCCAGGCTGAAAGTCAAAAACACAGCACTGCACCAGGTACTAAGAAGGAGAAAAATGACTGCTACTGCTGAACGCAGGACATCAGGCTACATATAAGATTTTTGAAACAACTATTCCTTGTCTGTTCTAGGAAGAAAGCTGTGGACCAGATTCTGCAGACTGGTCAATTGATCCCTGTTGACAGGTGATTTGAGTTACTGGGTGAGATTGTTTGGAGTATTGTAAAAATGGTCAAACTAGACGATGCAAATTGGTACAGACTCAGAAATGACAACTGACTTCCAAGTCTTCCTGTGCAGAATGATTTATGTTAGAAGCAGGAAAGATCAGAGAAGTGTTTCAGCTATCACCTAAACACAAAGGTTTATGCAGCACCTGAGTGTAGTCTCTTGCTAATGGTTTTCCTACCTCCCCTTTCTTGTCTCTAGGGAGACTAGCGGGGTCTGTGACAGTGTAGTTATGTGGCTGTACACTTTTTCAGTTGGATGTAAGAGAATGTTTCAAAGGAAAATCCACTAGTGTTTTCCCGTTCCTTCAAGAATGATTTTGAGTTTCTTGGTAGCAGCAGTGGAAAGTTTAATCCTTCCTAAAAAAGAAATTAATTTAGTCTGTGATGTTAAGAGGAAGCTAAGAGTTCGTTACCCACATTTAAGTTAGAAAACTTCCATCCTGGACCTCTGAAGATTCAATCAAAATTGGATTATGAAAGGAATTTAACACTGGTGACTGTCAGCTAAAGTATTTTTTTTTTTTTATCCATTGTACAGGCTTTTTCTATATACTGTTTATGTGCTCTCAGACAACTATTTAAAGCATTAGAAATATTTGTGATTGTTTAAGGCAACAGCTCTTACAGTTGGAGGTGGTGTTATATTTGTCATTCTAAAAAGAGGTGATAATGTGACTCACTATATAGAAAGGGAATCTGTGTTCCATTTCTTGGAATTTTTTTTTGTTGTTGTTTGGAGAACAGACTGCTGAGAATATCAGTACTGTGCATTATGGAACTGAAAGAGTCAACCTAAAATCTGTCGTTTGTCCTCCACAGAAGGTATCAGTTTATTTAAAATTTGGAATATAACTTCTCTGGCAAAAAGAGAATCAGAAATTAAAAACTAAGTTTGCATTGTCCGTGTGAGCAGAGGAAGTCTTATGGTTACAACTGTACTTGTTGTTCAGAAATCTTATTTACATACTTGTTATATTAGTGTCATAATGATTCTGACAAATCAGTTTCTTGGGGAGACCAGTCTGGTAGCAGCAGCCCAGTCTCCCTTTATTAGTAGAATTTTAAACTTGCTAACAACCTGATATGGCCCAAGAGAATGCAAATTGAAGAACTGCTCATCCTCAGGCTCCTTGTCTTGGGAAATGTTATAAGCTGGTAATGCTTTTAAATATTTTGTTAGGGAATAGCTGATAGAGTTAGGGTTTCTCAGAGGCTGGAGATCCAAAGGAAGGGCCCAGCTGACGACCAGGCTGCCAGTGTTTTACCTTGAGGAGCAAGTATGCAGCATGTTACTTGCTATGTGTTCTTCTGGAAACTTTAGTTAGAAGAGTGAGCTTTGCTGTGGCTGCTACATACTTAGCTTATGGCAGGCTGTACTGTGCTTGATTTTCATGTGTGGCTTTTGAATCACAGATCAGAGAATAAAGCTTGTAGTCAAAAAAACCCCAAGACAACACAGAATATTGCTCCCCAGGCTGGAAACTGCTCATTTTCTGTTGCAGCATGGCAAAAGGATGACATTACTAAGAGTTCTCATGTACTGTTCTACGGTCAGTCTGGTCACTGTCAATCCCTGATAATTGTATGGGACAGTTTATGCTGTAATTATTTATTGCCTGTGTTGCAGCAGCACCTAGTGGTTCAAATTAAGATCAGAAACAAACTTTCATGGCACATGATCTCTGCTGGAAGAGCTTACATTGAAAACAGAATGGAAAGAATAGTGTGCGGGAAGCTAAGGCAGAGAGCAGGGTGATGGCTTATTAGTCACTACAGGAAAGCTGAGGTACACCTAGCCAAAGAGGCCCAAGTTTCCATAGAAGAGACTTACACTTTGGTTGGCTTTGAACAAATACTGCAACCCAACTACCTGTTGCCAAATGTTATCCTTTGGAATTCAGAGCAGAGCATTAGGGTTGCTCACTGCATCCCAATGCATAACACTTCTCTTGGTACATCTTCATAGGTATATATTGTACATCAGTATTCAAACTGTGTTGACTTCCTGGAAGGGGATCTGTAAAGAGGGTTTAGTTGAAATTTCCAGGCATATGAAGGACAAGAAATTAATCAGGAGTAGTCAGCATGGATTCACCAAGGGGAAGTCATTCTTGAAATGTGATAAACTTCCATGATTAAATGACTTTATTGAAAGCTGGTAGAACAGTGTGTGATCAGTGGCACAAAGTTGAGTTGAAGTCCAGTATCTAACAGTGAACCCCAGAGGTTAATATAGGGTCCAGTCCTGTTTAACATCTTCATTAACGATCTGGATTATGGGGCAGAATCTACCCTCAGCAAGTTTGCAGATGACTGGGATGAGTGGCTGATTCACCAGAGGGTCATGCTATTATCCAGAGGGACCTCAACTAGAGAAAGGGGCATGCAGGAGCATCATGAAGTTCAACAAGGGGAAGTGTAAAGTCCAGCAGCTGTGGATGAGCAACCGCAGGTACCAGGACATGCTCAGGGATGCTCGGCTGGAGAGCAGCTTTGCCGAAGGGACCTGGAGATCCTGGTGGGAAAGAAGTTAAAATGAGCCAGCAGTGCACTCTTTTGACCAAGAAGGTTAATGGTACCTGGGGTGTATTGGGCAAACAATGAGCACCAGGTTGAGGGAGGTGAGCCTTCCCCTCTGCTCAGCACTGGTGAGACCTCACCTGGTCTGTAGTTTCCAGTTTTGGGCTCCTCAGTACAAGAGCATCATGGACATATTGGAAAGAGCCTAATAAAGGGCCGCAAAGATTACAGGACTTCAGCCATCTGAATGTGGTCCTGGGCAGCTGGCTGTAGGTTGCCTTGCTTGGGAAGGGGGATTGGACCAGATGATCTCCAGAGATCCCTTCCAGGCTCAAACATTCTGTGATTCTATGATATAATATGATATTCTGTAATTGGCTTTTTATTGTTATAAGCTATTTTTCTTGTTTATTCAAATAGGTAGTTCTTACAACACCATTTTTAATCTTGTGGAAATCTGAACAACATTCTGAGCTTTTAGATCGGTACCTTAATTAACAAAAATGTTAGCAAACTTTACTCATGATTCATTGGTCTTGGTGTCTAGACACTTTGAAAACAATGGAAGATATTTTAAGAAAATTACTTTAGAGAAATGGAATTGCAGATACTCAAGTAGCCTTGAACCATGGCAAGTTTAGGAGAATATTTAAATTTCTGTTAAAAATAAATAAAAGTGTTTGGATTCTCTACAGATATTTTTTGTGAGTTAATTGCTGAGACTTGCAGATTTCAGCTAAGTGTGTCAAGCAAACAAGGAAGAGAAATTAAGGACAGAAACATGGAGTCTATAATTGTGACACAAACTTGATATTCATGCAGCTCCTTTTTGCCAGTCCTAGACAGCTCTGCTTTGTGAAAAGTTTATGTGTAAAGCATCATTCACTGTGTAGAATTATAACAGTGCTTGTGTAACACTCAACCTATTAAATTTGCGAAAAACAATGTGAAAAAATAAGATACAAATCTAATTTGCATTCCCAGTCTCACAGCAAATACTGTATTTTAATTCCAGCACATTCTTTGAAGGATATCCTCAGTGAAGGAAACAGAACGGCCTTTCTGTTGAAATAACCATTTTTGTGTGGGTGAGATGCAACAAACGAATATTTTGAGTATGTTGACAGAGCCCAAGTGATTTGATTAATAAAGCCGTAGTAGTGTAAGAAAAGGATTTACTTAGAAGCTAAGAGATGACAGAAGTTAAACTAGAACATGAGAGACAATAAAAACCTATCACTTTCTGCTTATGTTTCTTTTGTCAAGCTTCCTGCTTGCTTGTTTGTCAGCTTTTTTGCACTCGATTTTGCTTTCTGCTCGGCAGCATCAGTGCATAGTGAAACCTAGAGGCATTAATCTGCTGGTTCTTCCTCTCCAGCCATCATCACCCTTTTAGCTTGTCACATTCATAGTTTACAGGTCAATTTTTGCCATGATACCAATAGTGAATGTGGTTGTTCTATTTGACTTTTGGATTGTTTTTTTTTGGTTGTTTTCTTTTTTTCCCCCCCTGACTTCTGTGTACCTGCCTGCCTGTCTTCAGAATCTGAGCTCCCTGGGGCATGGACCATCCCTTCCTGAATGTCTGGAAAATGCTAGCACATTGTGGCTACTACCATTTACATAAAATAATCTCTAGCAAGTAAAGATTAAGAGGAAGAGTGAGATGAGTAATTGTCTGCAAGATGTAACTTCGTCATTCAATCCTGTAGGAACATCTTGTATTTTAAGGTTAGGTAGAAATTCTCATTTTTACTTCCGTAATGTAAGCTCTCACAACTCTATGCGCTCTTCTGGGATGATTACTAGACGTGGAATACATACTTGAAATAATTTTCCCTTCTTATGATTTCTTGCAAAATCACTGCCGTATGTAATGAAGTTAGGCCTCATGGCAACAGAGGCAGAGATGTATGCAGTGATACGCTTAGATATCTTGCTTCTGCAGAAGTTTTTTAAAGTATTGCACAACAGGCTTTTTTTTTAAAGTTTGTATCCTAGTGTAACTCAAAAAGATAAATTTTGTCAAAGTTTAGAAAAATGTGTTAATTTCATCAAAATCAGATTTATGACAAACACCATTTCACTGAGTATTCAGAAAACAATAGCTTTAATTCACAGTATCAGCCTGTTAGTAAAGGACTTGTAGTGGCAATTATCTATCACTGCCATTAAAACAAAGACATGTTTTGAACTTCTGCTGCTCTCGCATTTCCTTTACCCATAACGCATATTTGGATTGCTCAAAGTTTAGAATATACCTGAAGTTATACACTATCTTCAACAGGAGCTAAAAAAGCTGCATGCTGGAGTTAGGTTGTTTTTTTTTCTGTGATGTCTTCTGCATTCAAACCCCATTCTTCTGAACAGTAAGAGAGATGAAAAATCATTTTAAATTAAATGAATAAAGTAAGTTTATTAAATGTTGGATTGGTTTAGTTCTTTTTCTGGTTGCGTTACTACATTGGATGCTAAACATTGAGTGTTATACTCAGTGCAATAAATGGAAATATTGGAATTTTCTTCCTCATGCGGGTTCAAACTGCACAAGCTGTGGCTTGGGTCTTGCTCTGAAGCAGGCTGCTTGCAGTGTTCATAGTCAAGATTTTGACTGGTTATTTGGGGAGTTGGTCCGAATGTATTCGTTCCTTCACCTTCTTCATGATCCCCCTTAGGCAAGAAAGTACCAGAAGAGGCAGCAATTGGCAGTGGATAGGGAGGGGACAGGAATGGAATTCCTAAAAGAAGCTTTCTGTGCTTTTTCTAGAACAGATAGGCAGGACTGACTTTGCCTGCAGTAGTTTGCAGGTTTTGGCTGACGTTAATGTGTGCCAATCGTTTAGACTTTCTACTCCATTCACATTTTACCAGACAACTGTCAATGTAGGCAGAATCCTTTCTTGCTGATAGTTTAGCCGCTATTTTATTTTACATTTAACCTTCACCCTAAATTGAGTTAACTTCCACTTCTGAACTGACCATATGCTATTTTAGTCATGCTGTAAGAAAAATTGCGTGTTATTACCATTAGTTCAGGCTTTGCCTGTGAGTTGTTCTGTCGTTTAGGATTTTTAGTTGAGGACAATACCTGTTGCCTGGGTGAGAACAGACCGTGATCACGCAGTGCTGTGGTGGTGGATGTACAATACACTAATGTGTATTTCAGTGATTTGAAATGAAAAAATGAGAGATTGGAAACCTCCAGCACCTTTTTTCCTTCCAAGTTCTAAGAAATAAAGACTGTAAAATTAGAAGAGAAATACAATACAAAAGTGCAACTTTTTCATTTCTACTGCATTGGTGAAAGTGTGAATTCTTAATCCCTTTTTGAGTAATCTTAAATATCAAACTGTAATAGTGGGTTTTGTGAGTCATCTTACAGAGAGAAATAAAGCAGTTACCATTGACTTCAGTGGGATATTTAATGTAAATGAAGATTATAAGTGGTGTTGTTCGTATACGGTATGAGTGAGGAAACCAGCTCTGTTATTTTAAGATGAGGAGCTTGAGAAGAGAGAGTTTTCTCTGCAAAACAGCCTCTGGTGTTGATTTACCTACTTTCTACCACTTTCTCCTGCCTCTCCTCTGTCTCCAGGAAGTTGCTTACTGCCACTGTTTTTCCTTTTGATTATTTTTTACCCCTTTTTACGAGTTTAAAAGATGTATAAGTTTTGGTTATTTTCCTTGAAATTTTATTCCAGTGCGTTTTGTGACACAGGTTGTAACCATAGCTCCTGTTGCAGATTTTACTTCTGTCAGGTTTGAATGTGCAATGTTAGTGTTGGCAGCTTAGTTTTTGAAGAGCCTGTAAACTCTAATCTGAGATGTGCCCTTTACTTTTATAACTGCTGCTCTGGTGAAATTATACATCTTTTGTGGTGTATTCCAGTTTTCTGTTACTATTAAATAAAGGTGCCGATTCCTCCCTTCCACCAATATTTGAGATTTTTTTGCTGTAACGCTAGGTGATTCGGATCTTCCGATGAGCACTCTTAAGTAAAGAGAACTATATTTGTAATCCCTAATTGTCTTCAATTAGTTTTAGAGGATCGAATAAGCAACTCGATTTCAGGATCTAACATATCTTTCAGATTACTCTCAAGAGTAGCTGTTTGCAACATGTGGCTTTATGCAAGAACAGAGAATTTGGACTGTGAAGTCTTGGATTTACCCAAGAGACAGTGCAGGGTTCTCTCTGGATCTCAGGAAGAAAAGCCAGCCAACAAACAGCATGATAAAATACCCATTTTAATAAGAAAGAATAAAAAAAGGAACATAGATAATGATTAAATCTTATGTCCCTTCAGAGGTTGAAACCTCACGTTCATGCAGCATCAGACTTAGGTGGGTTTCCCAATGGCATGCTGTGCAGATGCTGTCTGTGGAGAGGTTCCTCTTCCCTCCTGTGGTACCTTTTATTTTGTGGTACCTTTTATTTTGTGCAACAAAACCCAGTAATTTTTCCTCTCCTGAGAGCCTGGGATGGCATCTCTTGTGTCCACTGGTGCCACCTGGGGAATGCTAGCAGGTTCCCTTGCAGCATTACGTATGCTGATTTATAGGGCTTCTCAAGCTTTAACTAAGTGTGAGGCCTAAGAGAGTGTGTATGGCCAGCTTAACATCCTTAAATCCTCAAGGACAGTGTTTTCCACAAGGCTTCCGATACATCGTTTCCCTTGACATTGCCAATAGGACAGTCTCTTCTGTGCGGTTTATGAGGGGGATATGTAGAGGAGAGAAGACTCGATAATTTTCCAAGTGCAGATCTTGGTGCAACTAGCCAACTTTAATGTGTATTGAGATTTTAATTTTGCAGTAGATTAGACATTTATTAGTAAGAGGATAAAAAAGCCTTTATTGGCCTTTCAGTGTTAGGTTTCCCATGGTGCTACTTGGATATAGCTGTGAACAGATGCAATAACTTCAAGCCTGTCTACAGGTGAATACAATACTATTTCTAACAATACAGATTTAGACAAAACTTGTCTGCAACTTTGGCAACTTAATCCAAAATTGAAAGAGTACCAGGTCAGTGACTGTGTGGTGTAGCTCACCCAGTTTGTTTTATTTTAGCGTCTGGTCCTTGGAGCTGTTGATAAAGCGTCTAGCTTAAGGAGAGTTGTGCTGCATTCATTATATGTGCATTAGTCTAGGCAGGAGGTAACTGAAATAAATGTTTTCCGTCTTGTCTTTTCTGGACTGTTTCAGAGAATTTGTGCTTCTGAAAGCTCTGGTGAATTTAAAGTCCTAGTGAAATGTGGCTACTTCTGCTCTTCAAGCAGTACAGGGCAATATTTCACTCCTTGCAAATTTTTTTTCACTAAAGGTATTTCTGAAACATATCTATCAAATTCAAGCCACTGCTATGGCGTTTCTTTTTCCTCTGCTATGAAACTATTTCAGTGTCAGTACTGATCACCAGTTTTCCTGCTGGTGGAGATCAGATTACAGAAAACCAGCAGCAGGTTAAAGCAGTCCTTAAAAGGTGGTGATACAAAAGTTGACAAGAGGCAAAAACTTTTTTTGGAGCCTACATCTGGACCAGAGGTGTTATTGATTGAATTCTGTGTACAGAACTCATTAAGTATTTGAGATTGGAAGTATTAGAATTTCTCATTCTATTTCTTAATTCCGTGCTGCTATCTTCTATTAATGTTGTCTAGCATATCCCACTGGTAAAAAGTCTCCTCAGTCCTGACCACCAGTGATGTGGCTTTTATGGGATTCATTACCTTTCAGCTAAATAACAAGATTGCATTAATAATACCAGGGCAAGTTAGATATTTGCCCTAAAAAAGATTGCTTTGAAACATTTTAATAACGCGGTGAAGTCTGTGAGGGACAGTCACTCTTTTCTATTTATTCTCTATACAAGTCTCCAAATAAAAAATCAAATTCAGGATCTTAACTGCTTGAAGGTGCTAGGTGGAGTGAGTTAAGAATATCTGGCTTGTCACCTGAAGTTTAGGGAGGATCTCTATGGTTGATAACTGATCCTTTGACATAGTGGAATGTCGACAGCAAGGATTAAACATATTCGCACGCACAGGCTTTTCTCTGGTGCTTGTCCAAGACCCTGAAGCAGCATCGCAAATGGGAGAGCAACAAAGATGAACATCTCCATTCTCAAAAATGCAGGAAGGTATTTTTCCTTCTTTTGCAATGAGGGATATGAGGAGCATGGCAGTCTTAAAAAATAGTTAAAAACTGCATAACATACGAGGAGAAAAAAGGAAACATGGATTAAAAGAGGAAGAATCTAAAGCATGTCACTTAATTGTGTTTTGGAAGGTAGCTAGGAGGTACAGTAATCGAGATGTTATACAATGAGGATTATTTTTTTTTCCCAGCTTAGAGTTTGTACTCACTCCTCTCTTCTCCTGTCTAAATGAGTGTTTTAATAGTTTCAGGCTTCCCAGGGTGTCTGGCATCGCGGCATGCTGCAATCACCTTGCCTTTAGCCCTACAGGCTGAGGAGCCCTCCAAAACTAAATGGGAAAAGCCAGAAGCTGTCTCCTTGGCATAGCACTTTCTTTTAGCTCTGCTTAACAGCAGAATTTTGTTGGGTTTGGTCTCAGAATGATATCTTTCCAGCTCTGTCTGCTGCTATCTGCCTAGGGGCATCAGCTGGGATGCTGAGCACAGCTGTCTCCCACATGACTGCCTACCAATACCCAAAACAGGAGCTTTTTAATTACTTGTCCTGTATAGTATTGGATTTTCAGCTAACCATAGCATCAAGAAATGTTGAAAGCATGGTAATTCTGATAAGTATTCTGAAGAAGTAAATATGTTTCTTTTTCTTACAGCTCTGTACTTAAAATAAAAACAAAGGAAACAGGCTGGTGGTTGGGAAACCCATAAAACTCTGAAAATGCATAGGCAGATAGTAAGTAGAGTTGGTTTTCATTCTTTCCAAGTGTGGATGTGCTACTGAAATCACAAGGCTGAGATAAACATATTCTTTGTTTCTACAAGGCAAAAAGAAATGCTTTGTTGCATAACAAGATTCCTGAATGGGAAAAATATAGCATTTATTTAGGACTATGAAGCAGTTATCTGATTAGTGTCACTCTAATTCTGAATATTTGTTCTGGATATATTTAAGTTCTTATTTGTATGCACACCTGAGTTGCTTTGCCCATGCTTTAGTCTAGGTAGCTGATGTCAATGTTCATATTCAATTCTAGAGCTGACCTTGGCAGACCTGTCAGCTCAGCTCAGCTGCATCACCACATCAGTGGACCTTGCTGGTTTTTGGCAGAGGTCTGGTTTGTGTCTGGCCAGCTCAAAGTATGAGTAAAGCATACTTGTATAGGTGTTAGAATGCATTGTGTTAACCTTTTCTATTTGATTTTTAAATTACCAGTGGGGAGCTAGTTTAGTCCTTTGTGTACTGATTGAGAACTACAGTGTGTATCAGGGCAAAAATGTAATATTTTTGCTTGTCATTACATGCTCAATTTTTAAATATTGAAATTTCATCAGAATCATAAGGGAGAACCTCCTTCTTCTCTGTAGAGTATGTAATACTCTAGACGGTCGATGTCAGAAGACATATTTCAAAAAGTAAGTAGGATTCATAACTTCCTTTTGCCTCACACAGAGCTTTGATTGTCTCTTTTCCAGGTGTCGTGGTTTAAGCTTCATAAACCCATACAGCCGCTCTCTCACTCACTCCCCACTCTTTCTTCCCTCCGCTCCTGAAGGGATGGGAAGGAGAATCGAAAGAATGCAACTCCCACAGGTTGAGATAAGAACAGTTTAGTCACTAAGGTATAACACAAACCACTACTGCTACCACCAATAGTAATAATAACAAGAAAAAATACAAGGGAAAAGAATACAATTTCTCACCATCCAATATCAAGCCCACGCAAGCAGTGCACCCCCTACCGTGCACCCCCACCACCCTTCCGTGTCTCTGCTGTCCGTCTTCTACATCCTGGACATGATGTGCTGTGGTATGGAATTATCTCTTTGGTCAGTCTGGGTCAGGTGTCCTGTCTCTCCTTCCTCTCGGCTTCCCCTCCTCCCTGGCAGAGCATGAGGCTCACAAAGTCCTTGGCCAGCCCAAACATCACCAAGCAGCAACTGAAAACACTGGTGTTATCAGTGCTGTTCCCAGGCCCAAATCAAAAACACAGCGCTGCACCAGCCACCGAGAAGGAGAAAAATAACTGCTGCCGCTGAACCCAGGACACCAGGTTATAGGTTTGGTTTATTAATCGCAAACCTTGGATTAGTGATTTTGGACCTGTGTGCCAGAAGCTGTTTTCCATTTAGTCACCTAAAGACTGTTGTTTGATTAAATTTTGTTATGTCTCTTCCATTCTGTACTGAAGTTATGTGAGATTTTGGTTTTGTTTCTGTTCTTTTTAAAAAAAGAAAGAAAGAAAGAAACTAAGTAAGTCTGTTTAGTGTACACCTGAAGATATGTAAAACTTCTCCTTACCCAAGGGTAAAATGGAAACACAGAAGCTGATGTCCTTAATATATGGAGATTACTGGCTGAGTGGCCAGGCCCCAGAGGGTGGTGATCAGTGGCATCAAGTCTTGCTGGAGGCCAGTGGCTAATGGTCTGTGACCCCAGGGGTCAGTACTGGGTCCAGTTCTGTTTAACGTTGTCATTAATGATCCTGATGGTGGCAGTGTGTTTTGAAGATGGCAGAAAACTGGGATGACTGGCTGGTATGTGAGAGAGTCCTGCTGCTATCTAGAATCACTTTAGAAGGCTGGAGAAATAAGCCAGCCAGCTTGTCCCTGAAACCAAGACCTACTGGTTTTGCGTAAGAACTTTATTCATCCTAATACAGCACTTAAATAATTCTTATTTCCACTTTACAGGTATGAACAAAGAAATTATTGTTAAGGTTACAGTAATGGCCAACACAAAACAGCAAAGATTGTTGTCTTTCCCAGGGAAAAGTAAATTCGAATTAACAAAAATATCATATTACTTTTATTGAGATATCCCATACTCTAAAGCTCAAGCCAATGGGTGCATCTTGAGGTGCATCTTGTATTTGGGAAGAAGAGGAAGTACTGCTGAGATGAGATTATTGAGATAGATTTTTTTTTTTTTTGACATTTAATTGATTTTCATAGCTTTTACTAATTTTAAAGTTCTTTATACAGATGTGACAGTAGGCCAAAAATTTGGTGTTCTTTGAAATGGTTGTATGTACAGTTTTGGCTTTAGCAAGTTCTTTCAAATTTTGATATATAAATACTCATGCAGAAGTGTTTTAAAGGAAATAATCTACATGTTTGGACCCTAATTTTTAGTTTCCCTGTTATTTCTAGCATCATAAAAAAGTTTATGAAGTTTTCCAAAGTAATGAGGTTTTCTATATGCTCATGGATGAGTGTTGGTGTCTACAGAGAGGGGAAAAAAATTGCCAAAACTTCTCTGCAAGTCACTAACGTCACCGGAAACGTAATTCATCTTTTTTATTGTATATTCGTGGTATCATGAGCTTGTCAGAAAGTGTATGTGGTAAAATAAGAACACTATATACCGCTTTCCGGACTGCCCTGCTCTGACTCCCTATATTGTTCTTGATTTCTGGGACTGCTCTTCTGTAGCCATCTGTTCACTTCCCAAAATAGCACTCCTTGTCTCTCAGTTTAGAACTTTCATCATCACATTTTGACTTCCCTTTGAATGATACTTATTTTAATACTGTGGGGTTTTTGTTAATATATTACTGAATCTTCATACATTAAATAGTTCCAACATTGATGTTCGTAATTATGCCAACATGTTTTGGGAGAGTGAACATTAGAAATAATTCTTGGTTTTCAGTGTTTTCTGTTTGCTTAATTGTTTCTCATTGTTGTAAGTATTACTTCATTTGGAACTAGTCAAATACTGATTTGTAAGTACGCTGGCAAGCTGAAAAGTGGTGACACGTGGTCACACAGTAGATAACTCCAGACTCATCCTGTCTTTGCAGTGATTTGAGGCTATGTGTGTGTGTTGCTTGATTGAGTGGCTCCTGAAGGACTAGAATGGATAAGGTCCTTATCTTGTGGGGGCACTGATTTTTCCTGTTCTTTATATCTAAATATCTCTGATGTCTCTAATTTTCTGTAACAACTTACAAGCTTTGACATCTCCAGTTTTGTAAAATTCACTTGAAGTTGATCATCAGGCTAAAAACCAGTATTTGGATGGAAACCTGAGGGAAGGGGAGAAAGGAGATGGGTGCAGAGGTGGATGGGACAGCATTTAAGTAATATCTATAGGCAAAAGCAGTCGTTTTTTCTGAAGAATTTAAAAGCCATTGGGTTTAGTGTGTATGTCTGGCAGTCACAGTTTTTCTGTCACAGCAATGCTCAAGGCTTTATGTGCTTTCTGAATTTGTAAATGTTGACGCTTTTAAGTTTAGTTGGTTGGTTATGTGCTTCGTACTCATGGAACAATTCTTTGGAGAAGCGAAGTGGCATTTCTCAATGAACTGGTGAAGTTGCAAATGTAAGCTTTAGTTGCTTAACAGTGATTATGTTGATAGTTTTAACTAAGGCATTGAAATTTTCATTTTTTTTGAGGTACTTAGGAGCATTTTGTAAGTTTAAAGGTGATTACCTCTAATGAGTATCTAATGAGTGTATTAAAAGGATTAGGGCTCTCTGCACACATACTTGTAGTTTTGTTTTGGTTGGTTTTAATTATTGTTTTTATAGAATCAACAAGTTTGGAAAAGATCTTTAGGATCATCAAGTCCAACCATTACCCCAGGACTGCCAGGACCACCACTAACCCTGTGTCACTGAGGGCCTCTTCTACACAATTTTTGGACACTTCCAGGGATGGTTATTGTTTTCTTCAAACCTGTATTTCTCAAGACTAGCATTTAATGGAATGACAAAAAGCAGTATTCTGCACCACTGCCATTTAAATGTTGGGGTTTTTCATACCCCCATCCAAGTTTTAATGCCAGCTTATCTGGTTAGGTAGAATTTCGTAGGCCTTCTGTGCCAGCACAGGTAAGAACAAATGTGGGGAAGTAATATTATGTTGTTCAGATTTCAAATTTTTCAAGACAAAATGAGAAAGGAGAAAGAATTTAATTGCTCGTAAGTATAACTGAATACAGAAGTTCTGCAGAGAGCAGTCTGTTGGCTCCTGTAAATCCATTCAAAATGTTTATATTGAGAACAAATGAGCAGTGTCTTGTAAACAAGCACATGTCCTAAAACTGTGTCAGCCAGAATTACTGGTAGCAGCTGATGCTGCTCACGGAGTCACAGAAGCCTGAGATTGGAAAGGATCTCTGGAGGTCATCTTGTTCAGCTCCTCTGTCTCCTGACCCGTCTCCCTCAGATGTCAGACCTACCTTATTCTGTGCTGGTCTTTGTTGAGTGGCTCCATGACATAATCACATGTGAGGTGGCTTGTAAAGCAATGAGGCAGTTGCTGTACAGGGATGCTCAAATTTAGCAAAATTTGAAAAGAGTTTTGGTATTTGTATGGAACTCTGAAATTTTAAAATATTGTAGCTGATTCTAAGAAGATATCAGAAGACTTAAAAATGCTTCAATTAGGTTAATATTTAACTAGTAGAAAGAGGTGTGGCTTTCACATGGGGCAGATTATTTTAAAGCCTCATCCTGCACCTTTTCCTTCATTGTCTCACACTGTCTACTGCTGGAAACAGGGTATTACTTAGATATGTCACCAGCGAGAGCCACCATACTAATATTTCTATGAATTTGTAAACTTCAGAATGGATATAAATTTTGTGTGCTCTTGCATGGTTAAAGCAAATAAAGATTTTACTGGTGAGGGAGGAGGGACAGTTCAACTAAGATGGCTGTAGCCCATCATCATCTTAATCCCCAGTATCTTTCATCATCCTTTTTGATTCTAAACACTTCTGCATTCTCACTGCAGTGCTGTTTTTTTCTTAGGTGCTTCATTACATGTGCTACATGTATCAGCTGATGGTCCTGCTGGTCACCTCTCTGGGGTTTATCAACTTCCAGAGCAGGAAAACCCTAACTCCCCTCATGGGTTAGGGTGCTGCAAATAGGCTTCAACAGATAACACAAAGCACACCAAAATATAGGTCATAAAACACATCTTTGTTGACAACGTTGTTGTTTTTGTAGTGAAAAAGCCCTCATTGTGACATGGTTAACATCTGACTATGATGTACTGTTGAATTTAAAACTATTCTGCACTGTGAAGAGCGGAAGTGCTATCTTTCTGCCTGGTGAAATGTTAGCAAATGAGCTGGCTGTGCCACAAGGTGCTGTTACTTCACAACAAAAATATCTTCAAATATTTATGATCTTTGCAAGCTAAGGAGTATCAGAAGAGTGTATGTCCTGCTGTGCAGGAAGATTTAGATACTCCTTTAAAACATATCCCAGCCTGATTCTGCTTCTACAGAGGAGAGTATTTTATAGCCCTGCCCATGCTGATGTTTTTTTTTTTCAGTAAAAAATATCTTGGTGTTTGAAAATCTTTCCAGTGGTGGGTCATCCAGTCACTAGAGAATTCTCAACAGTCCTGAATATTGTCACTGTGCAAGAGTTTTTGATTAATAATTATTTTAAATAAATGTACTGACTAGATGCAAAGTACATTAAGGATGTTTTCTCATGTATTCTAATGAAAGTGCTGCTATTTATGGCATCTTAATTTATGTAGCATGTTATCATTCATCTGTTTTTAACATCTGGCAAGATTTCCATATTTTCATTCTGTAAGCCCTCCTGCTTAGTTTGTGACACTATAGTAAAATGTAATGGCTGCCTGAAAACAGCAGCCCTGAAAGGAACGCAGTGTTTCTGCTGGCAAGCAGGTCTTACAAATTATTTTAATAGGACATTCATATGAGTTTTCAGTTTGCTGCTTCTCAGCCAGAATGTAAGTAGGAGGCTACTGATGTTAATGGCATCTACTGTCAATGGCCTTTTCTCTGTTTTGGAAGCCAAGCTTTTACATTAAAGCCACGACAAGTAAAATTTTCAAATATAAAGCAGATGCCTTTTTATAGACTCACAGAATAATTGAGGTTGGAAGGGAAGCTGTGAAGGTCAACTAAGCCAGTCCCCAGTACAAAGCAAGTTTAATAAGATCAGCTTGTTCAGGGGGACCTCCAGATTCTTGAATACTTCCAAAGATGGAGAGTCCGCAACCTTGCTGGGCAGCCTTTTCCAGCGTTCGACCAAAACTAATTTTATACATGTGTGTCTGTGCATATATAATATACACACGCAATTTTATGGATATATACAATGCATATTTTATATATTTGCACATATGAAATTTATACACATGTGATTTTATATATAAATCGTATGCGTGTATGTAATATAAGTGTAAAGAAAAAAGAATACAAAGGTCTTTCTTTGGAAAAGTCAGTATTTTGTGAAAAAAAGTTAAATTAGGATTTATTTATAAATCAGAACTATAATCACTATTTTAGGATTTCTGCAATCAACAGTGCCAGAAGAATCCCTAATAATGGCAAGTATTAATTCTCATTTGATGAGAAGAGAATGAGAAGCATTTGCAAAAAAAGAACACTATTTACAGTATCTGTTCTAATATCTTAATATACATCTGTAAATACACACAAGTCATTAGTGGAATTTGGGAAAACTGCATACCAAATGGGCATACCTATAAATGTGTTTTTTTTTTCCTTTTAATAGTACTCCCTACAAGGAGAGGAATTCCAGAATGAAGTAGTAAATTGTGTGATGCATTCAGTTTCCCATCCACTCCACAGCTCATTTAAAATGGAATTTTTGAATATTGTAGATCTTAGAACACCTGTAAAAAGTTTGGCAGAGAAGTGTTTCCTTTTTTCCCAATTAAAATAACATTGATACCTAATCCTATTTTTGTCTTCAAAAGCCTGGTTTAAAACACCACAGCTCAAGTGCTTCGGTAAGAACAAAAGAAATTCTGTAATGATAAACTTTTCAATGGCATATAACATTTGCATCTATTTTTGTGGGTCATTTGTGAACCATGAGGATCACTAATGATGCAGTACATAATCATCATCATATCATTCTCATCCTCCTTGTCGTTGTTGGTTGAAGAGGGAGGACTTGGAGCAAATAAGGTAAACATATATGACTTGGAGTTTCAGGAGGGCCGCAAGAGCAGTTTACTGTTGATAGGGCTGTAATAGTGGCAAGAAATGAGCCCAGACCATGGATCGTAACCTGTTTAGCCTTTTTGAGACACCCACACACATACACAGCTGAGACTGAATGTCAGAGGCTGTAGTGCCAAGTGCTGCAGAATGCCAGCAGGCAGAGAGACTAAAGCCGGTGACTCAGGCAGGAGAGGTCTGCAGTTGCCAGGGAATACCGTCTCTGTGCACTCTGTCAGTGGGAAACTCTCAATATTCTTCTGCTGTTCTATTTATCTCATTTCCAGGACTTGCCTTGGCTGGGTGCTCAGGGCAGAAGCTGGCAAGCGGGAGCCCTTGGCAGGATGCTTCAGGTTTCCATGTTACAAAGTGGTGACCTCTGGGTTTTTTTTGAGCTGCAGGAAATTTAAAAGGAGAGGAACAAGTGTTCAAATGGGGTGTCATTCTCCTACAGATGCCAGAATTTCTTAGCATGGTCATGACAGCTGATTGATTGATTTGATTCATTGCCTGTATAAGCAAACATATGAGAGGTGACAGGCTGTATAGGTTTCAAAGATTTCTCCCATTTTGTTGCTTGCTGTAGGCTTAAATGTTGTTAAAGATTTGAAATTGGCCAAGAGAGGGAATTAATAGTGAAGAATAAACAGTCAAATATCAGTGTGAAAAGATTATCTCCAGTGGATATATTTTTTTCTGTTCAGAGAGGAAAAAAAGATGATGTATTCACATTAAACAAATAGGGACAGCAGTAAGATGACAACCTTTGTACCTTGCAAAGGTGTTAAGGAATAGAAATGGCTGTGTCTCTGAAAGACTAAGTTAGGTGAAGTGTGCAACATCACTGTGACAAAAATTATGTGTAGGTAGCTAAAACAAACAGGAGAAATAATCCAGGCTACTTACTGCATCAGTAATTGTAATGTTGTTATAACTAATAAGGAATACAGTTTTGAGCATGGCTAAAATTCAGTGACTTAAAAAGAATAGAGTACAGATAGAAAGTTAGGAGTGAATATCATAGAATCATAGAATACTTAGGGTTGGAAAGGACCTCGAGATCATCCAGTTCCAACCCCCCTGCCATGGGCAGGGACACCTCACACTAAACCGTGCCCCCCAAGGCTCTGTCCAACCCCGCCTTGAACACCACCAGCGATGGAGCATTCACAACTTTCCTGGGCAACCCATTCCAGGGCCTCACCACCCTTACAGTAAAGAATTTCTTCCTCATATCCAATCTAAACTTCCCCTGTTCAAGTTTGAACCCGTTACCCCTTGTCCTATCACTACGGTCCCTAATGAAGAGTCCCTCCCCAGCATCCCTATAGGGCCCCCTTCAGATACTGGAAGGCTGCTATGAGGTCTCCACACAGCCTTCTGTTCTGCAGGCTGAACAGCCCCAACTTTCTCATCCTATCTTCATACGGGAGGTGCTCCAGTCCCCTGATCATCCTCGTGGCCCTCCTTTGGACTTGTTCCAACAGGTGCATGTCCTTTTTATGCTTGAAGACATGGAGGAACATTCATAGGAGGTAAAATTGGACTAGAGTTCTCCGGGCTCCTGTCAGATGAGGGTTGTACAGGGCTAGGAAACACTCCTATTTTCTGTCTCACACACTGGCCTGAAGACCTAAAGTTAAAATACACAAATTTTGAACTAATAAAGTTTTTTTATTACAACTCATGGTTTCTCAGTTAAAATTGTTGTTTTAAAATACCTGATTGTAAGCGCATAGCCAGATTCCAGAAAGGGAATGAACAGCAAACTGAAATAGTGCTGGTATCTTCTCCCTGTAATCAGGACCTGAAATCAAGGACTGGGAATCATGACTCCATAGTCATTTAGTTAAATTCCATAGACTCCATCGAGACTCCATAGGCATTTAGTTGTTAACTGAATTTCTTGGCCTGGAAAAGTGAAAACTGATGTTCATGATGTCTTGAAAGGTACTTCTACAACTTCAGAATAACCATCAGGCAGAATTACGTGTTTTTTTCCTGCCAATATGTCTTTTTATTTCTGAAACAGAATGATCTCCCCAGTAGTGGCATTAGGGTATATAAAGTCAATGAAGGTTTTTCAGGATTTAATCCATGTGCCTCAGTGCTAGTCCTGCTGTATCCAGGCTGGTGCTGTTGGCGCTAGTGTGGCATCTCTGCCTTATGGGTCTCAATTTATCTTTCTCGATGCCGGCATTGCTGTTGTGCTGTCTTGAGCAGCTTCTGCAGTTTTTCAACTTGTTCCTCCAGCTGTTTATTTTCATTTTTTTTCTTTGCTGATGAGCTGTAGCTGCTACAGTACAATTATGATCACAAAACCCAGCAGGATTGCTAGGGGTCTGGAGAGCAGGCGTCAATAAACCAGTACATGGATCTGCAAGTCTTGGACTACAAATCTGGCATCTGTTTGAGACAAATGAAAAGTAGTTGATGGAGACAGTGGCATAACTGATGCTGCTGGTGGTGATGGTAAATGCTGCCACTCCGTTGAACAATGCAGCTCAGGTACACAATTGTGAAGCTTAGTCCTGCTACAATTTCTTAGCAGGTTTTTAGTGTCCATATTTTTATTTTCTGCCTGTCAGGTTTGGTGGAGCATATATTTCAAGTGGTAGCTGAAGCGTGACTTCTAGTACTCTGGAATCATTTGAGATTGTTATTTTAATAATTAGTTGAATGAGTGATGGGTGGTAAAGCTGTAAGTGGATTTTTAACTGATGTTCAGATAGCTGAGATATTTGGCTCAGTTCCAATTATTTAAAGCTTTTCCAGGGTCTTCACAGTTGGAAGAAATTAAAAGAGACATTGGTTTACATTTTCAGAGTTGATTTGGAACCATTAGGAACAGGTGTGGAAACAAATGAATAATGGGATGAAGGAATCAGTGTCAGTTCTAGGAACCAGTTCACTGAAACATGGTCAGCTCCAGATCGTATAGTATAGGCACATCTTACACATTTAACATTAGAATAAGCAAAACATTGGGAAAAAGTTAAAAATCTTTCATTTTCTTTGAGTTGGAGATTGGAGGTAATGAGTAAATCTTTGTTTCTTTTAGAGTTCTTTGTTTCATAAAAGATAGGCTTTCTAGTGAGAGGTCTCCATCCTGTGGCGCCAGAGTGGAACTTGCCCTACTGAGATCTCTGCTGCCACCAGTAAAGACAGAAGTGAGCTAACTGTAAGCAGTATTTAAAATCCTGGTTTTTAGAAACTGCACTTTCCTCTCTAAGGTTTGCTAGACGTAGTAGTTGTTCAGCTTAGTGTTGTGCAAAGACTTGTGGTACATTTCTCGATCACTGTAAAGAAACAGCTTCTCACTGCTTGTTGTAATTGCAGAGCCTTGGGAAGCCACAAAAATCTGAAATGAGGTGACTAGATCAGCTTTGTGTGAATGTGACTGTATTTCTTCCAAGAGCTTGAGGGTACTTCACATGCCTTTACACTGCTGCAAATCTGACCTAATAAACCCTGCCATGGCTGAGTTGGCGCCGTGTTAGGTCAGCTTAGGTATATGTGTCTTGGTATTTCCTGACTTGGCTTAGATAGTGGCATTAGGGTGTATAAAGTCAGTGAAGTTTATCAGGATTTAATACATGTGCCTCAGTGCTAGTCCTGCTGGTGCTGTTGGTGCTAATATGGCATCTCTGCCTTATGGGTCTAGATTTAGTGGGCTCATCAGGTCAAACTGATGACAAACTCTTGACAATTAATTAAGTTCATGCGATGAGCTGCATCTAGGCAAGTAAGACCTACTACCAGTGAGCGATAGCCTGGGTTGAACCCAGTGAAACCAAATGGGCTGTGTTGTTTGGTGCATTATGTTACATGCTCAGTAATAACTGTTTGTGGTGTTTGTTCGTCCATTATCCAAGGTATTCTTCTGCTTTTGATGATGGAAAGTTGGTTGTAAAAAGAAAATGATATGGTAGTAGTTGCTTTTTAAACAAGCTGTAGTATTTATATTTAATGTGCCCTGTTTTTCTTGACCACTTCTTTTGATTTTTTTCTTCTAGTTAGAGTTGAAAATTTCTCCTTAAAGTGTTTCTATTTTGAAACAATGTAGTTTATACTACCACTGGTTTTAAGGAACTCAAGAGTACTAGTACAAAAGATACCTAAAGAAAATAATGTTTCAGATAAAGAGGAATTGTCCTGGTTTTGAGGTTCATTGCAGGCACTTTTGCTAATGCTGTTTTTTCTACTTCCATAAGGAATTTACCATAAACTATCAAGAATTCACATTCAGTGAATTGAAATTTGTGAACATATGCATATAATTTACTTAATAAAAACTAGATTTAAAGTGAAGTAGTTAATGTAAAATAGATTAATACTGTTTAGATTATAATGTATTTATACTAAATATGTGAGCATTTTTATTTAATTTTATTTTTAACCCATCTTCGTTTTACATTGTTAAATTATACTGATTTGTTTAAAGGCTTAATCTTCTAATGATTAAACAGATTAGTTTAAAGGTTCTTTTGCATCAATGGACTGCCTTATACCCAATAAAGAGATGGCTACACTGATTTTTAATCTCAACATCTTTTCATCATCTCTGTTAGTAGAAGATAAAATTGCTTTTTATAGCGCAATATAGAGCTTGCAGGGCTTCAGTTCTGAGCTTTACGTATATAGAGCTGTGCTAGATGAATTGTTATTGTGTACTTGCTTACAGGAGACTTTTCTGTCCCAGGTGATTATTAGCATGCAAAGCCAAAGGGGCAGGTGCACCAGGCTGGGCCCATGTGCTGATTTTGCCTAGAAAATAAAGGAGGGAATGGTGGAGTTAGTTTGCTTGGGTGGGGTTTTTTTTGGTTGTGTATGGGGTTTTTTTGTTTGTTTTTGTTTTGTTTCTTCCTTTTTTTTTCTTTTTTTGGATTTTGCTTTCATGTTTTTTTGGGGGTTGTGTGTTTGTTGGTTTTTTTGGGTTTTGTTTGTTTGTTTTGTTTTTTTGTTTGTGTTCTTATTTCTTCAAGTCCTTGCCCATGGTGAAGGTGTTTGTCTACAGTACGTGTTTATGTGCTGGCTGGCATTATTTTGCTATGACTACACCTTCAGGCTCTGAAATCTTGCAGCTGCATAGGGCTTGATTTTCATTGGGATTTCTGCAGTGTTATTAGCTCATTAACACATTTGGTATTGTCAGCACTGCTTCCTCCTCATTTCTGTTACCTTCAGCTTGTGTCACTCCCTTGGTTCAGTACTGTGTATGAGCTTTATTTGATTTCACTCGAACTTGGAAGGTGAACCCAAATACTCAACAAGACATCTGGCTCTGTAGTCTGATCCTGGATCTCCTCCAGCTCCGTGCCTTGTCTTTGTGCTTCCCTTGCCCCTGCTTGTAGTCTGAAATTCATAGTGTCCTTCCATGGAAGTCACGTAATCTGTGGTTATAGGTCTGGATTCAGGGGAATCATCTTCTCCAACTGTGGATACAATGATTAGGGGAATCTTCAAATTTGGAGTTGTTGCCTTCTGCTGTGATAGAGTTTTAGGTACTTCGTGTGCTAGACAGTAAGGTGAATAACACCAAACAATGTAGCTTGTGCTCCCCGTCCTTTTTTGCTATGTGCTCTTTGGACAGAGTTTGGCGAACTATGTTGAACTGTGCAGAAAATACCTCAACCTCCTTGAGGATGACAAGTTATTTGATTTCTGGTGTCTGGGGCTCTATAAGATAGGAGCAGAGGGAAGACAGGACCCTCAGGGCTTGGGGTCTGTGGGTTGATCCTGGAGGATTATCTAAGTAAGTATCGGCAGGTCTGTATGCATTTGGCTGTGCAGCAATGCAAAGAGGGGTGTTGCTGCATGCCATAGTGTAAAGTGTGCTTTCTGTGCTTAAATCCTGCCATTAATTGATGGTGCAAACCTGGGCTCACAGGTCTATAATGTGATGTTTGTATTTTGGGCGCAGAGGAAGTGGAGAGGTCACTGTAATACTTTACATGAGAAATGCAGTGTTTATAGATAGAATGTGTCATTAGGAAAATGGAGTATAGTTTTTCTTGTGATGTTTGTGTTTCTTAATCAAGCTGGCAGGTGTGAAATGTGTTAGCATCTAGCGTAGGCATACTTTGTCATATTGAAAAGTGCATCGAGCTGAGATTGATTGTAGACTTGATTAGTGTACATTACAACCAAGAATCCATGTAAGCAGTTAAACTGGGTCTGTGTAAATGCTGTGAATTGTTTCAGATGTTGTTAGCGAAGAAACTAAACATGTTCTGTTCCTGAACTAATAAAATACAAGAAAACTAAGATTAGGGATATAAGAATATTGTTTTTTTTTTTACAGTAGTGGAAAAGACTCTCAGACATCCCCTAAAGAAGAAAATCAAGACCTCCTTGTAAAGATTGCACTTTAGAAGAATGCTTTTTGGTATCTGGTACAGCTGTTCTAACTTGCGATAGAAATAATAATTTTGGAGAAGTCTAAAAGGAGGTACTGCTCTTTGAAAGTAATTAGCTTCTTCTGTTGTTGTTTTAACTCTCCTTTTCCCTTCTCTTAGATCTGTTTACCTTTTATGCTTCTCCTTCACATCCTAGAATTTTTTACAGTTATACAATGAAAAGAGGTGCAACAAAAACTTCTTACTGTAAATATTTGTTGCGGAAAAAAACCAAAGCACTAACTTATTTATTTTAAATTTAAATTAATGAGCCTGAGGGAAACGTTCCATCAAGCATTTAGTATTTTTAGCTTTGAGGAATTTAATTTTTTGTTGGGTACAAACTAGTGGAAGTGTTGATAATGTTACATCTCCAAAGATCTGAATGTCTTTAATGGCTTGATGTTTTTCTTCTGAAGTTCACCTGATGACTGCAGTGATCACACTGACAGTGTGATTGAGCTAAAACTCAAGGTTGATAGAATATTAGATTAAAACCCAGTGCAGAATTTGTAGCCTGCGGCCACACAAACATTGTAAATATTTAAAAGATAAATCATTTGAAGGAGGCACAATTAGACTAATGGATACACAGAAAAATGGATACGTAGAGAAAAACGGCTCATTTAGTTGCTGTCAGAAAATGTGAGAAACCTGGAGGAGGGGAGCTTAGAAGTTCATAGCCTTCAGAGAAGCTCTCACATCAATTTTACAGCATTAGCAACTGTGGCACAAGAGGCCTCCTGTGTTCAAGAACAATTCCTGTGTTATGTAGTCTATTTTTAAATCTATTGAGAACAAGCCTGTGCGTGTTTTTTGCCCTCATTGTTTTTACAGAAAGATTATTTGTGAGGTTTCACCCCTCTAGCTCCTGGAAAATTTCCTCTCTATTTCTTACGATTCTCTCACAGTTACTTTTCTTTTGCAGCAGTATTCTTTACCTCTTCTCCCTCTGATTGTTTTGCTGGTGTATTTATATAAACTAAATCAAGAAAGCTCTTTTTACCTCCTCTGAGATGTCTTCTGGTTATCATTGCAGTAGCCTTCCATTGCACTTGGCTTACAGGTGGCATTACTGCTTCCCTGTATTTTCTGGAAAAAATAATAGATTCACATGTCTGACTTGTATTTCTGGCTTATGATCACCTCATTTCTCACTAGATCACCTGAACCTTTCTCTTATCCTATTTTTTTTTCCAGTAGATTAGCTGCTTTTTTAGTAGTAGTACTTCTTTGTCAGTCTTGAAGGATACCATTCTGGCAATTACGTAGCACTTCATGTAAAGGGGAGGGGAGAGAAGACTTGCTCTGCTCTGAGATCCAGTAAAGCACAGTTTGGAGAGCTTGGTATGGGACATTGATGAAGGTGAATGTTAAATTTTGTTGTCTTGAAAAAATATACGTAGAATTTCCCTCTATCTTAGCATATAACAAAAACTGTGTGAAAAACAAAGCAGATGATGGAAACATTCGTCTGGTGTAAGGGGCAGATGTATTGAGAGAGTCAAACTATAATCACTCCAGTGATCGTATAAGATATATGATCACTATAATCGCTGCAGTCTTGTGTTTAAAGTCTATGAAGTTGTCTGCTATGCCAGCCTTTACCTGGTCACAAGAAATAGGGACAAATACATTGTGCTGGTGGTTACTTACGTGGCAGAGAAAGCACAAGAACATTCTTGCTAGTTGGGCAAAAAAGAGGCTACTTATGGGATTTTGATGAATTGAAATAACCAGAATAAAATGTGTTCTTGTTCTTGTCTGCTGAGAATTCATGTTTGGGAGTGAATTATAATACATGAATTGAAACTACAGCTAATATGTAGCACTACTGTGACTAGCTCTGAATGCCCAATGAAAACAGATTTTACTAAGGAAGTTGAAGTTACTGGCTTGCTCTTTTGTTTCAAATAGGTCTCTCAGCAGTGTGCTTTCTTTGATCTTGAGGCTTCATCTTTTCTTCCTTTGGCTTCCTGTCAGATTTTTACATTACTTCTTACAATAAAAATTCCCACCAGTGGATACATTCGGTAACTTGTTCCAAAGTCTTGTGCCTCAGGCTTTGTATTTCTGGTTGCAAACTTTACAAAGATAAAAGAGAAAATGAGCTCAGTGAAGTGATCAGGACCCTCTCAGCTACTTTCACTTCTCTGAAACTGTTGCATTTCATGATATAGTTTTTGGCAGTAAAAATTAAGTGGTTATGTAAATGGGAAGGATGCCACACTGACTTAAAAAGGTCCTGGTTATTTTTGGAATGCAATTTTCTCATGGGGTAAAAAACCCCATTTGCCTCTGGACTCATATGAAAAGTATTGACTATCTCTGATATGGCATATCCTGTACATTTTGATTTCACCAGCACGTTTTGAACTTGTTAGTCTTACTTTTTACCAATTTAATGAATTTTATACTTAAAAAAGAAAAATTAAATCCATATAAAAGAAGCTCCTTTCTTCATGTGGCTATTTTAGCACTTTTGATGCTCCATTTACATAGTGTTTGTTACCTTTTTTGCATAGCTCTCAGGCTGGAGTATGTGAACCTGTGGAGTGGGTGATATGTTTTCTGTTGCCTGACCCTGCTCACACCTAAGAAAATATGTTTATTTGTGTGCTGTAAATACTACTGTGCTTTAACTCAATTTTTAAAATCAGTTCCACTGTGACATGTTTGCCCAGACCTTGCACAACTTATTAGTAACTATGGTAAGGTGCAGCATCTACTTTTGCTGTTAAATAGCTTGGAGTTAAAACTGAAAGTGTTGCCATTTTAGGATTCTTGTGTCCATTTCTAGCATAATGAAGTTTAAAATGGAAATGAAAAGCGAAGGAAACTTGAAAGTTGGTGTGCATCGATGCCTTGTAATTTTGAAAATGGTTATTAGATTATTTGCCATGGGGAAAAAAAGGCTTACATGATCAAAAGATAGGCAGTGTCATCCTTCAGTCTTACATTGGTCTTTCAGGTCATCTTTTTTAAACCTGTTTAACCCACATGTGGAAAAAGTGATAACAGGATAATCAGAAAGTAATGGCAATGTAGAAAAAGAGAATTTTTAAGGATATGTCTATAAATTAATTAATTATCTTTTTTTTTTTAAGATATATCTATAAAGTAAATAAAAATTAGCAGCCAGACAGAGGAGTTTCAGATTATAACCACTACTCAGGAGAAGGCAGATTGGTATTGACTGGTGTTTTCATATGCATGGCTTTTATTAGCTTTAGCTCTCTTCCTTATGTGGGTATCAAAGGGAATCTGGATCTATTATGGTGATAGCGAATGGCATTTAGAGCACAAGTTCCTGGGAAACCAGCCTACATTATTTCTGCTACTCACAGGCAACATATTTTCTTAGCAGTTATAAGCATTTGCAATTTGCATGCAGACTAGTAGTTCTTTTTATTCTGTAAATATGTTAGAGACATTTGTGTGCGGATATGCAAATAGTAGAAGGGCTCTTCTAATTAATTTGCTGTCTTCTGTAATAGATCTGGTGAAGGTGCTACAAAATTTCTGTAATGTGCCATCTGTTTTATGTGTGTTTTCTGGTTGACAGGCAGTCACTTGAAAAATATGGCAGTAGCAGGGAGAAGAGGCAGGATATTTATCTCTAATGTTACTGTTCATGGGACCTGCAAAATGCTGTAAAAACATTTTAATAGTAAGAGAATCAATCTTTACATTCTGGTACTATTCTATTCTTTTGCCTACTATGAAGTATACTTATAGGACAGGAGTTCTATGTCTGGAGGAGAATAGGTTTTTAAAGACATATTTTGAGGTCAGAGAAAAAACTCTGTTACCTTCTAAAACCTAAGGTTTCTTTAGCAGTGTTTGTTAAGCCAATGATATGTACAGTGACAATACGTAAAAGTGGGTGCTTGCTGCATTGTGTATAGGGTTGGGCCTGTAAAAACAAAAACTTGAATCCTCCTATGTTTGCATGCAGCATGTAGAATAGAACCCCCTGAATTTGAAATGAGACTTCTGGATAATGCTTTACTGTGAGCAAAAGCAGACTAGGGTACAAAGCTGTGCCAGACCAGTACTTTCCAGAACATCCCATGTATTTTAAATACTTTTTGTTTTTTATCAGCTGCTGAATGAATCTGGTATAAAAACCTGAATGTATAAATGATCCTATAAAAAGAGGGGTAATGAAGAGAGACCTGCTATGGAATGTCTGCCAGAAATACTATAGACAGATGAAGAAGTCCTAGGAAAAAGAACTGAATTTAGGTGCTGTTATCACTAAAAGACAAAAACTTAAGAAATTAGAGTCTTGTACTTCAGCGTGTATTACTCAATGTTGTAGTAGTCCATATATTTTGAACTAACAGTGCATCACAGTTATCAATGAATGAGTGTAGCATTTTTGCTGTCAAGAGGGTTTTTGTCAACAACTAAGGTAACCACAACTAATCTAAGGCAAGTCTGAATTCTGAGAACCAAGAGGAATACCTGGCAGGTAACAGTAGTTTTTGGTTTTCTGGACTTGCACATTTTGATATTGGGGAGGTAAAAGTTATTATTAATTTTATTTAAAATAACTATAGATAGCCCACTTTTTTTTTTTTCTTTTTGAGGGTAATGATTACATTTTCTTCTAAAGCATATGATATGGAAATTGCCATTAACAAATGGGGAATTGGAAGTGCTTTGATATAAAGAGGGCTTTTGTTTACTGGGAATAGACTGTGTGGGATAACAGATTGACAGTTTCAAAAGGCTATATTGTTTACAAATTGCAGGATATTCAAGAAAATATTAAAAAAAAATGGGTAAGGTTCACAACAGGTTATATCCTGCTTCTACTTGAAGAAGATATTAGTTTACCTTCAGAGTTGAACTTCCCTTTTACTTCTCATTTTGGAAATCGTCAGGCTAATAATCCATTTTCCTTCCACATGGTCTCATTTAAAACTGTGAAAGAAAGCAAAGGAAAAAAAAATCACATGGACAGATTTCACAAATGCCAAGTGGGAAGGCTGTTATAAACTGGACATTAGCACATTAGAGTGCAAATGCTGATTTTTAACCTTTTCATACAGAGTTGTGTATGCTGTTTAGCTGACAGGTGAGAACTATATTGCTTATTGATTTTTCATCTCCATGACTTCCTACCTAGATGCCTGACAGGGGTCAGAAACAGACTATCAGTATTAGAAAGCATCAGCTGAAACTAGGAGTGTTGGGAGAATTGGAGCTATTGCTGAAACATCACTTTTGGTACATGTAACAGCTCACTTGGAATGGATGTTTAGGGATTCCACCTTGGTCTGGTGTGTTTTGAGATAACATGTTTATGTGATGGGAGTAGGTTCAGTCTATGTCCATGATATTGTGCCAGTATTTAATTTCTTAAAAACATTTATAGCACCATATAGACTGTCAGTGTATGCACAATACCCCATGGAGCATTTGTTTTCTTTTTGTGATTCTCCTTGTTAAAAGGAATTATATGTGGGGGGTGTAATACAGATCCAATGCTCAACCACTCGGGTATATGTACAGGGGAGCAGACAGCAATTCTGTGTCTCTGCATAAAACCATGCACTCAGCACTGCTTAAAATCCTAGCTTTTATAAACTCGTGAGGTTTAAAAAATACAAAATTAAATTTTGAAACAAGACAATAAAATTCTGTATGGGAATTGCGTTCATATAGATGTCCTATATAAGTAGTTGTGCTTTCAAGACAAGAGCTTAGGCATGACCTCTGTGTATGTAGTATAATTTATGGCTGTGATGCAAAGTTTCTTCTGCATTTTCTTCCCGCAAGCCTTAAGGCACCATTGATCATCCTAAACTTTCTGCCATGCCATTAATCACCTGATATACTGTTTAAAATAAATAGTTCTCAATCAGAGTATACCATTCTTTAAAAATACATGCAGTGTTGATTTGTGTTTATCTAAGTGTAAGAAATATAATACCTACCCTGCCGGACTGCTTCCATCCCATGTTTATTGTTGAGCATTTGTTTTCTTTCCTGAGCTAGAGTTTGCAAGGCTGTGAGGGAATGTGGCTGTGCTTGTATGCGGGTCACTGAAGTGCAACAAAGTCTTCCTGTGAGAAGTCTTATCCCAGCCCATTCCATTGAAATATTTCCTGTTACTGGAAGTTCTTCTGTTGCTATCAGTGCTAGTAATTTAACTAACAAGTACAGACAAATGTTTGATTTCAGAAATTTGATTTTGGTGAATATTAATGAAACTGTTGGAAGGTTTGCAGTTTTCAACTTCATTGATAAAAAGGGTATTATAATATTAGAGTTAGTAGTGAAAAACATTATTGACCATTTTTATTTATGCTGTCTAGTGTTGGATTGGGAGATATGATGATACATCTCTAATGTAGGACTTACGGCAAAACAGCAGGTGAAGTATTCTGCTTACTCTTCTGTTGTCAAACTTGTCAAGAGGCAAATATTAACTTATCAATTATCAACTTAGCTGGGATTATTTTCTCCTGTAAAATCTTGAGTGTAGGTTGTTTGTGAGTCTGCTGATCTTGTAATTCATAGAATCATAGAATAGTTAGGGTTGGAAAGGACCTTAAGATCATCGAGTTCCAACCCCCCTGCCATGGGCAGGGACACCTCCCACTAAACCATGCCATCCAAGGCTGTGTCAACCCCGCCTTGAACGTTGCCAGGGATGAAGCATTCACAACTTCCCTGGGCAACCCATTCCAGTGCCTCACCACCCTTACAGTAAAGAATTTCTTCCTCATATCCAATCTAAACCTCCCCTGTTTAAGTTTAAACCCATTACCCCTTGTCCTCTCACTACAGTGCCTCATGAAGAGTCCGTCCCCAGCATCCCTATAGGCCCCCTTCAGGTATTGGAAGGCTGCTATGAGGTCTCCATGCAGCCTTCTCTTCTCCAGGCTGAACAGCCCCAATTTTCTCATCCTATCTTCATATGGGAGGTTAAGTCAGGAATCAGAGACTTATTAGATTCAAGGGATGCGGGCTCAGCACAATAGGTGGGCATGAAATGAAATATTTCTGAAGTCCCAAGGTACTCAAGGTGAGCTTCCTTGGCAAGATAGATAGCACCTGTGATGCTCAGTACAGGTAACTTGCACTTTAGTATAGAGACAATGATTCTCACAGGAGGAACAAGCCAGGAGGTCGGGACTTTGTTAGTACAAGTAGCTGCTGTTTAAACTGAAGATCTGTGGCAGTTACCTTGAAAACAAGAGCTTTCTTTGATAATGCTGCCTGGCTTTCCGTGGTCACATGCGATGAGCAACTGTTGGGTAGTGTTTTCAGAGGTGGCAGGTGAGAGAAGCCTAGGTTATCAACTGGTTATTACAGTGTTGAGGTACAAAGCAGGTAAACTTCTCAATCTTATCAATGCTTGACAAATACTGCTGTTATTGTCATATTCTGTTAGCTGTAAGGCTTTGTGTGGGAGTTAGGCCAGTACCTTTTCCATGAGCTACCACATCGTCTTCTTTTTGGACCCTTTCTTCCAGTACTTGTCTTTCTCATCAGACTAACACGTTTCACTCTTGTGAGATGCATTGGTCAACAAGGGGTACTAGCAGAAACATTTTGCAGCTTTGTGTGTTAGGTAGGTCTGTCGCAGTATGTATTGTGATCTGTGAAAATAACATATTTTGGGAATGATTTGCATTTTTTTCATGCTAGAGATGCACATAAGTACTTACAGATGGAAATTTAAAAGAGTATCTTGCATTTAGAAATGAAGAAATAGAAACACTTGCTTTTGCAGATGATTTTAAACACATCCCATTTCACCTAATCTGAGGCACTGTTCTGTGCTGGAAGATGAGCAATAATGTATTTCTTCATAAGCTCTCTTCTTTTTGGCAGATTACTCTAGTAGTTATGGCAAATCGATCCTTACACTGATTTTGCCATATCACAACCTCTGTGTCCTTTAGAAAGTTTGCAGTAGTCAGAAATAACTGTAGTTCATAGAATCATAGACTGGGTAGGGTTGGAAGCGCACTAATTCTATTTTAAACTTCTGTGAAATTTACTGTGTTCTAATTTCAGTTATTACAGTAACTACCTGCTTTACATGTGCTTTACAAGTTAATTATAAGCTGTTTGAATAAATTTTTGAGCTTAATTTCTTGTTTTGGGCATTGCAACTGTTAATTTAAATGTGTAGCAACTCCAATTAGGTAAATAATACTGATGGGTGCCTGATTAAAGACTCTACTGCTAAGTGTGTGGATAGCTCTGCGCACCTGAGCATCCAGTGTTCATATTTGAGACTTTCTGGTGCCGCAGGTGGAGAAGTATTATGGACACCAGCAGAAATTGATTGTTTCACGTAATCAGTGGTATAGTGTTTATCACTTTTCATTGAGTTAACTTATCTTTTAAGTTAGGTGAAGCCTTACTTTACATCAGACTTTATATATGAATGTCCAAATTACACCTCACGCCAAAAAAATATTTTTAGTTTATCAAAAGAACTGCGTTTGTTCTTAAATTTGCCTCTCTTATTTTTCTTTTCCCTCTGTTTTTTGTTTTGTTTTAATTTTATTTGTATTTTTTTTAGTGAGTGACAGTTGCTTCAGGAACCTTGCCGAGGATCGTAGTGGGATAAACCTTAAAGATCTGGTCCAAGACCCTTCTTTGTGAGTATCTGGCTCTTATTGCTAAGCAAAGAAAAGCTTCTTCATGATATCCTTGTGAGTAGTTTTGTAATCATATAAAGAAATAGTATGATAAAGTACACTTAGTGCTTTAGTAGTAGTATGCTTGCCAAATTGTTAGTCTTTAATATAGGCGAATATTATTAAAAGCATGTTGTTTTTTAATGTACTTCTGTTCATGAGCTAACATCCAGTGAGGACATACAGTAAAGGGTGCAAGAGTCATTACATGCAACAGATTGTGCATGCTGGTATTTCTACGGAGGAGTTGTATGCACATTGTCAGCCAAATTTATTTAAGGAGGAACTGTATATATACTAGGAGATTACTGGGTAATTATGTTATCCTCAGTTATCTTAACATGTAGAATGAAAATACTCTTGCTAGTGTGTACAAGTGTACCACGTGTTACAGGGGAAGGAGAAGAGGGGAAAAATTCACATCTTTTTAACCTGAATGATAGCACATTCCACAGTGGGTCCTAATATGATGAGCCTTTACACTGGCAGACCACATTTTTCAGTATTGATTGAGAAGTGGTGGAAAATAAGGTTTATTTAACATCTTATTTCAGTTCCTGGAGATTTTTAGTAGTGAAGTAGATACAGAACTTACTTTGTCATGTTGTTACAGGTAAATGACATATATGCATATATACATGCACTCTTGGAGATTTTTACATAATGTATACAATATTTGAAGTTTATACTTCTGAAATGATAGAGATACAAGGGACAAGTATAATTATTGCTTGAAATTCATGGAATGAATGCAGTAGGTACATTTTTAATAATTGCTATCTATTTTTAATAATAATTAGTATCTAAGTGTTGAAGTCAAGGAGATTTCCTTAATATCAACCAAAACTTGCCATTTGAGTGCTCGATTGGTTGGTTATTTTTGAGAATTGCTTGTGGTTTTTTGAGCTGCAGTTGTGCTTATGTGGTACATGCAGTTTTGGTTTTGCACCTCTGGAGTTTACTTTCAGAAAGGATGAATTGCCTTTGTTGTAGAATGATCATTTTCCTTACTCTTTACCAAAAGTGATGAAATATCTAATTTCTTTCCCTGACCCTAATTTACATGAAAAAGATTGTAATAGAATATTGTAATCTGCAAAATAACTGAAATGAATTTCTGTTGCTTATAGCATAAGAAGTGTGACTGCAATGTAGTAATTTTTATCACTTTGAAAGATTGAAGAAAGTCTCAAAATATCTGTTAGGTCTCAAGGACTGTTTATGACGCTTCTATTGTATGACAGATTGTAGTGCAAGAGAAGTCTGCTTCTTCCTTCCTAATGATAAGAATGTATAGATTTTGTTTTGTCTTTCCAAATTGATTTTCTTGCAGTTTTATGACTGAGTGCCTATTAAGACTTCCTTCAAAATGTGTAATAGTGTGAGTGAATCTGCAAAATGAAGAAACAATCTAAGGCTATATTGTTCAGTCCAGCCTTTTGTAGGTCCTATGGTGTCTGAATTTTTTATTAGGCAAAGAGAAATGCAAAGGATGGTGTGGGGGTAAAGCATGCGAGTGCCAGCCGAAGAGTTGTTTTATCCTTTTTTGAAATAAAAAATTTAGTTAAACAAGTTTAATTAAAATCTTTACAATATTTGGCTAATAGTTTCATCTGTAATGATACCTGAAATCACAGAATCACAGAATGGTTTGGGTCAGAAGAAACCTTAAAGTTCACCCAGTTCCACCCCCCTGCCATGGGCAGGGACACCTCACACTAGACCATGTTGCTCAAAGCCCCATACAACCTGGCCTTGAACACTGCCAGGGATGGGGCATCCACAGCTTCTCTGAGCAACCTGTTATGCTGTCTCACCACCCTTGCAGTAAATGTTTGATTCATCCTCTTCCCAGTTTAATATTTACAGTTTAGGATTTTGTGGTGCTTGTTTGCTCTGACTGTAGACAGACTGCCTCTTTTCTTTGTAATCTCGGATACCAACATCAGATTTACATAAAAAAATCTGATGCTTCCTCTGCAAATGGCTGTGTCACTGTGAAGGTTTGCGGTGGATTTGTAATGTATGATGCTACTAAAATAGCTTAACAAAGAGAGTGCAAGAGGTTTTAGGTTTATTACCATATAAATAGATAATTAGTGTATACTTTTAAAGAAATTCACATTACCAGCGAATGATGAATTAGAAGTAGAGGTAGAAATGCATTATAATACACCAAGAGGATAGTAGTATAAAAATACTGTAAATTGTTTTAGATAAGAATGCTTTGATACATCATGTAAAATTCATTTTGAATGGTGTCTGTTTCTTGTGAGACTGAAGTAATTGATACAGTTTTCTAAGCTATGCTGGCATTTCTCTTGTTTTCCAGTCTTGGCTCCATCACAGACAATTTCTCTTTTGTTATTGCAGAAGGCTTTTTCCGGAGGGCTGAAAGTTTGTCTTTAGATTGAAATGGAACTCTATAAATACAGCATTAGAGGGTTTTTTTGATTAGTGTCTGATTTGTTTCAAGTGTGCCTAATTATCAGGGTAGTCTTTTTTTCCCCAACTATTTCCCAGCTAGAGCAGTCTGGACTCTCTAATCTTTATCAGCTTTCAGTTCTCTAATCATCAGTGATAAAAGCTCTGCTGCTCAAATCAGGAGTTTGATTATCTCTTTCTATTTGTATGTGTCAATTTCTCTTTTTTTCATTTCTGTCAATAAAAATAACTACTTAAGAAAAAAACCCAAGCATATCAAATAAACATAAAGCAGGACTGTGGGAGAAGGAAGCATGAAATAACTTCACAATTAAATTCCATTTTGTAGTTTAATTACAGAAAAGTTGAATTTGGACAGAAAGTTGATTAGAGGTTTAACTGAAAAGATGGTTTGAGAGTTAGCTGCTGTTCTTTATTCATTGAAGCTGATCACAGAATCATGGAGTGGTTTAGGTTGGAAGGGACCTTTAAAGGTCAAATAGTCCAGCCCCCTGCAATGAGCAGAGACATCTTCAACTAAGTCAGGTTGCTCAGAGCCCATGATGTCTCTGCTGTATACAGCGTCCAGTTTTGGATACGGAACTTAAAGGTATAAATGTAAGGAGAAGAATGGGAAGAGGAGAAGGTGGATAGAAAATGCAATATATGACAGGTGTTACTTAATTTAGAAAACAATGGCAGAAGAGAAAAAATTTGAGTCGCCTACAGTGTATAAAATATTATTAAAGGGATTGCTGGCTGATGAGAGAATTATTTCAATTTATAGCAGATGAGATTGGATGCTTAGAGAAAATTCAAAGTGTCAGAGTGATAAAGAAACTGGAATCTATTTCTAAGAGTGTTGAGGAAAACTCGTCAGATTACAGTCTGCATATATTTGATCCTGTGTAAGTGTAGAGAGCTGGAAGGACAAACTTTTTTTGTTTTCTTCTATGAAAAATGTGTGCATTCTGTCAGTTTGGTATTAGTGTAGTTAATATGACCAAAGCCCAGATGAAACTTATTTTTGATTCCCATGTAGGGAATTTCATGTGCCTATGAATATTCACATAATTTGGTTTAGATGATGTACCTGCTCCAGCTCTAGCTACCATTCCTGTACCATTCCATAAAAGATATTTAACATTTTGCATTCTGCAGAAGAGATTTATTTATAGGTGTCTTTCCATGAATGGTCCTAAACAGCAGAGCTGCAGATAGCAGGTGTAATTGGAGGAACTAGGCTGGTGATTCTCAGGTAGTGTTGCAGATGTTCTTCAGACTACGTTCAGCTGAGGTAAAATGCAATGGAATCACTTAAAATGCTAGCAAAGTCCTGCTTTTGTGGGAAGATCTTTGAGGCTCCATAGAAAGGCAAAATTTCTTAAGCTAGTGCTCAAGGAAAGAGAGAAAATTTAATCTGTTCATTTAACTCCTTGCTTGGGAGCAGACTGAATGCTACCCTTTTTCTTCAATTCCTTGTCCACCTTCAATATCCAATCCGTGCTTAGGAGAGAAATAGATTAAATAAAATTTCATATTGCTATCACCTGAAACTACTACTAGGTTCTTTACTACCGATTTTTTTTCTAACTGTAAGTTATTTCTATATACCTCTGAAGTGTGAACCCTCAGATCATTAGAGGGTTAGCTATACCTCCAGCTACTTCAGGCAGAAGTTCTGTGTGTAGACGTTCTCAAGTTCTGGCTCTTAGCATCACTTTATAAGATGTTCCTTTCAACTCTGGCCTGTATATAGAAAGAAAGTTTATGAAATACTTGTCTAGACAGAAAGGAGGATGCTTTTAATCTTTTTGTGCAATGCAGGAGCTGCAGCTGCACATAATCACTGCTACCCGTTTGTTTTGGAAGCTTCTTGAGAGCTTCTTTGAGATGAACAAGATCCAAGAGATTTGGAATAACTTATTTCTAGGCAAAATCACATCACATCTAAACTGTGTTTTATACCTCCTTCAGATTAGCTGTCTTCTATTAAGAGAGGGTAGATAACTCTAGAAGGTAAGAACAGGTAATTTTTGACAGGAGATTGGAAGATTTTTTTAATACTTATGTACCACAGAAGCTTCCCCCGTCCCCGATTTTGGACAAGAGATACAAGTCTGTCAGAAGTTATTTTGTCACTGCCTTGTTGTATATTACAACCTTAGAAGGAGCTAGATACTTTTTCTGGGACATAGTTATTAGAGCTTTAGAATTTGTCACCTAAGGATTGAAGATGATGAAAGAATTCTTGAGAAGCTCTGATTTTGTTATCTTACTGAGAACACAGGCTATACTGTAGGATTGAAGATCTGATAAATACAATATTAAATCTATGGATGTGAAATTTCACAGTGTCTGTCTTCATGTGAAGGGACTGGTCTAGCAGTGCTGAGGATAACAAATATCACAGTTCATTCTTTCTGGGTTTTACTCATCATTTGAAAATCAGTAGCATATGTAGCTTTACAGAAGCATTATATACAATATAGATACATGTACTTTATATAATATAAAGATATACAAGTTAAATATATATTTCTCTACCTTAAAGTGTACATGTAAAATGTGTAAAAACTTATTTTTTTAGAGCTAATGAGATTAATTGAAGTTTAAATGTGAATAGAAAGTAATCAAATAACAACATGCATGGGCTAGTGGAAGGTATCCCTGCCCATGACAGAGTTTTGGAACTAGATGATCTTTAAGGTGCTTTCCAACTCTAACCATTCTATGATTCTGTCTTGCTGAAGGTTATAGATCTCATGTTACGATGATACCAGTTCTCTCCCTCTCCCCTTCATGCAGCCTTTTTAGTTTTTCAGTACCTCTTACACGAATATCACGCCTATTTCTTTTATTTAACTGCCAGTGTTAGTAATGCATCAAAGGAAATATTTCTTCTGTAATTCCATGTTCCGTTATCTTATTTTGTAGCAGTATTCTATTGGGAGTTCATGCCCAGTTGTTTGTCCATTATTATACTATATTAGCACAGGCTAATAAGGCCTGGCTTACAAAAATACTTCTCTTGCCTCTCTTACGTCCTGTTGGTGAGCTTATCTGTAAGATCAAGTCATTTCATCAGGTGGTCTTTGTCAGGACAACTGGAGGACTCACTATGGTAGCTTAGAGTACTCTCTTGTATAGAGAAGCAATACTGAGGTGTAACAGAAGTGCAGCCTATTTTAAGTATGGCATCTCGTGAAAAAAATTGCACTTGGCAAACTTACAAAGATTTTGCACCTACCTGAAGTTATTGATGATTATGAGTCTAATAAGCACTTCTTAAAGTGGATATTGATAGAATTGGCCTCATACTAGCCTGATGGCTTCTGACCGGTCTGGGGGAATGAGTGAGAAGCCTTTATCTGCTTCAACTGCAAGCAGAGTTTGCATGTGCCTGAAAAAATTATATTTACCCTCCCTTCAAGATAACTATAACATGCTTGTGTTAAGTGGCCAGTTTCCCTGCTTGTCTTCTCCATGGCCCCACCAGTCTCCATCAAGTGTATCACAGAGATCATTCTGTAGTTCATGTGCCAAACACTTTTTACGACCGGTCATATGAGCAAATTTCTAATGTTTTGTGCAGATATTTTGTAAAAGGCTGTCTGTTGAGGCATACTGATTATCTGAGGGAAATCTACTTTTCAACTTCATTGAAGACTTTCTCCATTGCTTGCACCTTAAGAACAGAATTTTCTCAACATATGAGATCCCTTGTCAGTTTGTAGTTAAAACTGCTAATGCTACATGCATCTGTCTTTGGCTGTTTAGGCTTAAAGACTCATAAACTTGTGGGAACATCCTAAGATTTTGCTTCATCTGTCTGAAGCAAAATCTTAGCAGAAGTCTGTGACAAAGCAGAACATAAAAAAAAGTCTATCTTAAGCACTTAGTAACTTACAACTCTAATATTTACCTCTTGGCTCAAAGCACTCTCCTGTAACCTCTTTAAAGCTCTGTGTCAGCTTTATCTACCAGTAGAAGTTTCATTCAGAACAAACTTGTTTTCACTTATCATATGGTTTCCAAAGTCTGTGAAGGAATTTTCTTCCTTTTGCACTTGCAATGCCCTGCAGTAGTCTGCAATTAAAAAAAAAATAAAAAAAAGAGCTAATCAAATAACTGAAAAAGTTAGTCTGGAACAAGAGGCTATGCAGCCACCATGCTGTGTCTGGGCTGATAAGCATTGCCGAGGGGAAAGGGTTGTTTGCTTTAGTGACAGCTGCAGCTTAGGTGCTCCACATGGCCTTTGAGTTCTAGTGCTGGTTTCAGAATCATTTCTAGTACTTCTCTGTGGTGCAGGGATACACTTGTTAGCCAGAAACCTCAATGTAAACATGTTCAGGGAACTTTTATACATACGGGATACATAAATGGGCATCCTCCTTGTTATTAGGGAGTGTTAAATTTATTATATTGGAAATGTAATCTTTTATGGATCTGTCTAAGGAAATGTTGGCTTTCTCTGGCTTGGTCTGAAACTGGCAGTTGTAAACGAATATATAAATAATGTTGGTTGGAATAAAAACGTTGGTTATGGAGATTTATTAGATTTTTCACTTTCAGGGTTAGAGATTGTTATTTTGTTAGGTGTACTTAAACTTTCATTTAGAAATGAAATTGCTGGAAAATATATTTTAAAAGGTTCTAAAGAAAAGCTGTGCCCCTTTTGCTCTGTTTCGTTATGTCTACTATCTGTTGTCTGAAAAGAGATACATAGGGCACAAGTTGGGAAATCTTGACCAAGTTTCAATCTACACAGTTTCACAAAATTGATTGAAAGTTGTTTCTGTGTATGTTTTAAACCTTGATTTTCAAAGTATCCATTCTGCTTGTGACTTCAGAATCCATGCCATTTTTTTATTTTCCCTGTTGCATTTGTTAAACCATGTTGTTTCAGTGCCTTACATTTTTCAATAGTAAAAGAGCCTTAATACCGAGAAGTAATTCACTGCTTTCTATCAGCGGGCAGATGTTTAGCCAGTTCTTGGAATGCCAAGGCACATGGAAGGGTTGCTTGGGAAGGCAAATGCCACAACCTCTAATGTTACACCCTATTTCCTCAAGCTTTTGTTGCTGAGCACAGTGTTATGGCATGGAATATCCCTTTGGTCAGTTTGGGTCAGCAGTGCTGGCTGTGTCCAACTCTGCCCACCCCCAGCCTGCTCTCTGGGGTGGCAGAGAGGGGGAAGAGAAAAGCTTTTGACACTATGCAAGCGCTGTTTAGCCATAGTTAAAACACTGGTTTGGTGTGTTAGCAATGCTGTTTTAGTAAAAAATCCAGAACACGGCAACATACAACCTGCTTTGAAGAAGGTCAATTGCATCCCAGCCAGACCCAGTACACATATGAGTAATGTTACAGTTGTGGTGTGGATTTTATTTTTTTTTCCCTTTGGAATGTAAACAAGACCCCTGCGTGTCTGGGTCTTCATCCATTTTACCACCTCCAGGCTTCATGCAAGTCTCAGCTTACCTGACTTTTCACTCGATCTCATTCTTTCTGACTCTAGTCTTTGTTTCTGTTCATATCCAGATCTTTTCTGGGCATTTAAAGGCGTTGTCTTCTCATAGTATCCGGATACTGGAAAGAAAAATATTGAGTGCATCTGTGGAAGAGAGGTGGTCCAGTGCTGATCTTAGGTTAAATTAGTGGATGGTACTCTTGAGAAGATCCTCTCAGTACTCAGCAATGTATTAAGTTCGTTTCTATATTCTCAGGAAAGAAAACAAGATATGAGGACTTACTAAAAAAACCCCAAGAACAAAATAGAAGACTTATTTATATGACTGTATGAACCTGGGATTTGTTTACATCTTGACTACCGTATTAAATTCTAAAAGGGGTATGGTGTGGATCGTAAGATTAAGCAGAGATTTGGAACAGCTTCCACACAAAGGGAAATCAAATAGACAAGAGCTTTTTGCTTTGACCAAGAAAAGACGTATGGAGGAGATATACAGAATAAATAACTTTAAAAAAAAAGTCAAAGGTAGTTATTTGCTGTTTTTCACAGATCAGACATTGTGACAGGAAAAAATTCAGCCAACAGGTTTAAAATTAATAAAAGCACGTATTTATTCAAGTGCCGCTGAACTAAGTATTTCTTAATTGAAGTAATCACGTGGAAGCCTGGAGTATAGATGATAGATACAAAAAATGGAATTAGACTGATGGACCTAGTATGGCTGTTAAAGCTGGTGATCTGCATGCAGCATCTAGGTCAGCAAAGCTCCTGAACTGAAGATGGCAAGAGGCTGCAAGTGTGTACCAGAGGACAAATCATGCTCTATGTCATATGTTTATTCCCTAAGCATTTGTTTCTTAACACCAGAAACATCATACTGAGTTGTGTGGACTTTATACTGAGCTGGTGTGGCAATTTTTGTATACTTCTTTCAGGAATAGTAGTTTTGTAAATACTAGAGCACATACAGACTTGAATGATATTTCCATGGGGTCAGCAAACACTTGTCGTTCAAAGTAGAGTGGGCTTCCCTGACATGGCTGAATTTAAATTTGGAACCCCCAGTAAAGGAGGAACAAAACCTTCCTGACGCAGGGGTTGTAATAATTTATTACACAGGAGAAAATTTCTCTCCTCTAATCTCACCATTAAAAATTATTAAAGGGTCTTCCAAAATGCTTTTTCTTCTGAAAATAATTTGTGAGCTGACCCCTACATGAGTCTTTTTTTGCAGGAGAGGATGCATCTTCTCAAAGCCATAAATACTTGAAAGAGTGCATTAGTTAGAGAAAGCTATGAAATTTGTGTACTTGCTTGCAGTATAGATTAAGTTGGCAGGGTAAGCAGTTAATCTGCTACTGAAAGATTATTGAGCACCTAGTTTCAAATGTAAAGGAAGCCTTTGCCAAATGTATTAGGAATGATTCTGACAGTGAGATATAGAAAATTGTTACCAGACATATATTTATGCTTTTATAGAATCATAGAATCAACTAGGTTGGAAAAGACCTTTAATATCAAGTCCAACCTTTATCCCACCACTGCCAAGTCCACCACTAAGCCTTGTCACTGCTCACTGTGTTTAAATTCCAAATTGCTTTCTTTATTGGAAAGAGTTGTCCTGCCATCACTCGTTCTGTGAGACTCTTTAAAATCACTTTCTTTTCAGTGTCCTAAAGCAGAAATTTATGCAGATGACTTAAGAAGCAAGAATATAGTTTTATATATATATAGTTGCTTTTCACCAACTTACAGTAAATATCTGTATCTAAAACCTCTCTAAAATGGTTCTTAGAATCTTTGCTTTCAAAACTGACATTATAAGTGTAGTTGCAATATGAAACTAGTTATCTGTATGAATGCAAAATAGTAGGATTTAAAATACTAAGTTTTCTGAAATCTCCAAATCTTTACCAGTTCATCTATTACTAATGCTTATATAAGCATTAGCAAATTATGAAATACACATGGATACCCCATGAACGCAAACATAACCTTTAATTCTTTTTTTAGCTTTTTCTCACAAATTCATTCCTTTAGAATGTATTTTTAATGTTGTTAGCCTCTGAAGAACAATACAGAGCAACTGTTAAAAATATGAATGAGTCTGTCAAGTGTGATGCTTCATCCCCTCACAAGAAGAACAGCTCCTGAAAAGCTACTGCCTAAAGCTCATGGCAAGCAGCATTTGTTCTTATGCCAGCAAGAAGTATAAAAAAATAATAAATGTATTGACTGTATTTCTTTGCATTTTCTGACAAATTTCTGTTTTCAGAAGGAATTCAATGCTGAAAGATTCTGAGATAAAGCATTTTAAAGCAAACTGTACCCAAAGAGTACTGTCTGAAAAGAGCACTATTAACTCTCATAAACTTACAACATTTTATTGTAGAATCATAGAATAGTTAGGGTTGGAAAGGACCTTAAGATTATCTAGTTCCACCCCCCCTGCCATGGGCAGGGACACCTCCCACTAAACCATGCCACCCAAGGCTATGTCCAACCCAGCCTTGAACGCCGCCAGGGATGGCGCATTCACAACTTCCTTGGGCAACCCATTCCAGTGCCTCACCACCCTTACAGTAAAGAATTTCTTCCTCATATCCAATCTAAACTTCCCCTGTTTAAGTTTGAACCCATTACCCCTTGTCCTCTCACCACAGTCCCTAATGAAGAGTCCCTCCCCAGCATCCCTATAGGCCCCCTTCAGATTCATCTTCTTTCCTCTTGCCCTGCCCATAGCTTAGACTCCAGCCAGCGATGTAGCCCTTTGCACTCTCAAGCTTTTTAGTTTCTTTAGCTAGTTTGTTGTTTGTGCGAAACAAAGGGGTTTGAATATATGTTTTTGTGGAGCTTGTGAATGCTTATCATGCTCAAGAACTCAAATATAAGATAAAATTGTCTTTGGATCAAATCCTTTTTTCCCAGTCACTATTTTTTATTATCTTTGATTTGGTACTATTATTTTCATTGTGCAGTTGAAGTAACAAACGTTATGTGAACAGTGCAATTACTGCAGCATCTACATATACACAGACACTATTTTTAGAATACTGATAGTATTTTTGCATTATTCATAGTAACCTTCTCAGGAAGATTTTGTTGTAGCTTTCCATTTCAGTCTCACTATGGCTGCACTGTTTCTAGTATCTAAGCTTTTCATTTGCTCACCAGCTTGGATATTTCAACATAGCTTAATATGCTGACATACTGTGAAGGCATAAAGTAATCTGTGCAAAGCTAGCAGTACTTAAAAATACTTTCTTCTTTTCATTTCTCTAATTCAGCAATGACTTCTCTTAAAAATTGTTTCTGTGGCATCTTAGCTGAAGGTTGCAGTCTCTTCCATTTTTCAGCGAAGAACCAATTTGCTCTGTCATTTTTAACAAGGTCTTAATACACTTTAACTTCAGATGAATTAAAACTGTTTCCGTCCAAAACCTCCTTTTCTGTGGAAAGGCAGACTAATGACAGCTGCCCACCCTCATTAATCGAGAGTTCCTTAATTTATCAGGGGGATCTTTATTCTTCATATCTTTTCTGTCTGTCTGTCTCTCCCTCAGTGTTCCTCTTCATTTGAGGTAGTGGTCTATATATGCAGAGCCTTCTCAAAACCATGAATTTTTGGCGCTGCTTTGGCGTACAAAGTGGTGGTTTCTTTGTGCTATGTTCTTCTGCACAGGACAGGGCACTAGCTGATTTTTTTTTTTAACAGAGCTTAGTTACCCAGATTATTAGTTACCCTAATAGCAAGCTTTTCTGTCACCCTGTCTTCTGTAATGCTATTCAGCTGGTTTACGGGAGCCCTATGTTGGAATTATTGTTGGAGAAGCAAGAGGAGATGGCTGAAACTTGGGTAATCATTTATCAGAAATTATTAAGGCACCACTCATTAAGGGCAAGTTTTGAAACTTAATGGATTTGAACAAGATCTGTGACTGTAATTATATCCACAAAGAAGCAGGCATCTGTAATTTCTACAATTACAGTGTCACAAAGCAGTGTGGTTTTTTGTAAGATACGCAAATGTTGAGTAATGAGAAAGATCAAACCACTGACAGCTTTATGACAGGAAGGTTTGTATACATCTGACTGCTTCCAGAAGTGACGTTTCTTCCTTTAGCAAAGTAGACTCCTTACTGGTACATGTCCTCTCTATCTTGGTAAAAGCTGTTCTCGAGGAAAGGTTTCATCAGAACTTCTGACTTCTGACATTCTGTTACTCTGCAACAGCAGTGAATGATCAAATAATACATTCATATATAGATGCACTATCAAGATTTTTCAGCTGTTTCTGTTGCTGCTTCATTTTAAAACACATGGAAGAAAATACTAGCTCAAGTTATTCATCATTGGTGTGGTGTTGCTGTGTTCAGCTCAGCAGCAGGTCTGCCTATTTTTCTCCTTTTGAGAGTTCTCTTGTAAATCTAATGGGAGAAAATAAGCTACCTCCTGCAGTAGCAAACTAGAGGAGGAAAATCTCACAATCACTGAAGGAAATGATCATACTGTATGTTCCTCAGCCTTGAGAAAAAGAAGATGGATTTTGAAGGGTTTTGTGCTGGGCAGGAGGGAGAGACTGGCTCTAGGGAAATTGCTAGAAGTGAAGCGTGCTGACCAGTCTAACAAGAGCCTTTCTAAACACTCAGCCTCACAGCCATAGTTCATGCTTTCAGGTATTAGAAGATAAAACTTTCTCTGACCAGTACCATTGATTAGTTTGTAAAATGAAAGATTTGGAATGGAATAAGGCAAAATTTTGCTGTAGGACTGCTATTAATATAAAAGTCTAATAGTGGGGTGTGTGTGTGTGGGTGTGGGTGGGTGGGTGTGTGGGTGTGTGTGTGTGTGTGTGTGTGTGTGTGTGTGTGTGTGTTCAGTGCTGCTTGTGATTAAGGAAGAAATATTGAATGGATAACTTCAGTGTTAAATTTAATATGCCAGTGTGACCAAGTTGGGCTAAAAATACTGAGCAAACACAAGCAAGCCCTAAGTCCACAAGGAAGGGGAAAGCATTTGAAGACAGCAACTTTATTTTTACTTGACCAGTAAAAATGAGTGAAATGGTGAACATGAAATGAAACTGGCAAACCAAAACCTATAATGTTTGATTTCATGTCAAAATGTTCCTAAAACCTTTTACTGAGGAACTTTGATAACATTTTGTGATGCACAACTGTTTTCATTTTAATTAAATTGCATGTTTTGGTGAAAAAGCTTCACTGGAAAATTATCAAGTAGCTTTTAACCAAGTTTTATATAAAAGATCTCAAACTGGTATAAATGAGTCATATTTGCTACTAACAACTATTCATTTAAGTCATTCTCATGGAACAGTTAGCACACTGTTTTCATGTACACTGTTATAACATGCTGCATATTTTATATGTTTTATTTGTAAATTATGTAGTTCATATAAATTACATTGCCTTGTTAATAGCTTTTTGACAAATAAGGACAAGCAAGTACTCTGTACTCTTGAGCTGGCTGGTTGTAACGTAGCTGTCTGTAGCACAGTGCTGAGTAGAAGCCAACATGCTTTTCCTGTCAGCTTGGTTTATTAGCTGTGGCTCAGTGCCACTCTTAACTGTGGTACAGAGTTGGCTGTGATCTGATGTGGGATGCTGATACAGCTCTCTAAAAATAACAGACAGATCTAAGGTGTTTTGGTTTTTTTCTCCTTCATCTCCTATGTTTAATAGTTCCATTGTTAATAAAAGCTCTGAGAATTCTGACAGAAGAGGTAATAAATATTTCAAAAGACAAGTGGCAAGTATCTGTCACTAGCTAATGTTTGGAGTTAGGAATTAGTTAATAATCTGAACTCTGGAGTTTGGAGTTAGGATCATTTTTTTAACTTATCATTTTAACTTACAAGAAGGCTGCTAGTACTTTATACTTGCTTTAAAATAATTTAGTGTAAAACTGTGTCATAGACTGAATTGCTCTGTAAAACACAGCTTTCCAATAATATGCAAGCTCCCCAAATTATATAGATATTTTAGCTACTTAGCTAGTTTTAGAAGACTGAAAGATTGGAAGGGGCGGGGAGGGGGGAGCGTGGGCTAGAAAATCTGTATTCTGTTTGTGCTCATGTATATATCAGTGCAGTTATGAAGATGAAATTGAGCTGGGGCAGGAGTAGAAGGGCCAATAACACTACAATACTATAAAAAGTATCTAGCCATAGAAACTGCAGGTGGCAAGTTGAGTATAATTTTTTCTAGAAGGGAAATTTTGGAGGTACTCCCTGACTGCAGTAAATACTAGGGGGAGAATCTCAAAGTTAACAGTACTTGGAAATGGTTTTGGAGCAGGGCAGTTGCAGCCAACAGCACAGAGGTGGGAAACATATGATGCTCTGCTTGTATTTCTCCCTTCATCTGTTTTCTCCAGCAAAGGATACCTCTCACTTGCATGATGTTTGTCTGTTACTGGACCTCTTGCAAGTTCCCTATTGGCCAGGTATGGGCCATGAATAATTGAAGAGCATGTGTGCGGGTGTGTGTGTGGAAGTTTTAGAACCAACAATTTTTTAAAGAAAAATAGGTACCTGCCAACCATATACCACTGCCTTATTTTTCACAGAATAATTAATGACTGAGAGATAATAGTGTTGTCATCAGTATGTGTTATTTGCTTTCTTCATATTTTTATTTTTGTACATACTTCATTTTACAAATCACATATTAATTTAATATATTTCCTGTCAGTGAAAACTCAAGTTGAAATTTGAAAATCCACCTGCAGAGTTTATGTCTTAATGGCAGATGTGGCAAAATTGGAATTGCTGTGCTCCACTGTAAGGAATTGGCCACCATGGAGTGAAGATAAGCTGAACTGCGAGTTAATCAAGAGACATGACAGAAAGATAACATTGGAATGAACTTTTTTAGGTATCAGGTACTCAACTTTGACTTCATTTCATTTGTACAAGGCTTCTGCCTCATTTTTTCATTGCAAATGATTTTAAATTCAGTAGAAGTGAGTTTTGGACTAATTATTATAAAAGGCAGTCTTACAAAGGTGAAGCAAATCGTGAGAGCATACTTCTACTGAATATTTGCTCTTTCTTGATGTCATGGTTTAAGCCCAGCCAGCAATCCAGAACCACGCAGCCATTCGCTCATTCCACCCCACTTCCTCCCCCTGCTCCCGGAGGGATGGGGAGGAGAATCGAAAGAATGTAACTCCCATGGGTTGAGATAAGAGCAGTCCAGTAACTAAGGTGTAACACAAACCACTGCTGCTACCACCAATGATAATAATGACAAGGGAAATAACAAGGGAAGAGAATACAACTGCTCACCACCTGACCCAAGCAGTGATCTAACCCTTCCGGGTAACTGCCCCAGTTTATACAGTGGGCATGACATGCTGTGGTATGGAATACCTCTTTGGTTAGTTTGGGTCAGATGTCCTGTCTCTGCTTCCTCCCAGCTTCCACTCTTCCCTGGCAGACCATGAGAGTCAGATAGTCCTTGGTCAGAGTAAACATTACTTGGCAGCAACTACAAACATTGGTGTTATCAGCGCTGTTCCCAGGCTGAAAGTCAAAACCACAGCACTGCACCAGCTACTAAGAAGGAGAAAAAATGACTGCTACTGCTGAACCCAGGACGCTTGATTAAGATAAAAAGGATATTCTGTTCTTCATACTAAAACATCTAAGCTTCAGAGCATGAGAAGTCTTTTTTCTTTTTAAGCCATTTACTATAATTGTTGTCTGATATATGAAGACAACTAAATGTGCACAGGTAATCATGTTTCTCAGCTTTGAAGGATACTACTGAATTTGGAGAAGCATGCCACCTTAACAGCTTAAGGTACTGCAGCTATGAAATTTATCTTGACACTTATCTAGGGTAGAATTATGCATCAGTGAGCACTTGAAGTCGGATAATATGGCTGGAGGAAATAGGAGCTAAAGTGTTGACCGCTGTTGTGGGGGTTGGCATTGCTATTTGTCCTGACAGGGTTTAGATGAAAATACAGCTGACAATATCGTTTATGTTAAAATAACGTAGTAAAATCTACCCATGGTATTCTGCTGGAGGTGGGTAGGAGTGTCTTATAAGATACAAAATCTGGAGTTTTCACTGCATTTGTTAATGGTCTTTGGTCCACCTGCTTTCTAGATCCATCTTTTAGGTCTTAAATTGAAGAGATGGCCCTATTAGTTTAAGTTTGTTTGATTGCATTGATATGTACTGAGCCACCTTCCCAGGATAGGCATTTCAGTCTTTTATTGCTTGACCTGACGCTGCCCACTTACCTGTAAGCTCTTTGATCACAAGTGCAAAACCAAAATAGAACAAAACCTTGCAAAGCAATTAACTTGTTGCATTGTCAGCATGATTTTGCAGTTTTACCAGAGGTTAAAGCCCTAAACTTTATTCTACCAACATTTAAATGTTCTCTCAGTGTGATGCTGCAATTTAGCTCAGTTCCTAAATTTAGGCACTACTGAAACTCAGTACAGATTTGGATTATTTCTGGGCTCTTGTAACTATGTTTTTGTAGTTATTACTGTTAGTGTCTGAGGGGTGAGGGTGTTCAGTGCTAGTGATGGAAGGAAAAGGCAGGTTACATAATAAAAATTGCTTGTTTGGAGTAAAACCATACATTGTGATTTGGCAAGGAAATGGCAGTTTCTTGCAGTGGGTTACTCGTAAAACCCTACATAAAACCCCCCTACAGGTATCCCTGTACACAAACCTCAGATATCTTTATCGATATTAATGTCTGTGAGGGTTATGCATATGCTGTACTGTTCTCAATATCTGTTTGCAAGTGAAGTTGTCCTAACCACCTTTGATTTCTTTTCTCATCATGACTCAGGAAGTGTTGTGTGAAGTAGCAAGTATTAACAATATTAGCATTGGTCATGTTAGTCATTTGTCTATTAATAATCAGGTATTTAGCATCATAATTGATATAAGCTGGTTCTAGGGCTAAATCTATAGTGTTAAATCTTTTCCAGTGTGTATCTGCGATTGCAATTAGCATATGGGCTATTTCAGATGCCTAGAAACACGTCTAAGCTACCTGCGGTATTTGCCAGTAGGATTGCAGGTTATGCATTTTTCAAGACTGTTCTCTAGATGTATGAAGTTGATTGCTAGCGAGAAAAGGGAGACCAACATGCTGGAAAAGAGGTGGCTACTGCTTCTAACATTTTTTTTAAACCTGTGTGGAGTTATCATTTCCAAATGTACTGTTACATGGCAGAGACTGCTAGACTAAATTTCTTCTTTGCAAGAGATACCCTACTGTCACTTTTGCTATTTTTATCTAGACAAATTGACCAGGGCTCAGCAATGTGGAATATACATGGCAGCACTTAAGAAAGTGACTCATTTTACAGAAATGTAAACTCCAGGATTCACTTTATCTATTTTCACTCCTCTTCATCCGTGCTGAAGCAGGAACTGAGGAAGAGATCACATCTCTTCCTCATTTTTGTTCTTCAGCTGGGGGATGGCTGGGGACACGTTGAAGTTGTCAGAGATGTTATGATCACTGTCACCCAAAGGAATACTATAGTAAGTACTATGTATATGTGCTTAGTAACCTTGTGCAATCACACCTTAACAAAAAAAAATCTTCAGTTGCTGTGAGGTGAGTTACTGTTCTTTCCAAATATCATACTTGTAGAGGGAGCAGTTACAAGGGAGAAGAGCTTTGGCAAAGTGGAACTGGAGGGGATTATTGTAACTGATTTTTATTTTAAGATAACATCATACAAAATAGATGGCAGTAGAATATAGCTGATAAGGACTTACAAGGTCACTTAAAGCTGAAAGTAAGGAGAAGTTAATAGTTACATTTTTCCAATGGATTATGTTTGTGCAAACTGTCTAGAAATTAAAGTAGTCATATGTTTTAGGACTTGAATGAAACAAAATGAATGAATCCACAATCAAATACCTCAAATTGTCTAAGATCCACATGTCCCCTGCCTACTGTGTTTCTCAGTATTGAGTCAGATTGTAATGAGTTGTGACATGAGTAGCAGAGACAATAACATCGGTGGTTTTTAAATTTATCTAGAAACATTTTGTTGACATTTAAATGATAAGATGCAAAAAAAAAAAAAAGGAATGACAGCTACATAAAATGAAAAGAGGACTGTTGAAAAACCCATATAGCCAGTAATATATGAAAAACAAATAAATGTTTTTTCAATAACTTGAATTTGGACCTTGTGAAAGTATTTTACAAGCAGCTGTAAAGTGTGGATGATGGCTTCAAAAATAGATGCAAATTATCTGGAATGGAAATAACTGTGAGACATGCAATAAAATTTCACTTTCAGCATTGTCAGTAATGCTGTTTGTAGGAAGTTCCTCCTAGATATGAAAAGCACTAGATCAAATATCTAGTTGTTTTATTCATATGACTCCATTCTGTGGCTGAATACCTTTATTTATTTTTTTCCCCTTTCACAATCCACAGTACACAGCATACTCAAAAAAAAAGCCCCAGCTGAGTCAGGTCACTGTTTTAAAGACAATTTACTTCTCTCATTTAGGCTACGCATGGCAATATGTGTATAGACAGGCAAACACAGTAATACATTCAGGAAAAAAGAAAAACAGTAGCAAATTCCACCTCTGAATTTAACTGGAAAAATATAGACATAAAAAGAGTGTCATTATTCGTATACTGGGTTGTATTCATACTTTATATTTCTCTGGAATGTGTTGTGGAGGGAAATGAGATATTAGAGCTTTGAGAAGGTGAAGTATTGTGTGAACTAGTGTGGTAGCCCTTGTAGATGCTGCTTGCCTCTGAGACTCCTCTATCATTTTTGTAATTTCAGAACTGTAGGAATTATTTTTATTTAAAACAAGTTATTTAAAAATTCTGTCAGTCTTCCATAAGCCCTGTGATTTAAATTGTTAGGAACAAATTTGCACTGGAGTCTGGAATGATCAGACCATTTCCACGTATTTCCCACATTTTATTCTTCCCAAGTTTGAGTCGTTCTGCTTTCACCTTTAGCCTTTTTTTTTTGGTATTCTTGGCAATGAAGACATTTTCTGGATGTCTTTTTGCCTGATTACTCTTCTAAACCTGTGATCTGCAATTCGTTCTAGCTTATTCTCCAACAACAGGGATCCCTGTGTTTCCATTGTTCACTTTTCTGGTTTTGTATATTCCAGCCAAACTTCCTCACTTCTAAAAATAAATATTTAATATTTATTAGCTTTAGCATAAGCATGCATGTGGAATTTGTGTGTCCAAGCATTCTTCACAAGCATCAGACAAGCATGTGCCTCATGTAAGAAATGAAAGGGAAAATACACATTAAAGTTATTGGGAAGAAAATGGTGATATTGTGGTGGGGCGAGACAAGCATATACATGGTAAAACTTGAGGTTTCATGATGGAGGGCCATTTTTTTTAAATCCATTTTTTGTTGGGTACTGAAAGTCTGTGGAGGAGGGTTATTGCAAGAAAATAAGCCTTTTTGTTTCTACTAGTTGTGGGTCAGCTTACTCTTCTGGGAGGAATCTTCTTTTTCTTCACACTTTCTTCAGATGATCTCTCTTCTACATTTGGGTAGAAGCAAATAAAGCTCAATTGAAATCCTAGGAGTGTCAGCAAAAATTGCTTTATCTGTCTGTATAAGTTTCTGCAAGCTGTGATAGTAATTTACCAGTGGAATCTTTCATTTCCTAGCAGATCACTGCAACCCTTATCATATTGCCTAAATCCTTTAATTTGCAATGCCTTCCAAGACAGCCAAAAGGTCACTCTCAGGCACACAAATTTTGTTTTCAGTTGAGGTAGGTGGGGATTTTGTGGCAGGCAACTGCTAGCAATATATATGCAAATGCTCTATCTCTCCTTCATTTCCCTATCACTGTATTTCCTATAGGACAAAGTAAGAGCAACATTTATTATTGTCTTAGCCCTTACTATAAATATTTCTCTTCATACACTGTTTTAAAGTCCTTGGTCTACTAGCTAAATCCCAACATGGATATTAAATCCATATTTCTTTGTCTAACTGGTAAGAATTTGACTGGTTTTGTGATAATGATTTTTGTCTGCTTCTGCATATTTTTTCTCTCAGGAAATTTTGAATCTTGCTCATGTTGTTTAATGAGCTGGCTGGTCAAGCATCTGATGCCCCAGCGGGAACTTTCAAAGTCACTGAACACATTTTTAGTTAAATCTAGCTGACATTTCTGTCTGTTTGATTTAATGTATGATTTCCATAGTTAGATTACAAATCAGATGGAGCATAGTACAATCATTCCTCTGCTTTATATACACACATTCATCCTGCAAAGAAGCTGGGGTTTTTTTGCTGTCGGTCCACATGGCAAGACCGTTTTTGTATTTTGCTGGCATTTGGGAAGACTTTAAAAGTCAGTTTTTATTAGAAATAAAAAATTTGAGTCTGTAATGAAAATTGTGAGTGCGGAATGAGTCTTCGATACTTTATGTTCAGCCTATTTCAGATGCAGTGCTTCTCTCCTTTGTGGAGAGAACTAGGTAGAACTAGGCTATTACAAAGCATGAAATATTTGATGTAATGTTACACATGCTGTATTGTCTGACACAATTAAATGCTAAAGTCCTAAAAAAGAATTGGATGTTTATCCCTATTGTTTACGTTTCATTTTATTCAAAGATCTTAAAATCATAGAATCATAGAATCATAGAATAGTTAGGGTCGGAAAGGACCTCAAGATCATCGAGTTCCAACCCCCCTGCCATGGGCAGGGACACCTCCCACTAAACCATGCCATCCAAGGCTATGTCCAACCCCACCTTGAACACCGCCAGGGATGAAGCATTCACAACTTCCTTGGGCAACCCATTCCAGTGGCTCACCACCCTTACAGTAAAGAATTTCTTCCTCATATCCAATCTAAACTTCCCCTGTTTAAGTTTGAACTTGTTATCCCTTGTCCTCTCACCACAGTCCCTAATGAAGAGTCCCTCCCCAGCATCCCTATATGCCCCCTTCAGGTACTGGAAAGCTGCTATGAGGTCTCCACACAGCCTTCTCTTCTGCAGGCTGAACAGCCCCAATTTTCTCATCCTATCTTCATACGGGAGGTGCTCCAGTCCCCTGATCATCCTCGTGGCCCTCCTCTGCACTTGTTCTAACAGTTCCATGTCCTTTTTATGTTGAGGACACCAGAACTGCACACAATACTCCAAGTGAGGTCTCACGAGAGCAGTGTAGAGGGGCAGGAGCACCTCCCTTGACCTGCTGGTCACGCTCCTTTTGATGCAGCCCAGGATACGGTTGGCTTTCTGGGCTGCAAGCACACACTGAAGCCGGCTCATGTTCATTTTTTCATCAACCCACACCCCCAAGTCCTTCTCCGCAGGGCTGCTCTGAATCTCCTCCCTGCCCAACCTGTAGCTGTGCCTGGGATTGCTCTGACCCAGGTGTAGGACCTTGCACTTGGCATGGTTAAACTTCATCAGGCTGGCATCAGCCCACCTCACAAGCGTGTCAAGGTCCCTGTGGATGGCATTCCTTCCCTCCAACGTATCAAAGGAACCACACAGCTTGGTGTCATCGGGAAACTTGCTGAGGGCGCACTCAATCCCACTGTCCATGTCACCCACAAAGATGTTGAACAAGACCGGACCCAACACCGATCCCTGGGGGACACCACTCGTTACTGGCTCCAGCTGGACATTGAGCCACTGAGCACTACTCTTTGCGTGCAGCCATCCAGCCAGTTCTTTATCCACTGAGTGGTCCACCTATCAAATTGATGTGTCTCCAACTTAGAGAGAAGGATGTCATGTGAGACAGTGTCAAAGGCTTTACACAAGTCCAGGTAGATGACATCAACTGCTATTTGCCATCTGGATGCTTCATACCCTTGCTGTGAATCATACAAGTATTGATGATAGGACTTTTGAACAATTATTAAGGAATTTTTTAGTGAGTATCAAAACTTATATAGTTTTTGCTTCTAGTGGAAGATGAGCCTTCCTCCTACTTTTGGCCAGAAGGCATCTGTCTTTATGCTGAGGGTAAAAAAATGACTGCAGCACCACTGAAAAGTTCATGTATTTAGGTGTATTCTTCATCTGTTTTGCTTCTTTTGGGGGCCAGTGCTTGCAAGCCTTAAATTTGTTGGGGGTGTTGCCTTCCCTGCTCACATTCTCTGTCTTTATTAGGCAGTAAGTAAAGTGATAAACATTTTCAAGACGAGGCAGCCTGTAGTCTTTTGGGTGGCAGCAATAATACCCCAAAGTGTCATATATTGGTGTGCCCTGTGCACTGAGTTAAACCAACGATACCCCCTAGAAAACTATACTAAACCCTGAACTGATGTGAGTTTTGGTAGCTATACAGAGGTGTATTTTAAGTTTATGTACGTTATTTATGTCATAACAGTTCAATCCTCCCTCTCCTGCCGCAAATAAAAAAATTATTTTGCTCCAAGGGGAGAGTGGCTCCTGGTCATGTGATTGCCAAATGACATACAAATTGCCTTGTCTCTAGCTTCTGACATATACCGAGGACAAAGATCCTTGTTGCTCTCTTACTCAGTAACAGATTGTTGAGGTAGCACTGTTTCTGTACTTAAGGTGCCTGAAAAATTAGCTGCTTCTAATTTATTCTTTTCCTGCAGTAAAGTAAAGCACAAACATAAACCCCAAACCAAACAAAAAAACACCAAAACAACGACACTTTGAAGGGTGAAAAAAAAAAATAACATTTGTTTCCTTCTTAAAAATGTGGTTTGTTTATTCTGTTCAGAAATAAAAAAAAAAAATAAAAAAAAAAAGAGGAAGCCAGAAAGCAGGGACAAATGTGTTCTTATACTTTTGTTATTCAAACAGTAGGAAGGTGGGGAATAAAAATTTTAAAACATTGGGTTGATTTTAACACCACCACCCCGTTTTTCATTTTGTTTTATATGCAATAAATTTTTGGCACATGGTGGAGCAGAGGGAGAATCCTGTAATTTTGATGTCTTAATCCCAGAGCTGTCATTCGTGAGAGACACGAACTGACAGAGGGCATGTCTGCAATCAGTTTATTTCTGTGAGGTTTTTGAGTACAGCATGTCGAAGTCAGTTTAAGATTATGGGCGGGGAGGGGAGAGAAGTGAGTTTTCTAGGATGTCAGTATTGAAATCATTGAAAAAAAAAGAAAAAAAAGAAACCAGAAAACATGGGGTGGATCTTCATCACGCAGTTCTACACCTTAGAGTAAGTAAAACTGTTGTCATGAAGCACTTTGCAGGCTGTTTTGCAGTATTTGTCGCTGGCATTGCAGCCAGCTTGCTCTAGCTACCAGTGTTCTGTTGTGTAGGAAGCAAGCCTGAAATAGCCTGTCATCTTACTCCCTCCCTCAGGGTGTTTTAACAGTTTCTCAAAGGATAGAAACTAGTATCAAAGTAGCTTTGTGACTGCTTTTAATGTATGCTTTTACAGGTAGTAAGAGTGCAAAGTTGTTTTCAAACAAGAAATTTCAGCTGCCTCCTTCCAAGGAGTACTCTGTGAAGTTTTGGCTGTATGTGAGGATCCAAGGCAAGATGATTTGCTGAGATCAACATTAAGCCCAGCTGAGTAAGCTAAAAATGCTGTCTTGGTCAGTTTGCTCCAGCAGTAGTAGTATCATAACATGTATTCATTCGGTAGCCTGTGAGAAAATGAACATGCCCTTAGAATTAGAAATAGACAATATGTCTCCCAGTCATTTGATCTACTCACACGAACAGTCTCTGCTTGGTTTATAAATCAAATCAAAATATCCTGATGGTAAATAACAAATGTATTTATGAGATTGAGCTGGGAAAAAAAAAACCAAAAACAAAAACAAAAAGTTGTGCAGAAAGGATTTCGAGTTTTGCTTTCATTTAAAGATGAAGCAGAGTTCCACTGGGAGGTTTAATGACAACTTGATATCATTTAGACAGTGATCTATCTGAAGAAAGATTAATGTTAATTAAAGTGGCACTGGAGAACTTCAGCAGATGACAGCAGCCAAGCTGGCTAGAAGCTATTTTTAGAAAACTGACTTCACTGAATTCAGTATGACTCATTAATTAAGTTAACAGATGAATCAATAGCTCAACTTCTTATGGCAGTCACTAATTGTGGAACTGTATATAAAGACTGTGTTCATATCTTTAGTCAGAATTGAAATTGTAAAAGCTGATCAGTATTGATTCATTCCAAGTGCACAAGTGCCTTGCACATGATTTAGCTATTCAGTAATAACCCAGTGAGTCCATTGGCACAGGCATATATACTGGGGCACAGGGAAGACCAGTCAGAAGTCCAACTTGCAACTATATGGGAAATAATACTGTGATAATTTTAACCTTATATCAAGAATAAATGTTTTATAAATGAGAAATTCTGGTTTTGGTTTAGGTAGATTATTGAAACATACAGCCAAACAGGTAATAAAAGGATAACTTATTAAAGCTTGATAGTTTATTGTTACAAGAGTTGTAATTTATTTCTCTTGAAGTTTTGTCTTCTCAAGTTCTCTTCCCATTAGGGCCGTGGTTTATTTTTCTTGCCTCCATCTGAGCATAGTTCTTCATGTTTTTTAACTTTCCTTTGCTTGGATGAAGTTCAAGTTTTCTCTCTTCAGTGGTACTCTGCTTTAATTTGTGAAATAGTAAAGCTTCCATCTGTTCCAATACAACTGTATTGGCCTCACTTCAGTTTATTTCCCGTATTTTGCTACTTTCTTAGGTTGCTATAGAAACCTTACTTTCCACATTGTCCTCAATCTTTTTTTTTGAACTTCCAGCAAACCCAGTCTGAGCATTGCATATCAACCTGAGATGCACTTGTTTCCCTAAAAAAGACAGTTTCTATTCTTTCACAGAATCCTGTGCAAATAGTTACATGAGATTTATTATTTCCTAACTATTTTTATGGATTTTTCTCATCTCATCTTTTCTCAAATACCTTAACCAATTGAGGCCAATATGAGGTGTGATTCTTCATTTTTATTGTGTCAGCTCTAATTTCTATACCTAGGAGTAATTTCATTTCTCTCCTGCAAAGGGATTAGAGAACTGGAGTGTCAGTATTACATACTGGGTACGATACAAACCTGTTGAGACTGCTGTCTATTGAAATTTTGATATAAATTGCGTGACCTTTCAGAGATTATCTGTAGCATATGCACATGTGAAAAATTAAGGCTAAATAGTATTTAAAATAATTCCACTAGTAAATAATGCTGTATTGTATTTAGCTTTGCTTTTGGTTATGTATTTGTTCTGAAGAGAAAATGCCGTTTACATTGTAGGATTCTGGATGTTGTGTTGTTCAACTAGAGGAAAATGTAATGAAATCTGTAATAAAACTAAAATGTGTGAAAGATGAAGAGTGAATCTGCACAAGAATTAGGTCCCTGGTGAATTGAATTCTGGCCCTTCTAACACATTCGCGCTGCATTACATTTTAGTGTACAAAGCCCACGGTAGTTAATATGTCCTCACGCCAGCTGGTCCTTTGCTTTTCTGATTGCAGTGTAATTTCTTCTTGAAACACTGAACAAAAAAGCTGGTGTAAAACTTTCTAACAAAACCAACCAACAGGGAGAGGTTACTCCCAAGAAAATGAAAAAACATATGCCACATGCAAGTCCTCTGTCACGCTACGCTCTCTTTGAAAACTGTGGATTTGTAGTAATTGACATTTTACTTTAAAATGTGCTACCATTTGGACTGCAGCTTGGCACATTTAGAGTATGCTAAGCTCTTGACAGAGAGCTTTGCAGAAGTATTTGCAGAAAATGATGCTAATTAATGGTTTAAGCAAGCCAGATAAGTTTCCTGAGTCAATTATTTTGATTTTTAGGTTTGTTTGTTTTTTGTTTTTCCTGTGTATTCCAAGAAAGTGCTTAATAGTTGTGCTGAGGATGGTCAATAAAGAAATCTGCTACGTGAAATTCTGTGCTAGTGAAGTGCTGGCAGCAGAGACTCTGCCCTCCACTTCTTCTAGAGGATAGAAAGTCAATGAAGTTATTTTTTTGGGTACTCCAGAGTATGGGCAGGAATGGATCTAAAAGAACTAAATAAAAAATGTTTTCTAATGGACCTCATTCCAGTAGCAGGACTGGTCGTGTGCAATGACAGTGTGCACTGATCTGAGCAATTCCTTGTCATGATACGATGAAGCAGTCTTTCATAATGAAGTTAAAACCAGTTTCTTGTAGCTGTCCCTGGCAACACCATTTGCACAAAGGTCAGGTACAGTGAAGACTAAAAGCTCATGTTTGTACTTGCACTGGCAAAAAAAAGCTTCACTTCTCTCCCAACTTTCAACTCCGTTGATGATAAGCAGCTATGGAAGCTGCAGATGAAATGGGAGAGAGTAATTACTGCACTCTAATGGTCCATCATGAATTTGAATGCTGTGATGTGGACCCTGTCTCTACCTCAGAAAACCTAGTTGATATTACTTGGAGCAGTGATGGACTTCAGACTTGGCTTTTTCTATACAGACTTAATCTTCCATCTAAAGCTTTCAAACCATCCATTTCTGAGTGACTTACTTCTAGAGATACAGAAAGGTAGGACTTAATAGGAAAATCTTAATGTGTTTCTGTGTTACTCTCTTCTCCCCTATTTAGGTTGAGTAAACAATATGTGTAATAATGTGAAGATTGAATGTAAGGAAATACATCGATGTAGAAATGCTGACAATGGGAAGCAAAAATTCCAATAATAGGCAGATAATACACATGCACATTTGATAGCTGTCTACTGCTTTAGTTTCTTGTATGATTTCCATTTCCGTAGGACCTAGAAGATGACTAGTGTTGCTAGAGCCGGTAGGGAGGTCATTAGTGCAGTTATATTTTTAGGTCTGAGTTGTCACTATCAGTCATACTGCTTCATGAAATAAAAGAAGCCATGACTGCATGTCTCTGGGGAAAATGTACTATTTAGCACAATTTGTAGTACATGCTATTCATGCATCCTCAGATGGGAATTATTCTTTACCATAAACTTTTGCAGGATATAGACAAGTAAGTTCAATGTGGAACAAACCCCACTTTTTCTACATCAATGCCAGCTCTTGCGCATCACCTGCTTTTTATTACCTGTCATGAACAACAGAGACTCCTCAAACACGGAAGCCATAGAGTCTGTGTGGATTGTGAGTTCTGTACACAGGCGTCTAATAAAAAAAATCAATTTATAAAATTTCATTTGGATTTATTTAAGACTGTGTAGCAGCTTAGTGAAATACTGAGCACAAAGCATATCAGGCTTCAAATACTTAAACTCGTCCATATAACTTAGACAACAAACAAGAGGTCAGAGTATGATGACTGATGGTCAGTAATATAAAGAATAACATCCTGGTGATGGTACTTCTGCTTGGTTGACCTCATTTTTATCTTTCAGGCTAGTGAAGGACACCTTGTTTCTAATGTTTATGTTAGTTACATGAGGATTTTTTCTTTGGATAAAGAAAGGAAAGGGTTTTTTTTGCTGTTTTGGGGCTTAGCACATTTTACCTCTAAACTGGTAGGAGGAATATTTGTGTTTTGTAACAAGTAATGACACCATTAGCATCCTGTGCTTTGCGTTACTGATTTTGAGAACATTTTTGTTCTGATTTCAGAGAATATTTTTTTCTCCTGATTTCAGGTTGGGTGGGACTATATCTGCATACAAGATAGTGCCAGACGAAATAGAAGAAATCAAGGTACAGTATTATTGCCTTTCAACACTGAATTTCTTTGCTTGGAGAATTACAGGAATGTCATATTAAAAAGCCATGTAATTTCTTGCTTTGAAGTTTACCATGGGGGGGAAAGTGTCTAGAGTAAAGTTGTTAGATACATATTTAGACATCTAAAATAGAATTTTTATTATTTTTACAAGTACAGTTTACCTTCAGCTTGACTCCAGTAGGGTTTGTTTGATGCCAAAAACTTGTGCAATTGAACATGTTTCTGTTTTGTTACCTGCAGACAGATGCAGTATTAATGTGAACATTGAGTTATATTTTCATAACAGAAAATAAATATAAACATAGTGTCTTTTTGCCTTTTTTTTTTTTTTTTTCCAATACTATCTGTCTTAAAAAGGGATAGTATGAAGTCATTGGTACTCAAAATCATTAAAAACTGAGGTTTACCTCCAATGCAGTGTACATGAGAAAAAAACTCACTTTACCCAAGTCCACTCATGGAGGGTACTTCTGCAATTTTTGTCAGTTTTGTTCTTCAGTGGAGTAAAAGATTGGTACTAGGTGAGAATTTGGCCCAGGTCTGGCAGTGTGGTCTTTGTAGCCGGTTCTTTATTTGGTTGATAGTCAGTCAGTCTGACGTATTGCTTGCTTATTATGATTGATTATATTGTGCTGTCTCTTTTACTCATTTTCATCTGTGCAAAAGGAGTTGGGTAGTTTAAAGTCTGGTAAAGGGAAGTGTTTGCATAATCATCTGATCTAGATATGACTTCGTAGTATGTAAAGTTGTGAGGATTTATTCCTCCTTAATCAACATCAAACTCACTGTAAGAAAATACAGTGACTGCCCATATCTGCATCAAAGTTATCACTTTGTTTTGATCACAATTTATTTCTCTCTTATGAGGTTCATGGACTCCTATCCTAAAGTATTAAGAGGAGCACAAGTTTTTAGGATAGATACAATCTTTAGTCTTTGGTACTAGAAAGAAATGGAGAAGTTTTCAGAAATTATTTGTGTTATGCAATATTTTCGTGATGTCCAGAGAGCTGCACCAAAACTATAAAACCAAAAACTGCAAAACTGTAAACCATAATCTTTCTTCTTTAATATAAGAAATCCAAACCCACTGACATTTTGCTAATGTTGAAGATGGAGAAAAGGAATAAGGAATAATTTTATTTTGAGGAAGTTACTGTATTTTGAGGAACTTACTGCAAGATCAGTAGTCACAGGAATGTGGTTTCCTCCATCTTGCCTCCTCACTCCAGCTGCTAAGGAGGCGTGTTCTGAATTTTCACCTTTCTTTCTCAGTTAGTGTTTAAGTGCTTAAGATATACAGCAAAGGGTGGGTTTCTCATTGATCTCAGTTGTGCCAGTGTGTATTTGTGGAAGGAGGATTGTATTTACTAAGTCAGCTATTCCAAGTGTTCGGAAAAAATCTCCTTTGCTTGTTTCTGGTAGCTGTCTTGTCTTGTTCAGGTAATGGGTCTTCTAGGTTTTGATTGAAATCAGCCCATCTCTCACACCTTAAATGATTGAACATCTGAAGCTGCAATAAAATAGGTGTTATTCATATGAAATAAGGCATGACTGGAAGATGCTAAGACACACTAGCAGTGAGTATAATAGACAAATCTATATCAAATATGGAAAAGTATTCTGTTGTATATATGCATTTTGAATAGCAGCTGGCAAACAGGGAGACTGAGTATTCTTGCAGTAAATATACAAGGTGTCTTAACTTCTGAAAGGTTCTCCAAGCACATTTGAGTAGAAAAAGGAGAAAGGAGGAAATAAAAGAGAAAGCAAATTATGTTATTGGAATTGTTACTTGTAGAGAGGGCAGAATCTTCTTTCATGCACAAAATTTCAGAGTTATTTTGCCTCACAACTATCCCTTCCCTATTTAAGCATGAAATACTATGGGGTTTAATTTGATGAATATGCAAGAAGAACAGCTCCATTTTTAATACCCAATTTAACTTGACAGGCTGCTGAATTATATTCACAGGACTTGGAATATTCATGTTTTCTTATAGTCTTTACAAAGTAAACTGCTTTCTTAAAAGGCAAAGAGTGTACTTTATCAGGCAGAGAGCAATAATTACCATGACAAATAAATAAGAAGTCTCTTTGACAGTGTTTCCATATATTCTAGAATAGGTGGTAGATTAACTTCCTTTACAGCTCACAATAATTTATAAGGAAAACAGATGTATCAATTTTGTTAATTCATGTAATTACATCTTAGGTAGAACGTCATTATAAAGAGACTGTATCTCTGAGTTTATGGCAGAGGAAAAACTCTGTAAGCCTTAATATACCTGCTGATTGAAAAACATCTTTAGAAGCTTAATAAAATGCATGTTTCTAAATATATATATATATATATGAGAATTTATTTATCCATATTGCAATACTGAGCAAATTTTAACATGTCTTTATAATGTTTCCATTCTGGAGTGTTTAGAATATATTTATCCTTGCATGTGAGCGTGATTTTACTATTTGCACATATGTATCGTGAGATCATATATGAGTTATGTATCTAGATTATAGCCTGTACTAAAGTGTATCTATTTCTTTGAATGACTGTATATGGTGAGCGTTGTGTATAATTAAAGCAGTGCATCCCACTTACCAAAGCTAAGAAGTATCTGGTGTGCTTATAGGCATATGTATTAGGAGTATTTATGGTAGAAGTGACAGCATGCACCCTAACTACTCTCCTGCACGTTATCAAGGTGTTGTGGTAACCATACAAAGATACCATCTAATTTCAGGTTTCCCCCCCTGAAAACTTTTCTAGAAGATAGAACTGTCTTCTATCACAGTATCTTCAGAACCAATGCTTCAATAAGAGAAGCTTTCAGAGGAGTTAAAACTGAGTGAATGCCTAAATGGATGTACTGTCATCTGCATTCCTGTCATTTCTCTACACCAGTTAAAGGAATGGCACCTTGTTTTCAGTACCTTCTGGTTTTAACATACTGCAGGAACTGATGAAGACAGTAAATATAGTAATTGCAGCATATTTTGAGAAAGTGTCACTGTTTCGACATTCTCTAGACTTTTGGTCTTGTCAGAATTATTCATCTTGTAAGCAAGGAGCTTTTCAAACTTGCAAAGACACATTGGGAGATTTCAGCCTTGCTTCTTGTCCCCCCTAGTACTATGTTGTGCCCAAAGAAGAGGTCTTCCGAGCCAGATAATTTCATGGACATAGGGACTGGTGAGCATATCAGGCAGCACTGGTTTTGAAGAATATTTTGGTTGGAAAGTAAAGCAATGGCATTTGGGAGGAAAAGAGTAGTAGTAAACTTAACATTTCTTTATTTCCAGTTAATGACATTTGTTACAAAATACAATTTCGTTTACAATGTGGAGTTTGCCTCAAGAGTAAAGAACCATTTATGACTGTTATTAAGGAGAGGAAGTTTGCGTGTTGTGCCTATGGATAGTCTTATGTGTCAACACTTGCATGTTATGGTTTATAGTACCATGGGAGATGGTCTTTTTTGATTGCAGCATTCTGTGTCCATACGTTGTGAAAGATTGTTATGCTAGAGGAAGACTCAGTGAATGAGAAGGCCATTCATTAACAGATTTCTAAACAATACTTGGCTTGCTAGGATTTGCAAGTGAACAGAAGAAGGGAATGTAATTGAAGGGGGGTGGTTTTGGTTTTTGTATGTTTGTTTTGGGTGGCTTGGGTTTAGTTTTGTGTGTTTGGTTTTTTTTTGCGGGGGGGGGTTCTAAGTGCTTCCCCATGTGCTTTTCACGTAGGCGTATTCATGCATTTAATAATCTCAGGATAAGAAATGAATTTGGGAGGAGGTGTTCAATTCATAAAAGTGATATGCACAAGAACAGCATCACCATTGTATTTCATTCTTGTAATACTTGTGGTATGAGACAGATACAGATAACTCCAGTGCAGAGGACAAGGTTAAATGGTTACTTCCTCTGGTAGTTAATTTTAAGAAATCTTGTTAGAAATATTTTCTTAGAACTGGTTGTAAATCTGTGATTCACATATAAAGCAGTTCTAGAGGAAAATGGGAATTTTCTTTAGTTCCATTATCTATCCTTTCACAGAGGGACATACTTCATGCTCCTTAAACACTTTTAATTCTTCTATAGTTAGTTGCTCTTTAAATGAAGGCACTTACGCATTAAAGGCTACATTTAAGACTACAGACCTTTCCCCTGAATAGCGATAGCTCTCTTTTTTTCTTTAGAAGTATGTGTTCACTTACTAGTTTAACATTAAAATCCTTTTCATGAATAGCTCTCACACATTCCTCTCAGATTGTCCTTGGCCTATGAGGCAACAGACTCTGGTGCTAGAGATTCAAGAGTAGAAAGTTACTAAAAACTGTGTGAGAGGGGGAATTAGCCAGAAGGGAATGTCTCTTCTTAGAGGGCAGTTGCTCTAGGTGACTTACTTCGGAATTAATGAAATTTTAACTTTTCCATGCAATCATATTTAGGAACATCTTATGGACAAAGTAAGGTGATTTCAGTATCAGCTGCATTTTAGAGCAAAGCTGGGCTCTCTGCCATCAAAAATATGCATCTTTGAAATTCTTACAAATAATTTCAGTCTATTCAGAGACTTTCTCAGAAATCATCTCCAAGTTTGTAGTAGATCTTGTGGTGTCATATACCTACATAATATTGTGTGCCAGAATCTGTTCTTTATGCCACTAGGAGTAGCTGATGAAACTCATACAACCTCTGTGTGCAGCCAAGAGACACTGGCCTTGATCTTTCAAAGCATTTTCATGTTTATCAAGGTGTGGAAAAAATAAGTAGCAATTTGTCAACAAGTGCTTGTATCAAAAAAACTGAAAAAATCGGAAAGAAAGGTAGTCATTATTAGTGTGGTGGATAGTCCCTAAGAACAGAATTGTGGTTCAAAATATTTGGACTTCACAAGACTGGCTTTGTATCTCAATAGTTGGTGTTAGGGCTTTTAAATATTTTTGCATCTTCTGTAGAATCAACAGCACATTACATAAACAAGGAGATGTGCTGATATCCAGTTTTGCATAGGACTTTAAGTCCTGAATCTGTTTTGTTTCATCATTATATTGATGTTCATCTTCTAAGTGTATGAGCATTTGCTGAAGATCTTCACAAAAAGTTTCCCCAAGGTTTTTAATAGGAGGCATCGTAATTTGGTGAATATGCTCTGCATATCTGTTTAGATCCAGCACAAACAAAAAATAGATTTTCTTCCAGTGACCTTTGAGAATAAGAGCTTTTTGAAGAGACTCGAGCTGTTTAAAATATGCAGTCCCACCAATCCCATCACTGGAGATGTAAACCACCAAGCAGCTTTTACTACTTTGCTTTGCAGGAAGAACAATTCTGGTTCTTGTTTTTTCTGATAGTGTTTTCCTTCTTCTATCTCTTAGGTTAGAATTACTAACTCACGGCGCAAGAGCTCTTGCTGAGTAACATGACATAAAAAGGTATTATAAATTGAATGTGTAATGAATAGTATCTCTATAGACTCCAGAGCTTACAGATAGAATTTGAAAAGATTTAAAGGCAATATATGATGGCCATGTGTTCTTCCATGATTAGATTACTAGTCATGCTGGACTTAGTGCTGGCTAAAACTGAGGGCTTGTATTTTAATATGCAGTCAGAGTCCAACTGCAGTAGGCAGCTTATTGTGCTCCTGCAGCCAGGAAAAGAAAGTTTATAAAACGTTTTGCAGGTGTCCCAACAAGTAACAAAAAATAGATGCTATTCTGAGATCTTAATTTAGTGTATGAGATCCCTGATACACTTTCAGATTTGGATCTTCTACATCTTCTACTTGGTTCTCAGGTTTCCACAAAGGAGACTTTCTTATGCATCCAGCTCAGACAGTTGAGAAGTAGGACATGTTACCTTAGAACAACTTTAGATGTCATTATATTTCCCTTTAGTTAAAGTTTTCCTGATGTATGTACAGATTTCTTCACAATTTAATTTCTAAATTCTGAATTAGCATAGGTAATCACTGATAGTATTCTTTTTAAGCTGCATATGATCACAAAAAAAGTAGTTGACATTGTTTAGATGACAGAAAGAGCTTTTGAGTTTTTACTTGCCGTATTAATCCTTAAATGGTCTTACAGACTGTTGTTTCCATGCTGGAGAGAATGAAAAGTTTGTGTCAGAGATGATGTGCGAAAACTGAGAAAAGCATTATATGAAACAAAAAATTACTTTCTTTTGTTTGTCTGTGTGTATGCATTCGTGCTGTAAGCACATATATATATAGTCAGTTATGCCTAGATATTTAGACCCCTTGCAGTACTGATAATGTGCCCGTAGATCTTTCTCCTCCCATGCCATGCATTTGTGCTTCATTCTTTTAGTTCTTGTCAACAGCTGAATATTTATATTATATTGCATCATAGTCTATTGCTTCTACTTGACTGTGATTTTGTTATCTGTGGTGTTATGTCAGTTTTTCTTCTCATTAGCATTCTCAGTGCTTTGATTTTTTAAGTCTAACTTTTTTTCTGGAAAGCACGGTCTATATTACACTGTTTCTGGCATAGAGTCTAGGTTTTCAGTGCTAAGCCTGACTGTGCGAGCCTGACCCACTGTCCAGGCATACTGTCACACCAGTGAAATACGAGTGTTTCATAAGGATGACTTTTCTACCATGGGACTTTTTTCCCCATCTATGAAGCCAGTAGTTGTTATAAATATCTGTTTGGACTCTCGTGTTGTTCTGCTCTGAAAAGTTCGAGACTCTTTTCTTGAAAGGGCATGACTGTTCTGTATGCTAAAGCTATTGCTATCTCAAGTTTTTGAATAGAAACTCTTAGGGGAGTACTCACTGAAGGAGCTTTTCACCTGTTTCTCTCATGTGTGGATGATGGATACTCAGTGCAATCACTGACCTTTCAGCCAAAAAAAAAAAAAAACAAAACTCTATACAAGAAGAGTGTAAAGTGAGAGATGCCTGAAGTGTCTATTGCTATTCCCTGATTATTGGACAACAGGATTCAGCCCTGCGCTTGTGGGTGTTCCCTAGCATTTGATGGGATTTTTTTTTTTAGGCTGAGGCAGTTGCTGTCATTACCCGTATTACATAGTACATTTTTCCTTTCTGCCTTCTCATTGTCTCTACTGTTTTGGTAGATGTGCATGATGTGAACCAACCAACTTGGTTGGGAGAAGCTGAACATATGCTCTTTTTGGCATCTGGCACTGAAGAGGCCAGTTGACTTTTTTGGTTTGGAAGAGACGCTAGCAAGTACGTGGAAGTGGAACAAATTTCTGTATCTCTGGTAAGGATCAAACTCTGATCACTATTAGGACTGCTGAGTGCATCTCAAGCACTCCTGCTTTCCTCGGAAGGACATCAAATACCTAGATCTCCGAATTAAAAGTATATTCATTAACTTTCCACATGAAAATAGGAGTTGTCATTTCTTGTTTTCCAGCTGTCTTCCGTCTTATGTTTCATAGGCTTTGTGGCCTTGGAGACTGCATGGTTCAAGAAATGACAGAGGAGATCACCTCACCAAGCTACCTTCCTCTTACAAGCTGTCTTGAACATAGAAGATGATGAAGCATTGTTATTAATTCCTATTCTAATGTGAGAAGGACTTAAGCTAATGCATTTTCTATTTTATTGTGAAAGTTGGTCTTACAAACATCAAAGAAGTTTAGCCTATGTTTTGCAGATCGTGGAATATCACAGCATGGGGAAGGAAAGAACAGGAAGATTTAAGTTGAAATGCCATGCCAGTGACATAAAATCACTTAAGTAATATTACTATGTACTTTCCAAAGCAAAACAAAATAGTTCTGTGGTTCTCCTGCAAATAGAGAAGTTTCAGTAGGATTAAAAAAAAAAAAATAGCTGAAAGTTAATTTACAAGATAATCCAGTGTATTGCTAATCTTTCAAGCCTTTCTGGTTACCCAGTATTTAAGCACTATTGGTGCTGTTGCCTTTAAGAGGGGAGATTAATGTATATCAGATTTTTTACAGTCACAGTCCTGTATATCTATTAAATCATTCTTCACTAAGTAAACTAGAAAGAAACAGCAAAAAACTTCATATTTCTTTTTGTTTTCCAGCATAAAAAATACCTTTTCTTCTCTCTGTGGCCATAGCAACCATCTTTCTCTGTTTTCCTCCTGCTTGCTTCAGTTTTGCATTCTGGCAAAACACATATTTCTGTACTGATCATCACCTGAAACCTAGTTAGTTCTTGGGTCATCTTCTTGCTTGCTCTAACAGTTCTTGGGCTTTTCATCTGACCCAGTATACTGGACAATGTTTTCAGTGGCTTCTGTTCTCACTGGAAAAGTCACTTCAGCTGAATCAGAGGACAAAACGTAGTTCAGCTTTATTGAACAGCAAATAGCTTTTGGCAACTATATAAGTAAATCAAGTTTATGTAAAAGCCCTAATAATTTTCCATGTGGCCTGTTACATTAATTTTTTGTTTGGTTATATTTATCCTATCAAAATGTATTGTGGTGACTCTTGAGATCTGTGAACAAAATTTTAAGGTTGTCTTATTACCAGGGGTTCACGTGGGTTTGAGGGAGATTTACAGTATGATTCTTTTTTCTTGTTGCAAATAGATTTCTAAAAGTTCTTTTCTGATTGTCAAGGTAGATTAATACTGGTACTGTATATATAAGAAGAATGGAGATCAGGTGGGTTGTTTTTTTTTTTTTATTTAAAGAAACCCACCTTCAGATTCTACAGCATTTACAGGTAATGTCTTAGTGAATTATGAAAATTATTATTTGTAGAGAAATTAAGTATACCTGCAAATGAGAACATTGAAATACTGAATGGTTGGGTGACAAACCATCTGATGAAATTCAGTGGAAGTAAGTGTTAAGTGATGTGTATGCCAGTTGTGAAAAAATCCTAAATTTGCAGATAAAATAGCGGTCTCTACCTTGATTTTTGCAATTCAAGAATGAGGTCTGAGAAGTGTGCTAAGGTAACTAGTATTAGCTCAGTGTTCAGGAGCAACTGAAGGGGAGGAAAGTAAAGGGGGAAAAAAAACCAACACTGTGGGGAATTATTAGAAAAGGGACCAACACCATAATACAAAACTTTCAGTTATGGTGAGACACCAGAGGCTCATACATACAAAATGGTTTGTGAAGGGCTGATCTCTTAGTCACCAAAATGGCACAGTAGGGCTGAAAAAGATTTAGAGTCAGATTATAAAAAAATATCTAATTTATAGAAGCACTTCCATATGAGGAACAGATAAAGAGACTGAGACAGAAACATCCACAAGTGGCACATTTGGTTGCATTTCAGCAACATTCTTCCTTAGTTCTACTGCACTTCTTAAATTATCTCTCATGCTTAATTAGGCAAATTGTAAGACAGCCTCAAGGCAGTGAAGCTTTGAATATGTCTTTTATTAGTTGAGAATCTACTGCCTGGGGCGGGGAGAGAAAAACGATGAAAGAATGGAGTTCCTAATAACAGAAAGCATTCACTTGAAACTGATGAAGCTGAAATGTTATATATATATATATATGTATATATATATATGGTTATGACACAGCAGTTATCTCTCCATCAGAAACCAGTTCATTGGATTATATTATTCTGACCAAGATTTGTAACTGGTGGACTGCAGATAATGCTGCTAAAACAGTATAGTTTATTTTGCTTGCATAGTATGTTTTCTCTCTAGATGCTTTTTTATGTTGTGTTATAATGGCTTGATTGGAAAAACAGTAGGAAGAAACCAACCAAGTCTACACACACCTCCCTGTGATATGCAAGCTTGTAAACTGTATTAATAGAGTGATACTTAGTACTAAAATGTGTGATTACACCTAATTAAACTTCTCTGATAATTATTTTTTTCTTCATGGTGCCCTAATCTTTTACTTAGCCTATCCCATGTAAGGTCCACTATCTAAAACAGAATAGGGAACATGAAATGCTTTTACCAGAAAACCACACAAAACTTCCTTCAAAGAAATATCGTAAGGAAATTCTATAGAATAATATTAACAGGCATGCTGAACTCTGTGGCTAGAGGCATTTTGTTTGCTCAGATGCTTTTTTTTTATCAGGGGCACAAGATTCATCTGGATGAGATTTCATGCTGATGAGCTGTATCTGAGCACAGATGTAAAATGGAAAATTTTAAGTAGATTGTATCTTTTATTGAGTATGTTGGGTAAGAGGCTTATCATATTCCTGACAGTACAAAGAGCTGGAATGTTGGCTTATAAAGGCTTCTACAAACGGATGTCTTCTAGGTAAACAAAATTAGATCGAAGTACGTGGAGATTCACAACCTCCCTGGGCAACCCATTCCAGGGCCCCACCACCCTCACAGTAAAGAATTTCTTCCTCATATCCAATCTAAACCTCCCCTGTTTAAGTTTAAACCCATTACCCCTTGTCCTCTCATCACAGTCCCTAATGAAGAGTCCCTCCCCAGCATCCCTATAGGCCCCCGTCAGGTATTGAAAGGCTGCTATGAGGTCTCCACGCAGCCTTCTCTTCTGCAGGCTGAACAGCCCCAACTTTCTCAGCCTATCTTCATACGAGAGGTGCTCCTATCCCCTGATCATCCTCGTGGCCCTCCTCTGCACTTGTTCTAACAGTTCCATGTCCTTTTTATGTTGAGGACACCAGAGCTGCACACAATACTCCAAGTGAGGTCTCACGAGAGCAGAGTAAAGGGGCAGGATCACCTCCCTCGACCTGCTGGTCACGCTCCTTTTGATGCAGCCCATGGCAGGGGGGTTGGAACTCGATGATCTTGAGGTCCTTTCCAACCCTTACTATTCTATGATTCTATGATTCTATGCTTGCCTTAGCCCTATCCTCTGCATCTCTAGTGCCAAGAACTAAACGTTTATCTTGACCCATGTCCATGTTACCAAATCATGCAGACCAATAAAATACGTCTATCTTCTTGGCCACCTGGGCACAAGCTGGCTCATATTCAGACAGGTGTCAGTCAACACCCCAAGGTCCTTTTCCCTGGGCAGTTTTCCATCCACTCTTCCCCAGGCCTGTAGCATTGCTTGGGATTGTTGTGACCCAAGTGCAGGAGTCAGCATTTTGCCTTGTTGAACATCATAGCATTGGCAACAGCCTATCAATCCAGCCAGTCCAGATCCCCCTGCAGAGTCTTCCCATTCTTCAGCAGATCAGTGCTCCCACCCAACTTGGTGTCATCTGCAGACTTACCAAGTGCACTCGATCCCCTCATCCAGATTATTGACGAAGATGTTAAACAGAACTGGCACCAGTACTGAGCTCTGGGAAACATGACTTGTGGACAGCTGCCAACTGGATTTAACTCCATTCACCACTGCTTTTCGCACCCAGACATCTGGTCTGTTTTGACCCAGCAAGAGTATACCTCTAGGAGAATGCTGTGGAAACAGTGTCAAAGGCTTTTCTAAAGTCCAGGTAAACAACATTCACAGCCTTTCCCTCATCCAGTTAGCAGGTCACATTGTCATAGGAGATCAGGTCAGTCATCATCCTGCATGCACTCCACTTTGGCGACCACTAGTCTAGACTATTGAAATGATTTACTGGTTCAGGGAGCATCACACCAGTAAGTAATGAAAAACAGCTCTGCTTTTTAGATTGCTTAGGACTAATCATTCCACAGTTAACAGAATTCTTAAGAGGCACTTTGAATTCTCCCACACTTTTGGTTTACATAAATTTGTTTTTGATTCAAGTTGGTATTTTACTTCTATGCCTGATATAGTCTACTGAAAATCACTCAGCATTCAAAATTTCATGTGAGGTGTTTGTAAAATTGTAAAAACCACAGAAATGTTACTTGAACACGTTATCTTAATGAAATGACTCTTGACAATAGGTTGTTAAAAGGATCCAGAAAAAGATTGGAGGAAGAGATCTATTCCACATCCAAAAATACTATAGAGCATCAGTTTCAAGTGAGGAAGCCTGGCAGATATGTTAGCATGCCAAAAGGAATTCTTTCACTAAAGTCTCTTTCTGCAACACAAGCATACAGGAGAAAAAAAGCTTTCCTGAGAGCTTCCTTGTTTGGGTTGTTTGTTTTTTTGTTTTGTTTTTTCCTGAGGTAAAAAGCCTCATTGTGTTACTTAGCATTGATAACCACTGTATTTTATCAGGTTTTTTGTTTTGTGTGAGTCATAGTTTATGGAGCTATTTATCTTCATAGCTTTTACGTAAGGGGACTAAGAAGTGCTGCCACAGGGTAAGGAGAAGACAGACATGAGTGCAAGGGTGCAGGTGTTGCCTGAATGAAGTGAGTTCATATTGGGTGCATATGAGATCAATATGGACAAATTATATCAGAGACCTGTAGTTGTAACAAAAGCCAATTATTTTTCCCATGATGTGTGGAGATGCCATGGATTATGTATTTGGTTGGACAGCAGTAGTATTATATATTTAGATGTAAGATTAAGTTGTTTGTTAAACAGAATGTCTTGATATTACAATACACATAATGTAATTTTCTGTGGTTGAGGTCACAATATTTGCTGTTCTGGAGTATCTTTGAGAACCCAATGGATGTGTTTCGTGGCATGCACCTATTTGGGCAAGAAAAACAATTCTTTTCATGTTAAGCACTAACATAAAATTAAAGTTTAATGTTTCTCTTTCATTATTCCTGTGCTTTTGATATGTTTTCTGGATACCCTGATGATAAAATAGCTCGTATTTTGATATTACTTACTGTAACTCTGTTTCTGTACCTTTCAACCATAATAGGAATTCAGAAATGATGCGACTAAGTTTTCCTCAGAGGAATGTATAAGGGAGAAAGAATGCCGCTGAATTGTCAGAATTCAGTAAAGGTGCAGTACTTGCTGAGCTTACTTTTTGAAATATTCTCTTATAAAAAAAATACACAAGGATTTCTGGAATTGTTCTGTCAGAAACATTTGCATTCAGTTTTACCTGCCTCATCTTTCTGACAAGATTAGGTGGAATGTTGAGACTGCAAAGGTGTAATGCATATATTTACTTTCACCATTTCTACATAGACTGACATTTCTATTTTCTCTTATTATTTATTATCTGCTTTGTTACTTTTGTTGCACTCTATCAAAATAGCCTTGTATTTTAAAATTACGAATATTGTAACGGGTTCACTGTGTTGCTTCGGTAGCATGATGACACCAACCTCTCTATTGACAAATAGGCTGATCCCCTATGGAAATTTATACTGCTCAGGCCTTTCATTTTAAAGATCTTCCACATCCTTACCAGTGAAGTGGTCTTAGTAGTGGAACATACTTTAAATTTAGTGAAAATTACCTAACATTTATGAAATGAAATTTGAAAAAGAAGCTATGTATCTGAGGATACCTGATGAAGACAAGAGCTTACCCTCCAGGTGTTTTAAAATTCTTGTCACTCTTTGATAAAACAGAGTAGAGCTATTCTTTATATATTTGGAGCAAGGGATGTGTTCTATATTTTAATAAATATTTCTAGGGAATACTGCTATATAAAAAAGGCAGTGTGTAAAAATAAATCTGACTGTCATTTGGGACACTGAAGCTAACGCTTTAGCTTTACAGAGTATCTTGAGGCTGTAAAAGACAACAGTTACCCTCAGGCTGTTTCGAAGGAAAGATGCTTGAGTTTAAAATCAGGGAACTGTAAAGAAATGCTTTACATACAAAAGCCCGAAATGCCTCTAAGTACTGTTCAGTACTGTGAATACTTCTGCAGACGAGAAATCAAAGACATGGTTGTGTTTCAAAAATAAAAAATGTGTATTTGTGAAGTATTGTGCTCTAAGTGTAATTAAAGCTTTCACATGATCGATATCCTTACCAGTTGACTTCTGAGACCTAGCAAAAGAAATAAGCACAGTAGTGCACACTCCCTTAAAGGGAAATTATGAGTTTTCTGTAACTAAGTCTTTTCTGTGAACCCAACCATGGAAAGCTCTTAGGGCACACATTCTGACTGTTCAGCCAATAGTTGATATACATCATGAATCTTTAATCATAATGGCTCAGTTCTCTGCATTTGCCATTTTGCTTTAAGTAAAACAGCTGAAATACACTTCATGTATTTGGATACACAGGTCCTTTTACAACGTATTGTTATATTTAAACATGTTATGTGAAGTAACATAGAGATTTTATGTAATATTTGTGTGCGTGTGCTTAGAATACTTTGTATTTCAGTATTTTTTGCACAATTTTAGTACCGTATGTTGCAGTTCATCTAAACTCGTGGCACTCTCATAACAGTCAAACTGAAAAAATAAAAGTGGTGGAAGTACAGAGTTTGCAAAAGATTTAAACACTTTTATTGGACCTCATTCAAATACTGAAATCTATCTAAAGGACAGAGATTACTGATGAAGATTTTTCTATAGGTAAGTCAGTAAGAAATGTAATATCTAACTACAAAAATGTCATTATAATAAAAGGAGCCTAAAGGAGTGAAGTCTGTTTATTCCCCTAGCCTGCAGTTATCTCCTGAGCAGAATAGTGTTCGTTTGTCAGTACTGTAAATGAGGATGTCCAGATGTTAACTTGCTAGTTATGACCTTCAGTTGAGTATATTTAAATGAAGTGGTGGTGTGCGTCAATTTTATCATTATAGGAGTTTTTTTCCTAAGGGTTCAAAAATACATGAAACTCAAATTTGCCAAAATCCAAAGAATGGGATAGAAAAGGAGCTGCCTGACCAAAAAATAGTTTTGTCTGAAAAGTGAGTTTCTGTGTAGTTTCTATCGTGCTCATTCCAATCAAATATGTGCTGTAGCCAATGCTTTTATGATGTTTTCATGTAGATATTTTGAAATTTGGGTGACAGACAAAGAATGCTTAGTTTCCTACTAAAAATATCTCTGCTTTTGGGGTTAGACAGAAGTGAAAGCTGAAACAGCAGCTAGAGACTTACTGTACTAAATGATCTGTGACATTTAGGAAAGAATAGCTATTGTGGCTTGGAAATTGCCTTCATTTTTTAGAGTTGATTGGTACGAATGGTTGCAGCTCTGAAATCAAAAGTTCTAAGTGGATGAAGTCTCAAATACTGTGCTTAGATTCATGGGTACAAATGTACTAGCTCTTGGAGTATTGCTGCTATAGAATTGTTGGATTCCTGGTAGACCTGATCTTTAATCAGCAATATGTAACTCTTAGCAGAATTAAAAAAAAAAATCAAAAAAATGTTTGATCTCTTTTTAACATCTTCAAATTTCACAGCTATTTCCAGGCCTGGAGAAAGAGCTCTTACAGGACAGAAAAGACTTGTGTAGTAATTGCAAGGAAAAGATGCAAGGTCTTCTCCTTCCGTAGAGTCAGAAGTGGTGGGTGTTGAAATGGGAATTCTGGGTGTAGGTTTGTTCTGCACTGGGGTAGGGGAGTGAGAGAGAGGGATGGTGCCAGGTGCTTTCTGGATCTCAATAAGAAAGGCCTGACATCAAATGACTTAATAAAATATCTGCTTTAATAAGGCAGAATAAGAGGAGAATATAGATAGCAAATTAATCTTACTCTCTTCAGATGCTGGAAACTGTGTAGCATTGGCTCAATCCTTCAATGGATTTCCCCGCTCATGAGAAATTCCTGCTGCACTTTTAGATACAGGAATAGATTACTGGTGTAATCACCAGTACTGGGTGGGAGCTGCCTGCAGCCTCCTCCGTTGCAATGAGGTGACTGAGTCTGTCCTTGGGCCAAGGGGTTTGTGCAGCATGACGCAGACCTGAGGACCACACTGGACGTGGAGCACAGCACAGCATGCTGTGGGAGCTGCAGGGGAACTGTTGTATGGATCACTAACTCCGTGATGCATAACGGTCTACTGGTCAGGATCACTCCAACATCGGAAACATTATAAATAGAACATTGTGTGGTCCTTAATTTCTGGAGGGTATTGCCCAGTTCTTGCTCACAGGTAATATTTATTGCATAGCCTCCTTCATCCACTAATTCCGCCTACTCTTTCTTACTGAAAATACTATCTGAATGACTCTGCAGCCTGTGTAGGCTCTTCATCATTCTCCAGCACTAAAGTGGCAATTGTCTGTACCAGGAAAAGCAGTAGTCCAGAGATAACATATACTGTATGCATCATAGTCCTCAAAGTAGAACGTGTGGGAGATAATACAACTCTTTGAAAGGGGCAATATGGTATTTTTAATTAGTGAGATGATGCCTTTATTCTAAATTCTATTGAGCAGATGACTGTAATGTGATTTTAACATGTCCAGAAAGGTAAGTTTTGCAATTAAAAACCAAACAAAAAAATACTTATATAAGCATTTTCATGTGGCAGACCATATGTTAAAATGCTAGTACTTAACGCAGGTTATACTCAGTCAAAAAGATTCATTATTTCTCATGCAACTTTTTTTCCACGTATTTAAGTAACTCAGGATTCTCGTAAAGGTTACCTTGTGTGTTGTCTTGAATCTTTAAAATAACAGACAAGTGCTTCCTAGTCCAGAGGGCTTTCCATGGTTTCACAACTCTAAAAATGACTCATGCTTTAGCAAGAAGGGTTCTGTTCCTGTGAAGCAGCAGACATTTTGTATGCACAACTTCCACTACCTGTCTGATCTGAGCACATCAGTAACAATGGGAATGCGCTTTTTTCACTCGAACCTGCTGTACCTGCAACTGTACTCCTTAAACATTTCCATAATTGCTAAGTCCTCATGCTTATCCTTTTGGAAAACTACTAAAAAATTTAAGAAAGTTTTTATATATCCTCTCTTCATTCTTTGTCAAGGTAAAGAGTTGGAGAGGAGTATGATATGCCTATTTATGAAAGTATAATGAATAATTGTGGTATCTGTACATTAATTGTGACATTTTAATGTCTTCTAGGTAGTTATGAAGGTTTAATTTAAACCAGATAAAGTGAAACCAGTGTCAAATTTAACTGGAAATACACTTCTTGAAATACATATAGCAAAAGGTTTACTTGTGAGAAATATCTGCTAAGATTAGTGCAATAGAAATCATTTGCAGTTTTGAACTTAAATTGTAAGAAAAGCGTTCCCTCCCTGCTGCAGCTTTTGGTTCTGGCACAGATCTTGATTTTGCAACTGAAGCATATGATACAAATATATTCATTGCCAGAACACTTGATTAATTAAGCCATCATTCATTCAAGATTAACTGTTAGGAGTACATGTATAGATGACATGCTTAGTGCAAGTGTTTCTTGCTCTGGAAATAGTAGTTTGTTTGAAAATTCTGTCACAGGACCAATAACTGCGAATAGAACAAGCGCGTTGGAAATTATGGGCCTGGAAAGCATTTCTGAGTATACCAAGACATTCTCTGCAGCAGTCGAGACTCGCTATGATCACGGCAAGCATTTGTAAGGATTGCTCTTCCTGTAGCAGAAAGCATTTTCTTCTCTCATTATGATAGTACTGATTAGTATTTCTTTTATGATTCTTAAATTTTAGTAAGTGAAGTTTGCCACCTGTCTTTACAAAACCAAGGATTACAAGTGATTCTGCTTAAATTGTCTTTTCCGGCTCTTTTCATTTGTTGCTTTGAACTTTGTTCATGTCCACTATGACTTTGATAACAGTTTGAGACTAGACTGAGCTAGCTCACTTCTGTAAAGCAGTTGCTTTATTAAGCTTCTGTTTGCTCCATTTGCAGCAAATTTATCAAATGAAGCAGACTTCTTACGAAATTGTTTCCACTTCAGTCAGTTCAGAAGGACATACTTTTTTTTTGTATTTTACATATATAATTCTTGTCATATAACGGTTAGCATATTTTTCTATACAGCACAAAATAACTTCCAAGAATTTAGGACCTTAGAAACAATGAAGATTACAATACAAAAATTTCTTACAAAATGTTGTAGGTTGTTAGACATTCTGGATATTTTTTGCCTATGAGATTTTCTATCCATAAAAGTGTGTTTGAACAACCTTAGTATCCTGGCGGATTTTAGCTTCATTTTTACCAGCTGCAGAAACAGTTGGAAGGTGATTTTGAAATCTCTTTAGGATTTTTTAATGCTTCTATTATCACCTGACTCCAAGTAATTCTGTTGTTAATAAGTATCAAGAAAAAAAAAAATGAACATCTTTTAAAAACATTCCAGCAGAGAAATGACCAGAAAGTTTCAGCTGTTAGAGAAAGAAGTTTCCTAATGCGAACTGTTCTGCATCAGTTTTCTCCTGAGTGTAATAATCAGTTGAAACCTTTGATTGCAGTGGGATCAGCTAATGCTAAGACACCTCTGCAAGCTCCAATGGAAGCAGAAGATAGCTCATCAAATTCTGTGGTAACGGCTTTCACCTGGTATCGAGTAATTGTTATAATCCTTTGGGCCTATCAGAGAGATTCTGCATAGACTGAATCCTGAAAAGGTCTTCCCTTTGAAGAGAATGGCCTTTTAAGTTCAGTAATGGATTATCTTACAAGTACCGAAAAGTTCTTTTACTACATTTTAGTCTTTGGATGCTTATATTCCAGAGTTCAGGCATAAACAATCACCTAATCAGCAAGGCAGCCTATTACTACTTAATTCTATTATTCTTTTATTGACCTATGTCTTTACAAGAAAAAAGCAAGAGCTTGTAGGGAAAAATACTTTTATTTTTGTGATCACAGTTATTTATTTTTCATTACCTTCAACAGCTGTCGATGTGTTCTTTGCATTAAGAGCCATCAATAAATCTCAATTGATTTCTATCATTTCCTTATCCCTTTTAGGAATCATATGCAGTCTCCAAGATTACTCCTACACAATAGAAAATGGAGAAGGGCAGGCAGTCTAATCAGTTCCAGAATCATCTTTCTGTTCTTGCATATACCTTTCTCTTCATTGTTTATATACCCCCCCATCACAAGAATGTATCAAAGCAGGATGTCCATACCTTTGTTTATATTTTGAGAAATAAAGGACACTACTTAGTTTTGGATGAAGGGGCTTTCTTCCTTATGGTTTAATATCTTCTGGAAACTAAATCTGGCATTGAATATTAGACCTGGAAGGTCATTTACCATCTGAAAATGGTACTCTGTAATTTGCTACTTATTTGCCAGGGGCAGACATTTTTCCTGGGAAAAAATATATGTCTTTGCATACTCACATGTATTGACCTGATTTGTACAAGAATCCTTTCTCCATCCACTCATACATAATGTTCAGAGTCTTCTACAAAAATTATTTCATTTTACGCTACAGTAGAAGAATGAACACAGATAATTCCCATCTAATTTATATTCAGGAAAGAGAAACAATCTGAACAGTGCTAGGACAATCATAGATCACAATAAGATCATGCCTTTTGTTGTTATGTCGCATGGCCTCTACCTGCACTCGTTGGCTGGGAACAGCTTACATTTAATTCATGCGTTACCATTAGGTCTTGGAGAATGAATACAGCTGATAGTAATCTTAAAATTTCTCAGATGTTAGGGGGATCCACTACAAATATGTAGAGATGTCAGTTCAGATGCCTTCTTCATTGCAAAAGAGGGACATCTCTGGTAAATGTTGCTGGACAAAATTGGAATGCTGTTCTGTATCCATATTCTGATGATCAGAACAATGATTTTTGGGTGAATAGCACCATCATAGTGCACTGCATGAGCAAGATCTACCCATTATTTAATGACTCCAGCTGTGGAGTTGTGCTTGCCATAGAATAGCTGTTACAATCAGTTATGTTCAGAATCTTCAAAATACGCTGCCACATCTTCTTAATATATACTTCTCTGCATAGCTATACAGGCAATTGTATTGACAGTATTAATCACCAAAGATTAATCTGTAGTCGATAACATCAAGAAATGCGAAGATCTCTTCTCTAGATAGGAAGAGCATCTGAGTTGGTAGAGACATGTCTTTTAAATTCTGTGCATTTCAGATCTATGCTTGTCTACCAATACCCTATTCTGTTGTGATTGAGAAAAAGCAGTGTCTGAGTCACCACAGTCATTCCATTCTGGCTTGAGCAGTATTAGTACCTGGAATTCAGGAGCTTGCAAGCATCTGTTCTAGTCATTCTGCTTTTTTTTTTTTTTTCCCCACATTGATCATTCAGACCAATGGATGCATGCATCATTCAGAGCTCAGTTTTCATGGAGTATAATAACATATTTGACTGTACAAGCATACAGAACGTTTTGGTTCAGGTTAGGAAACAGTCCAGTACCTTTACCTAGGCTACAAAATGCAAACAGTAACACTTCTGAAGGAGTGCATCATCTGTGACGGCTTTATTTCTCGGTAGTTTGACTCTTTACAGTCCTTTATAAGATTGAAGTGATATTTTAGACCAAATATCTACATTTCTTCTGAAAATTAGAATTTTCATTCAAAGTGCTTTAATCAGCTGCTCTTCCAGTTGTCATTTGTCCAAAAGTAAAATATTCACTGATCTTTAAGAATATGTTTCTTAGACGGGTGTCTGCCTGGAATGACAAAATAATCTTGAACTGGACAGAGGAAAAAACAGATTCCACCTAGGCTATTTTAGTATATGATTTAGAATTTGATAGATCAGACTTCACCAAGGAAATTTCAGTGAGGATACAAGTGACTTTTGCTGTTCCCTTTAGGGATATTCTTTAGAGGACTTCAGTCTGATGTATGCAATACTGCCTATGCTTTTGGTAAAATATACTCATTGTTTCAGTATCTCACTCTGCTGCCTGGCTTAATAAAGCCATAAAGCAATTTTGCTTGGATTAGGCTTGCAAAATGCTGCTTCTTCTTTTATGGTATATTGATTGTAAGTTACTAGAATTGGCACAGATACAGATAGACATTCAGTGAAGACAAACTTGGTATTTTGGTGGGTAATGTCACCTGTTCTGACAGTGGGTGTATTCATATGCTTCTAAGTGAGATTTCTTTTCTAGTATCCATAGACATTGTATTTCAGCTCTTCTTCAACCTGTGGCAGTCTCAGGACCCTCCATGTCAAAACATTTGTCAATCTCTAGGATAGCCAGTTCTTGTTACTCTCCAGAGTAATGATAGCCAGGGGCATTTCTGTATGTGGTGTGTGTTGCTGCTTTGATCACGGCTCTTTTATTTGTTACATGCAGTTCCTTTAATTCCTTTCTGTATTTTTGTGAGGGTTCCAGGTTGCTCTCTCTGGTTGAGTATACTCATGTTCTCCCACCTCAGAACTCATAGCTTCCTAGCAGCTGATCAGGATGCATTGGACTTTCATGACTAAATAGCCATGGAAAACCATTCCATTATAGTGATTCCTTCTCCCGTTTTGAGGTCTTAAATTCTTACTCCTTCTGCTTGCGTCTATGAATGTGACACATCTAGTAACAGTTTTCTCAGCCAGCTGCTGAAGTATATGGGTCCTTATGACTGCCATTTTGCATACTACTTTTATAAGGCAGAGTGTCTGTTCTTCAGTCACCAAAAATTCCTTCTTGAAGTAGTGCTGAAGTTCCAGAGTAGCTAGGCAATTAGTCCTTCATTACTAATTTCCAGATCTTATACTTCTCTGATTGAATTTTATACTTTAGATTCTTGGTTTCATAAGGACTTTATTATTTCCCTTCACAAGTGCAAGCCTTTTACTTTGTTTCTCTGCTTGTTGCACTGTAGCAGTATGCAGAAGTTCCCTTCACGCAGCGATTGTTCAGATGGCTTTCTGGCTCTGCGTGGACTCAAGGAACTTCTTCTCCAAAGAAGCGAAAGCAAATGCCCAGAGCAAATTCTATCAGATCTCTGGGCAGACTTGGTATCTGTACTGTATGGTATTTGGACATTTGCCGTAAGGCTACCTGGAGTTCAGTCTTTGCTTTCACCCAGCATTATGTTAGCCTGATAGTATCCAGGGCTGTTTCAGCCTTCAGTGGAGTGATGCTGCAGTTGTTTGTGGGAGTCCTCAGGCCTTCTTCTGTGTGGTAAAAGGCAAAGGTAACTGTTCAGAGTGAGTCATTGTGGGAATGTACATGCAGACTCAAAGAAGAAAGGTTACTGGTCAGTAACTGGTGTTCTTTGAGAGATATAGTCTGCATGTACATTAGTCTCCTACCTGCCTTTCCCCTCTTTCTGAATCTCTTTCAGGTTTGATTGTGCATTTAAGAGGAACTGAAGTGGTGGCGGATGCACTCTGCCCTGTATGTCATGCCTCAAGCAGGAAGAGGGGAGGAGGTAGAGCACCCCTCCCGGGACACACCAGGGCAGGCCACGAGCCCACCCACTCTTAGAGTATATGTATGGACTAAGTATCTCAAAGTACAGCAGCCATTCGTTGGTAGGTAAATTTTCTTTACTGTATTTTCACAGGTAAAGCAGTAGATTGTATTTTAAAAACAATTTAATTCATTGACTCTGTGGATGATATGCATGAACAATACACACATGGGAGACTTTATACAACAAACTGAGTAGCTCTCTGTCTTTCTGATGGTTTTATCTCTTTTTTTCCCCGCAGTCCTAACTCTTTTAGATATTTGAATATTTTCACTCTGTTCAGTTTGTCATTCCATTGTGAGCTACACCACAGATTGAAATTGCGTAAATTGTAATTTTATTTTAAAAGTAAAAGGAAACAATGTCTTACACAATTTTAGCTAAGCATATAAATTAACATTTGAGATTGTATTTACTATTAGAAGATGAAGCTAGAAGCTGAACTGGGTTCTGTAAGAATCAATTACAATTTTATGATTACAGTGTTCTTTAAAACTTCATAGTTGCAGAAGAGCGAACATTTAAGTTTAAACATTTTTTTCCACAGCTGGGTTTCTCATTGTGTTTGTTATTTTAATCACAGAAGCCTTGTAATTAATTTTTTAATCTACTGCACTTCCTGCCCATTAAACTGAACAAGTAGATGCAGGGTATAACCTCGCTAAAGCAGGAGATGTAGTTGTCCCTGCAAGAAAATAGAATCATCGTAGAATCATCATACATGCAAATTCTGCAAGTTGTTATCTTCAAGTATAGTTTCTAAGGAGTGAAGATGATGTGAGATGAGGGCTATTACAGAAATGTGATTCTCACCTGTTTCTACTTGGAGTTCTCATAAGACATACCACCTTTGCCTATGATGAGCATGCTTTTGCTAGTTTCTTAGAGGTGGAACAGTTAGTGTTGTCTTGGCAGCTCAAAGAAATTTAGAGTTGTTTGTTTGTGACTTTACCTTTCCTGTGTGTTCAGTAAGATTAGGGTGTAGATTATCTGGGTTTAGTTACAGCCAGCAAAGTTTAGGGAAACTTCTGATCTGTGGTACATGAGATGTATGTGCTGTAGATGTGGATGCACGTATGTAAAATATCATAAAGAACTCTCATTTTCGAAAGTGACTGGCTTGTGTGATATCAGGCTGCCTTTTTACATTCTAAGAAAACCCAAACTAGAGATTCTTTTAAACAACCTGAGATGAGCATTAACATAGCAAAGGGGAAGACAGTGCAGAGAAAAGCCATCTTGTTTTGCACAATTAATCTGAAGTTTATGACTCCGAACTCAAGTATTTATGTCTTGTGATAACAGACCTTTAAAGTGCAGCTTTAATTTAAAAAAAAAAAAAAAAAAAAAAAAAAGAGGGTGAAAAAAAATCTGGTTAACGATTATTACTGAGCAATATTGGATTAATTAAGCTGGTTTTATGTTTTTCTTTTCTTTCCTTTTCATTCCAGTTGCTATTTTAGCTTGTGTGGTTGTAGGAATAATTAGAGGAATATGTATTAGATGTCAGGATTCTCACTGGGAAAAGTAGTACTGGCAAGGAGACATTATGTTTTCCTTTAATTTTTAATTGGTTTCAAATAACTTCTGAAGAAAAACAGAGTTTTTGTAACTATTGTAGTATTTATTTTAGTAAGTCAGCATTTTTAGAGAGGGTTTTTACAGGTGACAGAAATGAGACACAATTCATTTTGGTGCTTTTGCTAGTATATTTTTGTTATGTTAAGATAAGCGTGTGTGCATATATGCCTACACACATGTATATATATCTGCTGAATTCAGAGTGGACATGAAAGTTGTTTCAAAAAACAGACATGCTTGGAAAATACATAATTCTGACTCTTCTGACAATTCTAAATTCCATCCCTTCCTCCAGGCATCTGAGAAAAATTGTTATACTGGAGTGACTGATGCTTTCCAGTGAGTAGCTGTGATTTGAAGACCTTAGCATGCATTCTAGGAGGATACCAGTGGTACCAGCACTAGATGGGAACATAACCTTCGTGTAGAAAGTCTTTTGCCTTCCTGCACATACAAACTTATGATTTGCATCTGATCAAGACCTCCTTGTAGATTTTAATTCAATTTGTTAAATCATACAATAAAATCACAATTTTTCTTGATTACACTAAGACTGATATGTCAAGGTAGTTTGAATTTCTCCTTTGTTTTCTGAGAGGAAATCAACCCAAGACATTTATAACTGCACTTTTGTGTTGAACCTTGAAATATATGAGAGCTGCAAATTATTTTAAGTGGAAAATGCCTATAATTGAATTTCTATTTTAAAATTAAGCCATTTATAGGGTATGGTTTTATTATTTTCCTTTAGTTTTGCATTTCAGTAAAATAGTTGCATTTTTATAACTTCTCTTAATATATTAGTGTAGTATTTATAAAGCTGTATTTAGAAAAACAACAATGCAAAAAGACTGCAACACTGAAAACTGCAATAATATCCATGAAATCTTCCAAAGACTACTAACAATGTTCAGTAAAATCTCAATAGATGAAAATGTCTATTTAGGCACATGCAAGTACTTCTTGTGTTTCATTTAAATCTCTTGACTACAGTGATTACATGATTACACTCTGAACAGAATCCTAATATTTCTCTTACTTTCTGCCTTTGTTGGTGGGGGAAGGTAAAAAGGGGTGGAGGTAATAGAAAGCGTCAAGCATGTTTTCATTGTGGTTTAGGCTTTCATTTTCTGATATTCTTAAATCATTTTGATTTAAGAAAAGTTGTTACTTCACACATAAAAATAGCAAAGCTTTCAAGCAGTAAGAGAAAGATTGTGAGCATAAGAAATGAAACTTTCACATGAAATAGGGCAAAGAAATATTTAAAAAAATCCAAGAATATAGTAACATTTATAAAGTCTTCCCTGTTTTTCAAACTGAATGTTGAACTCAGCTCTTTATTTTTCCTTCAGTGCGTTGCATTTGCTTTATGGGTATTATCGTTCTTGAATGGTCCTCAATACTTGATTTTACCTCTAAAAGTAATAGACAAACCATGTTCAGCTGAATAGACAAGATTTAAACTCCTAAATACACAACAGTGATGAACAATTGGGCTTCTTTTATCTCTTCTTTTTTTCCTGGTTTTTATTTGTGTGCTGTGACGTGAATTTCTGACTCATGCAATTACATATGCTCTCTCATGGCATAGTGTCAGGGTCAGTCTTTAGTGAGATTGGGTCAAGCCACATGAGTAAGTAAAGGTTGTAATGAGATCTTAATGTACAACTCCTGTATTCCTGAAACTCAGTGGTCAAAATGACACCCAGTTTTCTTAGCAAAACTGTGACTATGCAGACTTCCTCTTCTTTGATATGTTTTTCCATAGTCTCATTCACTAAAATTTTTTCATTATGATGATGTTAATAATCATACACGAAAATTATCTCAGACACCCTTTAAGCTCTGTTGGCATGAGACGACAAAGTGTGAAGGAACATTAAATTGTTATTTAGTGTGGCATTTTATACAACAGTTCTTATTTGACTTGGATTGCTAAGGAAATTTATCATTATAGCTTTACGTACATGCTATTATATGTTTTTTCCTTGCATTTTGGAACATACTGTCCTGGAGTAAACAGGATATATTTGCAAATATGGAAGTTACATAATTTCACAAAACTTATATCTTTGAGAAGGTCTGTTCTGGGGAGCACAGACTTTTGCGTTTCTAAGCATTATCAGTAGTTTTTCCCAGAATCCATAGTGATCTTCTCAGTCACATGAAGTTCTTTTGAGAAATCCTGGAGTGTATGCATGTCTGTGAAACAGCTTATACTAACTTTTGTTTTTAAGTCCAATGTGTTTCCTGATTGCTGAACAAATACCAATATTAAATTTAATTTCCATTCGATTTCAGTGTTTTAAATGGTCCTTCATAAGTGATTAGTGTTGCATATAAGGTGAAATAACTTCAAGTTTAGACTGTGCTAGAAAAATTTAGCATGTGCCAAAATACTGAAGATCTTTGTTAACTATAGAATTACATAAACAGTTCCAATACTCAATATAGAATACTCAATATAGGCATTTAGTCCAATCTACTGTGAGCATTTCTGTGTGCTTTGTAGTACTTCTGCTTCTTAAGTTAAGAGTGTTGCTCAGGGTCTCAGTGTCTACATGGAAGAACAGCCTACAGTAGCAGTGAGAGGATTGGAGGAGTCTTGCTATCTTTCTCAAGTTTTCATTTCTGGCTAACAGCATACGTTATAATATTGTGTCAATGACAGATGACTGTCACTGTGAAAATGAAATAATTAATTACACATGTAGGACTGCTCTGCTCCATTATTTAAGTGAAACAGCAATCGAAGACAGAAACATAGAATGCCTGTGATTATAATAAGGCTTTATTGCAAGAGACTGCAAACATTTACTAAGATAAGTAACCCACAAATATCAGTTATCTCCAAAGATCAGGGAACTGAACCTTTCATTCCAGCAAGGAATCCCTATTTGTTTCTCCTGTTCACTTACTTGCAGAGATTAGTGGATGTTACATTAATAGGTGCTGGGAAAATTTACCAAATTAAATTATGCTGTATTTTCTCTCACTTGAATCCTTCAGATCAAGGCTGGGTTGTTTAGTGGAGAGATACTCAAGTCCTAGAATTTGTTTTAAATATATGAGGAACTGACTTAGACTAATGTTGGGTTTGCACAGAATCATAGAATAGGGTTGGAAAGGACCTTAAGATCATCTAGTTCCAACCCCCCTGCCATGAGCAGGTATCCATCACACTAGACCGCGTTGGCCAAGGCTCTGTCCAGCCTGGCCTTGAATACTGCCAGGGATAAAGTGTTTACCAGTTTTTTGGGGAGCCTGTTCCAGTGCCTCACTACCCTCACAGTAAAGACCTTATTCTTTATATCTAACCTGAACTTCCCCTGTTTAAGGTTAAACCCATGACCACTTTTCCTATTGCTACAGTCCATGATGAAGTGTCCCTCCCCAGCATCCTTATAGGCCCCCTTGAGATACTGGAAGGCTGCTATGAGGTCTCCACGCAGCCTTCTCTTCTCCAGGCTGAACAGCCCCACCTTTCTCAGCCTGTCTTCATACGGGAGATGCTCCAGCCCCCTGATCATCCTTATGGCCCTTCTCTGGACTTGCTCCAACAGCTCCATGTCCTCCTTATCTTGAGGACACCAGAATTTCTTTCAGTACTCCAATCTTGGACATTGAGATATTTAAGTTACAGCAGAAGGGAATATATCTGTGTTATATCCATTCACTGACTGAAATGTCAGAAAGAGTTATAGCTTTAGGTGTGGTGCCACAAGAATACATCTGTACAGATTTTAGACTTTGTCTTAAGGTGATGATACCCATATGAATTGTATGGTAAACATAGGGTCTTTCCCCTGTGCCACACACAGTAGGCATTCTTTCCATGAGTTAATGATCTTTATTGGCTTTAATTAATTCATATGTAAAAGTCTAAGAACTCAGAGAAAGAATGAGGCAACATTTTTCTGCATTGGTGAAATCAAGACTGGTCAGGAGAAAATTCAAACAGATCTTAAGTAAAATTTTGAATGGGCTGTGTTATAATTGTAATTATTTCAAAGATTGGGCAGTGCGTAAGAAGTTCAGCAAGTAGTTCCAACTTGGGAAAGAGAGGGGACTGACTGAAACAAGACCTCTTTGCTAGATATAAATTGTATGTTAGTCCCAAGGATTTCCTACTTATTAAAATACGAAAAAAAATAAATGTATTTAAAAGGAGAAATGCAAAGAAACAGGTAGAGAGCACAGGTATCTGATCCAAAGCTTAAGGAGACAAGTGACCCACGATTTTATTTCTATGCAGCAGAAAAGCATAATTCTTGTAATTATTCTGGGACTTCAGTGAAATGTGAGCAGGTAAGAATCACAGATGTGTGCTTTTGAAGTAAAATTGTGTCGAGAGGAACTGACTCCAGTGACTGCATTTCTCCCTGTCTACCTTGATACTAGAAAATATCTGAAAAAGCCTATTTTAGCCTACTGATTGTTAAATATAGTAAGTTTTTTAATGGCTGGGGGATTTTGTTTTGGTTTTGGTTGGTTGGTTTGGTTTTTTGGATTTTGTCGTCGTTGGTTTTGGTTGGTTTTGTTGTTGTTGTTGTTTGGGGTTGTTTGGTTTTGGTTTGATTGCCTTTTTCTTTCTGGAGGTCTGTAGTTTTGTTCTGGCTTTTTAAAATTTGGCAGTAATTTCACAGTACTTCTTTTTTTTTTTTTTTTTTTTTTTTTTTTTCCCCTGAGCCAGATACTGTATTTTTAACCATAATTCCATTAGCATCATAATTCCATTGACTTGAATGGAGTGACAGTGATTTGTATAACTCTTTGATGTAGTCTCACTTTATCTTCAAAGCTTATCATCAATGAAACAATAGAAGAGGAGAAAGATAGATACACAAAAATATTTAATGATGTTTTCTCTGGTTGAAATGTTACATAATAATTCTGCTTGTATAGCATTGGTAAAGCCAAATATCAGGTTTATGGCCTAGAGAAATTCTCATTTGAAGACAAAGCAAATTCAGTTCCCTGCAAAGCCAGTGGAGAATCAAGCTGCAGTGCTGGCAGAAGCAAAGTGAATATGAGTAGCTTCTTGTCCTCAGCTAATCAGGGTGGTGCTTCCTTTTTTAGGTACTTAGAATGTCAATGAGAATGTTTTGTAAGATAGAGTTTTGTGGGCTAGCGGGAAAGCAAGCAAGTTGAATATCCCTCAGATATTTTTACATGGTTTTAAAATTACATGTACAATTTACATGTCTAAAGTACAGTGAAACCCAAAGTTAAACTTACTGCCTCATAGTTGAAGGTCATCCTACTGAAAGCTTATGTTTCTTTGCTATAACTAGAACTTGGTAGAGAATTATATGTTTGCCTAAGTACACTGATGCGATAGCAGTAATACACATTTAATTATTATTCAGTTTATTTGAAGAGTTAGGATATTAACTGATTTCTTTAGCTTTTTGTGGGCTATTACATGACTTCTTTTTTTTTCCCCATGTTAATTGGAATGGTTTAGAACTGTAGCAAAATGAGAACAGAGAAAGGATTTATTTTCTCTATAAAACCAGTTGAAGTTTGGAGGGCAAAATGCTCCGTAAAAACCAAACAACAAAACCCAACACAAAATCTCTCTCTCCTGTTTTATACTGACACATACTTACTGATGTTAATAATTTGAAAAATATGCACAATATTAAGATCTAACTTTGCTGAACACATTTTACACTGAACTTCTTTCAAGTATTCTCTGAAATTTGTAGCTGTTTGAAGTCAAATATATTTTTAGATGATAAAATAGAGAAGATGCCACCTCTTCAAAATAATTTTTCTGATGCATAAGTATGTTATTTGAGCAAACAATTTTAAGACTTAAGATGGTGTTTACTACATAATTCCTGCTTTTTCAAAACATAAATCAGAAGTCAGACTTAATAGTTCCTTTCTATACAGATCTGAAACATTATGTATGTTCTTTTCTTGAGCTTATTTGAAATGTTACCGTAAGCAGAAACTTCTGATAATTTAAGTGTGATATTAATAACGTCAAGAGATGACACAAAAGGAGAATTGGAAGAAATAGTTAAAGAAAGAAGAAATAAAGACAGAACCTTTGGCTTTGGCGCTTCTCATAAAGTAATCCTTGGATGCATTTGCATGATGGAGCTTGCAGGCAGATAAAGGTTTATTCTCTAGTATTGTGAGTTCTCCAGTACCATAATTCATTGAATTTATATGACATTTCTTAAACTTTCTTAGTCCAGCCTTGGAATTGTTTTACACAATCCTATTGAGGTGTTGTAGGGAATGTAGAAAAGATTATTATAGATAATCTTTTGTGTTGCTGTATCATGTGTATTATTTCATCTTTTAATAGACAAACTTACAAATATATGGTTCTTGCTTTTTTCAGGCTGTTAAAAGAGCACAGAAACCAAAGTTACTGCAATGAGGATCAACTGTGTAGTCTGAATTAAATGACCACAATCTATTACTTCTCAAAATCAAAATAAACAGTGTTATAAATGCGTAACTGTGAATTCTTGTTTTCCATTTCAGGTGAAGAGATGGAGAACAGAATTTCAGTTTCCATTTCCAAAAATATGGATACTTGAATTTTTCTGTCATATGCTGGTTATAAATAGTGGTTTAAGATCCTTGTATGAAAAGCCATGAGTGATTTTACAATTTCCTATATTTATTGTGTATATGTTCTTAAGACATTTCAAGTCTTCAAGTGTTTCCTGATATAACTGTATCCCACTTATTGCATGGTAGATCTGACAGGATTCATATTCTCTTTCAGGAGACGCTGATAGATTGGTGTGACGAAAAGGAACTTAATTTGATTTTAACAACTGGAGGAACAGGGTTTGCACCACGAGATGTCACTCCAGAGGTGAGATAGTCCTGGAATAAAAAAGATCTGCCCTTTGTTGTAGAAATGTATGAGTCTACAGGAGGGAGGTGATTTGTTTTTAATTTCATCTGTAACTTTGTAGTATCTATGGACAGGTCAAGTGACACACAACTTGGAAGCAGAAAAAGCAATAGGGAATATAGCACAAGAGAATTACTCTGACCTTGGGTTCTGACTCACAAAATGGTTTTCAAAGTAAAATGTACCATAATGGATTTCCAGTCCACTTACAAAAAAAAAAAAATCAAACAGCTTTTTGGTGTAATTTTCCTTAGTAGTACAGGACAGCACTGCTAAGCAAAACCTTGTGTGCCTTTTGTTGTGTCTTGCACAAGGGAAAGTGGGATAAGAGAGATCCTTTAATTCTCCCTTGCATTGTCAACTACTGCATTATAGGTTAGAGTGTGAGAGGCAAATAGTAGGGGGAAAAATTGCTTGACACCACATCATCAAAAAAAGCTAAACAGGCACAGCAATAGAGGTAACATGCACCAGTAAATGTTGCACAGGAAATCTGGTTGCATTCCACGTATAAGGAGCTAAGGTAAGGAAATTAGAAAAGGACAAGTAACCTAATAACCTCGCGGCTATGGGTTGTCTTACGAAATGAGTGTGTGATTGCAGTTGAAGCATTTTGGTATTTATGGTTCAAATTAGATTAATAGGAACTTCTAAAATCACATATTTTTTTTTTTGTTTGCTTGCGTTCACTGAAGGGCGGAATTAAGACTGAGTGTCTGAAGTGTTTCTTTCTGTAATTTAACATATTTAGATTTCTCTTAAGTACTCATGTAAGTTTTCAATTGCTTAGACTTTCAACTTAGATTTGATTTGAGTTCATTATAACATGCCTACAATGCCTTTTACTTACAAGTATGTTCTATCAACCATGACTACAGCTTAGCTTTTTTCTATTAGGAATCTAAAAATATTTTTGTAAATCTATTGTATAACATTTGTGTAACTAAAAAGACATGTAAAGAAAATGCTCCTGTACATTACTTCTGATGTTTTCACATTATATACTAGAAACCTGGAGTAACTAAAATCTAAGGTTCAGTTTATCAAAAAATGGGTAGAGTCTAAGATGACCACAGCATGCTAGAGCTAGTAAAACTGAATTTGCAGATCATTCACTGTGCTAAAGCAACACAAAATTGGAAAATGTGTTGGTTAAATTGGTTTCTTCCTTTCAAACTAACTTCATGGTTTTGAAGGTTGTGTTCCCAGCATTGTGTAGAAGGAAGGCTGAATTTCTGTTTCAGTTTACCTGATTTATTACTTTTATTCAGGGTTGACACTAAGCAGCAGTGCCAGAGGAGGTATTACAGCCAGTGCCAGAAACAAACTACAGATCTCAAGAAGCATTTGGGACAAGAAATAAACAAATGAGAACTGCACACATAACCACCTAGTATTTTTCATGCATTGCTTCATTTCTGTTACTCAAACTAATTAAGACAGGTGGTGATGATTTGTTTGGTTAGTTTTGATGTTACAGTGAGCCATTAAAAAAACTGAGTTGTTGAAGTGTCTTTAGACTATGTAATAAAACCACACTGATATAAAAAATCATTAATAACTTGTGCTGTAGAACAGTTTTTAAAGCAATAGGTATGCGAGACTTGAGGTGATTATAACAGAATTATGTATTCTGACTGTTGAATTATTTCAATATTTAAAAAGAATTTATATAGGACAGTATTTACTCACTTTTCACCCATTTAACTTGCATTAAACTAACATTTAACTTGGATTAGTTTGCAAGCCTAAATTTGAATCACAGCGGAGAGATTGAATCCCAGTTCTAATTACAAAGTCAGGATGATAAGGTTTGTTCTTATGGCAGGGTTTATTAGATCATTCATTCAAACAAACATTTTTAATGTAAGAAAATTAGTTTGGCAGTATGTGTCATTACAAAAAATTATGAAGGAGCATAAGCTTTGGCCCCATATTTACCGTCTTCTGGGTCAGTGAGCACCAATTTGAAACGGAAAATTTGTTATGTCAACATAATCATAGAATCATAGAATAGTTAGGGTTGGAAAGGACCTCAAGATCATCGAGTTCCACCCCCCCTGCCATGGGCAGGGACACCTCCCACTAAACCATGCCATCCAAGGCTATGTCCAACCCCACCTTGAACGCCACCAGGGATGGAGCATTCACAACCTCCCTGGGCAGCCCATTCCAGGGCCCCACCACCCTCACAGTAAAGAATTTCTTCCTCATATCCAATCTAAACTTCCCCTGTTTAAGTTTAAACCCATTACCCCTTGTCCTCTCACCACAGTCCCTAATGAAGAGTCCCTCCCCAGCATCCCTATAGGCCCTCTTCAGGTATTGGAAGGCTGCTATGAGGTCTCCACGCAGCCTTCTCTTCTCCAGGCTGAACAGCCCCAATTTTCTCAGCCTATCTTCATACGGGAGGTGCTGCAGTCCCCTGATCATCCTCATGACCCTCCTCTGCACTTGTTCTAACAGTTCCATGTCCTTTTTATGTTGAGGACACCAGAACTGCACACAATACTCCAAGTGAGGTCTCAGGAGAGCAGAGTAAAGGGGCAGGAGCACCTCCCTCGACCTGCTGGTCACACTCCTTTTGATGCAGCCCAGGATACGGTTGGCCTTCTGGGCTGCAAGCGCACACTGCCGGCTCATGTTCATTTTTTCACCAACCCACACCCCCAAGTCCTTCTCTGCAGGGCTGCTCTCAATCTCCTCCCCGCCCAATCTGTAGCTGTGCCTGGCATTGATAATACGTGCAATTGCACTTGCATTGATGTAGGAAGCTGTTTTAATCTCTTCCCCTGTGTGGTGTTTGTCCAGCATGCTCCTCTCATTACTGAACTGATAGTGAAATGGTGTGATCATGACATCGTGCTGTTGAGATGTCATCTTTGAGACATGATTTTAGAACTGGTAGTAATTTAATCTGATACTGGAAGACATGTTAACGTTTTTCCTATGAGTAGGAAGGGTAGTCCCTTGGGTTATATTTCAGCTGGAATGATTTAAGTCCTGCTTCTCCTTAATGCAGCTGTACTTTTGATTAGAAAACACATTTTTCTGAGCATAGATGCGTAATTGCTATTGGACTATACAAGGTAAAGTTACTTCCTGAGAGTATTTACAGCCCAAAGAATTAATGCTAATTGCATGTTATAATTATTTATTAAATTGAAATTCAGTGCGTAGCATAATATATCTAATGAAAATAACTTGTTTAAATTTCAGGTGTTTATGATTAAGCTTCCAAAAAATTTACTTAGTTTCCCCACTCACTTTGCCTTTTGAACACTATATTAGAATCATACCAGGTTATTGCAGTTGTTTCAATAATGTGTAATTACTTTTTTTTTTTTTACAATGGAACAGACAATTTTAGGCATACTCGCAATATCTGATTTTCCTTACCTATCTCTGGTCTCTGAATGTAATAGCCTCTGTCTAGTCAGTGGATGGGGAGAATCTTTTGAACCAGCTACTGATTCACATTTTCAGGGGTGAAGGTCAGCTAAATTAAGGAGTGTGAATAGCCTTAACTTTCTTGTCTACGCAGCTAGAAGTGATGAAGCGCAAGTGGATATTTAAAAAGCAAAATCCACCCAATGGATGACTGAATTTGAAGGAAATTGTGTTGTAGTTGTTATTAGGGAATGCTGTAATTCAGCTGCTATGGCAGTTGGTGGTAGTTTGCATTTGGACTAAAGCCAAAGTGTGGGCTTAATTTTGTAGATACAACCACTTCTTTTTCACAATCTTATTTTGCCTATAATTTATGGGGATAATCTTTAAATCCATAGTGGAAATGCTCATACAGTCTGTTGTTTTAAGAAGCGTTTGCTGGTGAACAAACATCAGGCTTTTGCGTATGCCCAAGATTAGGGAACTTTTGGTTTACATTTTCAAATGCAAACATTTTTTCCATGGAACTACAGTACTTGAGTGGCAGACAGTTACAGAATGTTAATGATAATGTACATTAACTGTTGTGAGGAGAAAAAAAAAAAAGTGGAAGTGTTTTTATTGATCACTAGATACCCTGAGGTAGAAATGTGTTTTCTCTATTTCTTGGTTAATACAAAAGAGAAAGGAAAAATCTCATGCATACAGACCCTCTGCACAGTTTTCTACCTTTTGGCTTCTCTACTTTTACATTTATTCTTTTGCAAAATTGTGCATCCAAATAGCTGACTTGTCTGCCCCCTAACCAAGTCTTCTTACTGTTTTCTTATCTTCCGTGTCTGGTGTGGATCACAAGTCTTGTTTGCCCCACTACGAAGCTAACTTTATGTACGTAGATAATAGCAATAGAAGTCAATTTGTTGTGCCTCAACTGGTGCTAGATGTCCTTCAGCTGTGTCACTTTGTCTATTTACAAATTGTTCAGCCACACTGCAGGTATGCCTGAAATTTTACACCCTGAAATTTTGAGATATGACTTTAGGAAGAAGCTTAGAAGAACTCAGTTTCATCATGTAAAACCAGTCAGGTGTTTCCTTAGTCTTCCTTCTTTTCCAATGCTCTGGAAAAACTATGAATGCTTTGTTTGATTCTTGCTGATTATATTCATCAATATTTATGTATTTAAATTTTATATATGTATTTAGACACGTGCTTGTTTTCATTTATGGCAATATATGTGTATTTCCCTATTTTTTCACCAAAGTTCTGTAGTCCATGGAAAGAAATCATTCTCTGGAACTCCGTCATGTTTGTCAGCATCTTTCTGAAAAAGCATGCTCAGAATGAACAAAATACTCCAAGTCTAGCCACACAAAAGACATGTTTGGAGAGAAGAAAGTCTCTATAGTGCTGTGATCTAAAGTATTTGTATATTCAGTTCAAAATTGCGCCAGCATTTTTATAATCAGTACCAATTACAAATTTTCTGTCTTTTCTTGGCTCCCTAAGGTAACTTTCACTGTTGCTGTTTCCCACATTTCTACTTGGAATTTACTGTGGGTTTTTTTCTTCAAGTTTCATTTGAATTCCACAGACTATTTAAACATGTCTGTGTGCTTCCATTTCTGTGTCCCAAATAGGGGCAAATAGGCAACCCTCCTAATCTCTATTCTTTGTAATTTTCATGTGTTCTGTCTGTTTCCTTCCCCTTCGACTCTGTTAATGAAATAAGATGCTTGTGACAAAACAGGGTATATCTTGTTATACCCATACTATATACCATATAGCAACATATTCCATTCAGATAAACCAAATCCACTAAGACATTTCAAATAACACCTTCCATTTAATAGGCTACACTTTGAAGTAGAAATAATATGTCGAGGTTTTTTTCCTCCCTGATTCAAACAGTGCCTTCCCAGAGCATCTGGGTTTCTAATATTATTGTGAATATGGCAGTACTTCTGGTCTTCTTCAGCAGTATTTAGCTCTCCTTAGTGCCATATCAAAGACATTTTAGTGTTGTCATTGGGCCAGAATAAACAAATTTTCTTTTTACAAACTGTCACTTCAGGACAATCTTCATCTCACATGGGAGATTAGTCACTTTGTGGTAGGAATACTGTGATACTGTATGACCTCTAATTACCCAGGCTGTTGTTTCAGTTATTCACGCTTCAATATTCAAGGTGCCCTCCAATTTAATAACCTTTTCCGGCATTTATTTTCATAGTCTATTCTAGGACTGTAGTTTCCCGTATCTCTTAAGGAGGTCTCTCTCCCTTGACTTCTGCGTAGAGCTATTGTGTAATGAAGTGTGCTGTGTATATAAAATGTCTAATCCCGTAACTTGCCATCAGAACTTTTGAGAACTACTGTTCATAGTTTAAATAGATATGTATTACGTCGCTTCTTGTATGTTGAAACTGGTATTTTGGTTGTAGAGTTCTAGCTCACTTCCAGCTTGCTCCTAAAGGGCGTGAATTATGAAACCATGCCACGTGCACCTAGACAACAAATACGCTTAAATGGAACCCACTGCTGTGTGACTGACTCCCTCCAAAATGTGTGCTAGTTTATTAGAAGTTTATCAGCAACTCTGTAAGGTACCATTCCCTTTTTCTGAGTCCTCCAGACACTTCCTAGCTTATGTGATTAGGTCTTTATCCAGCCTGCTTTAATTTGTCAATAAAATTTATTATTTGAAATGCTGTATTTGGTGTTATAAAAATCCAAATATATTTGTGTGCCATATTAATTTAATTAAAAATTCTATAATTAGATTTTTAATCTCATCTTTGGAATGCATATTATTGTAGCAGAATAGATATATTCAGTTGCAGAACATTTTTCACTAAACTGCTACAAGTTTCTTTGAGAAGCAGCAGCGTGCATATTATTCGCACTACACAGTACATTGCCAGGTTACAGAAGTACCTGTCTTGGAAAATGTGAAACTGATTTAGCTGACTTACGAAGTGATAAAAAATGTGCTTTCTATTCCCTTGTTTGAGTTTCTGAGGAAAACTTGGTAACGCATCGGCATCACTGAACAGCTTGGTTGTGCTATCATGAACTGCAGTCACTGCATGGAAACACCAGGACAGCTATAGGGAGAAATGAGAGGCAAAGAAGCTGGATCCCATTTACTCAAATATCAGAGGCTGCAAAAAAAAGGAAAAGAAGCCCCTCATCACACTCCAAACTCCCAACCAAAAAACAACCACCAACCCAAACCCAAAGGAAATAGCAAACATATGCAGAGAGAGCATTCCTGAAGAATGCTTTTTTTGATAAATAAAGAGGGATTGGTAGATTCTTGATATTCTGCTACATGAACAGCAGTTTTGAACATGTTTCTTTGTGTATCCAGCTGAGATACTGTATGGAAAGCATGCATGCCTCTCAACTTGTTTCTGTCTAGATTTCCTGACATAGACAAGTACAAAGGTGGGGGGGGAAAAAAGGAGTAGGAATACAGAGGATACTTTTTTCTCTGTATCTGGGATTGACGTGTCAGAATGGGAAGCTGCATGTTTTTCAGACATTCCCTTTTTGAAAAGTTTCAAATGTCACAGTGGGTATAGAGAAAAATGGTCTAGGAGAGATGCTTTCTGTGAGAGTTACACAACTCAGTCTGTTCAGTTTATCATAAAGAACACTGAGAGGTAACTTGGGTTTTACCTGGGTTTTCTTTGGGAAATAATGTAAGGTACTGCCAGCTTGCTTGGTCTGCTAAAGAGAATTGTAACAACAGCTGGTGATGGGAAGCTTAAGTCAGAAAAGTCTAGTAAGAAAATCATCATAATGGAAGGTTTTAATGTGTTTGGGTTGGTTTGATTAAAATTAAGATATCAGTCACACGAACAGATTCCCATCTGTCTAATCAAAGGTGATTGACTGTGGGAGAGATATCTTATAAAACTCAAGTTATCTTATACTCATTCAGAAGTCATGGATGACATATAATGAGTTATCCTGTGTGGAAGCCAAAACCTGATTCTAGTCTTATGTTTTTTGTTTGTTAAATGAGAAGATAGTTTGAGTTAAATGGATCCTGAAATTCATGAAGAAGCAGTTTTGTTTCCTGTATACAAAAGGATTACACAGATTGCTTCTTTGTCTCTTAATGGAAAATGCAAAACTAATAATATTGGCTGAGGATGCTTGTGCAAATATCTTTTGAATTATTTAACTGATGAATTAACCTTCTGTGTAAAGTTGTCTGACCATCATAACCTAAAGATAATACTAATAGAATTCTTGTTAAGCAGTTGGGTATTTTTACCCATTTGAGGATCAAATTGCTTTATTTTAGCTTTCCTTAATGCTCTCAAATATCAAATGAAAGTTCTGTTTTCTGTCTTTCAAACACAAGTGCAAGATCTTTTGAAAAGAAGAATCAATAGTAGTAAAACAGCAGTAAGGGATTCAAGTGTTTCATAGAGTGAGAAGTAAAGCCACAGTAACAAGCCAGGAAATCTTGCTCTTGTTTCTTAACTTTTGCAGTTAATTTTTTATTCCAAGGTAATTTCAGAATGGAAGTTGGAAGAAGCCTCAGCATATCCTGTGGGTGGACAAATGGTTAATATCTCAGTGATTCCAAATACTTTCAAAATACACCCAGAAGAACAATATGGTTATAATTTACTTTTTACTGAGGGGCCTTCTCCTCCTCTTGGCATTACTGATGCCTTTTAGTCATGTTTTCATTGTGGGGACCACAATTCTCATAGATATCTCTGTTAATTTAAATCATCTGGCTTGGCTCTTCTTAGCAGTTTAGCAGCAACAGTGCATAGATGTTGCAGTCCTTTCTGTAGCTGGGGAAGAAAAATATGCCTCGTATAGAATTTCTGCATTACAAAATTTTTAGTTTGGGACTTTCAGATTTTTTTTTTCCTTATAGGCATTTATAAAAACAGTTTCCATTAAAACATCACTTTACAGCAGATAATAGGGAACTAAAAAAAAACTAAACATCAAGTTAAGGCAAAATAATAATGAAAACATTGTCAGGCCTGTAATTATGCAGTTCTTGCTCTTAATGTGTCATTTTTTTTAACTGGTCATGGTCTATTACAAAGAGTTTAATAAAAGCTTAATATGGAGAAAAATGTAAAAAAAGTATATAGATATGTTAGGAAGACTGTGAAGGCAGCTTAAGGAAATGGTAACTAGAGGGCAAATAGTAGTCTGGATTTAAGATGTATCAAAAATTAAGTTAGTCCTTTTGACATAAGCACACCAGAATAGCAAAATGACTCTATTAAAATAGTCGATCATTAAAACTAATGCTTATTAAAGAGTACGGAATTTCTCATTTGCGCCTTGCCTGCAGTGTAGGAGCTTTTTCAGACACTTAGCGGAAAGAAACTAGAAGACTCCTGGAAAGCAGCTGGCTTCAGTAGTTATTTTAGGATTATAACTAGTCCTTTGCCTGCTTTTGCTAATTGATACCACGTGGACCAGTGAAGCTTTAGCAAAATGTAGACTCAGTGTAAATACCAGAATAGAAAACAGAAATTACTGTTGTCACATTCAGGCATGAAGGTCTTATCAGTTATGAACTAGAGACTGATTACTTTTCAACCTTCTTTTACATCATGTTTTAGCTTCTTACCACTTTATGCATATATTCTTTTCCCACTTATTTTGTAATGAGAATACTCGAATTAATAGGGGTGCATTATCTACTATTTATTATTGACATTTAAAGTTTCTCTAGATTGAAGAAGTCCATCTTTTCCTTCACAAATAAGCATTTTGTTACAGTTCACTGAGATCAATTTCGTCTTAATTCATTTTCATTGAGCCTTGAAAGATCTCCCTTTGGAGTGAAGGTAGTAGCAATTCTGGTCTTGCTATGGTGCAGCTAACTGTAGTTGCTGCTGGCCACAAAATCACGGGATTTTATAAAACTACCAATACATGCTCTAAGTACCTCGTACTTTATAGTACTGATATCTACTCTGGTTCAGGCAGAGTGTGCTCTTCTGGCTGGTTTATGACTTTACTAATTGTATGATGGAAATACCTTGGTCTCCTCTGCCTAAATTTCCTGTCATTTCGGTTTAAGCCCAACTAGTATTTGGTACAGGAGAGTTTGGATATGGAAGAAATTCCTGTTCTATGACCCAGATTTCTAAATTTGAAGTTATATTAACCTCTGTTATTCCTATGCCTTGCTCAGCTAGAAGGAGAACGAATGGCTGATATCCAGAGGATCAGTATAAAACATGTTCCATCAGTTTAGCCTATTATCATGATATTCCTTAAAAGCTTTGTTGCATGAGTACATGGCAAATTCGTACAGATTCTTTCTCTGTGACCTTTCCAAATCTTAACTCAGCAGTGCACAACAGAGCTACTGATTCTTTTATTGTGTCTAAGGTTCTCTACAGTTTACAGGAAAGGGAATAGTTGGCTTCTTGTTTCATACTATTGCCTTATCAAAGAGAGTTGTAGGTTTTCAGTGTTACAAATAAGGAGTTAATGTGCAAACAGATAAGTACAAACACAATGTGGACCTCTAAGAGGACAGAAATAGTGAAGTTTGAGTCTTCATTGACTTTGTTGACTTTTAGTTACTAGGAAGATACCAAATAAAAAGACATGCTGAATAAAAATGACTGAAGTGATACATGAGTTAAATAACTGAATTTTATTACTGCTGGGATTTTCTCAGTTCTTGCATTCCAGAGTTCATTACATGTTTCTGAAATAGAGCCGCAGCTAAGATTTCCGAAACATGGTTTAGTTTGTTTCTGTGTTAAATAGCAGAGTGCTCAAGTTAAAGAGGAGACAATAAGGTAAAAAAAGGTGTTGATAAGTTTTGCACTTCTGCAACTTGCCATCGAAGAGGGTTACCCCACAAGACTCATAAGACTTAATTCTTTTCGTTAGAGTGTGGGTGTATCTAAGCCAAACACCAACCTACACCAGTCATGAGTAACAGATTATGACAACTTCAGTTTATCTCACCAATGGCCGGTGATGGCTAATGGGTACTCCTTCATCTTCACAAGCTATTTTTGCAGTGGATATGGGAATGAGCTCACAGGACCATCCCCTTTTCCCTCTTATGCACCTTGTGCTAGAGGTAAGTGTGGTTTTGGGGAATAAGGGTGGGATGTCATGAGATGAAAGTGATGTGGGCTTCTTAAATTTTTCATGAACCTCATAAAGGCATGTGCCTTGGGTTGGGCAAAAACTCAGATGAATTCTTATTTTTTGCCCAAAGAGATTACCCAGTCCTAAATTGACATGCTTTCCTTGAACTGGGAGTCAGAAATCCCTTTTCTCTTCTGTTTTTCTGCTGCAGAATTTCCCAACATTCCCATTATGTGGGCTCCAGAGAGGGGTAAGCAACATCTTCAATCCCACCCAATCATTTCCAAACTAATTCTTTGCTAGTATTTTTTTGCTTTTTTAATCATCATCAGAAACAGGTTTTAGACACATTTTTCCCATTTGTTTGATTTTTCTTGTGGATTCTCATATTTTGTTTTATAGGAAGGTCCCATGGCCTCCCCAGGTGCTAGGGTCAGACTCATCTGCTGTTTCCATTTGTGTGCTATTCTCCTGTGGATATTCATGGTTCACTCTGATCTAATGATATTACCAGAGGGTGAGCATCTGGGTTCTTGGGATTGTTTCACTCATGGTATCCTAAGTTACTGAAAAAGCACTGCCACCCTGCTGCTCTGTCAATCAGTTGGCAGGCTTTTGATTTGTCCTTCCTGACAGTCACATCTGATTTTTTTGTGGGCTTTGGTCTTTTGCAGCCTGTCTGGGGACTGCCTGGCATTCACTACTTTTATTCTCTCTACCCGCTGGCTGTGTGACACTGTCCTCCTGAAATCTTGGCCCTTTACCTGACTGTCCGGCGTTACCTCTTGACCAGCTAATTGCTTGACACTGACTACCTACTGCCCTGTCCATCTGTTAAACGGCATGTATCGCCTCCTTATTGTCCTTTCGAACTGATTGCACATGGGCATTGGCCCTCTGCTGCCCTGTCTCATGCTCTGAGTGCCTGGGCATCGCCTTCCTGCTGAGTGCATCTGCTGACTCTGTGGAATTGCTCTTCTGCTGCTTGGCACACCTGCTGACTGTTTGGTACTGCTTTATCAACTTGCTGAATGTCTGGCATTTTCCTCCTGCCTTTTCACCTAATCTTTCAGTACAGTATCCCCTTGCTGTTCTTTGGATCTGCGTACTCACTGATACTCGCTCTTTTGCTGTCCTGTCCACTTGCTTTTATGCCTGGCATTTCAGTCATATTGTCCTGCCCACCTGCCTAGATTTTATTTTTAAATATGCACCAGTCTGAAAAAAATAAGAAGGATTGTAAGGAATGGGGAAAAAAATATTGTTTGGCTCCTTCATGATCTGATTCAGTTCAACATATCAGCCAGAACCTGATCTCAGTACCAGCGTCCAGTTTTTTCATAGAACTGCTCAAAACTTTTCCTTCCTTACAAAAAAAAAAAAAAAAATAAAGCAAAGCTGAATCGTATTAAGTTTTTGTTTCCATCCCTTCATTTGATAGGTTTATTACTGTTCAGTACTACTATATTCAGTATTAAATTTGACAGCAAGTAAGTACTAAACCACATCGCTAATATTACCTAGTAGCTCTCAGCATCGATGGAAGGTAGGTAATAACGGGAAAAAACAATCTGTTGCTGTGTCTCAGAAAGATTAAGGTTTTATTGTAGAGATATTCAGTAAACACAGTGGGTCCAAGGGGTAAATAAGAAATGTTACAGATCTCTTAATTTGAAACATAAGTTTACACCTGATGTAAAAAAGTCACTGCATGAGTACAGTATTACCAAACTGCAGTGTGTCTTAGTTGCTGCTTCCTACCGTTTTACCAGGAAAATGGTCAATTGCCAGTTTACAGAATCCTTTTGTCGCTGTCTCACAGATCAAGAACAGGACTTGAGTACATCTATAAGGACCATAGTAAGGGGATAAATTATTCTCACAGCCTAGAGTGAGAAGCAGGATTTCCTGCCTCTTCTTTTAATTCAACTCACTTACCTTCTCTTTTCCTAGCTCTGCCACAGTCTCTAGCTTATTGTATGTGTTTGTGGGTTTAATTACACTTTTTAATCAAGTACCAACTGGGAACCAGAGAGAATATTCTGTCATAATGAACACAATCATAATTTCAGAATAAATTCTTCCTACACTTAGAATAATTGTATGTAATATTCTTTCAACTTTAGCTTTTAATCTGTCCAGATATAATATTACTATTTTTGCTACCTTCAGAGATACCCTAAATATGCAAAATTATGCCTAACAATGCAGTCAGGGCAGCATCCCTTTAGTCAGTAAGTAAGCTGTTTCACCTGTGGAATCGGAGTGAGACGCTGTGGGAGAGCACCCTGCTCCCATGCTCCCAAGACCATCTTGCCCCTGCGCAGGATTGCAGCCCATGCAGCAGATAATGTTCCAAGTAAGAGCAAATAGGAACCTTCTCCGTTTTTACATTAACCTCTATAAATCCAGTAAACTTTTTTTCTGCTCTGAGAAACTGGAGGACACAAATGTCTGCCTTTACTTCCTTACCATCTTCTAGGCTCTCTGTCCCATCCTCATCCTTTCCAACCCTTCCTTGCTTCTCCAAGGATATTTTTTTCACAACTTTGCGAACCTTTAAAGACAGAAGGCTGGCAGTCTCTCACTTCCTACCAGCTTCACACTGTTGAAGGGTCTGGTAACAAGAACAGATCTCAGTAGCAATTCTCTTTCTCCCAGTGTTACTTTGCTGCTTCCCTGGGCTGTTGTTTGAGAAGTGACTTCAAATGCTGGAAGGGAAGAGGAGCACTCACTCCAGCACTGCAGGGCTGCAAGACGCTGCTAGAGCTCACTTCTTGTCGCAAGGACCATAAGTCATTTTCTGTGTATCATTTTAGTTACATTTAATATGGTTGGTTGGGGTTTTTTTTAATCAGTATTACCTCAAAAAAATGGCTACTTTTCAAATTATATTCAGGTTATATAAACTTTCAGTACAGAACAGAATCAGAAACTGGAAGAAAATAAATACAATGCTTTTTCTTGGTTGAAAATTATGCCTACTGGAGAACTGATACTGTTTGATGCAGTGCTGTCTCAAACGCTTCACTGTAAAATATCCAGGAAAAACAGTTTCCCATCTGCAGTGGTCAAGTTGTGTTCAACATATTTTGATCAGTTTACAAAAACATAATCTACGTTAAGTTGGAAGAATACATTGTGGGTTTTGTCTTATAAATGAGTCTATTTGATTAAAGAAACAAGAAAAAAATTGCATACAAACCCCTGGGAATAACATCATGTCTATCAAATCCCAGGAACAGTGAAATACAACATAATTTTGTCCTCTTTTTAAAATGGTTTTGTTTGGTTGTTTTTGTTATTTTTAAGGTATAATTTAGTCTATCCTGTGCACTTTTCAACAGAAAATTAGCTTCTGGAACCATCATGAAGAGTTACAAGTCTTTCCAGCATATGGAGTTTCCCTTTTCAGGATAACTAAATTTCCTGTTATCAGCCTAATTGAATCTTAGTTTTATTTCTTCTTGTTATACTCTTTTTCTTCCTTATTATCTCTAAAAAAAAAAATATAGAGAATTTTTTACATTTCTCATAGTAATTTCCTGAACTACTATGTCTAAATCCTACAAATTATTTGTCAGAAGAGTGTTTTTCATATAACTTCACTTCAATGTAGTATTTAAATTCCACTAAAATTTTTACGGCTTGCTTTCTTTATTCTTCTCTGTTTTGTAAAGGTATCTTTTCTGACGACAGTCAGCATTGTAGCAGCTAAGATGCTAATTGCTTCAGGTGTTTCTGAAAAGGAAACTAATTCCTAACTAATTCAGGTCTTTTGCTATCAAAAAGTAAGACAAATATATAATTATTTCGCTACCCTTGGGATTTCCAGAAGTTGTTCCACTGCCCTGACCTATTTAATTCCACTGCCCTGACCTACAGTTTCAGTTGAAGTTTTCCATTCTTTTAAAAATAATGTGTTTGACAGTGACTTGTATCAACTTGGAATTCAAATTCTGCTATGTCTGTATGTTGCTTCGGGATCCAGTTTGAAAAAATTAGTTAATTTTAGACAAGAATGCCTCTGATGATATATGTACTAAAGAGCACATATGCCTTTTGGTTCATGCATTGTTATCAATGATGAGGGCTTTTGCTGTCACAACTCATAACAATTTGCTGAGGGTGTGTTTATACAGAGTAAGTTCTAATGTCTGTCTACTGTTACCTCTTTATTCAGTGGTTAAATAGCTTTTGTTAGAAGAATGAGGAGCTAGATACACAAAGTGGATGTAAGAGGCAAGATGACGCTATTTTTACATTGATTACTTTTGAGCATTGCAATTTGTAACCCATGATTTTTTATTTTGTCCTGATGAATATATTTGGGAAGATTTAAATATTCCATCTTCTGGGTTCCCTCTTCTTAAAACGTCCTTCAGAGTACAGGCTAGGAAAAGATATTTACTTGGTTATAATGCAGTTTTAACTGATACCTTGTGAAGATAATATCCACAGCTTAAAGTTAGTGATCTTCCTAAGTAAATTAAACTGATATATTCACTGAATTTATACACAAAAAAAGACCGAGTCATCCATCCTTCAATAACTGTTGCAGGCTTGTTCCGCCAGTACTTTTTTCTGTTGTGCTGCCCAGCCAGTTTTTAGATTTTGAATTTGCTGGAGCTTCTTTCACTTCACTTGGGAGTTTGATGAAGTCATATAGATGACATGGTTTGGAAATTTTATCTCAGACCGTACCTAGACTTTTGTTTGATTAGTCATTTACGGCTCTCATGGTACATCATAGAAACACTAAATAATCTTTTCCATCCTTGCTATTTATTTTTGGGAAATAATTGTACACCTTAATTAGGCTTTTTCTTTTATCTTTTTGCAGATGGACTGTAGTATCTATGAAATAAACTTTGTTTTGTGTAGTGTTGCAATCACATACATCACTCCAATGGCAGATTTGGCAGATTTCAAAGTTGAATGAAACCTACACATTGCACCTTTTTTTTTTTGGTCTGAGTTTTTGGGATACAGCTCCTTTTTCAAGAGTGGGAAATGATTGCATTATTGATGCTTCTTTCCGTGAGATGACCAGTTCTTCCTTTCAAACCAAGTAGTGTTTATGTATCCAGTGGTATACATAATTAATCCTTGAACAGCAAGGCCTAAAGCTACAGTCTCTCTCAAACTGTTCTACTACTCATTCAAGTTTTACTGGTTTCTACTGTTCGGCATTGGTGGTTTCTGGAATGAGAAGAACACGGGAGGACTCAAAGTTCTTTTAGATGCCTTTGTCTCCCAAGGATTTTGTTTCCTGCAGCATCTTAATGACGAGCTGCTCTGAACTCATCGTCACTCTTTGCAGGCAAAAGGGATCCTGTAACAGTAGTTTTCTTTTGACATTTTTAAGCATTAAAAAAGACAGATTTATTAAATTAGCTGGGACTTCTGGGATTTTCTCAATTAACTGATTTCACATTGTTATGACACCTTAATATTTTCCCCAGAAATATTTTATGTCTTTGTTTCTTTTCCTTTTTACCTTTTTTAAAGAGAGAATTTTTAAATTTAAGTTCTTTAGTCAGGCACATATTATTGGGCAAGTAACCCTAGGTGCATATGACTTCTGTGTTATTCTGAATTACTGTCTTCCATCATACATATACATTATATAGAAATATTGCTGTATAATTTCTTTACTTGTTAATCTGCTTAGAGATGTGATGTTTGTGGTTGCAGTTCTCTGAGTTTGAACACACTTCTGTGATAGTGAGCATGCTTAGCATGTGTTCTTAGCATGCAAGAGTCCAGTCCTGCGTACATTTTTACTACACAGTCAGAAAAAGTTTGGACACATTGAATTTTATGAAAAAGCAAAAATATTTTTTCCGCACAGCGTGATCAGCTGCTTCAAGCGCAGCAGAAGTGTATGTGAAGGGAAGTGCTTATAAACTTATGTTGCTAATCTTTGTTAATGAGAAGAACATTACGTTGTAAGAACTTTAGGGTTTTAAAGTTAGGAGTTGAACAGTTAGTTAGGAAGTAAACCAACAGAATTTGTCTATACAATGCTAAGTTTTCTTAATCTGAAAGCATTACTCTGTCACAGTCGAATAATGTCAATAAGTGATTGAAGTGTTCTTAGCTAGTGCTTGGAAGATACTGTAATATCTTATAAAACTGGAAGAAACTGGTGTTTTGGGTGCAGAAATATGTATGGAAAAGATCTTAGGAACAGTGAAATAAAGGAGAAATATACTGGATTTTGTTATACTGATAACTATTATTATTAAGTACCGTGAACCATTAATTAAATAGTAAAATCAAATTCCAGAGGAAAAGGTAAATGTGGTATATTTAATATTCCTCATTCAATATAGATTAGGAGTTTTGCTGTTTTCCATTCCAGTGCTCTGTGCTGCAGCAGTCTCAGCAAAGTACTTTCCACCATCCCTATAAGAAACCTTTTCATCCAGTTATTTCCATGAGAACCTTGGAGAAAAAATGTGGTTTGTGCCAGGAGTTAAATAACCCTGTGTAGGAAATTATTTGACAGAATACACAGTAGGTCCCTTTGACTTTCAAAATCTATTCCGTTTTTCAGTTTCAATGAACACATCATTTGCATGCGCCTAAATTGCAGCTTTTGAGACTCTGAACACACTAATTGCATCACAAGATTTCACAAAAGAATCCTTTCTATCAGTTTTTAGGTTATGGCGAAAGTGCTTTAAAGCTGTTGTTATCAGAGATGCTCTAGCATTTGCTTGGGGAGTAAAGGTACTGTTTCAAGGAATCTTAAAAGAAAGTAAGTTTTGTAATTCTTGTATTGCCATGGTATATTCTGGAAAAACTATCACTCAGCAGTCCATCCTGTTGTGTAGAATGTGTATTTTAGGAAGTTATTTTGGTTTTAATATTAGCATTGATGATTGGAGATCTGAAATTGTTTCAAGGAGCTACTGTACAGAAACTGACTGGAGTTTCAGAAGTATAAATATTTCATATGCAATATTTGTCCTTGGCAGAAGATAGCAGATGAGCAGAAACAACTGACAACATTCTCAAAATGAAATATTTCCACATCTCAATCTCAGTAACGAATGCGTTGGAGCTAAAGTATTGCAAAATTATTTATTTAGAGAAGTGAAATTGCAAGTAAAAAGAAAGGGGAGTATATCTTTGGTATAGATGTATAGTCTACAAGGTAGTACACATAACTAGAAGCACTGCACATGGCATTTTTTTGGTGAGACAGTGCTCCCTAGTTGTTATACTGTTAGCTAAAGCTCAGTACATTGTCAGTTGCGTTATAGTATTCTTATTGATAGTCTTATTGAAATATAGTAGGTATTTGTAATCATTTCTCTCATTTCTGCTGTGCAGTTCTGCAATTTGTAGAGAACAAATTTTTCACTTCTCAGGTTTTGTTCTATTTCAATTTTTAAAGAATTTTGCAAAAGTTGTGATGGATTGAATAGCTTTTTACATTTTATATTATATATAAAGCAGTTTGAAGTAACTGAGGGAAAACGATTCATAAATAAAATATTAAGAATGTTTTGTAGTAGCAGAATGGTGTCACTACCTTTAACAGCAAATCCTCAGCTTTACTACTTCTGCTGAGCAGCAAAGAATTCATTCATACATGAAGTGGAGTTGAAGTGGGAAGCACAGTTTGCAATGAAAAAGAGGGCTGAAAAAGTAGGCACCTGGCTCTCCTTGTAAGCAAGTGCAGTGGCTTGTTTTCAGCTGTTTTTTTAAGAATAATCCATCTAACCTCTGCACCTTTGCAAATATTCTGCCTTTTGTCACTGATTTAACACACACCATTATACAGCTGTAACATACTGCATCTGATGGGCTGCATGCATCTTCATAGAGCCTAAATGCTTTCCTCATAGTGCAGAAAAGCATTTAGTGTTTCCTTTGTTTGGTTAAGTGGGGTGGGCAGTATCATAAAATCCGACCAGATTCTATGGCATAAATAATTTATAGACATTTGCTGCCTCAAAAATTTAGTAATCTGGATTTTTAAAAAAGTGATATTGTTCTCACTTAATATATATATTCGAAGTGGTATTTTGAAAATGCACATGGTTGGTTGCCCATATCCACCATATCCACCAATTTCATTACCATTTCTATTACCAAATCGGGTAGGCAAATAACTGATCTGTGAAATTTATGTAAATCGAATGCAATCAGGTTTAGCTCAAAACTTTGCTACAAACCTACTGAGGTGCAGGAGCAAGTTACATATTCCACAGTGTTGCTTTCTCCAGTATATTAATCCAAATTTTCAGGTGCTTTGTTGTGTATAAAAATGTAAAGCATCTTCCCCAAAATGTTTTGCAAGCTCTAAGTAAAAAGGAAACTGAATGTTATGAAGTATATCTTTTGATTAGCTTGATTTCAGTTGAAGAAAACAAGGTCTTTTAAGGAAAGTTACAGTAAATACTAAAAACTTTATTTATACTTAGGTAATTTTTTTTTTTTTAATTTTTTTTTTTACAACATTGACTACCACTGGAGTCCAACTACTAAAAATTAAATATATTCATGACTTGGTCATGCATAAGTCATCAAGAACTGTCAGAGGTGCCTCTACCAGCTGGTTGGTTTTTATGGTCTTATACACAGTGGAGTTAAACTGATAAAGTCGTTTGCTGATAACAGTTTATAAACAAGAATGGCATTGAATTATCTCCTGGTATCTTGACCCTCATGACGTCGGCATCATTACAGTAAATGTTATGATGGATCCCAGTGAAGGGATTAAGGGCGCAAGTTGCAGGCAGAGGAAATTGTGGATGTGAGGAGAAACAGAGAAAATGGAGTCTGTACTTAATCTAATCTAACAGCAGTTATTACTGTGACACTTTTGTTACTCAGCCACATAAATTCTGTATCATTCTGTGATTTTTAGGATCTTCATGGCAGCACAGTTGCTGCAAGTATGTTGAGAGTGCAAGCAAATTTCAAATCAGCATCCTTGTGCTGCAGCTAATGGAAATGAATTATTGCTGTGTGCAAGTACACAAATACACGAGTTTGTAGGGTTCATTTTTTGTTGGCTACATTTGTTGGGGTTTCATCCGCCTTTGGTTGTTTGTAGATTTGAATCAGAAGGGGAAAAAGAACATTTGACAGTTGTTGGAGGAATGTATACCAATCTCGGCATTGAGAAGAAGGAAAGATGATAGAATAAGCCACCCTAATGCAATTAGACATGTTTTGCTTTATGTAAAATATTCTATAAAAGCCTGGGAGAGCTCTCAATGTGCACTTATATGTGTCTGACACACCAAGCTGCATTTAACATTATAAACACCCAACAGGGACATCAAAATGGAGACTCACTGGTCTCAGGTTGAGCTTCTTACTATACAGAAAATTGACAGAAGCCTAGATAGTCACTTCATGAGGAGAAAGAAACACACACACTGGGCCAACATTGTCCTGATGTCTGCCTACCCACCACCAGTCTGTCCTGTGAGCCCATATTTAGTGATCAGTGCTTAATTTAGCCTTATGTCCGTTATTCCTCACTACTCTGGGACTATAACAGTTCATAGGTTTACAAGCCCCATCATTAGCATTCATTGATAACTCACTGTTGAGGAAATTATGACTGTCAGGCTATTACTTTTAAGGTGCATGTGGCCAGTTCATTGGTGTGGATGTGAACCTGTCAAAAGCTCTAGAATGACAGTAAACACCTCTGCTTCTGGGATCCACCCTGTGCAGAAGCAGCTATTCGTTGCCCTCTGTATATAGGCCATTCTTGACTTACATGAATCCATTACAGCTAATTTGACAATGAGAAGTCAATGATTATTGTGATTACATACATGTGAAAGGACAGCAATTGCATAGTGTACCTCTGGCTGCAGCATGTCATTGATGTTAGGGTCACTGTATTGTTAGAAAGTTATTACCTGATGACAAGTTGAGATACTTACTAACCTGCTTGACTTTGGTTACTTTGCACCAATAGCATATGTGATCGATTTTACCCATTTGACAAATTAACTGAGCAATTAGCAAAATAAATTTGATTCTGGAGAGCATCAGACATCACCGTTCCTGTCAAGTCTTCCATCCATAAAGAAGATGCAGAATATCATCACATGGTACAAGTGACTCAAAACTTACCCTTACCCAAAAAACTTTTCAATGTTTTGAAAGAAACCAACTGCTGCAACCTGTATTATCTCTTGTACTAAGAGAAGAAATAGATAAGTGATATTAGGTGAGAACCTCTCATCAGTCTAGCTCCATGTAATCTCTGTTTTCTCTCCTGCAAAAGAGTAGGGAAGTAGACAATAAGATGACATAGCTGACTTGTGAATACAAATTACAGGCACACTTTATCTCCAGCAGAGGTATACTGAATAAGACTGAAGGACTGCAGGACTCATCTCCAAGCTGAGAGATTCAATTTTTGTTACTTAAGTATACACTTGTTACTTAACTGGTTGACAGACATGACTGGCATTTTGTTTGCATATCTGACTAATCTGTCTCCGTAGTTCTTTGTCTGGTGTGGTCTGTAAGCTCTGTTGCAGAGGAGTATATAAGAATTTTTTTTTGTTAGACCCTTCCAGAACTTCTGCTTTCAGTAAAAAGCTCAAATAGGTAATAAAATGTATGCTAATTCTATAGCCTGCTAACTATAAATTATCTGCAAATTTGTCCATTAATTTGCATAAATAGTTTCATGATGTGCTGTGCAGTGTCATAGATTTTAATTTTTTTCAGAAGAGGCAAGCTCGGTCATCTTAATTTAGTCAAATTTATTATCTCTTGTCTCATATTTGCATTTTAGTTGAAGAGATAAAGCTATATTACCAATCCAAAACTGCTGAGGAGTTTATGTCTTAGATCATCACTTACTATTGAGGTCAAACTTTGCTATGCTTAATATATGAAAGACAAAAGGTAAGGAGTTTCTGAACATTTCAAGAATAATCATCCTAGGTATGTTAAGTAAGTAAATCAGCTTGGAGTAGATATATCCTCCAGAAGCTGTTTGGGAGGGCTTCCACAGGTTTGGAACTGAACTAACTTACTTTATATGAAGGCATAGAAAGGCAGTGAAGCATCAGAAAACTGTGAAACCAATTGGCAGTGAGCCATCTGCTAAGCAACCACAACTACGTCAAAGATATCTAAAAATATATCAGCTGGTTTGGGAGCATAATGCCCTAACTCCAATTAAAAGGCACGTTGAAAACAATCAAAAATGTGTTTTAAAATAAATTGTCTTTATTCATATAGCTATGAAATACAAGAAAAAATGCTTTCATAATAGACATTTTTAGTAAGTCCTGCATAGTTATGCGAAATACTTAATTGTTGGTCTCTACTTTTCCTCTCTGGAGTAAAAGCTACCATTTTATTTCAGTCCCATTTTCTCTCTCCCTAGTTCCCCCACAGCCTGACATTGCTATCATGTCCTGTCTTACTTTTCGCTTCTCCTGTGTTTTTCCATTACAGACTTAGTATCTGTCCAAGCCACTTTGTGCAATGTTATTTCCATCCCACTCTTTGTTCACTCACCCCTTTCTCTACCCTCATTCCTGACCTTTTGACAATTCTGCTGCTTGGACTTCCTTTCTGCAATTCTTCCTTTCCATTTAGGCTTCCTTCTTCCCACATTTCTTTCTCCCACCTGAATTACAAGCCTCAGCTTTTTTTTGCAAACTCCAAACTGGCCTTTCTGCATTTCTGTCTCTACCTTCAAGTGCTTCTGCTTCTATGGAACCCCTCTTTTCCACCTCCATCTTGTATGCATCTGTCTGCTTTGCACTTTGACCTTAGGCAGGAGAAACTGGGGACACTTTTTGCAGTCATTTAATGTTCTAGGCAAATTTACTCCAGTATTTTCCACCCACTTTTTATATAGTCATCAGCCTCAGGTTTGAGAAATCAGTGTGTAGCTTCAGTCCTGACAAAGTTATCACTGTGAGAGCTCTGAATGAAATCTCATAATTGTTTCCTGCTTCTGCCCATATAGTAGTGTTGTCATCACTGCTTGTAAGAGGGACAGGGGCAACAGCCTTGATCTGTGATTTGTTTTAGCCAACACTATGGCCCCGTGCCGCAGGCAAAAGCTGACTGATGGTGAGACTACCATGGAAAGAATGCCTGAATTCAGCCTTGCTACGGTTCTGGTAAAATGTGAAGGTGCTGAGTCACTAATTCTTCAATAGTTTGCATGCAGGTAGATGTTGGTACCAGACAATTAATTCCTGAGCTGGATACAGATGAAAATCTAGTTTTGACATCTTTCTTCCACCCTTCCTTCTAAGCTGAATGAAGTATTACGAAACTTTCCCACCAGCACTTTGGTATATTGGTAGGTGAAGAAAAGAGTTTTTACATGGAGACATGACGTATCTACAAATCACTGCAGCACTGCTAATTTCGTTCACATACATATAGCTAATCAAGAGTGTACCTTCCCAGTGTGATGGTGTTTTCCATTCCTGTACACTGCACATTTTAAGTCTTGTTATTTGAGGATGTCCCAAGAGTGGACTTTCCAGTGGCTAATTCAAGACCAGATGTCACTGTAAAAGTTGTTTACGTAGCAGCAGTATTCTTTTGTTGTTTTTTTTTCTTTTTTTTGCATCCATCCAGTCAGGCTGCAAATAGGAAAATGGGAAGCATTCTGCTGTTTGTAGAAGTCTGCCTGCAGTAAAAAAATATAAGCATACGTATTTTGAAACAATTATTTTTAGAAACTTCTGTGGCGGGCTGTACTGCTGTTTGGACTTCCTGCCCTTTCAGGTTTTGTTGCTTAGTCCATATGTTTTTAATAATCACACTGCCTGCTAGCAGTGACATTTTGTGAAGGTCATTTTTCTTGTGAAGTTGGAGAGTGGACTGGAATTTTGTTGAAGGACTCCCTGAGCTGCAGGATTGTTGTTTATGGAACTGTCTTGCATCTTGTACTACCTTTGAAGCCTGTTTGGAATTTTAACTAATGATATCTTCAAAGTGTCACTATGCTCAAGGGCAAAAAAGAAATCTCAAAATGTACTTTATATTTAAAACCAGTTTTGAATAGCTTTGAAGCATGGTATTAGCTGAAAATAAAAGACATAGGTATAAACTTACTATGTATGCACACACAGAGAATTCCATGTTTCACCAACTTTTTCATTGTCAGCAAAGTGTCCCTTCACCATTGCAATGCCTTTTTCCTCTGTACTATAAAAATCATCAATCACGTCTGTGAACAGTGTTAAGAACTTTTAATGTGATTGATAATTTAATACATCAGCCGATATCTCTAGGCAATCTCCCTCAGTAGAGAGGTTTTAGTTTTTCTACGTCATTACTAGCCTGCTTCTTTTCATTCCCCTGTGTAGAAATACAGACTCTGGGTTGTATTTATATGCCTTTTCAATTTCTGAGTAGAGGATGGCAGATAGTAAAACTGACATGCTGTGCTTGAAATAAAAGAGGCTGTGGTGTCAGCTACTGAGCTAAAATTGCTTGGTTTTGTAAGAACCAAAGTTCCTGATTCCCACAACTGAGCATATATCAAGTTAGCTTGTTAATTAAAGATCTGAAGGTTTACTTGGTAGCTGTAATACTGACATACTCCTTTAAAACATGTTAAATGTTAATGGCAATATTTGAGAATATGGTCACTTGAGTATCTGTACTGTTCAGAGGTATTTTTTTCCTGTTTTATTTATTACTCCCTGTAAGTGTTTTAGCTGTATAGCTAGTATAGGACTTCTGGGTCCCTCTCATAGGTATGGAGTTCTCTATGACTTCGGTTTTGTACTTTTAAAGTAGTAAAAATACAAAGATGTGATTTATAATTTAATATTTCTCATGAAATAATTTGTCTGGTTTTCTTCCTTTTTTTTTTTTTTTGTTTTTTTGCCATATCAAACTGCCAGTAAAATTTAGGTTATTCAGAGTGTCCTTATATTTAAGATATGCTTTTCTCTTTCTATTTTGATAGCTGTACCATCAGAGCATTGTAGTTTGACTGGATGTTTTACAGTGGATTTCACAGTTTTATGAGCATTGCTAACACTTTAGTTGTGTCGAATAACTTAGAATCTTGTTTCAGAACATGAAACAAGATGATCCACTGAACAATGGCTACTGTGAGGGAAATTAAGAGAGGTAGGATTGTAACCTGCTTTTGAAGTGTTACGTCCTAACTAAAGGTAGAGGGTGGGAAACTGGACAGGTGCATTTGAGTGAATTTGTGTTAGGAAGTAAGAAGGCTGTGAGCATCCCAGAAAAATAATTTTCTGATTCGTTTTGTGATAAAAGGACTAAAAAGACAAGAATTTTCAGACTCTGTTTCCAGGTTTCTCAATGCCCGCTGTATACAGACCACTTGTGAATAAAAGCCCCAGCCTCTTCGGAACCGCTGTTTTGCTCACATGATCAAAAGGGAAGGCCTCAGCCCCTGGCCATTATCATTACCATTTTACTATTTTCCTGCCTGCCTGCTGTGTGGGCTTCCCTTTGCAAATTTTTTTTGTCTGCACAGACGGATTCACCCTTCTCATGCCTGGGAAAATCTCAGTGGGAAAATGCACATGAGATTGATTAGGAAGGCAGTTACATTTGGTCATTTCTTTGCTTATTCACAAACATTATTTCCTTTTTGTTGCACGGAGTTGTTATTTATGTAATGCTGGCTAACATTTCCTATATATACAGGGCGATGACTTCTGACATTTTCTATAGGAGTCTTTACAGTACAGCTAGCAGTGCTTCCTCCCAGCCCCTTGTCTTTCCCTATTTTACGGAACCAAGAGAAAATTCTTTAACTTATTTCAGTGTTGAGAATTTAGCAATGATGTCTCTTGGCAGAAACAAAAAAGGAAGATATTCTTACCCAAATTTTACCTGGTTTCATACTTTTCTTGTCCTTGTACTTCTTCACTCACTTTGCTATTCAATCTCTGATTGCAGGCCACTAAAGAAGTAATAGAGCGAGAAGCCCCAGGGATGGCCCTGGCAATGCTGATGGGATCGCTTAATGTAACTCCTCTGGGCATGCTCTCTAGGTAAGACCATTTCCTTCAAAATGTGAGGTGAACTATTTCCTTAGAAATACATATTGTTATGAAATGACAATGTGCAAATAACTGAAGATTGTCAAGTCTAGAAGGAGGGACCACATTCCAAGAATGCTAATTGCATTCTTTAATTTAGCTTCCTTTGTTGTCTCCATCAGATTAGGCTGTATCCCCCTGTATTTTCTGTGCCAGGTTTTTGTAATGTTGATGCATGCTGTTAAACTGCTGTCTTTCATCCTAGAGCTGTGGCATTTTGGTGGTAAGTGAAGTTCATCAAGTACTAAAGTGTTTTGATAAATACAAATATATTGGTTTGATAATGCTTTTTTTCCAATATCAACAAAAGATCTCTGAATATTTATCCCATGCTTTCAGATAAATACTGTAACTGCTAGAGTTTGGTATTTCCTACTAAATACTTAGTAACTGTTTCTCTGCCTGTTATTTCTTTTTTAATCCGCGGCATCTCTTGTTATTGTGTATTCCTTTCTGGAGCTGTTTTTTAGTTTATTCCTTCAATTTACCTCATTTTACATATGACAGACTTAGTAATACTGATACCTTGCACATAATTTAGTTTGTGCTTGCATGTTGTTTCAAGGTAAATAAGAAACAATGACTGTTGCAGGTTTTTGATTTCTTCTTGCATGATGACAGTATAACAAGAAAATAATTATATAAGAAATAAAGAAGGAACTTCCAAATCTGCAACTTTGTATCCAGATACTTTCTTTTTTTAAAGGGCATTTAGATGAGAGGTTTAGTGATTCAACCAGGTATTTTAAAACTTTTCATATCACTTACCATGTATCTGAAAGGGCAACATTACCAAATTAACACCTTCAGATCCTGTCCAAATTAGCAGTTATTTTAATTTTCTTTAGCTGTTACAATTTTTTTATATCATAATTTGTGTTTACCTGAAGGGAAAGGGTAATAGAATGCTACCATAAGGAGAGGAAAGGTTAATTTTGCTGTTCTGTTTCTGATCAAGAAAAGGATTGCCATTTAGTTGACACTACAAAGTTTGATTTAGGACATGGTGTGATCAGGATGTCTGCAAGAATGTTGTAATGGTGGTGAAACCAAAAGGCTGGATTGTAACCTGACACTTCTGTACATATAGAAAGAAAATGTCCCTTAAACTACAGCCACATTGAGTAGTAATTGATGACAGTGGTGGCGGGTAACATTTCAAAGACACAGTGATATTAGGCCTTTTAAAATTTTCCAGTTAAAATCTTTACTTCAGGCCTAAAGGCAATCAGCGTGCACAGGCCTAATGTAGCACTCTTCGGATCACAGAAGTTAAGTGCGCAAAAATTACAAAATTACAGCATTATGGTTTCAGTTCTGCATGAACGCCCATGTGTGATGATTACATTGTTTTGTAGAATTTATCTGCAAATGCTTAAGGTGCAGGAAGGGAACTTACTTTGTTTTGGTTGTCCTATGCATAATCCCGTATCAGGTTTAGTGCTCTTTATTCAGAATCTTCTCTGAATGCAGACTCATTTCCTTTGAGATTTTTTTACAGCATTTGTTATTTACTCTAACATAGAAATTGTTAATATATTTTCTTAGAAAATTCTGCAAATTGAGGTAGTGTTGTAATCCCCCTTTACAATGAGAACTAAGGCACACATTAAGAGAGGTCAAAAACATGCACTAATTTTAGGTGCACAGATTGAGAAATGTAGATCCTAATTTTTCAGAGTAGTTAACATTAAATGTTACGTGTCCTAAGCTTACCTCTCATTGACTTCATTTTGAAATGAAGTTCTGATGGATAAATTTGCGTGTAATTTCTTTGACTTTTCAAAAAAGCAAAAGCAGAAGTTCCGTTATGCAACATTAAGCTGACGCTTCTATAAATCACCTGCAGGCTTAGAAATGTTAGGTCAATCGTGTTGAATTTTATCGCATGAACGTCTAAAAATTGTTATAAATTACAGGCTGTCTTTTTGACTATGGGCCAGCATTAGGGAGTGGTGAGTTATATTGTAGACTGGATTCACAGATAGCAAATGAGGGGCAGTGAGACTCTCGTAGTTTGGATTCAGTCCCAAGGTCCAGCAGGGAGTATCTTAAAGCATCATAGACCTTTTTATGTGTTTCCTGAAAGCATTTCCTTTTCTTCTTTGTGAGGTTCCAAAGTGGTCCTTATCCCAAAATTATCTCTTCCCTTTACCCGATTCCTTACCTGTCAACTACCTGTGATGTGCCAGTCTTTATTGAAGCTTTTTAAAGCACTCCCTGTCTCCTTGTCCTTCTACTTTTACCAGTGTAGTTTCTTCCCAGGGAGATCCTGGTTTTTTTTCAGAGAACATGATCTCCATCCCTGCTTCTGCATCAGACCTGTATTTCTTTCCTCCCACATCCATTTTTTCTGTTGTTTTCTTTCTCCCACATCCTGTGTTTCCTTCCACTCCCTTGCTTCTATTTGAATTCTTTCTCTCAGACTTTGGGGGTTTAAGTTTCTGTCCACTGCATCACAAGGCTAAAGAAAACATGAGCTCCACAGCACCTCCTTCAACTGTTCTGTATTTGGAGAAATATCATCAATTTATCTCTCCAATTAGCCAGAATAAATGCACGTTTTATGTGCATTTATGCTAGGAGCATGCACAATAGTTTTTGCAAGCCATGCAGTTCTTAAGTGCTTTTACTTAATTTTGCATGTTCTCTTGATAAATTTTTGGCAGCTCCATTTCTGTCTTGAGTCACTAAATTTGATTATTGGCAGCTGAAACTTGTAGCTTTCAGGAGAATGGCTGCTGGTTTAGTCCTTTTTTATTATTGATTGGTTGTACTGGTCATTTAGCTTATAATGTTTGAAATTATTTAAATCAGAATAAAAAAGCTATGAAGATTATTAAAGGAACTATCTGCCAAACACAATTCTGCCTCATTTTAATTCCTTTGTGAACAATTTCTATTTATTTCCTTTATTTTGAATCTGACATAAACTGTATCCCATAAATGGGATTTGCTGGGTTGAGTTTGTACTCTGTAGGTTTAGATACTGCAACAAGACTAAATGAGCATATTTCTTTAATTTGGGCTCTCCATCTTTGTATTTCAGTAGTATTTTAGTATATATTCAATATATATTCCTCAACTACCTGGAATTCTTTCTTAACACAAATGATATAGTGTCGAAGAAGTGAATATAGGAAAACAGAGACTAGGAGTCATTCAGTGCTCAAGCTGCCAGTTGAAATGAGACTTGTCTTCAAGCTGTCTTGACTGAGACATCAAAAGTTTGTATCACGGCACAAAAAAGGTCTCTGTGCTATTTAACTGTAAGCATTATGACAGCTGTCACTGGAATGCTTGCTACTATGCTAAAAAATGTCATGCTAACTATAAATTAATCACTGAGAATTATTTGTATAAGAATAAATCCAGGGAAGCTGGCTACCCCACAAACCATGTCCCTTGGCTCAAAATTGGTTATAATGCCCTATTAAGAAATTATTTACTCTTCTATTCTGTCTTCACTTACGGCTTCTGTTTCTGTTTGATAGATAGAGTGTTATTACACAGTTTCTCTCAACTGTAGCCTCCCTATCTCAGTGGTTTGGTTTTGTCCTCTTACTTTCATGTTATCCTTGTAACCAGGCCTGGGTTTTTCATCACTGGTTTTGTAAACAGTAGAGAAAAGCGAGAGGCACTCTTTATAACCTTAAAGCAAAGTCCAGTCATTTTTACTTACTTTTTCTTGAAAAATATTTAGCTAAGAGGAGGAAGAGGCAAACTCTAAACAGAAAGCATTCAGCAGTTGGGTGTTCAAGTTCAGCCCTGAATCAACACCAAACAAATTCCTGAAGGCAAAAAATAACATAAAATCTTCCACCTTTGATAGTCAGTTCCATCTTTTGGTGGGGGGAAGACTGTCAGGAAGAATTAGGTATGAATTGCATAATTGCATAAGTGTGATTTTCGCTTGAGAATTACTTCCCCGCGTGCTTTTCTTATGTTATACCTCTAAAAAAAAGGAAAACATGCTTTAATTAATGCAACCAGCATGACTTAGTAATTTTGCCTGGCAGGAGAAATAGTTTTCAACACTATCCGATTACGTTACAAAGGAGCCATGTGTGTGAGCGAATAAGTACTATATCAAAGCGCGTATTAAGGAAACAATAGAATTATGGAAGCCACACAGATCTAAAAAAGGACAGAAATCTAGCCAGTGTTTATACTATCAATTAAATATTAGACTCTATCAGCCTTATTTGATGATTTTTCAGCTCAGCATTTCCTGAGCTGTTCTATGAGGACATGGGTAATGAATATGTTTAGATGTTTTGTAAGTTTATAAATTCTGATAAATAGTAGAATTCATCCTAAAGGCTCCACTCTTGTTTCTACAGTGGAAAAAGCTGCATGCAAAAATTTCACTCTGGTTTTTCTTTCTTTTCAGACCTGTGTGTGGAATCAGAGGGAAAACTCTCATAATTAATCTACCAGGTAGCAAGAAAGGGTCACAGGTAAGAAGTATTCTTACTGATCTGCTACTGAGGACCCATGATGAGTACCTCCTATTGTTAATGGTATAAAGTATCCACTACAACAAATTTTACAAAAGTGAATTGAAATGCATATTCATCTAATTGAACGCACCATCACTCTTAGGGTTGATACAGTTCCAATCTGATTGAAGGTACTGTGTGACCAGGACAGCATTACATGTAATGCAAGAGAGTGCTCACTGTAAAAGTGCTAATAAAGATAGTACCTTTAATGGTTCCCTATACTTCCTCCTTCTCTAGTCAGTCTGTACCTGTTCCCTGTGCTGCCTACAACTTCCAAGAAAGTATTCTTTTTCACACAGAAGAGGAAGGCCTAGTGTATGGTAGAATATGCTGGAGTATGAAGAGCATTCCCAGTTCTGGTCAAGAAGAGGGAAAAAAATGAAACATAAATTTTAAGAGTTTAAGGACATTTTAGATCTTTTTGGATATGGATACCAGACTTTAAACCCTTAATACAGTCTGTTTTCTGCCTGTATTTTGCTTGGTTTAGACAGAGAAGTTAGGCTTTATGTTTTTATTCATGCACTCTGACTGTAGAGCTGAGAGAAACAATTGAACACCAGGAGGGATTTTTCCCTGTGTGTGTTAATAAGGCTTGATCATTCAGTGCTCTTTCTTTCCGTGTAATTGCCTGACAGATCTAGAAAAAAGCCTGTTCCACACAAATACTGGTAAGCTGAATAGTGGGCAGTACAATATAATACAAAGCTGCTAAGGTAGGTTTCCCATCAAACATGAGATCATATTTCTTCGGGGCTCAGACTAGGTGAGTGGCCTAGTTAAAAAATGTCTTTACCTCTGGCCTCTAACAAATATGTACCTTGTAGTTTTTTATCAATGTCTTCTGAACCAGTAGTACACAATCACAGGAAAGACAGTTTTAATGTGTTTGGCAGCATAGCCCTGAAGTCACTGCTGCTTGAAAGACTTATGTCTGGAGATAAATAAAGAATGTTTATGTAGGCTGTCACCTGGAAGAGGAAATGTTTTGAATACTATTATCTTGAGCAGCCATCACAGGTTTTCAGATATATTGTCTACATATTTCAGTTCAAGAGCTCAGTAAGCCCTCCTATGATTCTACCATCCCTAAGAGCCTTTTTAGGAAATATAATGAGACTCTGTAATTTAAAAGAAATTTAAAAGCCTTCAAAACATGCAACAAGTATGGTGGGGCAGGAGTACACCTACTTGAAGGTCTTCCCGTTGTGAGTGGGAAGTTGTATGTATGTACACAAATCTAACATAGCAGTGGGCCCCACAACTTAGAGAACTGGTGCACCTGTAAGAATATTTTTCAGAAGTTGATACATTTTGTTAGGCTATGAAGGAGATAAGATAGCTTGCAATCTCTAATGGCTTCTGTTGTGTTAAGTAGCACTCCTAACATGGTAGGTACAGAAAACAAGCTGTCATTTTCTGCCCTGAGGGTATCAGACTGTGAAGACAGGTAAATTGTAGAAAGAGGATGAGGAAAAGGAGTGAAAAAACGTTTATAAGTATTTCAACAATAATTTGATAAGTCATAAAATGGTAATTTTGTTGGAAAAGAAAATAGAGTCATATGATTTCATTATACAAGCAAGCTTTTTATAAATGGATGATTTACTTGTTCCTGTCATGATACTCTGTTCTGTCACAACTTGTTTTAGTATGAAGCATCTTTAAAAATACTAGATTTCAGCAAAGATTTTTAAGACGAATAGTACTGAAAATTGTTCCATAGCAGGCTGGATCTCAAAAAACAAATAGGACAAGTTGTGAACAGGAATATTTCTCATTTCTCTGTTTTATGACTTGCTAATTTCCTTTCCATCATATTAATACAATCATATAAGAAGCTTATATAAAGCAATGAAATTGCAGCAGTATACAGATTCCATTAATAAAATATTAAAATACTAATAGAAAATGGCAGCAATGTAAATGTTTGTCATGGTTTAAGCTTCTCAGCCACACACAGTTTTGCTCACTCACTCACTTCCCCCTCTTTCTTCCCTCCGCTCCTGAAGGGATGGGAAGGAGAATCGAAAGAATGCAACTCCCACAGGTTGAGATAAGAACAGTCAGTCCAGCAACTAAGGTGTAACACAAACCACCACTGCTACCACCAATAATAATAATGACAAGAGAAAAATACAAGGGAAGAGTTTTTCTTCCCCCCCACTCTGGGGGGGAGGGGGGGTGGGGGGAGAGAAGAATTGAAAGAATGCAACTCCCACGGGTCGAGACAAGAATAGTCCAGCAACCAAGGTACAAAACAAACCACTGCCGCCACCACCAATAATAATAATAACTAGAGAAATACAAGGGAAGAGGATAGAACTGCTCACCACCCGACGACCGAGCTGTGAACTAAAACAAAAACTCTTCCGGGTTCCGGCCCCCCAGTTTTTTTTTTTTTACATCCTGGGCATGACGTGCTGTGGTATGGAATAACCTCTTTGGTCAGTTTGGGTCAGGTGTCCTGTCTGTGCTTCCCCCTGGCTTCCCCCCTTCCCTGGCAGAGCATGAGACTCAGCAAGTCCTTGGCCAGCCTAAACATCACCAAGCAGTAACTGAAAACACTGGTGTTATCAGCACTGTTCCCAGGCCCAAAACCAAAAACACAGCGCTGCACCAGCTACCAAGAAGGAGAAAAATGACTGCTGCTGCTGAACCCAGGACAATGTTCCATCTCAAAAATGGGCATAATGTGTACCAAACATGTTCTCTCCAGAGAATGTGTGGCATGTACACTGAATCAAGATCTGTTGTTCTGGCCAGTCTTCTTTTCTTTTAGCCTTGCAAAAGGTATTTAGTGTTATAAAAGAGAGTAAAGTGTGAAATTTCCAGATTTCATTGAAATTTTGGGGTCTATAATGATTTTTCATAATAGTACTAACAATTGCCTAAAGCAACGAGTTTTGACAAAATGAGTTTTGGAGCAGTTACTGGGAACCTATTCATCAACAGTCAAGCCAACAAGGCTTTATTTCAGGGGCAGTAGGAGAGCATGCTTCTCTGAAAAATTAGTCCTTAATTACTTTTTCATTATTATTGGTCAGTTCACTGATATTTGTCCTTGTTTACTACTCACTTGAAGTTTGCTTTCTTCACTGAAGTAATGATGGTTGTATGCTTCAGTACTTTAAACCATTTAAAGAATAGTACTGTAGAGACACAAAACCTCTGAAGTTTACAGTTATGTTAGAAGCTATAATTATTATGCTTGCAAATATATTTAGTATATATTCATTATATACAGCATCCTATGTTAATCTAGTTTGCTATCAAGTAGTCTGACTTTTCATTACTTTTAAAGGAGCGACTGAATGGTGGGTTCTTATTGTGAAGCTTTGAGGAAATAGTGTGAGTCATGGTTTTGAGTTACACAATGGCTTATATAAACCCTAGTGATTTCTGATGGATGGTTTGCTCTGTATTTTGTTTACATAGGCATTTTTTTAAATATTCATTACAGTATCTATTTATAAAATGTTTTATTGTGTTTTATTTTCTGGATTCTCTGAAATGTTGAAATAAATTTTGAAAAGTCTTTCTTATGCTTGAAACAAAACTGAAAATGCAGTACAACAAAAGGAGTAACATCAGCTTTCTTTGTCAACTTGTGTGTTCCGTAACTGCACTGCCATGGCAATTTGTTCTTGTGACCCTGCCATCATTTTCAAATAGTTTAATGTTTCTATGCTGTCTGCTGAAACTATGTGAAGAAAACTTTTTACAGAGGCGCCTGGGAGGCAATAGTCTTAAAATGAAGAAGGTAGCTTCCAGCTAGATAAAAAGACAAACAAATGAAAAAAACAAAATTCACTTTGAGAGTAATTAAGTGTTAGAACAGGTTGTCAAGAATGGTTGTGGAGTCCCTGTTCTTGGATTTTTTTCAGGACTTTACTGAGTAAAGCCCTAAGCAACCTGTCTGAATTTCATATTGATGCTGATCTGAGTAGGAGCCTGCAGTGTGTGATGTCCCGAGGTTCCCCTTTGATTTGATGAAATACTAGCATATTTTAGCAGCAAAGATAGCTGTCTATAAGTATGCCCATTACAGAAGAACAGTTACACAGTGTCTACATTTTTACTTTCTCCAGCTGTATAAAATAAACTTTCTTCTAATTATTTTTAAGATCACAGAGCAAGGAGAGGTTAGAAAAATAGATTATTTATGAACAATTTTTTCAGAGTTATGTGAAATTATAATTAGTGTATTTTGTCATTCTTCCAGTATATAGGATAAGTCCGTGAACAAAGAAAGGATGTAATTACATGAAAGTATAATTATGGATACCCTTATGAATTGTTCTCTAATTGTGAAGGAACTTAATAGGAATGATGTGAAGCTAATACCCCTGCAGGGATTGAGTTAATGTTTTTATTCTGCATTTTTGTAGCATTCTGCCAGCTGCCATCTACTGGTTTTTGTGTTATGTATTCATAAAAAATTTAAGTCTTGTTTTATGAAGGTTTTATCCAATGGTACCTTAATTACAGTAGCCCCGTTGTACTTTAAAAAGGCAAAAATATATAGTATAGTCCCCAGTTCTGGTTCTGAGTTTTATTTTGTCCTCTGTGAGCGCTTGTATAAGGCATTTAAGGTTTTATTTATGATTGGGTGAGAAAATGCCTCTAAATCCCAAATACATTTGAAGAGTAAATCTGAAAAATCCCTATTTACTTCTGCAGGTAACTTCTCATAGACAATTCTCTTCTTGTTGTGCATAGGAATGCTTTCAGTTTATACTGCCAGCCCTACCTCATGCCATTGATCTTTTGCGGGATGCCATTGTAAAAGTAAAGGAGGTGCACGATGAGCTTGAAGATCTACCTTCACCACCACCTCCTCTTTCTCCTCCTCCAACCACCAGCCCTCACAAGCAGACAGAAGACAAAGGAGTACAATGTGAGGAAGAAGAGGAAGAGAAGAAGGATAGTGGAGTTGCCTCAACGGAGGACAGTTCTTCTTCACATATAACAGCAGCAGCCATTGCAGCTAAGGTGAGTCTGGCTTGCTTACCTGGGAGATCCTTTAGTTTCTATCTCAGGTACTTCCCACCAATCTGCATGTTAAGACTATACATTGATGTCTGTGTGGTCAAACACATATATTTTAGGTATGTTCTGTCAAAATACTGCTTCATGAAAGTATATGAATCCTGTTTCAGTAGATGATTTCAAATTTCAGTGGGAGATATATTATTATCTTGATGATACCATGCATTTTTATTATACCATTCTGATGTGACAGACTATTTTTAGTGAGTTTTTTTTAATTCAAAATACACGCCTGAACATGTTAAGTCCAATAAATGGCATATTAAGGAATCACAACAGGATTTTTTAAGCCATGATATCTGTTTTGAAAAGAAAATGTTGGTTTCTAAAAACACTGATAAAAAGTAGGACATATAGGTAGCAGGTTAAGTAATAAGCTATCCAGACTACTGTATTCCAGTTTGCATGTCCACATAAGAGATGTGAAATTCTGCCACAAATCTAAGTATCATCTGATTGTCTTGATAGCCTTGCTTTAACCAGCAATTCATAGATCAACATTACTCAAACCAAAATAATAAATTTGAGACTACAAAGGAAAAAAATTGGACGACACTTGCAAATCATTTGAGTTGAAATTCTAAATATTTTCCAAAGAAATATTATATTGTTTGAAGTAATATATGTGTACCTCAGTTTTGTCTTCAGTCTTCAAATGGAAAGACAATATATTCCTATGTATCTGGCAAGGTGTTTTCCTAAGCTGCTTTGTTCTATATTTGCTCCACAAATTGTGCTTTTAATTCCTATTATGAAAATTGAAAGTCTGAGTGACTCAAAATTATATTGAACATTTTCTAAGTCAAAGCAGCAACATTCTTACTCCAGAAATGTGAAGTCAGGTCTGAGACATCTTGACATTTCTAAGACAGCTGCAGCTAGAGATCTCCTCATGTACAGAAAATCCTGATTACATATATCTTTACAGGGATAAATTAAGGTAATTATTACTTTCAAGTTTCAGTTTTTATTAATGCAAATTGAAAATATCTTCATTTCTTTTGATATAGGCAAAAGTAAATAATATGTGCCATTTTTGAAGGCAGAAAATACCTGAGATCTAAACTGGCTGTGTTCATATGAGCTTGCCATTTCAGTGTCACACTTGTTTTTACCTCATTCCTCTTCAGTCATTTGCTTGTATAGGTTCATGTTTTCCTGTCACTGTATTCATAGCTGTTATGTGTTGTGCATTAGAAGCATCCATCCTACACCAGTTCAGCTGTTATCATGGCAAAAGGTGAACAGCCCATCCCTGGTCTCATCAGTTATTGCCATCACGCAGCAGGCAGTGCAGAAGAACGGGTAAGAGACACTTCTAAGAGGCTTTTGCACTAACCATAGCTAAAAATACACTGCCTGCCTCCTAGTCTACTGTGTGAACAGACAGTGTTATGTATTTTCTTCTAACCAAGACACATCAATGCTATCTTTTAGAGAACATGCTACAGGAAATACTTTGTTTGATACAGGGCTAAACAAGGTGAAGTTTGTGCACATTATCAGTTTGAATAATTTGGCTGCTGAGATAATTATTTCTATAAAGCTGATTGGTCATCAGCTTTGTCATCGAATAGACTCAATAATTGAATGTAATTAAAATAATCCCCTAAAAATTACTGCTTTAGAGCTATGAAATTTTGGTAACTTTTTCCCCTTCATTTGCTTTGCTTTGCTTTGCTCTCAATATTTTGTTTGTCAGCATAATACAGCATTTACACTCGGTATTCATAGTTTGTTTTCATCACTTGCAGTTTCTCCCTTACTTTTGTGTTCTGTTCAAAAGTAGAATTTCTCAAAAACAGAAGAATAGACTTGAGGAGTCAGGATTCAGTGGGCTTATTGTAAATTACTGGATTTTAGGAATAGTAGGCAACCATTGGTTAGAAAGGACTTAGTTTATTACAACCCAGATGTTATAATTTGTTCTCTAACAAGATATACTACGTGTTATATTTCTGCCAAAGGCTTAGTCTAGGCTAGAATCAAGATAGAATAATGACTACAGGATCACCAGGAATGGAACATAATTTGTTGTATTCATAACTGAATACACTATAACTGTAGATTAGAGAAAAATGAAGAAGGCACTTGCCCTAGGGAGAGTTGTCTGACCTGTTCATCCCATCTCAGCCAGCAAATGGGGTGTAAGTTCTTATGAAAATGTCATTTGATGACCAGAGGCTGCACTTTCTTGTTCCCTTAGGCAAATAGTAATTTAAACCATCACTCGAATAGGTGTCACAACTCTGTATTTAAAACATGATGACCATGTCTCTTGAAAAGTGACTTAAGAAATGTGAAGGCATTAAAGTTCACATACGTGATGACAAAGTTATATGTGCATACATACATACACATCTATTCCAATAGTTTTATTTTTTTGAGTTGAGGTTACTAAACTACAATTTGCACCATATTCTTCAGTATGAGTAGAACAGTGAATTCAGCCTCTCTGACGCATACTGTTAAGCTGTCATCCAGGCTTCTCTGTCCCTCTGCAATTACTCTTAAGCTATTGTTTTATGCATTCCGTAGTCTAATTCAGATCTTCAAACCCAGAGCTGGAAGTGGCTAGTTTTTCAGAAAGTTGTTGGGTTTTTTTAAGCTGTCATTTCTGCATGTTTTTAAGACATTTTTGGTCTTGTATAACAATCATAGTAATTACCATCTAAAGCTTGTTTCCTTAGTACCTCAACAGTGCTGTCAATTTTTGTTCCAGTCCTGGGCAAAAGAGACTAAATCTCACACCTTTTTCTTTTCCCACTCCTTGTCAACACTTAGTTCTCTATTTTGAAAATACAGATATTTAAACCGATATAAAAGTACTTCTGGAAAGGTAATATCAGATAAAAATTGTAGAAACAATGACCAATGGATGTGCTGGATATCTTTCTCTGTCACTTCATTTGTTTCTCATTAATTTCTTTCTCTGTCACTGTGTTACAACAGGTTTTCCACTCCACCTAGTGCAAAGGTTTTCACTGACCTTAAAGTTTTGGTTTACTCCAGTTAGAGTTTTGAGACCTCTACCCTCTATTAAATTTCTTTGAAACTGGAAAATGAGCTGAAAAATTTTAGGGGGAGGTATCATAAATAGTGAGGATGTGACTTTGCGAAAGTTTATTATCTCAAATGAGATAATAGTCATCACCTTCTTTATTGAAGATTTCCAGGTTCCAGGAAATTCAGAAATTTCTCATGGGTTTATCAAGGTCTTTAATGGGATTAACAAGAAGTGTCCTTGATTAGAGACTTAAATTGCTTAAATTTAATTTTAAAGGAAAATCTTTCTAAATGTAGGTGAGAAAAATGAGACATTCCCCATATCACATAACATATGCGTAGGATTACAAATCATCTTCTGTTGTCCCTTTCACCTAGTGAACAGTAGATATCCATTATATTTTTTGTGTATTTATGTTAATGCAGTATATATATTAGCACCTTCTCTGAAATCAGCAAGTTGTAGGTTTAATGAGAATATTAATACTGGATTTATGATACAACACACTGTCAGAGAAAAACTCTTGGGAGCAAAATTTGTTAGTGTGAACTAACTTAATTCTCTCAGTGAGATTTTGTGTCTGTGAAAGCCTGAAAAGTGAAACTTTGAGTTCTAGATTGGTTTATATATGGTTTAGTTTATGGCAATTGTCTTTTCTATAAAGGTAGAGATTAGGGAATAATTCCCATTGAAATTAAATGTCTGTAATAATTTTTTCCCTTTGTCTTCAGCTTCCTTTTCTGATTAGTATCCTGGCTGAAATTTTACTTAAATTTTAATTTTCTCACAGGCAAAAATTAGTACTTCACATGCAATTCAATGGAAACAGGAATTATCATAGTCACTTTGTTGAGTTTTTTGCTCTGAAAAAGGTTATATCAGATAAAATTTTAGAAGCAATGATTGATAGATACGGTTGGTAGAAAAAAATGCACCAAACAGTTACTTGCCTGAAGGGAGTGAGATAATGTTACTCTAGAATAACCAGAGTAAACCCAGTGGGCCAATGCACAATCATATCAAGATGTGTGCAGCTTTTTGTCAGAGAAGGGTAAGGAAAAGGTGTCTTATTTGAAGACTTAAAATTATTCTTTCTTTTGTTGTGTCTTTTTTTATTTTATGCCTTTAGCAAAATGTAATTTTTTGCTGCATTGTCCTTAGTCACAGGGATTAAAAGGAAGCATTCAAATTTATAGATAGCATTGGAGCTCTGCCAATATAAAACTTTTGGATTTTCGTCTTTTTTTCTTGTGTTTAACATAGTTAAGATGGGATTTCAGGAGAAAAAGAGAGCAGAAAGGAAGTGTTGTTTCTGACTACAAACTGTTTGCATGACAAGAATATCATTGTTCTTGTTTATCTCTATTTACTCCTGTTCACAGTGCACCTCTCAGATGCCATTTGCAAATCAAGACTACTCCAAATAGAGGCCAGTTATGTGCTGTGTCTGGATAGAATGGTATCCTCAGCATGATAGTCCATAGTGAAGAGAAACTTCTTCTGTTGTCATAATTTATAGTGGAAACTGCAGCAGAAGATACTTAGCCTTGAAAAATCCTCTGAGGAAAGTTGGGGTTTTTTCAAATGCTGACAGAAATTGACTGGTAAAAAATGCTTTCAGTCTAGAAATACAGCAGTAGAACAGAAAGCAGGCAGCTGTTGGTACACTGAGAGCAAGATCTCTTTCCACACAACTTATAAAGAGGTTATAAACATGAGAAACTTGAAAGTGTGGAAGAGAGTTTGCAGTAAAATAAGATCCCCTAGGTATAACCCAGTATCTCTAAGCCAAGGTTGCTAAGTTAGACGTAGTCATTATTTCTAGATGGGAAACAAGGAAGTTGAGAGGAAAAAATTGCAAGAAAAAGCAGTATTTAATGACTTGAGTCTTAAGATTGGTCATTTTGACTCCACAGTGATAAGCAACAAAGCTGTCAATATCTTATCACTGGTCCTAAGGATGCAACAGATTTTAAAATCTATGGTTCAAGCTTGTTCCTGGAAGGAGGGTAGTTTTCAGTGGCTTCTATTTGTGCAAAAGCACTGCTTGACAAGAATGTTCAAAATGCCTCGATGCACACTGGGTCCTGCATCTCCATTATAAAAATGAAAAAATAAAATCCTGGCCAGAAATGTCCAGTGTTAGTGGTTTGACTTGTCACTGGATCTTCATCTCTTGCTTCTTTTTATTGCCTGCTACTGCCATTTCCCCCAAATATGGGGTTCTTTTGGTGGTTCTCTTGAACTTGAGCATTCTTACGTGAGCTAAGAAACTCTTAAAGAGGAGAAAGATCTTAAAATATGTGTATATATATTCCTTCAAAGATCTGAATTTCGACATTTCCTAGTCTGTTGTAATAGAAAAGTGAATTGCAGGAAGTAAGAGCAATCTGATCTAGTAGAAGTGCTGCCTCTGAAAAAAGAAGAGGTTTAAATTATGAAAGTAAAATTGGAGTAAGCCTTTGTAGAGAGTGTGTTATAGAGGAATATCTGCTGCATTTTGTATTGCAGAACTAATCATAGAATCATAGAATCATAGAATAGTAAGGGTTGGAAAGGACCTCAAGATCATCGAGTTCCAACCCCCGTGCCATGGCCAGGGACACCTCCCACTAAACCATGCCATCCAAGGCTATGTCCAACCCCACCTTGAACGCCGCCAGGGATGAAGCATCCACAGCCTCCCTGGGCAACCCATTCCAGGGCCCCACCACCCTCACAGTAAAGAATTTCTTCCTCAGATCCAATCTAAACCTCCCCTGTTTAAGTTTAAACCCATTACCCCTTGTCCTCTCACCACAGTCCCTAATGAAGAGTCCCTCCCCAGCATCCCTATAGGCCCCCTTCAGGTATTGGAAGGCTGCTAGGAGGTCTCCACGCAGCCTTCTCTTCTCCAGGCTGAGCAGCCCCAATTTTCTCAGTTAGAGATCAGTTCTCTTACCTAAGGTATTTATCATTTGTATGTCTCTCCATTTTACACACAAGAAATTCTAAAAAATTTATTCATTATGTTAAACTAGCAGTGTAGTCTGGTGAGATATCTGCATTACTGGGCCCAAATACTGCAGTAATAAGAAGCAACAGACTTTCTTAGACGTATTATATTAATGCTATGAAAAGCTCTATTCTTAAATGCATTCTTCAACCTCACTTCTCTGGAACTGGTGATAAAACTGAACAGAAGAGAGAGAAGATAAAAAACCAATGTTGGATTCACTTTTATAATGGAAAATAAGACCATTTTCTCACTGTTTTAAGATGGCGTAATTACATTTATTTAAGTTGCTTAATAATGCCAGCTAAGGGATCTATCCCTAAAATTCCAGCTTAGAAATAGATTTGTAAAATCATAGAATAGTTTGGGTTGGAAGGAACCTTTAAAGGCCGTTTAGTCTACAGCTCCCTACAATAAACAGGGGCATCTGCAACTAGATCAGATTATGCGGAGTCCTTTCCAACCTGCCCTTGAATGTTTCCAAGGGTGAGGCATCTGCCACCTCTCCGAGCAACCAATTCCACTGTTTGACCACCCTGTTGTAAATAATTTCTTCTTTCTGTCTAGTCTGAATCTACTTTCTTTTAGTTTAAAATCATTACCCCTCATCCTGTTGCAGCTGGCCCTACTACAAGTTTTGTCCCCGTCTTTCTTATAAGCCAAATTTAAGTACTGAAAGACCCCAGTAAGGTCTTCTTGGAGTCTTCTCTGAGCTGAATGACCCCAGCTCTCACCACTTCCTCATAGGAGAGCTATTCCATCCCTCTGATCATTTTTGTGACCCTCCTCTGGACCTGCTCCAACAAGTCCAAATCTTTCATGTACTGAGGACTCTAGAGCTGGATGCTGTATTCCAGGTGGGATCCCTCCAGAGCAGAATAGAGGGGCAGAATCACCTCCCTCAAATGCTGGCCGCACTCCTTTGGATGCAGCCCAGGGTATGGTTGGCTTTCTGGGGTGCAGACACACACTTCCAGCTTAAGTCCAATCTTTCATCCACCAGTACCACCAAGTCCTTCTCTCAGGGCTGCTCTCAGTCCCTTCATCCCCCAGCGTGTATTGCTCCCAGGGGTTGCCCTGACACAGGTGCAGGATCTTGCACTTGGCCTTGCTGAATCTCATGAGGTTCACATGGGCCCATCTCTCCAGCTTGTCAGGTCCCTCTGGATGGAATCCCATCCTCCAGGCATGTCAGCTGCACCACTCAGCTTGGTGTCATCTGCAAACTTGTTGAGGGTGCCCTTGGTCCCACTGTCTATGTCTTTGATGAAGATAATGAACATTACCGGTCACAGTATGGACCTCTGAGGGACACCATTTATCACCAGTCTCAATATGGACATTGGGCTGTTGACCACTACCATCTGGATGCAAGCATACAACCAGTTCCTCATCCACCACATATCAAATCTATATCTCTCTAATTTAGAGAGAAGGATGTTGTGGAGGATTATATCAAAGGCCTTGCAGGAGTCCAGATAGACAACATCTTTAGCCCTTCCCTTGTTCACTGATGTAGTGAGTCTATTGTAGAAGGACATTAGATTGGTCAGGCAAGACTTGCCCTTGGTGAAGCCATTCTGGCTGTCTGAAATCACTTCCCTGTTCTTCATGTACCTTAGCGTCGCTTCTAGGTGGATCGGTTCCATGAACTTCCCAGGCACAGAGGTAGGCTGAAAGGTCAGTAGTTCCCAGGGTCCTTCTTTCTACCCTTTTTAAAAATGTGTGCAATATTTGCCTTTTTCCCGTCACCAGGGACCTCACCTGACTGCCGTGACTTTTTCATATATCGAGAGTGGCTTGGCAACTATATCGGCCAATTCCCTCAGGACTCTGGGATGCATCTTGTCAGGTCCCATAGAGGTATGCATGTACAGATTCCTTAGGTGGTCACAAACCTGACATTCTCTTACAGAGGGAGGGACTTTGCTCCCCCAGACCCTGTCTTGCAGTCCATCCACTCAAGAGGTGGGGGAAGAGAGGTTGCCAGTGAAGACTGAGGCAAAAATGTTTTTGAGTGCCTCTGCCTTCTCATCCGTTGTTACCAGTTTCGCAGTTGTGTTCATCATGGGTGTAAACTCTCCTAGCTGGTCTTCCAATGCATTATGTGAAGGAAAAACAAAAAAACAAACAAACAAACAAAAAAAAAAAAAAAAGATCAAATTCTTATTTTTCTGTTTGGAATGCATTTTAAACCAAGTGTGGCTTTGGATGGTGATTTCTAGTGCTTTTGCCTGTACTTCCTCCAGATAGGCCTGCAGCTTTTGCAGCACAAACCTTACATCAGGAATTTTTGTAGCCGAAATAAAGTCTTCAGTACATGAAATGAAGAGTATTTATTCACTGCATGACATTTCTTATGAGAAATTTTCTCACTGCATGACATTTCTTCAGAGGGATTCAATCATTGCTAATATATGGTTTTCTGGTGAGAATATTGTCCCCTAGTTAGAGAATGGGAAGTCTGCCTCCCTTCATGACACAGTAGAAATCACTGTTGGTTATTGTTGGGTTTGAAACAGAGGCTTGAAAAGAAAAACATTACTTTCTTACTGTTTCCGTAGTAGTATGTCTGATTCATAGGTTTATCAGAGAAATATATGCTCTATGCTACTTCAGTTAGGATGTGATTTTATATATTTGCTAGGTGTTTGTAACTGAAATTATGAGAACATGCCGTTAACCACTGCTAGCACTGAGTATGAGAAGGTATGCAGACTAAGAGTGGGGTATTCCTGTGGTTTTTATGTGAGGTTTTGAGTAAGTTTTAAATACAGTATAATTGTTACTATTAATTCCGTCTCTCTTCTTTTTAAGATTCCAGATTCCATCATCTCTCGTGGTGTTCAGGTGCTCCCACGTGACACAGCCTCCCTCAGTACTACTCCTTCAGAATCTCCTCGTGCCCAGGCCACCTCTCGTCTCTCCACTGCATCCTGCCCAACACCAAAAGTAAGTACATTGATGCCTTTGCAAGCTCTGTGCTCAGGTATATAATCTATCAGATTAATGTATTGCCTCTGATGAACAAGTTTGGTTTGCATGCAAGGGTTGTATTATTCTAAGTAACGGAAAAGTGCAAGACAGTATAGTTCATTCCATGTGTACTGTTGCACAATTTAATGTGTGGGTCCACCAACACGTTATGGTTATTGGAGTTTTGTGTTATCTCTTTCAATATCAATCATGAATATGAAATTGTTAACACCTTGAATGTCTTTAATATCCCCAGGAACATAGATAATAGATAATCCTGCCACCGAGCAGCAGCATTAAACAAGTAGTATTTTGTCAACAAAATGTGTATGCAAATTTGTAGCCTGGGCTGGGGCAGTTCTGTGCCCCACTTTATTATTTGGTTTAAGACACTTTCAAGCCAACTGGTTTTGCACAAATCTAGATATTTGCTGCCTGACATTTGGAAATAAAAACCAGCTTAAATTGAATAGAAAGTTTTAATGCCAACCTTATGGGATTATTATTCAGTTCTTACTGATTACACTATACTATTTAATCATTGAGGTGAACTCTATTATATTCTCTTTCTATCAAGCTTAAATTAGAATACATGAAAAAATAAGTTAATTGACCAGTGGCAAGGCCTGAGATGTTTACTTTCAGAAGGATTCCTTTCAGCAGAAGAAAACTCTGTCTGAATTCGCTTTGTGTGTTCACATCACAAAGATCTTTCTGTGGCACCAGATGCTGACATACTAATAGACCCATAGCAGATGGCAAACAAGAAGATTCTTCTTCATCTAATTCATGTTCCTTGAAGATTATTCTGCTTGCTAAGGTGATTGCCAGCATCTGCTAGGTCTTCTTTCCTGCTGTCTCCTTCTTTTCTGTCAACAAACAAGATTTATTTGCAATCACACATAGAAATGTTTTGGTTTAGCCTGTGGGATTGTTTTATGCAGTACTCACCTTCACTATAATAGAATAAGAATTATTCTGATGGACAGCATACTTGAACTTCATTATATAGTCTGCTTTTCTTAAGAAGATACTCAGTGAATTCTATCTGCAAGTGGCTTCTTCATTTTTTTTGCAAAGAATTTGTCACTTGTCTGATGGCTTAAAAATAAAACTCAGAGGTACATTAGAACACTCAGGGTAGAAGACCTATATGAAACAGAGAAACTGCACTGAGTTTTATGCATATTGACAAAACAAGTGTCCAAAGAAGACCAAAGGACACCAGTAACAAGCATAAAAAAGAGACAGCAGTGCTAATAGTTCTAGATGTAGCCTATGTATTTTCGGGAAGGTTATCACAGTGGGAAAGAGTAAATCTTATCTGTTGTGAAACAGAATGCACTCCTCTAGACTATCTTCCAAGATTCAGAAATTACAGAAGGAAACTACAAGAACTTTGAAACAGATCAAAAATCTGAAAGTCTTCTTTGGGAAATTAGTTGAGATAAGCTGTTATCATAATTGGACCATGCTTTGGTATTTCATGTTATGCCCTGTTTTTCGTGTATTACTAAAAAAACAGGTTTTGTTCAAAATGTGTGAGATCACGCCACTTTCATAAGAGGAAGTGCCATGCAACATCTAGCTAGTCTGGCTTTTCTGTGATGTCTTTCAATAGTGGGTGGTACAAGCTGATGAAAGATCTGGGAAAGCCCAGCTGGAAAATAAAGTGTGATCTCATGTCATGGATTTTGCACAAAAGTATAAACTTCTTTGCCGCTTAGAGAGCTCCTAGTTAATTTTACTTATTACTTGAAAAAATCCAAGCAAACTACTTATCATATTTTTCTTCAGTCCTTTTCAGTACCCACAAGTTCTCAAACATGCGAATTTGTCAAGAAATATGCTTCATTCATATTCTTTAAGATTGTCAATATGTCTAAATGTCTTCACTTACTGTGTTTTCCCTTCTGGGCCCTGGCTTTCTAATAGTGCAGTATGTTTTAAATTTGCACCAGTTCTCTTGATCCACACAGTAGTGAGATTAAAGACAAATTGTATTGTGTTATCCTGTTGATTCCTTCTTTAGTCAGCAAATGTGCATCTTTTCAGTATTATTTGCTGGTTGAGGAACCCATTTCAGGACTCCAAAACACTGGACACAAAACAAAGGAGAGGAAGTTTCAGGGGGGCGAAAAACCCAACCAAAACCTAACAACAGTACAGTTTTTTTTGATTATACACATTGTTTGTAGTGGTGGTCTGGCTGTAGGGCTAGTGGCACTACATTTCTTTGTCGACTATGTATTCCAATTTATTTTTTGTACCGTTTTCTTGTATTTTTTGTCCTAAACGTGCATAAACCCTTACATCTCTCTCACTGAATTTGCTGAATAGCAGAAAGTTGAGTGTGTCTCAGAAAAAGAATAATCAAGCTTCTGCAATGCCAGGAGCATCTCTATTGAATTAATGTAAGTAGCAGGTTACTAATGCAGGGGGTATTGGAGAGAAGGTATGGAAGAGTGTATTACTAATACTCCTGACTGATCTGTTAGAAGTCTTTACCTTTTCATAATTATATTTTGGAAAACCTAATGTTGCATATGTGTACACACAGAACATGTAAGCAGAACATTTAATTTTAAGTTGCTTTACTGTGTATCTTCCATGTTTTCTGAAAATCTTTGTTTCTAACAAAATAGTAAATGATGAATATTGAGTTTGAAGCTGTACATTTCAATTGGTCCTCAAAAGTTTAATTTCCTGATAAAAGAAGTAATTATGTTTTTCACTGTAGCCTCTTGTCAGGTCAACTGAAGAAAAATTTCTGTTAGGACTACTCTGTCTGTCATTAGGTGCATCCCCAAAACTAAGCAAACTTACTTTTGTTAGCTTTTAATAAATCTATGTAGAACACCTTCCTGATTCTCTTAAATTGTGTTTGAGTTTCAGGCAAAATCCGCTGTTGCTCAAAGGTCATTTAAACCATATTTATAGTAGATGGATTCACATAAAGAGGCAATTGAAGTTTTACTCGGGGGAAAACTGCACTTTTTCAGTCATTCAACCATAAAGGCGATAGTGATTGTGACAGATATTTTTATCTCCTACAATATAGTTTTGGTCTTTTGAAAGTTCTAGTGCTTTCTCAACAAGTTTAGATGAATCTGTGAATACTCACGACAGAAGTTTTGAATGACACAGTGTGGCTTGCGTGTTTTTCTTGTCATTTGCAGTAGCTGCTGAGGTTCTAAGATCTTACTATATTTTTGTGTATGTTTGTAGTCAGCATTTTCATTACGTTAAATGCAATATTCTTTTCAGGTACAAAAGTAATACAATACCTAATACAAAACACCTTTTACAAATATGGAGAAATTTTTTGATGGTTGCATTAATGTTGACTCTTGGGACTTTTTTTAAAATTACAGTATAAAATTTTAGATCTGTGACTTCAGGTAACTTCAAAGAATATATCCAGAGCAAATGACTGAGTCATTCCTTCAAACTGCTAATTTTGTTCTACTCTTAGTGAGATGATATTAGTATAGAAGAAAATTACAGTTTTCAAGTTGAAGTCTTCACTTCTCCCATACATAAATGACATAATCAATATTTAATTTTTGGCAATGTTGTGTGTCAGAGTCAAATGAAGCAGAGATAGAAGACCAAGGGCAGGTTTTAAATTATCACCAGGAATACCTTTCAGTGAAAGGAGTTGTTCAAAGTATTTTACTTTGCAAGATCATCAGTCTCATTGATGTTCAGTTCTTCCACTTCAATGTGCAGAGTTTCTTTCAATATTATCTTTAGTCATGAGGGATCCTAAGGAACTTGGTACAGTACTGTTAAGATGAGTGTTGTTTTCTTTTTCCATCTTGCTGCTTCATTCCCAACAGTCCTTATATTTCTGCTTAAGAAAAAGGCTCTCTACTTGCTGGTTATCTGTCCTTTCCCTAGCTATCCATATTTTAGTTACACTGAATCAGACAAACCCCTCAATGATGGCAAGTTACATCCTTACCTATTTGTAGCTGTGATAGATAGCTTTTAAGTCGTACGTAGGAAAGGTATATAGGCTCAATCTTGCAGCTAAAATCAGCAAGCAAGGCTACTTTTGAGGAGTTTTGGGGTTCTAGCAAAAGAGTCATCTACCTGCTGCTTCATCCACACCTTTATAGCATAATATATTCAGCTAGTTGATCACTTTTTGTAGCTTTCTATAGCTGTCTCCTGTTAAGAACTGTTATCTTTATAATTTGTAAATTGATATTCACCTAAAGACCTAATATTCCTAACATCAAAAGTATGTTATACATAATTTCTGTAAACATTTCAGTTGCAGAGAAATTTTGAAATGAAAAGGCTTAGAAAAATATATTCAACTTCTTAAAAAAAAGAGGCTGATGAGAATTATTTCTAAGGCAAAAAATATTTTATCTCAATAATCTCTTATGCTTGCTATCCATGAAGAATGATGCTCTGAACACCTTCTGTCATAAACTGTAGCTTTAATGTTGAATGTGCACATTGGTGCAAGTTTTTCACACAGTCAAATAAATTACAAATCAATGCTAAACCTAATTATGATTTATGTCTCCAGTCTAGTGTTGTGACTTTTAGTATACAGCTACTCTGTGAAGCAATACCATTAATAGATGAGCAGGTAGTGTTGGGAATATGCTTTTGCATCAGTTATTGTTATTATATATAACATATATATATATTATTATATAGTTATTGTATATATTGGGGCTGTTCAGCCTGGAGAAGAGAAGGCTGCGTGGAGACCTCATAGCAGCCTTCCAATACCTGAAGGGGGCCTATAGGGATGCTGGGGAGGGACTCTTCATGAGGGCCTGTGGTGAGAGGACAAGGGGTAATGGGTTTAAACTTAAACAGGGGAGGTTTAGATTGGATCTAAGGAAGAAATTCTTTACTGTGAGGGTGGTGGGGCCCTGGAATGGGCTGCCCAGGGAGGTTGTGGATGCTTCATCCCTGGCGGCATTCAAGGTGGGGTTGGACATAGCCTTGGATGGCATGGTTTAGTGGGAGGTGTCCCTGCCCATGGCAGGGGGGTTAGAACTCGATGATCTTGAGGTCCTTTCCAACCCTAACTATTCTATGATTCTATGATTCTATGCTTTGTTATTACTGCAGAGGCAGCTAAGAGTAGATTGGCAAAGAAGCATCTTTAAATGTCTAAATGCACAGACAAGTGATTACAGTAAAGCTAAAGAATACTACACCAGAAACTGATACAGTAAAGCAAACCATCATGCCGTAGACTGTCTTGCCTCATAGGTGGTAGAAGAACTATGGCAGTGTGGGAGTGAAAGTATCTTATTCTGAAGCTGGCTGTGTTCAAGGCCAGGTTGGACAGAGCCTTGGGTGGCATGGTTTAGTGGGAGGTGTCCCTGCTCATGGCAGGGGGTTGGAACTAGATGATCTTAAGGTCCTTTCCAGCCCTAACTATTCTATGATTCTATGATTCTATGATTGTTACAAATTTTTCAGTAGAAATATTCAGTATTTTTCAATAGAAGAAAGATCATGTTGCTTACCAGAAATTCTTCATTAATAGTAAGATGCTGCTCAGGACATGATATGGCAAGCTGTATTTTTATCCGTAGGGTAGGTATTTTGTGTACATTGAGTGTGTTAAATTTTGTATGTGTTATCTTGATTCCTAGTATTTCTTTTACGATGGGCATCAAGGTGAAAACAATACGGCAAGTATATGAGTATATTTTAAAGTTTATATGCATACACTCAATTCCCAAGTAAAGGTTTGTTATTTATGAAGTTTGTATTTGCTGTGTTTTTTTCTACCTAGGAACTTGCTTGAGTGCTTTGGCACTAGCAAGTGCTTTGACACAGCTGTATAGCTGTTATATAGTTGAGAAGCATGGAAAAGTATAAAGGATGTTCTAAATTGTTAGGATGATCTAGATAGGTGAAATCACACTCCAAGCACTTCAAGGGTTTCTTGCTTTTTCCTGTAAAATAGGAAGCTCTTTATAGATAGAAGCTTAATTAAATATGTTAAGCTTAATTAAAAATTCCAATACTGTGATTATTTCTGGGGTTTATTTCCTCGTAATTTTTTTTTCAGTGCAAATTCCAGGATTAAAAAAAATGTATTTAGTGAAAAACAATGCTGGGAGAACGTATATTGGAGTAGAAAGTAGCCAGTGTTGCCTTAAGATGAGGAATCCTGCTTACTAATGCATGTCAATCTACTGAATCCTCACATGTTCTCCTCAGTGCAGCAGTGCCTTTCAAATCAATTACTAATTAAGATACTAGAATATTTTCTATATAATTACTGCCTTTTTCCTCATTGTTTAAAGTGTATTGTCCTGGCAAAACATGTGGATGTTTGTGTTCCTACTAAGTCTTATTTTTAGTTTACATTTTGGTTGAAAATCCCTACTGTTCTTAGCTGAAAACACTGCATGTCACAGCTTCAAAAGTGAGACATTGTACTAAGGAAGAAGCAACTTGATATGCCTGGGATAGTGGAAAAAAAAAACAAAAAACAAATACTTCAAAACTAATAAAAGTAAAGTCATGTAAAATCCTTTCTAAAATAGAAGATTCACTGCATAGGAAGGTTGAAAAATACAGGGGTATGGTTTTAGGGGTTTTTGTTGGTATCAAAATAGGCCTATCAACAAGTCTCTGCAGAGGCAAAATAAAGACTTGAGTTACCAAGTTTAAGGTGAACATAGAATTTCTGTGCAGGTACTTATTTCACTTAATTTTGTTTATTGAATGGTTTTCAAGTAGAACCATATTCATTGGTAAATTGAGTCTGTATTAAATATATAACAGTTCCAAAATCTAGTTCCTTTCCTTTTCTCATGCCCAAGGACTGTTGGACAGTTACTCTTAACATCCTTCTTCAGCCCTGCTGAAGAAGGATGTTAGAGTAATTGGGAGTTGACTACCAACCCAGAATATCCAGAACAATTCTTGAATTTATAGAATTCAAGAGCTATTTTTTCAGACCTGTTATATACTGAATTATGAAGAAGTTCTAATATGCAAAATTTCTCTACATTTCTCTGTCTTAGTAACCAATTTGTATTTTGTTAAGCTATGGAATTCCTTTCTTTTTGTGACTTCAGTGAAACTTTCAAACATGTCAGAAATACGCTTCTTAGTCTTCACCTGAAAATATGTATAATTTTGAATTGTAACTATTTTGCATGTATATCCATCCAGAAGAGAATGATCTTTCAGTACAGACATCCTGGCTGACGCATGCATTGCATTAGTTCTGATCTATGTATACATATGCTGCATCAGCTTGTCAGTTAGTTCCTCCTTGTTTTTTTTTTTTGTCAATTAGCTTTGAGAGCAAGAGTTTTGTTGTTCCTGTGCTTTCTTCAAAAGTCAAGTGTTGGGGTTTTTTTTTAATTCTGATAACTTTGGTTTGTCATTACTTCTAAGAAAAGGATAAGATGTGCATCTCCTTCACACGTTAGTTTCATTACCTACACCTTTTCAGTTCCTGTTCAAGATGAATCTGTGGCTTGAATTCTGATGTATCCCGAGATAAGAGATTTGGAGTTTGTTTGTTTGGATTTTGGAAGACAGCAATGTCTTTCACCCCGATTTTTCATCCAGAAATTTCTTTGAATGCGCCTCTGCAGAAACAGTTGCTATTTCGGTTTCCAGTATATCTAGTTCTGGTCTTGTCACCGATTCTTCGTGAGTTTGTTGGTGCCTAGTAATCATGTCTAGTCTAATGGTGTCTTGCTGGAGTTAGTCTCTTGGAGCAGTATTGACCTTCCATCTCAATTTGTCATCTTTTCCTTGGGTATATTGGTTCTTATTACCTGTGCCAACTGATTTATTTTTGTTTCTTTATGAAATATGATTTCAAGAGTAAAACTATGCATCTATGTGCTGAATCTTCAAATAGCTGTATGTTCTGTTTGTAGAAATTTGGTTTTCCACTGCTCCTCTTTTTTGGCATCTCAGTTCCTGATAATCTGTAATTTCAGCCATTCATACATTAACCTGATCTTAATCAACAGTTCAGGTATGGGCAGGCTTCCTTCTGGTCTACTGACTATTGATATAATCTATAATCCACATCGCTTGCTGCTGTGTTTTGTTTTTTTTTTGATAAAAGGTACAGAAGTTTCAAAAACATACTTGCAAGGATAGACAGTGATCTTTTTCTAGTTGTTCCTTTCTTGTCACAGTAAATAATTTAGTGAGGGTGTAACAAAGATCAATGCCAGATATTATAGGAGAGGTAGGTGATCTTATTTTAAAACAAAGTGAATTTCAGTCACATTTTCATATCTTTTATACTCAAGAGCACAAAAGATACATACATTCAGTAGAGTCCAGCATTCATGCATCCATATATATATGTGTACCCATGTGGTGTTGTCAGGATTGTTAGAATTGATTTATAGCTTGTGGGGCACAAGCTATCAGGTCCTCCACAACTTCTCTAGATGTCTTCCTACACTGCTATCCATGAAGTCAGTGTTGGACATGCCCTTTATACTCTTTAGAGGTTGACATTTAAGGGGATATTTGTCTCTCCATCACGTTCCACCTCTTGAATATTTAGTATTCATTTGCTGTCCCATGTTCTCCTTATGTAAACCTCTTTTTCACCATTCCAACATCATATTTCAGTGGCTCAATTCATTGTCTTGGTCTGTAAATTGTTTAGGTTGCCTTGTTTTACTGGTTGAGTATCTCCAATGAAGTGTTGCATGAAGTGCTGTGAACTAAATGACCTACTAATCTGTATGCCATCAACATATTTACCTTACATCCCTTCTACTATCCTGTCTGATGCTTCCACATTCATACATTTCCATTTCTTCTCTAGCACTTTTAATATATCTATTAGTTATTCAAGGAGTTTTCTAATGCAGAAATCTATATTAACTTACGATCAAAATAAACTGCTTGCAGGTTACATCCCAATATCATATCATGCTTCTACAGATTTGCAATTTAGTAATAATATTCCATTTCATGTGCACGTGCAACCCAAAGTGCTGTAAAAAGTGATGGTACTATAGCATCAGCGAACAGTTATATGTTCACAGGAGCCAAAACATAGATTTAGACCAGGAAAGCTCTTTCAGGGCTTGCATGTTCCTGTGGTTAATGAATGTATCATCTGCAGTAAAAGTTCATTTTTCCATCTACCTGATGCAATATGTGAGAAAGAAGCAAGAATCTAAGGCACAGACATTGCTTTTCATATGGATGATGTAAATATGGAATTGCCTTTAAGTTGTATGTCCCTAACATCCAATTTCACTTCTGAAAAGTTGAATAACACCTCTTGGTTCTATGAAACTTACCTCCTATTTTGGGCAATACCCAGCACAAGTGAGTGTTGTAATATGTAATACAAGCTGAGTGCAAACTAACCAAGTTGCCCTTGTGCCGCTGTTGGCCCTTTAACTTTGATAGACCAATCTTGTCTTGGTCGTGTATTCCCTCCTCAGACAGACTTATAAAGGAGATGCATAGAAACTTTCAGATCTCATTTTCATAGAATTATAGAATCATAGAATAGTTAGGGTTGGAAAGGACCTTAAGATCATCTAGTTCCAACCCGCCTGCCATGGGCAGGGACACCTCCCACTAAACCCTGACACCCAAGGTTCTATCCAACCTGGCCTTGAACACCGCCAGCGGTGGAGCATTCACAACTTCCCTGGGTGTCTTCATTTTCATCCTTTAAACAAAAAAATAACACCAAAAACAAAAAACCCAACCTCCTTCAAAAGTCTTTTTCTGCGCTTGTTACAGATTTTGCCTTCCTTGGAGTGATCAAATCTGCTTATGGTACTTGTACAATGGATTTATAATCTGTCTTTTTTTCCAACTGTTAAGTCCTTGACCATGTAGCGAAGATGCTTGTTAGTTCAGAATTTCATGTAAAATTTCGCTCTATTTCTTTTACAGCAATCTTATGTTACCAAATACCTGCTGATGAGATTACCTTAATATTCTCTAATGATGATACCTCCCATATTTATCTGAGAACACTCCTAACTTTTGTGTCAAAATCATTATGGACTTCAAGAGAGCAGACTTTGGCCTCTTCAGGAACCTGCTCAGTAAGGTTCCATGGGATACAGCCCTAGAGGGCAGGGGGGCCCAAGACTGTTGGTTGATATTCAAGGATCACCTGCTGCAAGCTCAGGAGCGATGCATCCCTACTAGAAGGAAGTTCAGCAGGAGGGCCAGGAGACCTCCTTGGATGGATAAGGAGCTGCTGAGCAAAATTCGAAAGAAAAAAGAGGCTTATAAAAGGTGGAAGCAAGGTCAGGTGGCCTGGGAAGAATACAGGGATGTTGTCCGGGAAGCTAGGGACCAGGTTAGGAAAGCTAAGGCCCACTTAGAATTAAACTTGGCTAGGGATGTTAAGGATAACAGGAAGGGATTTTGTAGGTACATTGCCAATAAAAGACAGGTTAGGGACACCGTGGGCCCTCTCCAGAAGCTATCGGGAGAACTGGCTACCCTGGATTTGGAGAAGGCTGAGGTTCTTAATGACTTCTTTGCCTCAGTCTTTACCAGCAAATGCTCTGACCACACCACCCAAGTCTTGGAAGGCAGACGCAGGGACGGTGAGGGTGGGGACCCTGGGCCCACTGTGGGGGAGGATCTTGTTCGGGACCACCTTAGGAACCTGAATGTATACAAGTCCCTGGGACCTGATGAAATCCATCCGCGGGTCCTGAAGGAGCTGACAAATGAAGTTGCTAAGCCACTGTCCATCATATTTGAAAAATCATGGCAGTCAGGTGAAGTTCCTGATGACTGGAAAAAGGGAAATATAACCCCCATTTTTAAGAAGGGGAAAATGGATGACCCAGGGAATTACAGACCAGTCAGTCTCACCTCTGTGCCTGGCAAAATCTTGGAGCGGATTCTCCTGGAAGGCATGCTGAGGCACATGAAAACCAACAAGGTGGTTGGGGACAGCCAGCATGGCTTCACTAAGGGGAAATCCTGCCTGACCAATCTGGTGGCCTTCTATGAAGGGGCTACGGAACTGATAGACAGGGGCAGAGCGGTTGATGTCATCTACCTGGACTTGTGTAAAGCCTTTGACACTGTCTCCCATGACATCCTTCTCTCTAAGTTGGAGAGACATCAATTTGATAGGTGGACCACTCTGTGGATAAAGAACTGGCTGGATGGCCGCACGCAAAGAGTAGTGCTCAGTGGCTCAGTGTCCAGCTGGAGACCAGTAACGAGTGGTGTCCCCCAGGGATCGGTGTTGGGGCCGGTCTTGTTCATCATCTTTGTGGGTGACCTGGACAGTGGGATTGAGTGTGCCCTCAGCAAGTTTGCCGATGACACCAAGCTGTGTGGTTCGGTTGATAAGTTGGAGGGAATGAATGCCATCCAGAGGGACCTTGACACGCTTGTGAGGTGGGCTGATGCCAACCTAATGAAGTTTAACCATGCCAAGTGCAAGGTCCTACACCTGGGTCGGAGCAATGCCAGGCACAGCTCCAGGTTGGGCGGGGAGGAAATTCAGAGCAGCCCTGCGGAGAAGGACTTGGGGGTGTGGGTTGATGAGAAAATGAACATGAGCCGGCAGTGTGCTCTTGCAGCCCAGAAAGCCAACCGTATTCTGGGCTGCATCAAAAGGAGCGTGACCAGCAGGTCGAGGGAGGTGCTCCTGCCCCTCCACTCTGCTCTCGTGAGACCTCACTTGGAGTATTGTGTGCAGTTCTGGTGTCCTCAACATAAAAAGGACATGGAACTGTTAGAACAAGTGCAGAGGAGGGCCACGAGGATGATCAGGGGACTGGAGCACCTCCCGTATGAAGATAGGCTGAGAAAATTGGGGCTGTTCAGCCTGCAGAAGAGAAGGCTGCGTGGAGACCTCATAGCAGCCTTCCAATACCTGAAGGGGGCCTATAGGGATGCTGGGGAGGGACTCTTCATGAGGGACTGTGGTGAGAGGACAAGGGATAATGGGTTTAAACTTAAACAGGGGAGGTTTAGATTGGATATGAGGAAGAAATTCTTTACTGTGAGGGTGGTGGGGCCCTGGAATGGGCTGCCCAGGGAGGTTGTGGATGCTTCATCCCTGGCGGCGTTCAAGGTGGGGTTGGACATAGCCTTGGATGGCATGTTTTAGTGGGAGGTGTCCCTGCCCATGGCAGGCGGGTTAGAACTCGATGATCTTGAGGTCCTTTCCAACCCTTACTATTCTATGATTCTATTATTGAAAATACTAGATAAGTCAGTTTTGACCTCACTCATTTGCAAACTATATTCGTAACTTCTCTTCCATCTGTTCTCATTTCAGCAAAATGTTACCTTCCAGCTAGCAGTTTCATTGCCCTCCCAACAATTCTATTTTTGCTTCTGTATAGTCCTGTCCTACATTTCATCTCTTTATAAGAGCTGTTGCCTCATCAAAAGTGAAAGAGCTTTATACTAATTCTCATTGATTACCATGCCTTTTTTCCCATACTGTGTATTATCATCCCACATCAAAATTTGGTTTGGTGGTGGGTTTGGCTGTGTTGGATTTATGGTTGGACAAGGTCTTTTCCAACCTAAATGATACAGTCATTCATCTGTTTGTCTTTCCAAAACAGAAAAGACAGGACATTGTCTTTTAGGACTTACCCTGAGCAATTGCTATCAGATTTTGAGAGTTTCATTCATTAAGTAGATTCTTACATCATATTGATTGCCCACTTTTTTGAACTGTAGCTATTTTTAGCAAGTATTATCCCGGACAGTTTTGGGAAAAGGTACAAGATGCTTTCTCTTTGGCATTCTTCTGCCAAGTTCCCATATGTTATATCCTGGCTGGAAGAGGAGAACATTGATGCTATTTAAGATGTGGTCTAATGTTTTTACCTGTTGGTGTGTATAACCCTTATTCTGCGCCTCTCTATTCCTCAGGATGATTTAAATGAAAAATAAAAATGTCTGTGTGTATATGTCTATGCATAATCTTTTATCACAGCTAAGCCTATGTACTGTGCAACCATGGCAGAGAAATATGTGTGCAGTATGTCAGTGCTGCTTTACTTGCTCTTTTGTTGTGGTTCCACTCTGTCTGTTCTGAGTGCAGTAAATGAGCAGTAGTCATTAAGCAATGAGATGAGGTAAACACTATAGCAAATTTATCTAGAAAGGTTGGAAAACATTATTGTAATCCCTAACATGCCAAGTCCGTTCCATTAAATAGTCCTGTTAAATTCTAACAGTCATTAAGCATCGAACAAATAGTACTAGGAAATGAGGAAGCAAAGGTGATGGAAAAGTTAATCAATTTCAGAATCAAAGGAGCAGTTGTCACAATAAACAGCCATTCTAAATTTGATAATACAGTTCATGCTGTTAAATTCAACTTCATCTGCTTACACCTCTGTCTACCTCCTTTCTCACAGCGTATGTTAGAAGCCCTTAATTTTGTAATTCGTGGAAGAGGTCAATGCTTATCTAACTCTGCATTCTGTATCTGCAAGGAGAACTTAGTATGTGCCAAGCGCATTGCCTGCGTTTGAGAAAATTCTTATTCAATTGTGCCACTTTTTGTTTAACAAAATATTGATCATAGGTTGTTCTCTCTGTTTCAGTATTCTGTCTGCAACAAGAGCAGAGAGAAAGCACTGTAATGCTCCAGGGAGTTGTCCAATTTTGAACATCAGCAATCTGTTTAGCTAGTTTTGCTTGTTCCTAAGAGAGATTGTGTAAGAAAACAGTATTTAATTTTTTTCCGGATTTCTGCCTTGTGAAAGTATTCAACTGTTGCAGCACAAATCATGACAAAATTTTGATGACATTTTACAATGTGAGTTCAAAATTGTGTGACCATGAAGGTATTACGCCATTCACAGATGCCTCAAGATTATGTGTTAGAATATGTTCAAATGATTAATAGCGATGACAATCCAAATAAGTCCCCATATTTATTACACTCAAAATTTATCTTAAATGTCCGAAATTAATTGCCTCTATTTTTCTGACCAATTTAGTTCCATTTTAAAAGGCAAAATACATAAGTCTGTGACAAATTAGAAATCCTTAAGGTGAGAAATTCAAAGTGCTTACATTTGGAACATAATTCTCTCCAGTAACTGTGTTGGAAACTGGGCCTCCCACTTGAATGCCCTACAGTAGATTTATGGAAATCATCCCATAAGAAGCCAGTGACAAGTTTGGCAAAATTTCAAATGAGCTGTTGGCAATCTCTCTTTCAAATTTGTACCATTCATTAAAATTTATTTATTAAGACTACTTTTTTTTCTTTTAAAAATAGTTTTTCAAAATACAAGGAATGCCTTTGAGCCAAGAGTTCTGTGTGTTGGCATGGTGGTTCTTCACAGCGCTTTCTTTGCATTATTAAATTCCCAGGCAACCTCCTGGAACAATGGCTTCATTCAAAAGCGGGGTCAGTGTGGACAAAGGTTGACCTTTGTCACTTCCTAGGTTGTTGTTAGTATCTAGCTTCTTAAAGGTCATATTGTTTAAAGCTTCTGCAAAGTGAATTGAATCCCAGATTTTTCCACCTTATCTTCATCTTCTGAGATTATCGTCTCACTGATTTAATTATGAGTTTTCTGTAGCTTTAATGGATACACCCTTTCCCCAGTATCCTTACCAAACCTTCCGCTTCTCTTTCACAGTTGAACTCTGCAGGATGCATAGATGTGAGGAAATACATGTGACAAGAAGCCCTCTACAGGTTTTCCAAACACAGCTCTGCCTAGTCAAAAGGATAAAGTACAGGATATTACAGATATCTGAGAACAAACCTTAAATGCACTTGTCCTCAAAAGAGGTTTACTCTTCCCTTTAAAGTCCCACTGGACCATCTGTTTTCAGAAAGTTGGGATCTTCCTTGTTACACTGAGCCCCAGTACAAATATCTCCCCCTTAATTTTGTTGCTAAAAGTGGCCAAAGATAGCAAATGTCTTACTGGTTTACTTTATAACCTACATGGCCTACCCTCAGATAACTTCTAAGTGACTTCGTTGATGGAGCAGCTTTCACCATGACCACCAAGGTATCTTTGAAAGGAGCTAGCTGACTGTCTAAAACTGTTTAAAGGACACTTCCCTCCACTGGAGTATGTACAGCCCTGTATACGCTGCAGCTTTTGTAACTTTAGTTCAGCTTAGGACAACAAATCAAGAGAGCAGCACATTCAGAAGTGAATTGGCAGTTTGGGAAAGACACCACCTAGGACTTCCCATGTTTTTACGTTTTCTTTAAATATGAAATCCTTCCCTGTTTACCAAGACAGATTTTTGATCTACATGATGGGGTTTTGTTTTTTTTAAAAAGCTCTACCATGACACAATGAGGAAATTCTGCTTTCGTTTGTGGGGAAAGCCAGGGAATCAGTGGGGCTGCAAACACAGCTGGGGAGCAAAATGTGTCATAAATGTTCAAAGTAGGGTCTTTGAAAGGATTGAAGGTATTGAATTGAGGAAAAATCTGATATAAACATTGAGTGGTAGAGGTCTGGTATAGAGCAAAGCAGGTTTTGTGTGATGAAGCTCGTGAGTGATGAAGTTGCAGGGCTTAGAGTGGTTTTGAGAAGAATAGGGAGTAGGTTGGAGGCAGGAGGAAGCAATGAAAAAATAAAGGTCTATGGTCAGGAAAAACTGGCAGAAAGGTAGTCTTGAATGGGTTAGAAGGGTTTGTGGGACTTGACCTGCGTGACAGAACTTTTCAGTTGCGTGACTGAACTCTGACACAAGCTGGGTCTGGAATCTTATTGTACAATTTGTTCTCTATATGTTTGTGCATCGCTATATAATAAAGTGAAGCATGAAGTATTTGAACTTAATTAGTTTTCTTGGAGCAGTCTGGTCTCAATAGCGCACAGCTCTGTGCAAGCTAATTAAGCCTTCTGATTGCCGCATTCTTTGCAATGGGTGGGAGCCCTTTGATTTCCATGCCATTCCCTTTGGGCTGAGCATGCCTCTTGCCAAGAGTAGCCATTCGGGTTTGTTACTAATCATTTATAATCTCTTCATGTCTCAGGCAACATGAAGCCTGTGTATTTTAACTGCATAGTGAAAGCGAGTACCCAATTCTTGTATGCCCGGAGCTCCAGTTTAAATGAGATTTAAGGCATTAACTCAGTAAGAATAGTGGCATAATATGTAATGTTTGTATTTATTGTAGTCTGTTTTGCCCTGGCAGTCCATTTTACCTACCAGCTTTTAGATTTAGTTTCTGACCATTAAATTCCACTGAAGTTAATAGATAAAAACTAAAAGAAGTAGACTGCCATGTGTGGGTATAAAATAACCAGTATATTACAAAATCTCCTGTATAAGTACATCTTACATTATCTTTGCCATTATATGTGTTAACAGAGCAATGATTTAGTGATGATACTAATGTACTAATCTCCAAAACTGCAAGAAAATTGCGTTACTTTTTACCACTGATAAGTCTGCCTGCACTGTGTTTATTCCCTCATCAGTACATGGAACAGTTTGAGTAGTAGTGCCCATTGAAACAAAAAAAAAAACAAAAAAGAAAAGAAAAATCCCCTTCCCGTGGAGGCTGCTGGAATATGTTGTGATTCATATTTAGTTTCTCTTCTGCAAGTTTTTGATGGTTTTGTCTTCTCAATGCATTTATCTTTAAGATCATTTTAATGTTGTTTTTATGCATCCAGCTACCTTTTCACTGAATCATAGAATATCTCTTTAAGCTACATGAGACTGCAGAAAGGTTTCTCCCATAGCTGTTCTCCCATATTTTGCCTTGGTCAGATTGGATGGCCCTTTGGACATGACAGATTTAGAGTGTGTTACAGAATTCAGCTGAAGGAAATGAACCAAAGTAGGACCATCATATGCACAGCTTTGCTCTAGATTTCTGAAACTGATCATTCCTTTCTTGCCACGATGCCCTGCATTCTGAGATGAAATGGTAATTGAAAAGAAGTAATAGCGGGTAAAACTGGAAAAATGAGGGAGGAGGTCTTTTCTCATAGCAGCTACAAACTTGTGAATGTCACTGTTTCACATCCAACAACCTGCTTTAAAGGGAAAAATTTCATAAATATTTATTAACAGTATGTGTAGTCACATTGACATATATCATGCAAGCAAGTTTCATAATTTAGGATTCGGTAGAGGATATTAACACCATTTAACTGCACATCCCCTGAGGCAACTAGATTAGGAGTGTAAGGGAACTTTTAGTTAGGTGTAATGACAAGACGCCATGGCTCAAAACTAGCAGGACAATTTCGGTCTAAGAAAACAGAAAATGTTTGTCAGCATGGTTGTCAGGAATATGTGGGATAACATATATGACAAATGCAAAAACATTTATTTGCAAGCCCAGTGATGTAATGTTCCACAAGTAATATTAACTTTTCTTTACTCACTGATCATCACTGATCTCTGTGTTAGTAGTCAAGTGGGAAAACAGTTACCTTTTTCTTATATACAGCAAATAATCTGAACTTGATTTGGATGCTGTGTAGCATAATCTCTGGCTTTTAATTAACATGATCAAATATTGTATGCCCAAGCCATTGAGTGAGGAACTGAACATCTTTTTAAACTACTGCTGCAAAGAGTTTCCATTACTAGTGTTGCATTTATTTGGCTTCAGAATTAAGTAATTAGATCATATCAAAAGGCTTTGTCATTATGAACCATGTATTGACCAGAATTTTGGAAAGACAGAATCTTATATTAGTTGTATTATCTTGTTATGTTGTTCAGAGCTGTTCTTTCTTTATGATGAGTACAACTGCTAATTTATATGTTCAAGGTTGGGGTTTTTAAATTGTTTTTTTTCTGAAATGAAAGCATGGTTCAAGATAAACAGGTACACTTCTTATGGGCTCTATTAGAAGGTAGAGGAATAATAATGAAGCAAAATGCAAGACTTCTGCTTAGAAAACATTAATTGTCTGTTCTTTGGTACCTAAGTCTTTCACTCATCTTCTGACAAGTTCATTAAGCATATTTAAGCACTGCTTGTTTTATGATTTCCCTGCTTCCTAAGGTTTTTCCCACTGGGTTCCTGTCTCATTCTAATCCTACTGGAATTCCAGCTTATTCTTCAGATATCAGGATAGGGACCTGTGGCTAATCTTCAGCTATTAGCGCCTACTGTTATTCCCTTGTGAATAAGGAAGGGATGTAAATATAATACATTTTTCTTAATTGTCAGTGCATCATACCTTGCCAGTTTCCTGCAATGTTCCCTACACAGTATCTTTCTTCCTTTATTATGCTGAGTATCTTCATTCTTGTCCTTCAGAATGTTTCAAAACCCTCAGGTCATTAAGGTAATATTTTGCCAGTAACTACTTAGTGTTGCTTCTGTGTCATCTCTCAATCTACTAATTTAGCTTGTGTTGTGGTATAAAAAATAAGTCATAAAACCTGAGGCAAAAATATTTCTTTTCAGTGCCACTGTTGAGATTCTTTTCCTTAGTCCTATGTTTTCCTTAGAAGTATTGTTTTCATTTCACAAATGAGTAGTAGAAAAATCAGAGGACTCGTTTCTAGATCACACAAGTGACAGAAGTATGCATATTTTTCATTTCGAACATTTACATGCACATCTTTTATTGTAATCTCTTCTAGCTGCGAGTGTTCATCTATGATGGGGTTCTTGTGTTTAGCTGAGTTTCTGAAAAACAAGGAGTGTATAATCCATGCTGGTTTCTGAAGTACTGGTTCATCAGTCAACTTCTAGGAGTATAGGAGTTGACTGGAGAGAGACAAGGACATGACAGGATTTCTTTCTGTGGCATTTGCCGTGAAAAAAAAGTAAAAAAAGCTGTTTTATACTTACTGTCCATCCTGTCCATTGCCTTCTGGGCAATGCCCTATTTAATTCCCAGAACAGATGTAGTATAGTTTGTGCAATACACATATCACTCTGACTCATCCCTTAAGAAGCATCGAAGTTGCATTCTGGAAGGTTCCTGCAGAAAACATGTTATCAAGTATAGAAACTGTGCCATGGATGTAAAACAAGAGATGGCCTTAAGCTATTTCCTTGTAATCTATATTTTCAAGCATTTATAACTTTATTGCTCACAGTGTACACATTGAGTGTATATTCCTCTCTATATTTTTAAGAAATAGTAATTATGTCAGTCATATGCACCTATAATATCTCCAGTCTCGATTCTGACTGAATTCTAAATGTTCAGCATAGTTTGAGCATCCACAATACCCACACTGGTAAGTAGTAGAAGAAAAACTTTTTCCTTGAAAGACAATGCATACTGCTGTCACCTAAACTTTTCCCCGAGTTTCTGTGGTATGTAGCGGTTTTCTTAATGTCCTAGTTCCATGTCATTATGTGAGAATGTCAGCAATTTTTTTTCTTGTTTTTCATTTTTCAAAACAAAATTAAATATAGTAATTTCGAAAAATGTTTCAAATTAGTAACACAAATTAGGGTTCTACTTGATTATGTCTTATTCTATGGGACTAGTAGTATTTCAAGTAGGATATTGGGGCAAATATCTTTGCTCTAACTCCCTAAATCCTGTTGTTTTCAGATAAGGATCTTTTTACCCTTCTTTCTTATTGTTCTTGGCTTCTAGGTGTATTTGTATGTGTTTTTGAATTAGCAAAAATAAAGCAACTCTGTTAAACTGATTATAATTTGATTTCATCTGTCTTCTAAATGAGCCATATTTTATTTAAGAATGATAGTTGTTTTTTTTGGTTAGTATACTAGAATTGCTTGGGGATTTGCCTGGAGTCCCATGAAAACATGTAATGTGGGTGTTTCACTTGAGAATTCAAAACTTACTATTTTAATGCCATAAGACCAGGGAAGGACAGAACAATTTCTAGAAATGTTTCCAGTGTAATTTGCTCAGTTGCATTATTTTCTTAAAAACTGAGTGCAAGTAAAAAATGCATTCAGTTGACTGTGTTTTGAATATGAATTTCTCCATTTTGCATGAATCAGGTAATAAGAAACAGGGAAATCTAACCTGCTCTTTTGCTAGTCTGCTCCAGAGAATATAAAGCGTAGTTGAATTTCCATGGTTCGTTTCAGTCTTTGGCTTCCTTGCTGAGATTTCTTAAAGACAGATAATGTGGTTTGAAAGGGTTCACCTCACTTGTGTGGGACTTTGTTTTATGTAAGCTTTGAAATAACCATCAGACAATTAAAATTTCCAGTTCACTCTTGTCTCAGAACTAGGAGGATATCCCTAAAGTCATTTTTATTTCCTTCTTCCTCTGCTTCAAATGACACAACAGAAGTTGATCAATGAGAAGTTTACTTACTGGATTCAGCAACTCTGAGAAGAACTTTTGCTGTAAATGAATGTTTTATTTTACCTGCTTCTAACAATATGAAGCCTTTTGAGCAGCTACCTCATTTGTTTCTTCCATCCTCTGCATCATCTAGGGAAAAAACTTATGAATGAAAAGTAATCAGATAGGAGATGTCAGGGGAGAGGTTATATATGTCATAAATTTAAAATAAAAATCTAATGTTGGTCTGGCATTAAAATTTTCTGGTTGGGCAGCATAATTTTAACTGGGAATATTGATAGCAATGGCTAAAATCTCTAGGCCTGGGTCAGTAGTAATCTATATTGAATTCTGTCAGGTATCAATCATGATACTTGCCAGGCCTGATACTCCCAGTTATAGCATACTGTGATCATATGATTTGTAGAAGGTATAGGGTGCTTTTTCTTTAGTTAGAGTTTTAGGACTTCATTATTCCTCGTATCCAAATCAGATAAGTTACATGTATATTCTTTCAAAAATGTTAGTGAATTCAGCATGCAGCATATGTGCCAGATTGGTAATATATTGAAATAAAAGTGATCAACAAAGCAAGTTGAAAATGCCACGATAAAGCATCATTTATTCCAGAAATTGGAGTCTGTGTCTTTGTCCTCTAGAGGTGTCTCAGAGAGTCAAATTGATGTCTTGCATGTACTGCTAACTGATTGTGTGGAAATTTTTTTGAGTTCACTTTTTCTTTATTCTTCTGTCTTTTTTACCCATCTTCCCCCATTGTAGCAAATTAGACGGCCGGATGAAAGCAAAGGAGTTGCTAGTAGAGTTGGATCCCTCAAAGTAAATATGTTTCTAACATTTATTTTGCAAGTTTTCTTCTATAGCCTACACTTTTCCTTTTGAAGGGGGAGGTGAGGGGAGGGAGGGAAGGGGCTTTTCCATTTCTCACCATCCCATCATTTTTTTTTTGAGTATTCTTATTGCTGTTGGGTCACATTTTGTTTGTTTCTGTGCTACACATAGAACAACTGAAGTCAGGCTGCCAGTTAGTTAGCTTTGAATATCACCACAAATAAAAGATAGTAACAACTTCCTTGAAGTGCCTGTAATTTGGTGATCATGATTAAACCACTTCTCTGATCTGTGGTGTTTGTTGTCTCTTAACTGCCTGTTACATGGAGAAGTGACTTACTCATCTTCAGACTACTGCTTCCCATCTTGAAACATAATTAAACTTCTATAGTGCTCACACATTTTGCATTTAAATCTGCAAAAGACCATTACAGAAGAGTTTAATATTTCGTGTATATATAGCTCTTAAATCAGAAAAAGAGTAAATAAAAAGGAAATGAGAGAATCATGTGAGGCTGGTAAGAATGGAGCCACTGTTTTGCTATTAATTAGTCCCTTTTGCCTTTTTTTGTTTGTACAAACATGATCAAATATTTAGAGCACTTAACAGAACAGGCAGATACCTAAATCGGTACCCACCATGTGAAGTGTTAGACACTAATAAATAGTTTAAAAACACAAGACATAACCTATACCAAGATATTGATCATATGCAGTACAAGCCATCCTGTTAAGGTTCCATCTCAACAGTTGCCTCTTTTCAGCCATCCAATTTTTCACTTTTTTTCCAGTTTATTTCCTTTAAGAACTCTCTCAAGCACTAAATATTTCTCTTTTCTTCTGTACTCTCCCTGCCTTTCCTGCCTTCTTAGATTTTGAGCTTTTGGTTTGGTTTTGTATGTGAGTGTATTGACTTTGTTCCAGGACAAGCCATCCTCTCTGTCCTCTAACACTGCTCTACAGCTGCTCTTTGTGAAAATGTTATTTCACTGAGCATAGAGAAGGGGAGGGGAAGGTTTAATTATTCACTTCTTTCCATTAATGCCACCATTTTAATTGATCTCAGCATAGAAAAATAAGCCAGTTGCTATTTGTTTATACTAGTTATAGCTGGAGGCATCTGCAGCATTCCTCGCTGTCTGTGAGGCTTTATCTTTTCATCTTGTGTTTTGAGAGGAGGTTTAAGTTACAGTGTTGATGAGAAGAGCACTGTACATGAATGAGGCACAGTTTCAGTGGGAGACGTTCAAGACCACTGGATTCAAAATACCAGACAGACACAGTTTCTATGCTGTTTTTGAAAATTGTATATGTAATTATTGTGACCTGTGCATTTTAGTGGGTCATCACATGGAATTCTAGGTTTAATACATATATATATGCAGAAGATGTAGCTAATTTAGGTGGTGGGATTCACCAATTATGAACACCCCCTGATACTTACTTTAGGATTAGTATTTCTGTATCTGATTGCCCAGGCTTTAATTTTGCAACCCAAAATACATATTTAGACTCAAAATCTCCTATGACTATTGTTATAGAAAATGGAAAATCCTAATTGAGGTTCCCAAACATGAAAATTTATCTCTAAAATGTTATTTTTTGTGGAAATAAATTCTAGAACACAGTCTTACCAATAAATAAACAAATAAATAAACAAATTAACAACATAACAGAGACACAATAGCTTTAGATTTATATGTGAATTATTAGAATATTTACTATTAATATTTACTATTAATATTTATTTATTAATATTTAATATTTAGAATTGGTCTTCCAGTTTTTTCCTGTACTGAAAATAGAGCCATGTTAATTAAGCACACCTATCTTTCTTTTTTCCAGATTCCGTGTTTAATAAGCTTGTATGTCTGTGTTGTCCAAAGCATTTTGATGTCTTTCCCGAGGCAGTGAGAAATGTGTAATGCTATGATTTATTTAAAAAATAAAAAAAACCAAAAAAGCCAAACATAAAATCAAAGAACAAAAGAAAAAAAGAAAAGTGCCAAGAGAACAGGTTGCTTTTTCAATTCATTTTCTGGTGTTTACGTGTAGCTCCATCGAAAGCTGGAGGAGCTCAGAGATCACCTAGAAGGCAATGTCAAAGGATGCTCTCCCTGAGTAAATGTACGATTTCACTCAGTGATCTGGGTTTTTTAAAAAAACTTCCGCTGGCTGGTAACACCAAATCTGGTTGGATTGTCCTCTCATCCCCATCTTTTACCTTTCTTTCACTCTTTCTCCCTTTGTGTTTTCTGTCTTTTCTGGCTGCGGTTTCATTTTAATGCGTGTGAGAAACCTGACCTAATTGACAAGGATCTTGTTTAAAAGAATATCATGCTGCATTTTAATGAATGCCAGTCAAAATGCTAGGCTTTACATTAACTAAAAAAAGTCCCTTTCCAGAATTGAAGTTGCATATCTAAGTTTCCTGGATATTAAACTTAGCAACAAATAAAATAGATATCCTCAATTTAAAGGATAAAATCTTCTGCCAGTGATTGATGGCCCTTCCTGGACTGGAAATTGATAGAAGGTGACCTAAAAGCATATGGGTTCACATGTACCTCTGTCTTTGCCTTTAATCTTTTTGCATCCCAATTTTATCTCACAAAATAGGTTAGTATTTGGTTCAATGCCAGCTATGAGAATTTTGATTGTTTTTTAGCAGACTAATACAAAAAATCTGCAGCTTATTGCTTATGCATTAGGTTTGTTCTTTAATGAAAAAAAAAAGTGAAAAAAACAGTAGGATCTAGTGTATCAGTCTCATGATACCCATATATGTATAGGTATATATTCGCACTTCTCACAGTGTCACAAGGAAAGTTTAATAAAGCAAGTCAAATACAGCATAGCAATACAAGCAGCAGTACCTCATGTTTAGTAGTTCAACTCATAAATTAAGATCAGCTTTTCAGTAGCTCCACAGAAGTGAGTTTAAGCCTCATAATTTAATGTATCATGAAAATTACAAAAAAAGGTACAGCTGTGAGAATAGTAGATGTAAAAGGCAGTAACCCTTTATCCCTTTGCACATCTATCCAGTAAAGATTATATGTACAATTTCTTTAGATTCATGTCCTGTTTATGTCTTCCATACACTGTGTTGTCATTCTCAGCGCTATCATTCTAATGCATAATCCACTATGGTGATATAGTGCAAGATAATTTTGGTAATGATAATGATTTGATAGTTTTTACCCCTTTTGGATGCTTTTGCATATCCATCTATAAATCTGAAAAGTTGATTTATGCTTATCGTCAAGTAGAACTCCAGAGTTTATAATCTTTCACAGGTCAAATACGAGGAAATTTAGCTGCTAATATATTTCAGCTTTCTATGGGAAAAAAATAGAAAAAATTTATTAAAAGACTGTTTTTTTCCCTGGCAAATCTTTAAGAATCAATTTTGGGGAAGAACAAACTGTGTGGTATTTTAGATTTGGTGGTAACTGAAATTTATTAGTCATAATCAAGACAAAGCAAGTTACTTTACTTTAGACTTCTCACTCTTAAATTCATGAATTACTGCTAGTGAATAAATGTAAAGCTAGAAACAAATTATGCCATGAAACTTTGTACTACAAAAAATGTGTCCTAATCACATATTATTTCAAAGAATGTCACATCAGGAAAGGTTTCAAACAAAAAGCTGTGACCACATTAGCCCTGAAAAATTAGTTGTAATAAAATTATCCTGTTCCTCTCTGCCACTTTATCTGTTATTTCATGGCTGTATCCTACACAGTGTAAGGAAGTCAGATTGTGAACTAAGAAGTATTCCATATATTCTGCTTCTGCCCTTTTGAATTTCTTAAAACAAGCAGGGCACATTTCAAGTATAATAACTTATAATTCAAATCTGCTGCTTTTTTGCTGCCTCTCTGATTCATACTGTAATAATGTTTTTGGTAAGGCAACACATTAGAAGACAAAAATGACTGATCAAAATAAAGAACAAATCCCTTCTTAACAGCAGACAATTGGAAAGAAGATAATGAGGTGTCTGTTAATAGTTCATATTTAAAACAATTTTCATTTCTTCCATATCGCTTTTGGAAAGGGGTTTAGATCTCTGTTGTTAATACTCCTACAATGTGGCAAAAGTTTTGAATGGTGTGGGAGGGGGAACATGTGGTATCTGATGGCCAGCTCCATAGGTGAAAATTAAATTGCACAATTGTGTATATTATTAAGGTGGAACCTTTGTTCCAGAAGGAATTGCAAAGACATACTTTTTAAATTAATTTAAGGGCCATTGAAAATAGGTAGGAAACACTGGAATTCTGCAGAATAACCCAGATTCCAACAGAAGCTTAGAAAGCGTGCCACATATTTAAAAACAAAACAAAACAAAAAAACCTGCCCTGAAAACATGCATGAAATTTGAGTTAATTAGGCAGTTATCCTGAGCTGAGATTTGTTTTTCTATTTCTTCTTGAGAACTTCATTCATCTTCCTTCAGCTATTCCAGTTTTTTCATGGCTTAGTCCTTTGACCTCTCCCAGAGGCATGTTCAGAAAAATCAGCCTTCTGTCACTTGGACATTCCCTTACTGAGAGCATTCCCTTACTGTTTAAATTAATGTAGCAGTAGCAAATAAATGCAATAGCTACTGAGATGATCAACAGTGATACAGCTGACTGATTTGTATTTTTAGAACTCACAATAGCAGCTAAAATTGATACCTTCCTGTAAGTGGAGTTCAGCTGAAATTCAATAGAAGAGCACTGCTTCAATCTGTGAGTTGAAGATTTTGGGGTTTTTTGTTGGTTTTTTTTGTGATTGTGCAGGCTAAGAACTCTAAATGCCACCGTAAATTCTGCAGAAAAATATTGATCCCATTAGAAAAAAAAAATAAGTGTAGAAATTCTGCACAGAGTTCCCACATAATACGCCTAACAATTTTTGTGTGATTTTTGACTAGCATGGTTCCAAACCCAAATTCTGCGTTTGTTCAAGAATTTGGGTTACATATTGGATTACAGAATACGTGGTAGAGGCCAAATACTGTCCATAGATGATGATTAATGAAACTGTAATTATAATTTTTTGATGCAGAGCTCTATCTCCCAGTCTACAGTCTCCTGCATGCAGTGTTCTCTTTTACTTTAAGTACCTGCCTTGAAGGATTGCATTTATAGTGCTTTTATTCCTGGTCTTAATATTCCATTATTAAAGAGCTAAGTCAAGGCTGTAAGGCCCTCAGACTAACAACAGATTGCCCTTGCAGACTTTGAGCCAGATTCTCAGTCGGTGTAAATAGGCATTGCTCTTTTAAAATCATTCTCACAGTGGGGTATTTCTATGACTCACAACATGATCCCTTAACTTGAAAGTTTACGGGGGAAGAGCCCAACATCTCAAATGTTAGAACATTAGCTTCACCTAATGTAGTGTATAGGGTTTGTCAGGTAGCATGCAAAATAAGGAGAACTGCCCCCTCTCTCATACTGGAAAGAATAATCACTGGAGTTCATATATGATAATAAATTGAAAGCAGAGTAGATGGCAGATGCAGGTTAAATAGATGGCAGAATCATCAAAGGAATTTGGAAAAGTATTGACATTTAATTTTTTAAATTAAATGTGTTATTAATAACACAGAAGCTGTACACTTACAAAATGCTGAAATTGGGCAGATGCAAGAAAACAGTGACATAGAAATGATCAGGAAACTATGTGTGCAGCAGATTAAGCAGTCTCATTGTGTGATCCTAGTCAACATCAAACAGCAGTCACTATGTGCAGAAGTGTAGTATAAGCATAATCCTTTCTTCAAGAGCATTAGATTGAGACTGGAACACTTGAGTGTACCTTCAATTTCCTGATTATGAGACAATGTCATAGGTAAATTGAGAGTCTATGCATGTGTGAATAAGAAAAAAAGAAATAGGAGTGAGTGAGATTAAAAGATTAAGGAAAATCTTAATCCTGTGTGTATAAGTATAGGGAGAAATAAAATATACAGGTATGTTATTGAACATTATTATTTGCTTCTATACAACTGAAACTATCAAAAAAAATATTTAAAGTGATTAAATACTAATAGGAGTAAGACTGAAGTTAAATAGTAAGTTTAGCCTAGATATTAATGAAAATATGAATAATTAGATCACAGGGTAATTTGACAAGCAAAGTAATAGCATTCTTCTTGCAGCAGTTGTCTAAGAGAAGACTAAAGTAGTACACAAGTGTCTAGCATACCCCTTGTAAGTTAGCATGAGAAGTAGACAAGATGAACCAAGTTCTTCAAAGCTTTGCAGAATGCTATTCCAAATGTCCTCATAGTTGTTTCTGTTTATCTGGTTGCTGATAGTTAAAACACTGCTGCTGTGATGTTTCTTGTTACTACATTCTTTGAATCCTCACCAGCAGACCTGAAGCTAATGGTTCTTCTTTTTCCGTGCTGTTGCAAGACAAACCATGGGAACAATGGTTGGACATTATTTATGAGAATCTTGGTTAGAGATTCACCCAAAATTTTAGATGAACCCCTGTTCTGAGCAAAGCCACACACTTTTCTTTCTTAGAAAGCTTTTAAAGCAATGTTACTAGAAGCAGGTTTTGCTCCGTCATAAGGGGTTCTCTCTTTTTTCCTTTTTTTTTTTCCCATTCGCCCACTTTTTTAAAAAACAAAATGGACTGTTTAAGAATAATACTTGATTTCTTAAAACTGTCTTTTCTATGTTTCTATTTGTCTGAAGGAATCTTCTGGTTTTGACTTAATCTTTCTGCAAATCATCTCCCTATAAGAAAACATTTTGTCAGGAAAAGAAAGTGCTGAGTGCATGTGAACTTTTAAGATGTTTTGAAGTGATTCTGATTTCCTTAGTAATGCTGTCTGGAAGAGCAGACAAGATACACAGTGCCAGAAAAGAACAAAAATATTTTCAGAGTACTAAAAAATTTCAGTGAAGAAAGAACAGCTGCATAGAAGTATATAATAGAGACATAAATGAACACAAATGTGACTACAGAGTTTTTCTGGATGTGATATTTTATATTTCAATGAAGAATTATGAAATCCACATTTGAGATTGAAGAATATTCATGAGAGACTTTTTATGAGTACTGTGTTCTCTGCCCTGTCCATCAAAATACCTATGTCATCAAGGGGTCACTAATAATTTATGTGGAAATTCTTACTGGGTTCATCTTTACCACAAATGTGTCCAAACTGCTGTACAGATACTAATTTTGTTGAAGTCTAGGGAAGTTTTTCTGGGGCTTCTGATAATTCATTTTTTCCCTAGAAAAAAAAACAAGAGGAGATTTTTAATGCATTTATAAGAAACAAGTCTTCTTAAATTTCATTTATTCAGCTGCTTTTAGTCTTTCTTCACATCCAGTTGTCATCAGATCTATTAATCTAACAAAAGTTAAGGAGGAAAAGAAGGCCAAAACACCAAAACTTGGGACTACTGTTTGTAATTGAAACATGAAATTTTTTCAACCAAAGAAAGGATTTTTAGGTTAGATTTGTTAGGAAAAGATATCCCATGAATAACTGGAGAGTCCTTTTTAATTGCTTATTTAAGTACATAAGTATTATATTTTACTTACTGGTAAAATGGGCGTCTTGTACAAAGAAAATGTTTCTTAAGCAGTCAGTAGAACTGTAGTGATACCAACTGACTTACCTATGTGCTGAAAGCTTTTGACAGTGGACAGTATCCCTCAAGAATCACAGCACTTTATATTGCTTAGGGACATACTCTGCAGGTTTCTGCTGACCTATATCTGGCCATTAGTCATTTACCTTTGCAAGTTATTCTGTTTTTTGGGGAAGTGAGATTGAAGAAAATCTTCTGGTATCAAAATCCTAGTTCTGAGCATCTAAAAACATAAAGATATACGAGGAAGAATAGGGCTTCTAATAGGTTTTCACATTGTACCGTTCGCAGAGTTAGAATAAAACTGATAGCTTTAAATGAAGTAGAATGGTAAAGCTTCATTCTAGAGTACCATATGGTCTTAAGGATAGTGTTGTTAGCTATTCAAAGGAGGAAGGATTGATGGTTGCTTTCAGATTCATCATTAGTTTTAATTATTTTACAAACAGTATTTTTTTTCTTTTAAGAAGCTTCCACCTTAAAAGGCATAAATTTGGAGTTTCTGAAATAGCTGGTCATGGAAACTTAATGAACCCCCTACTACTATCTCAGTGCTGGAACCACCTATACAGAAAACCTTCTGAGATCCTTACTGTGCCACCATTTCTTTTTTAACAATGTCTTCTTTTCCCCACTGCACAACCAGGCTCGGCTCCCTTCGTGCTCATCCACCTATAGTGTTTCTGAGGTATACTTTGCACGTGTTCTCTCACACAGTCGACCTGCTCACCCATCACACTTTTTGCTTTTATTTACTTTCTTCTTTGTGTCGCACTTGTGCACAAGTGGGTAAAAATCAGCTGGGGAGGAGCAGATTTCGCATGGTCAATCTGCAACCATGTTCAACGTGGTTTTAAAATCACTGTACCAGTCTGGGACAGTCATGATTTATAGTCTAGCAAGGCAACTGCTACATAACCTAACATTAATTAGATGGTAAAAGCATCCTTAATTATCTCTTACTTTAAATTAAAATATAAATTTATAGATGTCCAGGCTGCAAAATGCTTCAGGGGTTAGTCTGATCCATTTTCAGCCAATGAAACTGGAAAAACTCTGTAAAGATGGCCATCACATTATGATTACTAGCTACTTGTCTAGATGCAGGTGGGCTTATGATACCTTAAGTTCATTACTAATTCCCATATCTCTGGCTTGGGTCACTACCTGCCAAAAAGCATACACTGTTGTAAATACTTCCATATTGGCTTCATGATAGTCTTCTGTAATAAGGTATAGTACCATCTTAGCAAGAATTGAAAAGAAAAATACATTCAATTGTGATTTTGATAGGAAAGAAAAGGAAAAAGATATTATGACAAACTAGACTTCACAACATCATGGGATAAAAACAGTTTATAAAATACTGTCAAATTAATATCCATGATCCACTGTGTAAAGATTAGGCTTCAGCATGTTATAATTGATTAATGGATGAGTATCAAAAAGCTGGACTTAAGGTTTTCTGCGGTACTGAATCATTCTTGAGCATATACAGTTAGTTATTTTGTATTTTAAAAGAATCCCTTAGCTTGACAAGATCTCATAAAAAGATGACAGTTAATGCTATCTCACACTGTGGGCCCAGTTCTAGACCTGATGTGAATGTTGTGTCAATGAGCATCATAAAAAAAATGTAAGCATAAGGAGCTCACTTAATCACTTTGTCCCTAAGCAGGAAGATCAGTGCGTAAGCAATACCTTGCTGATATGTGTCTAATTTGTTCTCAAAAGCTTCAGCTTCTCAAGCCATCATTCCTCACACTTCCTTATCCTTAATAATAGAAAGTTTTTTTCTAGTTCCAGTGTATGAGCAGACAAGAGATCTAATAAAACAGGTTTTAAGAAGAAATACGCTTACCAGTTTTTCTGCCATAGATACACAGTTGCTGTCTGACTCCACCAGGAGACGGGTCATTTTAAAGATACTTAAGTATGTGTTCTTAAAAGCACCTGATACGTATTTTGCAGTTTATTGTGCTTCGTTACTGTATTGTATGAAAGTCTCTGTTTCTATCATGGTTATCGTCAAAACACCAATATGGAATAAATAAGTAACACTATGTTTATATGCATACAAAGACCCTTCTTTCTCAGCTAATGCAGCAGTAAGGAATTAAGTTTAGTGTGTCAGATGCAAAGCAAAGGCCATCCTCATTCAACCAGCCTTTCTTCTGAGTGATCTCTATGAAATTAAGAAAATGCACTGGATCAACAGGCATTTCAGCTTTGTTTCTAAAGAATCCAACCGTGATAATTCACATCAGCAAAAATGGTGAACATGCTTTTGCAGTTTGTGAAGTAAATAAGCCACTTTCAGGGAAATTGGACTCTTCTTTCTTTGATGGCAACTTCAGCCATTTGTCCTTTTCACATTCTGGAGCAATCACTGTCTTCAAAGGAAATACAAACCTAGGCATTGTGGCTGGTGACTGGTCAACATGTATGGGTCTCCTGTTTGATCAGATTCCAAAATCTATTTTGCCTTCTCCAAAGCAACCAGGCTGTAGTACCAATTAGTGATCTTGGAATAGATAGACTCTACTGAAACTGAAGAAGAAAACTGGAGTATAAGGTGCATGAAAACTTAGTGACTGCTGTCCACAAGAGGATGGCTTTGCAATTTGTTGTGAAGAATCTGCTAGCTGAAGTATCAGAGTGGCGCTGCAAGACTGTACAAGCAATTTGTCCTTTATACTCTGTCCAAATGGAAGGTCTTCATATCTAAAATATGCTCAACATGGCTGCCTGGTGAAATCAGATCTTGAGATGCAGCTAAAAACTTCCTAGCTGATCAGAATTTCATGCTTATGAAACATAAAATGCAAGCCCAAGACTGCCCTCTCCAGAACTGCAGACAGAAGGTGTGAAAAAAAATGCGTTGTGTTCTTCTCTGGTGGCAGGATAACACCGTGTCTTTTTGAACAGACCATTTGAGCCAATGGCAGATCCAAAAGAACAAATAAATGGAAATTGGACATCTCGGTGGCAGTTGTGGCATCTGAATCTCCAGGGATTGGGGATTCTCTGGGGCCATGAAAGATTCAATGTGTAGTTTCTAACTTTGTAAAAGACTCTTTCCAGTATTGCTCAATGTCATCTGCTATTATTTTAGAAAGTGGGAAGAGCTGCTAAGAGTGAACAACATCCTAAACTCTGAAAGATATGGTAGAAAATCAAGTCTAAATGCCCCCCATGAGTTTTTATTTAAGGGGAAGAAAAACAGTAATGTTCTGCTGCACAATGTCTCATATCCAGGGTAGGGGGAAATGACCACCCTTTTGATAGGATCTCAGTATTGTTTCTTGTGTCTAGACCTATTTCTGTGGTTCTTAGTCCAAGAAAATATTTTTCTTAAGCTGATTCTTAAGCACCAAGTTCAGAGCTTCTTAATTTTGTATGTCTGAGACATCACCAAATATCTTTGGGCCTTCAGAGGATGCCAGGAACACAGAAATCAGAGAAATGAAATCAATGCTGTGGGAATTCAGCTGAACATGCCCTCTGACAAAGACACAACAAAAGATAGTGAATGTACTATCAGGGATTTTTTTCCTGCTGTTATATAGAAGGTCTTTCGTTGAAGAAGTAACAGATCTTCCAGCAGAAGAGAAACTTGGTATCTGTGTATTCTGCATTGTGAAGAATTTGAGGTAGAATCCATTGCCTGATTTTTTTCATAGGAAACATCCTGTAGAGGCTCTTTTGTGCCTCGAAATCCAATAGTTAGAAAAACTTTTCACTTGTTTCTTTTTATTGTCATCAGTTGTACTGGTGGAACTATGGATGTGGTCAGCTGATGCCTATTTGAGAGGAATGGGCAGCAAGTTGTTAAAAACTTCTACTTAGCCTTAGTTACAGGAATGTTTGCGTGGTTTGTTGAACTCCAGATATTATAGGGTAGTAGCACTATGTATCTACTTAGCCCCAGTCACGACCTTAACAATTCCACTTGTTTGGAATGAGGGGCTGTCTTTGGTTCAATTCGACTAAATTAAAGTGAATTTCCTTAAAAAGTGATTCACTTGCGGCAAGAGAAGTAAAGCTTTAATGCTCCAAAATGGTACAATAGAAAACCACAAATTCATATTCTCTTTGAGTTTTACAATATGCAATAAATTCTCCCCCCTTTATGAACACCGGTTAGCTTCGTGCCTGCAATTTTTGTAAATGTTAGCAGGACTACTTAAATTATTTTTCTAAGAGTAGAAATATTAATTAGAAATGATGCTGACTTAGAAGTTGTGAAGTATAGTACGTGTATAATACATCCATAATTGACTTATTATCCAGTTGTCACAAAACATTTTCTTTTTTTAATAGCAGTACTTCGCTTAAGAAATTATTAAATCAGATTGGATTCTCTTACATTTTTAGAAGTACTCTGAATTGAACTTGTATCTTAAAAATACCACACAAAATGCGAAACTAGGAGATTGACCAATGAAGATCCATAGTGTCCTAATTTTAAAAATCACACTTAGGTGTAATGGCCCCATTTTTTACCCTCATTTGTACCTTCGACCAGCATCTCTCGCTCGCTCGCTCGCTTCTGCATGCGCTGTGTGTTTTGTAAAAGTGTAATGAAGGAAACCTATTGATCTGGTTGTTCAAAGTATAGTGGCAGCAAAATGTTTACTGCAGTGTTATCCCCTACTTTTTTTTAGAAACCAAAAAAGGTATGTTTTTCAAAGAGGAAAACAGTCAGGTCTATAGCTTGTCACATGTTTTATTTAGCATCATTAAATGGTTAGAACATGATGCCTTGTGTTGTGAAATCTCCTGCAAACTTTCATGTCAGACTTTTCTCCTACTAAGTACATTAGTGCATAGTTTGCAATACATATTAGCTGCATACTGAGTAATGGGATTTTATTGTATACTTAGCATTGTTAATGAAACAACAGATACTTGCATTATCTTACCTGATACCACAGAAGCAGAGGGACCAGTACAGGGAATTAAGTATCAGCAATTGGTTGGTTTGTTTGTCCAACTATATTGGTAAAATCTAATCCTGGTTTTCTGTGTGATTTTTTTGCTGTTGCAAATAGAAGAATGAGATTTGATGTAAAACTAGAATTTGTAGGTATTTTTCTTTCAAACCTGAACCATAGGTAAAAGCTTTCTACTTGGCAACTGTCATTTAAAGAATTACATTTTTCCTATTACATTTTACTTTGCTTCTAGTGCTACTGTTCTTTAGGCCTAAGAAAATTGAATTAATTAAAATTCTTACTTTGAGAGAAACGTGGTTTCCTCAGTGCACACTGAAGTGCGAAAATTTATGAAAAGCCAATGATCTAGATTCCTTATTTGTAAAAAAGAAAAAAAAATCTTTGCTATTTGTATCTTAATTCTTGTTATTGGGATTAGTAGCTGCACAAAATATCTTCTGTAGCATTCTCTCTGCCATACCAGAATAGAGAACTGTTCTTGCTAGATGTCATATCAAGAAAGGCATTCATGGCAGTTCATAAGTATAGCAAAACTTAAAGCTTCATCAGGAAAGAGAGTGGGTTGTTGCAATAATCTGATCAAGGTCTACATGGATAACTTCAATGAATGTCATTTTAGATATTTACAATGAAATTTATTTTAAAAAGTCATTAAGAAATGTTACTATATTTGTACTTCAGATACAATTTATCTTTGTTTACCCACTGCATATTCTCAAATTAGATTATTAGTTCATACATCCAAAATAGAAGCAAACTTTTACTTAATCCTACAGCTTCTCTGTACATGGTACTTCCCTTGTGAATTCTGTCAAATAAAATTATCCCTTCATAGCAACATTTTGCACTTTTTTTTTGTTTTCTGTTAATAAGTTCATTTCAAGCACCAAGTCCATTTACAAAGAACTATTTAATATCTCGTAGAGTGGTAAAAACAGGGATTTTGAATGGCATCTCATTTAATATTACAGACTTTGGTTTGTATATTATCTATTCAACTTATCAAAATTGTAATACTTTTTGTTAATTTTATGATGGTAAAATGCTTCCCAGCTCTGTATTTGTCAGAGAGAAAATAAATAACATTCAAAGTGTCTATTAGCAAGCGTAAACACTAAGAAATTGAATGACAAAATCACAGTTATTTTTCAGATAATGTTATATACATTTCTATATTCCAAAAACTCAAGTAATTCAGAAATTGTTCCGATCCTTCCCCATTTGGAACTCTAAACTTTCCCCTATTTTGGAACTTCTTTGCTTTTTGTTTCAAGTCAAGTCCTTATGTTTCATTTTTAAATGCCAGTTTCTGAGTTTTTTCCCTTCTTCTTCCATAGAACAGGAAGACATTTCACCCTGCCTTATGGGAGAGATGTGCAATCATTTATAAAACAAATTAGATCAAGTCAGACAGATTTAATGTAATTTTCCTTTTGATTGGTTATAGTTGAGACTCATGTATGTAATCTACATTTGCATTTTCCAAAGTCAGTCTTGTCATTATTCCTCTATAATTACATCCATTTAAGCAAGGAGTTCTTTTTCCATTTTCCTGTGCTGTGCCATCCTTTGGACTATATAGCATCAAACTGGCTTGATTAGATATAAATGTGAGATTTATTTTCTAGACAACCGCTGTTTTCTTTTTAAATCTAGTAGCAAGCTGCTCACTACCATACAATGCTTAGTATTTATTTTAGGGTTCTTACTACTTATATCAGTTTGTTTAAGAAGCCAGGTGTTAGTTTGTATCCTGTTACACTAGAAATATCAGTCAGAGCAACTGCTCGCTAGGTTCAGCTCCCAAAGCAATCTACTTCTTCAGAGGCAGCTTTAGTAATAGAAGTTACAGGAAATTAGTCTGGAGTCTGAAAAAGTAATAAAGTAGATCAAAGCTTCTATTACATTGCTATGACTGCTTTTGGAGTAATCCCTGATGTAAAATGCCATATGTATGACATAATTTACATCTGTTTCTAGTGGACAGTGTCTGTTCTAAGGTAAGGAAATCAAATTAGATAGGCAGAGCAGTGTCAGTAACATATAGCTCAGATGTCAGTGAGTTCCCATCAGTGCTCCCTGTTACTTTCCTGGGTTTGCAGTTTTTCAAATGCGGTTTTGTAACTCGGAAACAAGTATTTTTGCTAAACATAATTGCCATAAGGTTTTTTATTTAAGAACTGGAGGGAAGAAAGAATGTCCTTATTCGCAGTATTTTTCATATCCCTTTATTTTCTATGAATTTCCAAGGTTCAGTGCTGCTAGAAGCCCAGCCAAATTAATATTGAGATCTCAAGGCACATCACTGCTGTGGGGAGGCTGGTGGTTGCCATTGTGCTGGACCCTGCAATCCAGACTGCCAAATTCAAGATGGAACTAAAGGAATCTTATCCTTTTGAGCCTTTGAGACTCAAAGCAAAATCCTAAATGCAGATCCTCTTTCTGCTTTTGTGTTTCTGATCACTTTCAAAAATAATCTCTAACTTGGGTTTGGCAGTATAGTTCTCAGTGCAGCATTTGCTTGATTCCACCATCTCCTTTCCATGGCTTATGAACCATCTGAAATCACTGCATTATTCATCCATGATGATTCTGATTTCATGTTAAGGATTCTCCTCAGAGGAATATAGTCTGTGTTTCCACTCAAAGGCAGAAACCTAGCTCTTCATGCAGTAAGTTCACTGGGCTGGATTCCCATACTGAAGCTTTCTTTTCCTGACAGTTTTTGCTCCCTAGTTTGAATCTTAATTTAAAGGACCTTTATGCATTTTTATACTTCAAAATGTACAAGCCTGAGGTTCTGGCTGAATACTGTATGCATCATTTGCTATAGTGTACACCATATATGATTATCGTTACCTGTGTTTACTAGGTTTTGCAATTCTACTTGAAGCCCTTCAAATTTGATGCTCCTAACTCAAATAAAAATGTTAAGCTTAACTAGAGTCAACTACTTTGGAGTTACACCAGTGCAGAAATTCTGATTGGACCATATGGGAAAGCTTATGTTTTGTTCCTACTTATACAGTTAGAAAAGTAGTCTAACCATTCACGTTAGAATGATAATAACTGTAGTGGGACGGTAGTGGTTGGACAAGGGGTAATGGGTTCAAACTTACACAGGGGAAGTTTAGATTAGATATAAAGAAGAAGTTCTTTACTGTGAGGGTGGTGAAGCACTGGAATGGGTTGCCTGAGGAAGTTGGGAATGCTCCATTCCAGGTGGTGTTTAGGGCCGGGCTGGACAGATCCTTGGGTGACATGGTTTAGTGGGAGGTGTCCCTGCCCATGAAAGAGGGGTTGGAACTTCATGATCTTGAGGTCCTTTCCAACTCAAACCTTTCTATGATTCTATAATTCTAACTACAAAAATTCCAACCAAAATTGCTGGCAAACACCAGTGAAAAAAGCTGAAATTTTAAGATGCTTTAAAAATCTAAGAAATTGAGTGATGGTATTCTGTTGACTTCTTGGCCTGAAAATTCACTGGGCAGTTGATTGGTAGCTTTTGAAGCTTATAATTTTTTGGTTTTGTTGTTGGTGTTTTCATGTGTTCATAGTCTTTTAACATAGAAATGCAAGGAATGTTACCTAGGTCGTCAGCTTCCAGAAAAGTAAGATTGTAAGCATGAAATATAGGTTGTAGGCTTTGTTAGCAATTCCAAGTTTGATTAAAAATCTTATCAAGGTCAATGGAGAGATGCTTTTTCACTCCCACAGACCTTGGGGTCAAAGGGATGGAGGTCTGTAGGCCTCAGTCTAGGTAGGAACAAAAGTAACAAAAGCTGAAAGTTCCAAACAAGCCTCTGTCCCTTCCCCACCAACATTTGTTCAAATATTGACAATAACTAGATGTTAAGAAAACTGAAGTCTGTTTCCCAGTTGTAGCAGATGGGGTGAATGGTGACTACAGCTATCTGGCTGTTCAGCTCAGGAGACATAGCTGTCTGCTGGAACAGAAAACATGATGCTGTTGCAGAAAGCCCTGAATGGGTACCAAGAAAGACTATACATTGCGTTTTCTGCCTCCCTATTAATGTAAACTTCATGTTTCATACTGGAACACCATTGTCGGGGTACTCATTTTGTGCATGTCCTACTTAAGACACATATCGAGTGATGTTCACATATGCTGAGCACTCCAAATGCAGCTGAAATAACTGGCAGCTGAGGGGCTTTGCATTCTGTAATCCAGCTGTAAGTGCATCAAGTTAAATTTACTTTTGATGTCTCTGGGTATCAGTTTCTTGTTTGTAAAATCAACTCATCCCTCTGCTTTACAAAAGATTTTGTAAAAATAAGTTCCTTCATGTGTATTAGGATGTTTTATATTGTAGCACCAAACACAGCAGAGAAATCTATAAAGAGCTAAATCCCCATTCAGAAGACAGTTTTGCTTATATTCAGTATGTAAAAAGTAACAGTTTTTTAACAGGGAGATGAAAATTAAATAGCTTTATCTTGTCTCATGCAGAAGCCCTGTTAAAGATAATGATGAAATATTAATGCCTACATGTCAAAGGAAAAATAAGACACATAACATTAATCTGATACATCCTAAATGTTATTGAGTGTTGTGTTTCACTTAAACTTGACAATTTTGCTTGACTAAATTTGAATGAAGATTTTATTTTAAGATTCTGATTTTGAGAGTCGTGCCATTCAGGAAAAATAGTTTACATTTTCTGCAGTATTGTGGAAGTGTCTTTGTTTTAATGGTGAATTGAAATTTGCTGTTGCTGGGTCAAGAAACAGAAATGTGAAAATAGTTGGAATTTCATATAAAACACTTGTAACAGAAATGAAACTTAAAAATGTCAGCCTAGTTACTGTATATCAGTGGTTAGAGAGTAATTTATGATATGCTTGAGGATGAGAATTTCTAGTTATCACTTATGTATTTTCAGTCCATTTGAATAACAGCAACTTCAAAAGATGGTTTAACTGAACTGGACAAGGAGTTTAAAAAGTCTCATGCTGGTCAGATAGGATATAATTCAGACATCTAGGACATACTTATAAGGCTAAGTGATTCATCAATCAAATTTCCAGGGTGTGAGATTGTATGAAAATAGGCAAATAAATCTTATTTCTGTGGCACATGAAGATGACAGGAATCACTTTCTTTTGTATCACTTTGGAAGCAAATTTATTCTCTCTCCCTTTACTTACAACTATATGCTTCTCAAACTGGAGAATATTTTCAGAGCATTTGGAGAATGTTCAAGATTTTCTTTCAAACAAAAATAAAAGATCTTGTTTACAGCTAATACTGCAAGTAGTAGAACTTTTGATTCTCCCAAATGTGTGGAGATTTCTTGTGTCTTACAAATCTAGTTAGAAACACCTGTTGAGAATTTGTGAACAAACTATTTGGCTATGTCTCAATTTAATATGGGCTTCAGTTTACACAAGATGCATGTCCTGTCCATATTTGGGTATTATAATTAGTACTGCTTCTCTGAACAAAACCAGTATGATCTTGAGTAAGCCCTGAACAGCCACTAAAATATTACAGAAACATGCTATCTTTCCAATGTTATTCATACAGCATATCTATATGCTGTCTCATGCTCTTAAAAACACAAAAGCTAGCTTTTTTTCTCTCATACAAATACAAGCATTTCATTAAAAGTCCTCTGAACAAATAAAACCCACCTCCTTTCTCTTTGCCTCTTTTTATTCTCAACTATCAAGCCTGAGCTGCCAGTTTGTAGTTGCAAGTTTGCTTTCCCATTAGCTTTCTGACCAGATAGCAGATTACTATTTTGTCTCCTTTTTTGCTGTATGTAACAGTTCTTCCTGTTTTCTTATTCAGTGAGGTGTTCAGCTTGCAGTTTTAGCTGGTGTGTAAGATTTTGTTCGAATCCTCTGCTAGTAATAATCGTTTTGATTTTGCATCCTCAGGACAAGGTCAGTTTCCGTTGAGAGATGACTGATCAGCATCTTACCCCGGAAGACTGCCCTTTGCCTTTTCATTTCCTTTTCTTCCCAATAATGGATAGCTTTTTTTTTTTATTATTATTATTATTTTCTAATAGTGCTCCTGTAAAAAAAAGCAATTCACCCCTCGTGTTTCTACAGTGTATTCATCAGTCCACTTTCACCATCCTGTTTGAACAGCAGTTAGGATGAACCATAATCTGACCGTAAAATTCCATATTTGTGTTCATAGTCTCCTGAGAAACAGCGATCAAAATAAAAGATATCTCTATATAAAGTGTAGGTGACTAGGAAAAAACCTCAGAAAAGAGAACTTAATAGTATACGGATGAAGACATAAAGGCATATTCAAGATTTGAAGATTACTATTGTTCAGTGCCCAGTCTACGAAGCAGAACACTTAAAAAGTGGTAAAAAATCGGCTCCTAAAATTATTCCTGCTTCAAATGATTTTTTGCTTATTTCTTCTCACTCATTCCAAATGAGTAATTCCATGTGTAGAATACTGCATTATTCGTATTTGAATTTTGGTGAGGTGAATCCCAACAACTGTGCTGCTCCTTTTTAAAAATGTCTTAATGCGTAATGTCTGCTGCTGTCAAATTCCTTGAACTCACTTGCCTATCTCTTTCAGAGGTGTTCTCAGTATAACAAGAAAAAATGATTCTGTAGGTCTGAACTGACTTCAGTCCTAATTCAGACGGCCGTAAAGGATACTCTTAAGACCTTGCATATTCAGCTCAGTAAAAAAGTAAAAGTGCTGCTTGATTAGGAATGCATTCCAGAAATAGGAAGATTGCATCTTAGTAGCATTATTCAATCCTCAAATACTTCATTGAATGCTTTCTGAAGTTTGCAATTCCAAGATACTCTTTTCCTGTGAAATTTTTTTAACAACTTCATTTTCGTATTCTAGATTAAATCAAAACAATTCTCTGTTCTTCAGATTAGATTTAAACAAATTTTTAATGAAACCAACCAATGTAATTCATTGCGTTTTTCAATTTGCTTCTAATTTAACCTTACATATATTGCTTGGAATAACAGGCCAAAATAAATTTTTACAGTGCTATCACCCCAGTTTGAGACTTTGTTATTCATGGTATAGATTTATGTGTTTATTTCCAGATTCTGTTTCACTCTTAGCAGAGAAAAGGTATTTTAGGCAACAGTGTGCAAACCCTACATTTATAAATCAAATCATACGTGATTTGAAATCTATTTAAAGCAGATAGGTATTTGAGAGACCATTCAAATGGCATGTGCACAGGGTGCATTGTACAGAACTCAGATGATGTAATTACTAATAAATCACATGTAGAAGAAAGCAGCAGCAGCATGCTTTCCCACATCACAGAGAATGAATTGTCTTCATAAAACTATTGAAGTTTCAAGGAGCGGTTATATGAGTTATGCACTTCTTCACCAACAGCAAGTTGTAGTAGGTGTAATACCTCATAGACAGGCTTCCCCAGTGTTGATGAGACCGTTAGAGGGATAGAGTTCTAAACTGTTAATGGCTGCTATGCTTTGCATACCCTGCTTCCTTCATTACAGCTTGACAAACTCATTCCCTTTGCTGTACCTTAGTCCTCTGTGTCTGTATGAATGTTTGGGTTTCTGCTGGTGGTTCCATATTCTGCATGCTTTCCTTAAAGTGAAGCAACGTGCTTTCCCATAAACGATAAAGATTATGGGTTAGCCTTCTACAGGCTCTGTGTTCCTAAGAAATTGGCTCTGTTGGTGACAACTCATGTTTTGGTGTCATTGTTCTTCATGTTGCAAAATTGAGTTGAAATGTACTCCCATAAGAGTTAGCTTTTCATATTGGGCTGGAAACTCTTCATCTTTGTGTAGCAGTTTGTTTTATTATAACGACTGGCTTCTAATTGTACCTCCCATAATGAAGAGCTGACTTAATACTCTGTGCTAATCTTGTTATGACTTTAAAAAGGTAAGTAATTTCTCTAACAATTCCTAACAATCACGATAAAATGTTAAAGGGTTTTTCAATTTTCTTTTTCCCTTTATTTTTCACATGAATTTTTCACTTGTAGCATGAATTTTTCTTTGTGTTTTTTTCTATTTTTCTTGTAAAAAAGCCTTTTGTGGACTGATTTTTATTTGCAGCAAAACATATCATGTAAATATAAATAAATCCAATTCAGCACAGTCATTGATTTAATTTTTGAGACCAATCATGATTGATAGATAGAAATTGTCATCAGGACTCCTTATTTTACCATTTGTTTAATTTATTTTTGAGTATTATCTTTCACATTCTATTTACTACTGCAGCTATGGGAGAAAGCTTACAAGTTGCATTCCAGCATAATGAAATTATGTCTTATGGAACATAAAATCAAGTTTGCTTAAAAAAACAAAGTAATGTGAACTGAATGCTTTGGGTTTGGTTGCATTCTGCCTGAATTATGCAGGGGAATGATACTGGCTGGTGGCGCACTGTATCATCTGCCAAGATACATTGTGAGCCAAGAGGCTGTAGAATGGTCAAACAATAAAGCTGTACTTTTCCTGTGAAAGAAGAAACAGACATAGGTTATTTATGTAACTACCTGTGAATGAGAAGAATTATAGTAAATAATACTACTATTCTCTTGCCCCAGTCAGTCATGGTACTGTATGCAATGTAATATGGATATCTTTACTGAACAGTAGCTGTGAAAAGAATGCAGATTTTTTGTAAATGTCACAAATAACAAGTAGTGAAACATGCAGATAATGAATATGATAACAGGCACTTAAAGCGTATGACCCCATTTATGCAGAGCTCCATTGCTGCTTAAACTGTGTATGTTAGAAAGCTGGTGGGTCTTACTCAAAATCATTTTACTGCAGTTTTGTTAAAAATAACATTTAGGATCTCAATGTGCAATTCATATATTAAACAAACAGAAGTATTATGTAATAACTAATTTTGATGTTAGTTGTGTTAAAACATGGTTTGTATTCTGCAGCTGTGAGCATAGGTTGGGAAATGACCAAGTCTAGCTGATCAAGCCTTTTATTTTATTATCATGGATTCCTCTTCCACAGCTGCTTTTAAAATTTGTGGGAAGCAAATTATTTCTCATACTGCATATGTTGCCCATCAGGTGAGTGATAACATGGAAACTGTAGGCTGGGTGTAAGAAATCAAAAAGTATGTTTAAAGTCCTCTGTGTGCACAGAATTAAAAAAAATGACCTGTAAGAGGCTGTGTGTGAAGCCAGCTGTCTTTTGTTACCATTGTCATTTGGACACTGTAAGAGCAAAACTTTGTCAGCACGTTTTCTATATTAGAAGATTTGATCTGCAAATCTCAGCTGCTCTGTTCATTATAAATCTCTTGTTTTTGTCCATACACTAGCTCCACTATAGGTTGGAAGGGCTTAAAGATGAACTGAGGAGGAATAGAGGCTACAACTCGAGAGTAACTATTACTGCTCAAAGGAGCTGTTTTCCATTCGCAAACACTGCTTTGCGCTATGGGTTTGGGCTCCTTTTGTTCCTCCACTTTGTTGAAGACTCTCTCTTGACTTCCATTTTACTTCTTTAGCACTGTCTTTGTCTGCTAACATTTTTCCTCCTTCTCTAGTAGCTTTTATCTGTGTCCTTTGGATCACATATTTTACTTTGTTTTAGTAGATTGTTTCAAATGTTTTGTATTTTTGGGTTTTTTTCCTTTTTCTTTAGGACTGTGTTATATCACTGAGTTTCATTCCACAGTTTGCTGAATTGCTTGGTTATTTTGCAGCAGGCCCATTCCTTGTTTTTCCTCTTTTCATATGGTTTTCAGTGAGAAATAAGAGAGCCTTTTCCATTTTAAATAGCAGTCTCACACATGTAGGCCCATGTCTCCTTCTGAACACATCATCTTCTGCCTTGCCATGTCCATCCTGCTTCTCTCTCTCTCAATCTGTGCCGCTTTCTCTCTCTTGTGCTTTCTTTCCTACCATTATACCATCTTTTTGGTCCAGAATTGTCCTTTGGTAAATTATAGGTAAATATTTACTTCTTCCAAAGAGAGATCATGTCATGCCTTTGAAATCTGGTAAAACAACTCTGGGCCAAATTTCGGCATCATTAATATTTTATTTGCAGTTTTCTTGTATGATGTTTTTGGTGGGAAGGAGGGAGGGTTTGGGGGTTTTTTGTTGTTTTTTTTTTTAAACAACAATTTTCTTCAGGGAAGGACGCCATAACCCACTCTAAGTTGCAACATTACTTTCCATAAGTTATTCCATTACAATAAGTAGAGTGTGTTGCACTGTAGAATCCAATTTTTTTATGTGAATATACATTTGAGGCAAGCTGCTGTGGAACAGAAGAAAGAGGTTTAGAAGTTGGGCCACAGTCAGTTTCAGCTTTAAATGGTTGTTCCTTTCTGAAGACTTTTTGGCGGTTGATTGTGTAGCATTCTTTATCAGTTGTTAGATCGTACAAATTGAATTTCTAGGCAACTTATCTGCAAATTGAAACTAGTCTGGAAGATAATCTGGATTCACTCCGCTTTGTCAACAGAGGCAACTGTTGTGCAGGGTAATTATACCCTCAGCATGACCTGTGCCATTGCACTTCTTTTCACCACGTGTCCACAGTTTCACTTTATTAGTCCTTTTGTTGGAATTTAGCAATATGTTTGCCAGTGAAGTACAAAAGGGAAGGATTCTGTTCATACCCTCAGAGAAGATTGTCTTCCTGTTAATTTACCTTTAGCTGGGGTATTGTCCAGACAAAAAGCTTTTTATTCAAATTTTACCAGTTCAGTCAGCTGACCTGCCAGAAGATAGACTCCTCTTCAAATTATTTCATCTAAAAACATTCATCTTCAGTGTTATTATGCAATGTGCTCTCTTTCCAAACCTGAGAAGAATTAACAAGAGATGATGCTTCAGTATAGATAAACTTCAAGGTGTGTCACATTTACAAGACTGACACTCTAAAAGAAACAATTCTTTTTTTAAATCTGCATGGTAAACAGATGGAACTCTAAATATCCAGTGTTACTAGAATATTAGACCAATGCGAATCCTCCAATTTCCCTAGAGTCAGACTAGTGTATCTTGAATAGTGCAGTGGCAGCTAAGAATCTGGGAAGAGGATTTGTTGAGAAACCTGTTGTCATTCTCACACAGTTACTTTTTAAAGTAGAATTGCACTGTAAAATTCATATTGAACATCGCATTTAGTTTAATAAAACAAAAACAACTGAGTAAATATGCCTGGCTCCAGCCAGGAGCTGTTAATGCAATTGTGACTTACAGAATTGCAAAGAAGAATTATTAAATGTCTTCAGAATCAACACAATCTAAATTGAATATTTTAAACTTTTTCTATAATATTTGAAATTATCAATAATAAAATTTTTAAGTGGGTCATGATAATATGTTAGTATTTTGTCTAATCATAAAACAGGACCTAGGTTCAGAGTTACTGTAATTACAATTGTATAAGAAAATATGAATTTTTTTTGTTTGTTTAAAACTAGAGCTTAACATGTAATTTTGACCTCCATGTTCTTTGATTTTACTCAATTATCATCCTTAGGCCATCGTTTCTTATGGGAGGGGGAAGGAGTGGAATCAAATTGCTATATCAGATTCTGACCATTAGCTACTACCCTTCTGCTTAAATATACTTATCTTATGCAGAATGTGTAAGAATATTGCTGAAAATATGTATAGCCTCTTCTTAGATCCCAGGAGCTTGCCCATTTTATCTTTGTATTTTGCATTCTTGTTAACTTTAGCTCATAGACTCTCTTCTCTCTCTGCAGGTCCAGTCCAGGTGCAGCAGCAAGGAGAACATCCTTAGAGCAAGTAAGTGCTGAAACTCATAACACTATCGAGAAACTAAGAGGGGTCCTAGAAGAGCGAATGGCAATCAGATGAGAAGGATATGGCTGGGACCTTAAGTGTGTTTGCAGAAGAAATTTCATGGCTTAAGTCAATGAAATTCAGTTCGAAGAGAAAATAGCAGTGTAATTAGTGCATAGCGTTCATGTATTGATGGAAAGTTGGGGCTGTTCAGCCTGGAGAAGAGAAGGCTGCGTGGAGACCTCATAGCAGCTTTCCAGTATCTGAAGGCGGGATATAGGGATGCTGGGGAGGGGCTCTTCATTAGGGACTGTAGTGAGAGGACAAGGGGTAATGGGTTCAAACTTAAACAGGGGAAGTTTAGATTGGATATGAGGAAGAAATTCTTTACTATAAGGGTGGTTGAGGCACTGGAATGAGTTGCCCAGGGAAGTTGTGAATGCTCCATCGCTGGCGGTGTTCAAGGGCAGGTTGGACAGAGCCTTGGATGGCATGGTTTAGTGGGAGGTGTCCCTACCCATGTCAGGGGGGTTGGAACTCGATGATCTTAAGGTCCTTTCCAACCTTAACTATTCTATGATTCTATGATTCTATGATAGTTGCTTTTTATTTTTTCTTCCAAGTTATTCATCTAATGACATGGATGTCTGTGTTATTTGTGGCGATGAATTGTAAATGATCATGTGTCTGCAAGCCTTATGGGCAGAAAGAATCAACACTCAATGAAAATGGAAATTGTCAAGTTGAATATATATATATGATTTTTATTTTCATACTTGACCATGAAATTGAATGTTGTATTATATAAAACCAAACAAAAAAATGCAAAAGTGAAGAATTCAGATTTGATTCAAATTACCTGTTCTTCAATTTGCACATTTCCTTTTCTTTGTTTTATGGGAATCTTTCCTAGTCTGAAGTTTGATCCACCATATGTCTGTGTATATATATAAAAGAACAGGAATAGGAAGTTGTTTTAGTGATGAGAGAAGGCTGTCAGGAATTTTCTACATTATGCCACCAATTGACTTTGCTGCTTCAAAGCTAAAGGATTATTTTGTCATACAAAATGCTGCTAAATGTAAGTAGTTATTTTTAGAGTCATCTGACATTTCACATTAGTGAAAGATAAATTGGGAAGGTCTGAGGAGTAGTTTAATGTCATTTTCTTGTAATTTAAAAATACCACAGTAATTTTAGAATTTAAAAAAATATTATTTGTTTGTCTTCATGTCTGTTTAAATATATCTCTTAAACAGGAGTTAACATTTGAGGGAAGAAATAGGGAGAGAGAGGATTACTGATTACACTTGCATCTCTCTTCCTTTCTTTGTTAAGGTTATTCATGCTACAGTTAAACCTGAAGTGACTCTATTATTGAGTGTGTATTTTCTTCGTTTCTCTTGTAGAAATAATGGGTGTTATTTTTGGTTTTGGAACCAAGTTGTCAGAGATAAGGGGATTTTATCCATTGTCAAAAAAAAGTGTTGAAGAATACATATGTCAGTGCATTTTAACAGAACCTTTGACTTAAGCAAATGACATGGCTCAGCATTCCGAATCTGAAGGTAGTACTCTGGGCACTACTCAAAGCATTCAAAGCCTCTGGATTCAGTTATGTTTTACCGGTTAAAGAGGTGAAATGTTAGTCTCTGAAGTAGCTAACAGTGAGGTTTAGGTAGCAGTAAAACATAAACATAAAAGCACCTAATGGCTATAGTATAAAGGTTGTTTGCTGCCACAAAATTCCCCCAGCTTTCACAGCTGAAACATGTTTTCTGAGAATCTTCTTCCATTTTTTTCTATCTTTTATTTTAAGAAAATAGTGTCTTAATTTGTGCAGTCAGGATAAAGTTTTTAACATATATCTTGTGGAATCTGCTGGACTTGCAGGAATTGCAGTGCTTCTAAGCAGGGTTTCTTTCTCTATACTGAGAAAGGTAGGGAAGTTCACTGTGTCTCATAAATGCTTTCCTTTTCCTTATTTTTGTGACATTGCTAACAAATTACAGGTGTAATAGCGGAAAATGTACGCTTAGAAGGACATCCCTACTGTTAAATTCAGGAATGTACTTTTTCAACTAGTTGCACTTTAATCTCACAATAATTTAATTTGGATCATTTCTCTTTGTCTGCTTATGAGAAAGTCATATTTAAGAGTATGAAAAAGCTTAATATATTTAAAATGTATCTCATCAGCTGTTTCTGTCTTAGTATGCCGACTGCTACATTAAGGAAAGGAATTAGGTCAGAAATAATTTGTGTTTGACAAATTCACGGTGCCTGCTTTTGCCATCATGTTATCTTCTAAATACATGCAAGGAAATTGTTCGAGTAATTTTTTCCAGTACCTTTCTTGGGACTGGAAGCGTGCAGTTTTATTGGTCTCTACTTCTGCCTCTGAAAGACAGTTACTGTGTTAACAGCAAAAAATAAATTCATTACCAATCTCTCACATAGAGAGGCAAGCATGTGCCAGTGATACTCAGAGGTGGTAGCTAACTGATTTAATTTTCCCTAAATTGCCGCATTTATTTCAGTAAGGTTGTTTAAATGAGCATCACTGTGTACATCTGCACACTGTACACATTAACTCGCTGCTCTCTCATTGCAGGTCACAGTGCTGTTGACATCACCAAGGTAGCAAGAAGACACCGCATGTCCCCATTCCCATTGACATCTATGGACAAGGCCTTCATCACAGTTCTGGAGATGACTCCAGTGCTTGGAACAGAAATCATCAATTACAGAGGTATTTTAAGTAGGATTCTTCGTGAGGATTAGGGTGGTTATTTCCTTATTTTACAACCTTCTTAAGTAGTTGCTCTTTTGTTAATGTCTGAGGTGTCTGAGACACTAGGACTCCAGGAGAAACTGCTTTAGATAATGCCAATAGTAGGAACAGAAGTCTCCTTTCAAAGTCAGGAGAATGTTGATTGGCCTCAGTGCTGCTCCCTGAAGGAATCTGTAATGGAGCTGTAATTAAATATATAGGTGAATTTTCTTCCAGTCTGTGTTATATGCAACAAAGCTAATCATAGAAACCACAGTTTTCCTCAGTGGTTAACACTGGACTTATGTAGATGCAATTTAGCTCCAAGTTGCCCTGGGATAGCGCACTCTGTTCTCTTGCAGTGGGAGATTCTCACTAAACCCCCTTTCCAATCTGAGATTAATGGTCAAATAAGAAAATACATTATATATGTATATATGTGCGTGTGCAAGTGTGTGCATGTGTACATTAGTTTACAAAAAAAATGTTCATTTTGAAAAATACAATCTTATGAATTAAGAACCAGCTTTTCTTTAATTATGTATTAATTTGTTTTTCAGTTAATATACCTGTAATTTTAGGAGATAATAAAAATGTAGTCTAGGATGTCTGAATCCCAACTAGCTCTACTCGGAAAAGCATTATTGTGTTCTGTTTGGATTTTTTTTATGGTTTTGTGTCTTGAATTAACATTGGGATCCTTAAATTTATCTTTCAGGAGCACAGTTTCTCTGTAAGTGAAATGTTTAAAGTTCTAGTATTGTGATTTCTGTCATTAACAAATTACCTAATTAATTTTAACCTGATTTATTTACATTACTAAACATGCTACATAGTATTCATCCTCATAAATAAAACTGTTGAATGTTACTCTGTATGAGTAGCCAGTTGAGTCCTGAGTTTATTTTTGATTAAGTCAAAGCATGCTGTAGTCTCATTCTTGATTAAGTCAAAGCATGCTGTAGTCTCTCAAATATATTCTTTCCTAACAAAGGAGGAGGATGAATAAAGATATTTTTTGAAACATGACTTTACCATTGGTAAGAGTATTGCTCAGTGCCTGTGTAGCTCATTTAGCCTCTGCCATATTAAGAAAAAAATAAAAAGATGGACTGTCCTAAAATATTTTACAAAAGTGCCATAAAACAAAGGCATCTGAAGCATTTTTCCCACTTGCCGTCATCAATATCTGGTGTGAAGCCCCCAGTTAGCCTTTTATTCCATTTGAATTCAGTTACCTGAATATTGCTCCATGGGTATATAAGATAATTTTTTAGACAGCATGATACTGATTATTCTTCTGAAATTAAGAAGAGGCGGAAGTTTAGTTGATTCTGAAAGTACAGAGCAGAGGCAATCCACACTTCATGGTTTAAGCCTCAGAATGGAGCAGTTTTACTGATTTAGTCCAGAAGCCCTGTTACTTCTGTAAAGTTTGGGCATTTTTTTATGCTGGTTATTCAATTTGAACTAGCTGATTGTTTTGATAGCATTGACCTTTTGTATCACACTGAAGTGCTACCAGGGCAATATTTACAAAATGGAAGCAAATCCATCACCTCTAGTACAGTCTGTCTTACTGCTTTATCACAGTACCAATACCCTAAGAAATCAGAATTCTTCACAGGACTGTACCAGTTTCACCAGATAAGCTTTAGGAAATGCCAAAATTTAAAAAGTTGTTTTAATGTAATTCTCCATTTTGCACTAGAATCAGAAAGCTATGGGCATCACAAGGGGCAGTTTGATGGCATTAAAGTATTTCAAAACATCTATTTTTAATTAATCAAAATAAGGTAAAAAACAGTAATTGCCCAAATGAAGGAGAGTACAGAGGTGCTTCAGATTGTCTTTTAGCTGCTGACTTGCTTCATTTTAAATGCCGTTGGCTTTAGCAAATAATTCTTACATTTTTCTCCCCTTAATCAAATTCATTCCTGCTACTAGCTGGGCATTTATTCCCTTCAAATCTTGCGTGGCAGAATGCCAGGAACATACGGTTCAACTTCGCTTTAATTGGTGTGATTTTGCATGCAGACAAGAAGTAAAATGAAGACATAACATGCCTGCTAAAATTAGAAGCATCACTTTTGTATGAGATTTTGAGTGTCTATGAACAGAGGGCGTTTTTACTATGCCTTTGATAGCTGCCTTTTCTATGCTGTAATTTAAACGTCTGTGCATTCTTTTTTTCAGTGCAAGCACACAAGCTTTTGTGAGCTTTCTAATAACTTCTATATCGTTTATCATTGACAGTGATATACAGTGAGGCACAGACATACTAATAGCCATCACAGGGATGCTTTTCTAGTTGCTTTAGCAGATGCTGTCAGCATTTTCATAGTAATACCTGTTTCAAAAATCAGCGAGTCTCCTCATGCTGAAAGATGATACATATGGATGTGAGCATAATGATGTTATAATTATTGCACTTATAATTAATTACTAAGTCACTTTTTGTAAGAAGGAAAATACAACTTCCATTTATAATTCCACTTTACTGGAGCCGAACACTTTCAAATCAAGTCGTCCATTTAGTGTGCAATGTTAGAACTTTTGCCTTCCCAGCAAATCCAGAACCATGTCAAGTTCCCTACCTGTAAAACAAGAAACATACTTTATTTATGTCTTTCTATTTTGGCACGTCTGAAAGATCATAGTCTATAAGGTACATATCCATGCAAATTCTCCTGGCAGAAATATTCATGCATTCTCTCATTCCTTCATATTTTCAGCTGCATATTGCCTTCCTGTACCACAATACACTCCTAAGAGCTGTGGCCTCTATTAAGCAATAAGCTTTTCTTCTCCACACATAGTGTACTGGAATCAAGCAAATCTCATTAGTTCTGACCTTTGTGCCCCTTCTTAGTCCATCTATTCACACAGATAATAAATATTCTTTCTCACTCACCCACTGTGTGAAGGGATGAGATATTTATTTTCCACTCTGCTCCTCATCATACTACAAAAAAAACCCACTTGCTGGTGCCATAAAAGCAAACAAGTAGTGCACACTTGACTGAGGGTAAAGTAATTCCTAACAATCTCTACAGGGAGGCTGAGCCAAATTACAGCTCATCAGTCATAGCTGCTAAGTGAAGGGAAAGTGTATGTTAAAATATTTAGAATTATAACAGTGTAAATTTACATAAATAATCCTCACACTTAAATGCACTCACCCTCCATTAAGCAGAAATGCTCCCAGCAATTGGCCAAAGCTAATGTATTGAAAAACTTTGTCAATTTATGGAAACTTATCCATCATTACTGTTTATGTTGAGTCTTCTGGGCTCAATTCATCGCCTCTCACCTTTTGCACACAAAATTAACTTTTGAAATGTTATTTTTAAAGGTTTTTTTAAAAAATACTTTTTTAAATTGAAATACAGGAAAGTATGTATTTTTAAGAGATCTCAGAAGAAAAACTTGTCTTGAAGAAACAAATACTTGTTTTTTCTGTCTAATCCTGAGACACAAAAAGACATCCAGAGCTGTTACTTCTGGGTGTGGATACTTGGCATTCAGACCTACTGTCAACAGTTTCACTATAGTCAGGAGCACAGACTTACTGAAGAAATCCTCCATCAGTACACTCAGACTCCAGTCTTTTTTCATTTATATAGAGGCAGAAATAAAAAATCCAAGAGATTTGTTCATGTCCCGTACACATACATTCCGTCCATCAGAACTCGCTGCTTTTCACAGGTTTCTTTTCTCTTTCCCTAGCCATAATGATATGGAGCGTGGCCTTTCCTCTTTTTTTTTGTCTTTTCTAGATGGGATGGGCAGGGTCCTTGCACAAGATGTGTATGCAAAAGATAATCTACCGCCATTTCCAGCATCTGTAAAAGATGGCTACGCTGTCAGAGGTAAACTCTCGCTTTGTGGACATACAGTGTGGTGTCTGTAAAGCCATTTTATGACATGTTAGTTCACCTGTTTTGGGTCCAGCATGGTTATTTTGGTTGAGATTTTATTCAGATCATTGCTGATTATGTACGAGGCAACTGTCTTGAAGGAAGATCATAAAGCTTATTTCAGATCTGTTGACCGGATATGTATGTATATGCATAAATGCACATCAGTGTGTGCTCATGGACTTGTACCTGTGTTGCCAGAAAGTTTCTTGGAAATATAAAAAATTCAGTAGAGTAACAAAACATCTGTTTCTGAATGACAGATTCTTCTTCTATTTCTCTGGGTTTGATTTAATCAGGAATTTCTTACAGTTGAACTGGCACAGGTCCAGCTTTCTATTTATGAATTATTTTATGATTGAATTAGAGAATTTTCAGAAATATTGTACTCTTACAGAGGCACCTCAAAAGAAGAACTCATTTGTACTTTAAAAATATTGCTGTTGCTATATGTAAATAAAATTAGTAGTGTACTTTATGGAGCAAGCAGTGAGTGGTTTCCCAGGAGACCTGAATCCATCCTCGCTTTGCCACTAGGAGCTGCATGATTTTGAACAACTTGCTTCTCTGTGCATCAGTTATTCCCTTTGTAAAGTAAGACTAAGGATATTCACCTCAGGTATTTATGGAGGAAAATAAATATATAGATGATTGAACATTATACTATTACTGATTTCATTGCGGTAGGGGTTGAATCATCATAATACAACGTTTAAATTTGGACACGATGGCAAACTTTCTGCTAGGGACATTAAAATGTGTTTTTTGTTGCTGGCTGCTGAAACAATGGAAAACAACTGTCCATGAAATAGACTGTCTGCAAACCCTGGCAATGGATGTAGTCCCATAGCTTTCCTATGGATTTGATATCAAAATAAAAATCCAGGTCTACAAGATGAGTTTGACTGCAGCTATCTGTCATCTATGTGTGAGAGAGACAGGCAGACCAAAATGACCAGTAACAGCGGTAAGGGAGCAGATGTAGCCAGAGAAAAATTCAGGTAATATAAAGCTGAGAAAAGCTAAGAGAGCTTCAACAACTTCTGCCAGAACCAGCACAAACGACCCTAATTTGTTGGTGGTGGATTCAAATAGCGTAGCAGTAAGGTATTTGAATGCATCCAGAGGACACCAAAGCTGGTGAAATTGCTGGAAGCCATGTCCTGTGAGGAGCAGCTAAGGACTTTGAGTTTGTCCGGCTTTAAGGAAAGGAGGCTGAGGAGTGACCTTGACGCTTTGTACAGATTCCTGAAGAGGGAAGTGGAGAGGGAGGTGCTGATCTCTCCTCCCTGGGATCCAGTGGTGGGAGGTGTGGGAATGGTTCAAAGTTGTGCAAAGGGAGGTTTAGACTGGACATTAGGAAGCATTTCTTTACTGAGAAGGTGATCAAACACTGGAATGGGCTTCCTAGAGAAGTGGTCAATGCCTCAAGCCTGTCAGTGTTTAAGATGCATTTGGACAATGCCCTTAATAATTTGCTTTAACTTTTGGACAGCCTTGAATTGGTCAGGCAGTTGAACTAAATTATTACTGTAGGTCTCTTCCAACTGAAATATTCTATTCTGTTCTGTTCTGTTTTATTCTATACTATTCTAGTAAAGCTATTATCTCAAGATATGAGAAACAAAGCTTGTAGGCAGAGATAATATTGACTACATTAATGGATATTTTTGACCAAAAAAAAGAAGAATTAGCTTTCAGTCGCATAAAACTGTCTGCCCCAAACCTGTTCCACTTCTTTCAAGATCTGTCAGTTGCTCATCACCTATAAACTTTTTATCTATATCATTATTAATGGGGGAATAAAATCTAACTCAGTAGTATTTTATCAGGTCTAAAATAATTCAGCTACTAGGGAATTTTTTTCTCTTCTTTTGCTGATCATCCCAGGATATTTTTTTCCGGGAGGGTCTGACAACTGTATTCAGTAGTGTTTTATGCATTATTCAAGGACAAGTAGTTCAAGAGTCCTTCTCCACTTTCTTATTTTAGGGTTTGTTCTGAGGCTTATTGATTAGGCTGTTTGGTAGGATTTTCAATTTCAGTTAAAACTTGACTAAGTACTAGAGATCCTCATCCACAGAGTTTTATGTATGGATCTGCATCTGCAGCTGAAGTATGAGTACAAATGTGATAAATCATTACATAGACTGAATGGGCAGGTCTGGTGTCCTCAACATAAGAAGGTAATGGAACTGTTGAAACAAGTCCAGAGGAGGGCCACGAGGATGATCAGGGGACTGGAGCACCTCCCGTATAAAGATAGGCTGAGAAAGTTGGGGCTGTTCAGCCTGGAGAAGAGAAGGCTGCGTGGAGACCTCATAGCAGCCTTCCAGTATACGAAGGGAGCCTACAAGCATGTTGGAGAGGGACTTTTCATTAGGGACTGTAGCAACAGGACAAGGGATAATAGATTCAGACTTAGAGCAAGTTTAGATTAGATACGAGGAAGTTCTTTACTGTGGGGGTGGTGAGGCACTGAAACAGGCTGCCCAGAGAAGTGGTAGATGCTCCATCCCTGGTGGTGCTCAAGGCCAGGTTGGACAGGGCCTTGGGTGGCATGGTCTAGTGTAAGGCATCTCTGCCCTTGTCAGGGGGATTGGAAGTAGATGATCTTGAGGTCAATTCCAGCCGTAACTGTTCTATGATTCTATGATTCCTGAAAGCAATTCTCAATATGATAAGGTTATCTGACTGTATATTCAGGACTTTTGAAATAAACAGAAGATACTAAGGTAAAGGTTGTCACTGATTAGACTTCATCTCTGGAAAATCAACTTTTGACAGTTTCAGATTTAAAATTAATAAAAAGACGTATTTCAATATGATCATATGAACCCAGTTTGTCTGAACACTCTTGGCAGCATGCCTGCTGTCCTTGGACAGGGTAGTTCCATGTGCTCCGTACATGCTTTACACCACAGTAAAAAGCATGTAACACCACTGGTGCAACTTTCCAAAGCAGCTTTGAGGCCCGCAGAAGTTTGAACTTTGTTAATAATGGTACCTTTGTTGTCCCTGTAAAAGTACAGATTTGGCTAAATTAGAAACCCTGGAGTCTTTCAGTTTGTTAAATCAATCGTCTCAGGCTTTTAGTTTTCAGAATGGCTTTAGTGAAAGGTATAAGGTAAATAGTTCTGTGCTAACTCCTGATGTTACAAAAAGAAGCACAACATGCAACTTCTAATGTGACAGTCCAAGATGCACTGTCTTAAGCCCTACTGCTTTTCAGAAAATGTCAAAAGTCATCTGCGCAGTCTGTAACCATTGCGCTTGTCCACAATTTTCTCCAAAGGCAGAGATAGAATCTAAAAATATCAGTATTTACAATATGTGATACCCCTGTGCTAGTTTCACAAAGAAAAAGAATTGTTCACAATGGACGTATTTATAAAAATAATCCCATGAGCTCTCTTAATTATTTGTTATTACTATAATACCTCCTAATCTGCTTTTACTTGATCCCTTATTGCCCCAAAATATTCAGTTCAAAGTACTGTGGAACCTGTAATTTTCCAAATAATGAGCACAACTTAAAAGTACCTAAAATGTGAATTGCTTGCAACTGTTTGCATTTGAAATGTTCATGCTGACACTGAAGAACTGAGTCTTCGATCATTCTTTGGTTCTCCTGCTCTTTATTTCTAATGTCATCATTTGTTTGGTTCAGCCTTTACCATTTGCATTGTCCATCTTAACAGCTGCTGATGGCCCAGGAGATCGATTCATCATAGGGGAATCCCAGGCTGGTGAGCAGGTGAGCACAATTTCTTTTTTCTTTTCCTTTTTAATGTATTTTTCTTTCATCAGATGCTGCTTAGCATTTTTTACAAGCCTTGCTAGTGCTTCAGTAACTGAGTATTCTGGGAGGTGACGTGAAGTAGGGCACAGCTGTACCTACCCTCCTGCTATGTGCCCTGGGACATGATTTCAGAAAGGGAGGTGGTATGGTTACATAAGGAACTAACAAGGATATCCCAAAATCCTTCCAAGCATTGTGCTGACATGTCTGATAGGAGTGTATGCAGTAATGTTTTGCCCTACTACAGTGTTAGAGGACATAAGGTTTCTAGTGGAATTACAATTCATACACAGAGAAAAGCATTATTTAACCCCTTATTACTGACAGATTTTTAAAGGGGCATCATCCTAATTACTGTTTCCAGAAGATGCTTGCATACTTCACACTGCTCCCTGCAAAACAAAGTGTAAGAATTCTGTATGAAGCCTTTAAAGAAAGGTAATTATCAGAACAAACTTTTGGAAGCCTGTCAGGAGCCAGGTTTGTGGTATTGCTTGTTAAATGAAGAGTGCTTGTGCACCTTAGCACATATGTGGATTGAGTTTAAGAGCAGGTTGGGGCAGCACCCATTCATGACCTACTGTGCTATATAAATATTCATGAATAGACACAATTTGTGATTTGATTTCAAATTCAAGAGTACATTTCATTAAATGACTGTATTGGTACTGGGGTAATGGAAAAAAAAATATCAGTTATATTCAGCCACTTTTATTATTCTGTCAGTTCAATTATAAGTGCTGTCTTCTGTTCAGGAGAGCGTGAGTTAGTCCAAAATGTTTCTCCAGCTCTTTCAAGTCCCAGTTTATAATTCTGTATATTGTATATGAAATGACAGAGAAAAGGAATAAATAACAGGCAAAACAAAGGATTGGTCAGTTTTAATGACAGTTTTACAGTGTGGCTAATTTGACTGTTAAACAGAAGAGTCCAAGTAAAATAGATGTATTTTAAAAGTTGTTTCAGGTTTTAGAAGTATTAACAGTTGCAGGATTATTCAATTTTTTAAAAAACGGAGTTGAACTGCTTCTAGCTGTGTATTAGATGTTTATTGGCAAATCATAATAGATACCCAGAACTGTGAAACTTATTCTTGCTCTAGTTCCCATCCATCATCATGAATTAAACTTTGGCATGGAATCGTAGAATACTTAGGGTTGGAAAGGACCTTAAGATCATCCAATTTCAAACCCCCTGCCAGGGGCAGGGACACCTCCCACTAAACCATGTCACCCAAGGCTCTGTTCAACCTGGCCTTGAACACCACCAGGGATGAAGCATTCACAACTTCCCTCCCTGGGCAACCCATTCCAGTGCCTCACCACCCTTACAGTAAAGAACTTCTTCCTTATATCCAATCTAAACTTCCCCTGTTTAAGTTTGAACCCGTTACCCCTTGTCCTATCACTACAGCCCTAATTAATAGTTCATCCCCAGCATCCCTATATCCCGCCTTCAGATACTGGAAGGCTGCTATGAGGTCTCCACACAGCCTTCTCTTCTCCAGGCTGAACAGCCCCAACTTTCTCAGCCTATCTTCATACAGAAGGTGCTCCAGTCCCCTGATCATCCTCGTGGCCCTCCTCTGGACTTGTTCCAACAGTTCCATTACCTTCTTATGCTGAGGTCACCATGCTCAGTATGCCTTCCAGGAGAATCTGATCCTAGATTTTGCCGAGCACAGAGGGGAGACTGACTGGTCTGTAGTTCCCCGGCTCATCCATTTTCTCCTTCTTGAAACTTCATTTAGCAGCTTCATTTGCCAGCTCCTTCAGGACCCGCAGGTGGATTTCATCAGTCCCATGGACTTGTGTACTTTCAGGTTCTTAAGATGGTCTTGGACCAGATCCTCTCCTACAGTGGGCCTAAGGTCTTCATTCTCACTGTCCCTGTGTCTGCCTTCCAAGACTTGGGTGGTGTGGTCAGAGCATTTGCCAGTGAAGACTGAGGCAAAGAAGTCATTAAGAACCTCAGCCTTCTCCAAATCCAGGCTAGCCAGTTCTCCCGATAGCTTCGGAGGGGACCCATGTTGTCCCTAGTCTGTCTTTTATTTGCAATGTACCTAAAGAATCCCTTCCTGTTATCTTTAACATCCCTAGCCAAGTTTAATTCTAACTGGGCCTTAGCTTTCCTAACCTGATCCCTAGCTTCCCAGACAACATCCCTGTATTCTTCCCAGGCCGCCTGACCTTGCTTCCACCTTTTATAAGCCTCTTTTTTTCCTTCGAATTTTGCTCAGCAGTTCCTTATCCATCCAAGGAGGTCTCCTGGCCCTCCTGCTGAACTTCCTTATAGTAGGGATGCAACACTCCTGAGCTTGCAGCAGGTGGTCCTTGAATATCAACCAACAGTCTTGGGACCCCTGCCCTCTAGGGCTGTATCCCATGGAACCTTACTGAGCAGGTTCCTGAAGAGGCCAAAGTCTGCTCTCTTGAAGTCCAGAGCAGTGAGCTTGCTGCACGCTCTTCTCACTGTTCTGAGGATCTCAAATTCGACCATCTCATGATCACTGCAACCAAGGCTGTCCTTTATTATTCAATAATGAATAATAATTAATAGTCTATTTTTCATTACTTTTCAAGGGATGCCTTAGTGCTCTACAACGCATCTTCTCAATACTGATATTCATGTGAACTTAGATTAATTAATATGTTATACAAAATACGTAAAATTACTCTAAATGCTGAAAAAAAAGGTAAACTAATAAATTTTGCAGTTTTTTTACCTGCCTTGGATTTTTAGCCCTTCTATCTACATTTCCAAGCATTAGTCCAGAATCCAAAAGGCAGTCAAATATTTCTGCAACACTCTTCATGGTAACTATAAAATACCAAGAACTGACAGAGTCACCTGCTGAATTATCACTCACAGAATCACAGAATCACAGAATAGTAAGGGCTGGAAAGGACCTCAAGATCATCGAGTTCCAACCCCCCCGCCATGGGCAGGGACACCTCCCACTAAACCATGCCATCCAAGGCTATGTCCAGCCCCACCTTGAACGCCGCCAGGGATGAAGCATTCCTATCATTATTCAGCTGTCATCAATGTTATCATTTTGCTAGTTAGAAAATAGCACAGTGGCGCTGAAAAACAGGACTGTTAAAGCTGTGTCTTACAGGGGAGACTGCCACAGGCCTAAAGGGTTTCAAATCCTAATGAGTTCAGCAGGTTTGTGCGAAGAATAAAAGGGCAAATGGGAGCTTGCTTCCCTCCTACAAAATTCACTTCACAAATGGTTCCCTACAGGGACAGTCTGTCCCCTCAGATTACTAGGAATAGGAAGCCTCTCTGGCAAGGAATAAAAACTGGGTGGGAGGAGGCTTGCAGAAAGAAAATAATTCTGAAAATACCATTGGCAAGTTAGAAAAATGAGGCTGTTGACCTCCGAATAATTGGTCAATGTTTTTTTCTTGAGCCAGCACATCTTCAGGTTCATCTCCTTCCCAAGAAATTATTTATAGCCTTGGAAGGCTTCTCGATCTCATTTCACCCTTCAGTCACTCTCAGCAGTAACATTCTGCTTTTTATGTTACAGACCAATTAACAGAATGATTCACAGCAGGGAGTTCAAAATAGGTTTAGATTTGGCTCCTCCTGGAGGGAAAAAGGTTATGTAAATGCTAAGTAGAGAGGAAGAAAACAGGACTAAGAATTGCAGAGAGGTTGTATAGCCAAGTTGCACATTTCTGTATCAATTCATATGTATTATTTTCTGATTTCCATTTCTAGGTGTCTGTGTTTATGTTAACAACCACTTTTTGTTTTGTATTGAGGAAACCTTTCAGACACTGTCCTGCATGGGGAGATTAGGGCACATTTGAGAGTACTTCTCATAAGCCATCCACATGGCCTCTGTGTGAAAAACTCAACAACAGGGAGCAGTGATTGTCTTCCTGAAGACTTACGTAGCTGGAGTTTACCATTTCATGGAGGCTTCCTAAAGATGTTTGTAAGAGCCACTGTGACTAATCAGCTGTAATGTCGGATGGAAACAGACATTCTGTTAACTTGGGCCTTTTTACAGAATGGATCATGGGTCAGTGGAAGGCACACGGGAGAGGTGTAGTATGTGCAAGGGAAAATGTCAGATGGGGGCTGTGCTCAGTAGATTATTTCTGGTTTTGTTCAGTGACTGAGATTAAATAAATTATCAGTGATGAAAGCAAACGACAGAACCCAATAGTGCCCTATTCCAGGTAAGCGTGAGATCTCAGAGGCCTTTGAAAGAGCTTCTGTGAAATTGTTATATATTATTACGCTTGCTGAGAAGCGATCATGTATTTATCTTCATAGTCTCTAGCACAAAAGAACACAGCCCTGGAGATTCACACACAAATCTGATGGTTGACTTTTGTTCGTAAAGTTAATCTGATCAAATTCTCGAAGGAGAAAAAAAAAGAAAATTGAATAGATGAGCAACACAACCAATTCTAAAAGGAGCTCTTACTGTACCATAAATTTGTTTAAATGTTTCACATCATTATGTCTCAAAAAAATTAACTCATCTAGTAATAAACTCCAAGAGCATGGGTAGTTACAGCGCATTTTATCACCGTAGAAAATGATTTCTGGCAGAATTGTCAACATTTTATATTCTTTGTGGTTCGTGAGGCCCAAAAAGTACATTTTAAATGGGAGAATGTTTTTATACTATATACTCTGAAAATTGTTACTAAAGTCATCAATACGTTAGTAAGTCCAAAACTATTTTACCTTTTTGTAATGCAGCTGTAGACTATACCTACAACAATATGCGAAAGAGCTCCTATAATCCAAGGCGTAAGATTTGCCTTTTGCAGTTTTTTATTTTTTTTGCATAAAAATCGAAATAACATACTAGACGAGATTCTCTTATTTTCACTTCAAGTGTCTCCAGTTACTGGCACTATTTCAGCTGTTCGTCATCGGCGCCTTGCGTAGTCTGTGGTGAGAAGTATTGGTTTTTTAAAAAAGTATAATTTTTGTGTCTTCTGGCTTAGATACCTACTTCAGGATAACATGTGTCTTCCCCTAAAAGCACACTCACCGTGACAGATGCAAGGGTGGATTTTCCTCTTTTTTTTTTTTTTTTAGTTAGGATTTTATTTATGCTCTTCTCAAAGGATGTTACATTTCTGTTACCCATAGAAAAGGGTCAGGATTCAATCAGCTCAAGGCTCAGTTCTTTCTTGGGATACATAGGTCACTGTGGTAAACCAGATGCAAACCATTTCTAACCTCTCCCTGTGGCTTCTCACCCTGGGGCTTCTGTCCCAGTGACCAGCCTTTGAAATACACACATTTCAAAGTAATACTCATATTTCAGACGTTATGACAGTGCTAAAATGGAGTAGAAGAATGGGAAAAGCAGTCACAGCTTTGTGCAGCTGAACTGTTGGTCACTCATCTAGAATTTGCAAATGTCTAACAGCCTCCTGTCACAAGTCACAGAGTAAACGATGGCAGGCAGTATTTCAGGTCCGTGGGTTGCCATCAGATATGTGCTAATTGCAGTCTGAAAAATCCTGGACAAACTCCAGTGCTGCATATGGAATATAGAGTCAATCTGCACATGAATTATGCATGTGACATGTGCAGAATATGTTGGTCTGATCACAGCTGTGTAGATCTGTGTGTAGCACATGTTCACTAGTAAAAGTAACACCTAAATAAGTTGGGCTTCCTAAAGTGCTGCAGGGAGCAAGCATTCATATTCCAGCACTGAAATCTCAATCATTATACCAGCTTCTTTTTTAGAAAGATTTTCTTTCAGGTATTTATTTCTGAAGTTTTTATAATTAAATATGGCCAAATTTTACTCTGGATTTTGAAAAATGTGTATAAAATAGGCTGCCTGGTGAGAATTTTGTTAAAACCATGTAATTTGTATTATCATGTTCTGATATTTTTCTATTCTTTGTATTACTTCTGCTGAAACTTTGTAATGTGACTTTACATAATTGGAGAATATTATCAATTTGCAGCTTTGCTAAACTCACCCTTACAAAGATAGGTATTCTATGTTAACTAGTGTTGAGCTGTCTCTCAATATAAGCTTCAAAATGAAGCTGCTGGTTACATTACTTATAAGCTGCTGGGGATTTACATACAGTGTGCTAGTAAAACAAAACAGAACGAAAATGCAACCAAACCAAAGCAAAGAAATTTCAATCCTGAGGACCAGAGTACTCTGCAAAATATTTATGTGCAGAAAACTGCTTGGGTTTTCCTCATGTAAGTTTCTAGAAGGTCACCATCTGTTAATATTTCTGAGCCAGTTATTTTTCTGAGCCAGAGTACCAGTATATTGCTGCTTATGAAAGTTGTCCTTGTGATACAAAGGGGAGAAATGTGCAGCCACCTAATATCTGATGATATAAAAGAAGTCAGATCTGAAGAAACGACCTAATGATCTTAAAGTACCTTAAAGTTTGTGCCTGTTGATATCACTAGCAGTATATCCAGAGCCACAGCAGAAATAAGAACTTTAGTTTTTCGGATTTCTTTCATAAAGTTCGAATGATTTGAGATTTTGGTGTTTTTTTATTTTTCAGCCAACTCAGACTGTGATGCCTGGTCAGGTAATGCGCGTGACAACCGGTGCTCCAATTCCATGTGGTGCTGATGCAGTGGTGCAAGTGGAAGATACAGAGCTCATCAGGGAATCAGATGATGTGAGTCACAAGTTAAAAATCATTTTCCTTTTGTGTGCAATGGAAAATGGCTCATGATTCAATCCTGTAAATATGATGGTCCTGTGGGAAAGCTGTTCTGTTCATCTCAGAAATCTGAGGAATCATCAGTTCCTAGTGGCAATTCTATTCACTTTTTCAGGCTGTGGTAACAGTACCACAGACCTACCTGTCTTTACATTGATTTTTCATCACAGTTGTTGAATGCTGACGCCAAAGTATTTGGGAGCATGATTTGAGTGAAGGTCACATGCCTCCTGGAAGTCCATAACTAAAGTCCAATTTGTGTGCCTAGAGTAATTGCATTTTAACATAGAGAGTAATGGCAATCAGAAGTATTTCCTTCTTTTCTGCTGAGTCTGCATTTAGCAGTAGACCAATCTTCTTTATATTTCAGGATCCATCCTGAAACTCAGCAAGATAAGGACTTTTAAAGTTCCTCTAAAGTCACCAAGTAAGAAAGGGGAAAGTTTTCTTAAAATGCATATTGGTCCCAGAATTGTACTTTGAAATATTATATTGCAGATTTACTGCTGATATGATTGAAATGGAATATGATCTGTGGGAAAGTGAACTGGTTTAAGTCTGTAAAATCCATTGGATAGCTTGGATTATTTTAAATTATGCTAAGAAGATGGTTCTGTTTTATCAGAGTTGGTCTCATTTCAGCAAAGGTGAATTTGGTGGATTTTGGAGAATGTGTCTTGTGCACATACCTTACAAAAAATGGATGCATTTAAAATAAGGGGTTTTACTATGTAAAGGGGGAAGTAAGTGCCCCATGATTTTTATTAAAGTTTCTTCAATATACCTCTGTGTTCCTTTAAAGTGAGAAAATTACTGAATTTAAGACCTCTGAAAGCCAGCAAATGGATAAGGTACATGTTCTCTGAGAACATAGTGTTAACTCTGTTTAGTTTGAACAGATTTTCCAGCATGCCCATAAATCATATTGGCACTCTATCTTACAGATGCTGCAAAATGCCACAGCAAAAAATGAGTACTGTAATACTAATTCTGTGCGCACAGTTGTCTTAATGAAGTAAAATGGGATTTTTTGATGAAGTACAAGAGCTAGACAACTCCATCCCAAACAGTCCATCTTAGACTTCATGTTCAGAGAATTCCTTCTGAATGATTTACCTTACCCAGCTGTGATTTCAGGACACCATTGTCATGTTTTCCATCATCTGACAGATTTTAAGGCAAGAAGGTAGTCTCTTTTTGACACAACTTCCAAGTTCAGTTTTGGAATTAAGTGTGTGCATGGTTATCTGCTGAAATCAGCCTTTGCTCTTCTGCTGCTGTTCTGACAAGCTGTTCCACTTCACCATAGCTCTATGCTAGCGTTGCAATTGCAGCTGGGGTATAAGCAGATGGATTCTAGTGTTCAAAGCTGATGAAGACAGCAAAAACTGAAATGTGCTCTCATGATCCTTTCTTATGCCTTATTACTGTAAATGCATAGATTTTTACATCTGAGGTCAGCAAGCTGTCTAGACTGGCCTTCTTTCAAACAGGGTCAGTCCCACTTCGAGCTTACAGATGCGTATATGTGGATTATATCTTCATGTAAAATATGCTATTGCCTTCAATGCTTGTTAATCATTCCATGAGCCTTACTGAGCAAGTTTTTTGTGGCCGTTGCCCACCTCATCATGAGAGGACTGTCATGCTGCAGAGCAACATACATCAAACTGATGTTTTCTACTTCTTTGGATGACTCTCTTCCTGAATCCTACTTTTTCTGTCCGTGTTCTCCTGTGCATGTGAGAGCAGATTATGTTGTTATTTGCTTAAACTGAGGTTTTCAGCAAATGGTCAGCCCCCTTCAGCTTCCTTTTCCTGCCTGTAAGTGTGAGGTAGTACCCTTCAGTTTCTACTTGTCCTTGAATATGCCACTCTGCTAATCCTGTACATAAATAATTAGTATAGTTTCAATATTAAGTTGTTTTTCTGTCTTTTGTGCCTGGATGGCTAGATATTTTAAGAATACTTTTCTTTTTAGTCTTAAGAACTCCTTCAGAGCTGGGATTTAACTAAAATGAAATCTTGAGCATCTTAAAAATGTTCTTCTGAAAAGAGAGTATTTTTTAAAGGAGCTCCTTGACCTCTAGTTGCAGTAACAGTACTTAAATATCATACCAATCATTCCCCAAATGACTGTAGAAGTCGCAGGTCTGAAAGGAATTGCATCTATCCAGCAGGAAGATAAATTTTCATCAGCTTTCCAAATGCACAATCATTAAGAAAGATCCTTGCAAAACCATGTCTACATCCTTTTCTTTTTGAGTTTTTATATCACCTTGTAGGAAAAAGGAGCCCAGTGTGTTCAACCAAAACAATAGTTAGATCCTATATCAAGATTGAGCATCAATATATTAGCATAGATGCTGGCTCTTAGCAACCGTCGAAGTAAACCACTCAGACATAGTTCGAAATATATTAATACACAGAAAGAAGAAAGCTGCCTAAATGGAAGATGCCATACCTCCCTGCAAGCCTTACCACTAAGCACCTTTAACTCTCTTGTATTCCTAAAGCTTTCTGGGATATCTGTCAGTTTCATAAATAATAATCTCTGCACATCACCATGTTGTCCACAGTCGCTTTTCACTGTGTTTTCAAACCTGGGATTACTAAATTCCGAAAACGCATTTTTCCCCTTGTTTCCTCTAATCCAGGAGTCCTAAATAGGACCTTCTTTGTTACTCAGATGTATCCTCTTGGTTCCTGAGAAACTTCCTATCTATCAAAAATATGGAAAATTTGGATCTTCATGACTGGACAACCATCCCCGGAGTTGTAAAAATCAAATAATACTTAGGCTAACTGTTGACCCAGATTTTCATCTCAAGCTAAAGCATCTTTTAAAGCTTCAGATGTGAATAAGGGAGATAAAAGGACATCCTGGGCATCAGCACAGCCATTTTGGATATCAGCAGCCAAAAAATACTCTCTTCTCTTAAACCAGAGGAGCAAGTGTAAAAGAAACAGAATTTGCATTTAAAACGTACTTTGAAAATGCTGTGATAAAGTAAGAAATAAGGTTTTTCAGGGTTGATGTTTTTGTTAATTTCCTGATTTAATTTATCCATTTTCACAGTAGGTAAACAGAATCACAATCTGAACATAACACCACATTCATTAACTTTAACTTTGGGGCCTCTATTTTAAAGCACTTAGTTTGAACTCAGAAAACGCAGCTCATATCATCTTTAAGAAAAGTGACGTCTCCCAGTACTCTATGCAACAATATCATTCCTGTAAAAATTCCAAGTGACAATGATGCGCCTGTTTGTCTTGTAATATTATTATCCAATTTATAACTTGGAGGTACTGTGTTAAACACTACAAGGTAATGTAAAAACAGAATTTGTTCCAGTGTGAGCAACTGTAGTTTTAGTGCTACAGACAGACTAGCAGTCAAAGCTGTGTGTATATATCATCAACCCGCTTGCAGGGCATATAAACCAAATATTAACAGTATAGGTCATGTACCATTTATTGACATTTATTTGCATTGAATGAGCCAACAAACCATTGAAATTCTGAAGAAGTAAGCATAAATATTGAAGTAGACATCAGACTCTTAAAGCCACTCTCTCTTGTGGTTTAACCTCATGAAAAACATAGTCAATGTTATGGACTTATTCTGATTTGTACAAAGTTCTCAAGTAGGTGTTTCAACTGCAGGAATTGAGATGAAAATCCTGAAACAGCTAGTGCATGCAGCATCTTCCTGTCTTTCTGCAGATGTAGTGGTATGTTGCCTGTCAGAATAATGGTCTTTTTGAAATGCCATGTTTGAAATTGTTAGAGAGCATTGAGTTGGCTGAGAGAAATAGAAAGAATCTGCTTGATATACCAGATCAACAGACAAACAGAGGACATAATATAAGGAAGATATATAAGTGCAGAGATCATTAAAGAAAGGAAGGTAAAACTGTATTCAATGCTGGCGAGCTCATCAAAGAGAGAACTTCTTAGGAAGCAGTTCCATTTTAGCACATAATGTATTACAGTCTTGACACATGGATCAGGAGAGCAGTGATGATGCTTAAACCATACAGTCTCAGTGTGATGAGTACCATAAGCTGAATAGACTACTGAGAAATTAAGGATAATTAATCTTCTTTGAATAACCCTTCTGACCGTATTTGATCTTCTTGTTTTCGTAGGGTACTGAAGAGCTAGAAGTTCGAATCCTGGTGCAGGCTCGACCAGGCCAAGACATCAGGTCTGTAACAGCTACTTAGAATCATAGAATCATAGAATAGTTAGGGCTGGAAAGGACCTTGAGATCATCCAGTTCCAACCACCCTGCCATGGGCAGGGACACCTCCCACTGAACCATGCCACCCAAGGCTCTGTCCAACCCGGCCTTGAACACCGCCAGGGATGGAGCATTCACAACTTCCCTGGGCAGCCCATTCCAGTGCCTCAGCACCCTCACAGTAAAGAATTTCTTCCTTATATCCAATCTAAACTTCCCCTCTTTAAGTTTGAACCTGTTACCCCTCGTCCTATCACTACAGTCCCTTATGAAGAGACCCTCCCCAGCATCCCTATAGGCCCCCTTCAGATACTGGAAGGCTGCCATGAGGTCTCCACGCAGCCTTCTCTTCTCCAGGCTGAACAGCCCCATCTTTCTCAGCCTATCTTCATAATCCTTATTTTGCTAACTTTTAACCTCAGTATTGGCACAAAGCAATTCAGAGCCTCGTGTAGTGTTGGCAGTTGACACCTGGTGAAGCCATCATCAGCTTCCTGCCTTAGAACACAGTGGGGAGGTGCCACCAGACGCTGCCAACGGCAACCCCCCTAGACCAGGCACAAGAACGTGAAGGAGAATTCAGATCCTGAGAGTGGCTATGGGCAGACCGGGAAGGTAGCACCTTCCCTCTCCTGCAGCCTTACAACCAGTGATTCACACTCAGCACATCCTGCCTCATAAATAGTAAGATATCTCTGTAGGGAATTGAAGGGCTGATGATTTACGTAGTAATTTTTTAACCATAAGCAGTACTGACATTTTGAAAATCTGACATCCCTGGACACTCCTTACCTTAAGCAGGACCAATTAAGGAAATACACTTTCAATCTCATTCTGTTTTTCTTTCATTTTTCTCTGCACTCAGACCTATAGGACATGACATTAAAAGAGGCGAATGTGTGTTGGCTAAAGGAACCCACATGGGTCCATCTGAGATTGGTCTCTTAGCAACTGTTGGAGTAACTGAAGTAGAAGTTAACAAGTTTCCGGTGGTTGCAGTCATGTCAACAGGGAATGAGGTAAGAAAAGTATGTTTAGATGAAGGTCTGAATTACTGTATCTTCCTTGGGACAGTGTTTTGGAAAGTGGCTTCCACCCTATTCCCAAGTAGACTTGCTTTTTGAGTTGCAGCTTGTGCTGACGTGAGGTATTTTAATGAGCAATCAATCCATAATAGGCTGCTTGTGCCTATTGTGCTTGTGCCATTGCTTCCTCCCTCGATGGTCTCTTACAAGTCTCACACACTGTCTTTGCCAAAATTTTGGTCCTGTGTCCAACCATGTGTCAGCTGCTTTCTTCTGCCAGGACGGGAGAACCCGTGGGGTAGTCAGGGAGGTCATTTGTACTGCCAGTCATGACTGGGAGAGTAATTTCTTTTCAGCAGCACTCCTCTGTAGCTGTAGTGCAAATGGCAGATAACCTGTTTTTGAAAACTCAATAGTACTACCAAATGCCTTAGTATTTTAATAGTAGCACATATTGAAATCCAGATAATCTGCAATTGGTAGAACTGTAGACCAGCTTTCTAATTGCTTTAAGTACATCAGAAAAATCAGATTCAGGATTAACTTAATTTAGGGATTTTATATATGTGGGAGTTGACCCTGGCCAGCAACTATGCTCACTCATTCCTCCTGGCAGCAGGACAGAGAGAGAGCAGGAAGAGCAAAAGCAAAAGAGCTTGTGGGTTGAGATAAAGTGAGTTTGAAGTTTAAAGACAGCCTGAAGTTTGACCTACAATTTTGACTGTCTTATGAGACAAACTTCTTGAAATTCAGACACGAACATAAACCCAATAGCTGTATTCCGTACAGCTTGAATATGTTAAATTTTGGACGACTTTGGATCTTTTAATAGGTTGAATTTTGTAATCTGGCGATGTCCTCACAACTTCCACAGCCCCAGTGAAGGTTACTTTGTGACTACTGGGTACTGTGGGTGACAGAGGCCAGCCTTGCCGGGACAGAATCTTGCCAGATTTCATAACATAAATAGGGTGTGTTGTGCAGGAAACATACTGCTAATTGAACAAATCCAAAGAGCTACAAGGATTGCAGGTGATAATTTTTTTAATAGTATCTTCTGTATGACTGAAGATTCTTGCATGTCGTTAAAGGATCCATTATTGATGTGGGCACTCTGTTTTGTATCTTGTGTTAAAAAAAGATCATAGGATCATAGAATAGTTAGGGTTGAAAAGGACCTTAAGATCATCTGGTTGCAACCCTACATGGTGGGTTTCTTAAACATCCTATGGAAATCTTCACAGAAATAGAGCTGCTAGCCAAAGCATCAAAATTTAGTCATGTTCCAGTTCCGGTTACTCTGACCTTGCTACCCAATACTATTGCTGTAATTTTCACATAGGCATTTTTATTATTATTTACCTCCTGACAATATTGTGTTGTCCTTCTGTCTACAAAAAAATTCTTATTTTATGTAAAATATGTTTACTTATGTATGTTTTGTAGTTTAAATTCCACAATGTAGGATGTGTGTAAGGCAATTGCTATGATACTATCTTGACAGAATGATTTTAGTCCAATTCAGTAGTTGGTATAAGAACAAAGGTTTAAGCTTCTGTTTATTATTCCAATACAGATTATTGTATTTTAAAATATTTTTATTGGTAAGTAAACAATGAACTTTAAAATTTCTTTTAATACCTTTAAATCTGGTTAGCAATATCAATGAGGTTCCTTTGGAAGCATTTAAATAGAAGCAGTAACTTGGAAACTTAAAGTCTGTAGTTTGATTTCTAATGTTTGAGATTAGAAGCCAGGTACACATAAGAAAGAAGGTTTTGCGGGCTTGGACCAATAGAAACAAGCTAAGCAACATGGAGGATTGGAGTAAACAAGCATATATCTTATTAAATTAAATTTGCTAAATCACTTTTCATATATCTGTTTTATTATAGGTGTCTAATATTCTGTCCCATATGAAGAAGAAAATTCTTACTTGTGCTGAGTGTTGCAAGTAGACTGACTGAAAGTGTTTCTGGTTTTATAGCTACTGAATCCTGAAGATGACCTCTTGCCGGGAAAGATTCGGGACAGTAACCGTTCAACTCTCTTAGCTACAATCCAAGAACATGGCTATCCAACAATCAACTTGGGAATTGTGGGAGATAAGTAAGTACCACGTGTTAGTAAAGATGTCACTTCATATGCATGTGGTGCACTTTATGGCATCCATGGAAAAAAGAAATGACAGAAAATGTCACTTATTGCAAGTGTGACAGGGCTGTGACAGGGCACATCTTGAAGAGACGTTTTACTCCTTTCATTAGAGAAATAAATAAGTATTCTAAATTAAGATGGATAATTTGATCATTTTTTATTGAATGGTGTTCATCTTGTTTTGCCTTCGCTGAAGCATCTATTACTGTGCAAATTGTATTTATTGCTTCACTATCGTTACAAGCACTGTACTTAAAAATGCAAAAAGAGACATCTCTACAGCAACTACACTTTTTTCTGATCCAATAAGGGAGGAGAGTTTTTCTCAGGGTTTATTTTCCATGACAAAACTAATTTATAGTATAAAATTTTGTCAGGTGATGAGTAAGTGTCTTTTGGGAAAGGCCCCACTGCTGGATGTTGCTTAACATTTCCAGAAATGTATCAAAGAATTGGAAAGAGTGAATATTTTTTTTCCTTTAATGGTCTCTGCTTTGATTGTCACAGAGTAGTACCTGTGATCAGTCTTTCTGTTCATCTGACAGTGATTGCTTCTTGTTTCCTAGTGGTAGCAAAGTAACATCTCCTGTTGAGAGCTCTAGGATAAGTGATCGAAGTGTTGAGTCTTTTGTCCTTTTCAAGGCTGTGCAGTGCCTGTCATCCGTGCCTTGAGTTCCTCAGCATAATGTGTTTCCTCAACTTCTTGTGCCGCAAAGGTTTTGAACAAGTTTTCTTGTTTCTCTTTTTGGGTATCAAACCAATTGGCAGACTTTGTTTGATGGGGAGTTGTTCAGGTTCACCTCTACCTCTTTGAGGAAAGGGGTATTCCTTATAGGTAGTTAAAGGTGAGGCCAGATCAGAAAGAAGTGAAAAAAAACAAAACAAAACAAAACAAAAACAAGTAGTGAATTTCAGCATCCACTTTCCACATTCATTGATGACAAAATTCCCAAGCAGGGAGACAAGGTTACTGCTAGGGAACAGCTTGTTTGAAAAGCAGTCTTCCCTTGTGCAGGATTCAATACAAAATATCACTGGTTTGACAGAAAGTACATGAATGGGCCACCCATTGAGTGGTTTTACAATAGTGAGCCAACCTGAATGGTGGCTCCAGGACATGCAGTTGTATTTGAAGTGTTCATGCAGGAAATGTGATGCACAGGAATTACAGCAGATGTTGCGATCTCAGGAAAGGCACACCCTCCTGGATACTTTCTCTGACTGCATTCAGGCATCCTTATTGCTACTCTGGCCTGGCAAAACTCCATTGTTATTGCAAATACCAATAAATATCAAAGACCTTCTGCCCGTGAATGTTTCTATTTTCAGGTGGTGATTTTATGAGAAGAGAGTCTAAGCTCATGAGACTGTTCATGAGAATGTAAAGCTTGTTTATTCTTTATGGCCTTGTCCTAACCAAATAGTTATAGTCTCAAATTTGCTATAAAGTCAACCAGGGTTGAAGGTTATTGTACAAAAATATGACTGTGTGCTCCATTGCCTTCAGGAATTTTTTTTGTGGCCTTCTAGGCATGGAGTGTCTGTGAAGGTAAATAATCTTGAAGGCTTTCAGTAATAAATAACAAATAATTTTGGAGTCATAGGATCATAGAATCATTTAGGTTTGATAAGAACTTAAAGATCATCGAGTTCAATGGTTAACTGAGCACTGCCAAATCCACCACTAAACCATGTCCCTAAGTGCCATGTCTATGCGTCTTTAAAAATACCTCCAGGGATGGCAACTCAACCACTTCCCTTGGCAGCCTGTTCTAATGCTTGACAGCCCTTTAAGTGCAGAAAATTTTCCTAATATCTAAACTAAACTCCCCTCACATAATTTGAAGCCATTTCCACTCATCATATCACTTGGGAAAAGAGACCGACAACTCCCTCATTACAACTTCTGAAGGTAGTTATAGATAGTGATAAGGTCTCCCCTAAGCCTTCTTTACTCCAGGCTAAACAACCACAGTCCCCTTTACAACAAAATACATCTGCAGTTCTGTTTCAGTCAAAGGAACAATCTGATTATGTAAATTAGTTTGATAGTAAGTATGGTATTATTTCATCATGTAATAAAGCTACTAAGCAAATGTTGAACAAATGCAAGAGACTTACTCTTACAAAGGCTACAATTTTGGTGTTTTACTTAGCATGTTTATAGAAAAGGTGAACAACCCTTCAGTGTCTGTTACATGGTTTACTAGAATTAAACCATAGATTGTGTGTGTGTTCGTGCTCATATGTATGTGCAGTTTATTTTTTATGTGTAGTATGTATCTAAAGAGTGAAAAAAAGAAAGATTTTATGTGCCTGCAATACCTGTAGTAAAAAATAGATGTAGTAAAAATAACTGGCAAACAATACTTCTCAGAAGGGAAAATTAAAGATTTGTAATTTTTAATTTGAAGCTATCACTGTAAGGAATTTCTTCATTCCCATATTTCACACTTGGGTTTTATATTCTTTTTGGGTTTTTTTGTGTTTTTTTTTGTTTCTTTTTGCTTATACATTTTAAGTTGGGTAAATTTTTACTCCGTTTTACTGGCAATGTCTCTGTGTACCATGAGAGTTTGAGAGAGCAGATAATAGGGAGTGGAGTTGGGCAGTATTATTGTTGTAACCAGTCAAGATTTTAACAAGCATGGAAATTCTGTCAGTCATATTTACAGAGCTAATATTCAAATTGTTTTAGAGTAGTACATGCAGAGACAAACTTAGAGGTAAGTATTCCTATATTTCAGTTCAGCGTATGTTTCACAGGTGTTTAGGTAAGAAAATAGCTCGTGCAGCTGCTTCATAGCCTGGAATTGTGATAGGTGTAAGCACATTCAGAGAATGTGAAAGGATGGGAAAGCACGTGGAATGTCTGTGAGTGTCTGCAGAGTAGTTAGGAACACTTCAAAAATACCTTTGCTTACTAATCATATGAAGTTACATTTTGAACTGGCCACTAAAGTCTCACTTTAGCCAATATTTGAATTTTCAGTTGAAACCAACAACTTCTTTATTTTTCGAGCATTTTAACAGTTTCTGAGGTTGTCATTGTTTGTTTCCAGTCTCATAAATTGTATGTATTACTCAATATTCAAAATGAAAACAGCAAGTTCAAAACACATAGATAAGATCTACAATTAAAATCTTAGGAGCAAGCAATAGGAAAAGATAACAAACCTGGAAAATGTGATACAGCTGAAGCTACATCTGGCTAGAAGCCAAGATTTTCTCTATTTGTGTTCTTAGCACGTAAAAAGCAAGCTGTTTGAAAAGCCCACGTCTCTGAGTAGAAATGGAAGATACATTTCTAAAACTATTCCAAAAACAACAAATGCAAAAACAGAAAAAGAAAGAACCCTTTTGATATTCTCACTGTTGTGTCTTTCATCTTTGTGTGAATAGCTGAATAACTTGTGAAAAAATGGCAAAAACAATTGGCCAGTTAAAACTGGTATTCCAATGTACTTTCGAATGTTGTCTCATATAACAAGACCAAGTTAGAAAGGCTTCTAATTTAATTTGCTTTGCTTGTAGTCAGTGAAATTATTTGGTTCTTTAGAAACCAGTGATAAAACAGGAGTTATATCTTTGATCTGATCTGTAGAACCATTAACTTAATTATCAAGATATTTTTGCGTCTGATTATTTCATTTGTGTTGCTCTTTGTATCCACTGTTTATTTAAAGCTCTGAAGTTTAGTCCTAGCAAAATAGCAAGGGCCTCCGTTTTAAAAAGCCATCTTCCATTCTGACAGTTTTCCTTCTATGAGAGACTCTTTTATTAAACTTGCTAAAGAATTTTGATTACATATGTAATGAATTCAATTTCCTTTAGTTTTACCTTTGTTTACATGAGTACATTTTCCCCTTCTTGGCATTCTTTTCTCTATTTTCTAATTCCTTTATCGTTTTTCTCTGAGACAAGTATAACATTAGCTGCTTCCAGATGCATTTTCATTTCTGAGCCTGTGATTACGCAATGGAGAGAGAGAAAAATATCTCTCTCCCCGTAGGAGAAAAATTTAGGAATTTTGCATCTTTATCTGCTCAGTTGCTTTAAAATTTATCAGAATAGTTATAAAACTGGCAGCATATGAGAGCTTTTCTATGTTAAAATTGATTAGTCTCTCATTTATATATGTCTCTTTTATCACATATTGTTTGACAATATTGTTTGACAAAATATAGCTCCTAAGTGACAGGTAAACTCATTAAAAATCACCCTTGCTATTGTGACACCATTGTTGTATGATATCCCTAAAGTAAAGGCTTTCAAATAGTCTTTCCGTATTTTGGAAGGGATACTACAATCTGATTAAAGGATTTAGTCTGCTTGAATTTTATGCTTTGCATTCAAAAAGAGGTTTAAGTCTTGTGTACTTGTGTGGGTTGCATGTAATTACTAGCATTATCATTCAGATGGAACATCTGGAGTGGAGGGAGAAGAGCAAAGAAACTGCTCTAACTCTAACATTTCTCATGCAATATCAACTTGACATGCATTATCATATGAGTGAGTTATAGACAGAACGCAGGCACAGAATCCTAGCCTCTCCAAGCATCAGTTTAATGTCCAACTTGGGTAAAATCAAATATACTGTGAACAGAATTTTTAGTAGTAGTAGTATCATTTAACAAATGACTGCAAGAAAAGGCTTGTCAGAGAAAAGGCTGTAAATCAAATGTCACAATATTAGTTTTTGCTAAAGTGAATTCAGTTCCAGATCTGCTCAAAGAATGATGGTGTCGTAAAGTATGATCATAGCCTAATGAATCCAGTGACACTGGGTAACAGTTTGAAGGTGATTCAGACATGGAGGTCTTCTATTTCATTGTGCCCTGTCTAGAAGAATATTCTTCTTTTCAAGCAGAAATGTTTAATGTCTGTCACAACTCTTGATAATCATTAGGGCCAACTTCAGATAAGTTGTCATCTCATGTAATGCACATATTCAGACAACACAAAGAAATGTTTGAGTCAAAAGAGAGGTGAAAAAAAAACCTGTGAAAGGGGCCAGTGCAAGGCCCAGGGGATCTTCTGTACCAGTAGGAAACTACATAGTGTGACAGGTAATAAAATTTCATGCCGTAGAGGTGACAGGTGCAAAGCTAATGCACAGCAATGTGTCATTCTCCTAATTGTCATTAACACAAGCATAAACTTCTTCCTGAATTAGCATTTATAGAATCACAGTAGTAGAACATGACACTAAAAATCAAATAATAAAGAGGACAGAATACTGTGAAAATCCTCCTGTATTTGAAAACAGAGGGAATCTGTAGCTGTACTTATTGGAGGGAAATAAAAACTACTCTGTTTTTGAGACGTGTTAACATTTAAAAAAAATTCTTGGAGGCATAAGTTCTGTTTAGAAGAGAACTTCAGCCTCTAGAAGCCAAAATATCATTCACTTAAGCTACTTTCAACATCCTTTCTATCTGGACCATATAAAGAAATTTGGGTTCCCAAGTCACTAAGAAATTTTTCAAGATTGACATTTTACTATTAATACCCTAGAAGAAAATAACTTTAATAAAGGCAATAAATACAGAGAGATCTAAGTAGTGGTGAATGTTGAAGATGGCTCACTGTTTCAGCAATATGAATCACTTAGAAAACTTTATTAGTACATCATTCATACAGCCAAGTATGACTTCATATATATATATAATATGACTAAAGAATGTAAGTAAGATTTACAGGATAGAGGACTATATCTTAAAAAGTAAAGATTTAGGAGAAGTTTTGGGAATAGTAGCAAGAAATCTGCTGAATATAAGTTCCAGCATATGTATAAAGAGCTAAGTCTCCTGTAGAATTATAGGGCTATTTTTGATCTTACCTTTGTATTCCCAGGAAAAGAACATAACAAGAATTCAGAGAAGAACCATTAATTTTTTTAAGCAGTTAAAAGGTGGACCCTATGTTCCAACAGTATCAGAACTCAGACCGTTTAGTTCAACAGAGATCTTAACATAATGACCTGATTACATTCCAGTAATACTGAGCCACATGGAGGATAAACATTGAATAAAGTTTCTATTTCAGCAGCAATGGCTTGATATTAGGTACAGCATTTCAGGCTGTAAACACTGAAAGTAATTAGTTTATAGGAAATCATATTGAATGCTTTGATAGAAACTCATTTAAAAGCAAGATTGGATAGTAATTTCAATGTGATCTACAGTTCAAACAGAAGGAAATTCAGGGAGGGTCCCGGATTTTAATAAGTACCAAATCAGATAGACTAATCAAAATAATTTCTCCTTCTCACAAATAATCTCTGAACTCTTACTTCAGAGAATTAAATTTATTTTCATGTTCTCCTGATGGGCAATATGTAGTAGAAGCACAAACTCAGAGGACCAGTATCAGCAGAAATAACACAGCAACAGTTATCTTTAAAGACAGAGTTCCAGTCAGAGCTTTGGGTATTTTAATATGTGATGCTCAAATGAATGTAAAACTTTCTGTAATTTTCAATATCATGCTTTTGATTCCCTTATCTCTGTAATTCACTGTGTTTAGAAGCATCTATAGTTTCAATCTGTCTTCTGAGAGAGGAATATTGTGAGAGTCAGAGTACTTTTAGGATTTAGAACCTTGCTGTAAGAAGTTGTTGATCTTTGAGACTCCTGTCTGTAATGCTCATGAGTAAACCAGAATCTGGGATCACTTATGAAATCTGAAAGTCTTTTGTATGTCACTTCCTGACATAGTGACCCTATTTGAGAAACAAAGACTGTCTTTGTTCTCTGACAGTGAGTAGAAGAACAAATGAGGGACTGAAGCCATTTGAGGAAATAGGTATCTTGGGAAAACTATCACAAGGATATAGACACCTAAACTTATAACCTGAATAGTTTTAACATTTTTCCGTGACTTCCAAACATTAGTATGCATCTGATACCATTTCTGTGATGACATATGAGGAGAAGCCAGGCAAGGATTTACAAGACGATAAAGAGGATTTTAGAGCTCATGTGGCAGTGTCCCTGTGCACATGTAATCATGTAAGAATAGTGCAGGCATGCAGGCCCAGTCTTCTCTTCACATTCCTCAGTCAGACAAGATCTCTGTTTCCCAGAAGTGATCTTTGAAATTATCACAGAATCAAATCATAGAGTGCAAGATTGAAGTATCATCAAGTATCATCTGGTCCAACCTAAATGATAGACACCAGCTGCTGTGTGCAGGATGAACTGAGCCTGTGCTGGGGACTGTGGAGGGAGATTGACTGTTATTGTTGACAGTCCAGCCTGCTGAAAAGAGGGGCTCAAGAGTTGCACAATGGCAATTCATGACCTGGTCAATTTCAATCTTAAGCATCTTATTTTAGGGTTTTATTTTAAGAGACATTTATAAATCTGTGTTTCTAATGAAGATGTTTTATATTTTACTTTTATTTGTCCTACATTTAAGAGTATCTAGACAGATTTCAGCTTATTTCATATTTCTGTTACAAGGGATGCTATTTAATGATTATTTCTTCCCAGTGAAACTGGCTTGGAAGAAGTGTATGTAAAAGGAAATGCTGTCTTCATAAAATAGGAATTCATAGCAAAACATAATTTTAAATAAGGTCCTGATAGCAGTAACTTTCTCAGTTTTGGACATTTTTTCTAATCCTATCTCTTGGGGCAAGGTAGCTCAGTATGAAGCTTCTCGTGAATGAAGTGGCATCTTTACTGACTATGGAGATATAAAATTAGGATAAATAAAGCCCATTCCCCTTGTAGTCAAGAAGGTGACATTTAATATGCCTTGAGACCCTTTCCTGAATAAGAAGCTAGAAAGTGTGAGTGAAAATGTTTCAGTAGGGCGCATCTGCAAATATTTTCACATTATTGTCTGTGGTCCTCCTTCCAAAATGTCAGTGTGTAATGCTTCATTTTGTTTTGCCTGCAAGTCAAGAGTAAAGACGTTTCTCCATGGACTCTGCAAGAAAAGATGAACTATGGGTTGTTGGCATGCCCAGTTGAGCCTAAATTCATCCACAACTTCACTCTTCATCCTTGTGAGAACCCTGTCAAAACTATGACAGAAAAGTGTTCCCATGCACTCCCTGTCTCTTCTGTTGGCTGGCCTTGCAGAGAGGAAACATTTCCCATGATGATTTTGAATATTCAAAGCCACTAAGGGGGACACAGCTGGGCACAGAGTATTCCTTTCATCCCAGGAGCCTCTCTCCTTCCCTAGCTCTTTATTATACCCCTTCTGCTTCCTTTACCCTCAGGAAGCCAGATGTTTTTAAAGAAGAAGGGACACAGAGCTTCCAGAACACTGCGGAGACAGGCCTACCAGATTGGTGAGCACTGTTTTTAAAACACTCGGGAAGTTGAGACACATGCATGCTCACAGGCAGGCTTGACTAGAGGTCTGTCAGTACAGAGCTTGGAGCACAGATTTTACAGGTTGTTGCCATACAGAAGGAAATGGTTTTTTTATTCTGTTTATTAAATAACATTGCCTTGTCAGTTAAGTTCTTATGCACCAGTGCACTGTAGACATACATGGCTCCACAACATTAGTAAAATTGAAGTTCTGTTAATATCAAGAATGTTTACATTACTCACCAGTAGCAGCAAATATATTTATCCATCAAGTCTTTTCCCTTTAAAAATACAGCAAATTAGGAAGAAACCTGCTTGAAGGCAGTAGTGGAGTACAGCTCTAGGGAAATCACAGTTAAGACTCTTCAGTCATACCTGCATACTTGTTTTCCCATTAGTGCGCTGATCATCTCTGGACCAGGCTAACTGGAATGCTCATGAAATCTCTAAACTATCAGTACACATTTTTCTAAAATACATGTACAATTGAATGCTAGATCTTATTTAGGAGGATGGCTTAATAATGTAGATTAATTTACAGAACTTACGTCCTATCACAGACAGGCCAAAGGGGGAGGAGTGATAACTGTGGGAGAGGGTACCACCTGTCATTTTCTCCATTAGCAAATAGAAAAATTAGTTTCTATAGTTTCATTCTTATAGGAATTAAATACAGGCTGAAAAGTAATGAAAAACCTATGGTGCGCTAGTACCCAAAAACTTCATTCATGTGAGGATCCTCACTGAGGTTAATCGGCCTGGTTTTATAACAGAAAGTTGGAGGATTGAATTGTAGCTTAATGCTCACTTTGCATACTAGAAAAACAAGTTTCTGTACTCATTGTTGGATCAATCTGCTATATCCTTAGCCTTCTAAAATTGTTTAGCAATTGGTTGTTCATGCTGAAGCCAAGTTGTCATAAATTTACGTTTTCCTCGTTAAATTGACCAAAGAGATCAACCATTAGAGTCTTAAGCTGTACACAACACATCCCCAAAAAATGAACTGCAGTTAGCTTATGAGAACCTGACATCTTTAAAACATTTTATATGAATGTGAAGAACATAATATAGACCGTCTGCTTTATCAGAAATTGCTTAGAAGCTGGAAGCTACAAAGCAGGTGATCAACTTGGAATACCTCATAGAAGTCATGTGTCATTGCTAATAGCCTAAATCCAGAGGACACATTAAATGAGCCTTTTGGCTCTTCTAATCAGTGCTGGGGCAAGCATCAACAAAAAAAATGGACCCTAGAAAAAAACCTTGCTACCCAAAGCATGAGCAGTAACAAAATGCTTCTGCTCCCATCTTTGTGCTTGAAGGAATATAGTCCAATATCATAGAGACAAATGAAGGTCTAGTTCATTCCGTCAGCTAACGACTGTCAAAAAATTGACTTGCTGGTCTCAGGTGGAGTAAGTTTCTCTTTCAGTTCCTTCTCTTCACTTGTTTCTAATAAACTGTAGTTTACTCTTCTTGGATAATTTGTACTATGTTTTAAGAAACAAAAATCTATGTCATACGTCATTTGACATTTTCTAAAAAAATAGCTATTTGGTTTAAGACATAGCTGATGACAGGGAATTTTAAAAGGCCTTTTTATATAGTCTCTTAAATGTGGCTTCAAACTCATTTTTCTTCTGAAAACAGACATTTTTCCAGGTGACTAAGTTGTGATTCTGTAAAAGGTGGAGCTTTACAGAGAAAACCTCCATTTGGAAGCATTGCCTTTAGGGACTGCATTTCTACCTGTCATAGAGACATCCATACTGTAAGTTCAGTAGCAGTTATATCATAGAATCATAGAATCATAGAATAGTAAGGGTTGGAAAGGACCTCAAGATCATCGAGTTCCAACCCCCCCGCCATGGGCAGGGACACCTCCCACTAAACCATGCCATCCAAGGCTATGTCCAACCCCACCTTGAACGCTGCCAGGGATGAAGCATTCACAACCTCCCTGGGCAACCCATTCCAGGGCCTCACCACCCTTACAGTAAAGAATTTCTTCCTCACATCCAATCTAAACCTCCCCTGTTTAAGTTTAAACCCATTACTCCTTGTCCTCTCACCACAGTCCCTAATGAAGAGTCCCTCCCCAGCATCCCTATAGGCCCCCTTCAGGTATTGGAAGGCTGCTATGAGGTCTCCACGCAGCCTTCTCTTCTGGAGGCTGAACAGCCCCAATTTTCTCAGCCTATCTTCATACGAGAGGTGCTCCAGTCCCCTGATCATCCTCGTGGCCCTCCTCTGCACTTGTTCTAACAGTTCCATGTCCTTTTCATGTTGAGGACACCAGAACTGCACACAATACTCCAAGTGAGGTCTCATGAGAGCAGAGTAAAGGGGCAGGAGCACCTCCCTCGACCTGCAGGTCACGCTCCTTTTGATGCAGCCCAGGATACAGTTGGCTTTCTGGGCTGCAAGCACACACTGCCGGCTCATGTTCATTTTTTCATCAACCGACACCCCCAAGTCCGCAGGGCTGCTCTGAATCTCCTCCCTGCCCAATCTGTAGCTGTGCCTGGCATTGCTCCGACCCAGGTGGAGGACTTTGCATTTAGCATGGTTGAACTTCATCAGGTTGGCATCAGCCCACCTCACAAGCTTGTCAAGGTCCCTCTGGATGGCATTCCTTCCCTCCAACTTATCAACCGAACCACACAGCATCCATTTATGCAAGGGATGAATTTACTTTAAATTCAGTTTAAATTTATTTAAAATTTACTTTTACTTAAAATTGAAGTTAAAGCAAAATGAAAATGTAAGAAATTCCATTATACCATAATGTACCAAATGCCATGTCGCTGCCTGTCAGACTTTGTAATACTGTTTGCAACATATAAGCAGTTGTCACTAATTACATGATTCATACTATTTTACTTTCAGTTATGTCTGAAAGAATTAACTGCAGAACCATGTTTACTCTTCAGACTCACCAGTGCCCTGTCATCTTTACTGATGAGCAATGTCTGATTATTGAGACATTGATTATTGTATTGTGTGGTGTACTCTTCACTCAATTATACCTGTTATATAACAAGTTATATAAGTCATATATATAAAACATATAATCACTTCTATATATTATGTTGTATATAAGTTGTATAATCAGTTATATATATAAGTTCCATATATATATATATATTATATTATTTCAACCCAGCTACAGCTACTGAATATTTTTCACTCCAAAAGTGAAAACTTTTCAGTGAATCCATGTAGGTTCACCTCTTTCATAAGAAGGAAGATTAAACAGAAGCTATTATCTTTACCACTGAAATGCCAGCCAACTTCTCAGAAAAACTAATAGCTTCTGGAAAGTATTGGGGTAGGATTCATTTTCCCCAGCCAGTAAAGTATTCAGGGATAATTTATTAATTAATGCAACCAGCTGTTCTCAGGCCTTTTCTTACATTCAGGGCTTAATATAATCGATAGCACCTGAATTATCAAAGTTCCTGTTCTATCAAAGGTCCTGTTCTTTCACCATTGATGAAAAAAGTAGTAATTACAATTCGCAAGCAAATGCTTGTAAATGAATGTACACAAGCAGCAGACAAGAATGCAGCTCAGGACTCAACCATCAACAATGTAAATTCCTTCATGTAGGAATGTTCTGTAGTACAGAACCACCTGGCTTTTGCAACATGGGACCTTTTCCTGTGGAACTCCCATGTCTGTCTCTTTTTCTGGCCTTTCTACTCTCTTGTCGTTCTGGCATATATATGAGTGGAAGTCTTCTGAAATAGTTCATGAAAACAGTGGGGTAAAATACGTTGTCATCAAGATACAGAGACAGAAAAAGCTGAAGTCATTAGGCAGATCTCATGGTAACTTCAGCAGGAGTTGAAGACTTCTGATCAAAAGTCTCTTTGAGTTCATAAATGTAACATGAAAACGAATACTCTGCAAAATAGCATTCTTATTTGCAGCAGCAGCAGTTAAAGGACCAGCAAAATGTAGCAAAGACATATTCTTTTATGTTGTTATCAGATAGACAAAATTTACATAGTCATGTTGAACAAGCCAGAAGCTGCTGTAATTATTCCAGCTTTCCTCACAAGCTGGCCTATATTCTTAGGGAAAACGTAGTACATCTGTTCAAAGTGATCTGTTCAAAGGGAAATACCACAGAAGGTAGAAGGAAGAAACATTGTGAGAACATGATGAAATACACTGGAGAATTTTGAAACAAATACAGTTTCAGAAGAGTGCCCATATGTTCCTATATGCATCATCAAAATCGGATCTTCTTCTGCCTTAGAAAACCAGACTAGTCAAAACACAGAATTCCTATTACATTCAAATATTCATTTGTTGAATACATGCATTGAAATACATTGAAATATATTCATTAGCTTACATTCAATATTACATTCCACAGAAGATGGGTTTTAGCTGGCTAAACCTAATATAGCACCTAATCACTAATCTGCATCCTGCGAATTACTGATATACAAAATATTCCTGTTGGCCATGAGGTGAGAAGTGTGTGACAGGCTTTCTGTATGCCTAGCTGCATTCATCTATTCATTTTGAAATCTCTCACATCAACTGAATGAGCACAAGAAGAAAAATTAAAGTTAATCATAAAGGATCAAATCCATATCCCATCTTTCCTCAAACAGAAACGTCACTGAGCTTGATGAGATCTCTGTTTGAGTACAGTAAGTACAGTATCTTTGGTTTTTGGTTTTTTATGGAAGTTTTACTTTGGTAAAGTCTTTGTTGTTTTGGAGGTGTTTCTTTTGTTTTCTGATGTGGAACTGGAAGCTTGATTGGGATCTTTGCATACAAGAGGAATTTCTGGGAGGTCCTTGTACCTTAGATATCCTCTTCTGGAGATCTGTTTAGCAGAAAAAAGACCTCATAAGATGCAAAATTAGCACAAACCACTGTTCCCAGTTTGTATGGGCATGGCCAGAATGTGCTAAACTCAGGGTACCTACAAACGGCACATAGGCTTTTGAAGTTTGCAGTCAACTACTGTAGGTTATAGGAGCAGCTGGTCTCCTTTAGTCTTTCGTGTGTGACTGATGTACGATCACTGGTAGTACTTCAGTTTTCACTGTGCGTCCAGGAACCGGTAGCTCTTCTGAGTCTGTGAGGAATCATGTCTGAAGGGGTCATTATTTCAGCATATTACTGGTATACTTGAGATGCTTCCAAATAAAGTAAACAGTAGGCAAGAAAGGTTACCGAGCTCTGCCTTTGTACTCACAATAGACACTTCTGCATGCCTCTGGTGCATTATAGTGCATGCATATCTTTATGTATCTGTGTCCAATATATCCATCAAGCACTCAGGTTTAAGGGGCTAACTGTGATGGTTTGCATGCACAAATTTTGCAAGTATGGGTTTCCAGAAGCCCTGGATTTATAAAAGCTGGAGTACAGTACAAGTGTTTCTATTAGCCTCTTAACAGTAATAGCTGTATATGGCAATGAACAGCAAGGACTGGAAATGACTGTCAGGTATTGAGGTTAATTTGAATGAATCAGACTACTGTGGCAAAGAACTTGGTGGAAAAGGTCCTGGAAATTAGTAGTGAACTGTGGATTTTGTACTTTGACAACAGCTTGATAAGTCAGTCCTAACTGAATGTTCCAGTTCAATTTTTACAGGGATAAATCATTTTACTGCAAAGTAGTAGGTGATGCAGATCATTTGTTGTTACTTGTTTTCTAAATCAAATTATAACACTGAGCATTTTAATTGCATGTATCAAACTGCTGGTGTTAAGGGTTGTATCACTAAAAAGGCTGACAGATTTATAATTAATGACAGTGAAGCACACAATAGGATCAACAGAAGTGAATTAACAGATGTTGATTTCTATTTGAAAGAGAAAATTACACTGTAATTTAGGGTACTTCAAAATGACACTTAAAACACTGAGAATTCTTGGCTGTACTGTACTTTCTTTTGAGGGAGATAAAGAAAAAAATCTCCTACATGGCTGATGTCTGTTTTAATGAGGCTTGCCTAATTTCGCTGTTCAAGCTTTTAAGCTCATTCATGTCTTTTCAGTTCAAAGACAGCTTAGTAATCAAGTGCTGTGTAACAGTTTTCCACAAACTAGCTCTGATAATCAGAATTTTTCATGAATCCAGAAAGCATTCCTATTCTGTTATACTGCCATCCTGCAAGCTCTCTCTTCAAGTTAATGAAATCAAGTGGCATGTCAACTGCAATGTCATGCATCTGCTGATTGGATTCTACACGTCCTGCTGCCACTATACAGCAGACACTCTCCAACTAACTTCCGGATTGTACTGCTCATTCTGCTCCATTCTGTATAAAGAGGGTGAGGAAATTGAAGTAGTGACATCGATACTCTGTTTATCAGACTGACAAAATTAGCAGTTAATGTAAAGATATACTTAAAAGTACATGTTTCTTTATGCAAGGTATTATGTCTGCAGTTTCAAAAATATATGTACAATACATATAATATTTGTACAGACACAATCTGCTGTAGATGGGGATTTCTACTGTTGATAAAAAGGTTGGATTTGTGTTTTCTTACCTACATGAATAGTTTCATAAACTGTGTGTAATTGTTCTGGAACAACTTTTCTTAGTTGTATTTACAGAAGATGCTGGGATGTGTTATGGAACATAGAGGGAATGTAATTTTTGCAGTCAATTGCAGCATGTTAGAAAAGAGCACTCCCTTCTTGTGCACAGTGTCACTCTGACTTTGAAAATCACCAAATGAAACAGAACAGGTTTGCCATCTGGAAATGAGACTTCCCATCAAAACCTACTTTACATTGATTAAAGTATCCACCATTATATTTGAGGACCTGTTACAGTTCTGTCCATGAAGGAAAAAAATCCAAGAGTAGCATTTTCACAAGACATTTTGAAGGATTTATCGTACTAAATTAGACCATTAGTCTAGCTAATCCTGTATCCTGTCCCTGGCAATGGCCAGAACATAGCTTGTGATTTGTACCTGCTCAGTGAGTGTTATTTCTCATCTTCATGGTGATTCGTCACAGGCCTTTTTGAACAAACTTTTTCTCTTATGCTCAGATGCCAAAGTTATTTTGTCTGTTCTTTCATAAGTTAATTGTCTTCACTTTATTCTTTTTCCATGACAATCCAAAGGAGAAGCTGCTCATTGCTGTACAACAAATTAAACAAGAAGTAGCATCTTCTTATCTGATTATATCAAATATGTGTTAATAGACATTTGAATGATAACTCTCTGCATTAATTCAACTAAAGGCAAGGAAAATGTTCGCTGCAGTGTTGATTGAAGATTACAGCAGGTGACTCCTGTAAGGAGTGTTTTGTGTTAATTGCTGAGTCATGGAACTGCCAGACTCAAGTAGGATAGAAAGTTAGACAGACTAGTGACAAAAAGCAATGTGACCAATGTGTTAAAAAGAGAGAAACCTTCTGCAAAGAAAAGAGAGAGAATTCTGTAAATGTCTCTTTCCATCAGAATAAAAGCCAAGCTAGCATAATAATTCCACTTATTATAATAAAATTTCTATCACGTCTTTGATTTTGGAAGGATTCAGTGCGTTTTGCAACTATCTGAAGGTGGTAGGCGGTGCTATTGCTTGCATAAAGTTTAAGTGGTAGAATTTTTAAATATCTTGCATAATACAGATGGTAAAGAAAGGGGTATATTATGCAGATCATTCAACTGGAAATGCTAAAAATAGAAATGCACCAACTCCACTAATTTCAACGTTTTACATGATATGTAATAAAAAAAAACGTATGATGAACTACTCCAGTGATATGCTACCCTCATAAACAAAGGTGTGAAGTGAGTCCTCACCTGGTCTGAGTTTGGGCTTACTTTGGGTTTGTTTGGGTTTTTCCTTCATTAAGTAATATGTATATGCACACATATATGTATTTGGTATGTAAGTAGGAGAACTTCTATTCTGTTTAACAACAGTTAAATATACACTTGACTGCTTTTCGCTGTTTTCCATTATTCTCAAACCACAACCAAAACCAAGCACGCTTCATAATTCAGACTTAGGATGTCCTCAGACAGGTGGTCTTGCTACCTATGGATAACTCTTAAATAATTAAGCGAGATAAAATGAAACAGCCTGAAGCAAGCTCCAGAAAGGTCCTCAGCTGCATCACAACCTAATGAGAAAAATACACTGAAAGCAGTCTTAGCCTAGTAATTGTAGTGTGTCTGGCTATCACTGAGCTTCAGGAAGACCTCTGTCAACCTGTGTAAAGAATACGTATTCCTTATCGCATTCCAGTCTGCACTCCAGTCCTCATTGGCAAGGATTAAGGAATGCTTAGATCTTGAGAGACTTCTCCTATTAACCACTCTATAATAATCTGAAGCAATATCCTACTACATACAGATTATTAATTAGACAATCAATATGAAACAATTGGTTCTGAAGAAGATACTGACAGTAGCAAAGAGCAGACTTGCTTCTTTCCTCTTGCCTTCAACAATTAGTGAAGACTTGTGCTGGATTTTGGACAAAATGATCCTGAAATTTCAGAAGGGGCAGCTGAGAAAATGTGTGTTTCCTGAAGAACAAAGAAGATAGTTTTGCTCAAATCCGTGTGTTCTGTATTTTCTCCCAAAGAAAACAGAATTTAGCCATTTGTTGTATGCCATTTAGAGTACCAGAGATACCCAGTACGCTAAACAAAAGTTGTGGAGGCGTACCACAATACCTGAAACCACTGTTTCCTCTAAAAAAACGCTAGGGTATAGTTCTATCTGATTGATCGTAGCCTGCTCTATGGCACCAGCAATCTGCCCTTCTTTGGGGCAGATTTGCTGTAGTTTGTTGCCTACCCTCTTACAAAGAAATATGACCCTAAACAGTGGATGCAACCAAACACAAATAGAAAAATTTTCCAGAATAACCACACTGTGATACCAAAGAAGATGCTGCATCAGTCACTGGACATGGTGGAGAAAGGGCCTTGAGTCTTTCTGCCTATAAGGCATGACCAGGTTAGAGGACATGTGAGGGCTCTCTGGTGAGGAGGTGAGGGATGTGCAGGGTTGCATGCACTTAAGATGCCTATTCAGTGAGGGAGCAAAGTCTTTCTTGTGTGACATAAATTGTAGTGTGCACAGCACCACATAATGCTAACTGCTGCTTTGATTTCAATAAACAATGGGGAAAGACAGGATGCTCAGAAGGAAGGATTTTTCTTTCTGAGACCTTTTGAAATACACCGTTTCAATTAGTCTCTGAAAGGTCAACCAGGACTTGCCTAGTAGTTCTAATTTCCTGTTTTCAGCTCAATCCCCAAAATAACTGCAGTGATCTTTTATTGAAACCTAGCCAAAGCTCCCAAAGGACAGCCCACATGTCACCTGCAGCCTGCAAAACCTTGATAACCAATAATGGTATTTTGTAATTGTAGTGTGGCATTTAACTGAGGTGCTGTATTCCAGGCGAATATACAATCACTAGCATTCTAAGAAGGAGCAGCCTTCCATTAAAAGCTTTGTGAATCACTGCAATGAAAACATACTGTTGAAGGAACATTACATACAGTCATAGCAACAGGTCAGCTTCTGGTCAGCTCACAAATGTTAAAGTAGGTATTTAATAAATTGAGAATTCTTTTGAATTCCTTTGGTCTTATGTAAGCTGTACTATTAAGTTTCTCCACTACTTTTGGTCTAAAAAAAAAAAAAAAAAACAAAAACAAAAAAAAAAAAAAAAAAAAACCAAAAAAAAAACAGAAAATAGTTAAGACACCAAAACTGAAATACACTCAGCTTCTATCCTTCATCTTGGCAGTTGTACTCTTCGTATGGAGGAACGTCACATAGAATCATAGAACAGTTAGGGTTGGAAAGGACCTTAAGATCATCTTGTTCCACTTTGCTGCAGAGCCCTCTAATGGAGAAGACAGACCAAGGATTTATTCCCACTTTTCATTAATGAAAGTTTGAAGTGGAGGCTTACCCCTAGTTTTGCACACATCAAATAAGCTAGACAGGTAGTACTGCAGCCTGCTTGGTGGCCAGTAATTTTCATGGATTAGGTCCCTTTATATAGCCCTGTCAGTTCATCTAAATCATAATTTGTATTGCTACCTACTGTGCAAATTGCATACTTTTTGACACCTATGTTAGTGCTCTTCAGTCCCAGTCTAAAGTATCCCAATGTTCCTGTTGCAAAGCTCTTAGACAGAAACGTGCCAAACAGTGTGGTGTTCACTTAATGAGACTGTATTGAGTAGAGCAGGGTTAATAAGGAAAAGATCTTATATTATCCAAGAGCTGTATCTCATTCTTAAAATGCATGTGTGTGTATACATCTCTGTATGCACACAGACACTTGCTTACACTACAACTCGTAGTAGTTCCATGCCACTAATCCACTTTCCTGTTCTTTTCTGTAGCCCAGATGATTTACTGAATGCACTGAATGAGGGTATCAGCCGTGCTGATGTCATCATTACATCAGGAGGTGTATCTATGGGGGAAAAGGTATGCTAAATTTAAGTATGACTTGCTACAATATATGTAAGAATGTCAAGCCAGAGTCTATCGTCAGAGCTTCTACCTTTGTATTAATGTTTATTTAAAAAGGGATCTTACTTTTTTTGGAACACTTAAATGTGAACTAATCTAGAAAATAGTCTCCAGCACTATCCTTATTCCCTATGTTCTTATCATTGTACAGCAGGGAAGATTCTATTTCTTGATTTGCAAATGTGTTTTTATTTAGGGAATAATTTATATAATTATATTGAGTAAGGTATTTGGTTAATAGCACATGCAGGCGACAGACTTCTTTTTATTCTTAGAGCAGGTAGTAGATGGAATAAAGCTACTTTGAAAGCACTTTGAAAAGCAACCTGAGTATATAAATAGCTCGTTCTTGCTCAGCAGATCTGTCTCCTGAATATGCCAAAGCTGTATCTGTTACAAAAATAGTTTTATCACATTTTGCGCCTGATAGTCCTACAGAGGCAAGACATACAAGACACAGTGAGCTGATATATTTGCCTTTTGAATCATTAACAGAATTGTTGATTGAGTTCCTGTTGATAATCCCTGTGCCAAAATCATCAAAGAAAATAGGGATACACAGATGCTGGTGGGGCGTAGATGAACCTGCAGGACATTTATTAATCATGACTCAAGGAAAACTCAGATTACTTTTTGATCGCAGGCTGAATCTGTGAGTTTGGCAGGTAAAAGAAACATCTCTCCTTTTATAATATCAGATACTAAAGACAGTCATTTGGAGATGGCAAACATGAGTGCTGTTTTTGTCGCTTTTCTGAGTAGAAATCATGTTGGATACATCATGAAAATTGATAAGTAGTTAAACCAGTATCAATTACTTTCAATCCTATTATTGTCCTCACTAGTCTTAGAAAAATAATCAAGGACAAGTGCTCCTCTTTAAATTGGGAATGTGGCAACATAGTGCAGAGACAGGGACACTTGGAAGTGACTGGGCTGCTGGATGGTCTTGCAGGTGTTCATGCCTTCTAGCTAATTTCTCTCCAGTCTGAATTTGAGGCAACAGCATGAAGTCATAGACTCTATGTTCCCCTGATGGTTACCCCTGTGATACTGAGTTTTCAGCAGTTTTAATGAAATAACTGTGAATATCCAGAGAGTAAATAGAAAGTAAAAAATTATTTAGAATTCATGCCTGGCTGAAAAAAAGTTGCTGCTTTCTGAGTATTTGAGCACACACTAAAAAGGCAAAAAAGAGAGAGAAAGATGGGAAAACTGCAAGGGAGCTTCAGATTTACTGCTACAATAATCTGTCTCCACAGATAACTGTTATGTCCTTTGTCTTAAATCTCACTAAACACAACAGACAAGGTACTACATCTTGAAACACAGCAAGTTTTGAGAAAGACTGAGCAAGTGATTCAGTTTGGTTTAATAACTGGATCAATTGTATTTATGCGAGATCATGTAACTTTAACAGACAAGCTATCCACAGTTTTTTTCTTTCTAAGGACTGTTAACCCCAGCCACTGTGAATTAGACCGTGTCCCAAAGAAATTGCTGTAATTACAGTATCCTGGAAAACTATGATTTCTACAGTACAGTATTGATTTCAGAAGTACTAGGAGATTTCTAAATCTACTGCTAGATAGCTTCCATGGCAAAAATTAAATAACTTGATGATTTTAAGTCTTAACTTTGAACCATACAGGTTTTTTCCATCTTTGACGTAGAGAATGTTTTAGTAGTAGGTATTTGTGGGGTCCTCTAAGATTCTGGTGCTGCAGCTGATGTTTAAGTAAATGCGTTACTATGTCCTCGTGGAGTCAGGTTTGGCACCTAACTGAGTCTGTTCTTCACCACATCTCTTTGAAAATTTTTCCAATACTGGAAATTCCCCACGGGAGTGTAGCACTTTCAGGATATGAAAAGTCTTTCATCTTCACTTGATATTAATTAATTGCTTTGAATGCTTAGATGATGTAAGCCACTTTGATGTTACTTAATTGATTTTCCCTTTTGAATTTGAACAGGACTATCTTAAACAGGTGCTGGATATTGATCTTCACGCACAGATTCACTTTGGCAGAGTTTTTATGAAACCAGGGTAAGAAATCTTTCTACCGAGGCAGTGTAGATGGGGTCTGTAGTGGGCCAAATATCCTTTAGAAGTGCTTAGTAGATTTCAGTTTTCCAAATATACTACACATGGTAAATATGGGAAAAGAAGCAAAATCAGTCCTGTTCCAATTATTCAGCATCTTTATGGGTGAAATTAACAGGAACAGAGAGGTTACTTTTTATCAGTAAAAGATATTTCTCTGATAAACTGTTGCAAAGAAGCTTGGGGGCTGGGGGGAAACTAGCATGCTGTAAATGTTGCTGCTTCACTGTGGTCACAGAGCTCAGATGTTGACATTGTTATAAAACAGCTGGGAAACGTAGGGACATTTAGCTGCTGGTTTGCTTACCAAGCATCTCATTTCACTTCAAAATTTGCATAAGTCATATCCTTACAAACAGGCAATTTCTTGAGAGAGATGGAACGACAGCTAATTTACTGGGTTTTATCTGGCATATTAAGCATAGTAATTTTAAAGTAAACACAATCCTTTATGTGTTTAGTTTGCCTCAGAAAACTGTTTCAGCATTGCTTTCCTTTGCTGTAGCACTGCAAATTAATGAGTCTGGAATTGTGCTTTGTAGACAAAATGAAAACTACGTGTATGTAAAATAGAGGGCTCCCTTTCACAGTACAGTAGCAAAAGGATGTCTACTGCTCTTCTTCACTAACAACGGAGTGCACTTTGTTTGCCAGCTGGGTTATTGGCATGGTCCAGTAACACAAGGCCAAGTGCAGCTTTGAGGAATGATTCTCTCTAGCCTGTAACTGTTGCCAGGGCTCAGAACAGAAAGTGGTGTTTGCTGTGAAAACAGACAAAGATTTTACTGTCTCTGCATACAGCCCATGTGCTTTAGTGCTTCTGCTGCTATTACCACCAGCTCCCTTACGTAAAGGGAATAAGTGAGCTGAAAGCTTCTCCCATGCTGGATGAAGGCATGGAAATCGCTCACTGCTTCTGTCTTAATGCTACAGCCAATATAGGAAGTCCCAAAAGTGGGATCTGCTGCTGACAAGAATGCATAACCTGTTTCAGAGAATTCAGAATATTAAATTCCGGTCTGGCTTACCTGAAAGCAAACGTAGTTCTTTCTTCTGGTGATCCCTCTGTAGACTTGTAGCAATAAAGTTTTAATAACCAGCCAGAAAAGCTTTAAGAAATTTATTTTCCCCAAACATCCATTTTCATTTTATGCCATAAGAAAGTTATTTCTTGCTGCTACCAAAGCATTTGGTCATCTAATCTTACTGAGAATGTAAGCACACTCATTTTCATTGGCTGCAGTGCAGTAGCAAATATTGTGTCTTAGTTTTTATTAATTCTGTCTTAAAAGGCCTTAGAGATTGTGATTACTATATTGGGAAGAATTCACTTGACTAAGTTCCAAGAGTGAAGCCAGAATTTGCTTTGTTTGCCTGTATTTTGATGCGCTACAGTACTGCAGCATGATGCCTGGGATTTACCATTCCTCCACTTGATCTGAAAGTTGCTGAGCTAATGTAAAGTTGAATCTGGTCTAGCAGCACTGCCAGGAGAAAATACTGGAACACTTTAACTGTGATGGTGTTGAACTCTAAGAAGAGAATTTAGAGTTTTCAGTAAATATGAATTAGCTATTGGATTTTTTTTGCACCTCAGTTTGTGTACTGGTGAGAAGATTTGGAGGTCTGGCACATGGTTCCCATTACGTTAGAGACATTTCAAAACAAAAACTTCCAACACCAACTTGTCTTGGTAAAATAGGATATTGATTAGTCCTAGCAGATACAAAACTAGGTAGTAATGATCGAAGTGTGGCAAATCTCCAGTTACTTCTGGTCAGCCCCTGTTGTCTGCTGTTAGTTCAAGATGAAGCCAAGGAGCTCAGCCTAGCTATTGTTCCTACAAAGTATCATTTCTAGTGTTTAAAAGGATGCTATTAACATAGGTGTATATAAAACATTTTTTGACAGGTGAGTACCTTTTCTTTGCCAGCCACATTCTTGAGCCATCATGTTTCTGTCCTATTTGTAATAACCCTGATAACGAGTCACTAAATGACATGGGAGCAGCTCTGAAAGACAGGTAGAGCTCTTTAATGATAGACATAGGTCTTAACCTGACTGCAGCTCTGCCTGCTTATCTGAATGTGTTCATCTGCAGGCTAGCTAGCATTTGCTGCTCTGAAATACTGCTCCATACTGCTGTAGGCACTGGAGTAAGGGAAATTAGAATTGGAGAGCCTTATATGAAAACAGATACAGCTCTGTAATGCATTTCAGTATTGCTTCTTTGTTAATTGGCTTCTAACAGGAAGACAGGATTTAGATTTTTGATTACTAGCTCATCTGCGCTTGGCTGTTTCACAAGGAAAATCATCCTCTTAAAACTTCATAGCTGAATACCAAGAAAAACTAATTGTTCTGTCATCGCAAAGAGAGGATTACACCCCAAGTATGGAATAAGCATCAGGTGCTAATAAACTGCTGAGAGAGATCCTGGTTTTGTTTTCTTTTCCAAATGTTTTAAATAATAATAATGTTCAAACGAAGTCCAGAGCAGATATTAAATATCTTTCTTTTTCCATAGCCTGCCAACAACTTTTGCAACTCTGGATATTGATGGCGTAAGAAAAATAATCTTTGCACTCCCAGGTAAGATGTTTTGTGGGTTACTTTTGTTGTCGTGCATGTATGACAGATATGAGACAAAATAGCGACATTTCACAGCACCTACGTCTGGTGTTGGCATCCCCAAGGAAGGTATCTGTAAGGTTTTCTGAGAAATTTCCAGAAGGGACAGATTTACAGGAGTACATTGAGGAGTTCTTTCTTGTTCCTGTCCTCAGAATTTGCCAGTGTACCCACCTTATGCTTTCTTCCATCCAACAATTTCCTTGGGTTTTGGAAGTGGTGCTATGCAGGGGTGGTTTTTTCCCACAGCTCCCTCTGTCGTCACGGTAAATATTCTGTGCATGTAAGTCAGTGCATCCACTCTGACATGCTGAAAATGGAGACAAAAATGAGGGAGTGCCAAGGAACATGTCGCAGAATTCTTTTATTCAATCGTGACTGTACCGTGGAACCAAAAGAGGGCAGCATCGCTTCACCACCTGGTGCTGTGATTCCTTGGAAATACCACGCAGGACAAACATTTCCTTAGGGAAATGGCTACAAATCTCTATCCTCTAAATCAGGAAGAATTTTTTTTATTCCTCTTGGTCTGGATTTGCATGGATTTCTGACTACACAAGGAATCCTGCTCTTGATAAGCTGGTGGTTTTCAGATGTATCTCTACTGCTCTTCCCCTTATTTTAGTTGCTGCAGTACCTTTTCTTCCAGGGGAGAGCTCAATGGAGCATCTGTCTGATCATAGTATTTATTTTAGAATTGTCACCTAGGGAAGTCCAGATGCGTGAATCAAGTGGTGTTTGGCAGACGTTGGTCATACACGTCTCTTATAAGCCAATACAAAACGTATAAATCAGTAGAATTCTCCTCAGAATTTGTACTAAAGCATTTTGCCACTCTGTCGGATAATTGAAAGTTATTTTTCCATAGGTCTTGAAAACCTTAATCCTGAATGAAGAGCCCTAGAAGCTAGGACCTATCTATGTAAGCAGTAGGCCCCATATGCCACTCCAGTCTTGAATGAAATGTTTCCAGTATGTAGCATGAAAAGCTCTTTAGAGTCCTTTAGAAGTGCAGTTGCATTAGATCACTTCCAGCATTTCACAGAGTAAATCAAGAGGGAGTCACCACCAACTGTTCTTTGTCCTGCAGGCAACCCTGTCTCAGCCGTTGTCACCTGTAATCTCTTTGTTGTTCCCGCACTGAGGAAAATGCAGGGTATCCTGGATCCTCGGCCCACCATCATCAAAGCCAGGGTAAGAAGCTTGTCTTCTATTTAATAATCTCTCGAGATGTTGAAGCACTGCTCTTCAGGTTCTGCAAGGCTGTCTTGTGTGTGGAATCTGGCAAGTTGAAGGAAGTTTGCACAAAACAGAGACACATTCTCAATCTCTGTGTCCCAAATATTCAGTTCCAAAATTTCTAAGAGTCAGATGACCATTTAATAAAGCAAGATACGCAGGGGCAGCAGCAGTCATTTGCCAATCAGGCAGAAAGGACACTTTTCCTGGGTTAAAAAAATTAATAAATCAATGGTTTTAACCTGCGGTAAAAAATGCAGAGTAATCTGGGAATACCTGAAGAGTTGGATAGTTCTGTACTAGCAATGGAAAATGAAAACTTTAAACCTTTCTGTTCTTGAGTTACTTATACAAGTAGCCCACAAGTCCCTACTCCACACACACCCCTGAAGCAATATAAGTTCCTTAAGCTATTCATTTCACTTTTAGAAGACATCATGGGCATTGTAACTCTGTTTAATATAGATGCAAGGTATATTGTTATAATGTATGATTCTTCTATTTTTGATTAAAATAAAATACCAAGGGACACATTACTTTCTCTAGTTTTCCTAGTGTTCATAGCTGTGCAGTTTTCTCTTGCTGCTTATCCCGTGTCTTTCTTGCACGCTTCCTCAGGCATCCAGATTTTTCTTTGTCTTACAGCTCAAATATTCTGAAACAGAGAGCAATTTGTAGTGACTCTCGCTTTTGCATGAATTTTCCAATGTGTTCCATTAAATTCCATTGTGAGCCATCCCTTGTATGTCTTTTCATTTCAAAAATGGCCATTTCCCTTTTGTCAGAGCTAGCGGGATTTTGAATGCAAATAAAAATTTTATCTTCATGCAGTGTAATGCAGCGACCAGAAATGAAAAAGCTTTTTTCCAGAAAAGTACTATTTTTAAACTCCCAGTAAAGGAACAATATTATAATATCACAGTTGTATTTTCCTTAAATACTACAGTCTCTGCCTTCGGCAGCTTTTGATCTTGCACTACACACCATCTGACCTCAAAATGCAAGTCTTTAAGAAGACTATTTTTAAGGAAAAACAATTGAGCAGATGATTGTTATCTTAGACAGAGCAGTCTGAATGTGTGACATTTTCATCCTTTTATTCTACAGTTATCATGTGATGTAAAATTGGACCCCCGCCCAGAATATCATCGGTGCATACTGACTTGGCATCACCAAGAACCTCTACCTTGGGCACAGAGTACAGGTTAGTGCCCCATCTCACAGACTGGCAGACACACACAGCTCCTTGCCTTCCTATGTACATGTCTAAAAACAACCAAGTGTCTGCACACATTTTTTCATATAACCTTCCTTATTCAGGCTGATTTGCTAACATACTTGTGCACATCCATACATGTTCAAAAAATGGGTAGATGAGGTCCTTAGTAACATGGTTTAGTTAGTGGTGGACTTTGCAGTCCTTGGGTACGGTTGGACTTGATCTTAAAGGTCTTTTCCAACGTAGTTGATTCTACAATTCTATGACTCATTATTATAAAATGCAATCATGATAAGACTTACCAACTTAACCATTAAAACTTCCTTTATCTGAATGACCTGCCTTTATACACACACACCTCACACCTGTATGCTTGCTATGTGCATACATTTCTTTTCATAAACATCCACCCATGCTACTTGCACTCACAGACACATTTGCTTACTCATGCTCTTGTGCGTGTACTAATCAAACACAAGTTGAAGCCTGGGTAGGAACAATACAGATGAAAGTGTGATTCTAGCCAAACTGGAAAAGTAGAAGAGATAGCAGAGGTTGTACATGTTCTTTTAAAGCAGACCAAGGCTTTTCTTAGTCATGTTTGCCACCTAGGGATACTCAGCTGAAGTTGAGGTAAATACTGTATTTGAATACTTTATTAGCTGTGTAGCACTGGAAGACTGACTCTGCCAGTTACTCAAGAGATTGAGGTCCTTAAACAACTAATTGTCTTTTTGCTGCATCCAAATTGTTCAATACAAAGCACTCTATACAATTCTTCACAGGGTAAACATTAGCTGAAATGAATCTTACTGTTTAGTCATAGGAAGTTCTTCCCGTTGACTCCCAAGATCACACAGCCTCTGACATATTTCCAACTATAAGTCAAGGTATTACATCTGTAACTCTGCATTTGGTTTAACTCTTATTTTATTGTGCACCACTTCTTTCCTTACAAACAGATTGTCTGGAATGATTTCTCTGTCAGTCTGGAGGTTTAAAAGCCAAGAAACTAAAGAACACAACTTTTTATTGCATATTCTTTTTTTTGTCAGTACTACCAATATGATACTGTTTTTCTTCAGGGCACCTCGTGAAGCTCAGTGTCCCAGAGAAACTCACTCTTTTGAGGTGGTGTATGTTATGGATTTACTCAGCTGGCCACCTATGGTCCAACCCTAGGATCGCGCTGAAAAATGTGACGTCAAAGTGAAGGTTTCCAGTTCCTGTCTTGCTAGTTCTCAGGTTATAGCTCAAGCTGGGTGCCTCTGGAGAGGGAACCCTACCGCAGATCATGCGCTCCAGTTATACCCATACCATGTGGCATCTGATCCCCAAGTCCAATCACTTAACTCTGATTGGCCATCTCTTGATTTCTTACTGGTTTTCTTTGTTACCGGGCCTTCTTCTGGAGTTACCTCATTCTCTTGGAGCTGTTTCCTTGGTCCGTATCTTCTTCATTCTGCTCGCACCTCCCAGATTCAGCTAGTTCTGTGTTAGCAGCACTAGCCTTATCAGAAGTTTTCTCCATCAGCACTTGTGGCTTCAGCTACTTCAGCTACTAGTGCTAACCTAGTAATGCTAAATGAGACTGTTAAGAGAGAATACATGTATTCTATTTACTCTGTCACAGTGTATTAAAAATATTCTACAGTGTGCTGATTTTAGTCTTTCTACAATCATATTAGGTATACAAATTGAAAAATGAAGTAATTTTGATAGGATTAGAAATTCCAACAAAAATAGCAATTTACTATGATGAGATATAAGGTACAGCTAATGCAGAAGGCTAGATAGGAAAGCAGTCAGCACCGGGAATGATGGTTTTGAGAGCCAAGGTGAAGAAAGGCTGAGTAATTCTCTGCAGAGTTCTGTGTTTCTATCCACCTTGTAACAGTTCCCAGCTGTATGAATAAATTAGCACTATGAACATCTTCATAAGAACAGCTCTTGTTTCTCGCATGGTTTGTTGCAGCATTTGAAAATAGTGGAAAACTTAACTGAAATTCTTCTCTCACTCTCCTGTAGGGAATCAGATGAGCAGTCGTCTGATGAGTATGCGCAGTGCCAATGGACTGTTGATGCTACCTCCAAAGACAGAGCAGTATGTGGAACTTCACAAGGGGGAGGTGGTGGATGTCATGGTCATTGGAAGGCTATGATGCCACCAGCAAGAGCGAAGCTTTGATGCATGTCCACATATCATTGACTGTATCCTGTAATATGCAACGGCACAGCTAGTTTTTCTGATTTGGATAAAAGTTGATCAGTATAGTCAACATCTTGAATTATATTTCAAATGGAATTTAAATAAATACCTTTTAAAAAAAACCTTTAAAACAAATCTTAACAAAGAAATTTATTCTGATTATATCAAAGCAACTTTTTCCTTTCCTTGCAATTGCTTTGTGTGTTCAATGCTAGTTCTAATAGCGGTAGCTTTTAGTAGACAGCAGTAGGTGCCTGCAGAACTTGTGTTTTTTCTCATCTTTAAGATACAACTACTTATGCTCTTAAAACAAGGCTGTCTGCTTATTTATACTAGCGTAGACAACACTTGGACTTCCCTTATTAGTATGCTTCATAACTGCTTCACAGAGAGCTTCTGCTTGTTCTTTCTCTTGTATCTCGTGTTGATGTGCACAGTGCCAAAAGCGGAGTGGCTGCACTGGGAACCCAATGAAGCCCCGAGGTTTTCTCACCTTGTTGCGCATTCAGGGATCTCTCTTGTCCCAGCAGCCACCCAGCTCAGTACTCTTGGGCAGTAACTGGATACCTTTTATTTCAACAAACAAAAAAATTGCTTCCTTAAGTGCTGACAGCCTTTTTAACCAATACATTTAAAAATGTACAGAACTGAAAACTAAAAAAAATCAAAGACTGATCTTGTACAGATATTAGTGTTACCAGCATTCGTGTGGAAATTAAATGAGCAAAGAAATAAAACTAATGTTAAACAACTCTGTACCATAACATTTTCTGTAATGATATTGAAACTTAAATGAATAAAAAAAAATCCTCAATCATTATTTAAAATTTCACCTGTTTAGCCTTGTTCTTTGAACCAAGAAAACAGTGGTTTAAGAGGGTATTTGGGGTGGGGAAGAGGACAGGAAGGGAAATAGTATGTGGAACCTAGGGCTCATCCCTCATGTACAATCAGCGTCATGAGTCAACTGAAAATACAGAGTAAGCACTCTCACCTCCCAAAGGACAAAATGGAAGCAGCACTGGGGGGGGATTACAACTGCACTAGTCAAAGCTGGAGAATACTTTTTTTTTCCCATCTGAATTGCACAGCAGTTGCAAACAGCCCTTGTGCTGCCCTGGGCGCAATTTGGTAGAGCATTCTTTTTTTGTTATTATTTCCATGAGATACTGGGACTTTTCAGCCCTTGACATTATGTATTTTGGTAATTTCCCATTTCATCTGGGATTAAAGCCCTATCAGTGCCCTACAACACCTTGCTTCTTGGAGTTCAGGGGTAAAATGCTATCCCATCAACTTCACTCGTGAAGCCAGATGTTTGTCTGTGGTTTGTTTTTTTTGGAGGCTTATTCAGGGAGGACACAGAAAACTGGGTTTGAGCCCTGACTGCCACAGTGGAGCAGAGCTGTAGTTCTGTGATAACCACAGAGGCCATCCCTGTGGCTGCTTTTAAAACCAAACTCGTTATTTGCTGTGGAACAGCCTGAATACTCCCTGCGCAGGCCATTGCAAAGGTTGAAGGCAGGTGGTGGGCATACACCATGTTCAGAGATACTCCAGGGACTGATCATTCAGAAAAATAGTAACAGAACTTGCTGATCTCATTTCTGTGTTCTGGAGTACATGACCACGTTTGTGATCTCTCTGTGTAGCGGCAGGATGGTATCAAGTTAAATTCATGAATGCCTGTGTTGACTGTACCAATACTGTAAACCACAGAAGAAGGAAGAGAGAGAAGAGTTAATTTATCTCTGAGAAATAAAATAGAACACTGCCTATTATAATCCAAAGGGTTATTATATAGTTCGAAGTTATTACAGGCAGCATATATAATGAAAACTGGAAATGTATAAAGGACATCAGTAACAGCCACCTGAGGGAGATTGTGTATGCAATTGGAAATGCTAGGCAAAGATAAAAGAAATGTGAGGAAACCCAGCCAGAAATACTTTGGGTCTGGTTTACATTAAAACCATTACACAAACTGGTATGTCTGAGAAGAGTTGGCACAATGCTGTGTGTGACACTGGGCTGCATTTAAACTGTATCTCAAATGGTATCTTGGCATTGTAACACTTCATTACCACTGTAACAAGTAAAATATCTAGAGGTTAATCAAGGTATATTTTTCCAAATCAGAGATACTATAAACTGCTTTAGCTACCCTATCTTTGATGTAATGGCCTCTGACCAGTGGTCAAAGTTTTATGCAGGAAAATAAACTTTGCATTTTCCTAGAGAGGCACACAGCCTTCATTAACACTGAAAGCCATAGCATATATTGGAGAGGTAAGTCTGGGAGAAGTGTAATAAATCATTTTACAACTAGGTCTCAATTATCAAGCCTAAAATCTGAAGAATCTGCCTCGGTTGTTGTAATATAAATGGATATAATTGTGATATAGATAAATTCTAATTGCTTTTTTAACATTCCCAATTTACTGTTTCAGGGAAGGCTGGAAGCTTAAAAAAAAAAATCAAGGACAAAGGGATCTTCAAGTATGCGGTTATTTTGGTTCAAGGCTTGAGACTTGCAAATGGAAGCATTTTAAGGAATATTTTCACTATTTTTACTTCTCTGGATAAGGCTTTAGCACAATCAGAATAGTTATTAGTTAACAAGAAGCAATACCAGCAGTGAGTGAAGATAAGGTGGGTATTCCAACATTTGTAGTTTTCTTCTTTTTCCATCATTTTCTTTGTGTGTATATGTGGGGATGCTCATGGTTAGAAGCATATGCACTGGGCCTTCTGACTCTCATTCATCCAGCTGGGATAATCTTACAGTGACCTACAAAATCCTACAGCAGCTTTCGTATCCTGGCTGCCTGGTACCAAAACCTTGATTGTGCCCCTGGATGTGAAAAATGGTACAAAAATCAGCTGTATTCAATTAGATAAATAGAAGGATAGACTGGCCTCTTCCAAATACTAATTTTAAGACTTTAATGACAACATTAATTCTATCTTGATGTTAAAATATGCTAAATGTGAAATGTCTTTGATCTGTATGTAGTTATTACAGATCTTTATGACTTCAGAGATAACTAATTAGCATGGAGTCTTAAGCCTTTTTGATTCTTGAGCTGAAGGGTTGCACTTAAAACATATTACAACATGGATACTGCTTAAGGAAAATATGGAACTGAAACCACCCTGCAGGTTCTGTCTTTGACCTCCCCAGCTTGCCACACTGCACCATGTGCTAAAGGTAGTCTTCTTTCACGTCTTAGTCCAGAAGATGTGCTGCTTGCCTCGTGCCCAGTGAAGATGGTATTCAGGTCACTGGCAGTCTGCACATACCTGCACTGATCACATAAGTGCCAGGTGTAGTACCTGGATCTACCTTTTCCTTCCAGTTGCCTTGTTTCAAAGTCTTGTCAGTGGTGGAATGTCATATGTCAATCTCATTACCTTCATGTGGCAGCAGCACTCAAGGCCTGCTTCAAGTCATGCTCAGGAAAGCTTTTCAGACTGACACCTCTGCCAGCACTTCCAGGGCAGGAACTCTGTCTAGGAGTTGAGACTTTATGGTGGGACTTGTTATTTTGGAATGCAGACGCCAGACTAAGACGATCCAGCACTTCCTATGGCTCTCTATTAATGTTCTAATCCTCAGCTTCTCAAAACTAGCACCATCACCTGAATTGTTCATGAGGTTTTGTGTTAGACAAGAAAAATATACATTAAATCAAAAGAAGCATACCACAGCTTTGTTTTCTTACATCATAACATGAGATGTTTCCAGGTACCGGTATTTGACAAAGAAAGGACAAGCAAAGTAAGAGTGAGATAGCAAAAAGACCAAGTACTGATTAATGCAGAAGGCACAACTCAAGAAGTTCATGTTCACTAACCATCAGGTTCAATAGTTGTTTTAAAGGCAGAGCCTACTTCTTGGATACATTTATTTGGTATATTTGAATATAGCTTTGTACTTCCCCTGAGGAACTAAGTGGGAGAGTGGTAGAGCATCAGATGAGACATCAGAGCTCAATTCAGGCTATCAAGCAGTAGATTGGACTGACCAGTAATGATCCTTATACTCTTCCTCTTACCTGACAGGAAACTAAGAATAAGAGGGAAGAGCATAGATGTTGAAATGCTCAAGCACAAAATTGGCCAACAATTTTATTTTGCCGTAGCTGGAAAATTGAAACCTGTTTTTAGTATCAGGAAAAAAGAATGAAAATTGCCTGCCATTTATGCTGACACTTTCTGAACATTTCTAATAGACTTTTATCCAAAATAAATTCAGGAATGTATGTCCAGCCTAATTTTTTTTTTTTTTTGAGGTTATTTTATTAATTTCCAAAAATTCTAGGTAATAAACTCTTTGCTTAAATACTTTGTATCTATGGTAGTCTCTTTCCTAAAGCTAAACTCAGCTGGTGCTACTCCCATGAAAGAGCTGAAATTTAGCACTTCAGGTTATACGGAGAAGGGCATTTATGTATGTAGTCAAAGAAAGCAGAGGCATTTCTAGAAGGGGACAAGGTGGTCAAAGTTACAACTACTGGTGAAGACAAAGGATTTTCAGTGGGGAGAATAACTGCAGCAGCCGATGATTGCTAAAGCAGCAATCTGTAGAATACAGACAAGGTATAGTTTTCCATAGTGGTATTGGGTCAAGTTGCAATTGGGTAAGTTGCAATTAGGGCCCTTAACTTCACAATGAAGAACATGATCTCTGTAACTCCTGAAGAGTCTAGCAATGCCTTCACCTGCCTAAAGCCAGCCAGTCTCAGAAGGCAAAACACACCATTTGCACCCCTTCAAGCATGATACTGTCAGCAGCTGCATATGTAACATAATTGCTATTATTTACTCAGAGTGAAAAAATCCTCACTGTTTCTTCTGTTTCCTTTTATTAACCTTTTTTCTGTTTTTTTTTTTCCAAAGTTGGCTTTTGTTTGATAGTAAGTATAATCCTGCCTCCGCTCAGGAAGGTGAGTGCCATGCTGGCTTTAAACACAGCACTGAAATGCAGAAGCTGCTTGGCTGATTCATGGGGAGGAAAAGCCTGTGCGTTTTGCAAATGTTACAATCTCATGATCTAGTTTTCTGAAAGGGCTTAGTGGCTCATGTTCAGCATTAGATTAAGACTTGCATCCATGCCATGTTGCACACAGGCTGACAAAGCTCTTGGAATATAAAGCCTTCAAAAAGGCAATGCACAGATGCACAGTAGTTCTCTAGTTGTTGAACCAGTCTGCCAGGGATTACCTGCTCCATCCCAGCATTGTACAGCAACGTCCAGCATGCTCAGTCACTATGCAAGGGCTTCTGCATTTGCATGAACCCAATTTGGGTTTAAAAATACAGGCAGCCAACTTAATTTTTGCAGAGTTAATTCGCAACAAAACCAAAACCTGATTGTACACCAGTAACTCCACAGATAATCTCAACATACCAGAGAAAGCAAATGCATTGGCACGATCATGATAACCAGGCATTCAAAAGTAGAAGTAACTTCAAGAAAAATATGAGAGAAGATAGAAGTTAAGTGTATGTCTGTGAAAAAAACACCTTAGAAACAGCAGCAGGGAAAATCTCAAAACCTTGATGTAATCCTTTTGGAGGTATGGAATACTGCCAGATGGAGAGCCATATCCAGATGCATTTGCTTCCATTGGAAAAACAGAAGTCATATTGCAATACTGACATGTTACCAGCCACTGCACAAAAATGCTGTCCCATTGGACTGACTAGGAAGCATGCAAAGTAAATTTTGTGGGTATCTGACATTCTTCTCATGTGGATTTTACTGTGGACCGAGATGGTTTGAAAGGATTCGGTTACCAAACAGAAATCAGAACAATCAGTAGGACAAATAGAGTTAGCACATCAAGGATGTAAAGCTCTTCAAAAACAACACATTATTATCTGTCTGTCAAGGGCATTTCCTAACTAACTCAGATGTTTGTCTGTTGTGGCAAAGTCACCAGTGACTTCATCATTTTGAAATGTTGTGCTGACTGGATCACTAAGGAGGACCTAATTCTGCAAGAACATGTAGACCAGACACTGGGCCAGGAGAGGTCAACCCAGATGTTTGCAGACGCAACTTCCTATGCTGGCGATGGCTGGTACCAGCAGGAGAAGGCAGCTTCTGTGGGTCTACTCCAAAAACTGCTGAGGAGACAACAAACTTCCCTGCAATGTGTGGCCTTTGTGCTTTTAGATACGTTTCTTTTACAAAAATCTCCCCCTAGCAAAGAAGTAGCTGATAGTTCACGTCTCAGACACAGTATAAATGCATGAGAAGTAGATAATGATCCATCTTCCAAATAGTCCCCCAGCACTCACAGTGTTCATGGCAAGGAGTCCCACATTTTCAGTCTTCCTCCTCTGTTTTGTCCTGAATCTGCCACCTCCTGGTTTTGTTTGATGCCACTTAGCTTTCACATTGGGGCAGACAAAGAGAAGTCATCTTCACTGTACCACCCATATATGGCAATCATCTAGATAAAGTCTTTCTTTTATGTAGTCTGCCCTTTGTGGTCACGTTCTATCTCCAACAGTCCATAAATTGGATTATGCTTGTGTTCTTTGCACCCTCTTCAATTTTGCTATATTCTGTCTGAGACAAGGAGACCAGAACTCCACACATATTAAAAGGCATCACTAACATCCCATGTACCCACATAATGATGACTTCTCTTTGTTCTCTGCTTCCTAATGGTTAATTTTTGTTCTTCAGTGCTTCTGACCAATGTCGTTTTAAGGATATTAAAATACAGATAACCTGAAAGTCTTGTCCTTAATTGGTAGTAATCGACCTAAGAACACAATTATAATGACACTTTCAGAAAACTTTTTCCTCATAGGCATAATTTTACCTTTGTCTGTGTTGAATTTCTTCAGCTGTTTTAAGTCACTTCCACTAATTTTGAGCAATCCATCCACAGTTCTTCTTGATGGTAAATGGGTGTCTTCCTTTAATTTAGCTACCTTTAGTTTAATCTGCTAATAGAGACTGCATTGATTACCTCAGCTGAGCATCCATTCTATATTGTCTGAAAAGACCTTGGGTGGCTTGACAGCTATGCTATAATATTGATACTTTACCTTATTTACCTTATAATATTGATACTTCAACCTCATCAGCCAGAGAGCAGAACAGGATAAGGCCATTGGTGCTGTGTTTGTGCAAGTGCTGTATACATGTTGTGTGTGTGAGTTTGTGTTGTACATCCTGGGATGGAATACATGCTCAGCCTTATCGTTGGTTGCACCTGGGGGCATGTTGCTGCAGCAGCCTCACTTCTATGAGGCTACTGGATTTACCTCATTCGCCACAAAAACCATAATCTTTGGGGCTCTACTGCTTCCTAAGTGTGCCTTAGCTCAGACTGTCTTTCCTCTGGTATCCGCATACTACACTTACTGCACAGTACAAGCAAGGGCTGAGTGTATGTGTGTATGGGGTAGGTAGACAGACTTGCACCTTCAATAGTTTAGGCAACAGCCGTGACTTCATTGGAGTCAGTCTCCTCCAGCTCAGTTGCTCATGGTGGTGCTTGTAATTATATTTCCATTGGCTAGAGATGGAAAGGGAATTCAGTGTGAAAAGGGCTTGGTGGTGGTGGTTTTGTAAAGCAATGCTATTTATCCTTCTCTGGCCATGTACATTCCATGAATTTTAAATTGGCTCATTAACACTCAGGCTAGGGCCCTGAGTGCACCAATAGGCCCTAACTGCCCTGACAAGCTTCATCTGATGGGTGGGTCCACCCCATACCCCTTGCTTATGGTTCTGGGAGCCTCACATAAGCCTTGGCTTGGGCATACAGCTCTTATAAGAGAGAGGCTACATGTGTATCTTTTGCCAGCTCTGATTCCTGGGTGGATTTCCTTGAACATTTATTACAGTTTTGGCTCCAGTCCTACCTCCTGCTACTACTGACTGGATTCCTGGAACAGAGTCTCAGGATGGACCCCAGATCCAGTTCTGCTTCTTGTCTTGTCTGTGTCTGTTAGTAGAACCTATTACCACCATCCTGCTCAGCCCACTCACTTCAGGATTCTGGAACTGTGCCCTGACTGTTCAAGGCAACGCCTCTGATGAGGTCACCCCTGGCTTCCAGCTCATCTCTCATGGAGCAGATCATGCTGCTGTTCCCTGGCAGCCTGCGTGGCATGGGTAATACCTGTGCAAAAACCTCTGATGTTGTCATGCCCTTAGTGTTCTTCTGTTACAGGTGAGTCTACGCTACCTGTTACCCCATGCCCTGATGCAACCATGAAATGAAATTGCTGCCAGGACTGATGAGAGCTCAACCAGGTGACGTATTATGATGTCAGCAGTGATGGGGCCAAGTTCTTCAAACTACCCCGCCAGCCGGTTACAACAACACTTGCTGCCTCATGTGCACAGATTCACATACTACTTCTCTTCATGTCATTACTTCTTAAAGAAACTCAAGCAGGGAAACGATATCATCAAACCTGTGCATAATGCTGCTGCCAATCATTGGTTTCTAGTGCTGGAAAAATTCCATCAAGCTCTGCAGAAGGGACTAGTGCCATCTCTTTTCTTTGACATACTCGTCTGTGTAAGAAATGGATTGATCTAAGTAAAATTAGGTAAAAAGTAATATAAGTGAAAAGAATTGGAAGCAGAAGTCTGCTACATCTATTTTTTTAAAAAGCCTGGTAGCAGGGTATTTCTGTTCTTGGCATTCTGCCACTTACTGAACAAATAATTTGACTTTCGTATCTACTTAGGTTAAGAGAAATTAGCTGTTTAATGGAGAGGTACAAAATTTAATTAATGAGTAACCTTGAATATTATTTTTTCCCCTCGATGAGTCAATCAATGTTATGTTACTTATTCTCCAGCTTTTGTGTTAAAGGCAGCCTGGTCAGCTGCTGGAGAATTTCTACTTCAAAACATCTGTTAAGTCCTGCCCTCTCCTTGACTGCTGGCAAAAACATGTGATCCAAGAGGTGCGAATACAGATGTCACTATCTAGCACTGAGAACAGCTTGAGGGTTTCTACTGTTATTTGCAAATGCAAAAGTTATCTCAACAGTGACAAAAATATATAAAATTATTTGTAAACAAGAAGTATATAATGAAGTATAGAATAGCATGTGTAAGCTAGTGTTTATAGAGTCACTGGTCCTTTTTCTTTAAATAGTAAAAGAGGAGTCAAGAGCTGTGAGAAAGCCTTACTAAGTTCCCTTTTGCACTTGAGATTGCATGTTCTTAAAAATGAATGTTTGAGGGGGTGAGGTTCTGCTCTTTGCTAGTATAATAAAGCCCATTAGAAACGGTTATGTTTGTTTTCATAATTATTGGGGGGGGAGGGTGTGACAATTAAGCGTTTTGATCTCTATTCCCTTTAACTTGTGATTTTATTTTTGTTTTGTACAGAGGCAAAATGAATAGCAAGTTTGATTTAAAGACCATCAGTTCAAGTCAGGCATCCATTATGGGTGACCTCCAGAAACTTCTTAGCCAAGGAGAATATGCTCCTCTTATCTCTACTCCCATCTTAGAAAGCAAGTTTGTCCAGGTAAAAAGTCATTCAAATTAAATCATTTGGCATGCTCAAGATAAAATTGCTTGCAATTATTACCTTCTTTTCCCCCTCTCTCAGCCCAACAGGTATTCCTCATTTGTTCTCATAGTTCTTACTTTCTGTCCACTACACACACATGGATATGCTTCCCCTCTCCTAGAGACTCATTCTGTTCATACTTTCAAGGTGACAGTCCAGAAACCTATTGACAGCAATGCTGCAAATTAGAGAATGAAGACAGAGTGATGTTTTCACCCTTCCTTGTCAGCAGTTCACTCCTTCCAGTAGCAGCAGCTAGGACTGGCAGCAGCTAGGACTGTTCTAGCAAATTCCTGGTTCTATGATATCTATCTCATTAATGCTTTCAGCTATCAACATCAGTTCAACCAAACCTACATGGCAGCTAGCCTTTCCCAGGTAATCCCCCCTCAATTGCATCTTGTAATATCCTTGCATGCAAAATCACTACCCTGCCTGTCACTTACCCTAAGCACTGGCAAAAGAACCCTGCAAGAATGCTGCAACAGTCTACACTCCTACAATACTGCATTCACAGTGATTCTAAAATACCTGAATTCTATTTACATGATATATCTCAGCTCTGATTTCATAGGGTTTCATTACTTCACTTTGTGATAATTGCAACATCCTTCAATGTTGCCTTGATTAATTCGATCTTGCATTGTTGATACACATACAGAATATTAATTAGTTATGAGTCCCCATTTTCAAGTACTTTATGATTTATCCCTTCCTTATTTATCAGACCTCATTCCTATAAAGGAAGCAGTCACCCTAACCAATCAACATAAGAAAACAGCTCTATTGCTGACTCATTTACATTAAAATGGAAGGAAGAAAAAAAAGCCTTTGATCATTTTTACATACTGTCTCTCACACATTGGAGTAGATTCAACCGGATAGCCACTAATTTAATGCACTATCCTCCTTCAGATTTCTCTTCAGGACACGCTTTTTCTCTGGTTATCAAAACCAGATCCTGACAATAGTACGTCAAATGTGATTTGATCACGTTTATCAACTTATTCTTATCTCCTTGTGTTTTCTCATTTTTCTTTCTGTAATTTCAAGTCTTATACATAAATTACCTAGGATCACTTTCCTTCCTGTGTTTGTACAGCACCTAGCAGGACCTTGATTCATAACAGGTCTCATTAATACCACAGTATTTCTAACAAAGACAGTGAGTCATCAGAACAGAGTGCTTCTTCCATCATGTTTACAGTAACAGATAATGGTACTCAAGAGGTTTCTGACCACAACAATCAGATACCAAATTATTTGGACTACATAAGAGCCAGTGATTTCTAGTCCTCCTTTATAATTTTTCAACTTTTCCCTTGTTTTCATTCGCATGCATTCCTGTTTCATTATTCCAATTTCTCCTCTATCTGCACCAATCCAATACATAAGCTCTAGGGCCCCCAAGCCAAAACACCATTAAATGTATTGATAGCATATTCTCTGAGAGATCATACAGCAAACGTCAGTGTTGATGTTTTTTTTTTTATTGTTGTTCAGGTTAACCGAAGAGGGGAACCAATTTCCATCCATAATCAACCCAGCTGCGTGACCATCGGCATCTGTCCTGCCAATCCCACTTTACTAATGCCTGAGGTAATGCTGGTAGCATGTGAAGTGTCTGTGTTCCCACAGGAAAGTATGAAAAACTTCTGCAAACTCTCACAGCTGCCATTCCCCATGAAACAGCTGGCACTTACCAGGTGAGTTAGCACTGAGAACGGTTAAGTATTTCTTTGAAGAATAAGTAAGAAATATGAATCTTGGAGCGGATTCTCCTGGAAGGCATGCTAAGGCACATGAAAACCAACAAGGTGCTTGGTGACAGCCAGCATGGCTTCACTAAGGGGAAATCCGGCCTGACCAATCTGGTGGCCTTCTATGAAGGGGCTACGGAACTGGTGGACAGGGGTAGAGCAGTTGATGTCATCTACCTGGACTTGTGTAAAGTGTTCAACACTGTCTCACATGACATCCTTCTCTCTAAGTTGGAGAGACATCAATTTGATAGGTGGACCACTCTGTGGATAAAGAACTGGCCGGATGGCCGCACGCAAAGAGTAGTGCTCAGTGGCTCGATGTCCAGCTGGAGACCAGTAACGAGTGGAGTCCCCCAGGGATCGGTGTTGGGACCGGTCTTGTTCAACATCTTTGTTGGTGACATGGACAGTGGGATTGAGGGCGCCCTCAGCAAGTTTGCCAATGACACCAAGCTGTGTGGTTCGGTTGATATGTTGGAGGGAAGGAATGCCATCCAGAGGGACCTTGACAAGCTTGTGAGGTGGGCTGATGCCAACCTGATGAAGTTTAGCCATGCTAAGTGCAAGGTCCTCCACCTGGGTGGGAGCAATGCCAGGCACAGCTACAGGTTGGGCAGGGAGGAGATTCAGAGCAGCCCTGTGGAGAAGGACTTGGGGGTGTGGGTTGATGAGAAAATGAACATGAGCGGGCAGTGTGCGCTTGCAGCCCAGAAAGCCAACCGTATCCTGGGCTGCATCAAAAGGAGTGTGACCAGCAGGTCAAGGGAGGTGCTCCTGCCCCTCTACTCTGCTCTCGTGAGACCTCACTTGGAGTATTGTGTGCAGCTCTGGTGTCCTCAACATAAAAAGGACATGGAACTGTTAGAACAAGTGCAGAGGAGGGCCACGAGGATGATCAGGGGACTGGAGCACCTCCCGTATGAAGATAGGCTGAGAAAATTGGGGCTGTTCAGCCTGGAGAAGAGAAGGCTGCGTGGAGACCTCATAGCAGCCTTCCAATACCTGAAGGGGGCCTATAGGGATGCTGGGGAGGGACTCTTCATTAGGGACTGTGGTGAGAGGACAAGGGGTAATGGGTTTAAACTTAAACAGGGGAGGTTTAGATTGGATATGAGGAAGAAATTGTTTACTGTGAGGGTGGTGGGGCCCTGGAATGGGTTGCCCAGGGAAGTTGTGAATGCTCCATCCCTGGCGGTGTTCAAGGCCGGGTTGGACAGAGCCTTGGGTGGCATGGTTTAGTGGGAGGTGTCCCTGCCCATGGCAGGCGGGTTGGAACTCGATGATCTTGAGGTCCTTTCCAACCCTAACTATTCTATGATTCTGTGATTCTATGAATGTATTTCCCATTTCCATGCAGCATTTTCCTTCTTTTAAAGGTCAGTTTGTTAACAGACGTCATACTTGCACTGGCTTTGTTCCAGCACTAACATTATAAAGCTAGGAGAAACTCTTCAGTCCAAATATTCAGGCCCCACTCCAGTCATGATTCTAGGCCAATGCTACCCACATGTGTATAGATAGCTTGATGATTACAAATACTTAATACTTTCTAAATATATTAGAAGCTGAATGATGGTAGGAAGACTAGGGCTACAGGTTTGCAATGGAATAAGGTAGTGGAATAAAGACACTGTAGAGATGCCAACTTTCTCTACTTCTATTCTGCACACTGCTGCCCAGCATTTCTTCCACAGTTAGCTAGGGGCATTCAGAAGAAGAGTGTCCAAATCCACTCAGCAGATCATTCCTATTTCAATTTAGCACTTTCAGCCTTACTCTAACTGTAGATGTGACAGACACAATATCTTCTTTGAGAGAAATTTCCATTTGTGTTTAATGATGAGTTTCCCCCTTTTTTTATAGGCTCTTCCCCTTGAAGTTTGTGAAACTCTCTGTCCACAGCATAGATAATCACCATCTCATGTTGAAATTAGTAAATGGCCGCTCCTATTATCTAGAGCTCTGTGCCCCACCAGACCAGCAACAATACTTATTCCACCTGTGGCTGCAGCTCATCTCTTTCCTGAAACCCCCTGAAGATATCAGCAATACTGAAGTAAATGTAAAATCCAAGGATTTTGACATGTGTCCCAAGAAAGTTCCCAGCTCAAATGACTCATCAGAAAAGGTCGGTCTTCAGCAAAGAGATATGAAAATTTCAAGCTGACCAATCAGAAAGTATTGCTTGTGCTCATACTCTGAATGATCTCTCAAGTCTAATTTTTTGAGTGTTTTGAAGGAGCTACAGTTCTGTTTATCAAAATAGCTGGCTTGTAAACTCCCTGCAGAATGTCAGGGCAAGGGGAGCGAGGATGCTAGGTGCACCACAGCCCTCCTAAATTTTTTGCGAATCAGTAAATAGCATACTACTTATTGTTTGTTGTTCAGCTTTCCCTCACAGTTGGGGATATGTTCTTAAATAGTTCTTTTTGACTGGATTTTACAACCCACTGAAAAAAGGCAGAGAAGGAAAGAGGCAGCACAGCTGAGACCCCTGCAGGGACTGACAACTAATCAAGCAAAGAGGACAAAGTCATTTGATCAATTCAAAGGACAGAAAGAGAAAGTTCTTGAGGGAAATGCTACAGCAGGCAGGCAGAAGGCAGCTGCTCACTGTAGTAGCTAAGATTGAAAAAGGAGAGCAGTGAGGGTCAGCAAAAATGCTTCAGGTCCTAAACAGAATATCACATACAGAAATTTAACTATAGTACAGAAGGGACCTGTTACCTTAGCATCACACTTAGGAAGCAATTGGATGGTTAATGATGTTACTCAACATTACCTAACACTATTTCCCCTAAGTTTCAAGCAAACATTTTGTCAGCACAGGTATCAGTGAGTCTTTAGTTCCCATGCAAGACAGCTTGCCTCTCAGCCAAGCACAGCCACGTCCACAATGAGAAAAACAAAATCACATGGCCAGTGCTTAATGCTGCATGTACAGAGACAAGGAACAACTCTGTGTATGTGCAGCAGAAAAATTACAAGGGAGGAGAAAACTGAGAGATGATTCTTTCAAGAAAAAATCAGTGATGAGGTAAACAGATGACTGAAAACAACCTAGGGGAAAACTAGCATATTCAGATTAGATTTGTTGAAACCATACAGACTTAACCATACTGGTTATGTCAAGAATGCATAGATTGCAAGAAAGTAAGTATAGGATTTATCAAATTTCTTAGTTTATATTTTTCTGCTTCAAATATCCATACATAGCCACCCTTCTTCTAGGTTTTCTGCTTTCTCTCTTACCTGATGTCAGACTAGACCCTTGTTCCAACTTCTGGACATAAGCTGGCTTGATATGAATGTCAGTTCCTGCATGTGCAGCAGGTATTACTAGTGATTCAGTATACAAAAGTCATGGCCCAAACCTGGAATCTCAATTTTTCTTTGAAGAATAGATGTCTCATGTTCCCAGTCACATTCATTGGTGTTTCAATACCTTGAGGTGTTGGCTGTCACTCACTTTTGACTTTTCTACTGATAGTTTTTAAGTTTGGATTATTACATCCTCCCTGCTTTCTTTCTGTTTAGCTAGAAAACTGTCTGCATGTGAGGAACAAGTATCTCTGCCTCAGCTACTTAAAAGCTGGATGCTTAGAAAGATTTTTGTAAGGACCAGTCTCAAAATCTGGACAGAACAGAAAGCAAAGATCTGTTCTTAGCTTCTGAATATGAGCAAAAAGAGAAGAATACTTTGGAGATAAAGTTATTCTGGACATGAATCAGAAGCAGAGAACTTGGAGGTGAAGCCACAAATAAACCTCAGAGGTTAAGCTTTGGATCTGTTATTCCCACAGTGGACTGCATAGTCACCTCTAGGCAAAGCTGTAGGCCAATAATCACGAACAAACTGATAATGTAGGAGAAACAGGAGTCTCTCTTCTAGATAAACATATCACATTTCCTTTGGAAGGTCTGTCTGACACCCCTTTATAGCAGAATATTCAGTATATAAGGGACTATAGGAAGTTACCACTAAGTTCCAGCTGTGCTCATCAGCCCTGTGCACAGCTTTTTTTTTTTTTTTTATGTCAGTTGCTCATATCTGTTAATCTTTCCTTTTTCCTTTAAGAGGGATGACCCACAAGATGTGCCGAACCCCAAAGCAGAGGAAGAAGTTGTTGTTAAGCAAACCTCTCCCAACCAAGTTCCTCTCTCTGATAAAGTGGAACCCACAGAAAAGCGTGGAATAAAAGGAGAAATCTTCTACAACAACCTGGAACCAGCAAGGCAGGAAATCACCATGCAGTCAAAGAACATGAATCTTTCTCGGGATATAAAGAAGAGCAAAAGCTCAGAAAAGAGTAAAACTAGGTAGGTATGCTTGAGAAATGAATCTAATATACTTAATTTCTGCTGCTGTCTTTGAAAAGTAAAATGTGTCATATTTTTTGTCTTCAGAAAATATATTATTGCAGCACTTTTTCAGGATTACTGTGATCTTCCTAATGCTTTAATCGATTAGGAACCTGAAGAATACAGGATGGGGGTTCCAAGTATCTAGACTTTGGTTTCTCAGATGTTCAGGGGCTTTTGAAAGCCCCCTGCCCACCCTACCACATACTGGGTTCATGCAGACAGGAGCCAAGTAAAAGTGCATGAATGTTCAGTGCTTCAGTGCTGTTATATGTAAGCACAGTCTATACCATTCAAGTATCTATATGTATTAGTCTGCCTGCACTTCAAAACAAGGCTTACTGTATCATATAGCACCTATTTAATACTGATCCTGGTACATAATGATATTACTAGGCTAAGACTTTTTCCTGAGTTTCTTGGCAACGGTATTGTGGGTTTTTGTTTGGGTTTTTTTTCTGAACTACCTTTTTTTCCTTCTTTTTTTTTTTTTTTTTTTTAGGATGAGCACAACAAAGAAAGAAAGGGAGAAGAAAGCACAGACTCCAGGTATGATGGTTTTTCCAATACCGACTCGCTTCCCCACTGCTATTCCTAATTCAGTTATAGATGAGAGAAGCTGAAACTTCATGAGCTGGGAGTTCCTTAGAACAAATATCCCTATATCCACAAATAGGAATATGTGCAAACAGATCAGCACTTCTCATATTATTAGAAGGTACGCTTTGCTCTTTTCTTACTGTGATCACATCTCACCTTCCCCGGTTCAGCATCAGGTTTCTTCTAGAAAGGCCTTTGCCTGATGGCGGCCATGCAACTTCACTGCAAAATCAGAGAAAATACAGGATGGTGGAAAGGGTATGAAAGCTGCAGGCCTAGGACAGTTCAAAGTTATAATGTTGGCCCACATCTCCTCTGCTGGTGTGCTGTGAGGCTTCCCCAAAACCCATACCTGAACATGAAGTTACCTCCAGATAGTGTGTCTGCAGTGTCCTCTTGCATGAGGTCTGGAGTCATGTTTCAAGCAGAATGGTGTTTCAGAGCACCCTCCACAATGTCACACTGTGATTAGCATTAGCATCCTTTCTGACATCCTGCATTTCTGCAAAATCTCTACAGAATATCTAGCTAGAACAAGCAAGCACCTAAAGACAGTCTTTCTTAACATTCACAGTTCCCCTTTTTTATGTGTCTCCATTTCTTGTCAGTGATCAAACACTGCTATCTATCTATACCTGCCAAGGAACAACAAACACTGGAGCCCCTTAGCTTATTAATGCCACTTACTTTACATTTATACACATAATCATTATGAGTGTGAATTAATCAGTCCCTTAAACAAAAGGTGTTATGGTCTTCCTCTGCATACTTCTCTATTTTACTAAGTCATGAAAGTTTGAACAAGCTCTTGTTCAATCAACAACATTTTTTGTGAACATGATTCTGCCGTGTGCTTCTGATTCTGCCATATGCTTCTCTTTGTAGCTGGCTGGTGGGCTGCATGCAGTTCACTGTCCAAATTGCCAGTTGGTGATCTTAAAGTGATCTCCATGACCTGGAAGAAAAAGTATTTTGGTTTATGATATCCTCTCTTTGTGTGAACACGTCTCCACTAAAACACATTTATCTGACTGAAAATCTTGTCACATCTCTCTCTACATACCCTTTGGTACATTAACAATTTTTAATATCTCATTGTTATATTCTTTTTCACTCTTTTTCTCTTAATAGCCATTTATTTTGAATTGGAGGTACTGAAAGAGAGCAATGGGTTATGAGGTGATATAAATTAGTGCATGCTCAAATAATTTATTTCAGCACTCCACATGAAAGGGAGACAAATAATGACATATTATTTAGTTGGTAGTAACAAATTTGTGCAAAGTCCTAGATTATTATACTCTTCATTTCAAATTCATTTCCTTCATTTTTAAATAGTCTGTGACATACATACAGTGCCAAACACCTAAATTATATTTTACTTGGACTTAGTGATATTGTGTTTCTTGTGATTTCATTGTGAAAACTGTAATAATGGAGAAATAGTGAAGCAATCAGAACAGAAATGCTTGATATATTTTCCTATTGTGTGCACTCAATCATAATATCATTCAGGGAAAAAAAAAAAAGCCTGTCTTGTCAAATCCAGCATTCAGATTTGTTGCATTCAGGGAAAGGGACCTGCCTATTTATTCCCATCACTTCCACCCTAGAGTTTAGTGCCCATTTTGTACTCTATATAAACATTTTTTTTATATATATTAACTCTGTAGTCATATATTTGCAGTGTATTTTCTATAGGGAAGAAAAAATATCTGACTGTATTTCCCATTGTTTTCTTTCTGTTATCATCTTTGCTTCTTTCTCTAACTGTTCCTTTTTCCCAGTCATTTACTTTTCAGCTTTCCCTCTGATCAGCTTTCCTGTTCATCTTCTCTAGCTCTAGATTATTCTTTTTCTCACTTTCTATGTTCTTTCAACTCTACTCTGTGCTTCTTCTTCTTTTTAAGTGGTACCTTTGTCCAAAGATTTATACCTCCTCCTGTGTAACTGTGTGTCTGCTCTTTTGCTCTTTTCCTTCCTTTTCTGATCATGCTTCTCCCAGTCTGCATCCTACTATCAATTCCCGAATTTGCCATATTGAAGCAAATGCAGCGTGTGCTGTTCACGGGCTTCCTTAGACCATCAGTCTCTCTTGTCTTCTTCTCAACTACTGGTCTGTCTCCAGAATAGAAATTATCTTCACATAACCACCAGGCAGCTGAGAAGTGTGACAATATCATGTCAACAGACACCAGCTATGCACAGGGTTTTTTTACACCTCTCAAGTGTTCTGCAAGGACTAAAGATGATCTCTGCTGTGAGAGTGAGTAGATGAGACGCCTTGTAGGAGTAACTGAGGAAGAATAGCATGGGAGAGGCTGGGAAAGGCCAGTTTGGAATACAGAGCACAAATTCTAATAAACTCCCTGCAAAGGCAAATCAATCCCCTCTGGCAAATCAGTTCTTTCTTTGTGGTTCTTGATGGATGCTTATCTTCTCCATCCTTTGCTCTTCTGATTCCTCATGCTTCTTTTTCATTCTCTACTTGTGTGTGCCGTCTTCGTCATGCTCATCTTATTTCTTTTCAGAAAATTTAAGGAGTGACAATAAGTCAAGTAGGCTGCTTCAAGTCTTACCTGGGCCATTTTTCACTAAGAAGAAATGAAAGAAAATAAAGCAAAGCATCCTGGACATCAGATGCAGTTGGAACAAGGAAAAGATCTACACACAGAAGAAAAAATTCCCCTGCAGACTTCAATTCCATTCATAACCTCTTACTATTACAGTTAGTTATTACTGAAATACGAATTCTGCATTGCCCTGTATTAGTTCACAACTAGCAACAACAAATAAATTTTGATCCCTGGCAGTGCAATCTACATTTTTCTGAGATTATTTTTTTAGGGAGATTTGTAGTTTGCAGCAGAAGGCAAAGAAATATACACCTGAATTAACTTTATAATCCCTGACTGTGGCTTACACTTTTTTATAGGGGCAGGAGAGTTTCTCATGCAAGCAACTTTCAGAACATTTCAGGGGGATAAGTGGCAGAGTAATACCAGGTAGTGGGCACAAAATCATATTAACACTGGTTTTATTTCTGCCAGTGAATTTCTAAATCAGTGTTGGCAAATCACTTTTACTTTTTGTTCCTCAGCTTCTTCATTTGTAGAATGAGGATAGCCAGACCTCTTTTGAAAATCATCATGCAATGAACTATTGAGAACCATTGTATAAGAATTTGGTATTGTTGTTACTGTTGTTATTATCCAGACACTATAAATATTGCTATCCTATTGGAATACTGAGAATGTACTAGCTGCACTACAAAGCATTTCGCACTAAGCAAACTAAATATCTGCTGCTGCTGTTCTTGCTACCTGTTGCTGGGGCTTTCCTGGGTAGTTTACAGCATGTGCAGTATTTTCTGAAGTTTTGAAGCATAAATTCTGCACAAACATAGCTAAGTATGGGAGAAGAATGCTTTCTGTGTACTTTCCTCCAAATGAGTGCAGAGAGATTACATAATTCACAACTTCCAATCTATTGTTCCTTGAGAATATAAAACAACTCAATACCCTTTGAGAACAGCCCATGTGCAATCAGATTCCAGTCTAGGAAGGGCTGGCAAATTCAAATTCTAGATATCGCCCGAAACATGAACAAGAGTGAAATATCATTCAATATAACTGGAAATTGCAACATGTTTTTCACCATGGAAAATAAAGTTTCTAGATTCTGTTTAACAAAAGAGCAAAGTAGCAATTACTGACAAGTAAGAAACTTTCAGGTGTGCCCTGAGAAAATGGTTCTACAGTATATTTTCTGCTGAAAGGGCAGTAAGTACTTGAATGATATACCATTTATGAAGTGCTGTTCTCCACTACAAGAACAAACAAATAACACTGCAAATAAGGATCACTACTAGTTTCTTCACTATCATCTACACATAGACTGGTTGAAGATGCTTACCATCAGTGACTTCACACTAAACTTGTGCACTAGAAGTGAAGATGAAATTAAAACTGTAACACTGGGAAATCAATGATACAGATTTTGAATAATCCTAAGTAGAGTATACTGCATTCAAAAGCTGTTTGAATTAATTGGAAATTTTTGTTTTGCTAGCACAGAGGTAATAACTATGACTGATTTCATATCAAGATATACTGCCCATACTAAGTAACGTAGAATGGAATGCAATAAATTAAATATTTAATTAGGAGTATCTCCCTTATAAGCTAAATATCATGTCTGGAGAAGAATTGCACACTATCTACACTACACACTAATAAACAGAAATTTAGTTTGTATCCAAACAACCTGCCAATGGATAAGGCATCAGACATAACCCAGTCCTAAGGGAAAAGTTAAAATCCATCAAAACAAAGGGATTGGATATTCAAGCACGTTTCAAGAAGAGTGATTTTGGTATGAGAAACAACATTAACGAGACACATTCTTTTCAATTCTTAGAGCTGAACTGTTGTTAAGTAAATGTATTTGCCCCAGTTATATGCATTTGTCATAACAGAAGACAAGCTGATGAGGCAGGTGAGGAAAGAACAAAGTACTTCCACGAAGACTTTATGCTGTGGTAAATGGGACAAAGGTTCCCGCTAAGCTCAGGACAGTTGTTCTGAAGTCATTAATGTGGCAATGTGACACTAGAATAATTACAACTCTTGAACATTGTGTTTCTCTTCACTTACTGTAAAGGTAGATATAGTCCTTTACCTGCAGAAATCAGGGTCAGTCTGAGCATATATTGTGCTGCCAAGAAGTCACTCTTACACACGTAGTACCCTAACCTGTGGCCACACTGACAGCCCTTGCAGAGACGGTGTGTGGGACAAAGGACGGCTGCACCGTGCAAAAGGAAATATTAGCCTCAGTTCACTGGAATCCAGTCTAAAATACTCTCAGCCACCGCTGCAAAGAATGAGCGACTTCAGAGTATTACGTTCCCCAGATTACAACACTGGGAAGAAGGCTGAATTGCCTGCATTGCAAATGCAGCAAAAAGTGCCTCCTAATTGCTGTGCCTAGAGCAAAGAAAAATAACTCAGCATGGATGCTTGCTGGGTTACATACTTATAGCCTTACATTGAGCTGATTCAGTAGACTGGTATGCAGTATGTAGTGGCTCAGTGAGCCACTACAGTCTATCAGCTCCTCTGAAAGAAAAATTACTGCTGGGAGAATGACAGTCATTGAAGATCCTGCAAGCAGTAGAGTGGCAAAGCATAATGTGTTTGACTATACTTTTTAGGAAATACTGCAAAATAGAGTGGTATTCATGCTATATATATTCCAAAATAGGTTTTGCAACTGTCTGTTTAGGTGCAGATTCATGAGAATGGTACAGAACTGTCACTGCAGTTTGTCTAAGGATAAATGAAGACCACCTGTATAGCTCCACATAGCTATGTGGAAATTATTATTCTGTTAGTATCAAAATAACTTCTTTCTTCCTCAAAGATAATTGTGTAGCCGCTATCATTTTCCTAGGAAAGGTAAGTATACCGGTTTTGCTCATGGCAACATAGGACAAGTGTATTTTGGTGCTATCTTTCATAATTCATTTTCACAAATCAAGCAGCTATGCCTGCATTACTCAAAACATGATAATGGAAATCTATTGGCATCTTGTGTCTGTAGGGAAGATATTACGCTGGGATCAGCATGGATTTCTGCAAATGGACTGGATGCCATACCCGATTTTTTTAGTGCCATGACACTCCAGATTTATGCATATGATGAAATAACGTATGAAGGATTTCTGAGCATGTTTCTCAAAGAAAAGAAAAACAGTCTCTTAGTTTCAGAATATTTCCAATAAAACTTATGCAGTTATGGATTCGAATAAAGCAGATTTTAAACATTACTTTAAATGCTGGGGAACAACAGACATGCTGCCTGGCTGTTAACTGCCTCAGATGTTGTTTATAATCTGCTGAAAGCAAGCTCAAAAACTAGGGGAACATTCAAACAACAATTTTAAGAAGAATGATTCTGAAAGTGATTCTGCCTTACGTCATATTCAGACATCCATGTTGTTAAAGGTACCGTACAGCATGGCCACGAATCTATTTGTATCAGTAATTAAAGTACAACAGGGATGCACAAATTGAAAACCTGTACCAAATAAGACTGATAAATAAAGCACAACATGCAAGATTATTCCAGTGAAGATTTAGAAAAAGGCAACAAGAAAGAGAATTTTGATGTTTATGTTTTACCGTATCTTACAGCTATCTAACTGTACATCTAGTTTGCTTTCAAGAGAAAGATTTATTACTTTCCATGTTTATAAAATATGTGCAGTATACTGTAGTGTCATACATCTGATTGACAAATATACAAAGCTTAAGCTTTACACTGCAGCATTATGAGATAGGAGGGTTTTGTCATAATTACCGCTACTAAGCTGCCTTTTGGGAAAGACATTCACACCTGGGGGGAATCTAAATCCACAAATGCTATAGGATTTACCTCCTAAGTATTTTCCTTAGGTGGTACCAACTGCTGAAACTTTTGTTGCCTTTGCTGTTGGTTCTTCCCTTATTTTCTCACAGATCTGTGAGTTACAGGGGTTTATTTCTTTTTATTTATGCATGTGTATGAGAATAAGAAAAGAAGCTGAGAATAAGAAAAGAGTAAAAAGAGTAGCAATAAAAACCGGTGTTTGCCCTGTATTTACAGATTAAAACAAAGCAATCAAACTGTCAGGTAAACCCAGTAAAAAAAGTATATGCATGTTGACAGCAAAGCAGGTTATCAGTAAAATCCAAACATAACCTTGTCCTGACTTTGGGCTTTAGAATACATCCAGCTTGCAAATGGCAAATCAGGGAAGAACAGAGTAAATCACAGTACAAGTTAGTAATTTTTATAAATAGCAAAGCAGGATTTCTTTTGCAGAAAGACTTAAATATGTCCTTCAGATCTTTCCAGATGTATTCAAGATCAAACAAAAGATGGAGAGTTGTGCAAAGGAAGGCATGCAGATGACTGCAACAATATCAAAAAGATACATAGGTATACAAACGTAAAGAGAGTAACATACAAAACCAAGGAAAAACTACTGAAGGAAGAACAAGAAGAAGCAAACGTATCAAGAGACAGATAGGTAATCATAATTTGAGTATAACTTAAAAGGGGAAGGGAAAACAGTGGCAAGAAAGATAATTTCTATTGTCCATTATTTTTCTGGATTAGAAATAGCATCCCAACCTGTTACACTAACAACCTCACTTCCACGTTTAATTTGGGTCACTCATCTTCTGGGAATGATTCCTATTTTTGGGTTTAAGACCTCTCACTGAGAGATGAGTAGTACTCCCAGGCTTGAGACCTCTCTTATGGAGATTGGTCTTTTTCTACAGCTGAACTTCTGTTGGATTTATGACCCTATTTGTAAGATACTGTGACCTTACTTAAAGTTGTGCAATTCTGGATCTGAAGGATTAAGGAGTGGCAAAGGATACTAGAAGACAGCAAGGAACATGAGTGCAAAATGTTGTTATTGGATAGGAAGTAAGAAATAGTTCTAGTGCTTTCAAAGAGAAAAACATGACCGTATTTGAATCCTTGGTATTTCTTGTCTTAGTTAAAGGAAGGATGAAAATAAATTGGACTGCTGTATTAATTTCAAAATTCAGGGTTTCTGTTACTGGGTTGTGGAAGCCAAGAGATATTTGATTTTTCCTTGTTTAATAGCCAATTTAGCATCTGGACTGCTGTGTATTGCACTCTTCTTTGGAACACTAGGTACTAAACACAGTAGGCCTACAGGTGGACTAGTGCTGCTATTATATTCTTTTATACTGCTGGTGCATGTGTCCTACTTAGAGTTAAAACAATCACCAGATTTGTAATCAGGAGACATCAGATTGCTATAAATCAAACTGGAAAGACCACTGTGAGAGATATTGTCACTTCCTCTGCAACACAGGGAGAATATACAGGTAAAGTGTGAGCAGGAAGGAGCTTCCTTTCCTTCATATTTAGTTAAGGTGACATTTAAATGTGATTATCCAAGATATAAGCTATCAATACCTAAAGGCCGAGGGAAAAACCCCTGTGAAGTTCTCAGAGACAGGAGGAAAAGAGTCTATTTAAACAGATGCCAGACATGAAAGCAGAGATAAAGAGAACACAATTTCTAAAAACCTGGCAAGAATGAAAGATCAAGAAGGAAAGCGTAATCCAGATAATTTAAAATAAAACAAAGTAACATAAACCACACACACACACACACACACACACACACACACACACACAAAGAACCAAAAAATAAAACCCAAGCCAAACTAAACCAAACAAGGAAACACCCCCAAAAACCAAACCCAGCAGACAGGTCAATAAAGAGGATGAAATAACAGAGTCTGACATCAAGCAGGCAAGAATTCTTCAGGGATTGCATAAAAAAATGTTCTGGCAAATAGAGGGATCACACCAGCTTGGAAGGGATCCAAGATGAAGTTGGAAGAGAAAGTACATCTGCTGTAGAATGGTTGTTCAGTGAGTTTAGAGATAAAGAGTTTAGAGATAAAGGGGAGGAGAGTGATGGGACAGACAGATGGGGATTAGTTCCCCAGCCTTCACTGGCACAAGCACTGTGGCTCTTCTGACAGACCACTCCTTTTTGTGTCAGTCTACAGAGCCACTCGTGAGCTGTAAAGCATATATTCAGTTAACAGTGACATAAAAGGGAATTTTTCATTCCCCCTCCAGAGGGCAATGGTTTCAAAGAAAACATTTTGTTCTACGTTAGGCTGATGCCTCAGTTTGAGACAGATTTTTGTTTTCTTTTCAATTGATTATAATCAGCCAGATTTAGACTGATCAAAAGTTATATCTGCACCTCTCTGGCAAACACTCACAGTAATTCAAATTCAATTTATCAAAGATGAACATTTTCTTTGTTAAAAAATATTTGTCTGTGGAATGCATGCATTAATCTTTTTTAAGAAGGTTCTTCAATAATAAATTAAGTTGCCTAAATACATTGGTTCTGTAGCTGCAAGCATGTTTTAATGTTCCCATAATCTCATAATCCCTGATAGTAAAAATATAGAAAATGTTTAAAATGAAAATGTTCTAAGATCTAAGCTCACAAAAGGTATCACTTGGATATTTCTTTTCAGCTCCTTTCTGCTTAAAAATGTTAATTGACAACTTTGAACTAGAGATGGAACAGTAAGGTTTGTAGTGCTTTGGTAAATAACTTTCTCATTTCCTTCAAGAACTCTTAGTGGATACTACATAAAAAAATTCATCAGCTAAGACAAAAAAAAAAGTAAGACTAAAAAGTTTTGGTTTTCCCAGTCATCTTTCTGTTGTCCTCCTTAATCTCCCATTTGCCTTTTTTCTCTGTATCTTTTTTTTATTATTCTCATATTTTGTTAAATTCAAGCCAAAATTATTTTCTAACAGCCATTTTTATATCCTCACCATATCACCAAATAGCACCCACAGAGCAAAATGAACCATCAGATCTGTCTGTTTAAACTGGTAACATAATGATTTAAAAAAGAAAGGTTGTCTGGGTCTTCACAAGTAACACTGCTGATCCTGTGTGCTATTGTGAAATATTTTCAAGTATGACAGTTTCTTTGCCTAACAGAATATTTTGATCTGTGGATACAATTAGCCAAGCACACCTAATTCAAATATCTTATGAATGGATTTGCCAGCTGGGCATGGCTAATATTAGGGTTTGTGAAAGCCCAAGGGAGGAGATTGGTTACCAAAGAAACAAACAGATCTTTAAGCAGATATATGCAAGGATATCCCAAGCTCAGTCTTAACCTGCTCTGCTAAACCCTTTCTGGAAAAAGATTAAAACCAGCTACAGATAGAAACAGTAAAGGAGAGAAACAGAAACTGATGTGAAGAATTCTCTGCTCTACAAGTTGCACAACAATTAAATACAATTCCCTTATCCTGGTTCAAAAACTGGCTACTGGTCAACATGCACACTGGAGGCAATGAGATTATGTGTGAGAGGAAGGAGAAATGCCATTAGCTGAGGGAAACTGTAATCAGAGTTTTTGTTAGACCATCCCAACCTTGAATGCAGAAAAAACCAGTAAACTAGCGATCGGTTTGGATGAGGATGACAATAGTCAAGAGCCAACTGATTAACTACCAAGTCGCTAGTTTTTTGCAGCCATTTTATCTTCTAGGCAAGTACCATTTTAAAAAAGCCCTTTTCTGGTTCTCAGGTTCTTTGCCTAAGCAGTTCTCCGAGGCACGGTGGCCTGGTTTAGGGTCGGCACAGGCAATCACCTACTCGTGATCGCGGGTCCATTAGCACGCAGACACCAATGTGGTGGACGGCAAATGGCGTTTATTGCAGAGTGACACCGCATTATATAGCTTTGGTTTACATGTCACTTCCGTCTGCTTACGTCACAAAGCTAAGACCTGGGGAGGGGCTCTGTCTTTCCGTTACAGCGCGACATCTTCCGACCGCCAAGCCCTGGCTGCCTACATTTCCCCCCCTCTCTATGCTTAAGTGAATTACCTAAGATATACTAATCTAAAAAAAAATAGGTATGACAAACTGGAACACACTTTGTAACAGTCTTAGAAAACCTATGTAAGAAACCTTAAATAGAAAACATAAGGCACTATAAGTGAGATGCTATAAAGAGGTTCCCCACAAAATATAAAGCACAAAAATGAGGTATGATGACCCTGTAAAATCAAAAGGTTGTTCCAAACAGCGTCGTCACAATGTAAGGAGGCACTCGTGAGAACCTAAAGTGTGGTTTTTGTAAGCAACCGAAATTTACAGTCCAATTCAGCAAGCTTCTTATCTTAGCTCCTTATCTTCCAGGCCTGCATTCTTGTTTCATTGATTGTCCGGAAGTTGCTGCTTTTCCACGGTCGGCTGCACAGAGGTAACCAGGAGTTACCCCTGCTACATGGCCAGTTGCACATACTTGCTTTCATTCAGAGCAGGCATTATGTTCATTCTCTAACAAGAAATCATCCACATCTCCCCCTTTTCTTTTCTTGAGTAAGCCAAAGCTGTTTTACCAGGTTTTCAATCATACCACGAATACATTGCAAAATACAAGGTACAATCATAACTATGGTCAAGATTACTACCAAAATCATTCCAATACCTTTAATCAGAGATGTGAGCCAACCATTGAAGTCCCAAAATGTAAGAAGGGCATCTAACCAAGGAATTTTATCATTCTGATAGACATCATGAAGTACTTTCGCATGCTTCCAAATTTCTTTAACATCTTTCAAGGTCTTTCCAGACTGATCAAGATAACTACAAGAAGATTCATTAATTAAAGTACATACTCTGTCTACTTGAGCTGTTAATATATCTAAAGCCTCACAATTCTGCAAAACTATCTTTTTTAAAGAATTTACTTCTACTTGTGTCAACTTAGTCACATATGTATTACCATTGAAAACAGCATAACAAACTTCCACTGGATCTGGTTCTGGTCCTTTCCACTCATTATCATGTAGGTCTTTATACAGAACTGGTGGTTTGGGCAAGGGATCATCTGTTAGATGTCACATGCTGTATTGCAGAAAGAGAATCAAAACTAGACAAATTCAAAAGCTTTTGTAGAAATTACGCTTTGCAAACTGTTTGATGAAAATCCTTACATTTCCCTTGGGTGTTTTTATATATATAATACCTGCTTTAGACGACCCTATTCGAGCAGAGGATTTGGACTAGATCATATCTCCAACATATGCCAACCACAGGCTGCTTGGCCTGCCTTTCTCTCCTGTATAGTTCTCTGATAACAGGAGAGGCTATCCCTCACATCAAGGTCTGGCATGGCATGTGTCCCCACCACTCAACGCCTGCTGGGTTGCAGCCAGCAGCGGAGCTAAAGGTTCTTCTTGGTGGCAAACACAGAGGCCAACCCAGTCTTGCCCTTGACTGTGGTAGGAGGTATCTGGCCAACCTCAGTCGTGGCACATTGTTGTCAGTGCAGAGGTTCACCTGCTTCATTAAGTAACAAGTCACTACTATGGCAAAGCACATACAGATTTACATTAGCAATATGTACACTACAGGGTGCAGCAGCATGTTGAAGATGCCAGTGGCAGTGACAGACCAGCCAAAGAAAATTTTCCACCAGTGATGTACTTCTACCCTCTTAATTCGTTCCATTACCTGCTTTATAACACTATCATTGTATTAGAATCTTTCTAGTTTTTGCCTTAGCATTTTCTAGCAGCTGCTGCAAATTTGCATACTCTAACATCTGTTTTACAAGTGACAAATACATACAATATAAGGTGTAGTTTCTTATTAGCAACTGGCTAGTAAGTACAGGTGGTTTTATACACAAAATCACAGCCTCTAATAAGAGCTACTTTACATGCACACATATTCAAGCTCCTGTAGCTAAGGCATTGGGTTTTTCCGCTCATCTGTCCAGCTCATGGCAAGGCTTGAGAAACTTTGCAGGCAGCCTCCATGGACCTGTAGGTAGAACACAAATATATCCCTTCCCCCATGCCATCAGTTCTCGAGAAGTAAGTCAAGCTAAAAATGATTCGTTAAAGTAAAGGCATTCTGATGAAATAGGAATGTGAAGCAGGTGTAGAAGCAAACTGCACCGTATCTCTGCCACCGTATCAGCTGTTTGGGTGGAGGCTGGTAAAGCTTGGATTCTCCCTTAGGCTACCTTAAGCACACTAAGCAGGACTGCTCGGCAGCAGGTACAAAGGCCTGCCTGCCCAGCAGCAGCTACAACTGCCAGCCTGCTGAGCAGCAGCCATAAATCTCTGCAGGCAGCAGCACCTCTGCATTAACCCTTTCTTGCCCAAAACGTTAATCTGCTACCCATTAAAAACTTTTACATTAACCCAATAACAAAAAATACACAGAACACTGTCTGCCCTCAACAGACATACACATACACATACACACACATTCATGGGATCCCACAAACACACTCCACACAACTACAACATGTGAAACACAAAACGCAGACAGTTGTTACGCCCATTACGTGGTCACACATACAAAACGCAGTGCAATGACCCTGTGAAGATAATCAAGAAACCAGCTCCGAGCAGCATCATCACAGTGTAGGGTGGCAGGCTCAATCTCAGCGGGCGTCCCCGCAGAGGCTCTGCCTTCCTCACATTGCATGAGGCTTGGGCTTCTAAACTGGCAGAAATGCACACTCGTTCCAATGCAGGTGGCCAGCCTGCATTGGAAGGAATGGCCTTCATCTATGAAAGGTTTACAAGGGCCAGTCAAAAACATAAACATACTTACATGTATTTAGCTTTTAGCATATAAATATCACAACAAGACTATAAAACACAATATACTTGCCTTATTTTGTCTTTACAATAAATACTAAAAGGTGACACTAAATGGGTACATTTTCAAAGCCACTTTTCAATGATTGAAACAAGCTCACCCAAATTTGACTAAGCACTATTGGCTTTGTTACAGTGTTATGCCACCCTATTGCGAAGCAATTGCGGTTGATAGTCTGCCTGACCATACTATAGGGAACAATCCGACAGACTGTAATTAGCAAAATAATACTCAAGGGATCTCCCTCGGTCAAGTGACAGGGAAAGGGAGATGCATAGGACAGATCCCAGAAGGGAAAAAACATCTTTATGCAAACAAAACAATACCACAAACAAGTAGTTGGTTAGTTCCTGCAAAGAACGCCAAGTGGGTATGTTCCAAAACAGGATTAACAGTCTGTGTTTTCACAAATATTTACACTTAATCAATGAATTTTGTGTACAAATCATCCTACTCCCCAGAATAAGAATCACACAAATGCCAAAAGACTAGACAGAAAACTAAAATAGGTATATCGTTCACTTTTAGTCGGCAGACTTAGTGTTGCTCTCTATCTGCCTAGGCATTATTGTGCGACTGCATTTTGCATATATGCCACTTGTGATGATAACAGTAATATTTTGATATTCTCTAATAGTAGCATAATTTTGCCTTTTTAAACCTTTGATCTGAATCTTGCAACAGAGCAGTTTATTTATTAGCATACAGGAGGCTGGGTTTTAACTCCCCTTTCTTCTTGTCTGAACATTGTTCTTTCTACAAATCTTTTGCAGGAGAAAATCCTTTCTAACTAGTGGAAAGGCTTGTGTGTGTATGTGAGAGTGCTATGTGTTGGTCTCTGTGGCTCTCTAGCAATGAGATGCTTGAATCTCACATGAATTCTCTTGAAGGAGATGTATCTGAGTGCAGGCTGTAGTACTTGGTTAAGGAAAGCTGTATCTTTTGTATGTGTTCAGTTGACAAAGAATATAGCCCTGTAGCAGTCTTTTTGTAGTGCTGGTTTAAGACACAGTAAATTAATATAGTGCAAGATATCAGAATAAGAATCACACAAAGGCATTACCGCCCCCTCCCACGGATGCTAATTTGCCGCTGTCTGAATTCTGCTGGTGTAGAATTCTCAGACTTGGACCAAATGCTCGGCTTTGGAGTGGACGGGACGCTTGGTATCAGAGTGTACAGGCTGTGGGGGTGTCCGATGATGTGGTCCTATGGACAAAAACTCACAATTTTCATTAGTTTTATTCTGAAGATCTGGTTTAATAGACTTATATGAATTGCTTTTTGATTGGGCTCCGGCCCCACCTACTTCTCGGACTCTGGCTCTGCCCACATCCCTTGCAGGCTCCGCAAGGGGGCCGTGCTCTTTCTTTACTCCGGCCCCGCCCGCTTCCCTTGCAGGCGGGCCGTTCCCCCCCTCTCTGTTCGCCCCGCCTGTTAGTGGGGGGGGCATGTGCCTTACAAGGGCATATTTCCGGACGGTCGCTCTGATTGGCTGTCCGCCCCGTACTCGCGCTTCCCTCCCCTTCCTGTTTATCCGTGCTTGTTAGTGCTAGCGCTTCCTCCTTGTTCCCGCATGGGGCGGCGTGTTTGCCCCGCCCTTCCCCCTGCCGCTCGGCGCCATCTTGGGGCGTATAGGGCGGTGGTCCAGCCCAGGCGTCTTTGGGCTCAGATTTCTCTGCGGCACTCCTGGCCTCTTCAGCAAGCCCGCCTCAAAAGGATTTTGCGCGGTTTTGTCCCTCCGTAAGCGGGTCGGGGTTCTGGGAATCGGGAGGTATAGCGCCCTCCCCCGAGTCTTTAGACTCGGTAAAAGTGCCATCATCTGGTGGGCGCGGAGTCTGCGTGGCTGCCCCAACTCCCAATTTGGGGGTAACCGACAGACAGTCCCTCGCCACCCTCCAGATATCCCGCTCCTGCATGGCCTTTTGCAGAGCTTGTTTAACTTTCCCCCACAACTTAAAATATTTCCCACAACCCGAGGACATTGTCTCCTCAGCTAATACTATGGTGCATTTAGCCCACACTTCTGGGTGGAGAATATCCACCGCCTGGTCAATGACCCCAATCTGCAAAAGTCTCGCAACGGCGAGAGTAAAATCTTTAGGTTTACAATCAATACCCCATTCTGATACAACCTTTACTAGGGCTTCCATCGTCCCTGAAGGTCTGGGAGCGTCCTCCCCACCGGGCTGGACCCGCCGCTCCGGTCGCCGCACGCCACTCCAGGCGAGATTCCCGGGTTTCGGCACCACTTGCTGCCTCTCCGAGGCACGGTGGCCTGGTTTAGGGTCGGCACAGGCAATCACCTACTCGTGATCGCGGGTCCATTAGCACGCAGACACCAATGTGGTGGACGGCAAATGGCGTTTATTGCAGAGTGACACCGCATTATATAGCTTTGGTTTACAACGTCACTTCCGTCTGCTTACGTCACAAAGCTAAGACCTGGGGAGGGGCTCTGTCTTTCCGTTACAGCGCGACATCTTCCGACCGCCAAGCCCTGGCTGCCTACACAAGAGGTATCCGGTCAGCTGGCCTTTCCACATGGCAAGGAAAGAAAGCCCTGGAATCTGGTGGTTGTTTTTTGGACTGTGTCTATCTTTACAAAGGATCCAAAAAACCATGGTATAGGGTAAAATTAGAGGAAGTTCAAAGTCTTTCTGGAGTTCACTATGGAGAATGATGTAAAGTTAAATGACAGATATATATAAAAGGTTAAACTGAAGTAAGGACAGATGGACAAATGCAGGAATATCTTTAGGACTTTTTAGTGATCTCAGAAAGCCTTTTTTCCTAGCCTTGTTATGTGGAACACTTCTGGTGCCTCAGGCAACGATCTAGGAAGGCTAGCAGAAAAACCAGGGGTGGGAATGCCGTTTTCAGCTCAAAGGCAAACTAAACGGCAGCACCGAAGATACGTTTCCCTGGTGCTGTAAAACAGCCATGGATACAAAAACCCCGGTAAAACTACTTGTAACGTCCTGTTTTCTTAATTGTTCCACACACTGTGTTCTGGGTGCCTTCTAGCCTCAGCCTCCCTTCTCTCTCCCAAAGGTAGACTGGACTCTCAGATAAGAGTATAAACATTTTTCTCCCCACAACTGGCCGAAGGCTGGTGGAGGCACTCAGTCTTGGGTTGTGGCTTCAGCAGAACTAAAGGAGAATGGAGGGATTGACAAGCAGGGTGGAGAAGAAAGGGACTGCAGAGGCATGGTACAGCCAGGACACCAGCTGCAGCAGGCAGCAGCACAGTGGGCAAGAAGCAGCTGGAGGCAGGAGAGGGGGCAGGAGAGGAGGAAGGAGCAGCCGGCAGGCAGACCACCTCAGTCCAGGGCACAGGGGCTCCCGTGATAGTGCCTCTCCCGGTTGCAGAGAGCACTGTGTTAGAAAGACAGAACATCGCTGCGGGAGGATGGAGACACTGAAGCAGTGCCATGTCTTCTGTGCCCTGCCCAGCCCCTCTGCGGGCGTTGAGGTGAACCACAGCCCGCCAACCGCGAGCACGGTTACGACCGCTCAGGCTGCACCGACTCAGGCCGGCAGGGGGCGCGCACTTAGCACGCCCCGTCCCTCCCCTGCCCAGTCAGCGGCCGGCGCGGCCCTGGCGGAGGTCACTGGCAGTCTGCACATACCTGCACTGATCACATAAGTGCCAGGTGTAGTACCTGGATCTACCTTTTCCTTCCAGTTGCCTTGTTTCAAAGTCTTGTCAGTGGTGGAATGTCATATGTCAATCTCATTACCTTCATGTGGCAGCAGCACTCAAGGCCTGCTTCAAGTCATGCTCAGGAAAGCTTTTCAGACTGACACCTCTGCCAGCACTTCCAGGGCAGGAACTCTGTCTAGGAGTTGAGACTTTATGGTGGGACTTGTTATTTTGGAATGCAGACGCCAGACTAAGACGATCCAGCACTTCCTATGGCTCTCTATTAATGTTCTAATCCTCAGCTTCTCAAAACTAGCACCATCACCTGAATTGTTCATGAGGTTTTGTGTTAGACAAGAAAAATATACATTAAATCAAAAGAAGCATACCACAGCTTTGTTTTCTTACATCATAACATGAGATGTTTCCAGGTACCGGTATTTGACAAAGAAAGGACAAGCAAAGTAAGAGTGAGATAGCAAAAAGACCAAGTACTGATTAATGCAGAAGGCACAACTCAAGAAGTTCATGTTCACTAACCATCAGGTTCAATAGTTGTTTTAAAGGCAGAGCCTACTTCTTGGATACATTTATTTGGTATATTTGAATATAGCTTTGTACTTCCCCTGAGGAACTAAGTGGGAGAGTGGTAGAGCATCAGATGAGACATCAGAGCTCAATTCAGGCTATCAAGCAGTAGATTGGACTGACCAGTAATGATCCTTATACTCTTCCTCTTACCTGACAGGAAACTAAGAATAAGAGGGAAGAGCATAGATGTTGAAATGCTCAAGCACAAAATTGGCCAACAATTTTATTTTGCCATAGCTGGAAAATTGAAACCTGTTTTTAGTATCAGGAAAAAAGAATGAAAATTGCCTGCCATTTATGCTGACACTTTCTGAACATTTCTAATAGACTTTTATCCAAAATAAATTCAGGAATGTATGTCCAGCCTAATTTTTTTTTTTTTTGAGGTTATTTTATTAATTTCCAAAAATTCTAGGTAATAAACTCTTTGCTTAAATACTTTGTATCTATGGTAGTCTCTTTCCTAAAGCTAAACTCAGCTGGTGCTACTCCCATGAAAGAGCTGAAATTTAGCACTTCAGGTTATACGGAGAAGGGCATTTATGTATGTAGTCAAAGAAAGCAGAGGCATTTCTAGAAGGGGACAAGGTGGTCAAAGTTACAACTACTGGTGAAGACAAAGGATTTTCAGTGGGGAGAATAACTGCAGCAGCCGATGATTGCTAAAGCAGCAATCTGTAGAATACAGACAAGGTATAGTTTTCCATAGTGGTATTGGGTCAAGTTGCAATTGGGTAAGTTGCAATTAGGGCCCTTAACTTCACAATGAAGAACATGATCTCTGTAACTCCTGAAGAGTCTAGCAATGCCTTCACCTGCCTAAAGCCAGCCAGTCTCAGAAGGCAAAACACACCATTTGCACCCCTTCAAGCATGATACTGTCAGCAGCTGCATATGTAACATAATTGCTATTATTTACTCAGAGTGAAAAAATCCTCACTGTTTCTTCTGTTTCCTTTTATTAACCTTTTTTCTGTTTTTTTTTTTCCAAAGTTGGCTTTTGTTTGATAGTAAGTATAATCCTGCCTCCGCTCAGGAAGGTGAGTGCCATGCTGGCTTTAAACACAGCACTGAAATGCAGAAGCTGCTTGGCTGATTCATGGGGAGGAAAAGCCTGTGCGTTTTGCAAATGTTACAATCTCATGATCTAGTTTTCTGAAAGGGCTTAGTGGCTCATGTTCAGCATTAGATTAAGACTTGCATCCATGCCATGTTGCACACAGGCTGACAAAGCTCTTGGAATATAAAGCCTTCAAAAAGGCAATGCACAGATGCACAGTAGTTCTCTAGTTGTTGAACCAGTCTGCCAGGGATTACCTGCTCCATCCCAGCATTGTACAGCAACGTCCAGCATGCTCAGTCACTATGCAAGGGCTTCTGCATTTGCATGAACCCAATTTGGGTTTAAAAATACAGGCAGCCAACTTAATTTTTGCAGAGTTAATTCGCAACAAAACCAAAACCTGATTGTACACCAGTAACTCCACAGATAATCTCAACATACCAGAGAAAGCAAATGCATTGGCACGATCATGATAACCAGGCATTCAAAAGTAGAAGTAACTTCAAGAAAAATATGAGAGAAGATAGAAGTTAAGTGTATGTCTGTGAAAAAAACACCTTAGAAACAGCAGCAGGGAAAATCTCAAAACCTTGATGTAATCCTTTTGGAGGTATGGAATACTGCCAGATGGAGAGCCATATCCAGATGCATTTGCTTCCATTGGAAAAACAGAAGTCATATTGCAATACTGACATGTTACCAGCCACTGCACAAAAATGCTGTCCCATTGGACTGACTAGGAAGCATGCAAAGTAAATTTTGTGGGTATCTGACATTCTTCTCATGTGGATTTTACTGTGGACCGAGATGGTTTGAAAGGATTCGGTTACCAAACAGAAATCAGAACAATCAGTAGGACAAATAGAGTTAGCACATCAAGGATGTAAAGCTCTTCAAAAACAACACATTATTATCTGTCTGTCAAGGGCATTTCCTAACTAACTCAGATGTTTGTCTGTTGTGGCAAAGTCACCAGTGACTTCATCATTTTGAAATGTTGTGCTGACTGGATCACTAAGGAGGACCTAATTCTGCAAGAACATGTAGACCAGACACTGGGCCAGGAGAGGTCAACCCAGATGTTTGCAGACGCAACTTCCTATGCTGGCGATGGCTGGTACCAGCAGGAGAAGGCAGCTTCTGTGGGTCTACTCCAAAAACTGCTGAGGAGACAACAAACTTCCCTGCAATGTGTGGCCTTTGTGCTTTTAGATACGTTTCTTTTACAAAAATCTCCCCCTAGCAAAGAAGTAGCTGATAGTTCACGTCTCAGACACAGTATAAATGCATGAGAAGTAGATAATGATCCATCTTCCAAATAGTCCCCCAGCACTCACAGTGTTCATGGCAAGGAGTCCCACATTTTCAGTCTTCCTCCTCTGTTTTGTCCTGAATCTGCCACCTCCTGGTTTTGTTTGATGCCACTTAGCTTTCACATTGGGGCAGACAAAGAGAAGTCATCTTCACTGTACCACCCATATATGGCAATCATCTAGATAAAGTCTTTCTTTTATGTAGTCTGCCCTTTGTGGTCACGTTCTATCTCCAACAGTCCATAAATTGGATTATGCTTGTGTTCTTTGCACCCTCTTCAATTTTGCTATATTCTGTCTGAGACAAGGAGACCAGAACTCCACACATATTAAAAGGCATCACTAACATCCCATGTACCCACATAATGATGACTTCTCTTTGTTCTCTGCTTCCTAATGGTTAATTTTTGTTCTTCAGTGCTTCTGACCAATGTCGTTTTAAGGATATTAAAATACAGATAACCTGAAAGTCTTGTCCTTAATTGGTAGTAATCGACCTAAGAACACAATTATAACGACACTTTCAGAAAACTTTTTCCTCATAGGCATAATTTTACCTTTGTCTGTGTTGAATTTCTTCAGCTGTTTTAAGTCACTTCCACTAATTTTGAGCAATCCATCCACAGTTCTTCTTGATGGTAAATGGGTGTCTTCCTTTAATTTAGCTACCTTTAGTTTAATCTGCTAATAGAGACTGCATTGATTACCTCAGCTGAGCATCCATTCTATATTGTCTGAAAAGACCTTGGGTGGCTTGACAGCTATGCTATAATATTGATACTTTACCTTATTTACCTTATAATATTGATACTTCAACCTCATCAGCCAGAGAGCAGAACAGGATAAGGCCATTGGTGCTGTGTTTGTGCAAGTGCTGTATACATGTTGTGTGTGTGAGTTTGTGTTGTACATCCTGGGATGGAATACATGCTCAGCCTTATCGTTGGTTGCACCTGGGGGCATGTTGCTGCAGCAGCCTCACTTCTATGAGGCTACTGGATTTACCTCATTCGCCACAAAAACCATAATCTTTGGGGCTCTACTGCTTCCTAAGTGTGCCTTAGCTCAGACTGTCTTTCCTCTGGTATCCGCATACTACACTTACTGCACAGTACAAGCAAGGGCTGAGTGTATGTGTGTATGGGGTAGGTAGACAGACTTGCACCTTCAATAGTTTAGGCAACAGCCGTGACTTCATTGGAGTCAGTCTCCTCCAGCTCAGTTGCTCATGGTGGTGCTTGTAATTATATTTCCATTGGCTAGAGATGGAAAGGGAATTCAGTGTGAAAAGGGCTTGGTGGTGGTGGTTTTGTAAAGCAATGCTATTTATCCTTCTCTGGCCATGTACATTCCATGAATTTTAAATTGGCTCATTAACACTCAGGCTAGGGCCCTGAGTGCACCAATAGGCCCTAACTGCCCTGACAAGCTTCATCTGATGGGTGGGTCCACCCCATACCCCTTGCTTATGGTTCTGGGAGCCTCACATAAGCCTTGGCTTGGGCATACAGCTCTTATAAGAGAGAGGCTACATGTGTATCTTTTGCCAGCTCTGATTCCTGGGTGGATTTCCTTGAACATTTATTACAGTTTTGGCTCCAGTCCTACCTCCTGCTACTACTGACTGGATTCCTGGAACAGAGTCTCAGGATGGACCCCAGATCCAGTTCTGCTTCTTGTCTTGTCTGTGTCTGTTAGTAGAACCTATTACCACCATCCTGCTCAGCCCACTCACTTCAGGATTCTGGAACTGTGCCCTGACTGTTCAAGGCAACGCCTCTGATGAGGTCACCCCTGGCTTCCAGCTCATCTCTCATGGAGCAGATCATGCTGCTGTTCCCTGGCAGCCTGCGTGGCATGGGTAATACCTGTGCAAAAACCTCTGATGTTGTCATGCCCTTAGTGTTCTTCTGTTACAGGTGAGTCTACGCTACCTGTTACCCCATGCCCTGATGCAACCATGAAATGAAATTGCTGCCAGGACTGATGAGAGCTCAACCAGGTGACGTATTATGATGTCAGCAGTGATGGGGCCAAGTTCTTCAAACTACCCCGCCAGCCGGTTACAACAACACTTGCTGCCTCATGTGCACAGATTCACATACTACTTCTCTTCATGTCATTACTTCTTAAAGAAACTCAAGCAGGGAAACGATATCATCAAACCTGTGCATAATGCTGCTGCCAATCATTGGTTTCTAGTGCTGGAAAAATTCCATCAAGCTCTGCAGAAGGGACTAGTGCCATCTCTTTTCTTTGACATACTCGTCTGTGTAAGAAATGGATTGATCTAAGTAAAATTAGGTAAAAAGTAATATAAGTGAAAAGAATTGGAAGCAGAAGTCTGCTACATCTATTTTTTTAAAAAGCCTGGTAGCAGGGTATTTCTGTTCTTGGCATTCTGCCACTTACTGAACAAATAATTTGACTTTCGTATCTACTTAGGTTAAGAGAAATTAGCTGTTTAATGGAGAGGTACAAAATTTAATTAATGAGTAACCTTGAATATTATTTTTTCCCCTCGATGAGTCAATCAATGTTATGTTACTTATTCTCCAGCTTTTGTGTTAAAGGCAGCCTGGTCAGCTGCTGGAGAATTTCTACTTCAAAACATCTGTTAAGTCCTGCCCTCTCCTTGACTGCTGGCAAAAACATGTGATCCAAGAGGTGCGAATACAGATGTCACTATCTAGCACTGAGAACAGCTTGAGGGTTTCTACTGTTATTTGCAAATGCAAAAGTTATCTCAACAGTGACAAAAATATATAAAATTATTTGTAAACAAGAAGTATATAATGAAGTATAGAATAGCATGTGTAAGCTAGTGTTTATAGAGTCACTGGTCCTTTTTCTTTAAATAGTAAAAGAGGAGTCAAGAGCTGTGAGAAAGCCTTACTAAGTTCCCTTTTGCACTTGAGATTGCATGTTCTTAAAAATGAATGTTTGAGGGGGTGAGGTTCTGCTCTTTGCTAGTATAATAAAGCCCATTAGAAACGGTTATGTTTGTTTTCATAATTATTGGGGGGGGAGGGTGTGACAATTAAGCGTTTTGATCTCTATTCCCTTTAACTTGTGATTTTATTTTTGTTTTGTACAGAGGCAAAATGAATAGCAAGTTTGATTTAAAGACCATCAGTTCAAGTCAGGCATCCATTATGGGTGACCTCCAGAAACTTCTTAGCCAAGGAGAATATGCTCCTCTTATCTCTACTCCCATCTTAGAAAGCAAGTTTGTCCAGGTAAAAAGTCATTCAAATTAAATCATTTGGCATGCTCAAGATAAAATTGCTTGCAATTATTACCTTCTTTTCCCCCTCTCTCAGCCCAACAGGTATTCCTCATTTGTTCTCATAGTTCTTACTTTCTGTCCACTACACACACATGGATATGCTTCCCCTCTCCTAGAGACTCATTCTGTTCATACTTTCAAGGTGACAGTCCAGAAACCTATTGACAGCAATGCTGCAAATTAGAGAATGAAGACAGAGTGATGTTTTCACCCTTCCTTGTCAGCAGTTCACTCCTTCCAGTAGCAGCAGCTAGGACTGGCAGCAGCTAGGACTGTTCTAGCAAATTCCTGGTTCTATGATATCTATCTCATTAATGCTTTCAGCTATCAACATCAGTTCAACCAAACCTACATGGCAGCTAGCCTTTCCCAGGTAATCCCCCCTCAATTGCATCTTGTAATATCCTTGCATGCAAAATCACTACCCTGCCTGTCACTTACCCTAAGCACTGGCAAAAGAACCCTGCAAGAATGCTGCAACAGTCTACACTCCTACAATACTGCATTCACAGTGATTCTAAAATACCTGAATTCTATTTACATGATATATCTCAGCTCTGATTTCATAGGGTTTCATTACTTCACTTTGTGATAATTGCAACATCCTTCAATGTTGCCTTGATTAATTCGATCTTGCATTGTTGATACACATACAGAATATTAATTAGTTATGAGTCCCCATTTTCAAGTACTTTATGATTTATCCCTTCCTTATTTATCAGACCTCATTCCTATAAAGGAAGCAGTCACCCTAACCAATCAACATAAGAAAACAGCTCTATTGCTGACTCATTTACATTAAAATGGAAGGAAGAAAAAAAAGCCTTTGATCATTTTTACATACTGTCTCTCACACATTGGAGTAGATTCAACCGGATAGCCACTAATTTAATGCACTATCCTCCTTCAGATTTCTCTTCAGGACACGCTTTTTCTCTGGTTATCAAAACCAGATCCTGACAATAGTACGTCAAATGTGATTTGATCACGTTTATCAACTTATTCTTATCTCCTTGTGTTTTCTCATTTTTCTTTCTGTAATTTCAAGTCTTATACATAAATTACCTAGGATCACTTTCCTTCCTGTGTTTGTACAGCACCTAGCAGGACCTTGATTCATAACCAGGTCTCATTAATACCACAGTATTTCTAACAAAGACAGTGAGTCATCAGAACAGAGTGCTTCTTCCATCATGTTTACAGTAACAGATAATGGTACTCAAGAGGTTTCTGACCACAACAATCAGATACCAAATTATTTGGACTACATAAGAGCCAGTGATTTCTAGTCCTCCTTTATAATTTTTCAACTTTTCCCTTGTTTTCATTCGCATGCATTCCTGTTTCATTATTCCAATTTCTCCTCTATCTGCACCAATCCAATACATAAGCTCTAGGGCCCCCAAGCCAAAACACCATTAAATGTATTGATAGCATATTCTCTGAGAGATCATACAGCAAACGTCAGTGTTGATGTTTTTTTTTTTATTGTTGTTCAGGTTAACCGAAGAGGGGAACCAATTTCCATCCATAATCAACCCAGCTGCGTGACCATCGGCATCTGTCCTGCCAATCCCACTTTACTAATGCCTGAGGTAATGCTGGTAGCATGTGAAGTGTCTGTGTTCCCACAGGAAAGTATGAAAAACTTCTGCAAACTCTCACAGCTGCCATTCCCCATGAAACAGCTGGCACTTACCAGGTGAGTTAGCACTGAGAACGGTTAAGTATTTCTTTGAAGAATAAGTAAGAAATATGAATCTTGGAGCGGATTCTCCTGGAAGGCATGCTAAGGCACATGAAAACCAACAAGGTGCTTGGTGACAGCCAGCATGGCTTCACTAAGGGGAAATCCGGCCTGACCAATCTGGTGGCCTTCTATGAAGGGGCTACGGAACTGGTGGACAGGGGTAGAGCAGTTGATGTCATCTACCTGGACTTGTGTAAAGTGTTCAACACTGTCTCACATGACATCCTTCTCTCTAAGTTGGAGAGACATCAATTTGATAGGTGGACCACTCTGTGGATAAAGAACTGGCCGGATGGCCGCACGCAAAGAGTAGTGCTCAGTGGCTCGATGTCCAGCTGGAGACCAGTAACGAGTGGAGTCCCCCAGGGATCGGTGTTGGGACCGGTCTTGTTCAACATCTTTGTTGGTGACATGGACAGTGGGATTGAGGGCGCCCTCAGCAAGTTTGCCAATGACACCAAGCTGTGTGGTTCGGTTGATATGTTGGAGGGAAGGAATGCCATCCAGAGGGACCTTGACAAGCTTGTGAGGTGGGCTGATGCCAACCTGATGAAGTTTAGCCATGCTAAGTGCAAGGTCCTCCACCTGGGTGGGAGCAATGCCAGGCACAGCTACAGGTTGGGCAGGGAGGAGATTCAGAGCAGCCCTGTGGAGAAGGACTTGGGGGTGTGGGTTGATGAGAAAATGAACATGAGCGGGCAGTGTGCGCTTGCAGCCCAGAAAGCCAACCGTATCCTGGGCTGCATCAAAAGGAGTGTGACCAGCAGGTCAAGGGAGGTGCTCCTGCCCCTCTACTCTGCTCTCGTGAGACCTCACTTGGAGTATTGTGTGCAGCTCTGGTGTCCTCAACATAAAAAGGACATGGAACTGTTAGAACAAGTGCAGAGGAGGGCCACGAGGATGATCAGGGGACTGGAGCACCTCCCGTATGAAGATAGGCTGAGAAAATTGGGGCTGTTCAGCCTGGAGAAGAGAAGGCTGCGTGGAGACCTCATAGCAGCCTTCCAATACCTGAAGGGGGCCTATAGGGATGCTGGGGAGGGACTCTTCATTAGGGACTGTGGTGAGAGGACAAGGGGTAATGGGTTTAAACTTAAACAGGGGAGGTTTAGATTGGATATGAGGAAGAAATTGTTTACTGTGAGGGTGGTGGGGCCCTGGAATGGGTTGCCCAGGGAAGTTGTGAATGCTCCATCCCTGGCGGTGTTCAAGGCCGGGTTGGACAGAGCCTTGGGTGGCATGGTTTAGTGGGAGGTGTCCCTGCCCATGGCAGGCGGGTTGGAACTCGATGATCTTGAGGTCCTTTCCAACCCTAACTATTCTATGATTCTGTGATTCTATGAATGTATTTCCCATTTCCATGCAGCATTTTCCTTCTTTTAAAGGTCAGTTTGTTAACAGACGTCATACTTGCACTGGCTTTGTTCCAGCACTAACATTATAAAGCTAGGAGAAACTCTTCAGTCCAAATATTCAGGCCCCACTCCAGTCATGATTCTAGGCCAATGCTACCCACATGTGTATAGATAGCTTGATGATTACAAATACTTAATACTTTCTAAATATATTAGAAGCTGAATGATGGTAGGAAGACTAGGGCTACAGGTTTGCAATGGAATAAGGTAGTGGAATAAAGACACTGTAGAGATGCCAACTTTCTCTACTTCTATTCTGCACACTGCTGCCCAGCATTTCTTCCACAGTTAGCTAGGGGCATTCAGAAGAAGAGTGTCCAAATCCACTCAGCAGATCATTCCTATTTCAATTTAGCACTTTCAGCCTTACTCTAACTGTAGATGTGACAGACACAATATCTTCTTTGAGAGAAATTTCCATTTGTGTTTAATGATGAGTTTCCCCCTTTTTTTATAGGCTCTTCCCCTTGAAGTTTGTGAAACTCTCTGTCCACAGCATAGATAATCACCATCTCATGTTGAAATTAGTAAATGGCCGCTCCTATTATCTAGAGCTCTGTGCCCCACCAGACCAGCAACAATACTTATTCCACCTGTGGCTGCAGCTCATCTCTTTCCTGAAACCCCCTGAAGATATCAGCAATACTGAAGTAAATGTAAAATCCAAGGATTTTGACATGTGTCCCAAGAAAGTTCCCAGCTCAAATGACTCATCAGAAAAGGTCGGTCTTCAGCAAAGAGATATGAAAATTTCAAGCTGACCAATCAGAAAGTATTGCTTGTGCTCATACTCTGAATGATCTCTCAAGTCTAATTTTTTGAGTGTTTTGAAGGAGCTACAGTTCTGTTTATCAAAATAGCTGGCTTGTAAACTCCCTGCAGAATGTCAGGGCAAGGGGAGCGAGGATGCTAGGTGCACCACAGCCCTCCTAAATTTTTTGCGAATCAGTAAATAGCATACTACTTATTGTTTGTTGTTCAGCTTTCCCTCACAGTTGGGGATATGTTCTTAAATAGTTCTTTTTGACTGGATTTTACAACCCACTGAAAAAAGGCAGAGAAGGAAAGAGGCAGCACAGCTGAGACCCCTGCAGGGACTGACAACTAATCAAGCAAAGAGGACAAAGTCATTTGATCAATTCAAAGGACAGAAAGAGAAAGTTCTTGAGGGAAATGCTACAGCAGGCAGGCAGAAGGCAGCTGCTCACTGTAGTAGCTAAGATTGAAAAAGGAGAGCAGTGAGGGTCAGCAAAAATGCTTCAGGTCCTAAACAGAATATCACATACAGAAATTTAACTATAGTACAGAAGGGACCTGTTACCTTAGCATCACACTTAGGAAGCAATTGGATGGTTAATGATGTTACTCAACATTACCTAACACTATTTCCCCTAAGTTTCAAGCAAACATTTTGTCAGCACAGGTATCAGTGAGTCTTTAGTTCCCATGCAAGACAGCTTGCCTCTCAGCCAAGCACAGCCACGTCCACAATGAGAAAAACAAAATCACATGGCCAGTGCTTAATGCTGCATGTACAGAGACAAGGAACAACTCTGTGTATGTGCAGCAGAAAAATTACAAGGGAGGAGAAAACTGAGAGATGATTCTTTCAAGAAAAAATCAGTGATGAGGTAAACAGATGACTGAAAACAACCTAGGGGAAAACTAGCATATTCAGATTAGATTTGTTGAAACCATACAGACTTAACCATACTGGTTATGTCAAGAATGCATAGATTGCAAGAAAGTAAGTATAGGATTTATCAAATTTCTTAGTTTATATTTTTCTGCTTCAAATATCCATACATAGCCACCCTTCTTCTAGGTTTTCTGCTTTCTCTCTTACCTGATGTCAGACTAGACCCTTGTTCCAACTTCTGGACATAAGCTGGCTTGATATGAATGTCAGTTCCTGCATGTGCAGCAGGTATTACTAGTGATTCAGTATACAAAAGTCATGGCCCAAACCTGGAATCTCAATTTTTCTTTGAAGAATAGATGTCTCATGTTCCCAGTCACATTCATTGGTGTTTCAATACCTTGAGGTGTTGGCTGTCACTCACTTTTGACTTTTCTACTGATAGTTTTTAAGTTTGGATTATTACATCCTCCCTGCTTTCTTTCTGTTTAGCTAGAAAACTGTCTGCATGTGAGGAACAAGTATCTCTGCCTCAGCTACTTAAAAGCTGGATGCTTAGAAAGATTTTTGTAAGGACCAGTCTCAAAATCTGGACAGAACAGAAAGCAAAGATCTGTTCTTAGCTTCTGAATATGAGCAAAAAGAGAAGAATACTTTGGAGATAAAGTTATTCTGGACATGAATCAGAAGCAGAGAACTTGGAGGTGAAGCCACAAATAAACCTCAGAGGTTAAGCTTTGGATCTGTTATTCCCACAGTGGACTGCATAGTCACCTCTAGGCAAAGCTGTAGGCCAATAATCACGAACAAACTGATAATGTAGGAGAAACAGGAGTCTCTCTTCTAGATAAACATATCACATTTCCTTTGGAAGGTCTGTCTGACACCCCTTTATAGCAGAATATTCAGTATATAAGGGACTATAGGAAGTTACCACTAAGTTCCAGCTGTGCTCATCAGCCCTGTGCACAGCTTTTTTTTTTTTTTTTATGTCAGTTGCTCATATCTGTTAATCTTTCCTTTTTCCTTTAAGAGGGATGACCCACAAGATGTGCCGAACCCCAAAGCAGAGGAAGAAGTTGTTGTTAAGCAAACCTCTCCCAACCAAGTTCCTCTCTCTGATAAAGTGGAACCCACAGAAAAGCGTGGAATAAAAGGAGAAATCTTCTACAACAACCTGGAACCAGCAAGGCAGGAAATCACCATGCAGTCAAAGAACATGAATCTTTCTCGGGATATAAAGAAGAGCAAAAGCTCAGAAAAGAGTAAAACTAGGTAGGTATGCTTGAGAAATGAATCTAATATACTTAATTTCTGCTGCTGTCTTTGAAAAGTAAAATGTGTCATATTTTTTGTCTTCAGAAAATATATTATTGCAGCACTTTTTCAGGATTACTGTGATCTTCCTAATGCTTTAATCGATTAGGAACCTGAAGAATACAGGATGGGGGTTCCAAGTATCTAGACTTTGGTTTCTCAGATGTTCAGGGGCTTTTGAAAGCCCCCTGCCCACCCTACCACATACTGGGTTCATGCAGACAGGAGCCAAGTAAAAGTGCATGAATGTTCAGTGCTTCAGTGCTGTTATATGTAAGCACAGTCTATACCATTCAAGTATCTATATGTATTAGTCTGCCTGCACTTCAAAACAAGGCTTACTGTATCATATAGCACCTATTTAATACTGATCCTGGTACATAATGATATTACTAGGCTAAGACTTTTTCCTGAGTTTCTTGGCAACGGTATTGTGGGTTTTTGTTTGGGTTTTTTTTCTGAACTACCTTTTTTTCCTTCTTTTTTTTTTTTTTTTTTTTAGGATGAGCACAACAAAGAAAGAAAGGGAGAAGAAAGCACAGACTCCAGGTATGATGGTTTTTCCAATACCGACTCGCTTCCCCACTGCTATTCCTAATTCAGTTATAGATGAGAGAAGCTGAAACTTCATGAGCTGGGAGTTCCTTAGAACAAATATCCCTATATCCACAAATAGGAATATGTGCAAACAGATCAGCACTTCTCATATTATTAGAAGGTACGCTTTGCTCTTTTCTTACTGTGATCACATCTCACCTTCCCCGGTTCAGCATCAGGTTTCTTCTAGAAAGGCCTTTGCCTGATGGCGGCCATGCAACTTCACTGCAAAATCAGAGAAAATACAGGATGGTGGAAAGGGTATGAAAGCTGCAGGCCTAGGACAGTTCAAAGTTATAATGTTGGCCCACATCTCCTCTGCTGGTGTGCTGTGAGGCTTCCCCAAAACCCATACCTGAACATGAAGTTACCTCCAGATAGTGTGTCTGCAGTGTCCTCTTGCATGAGGTCTGGAGTCATGTTTCAAGCAGAATGGTGTTTCAGAGCACCCTCCACAATGTCACACTGTGATTAGCATTAGCATCCTTTCTGACATCCTGCATTTCTGCAAAATCTCTACAGAATATCTAGCTAGAACAAGCAAGCACCTAAAGACAGTCTTTCTTAACATTCACAGTTCCCCTTTTTTATGTGTCTCCATTTCTTGTCAGTGATCAAACACTGCTATCTATCTATACCTGCCAAGGAACAACAAACACTGGAGCCCCTTAGCTTATTAATGCCACTTACTTTACATTTATACACATAATCATTATGAGTGTGAATTAATCAGTCCCTTAAACAAAAGGTGTTATGGTCTTCCTCTGCATACTTCTCTATTTTACTAAGTCATGAAAGTTTGAACAAGCTCTTGTTCAATCAACAACATTTTTTGTGAACATGATTCTGCCGTGTGCTTCTGATTCTGCCATATGCTTCTCTTTGTAGCTGGCTGGTGGGCTGCATGCAGTTCACTGTCCAAATTGCCAGTTGGTGATCTTAAAGTGATCTCCATGACCTGGAAGAAAAAGTATTTTGGTTTATGATATCCTCTCTTTGTGTGAACACGTCTCCACTAAAACACATTTATCTGACTGAAAATCTTGTCACATCTCTCTCTACATACCCTTTGGTACATTAACAATTTTTAATATCTCATTGTTATATTCTTTTTCACTCTTTTTCTCTTAATAGCCATTTATTTTGAATTGGAGGTACTGAAAGAGAGCAATGGGTTATGAGGTGATATAAATTAGTGCATGCTCAAATAATTTATTTCAGCACTCCACATGAAAGGGAGACAAATAATGACATATTATTTAGTTGGTAGTAACAAATTTGTGCAAAGTCCTAGATTATTATACTCTTCATTTCAAATTCATTTCCTTCATTTTTAAATAGTCTGTGACATACATACAGTGCCAAACACCTAAATTATATTTTACTTGGACTTAGTGATATTGTGTTTCTTGTGATTTCATTGTGAAAACTGTAATAATGGAGAAATAGTGAAGCAATCAGAACAGAAATGCTTGATATATTTTCCTATTGTGTGCACTCAATCATAATATCATTCAGGGAAAAAAAAAAAAGCCTGTCTTGTCAAATCCAGCATTCAGATTTGTTGCATTCAGGGAAAGGGACCTGCCTATTTATTCCCATCACTTCCACCCTAGAGTTTAGTGCCCATTTTGTACTCTATATAAACATTTTTTTTATATATATTAACTCTGTAGTCATATATTTGCAGTGTATTTTCTATAGGGAAGAAAAAATATCTGACTGTATTTCCCATTGTTTTCTTTCTGTTATCATCTTTGCTTCTTTCTCTAACTGTTCCTTTTTCCCAGTCATTTACTTTTCAGCTTTCCCTCTGATCAGCTTTCCTGTTCATCTTCTCTAGCTCTAGATTATTCTTTTTCTCACTTTCTATGTTCTTTCAACTCTACTCTGTGCTTCTTCTTCTTTTTAAGTGGTACCTTTGTCCAAAGATTTATACCTCCTCCTGTGTAACTGTGTGTCTGCTCTTTTGCTCTTTTCCTTCCTTTTCTGATCATGCTTCTCCCAGTCTGCATCCTACTATCAATTCCCGAATTTGCCATATTGAAGCAAATGCAGCGTGTGCTGTTCACGGGCTTCCTTAGACCATCAGTCTCTCTTGTCTTCTTCTCAACTACTGGTCTGTCTCCAGAATAGAAATTATCTTCACATAACCACCAGGCAGCTGAGAAGTGTGACAATATCATGTCAACAGACACCAGCTATGCACAGGGTTTTTTTACACCTCTCAAGTGTTCTGCAAGGACTAAAGATGATCTCTGCTGTGAGAGTGAGTAGATGAGACGCCTTGTAGGAGTAACTGAGGAAGAATAGCATGGGAGAGGCTGGGAAAGGCCAGTTTGGAATACAGAGCACAAATTCTAATAAACTCCCTGCAAAGGCAAATCAATCCCCTCTGGCAAATCAGTTCTTTCTTTGTGGTTCTTGATGGATGCTTATCTTCTCCATCCTTTGCTCTTCTGATTCCTCATGCTTCTTTTTCATTCTCTACTTGTGTGTGCCGTCTTCGTCATGCTCATCTTATTTCTTTTCAGAAAATTTAAGGAGTGACAATAAGTCAAGTAGGCTGCTTCAAGTCTTACCTGGGCCATTTTTCACTAAGAAGAAATGAAAGAAAATAAAGCAAAGCATCCTGGACATCAGATGCAGTTGGAACAAGGAAAAGATCTACACACAGAAGAAAAAATTCCCCTGCAGACTTCAATTCCATTCATAACCTCTTACTATTACAGTTAGTTATTACTGAAATACGAATTCTGCATTGCCCTGTATTAGTTCACAACTAGCAACAACAAATAAATTTTGATCCCTGGCAGTGCAATCTACATTTTTCTGAGATTATTTTTTTAGGGAGATTTGTAGTTTGCAGCAGAAGGCAAAGAAATATACACCTGAATTAACTTTATAATCCCTGACTGTGGCTTACACTTTTTTATAGGGGCAGGAGAGTTTCTCATGCAAGCAACTTTCAGAACATTTCAGGGGGATAAGTGGCAGAGTAATACCAGGTAGTGGGCACAAAATCATATTAACACTGGTTTTATTTCTGCCAGTGAATTTCTAAATCAGTGTTGGCAAATCACTTTTACTTTTTGTTCCTCAGCTTCTTCATTTGTAGAATGAGGATAGCCAGACCTCTTTTGAAAATCATCATGCAATGAACTATTGAGAACCATTGTATAAGAATTTGGTATTGTTGTTACTGTTGTTATTATCCAGACACTATAAATATTGCTATCCTATTGGAATACTGAGAATGTACTAGCTGCACTACAAAGCATTTCGCACTAAGCAAACTAAATATCTGCTGCTGCTGTTCTTGCTACCTGTTGCTGGGGCTTTCCTGGGTAGTTTACAGCATGTGCAGTATTTTCTGAAGTTTTGAAGCATAAATTCTGCACAAACATAGCTAAGTATGGGAGAAGAATGCTTTCTGTGTACTTTCCTCCAAATGAGTGCAGAGAGATTACATAATTCACAACTTCCAATCTATTGTTCCTTGAGAATATAAAACAACTCAATACCCTTTGAGAACAGCCCATGTGCAATCAGATTCCAGTCTAGGAAGGGCTGGCAAATTCAAATTCTAGATATCGCCCGAAACATGAACAAGAGTGAAATATCATTCAATATAACTGGAAATTGCAACATGTTTTTCACCATGGAAAATAAAGTTTCTAGATTCTGTTTAACAAAAGAGCAAAGTAGCAATTACTGACAAGTAAGAAACTTTCAGGTGTGCCCTGAGAAAATGGTTCTACAGTATATTTTCTGCTGAAAGGGCAGTAAGTACTTGAATGATATACCATTTATGAAGTGCTGTTCTCCACTACAAGAACAAACAAATAACACTGCAAATAAGGATCACTACTAGTTTCTTCACTATCATCTACACATAGACTGGTTGAAGATGCTTACCATCAGTGACTTCACACTAAACTTGTGCACTAGAAGTGAAGATGAAATTAAAACTGTAACACTGGGAAATCAATGATACAGATTTTGAATAATCCTAAGTAGAGTATACTGCATTCAAAAGCTGTTTGAATTAATTGGAAATTTTTGTTTTGCTAGCACAGAGGTAATAACTATGACTGATTTCATATCAAGATATACTGCCCATACTAAGTAACGTAGAATGGAATGCAATAAATTAAATATTTAATTAGGAGTATCTCCCTTATAAGCTAAATATCATGTCTGGAGAAGAATTGCACACTATCTACACTACACACTAATAAACAGAAATTTAGTTTGTATCCAAACAACCTGCCAATGGATAAGGCATCAGACATAACCCAGTCCTAAGGGAAAAGTTAAAATCCATCAAAACAAAGGGATTGGATATTCAAGCACGTTTCAAGAAGAGTGATTTTGGTATGAGAAACAACATTAACGAGACACATTCTTTTCAATTCTTAGAGCTGAACTGTTGTTAAGTAAATGTATTTGCCCCAGTTATATGCATTTGTCATAACAGAAGACAAGCTGATGAGGCAGGTGAGGAAAGAACAAAGTACTTCCACGAAGACTTTATGCTGTGGTAAATGGGACAAAGGTTCCCGCTAAGCTCAGGACAGTTGTTCTGAAGTCATTAATGTGGCAATGTGACACTAGAATAATTACAACTCTTGAACATTGTGTTTCTCTTCACTTACTGTAAAGGTAGATATAGTCCTTTACCTGCAGAAATCAGGGTCAGTCTGAGCATATATTGTGCTGCCAAGAAGTCACTCTTACACACGTAGTACCCTAACCTGTGGCCACACTGACAGCCCTTGCAGAGACGGTGTGTGGGACAAAGGACGGCTGCACCGTGCAAAAGGAAATATTAGCCTCAGTTCACTGGAATCCAGTCTAAAATACTCTCAGCCACCGCTGCAAAGAATGAGCGACTTCAGAGTATTACGTTCCCCAGATTACAACACTGGGAAGAAGGCTGAATTGCCTGCATTGCAAATGCAGCAAAAAGTGCCTCCTAATTGCTGTGCCTAGAGCAAAGAAAAATAACTCAGCATGGATGCTTGCTGGGTTACATACTTATAGCCTTACATTGAGCTGATTCAGTAGACTGGTATGCAGTATGTAGTGGCTCAGTGAGCCACTACAGTCTATCAGCTCCTCTGAAAGAAAAATTACTGCTGGGAGAATAACAGTCATTGAAGATCCTGCAAGCAGTAGAGTGGCAAAGCATAATGTGTTTGACTACACTTTTTAGGAAATACTGCAAAATAGAGTGGTATTCATGCTATATATATTCCAAAACAGGTTTTGCAACTGTCTGTTTAGGTGCAGATTCATGAGAATGGTACAGAACTGTCATTGCAGTTTGTCTAAGGATAAATGAAGACCACCTGTATAGCTCCACATAGCTATGTGGAAATTATTATTCTGTTAGTATCAAAATAACTTCTTTCTTCCTCAAAGATAATTGTGTAGCTGCTATCATTTTCCTAGGAAAGGTAAGTATACCGGTTTTGCTTATGGCAACATAGGACAAGTGTATTTTGGTGCTATCTTTCATAATTCATTTTCACAAATCAAGCAGCTATGCCTGCATTACTCAAAACATGATAATGGAAATCTATTGGCATCTTGTGTCTGTAGGGAAGATATTACGCTGGGATCAGCATGGACTTCTGCAAATGGACTGGATGCTATACCCGATTTTTTTTAGTGCCATGACACTCCAGATTTATGCATATGATGAAATAACGTATGAAGGATTTCTGAGCATGTTTCTCAAAGAAAAGAAAAACAGTCTCTTAGTTTCAGAATATTTCCAATAAAACTTATGCAGTTATGGATTCGAATAAAGCAGATTTTAAACATTACTTTAAATGCTGGGGAACAACAGACATGCTGCCTGGCAGCTAACTGCCTCAGATGTTGTTTATAATCTGCTGAAAGCAAGCTCAAAAACTAGGGGAACATTCAAACAACAATTTTAAGAAGAATGATTCTGAAAGTGATTCTGCCTTACGTCATATTCAGACATCCATGTTGTTAAAGGTACCGTACAGCATGGCCACGAATCTATTTGTATCAGTAATTAAAGTACAACAGGGATGCACAAATTGAAAACCTGTACCAAATAAGACTGATAAATAAAGCACAACATGCAAGATTATTCCAGTGAAGATTTAGAAAAAGGCAACAAGAAAGAGAATTTTGATGTTTATGTTTTACCGTATGTGGAGAGTTTTATTGACGAATGGCTGGTGGATAAAGGCCATAGCCAGATGAATTCGATGTCTCATTAGCAACAGAACCAGGCCTATGAGCAATCCAGACAATTGCTTGACAATTGTAAGGTAGTGACCCACGGGCATTGAGGCCTCGCCTGAGGGTTACTAAAGTTCGTGTACGTGCAGAAGTCTTGGGAAAAGTTAGCAAGGTCTTGCTGACTCCCCTGGTTCTGTTGATAATCAGACTCCCATTGACTCCCTTGGTCCAGCTGGACCACAAGGTCCCTGTGGACAATAGGGCCCTGTTGTAACAAAGCGTCTTTCAAGCTAACCATGCTAACTGTAAACTGCAAGTATGCAGAAATAAGATAAGAGTAACATTTTAAAGGTTAACCAATTAGGAGCTCAGCTTTGCAATATGTATGAGGTTCATTATTTAGTGTATATAACCAGGTATCTTTGTTAATAAAGTCGGAAGTTTGCTGACAACTATATGGTGTACGCTTTTCCCATATGGTGACGAAATTTCCTTCGCCCACAACCGTATCTTACAGCTATCTAACTGTACATCTAGTTTGCTTTCAAGAGAAAGATTTATTACTTTCCATGTTTATAAAATATGTGCAGTATACTGTAGTGTCATACATCTGATTGACAAATATACAAAGCTTAAGCTTTACACTGCAGCATTATGAGATAGGAGGGTTTTGTCATAATTACCGCTACTAAGCTGCCTTTTGGGAAAGACATTCACACCTGGGGGGAATCTAAATCCACAAATGTTATAGGATTTACCTCCTAAGTATTTTCCTTAGGTGGTACCAACTGCTGAAACTTTTGTTGCCTTTGTTGTTGGTTCTTCCCCTATTTTCTCACAGATCTGTGAGTTACAGGGGTTTATTTCTTTTTATTTATGCATGTGTATGAGAATAAGAAAAGAAGCTGAGAATAAGAAAAGAGTAAAAAGAGTAGCAATAAAAACCGGTGTTTGCCCTGTATTTACAGATTAAAACAAAGTAATCAAACTGTCAGGTAAACCCAGTAAAAAAAGTATATGCATGTTGACAGCAAAGCAGGTTATCAGTAAAATCCAAACATAACCTTGTCCTGACTTTGGGCTTTAGAATACATCCAGCTTGCAAATGGCAAATCAGGGAAGAACAGTAAATCACAGTACAAATTAGTAATTTTTATAAATAGCAAAGCAGGATTTCTTTTGCAGAAAGACTTAAATATGTCCTTCAGATCTTTTCCAGATGTGTTCAAGATCAAACAAAAGATGGAGAGTTGTGCAAAGGAAGGCATGCAGATGACTGCAACAATATCAAAAAGATACATAGGTATACAAACGTAAAAAGAGTAACATACAAAACCGAGGAAAAACTACTGAACGAAGAACAAGAAGAAGCAAACGTATCAAGAGACAGATAGGTAATCATAATTTGAGTATAACTTAAAAGGGGAAGGGAAAACAGTGGCAAGAAAGATAATTTCTATTGTCCATTATTTTTCTGAATTAGAAATAGCATCCCAACCTGTTACACTAACAACCTCACTTCCAGGTTTAATTTGGGTCACTCATCTTCTGGGAATGATTCCTATTTTTGGGTTTAAGACCTCTCACTGAGAGATGAGTAGTACTCCCAGGCTTGAGACCTCTCTTATGGAGATTAGTCTTTTTCTACAGCTGAACTTCTGTTGGATTTATGACCCTATTTGTAAGATACTGTGACCTTACTTAAAGTTGTGCAATTTTGGATCTGAAGGATTAAGGAGTGGCAAAGGATACTAGAAGACAGCAAGGAAGATGTTTCAGTCACTTACAGGAACATGAGTGCAAAATGTTGTTATTGGATAGGAAGTAAGAAATAGTTCTAGTGATTTCAAAGAGAAAAACATGACCGTATTTGAATCCTTGGTATTTCTTGTCTTAGTTAAAGGAAGGATGAAAATAAATTGGACTGCTGTATTAATTTCAAAATTCAGGGTTTCTGTTACTGGGTTGTGGAGGCCAAGAGATATTTGATTTTTCCTTGTTTAATAGCCAATTTAGCATCTGGACTGCTGTGTATTGCACTCTTCTTTGGAACACTAGGTACTAAACACAGTAGGCCTACAGGTGGACTAGTGCTGCTATTATATTCTTTTATACTGCTGGTGCATGTGTCCTACTTAGAGTTAAAACAATCACCAGATTTGTAATCAGGAGACATCAGATTGCTATAAATCAAACTGGAAAGACCACTGTGAGAGATATTGTCACTTCCTCTGCAACACAGGGAGAATATACAGGTAAAGTGTGAGCAGGAAGGAGCTTCCTTTCCTTCATATTTAGTTAAGGTGACATTTAAATGTGATTATCCAAGATATAAGCTATCAATACCTAAAGGCCGAGGGAAAAACCCCTGTGAAGTTCTCAGAGACAGGAGGAAAAGAGTCTATTTAAACAGATGCCAGACATGAAAGCAGAGATAAAGAGAACACAATTTCTAAAAACCTGGCAAGAATGAAAGATCAAGAAGGAAAGCGTAATCCAGATAATTTAAAATAAAACAAAGTAACATAAACCACACACACACACACACACACACACACACACACACACACACAAAGAACCAAAAAATAAAACCCAAGCCAAACTAAACCAAACAAGGAAACACCCCCAAAAACCAAACCCAGCAGACAGGTCAATAAAGAGGATGAAATAACAGAGTCTGACATCAAGCAGGCAAGAATTCTTCAGGGATTGCATAAAAAAATGTTCTGGCAAATAGAGGGATCACACCAGCTTGGAAGGGATCCAAGATGAAGTTGGAAGAGAAAGTACATCTGCTGTAGAATGGTTGTTCAGTGAGTTTAGAGATAAAGAGTTTAGAGATAAAGGGGAGGAGAGTGATGGGACAGACAGATGGGGATTAGTTCCCCAGCCTTCACTGGCACAAGCACTGTGGCTCTTCTGACAGACCACTCCTTTTTGTGTCAGTCTACAGAGCCACTCGTGAGCTGTAAAGCATATATTCAGTTAACAGTGACATAAAAGGGAATTTTTCATTCCCCCTCCAGAGGGCAATGGTTTCAAAGAAAACATTTTGTTCTACGTTAGGCTGATGCCTCAGTTTGAGACAGATTTTTGTTTTCTTTTCAATTGATTATAATCAGCCAGATTTAGACTGATCAAAAGTTATATCTGCACCTCTCTGGCAAACACTCACAGTAATTCAAATTCAATTTATCAAAGATGAACATTTTCTTTGTTAAAAAATATTTGTCTGTGGAATGCATGCATTAATCTTTTTTAAGAAGGTTCTTCAATAATAAATTAAGTTGCCTAAATACATTGGTTCTGTAGCTGCAAGCATGTTTTAATGTTCCCATAATCTCATAATCCCTGATAGTAAAAATATAGAAAATGTTTAAAATGAAAATGTTCTAAGATCTAAGCTCACAAAAGGTATCACTTGGATATTTCTTTTCAGCTCCTTTCTGCTTAAAAATGTTAATTGACAACTTTGAACTAGAGATGGAACAGTAAGGTTTGTAGTGCTTTGGTAAATAACTTTCTCATTTCCTTCAAGAACTCTTAGTGGATACTACATAAAAAAATTCATCAGCTAAGACAAAAAAAAAAGTAAGACTAAAAAGTTTTGGTTTTCCCAGTCATCTTTCTGTTGTCCTCCTTAATCTCCCATTTGCCTTTTTTCTCTGTATCTTTTTTTTATTATTCTCATATTTTGTTAAATTCAAGCCAAAATTATTTTCTAACAGCCATTTTTATATCCTCACCATATCACCAAATAGCACCCACAGAGCAAAATGAACCATCAGATCTGTCTGTTTAAACTGGTAACATAATGATTTAAAAAAGAAAGGTTGTCTGGGTCTTCACAAGTAACACTGCTGATCCTGTGTGCTATTGTGAAATATTTTCAAGTATGACAGTTTCTTTGCCTAACAGAATATTTTGATCTGTGGATACAATTAGCCAAGCACACCTAATTCAAATATCTTATGAATGGATTTGCCAGCTGGGCATGGCTAATATTAGGGTTTGTGAAAGCCCAAGGGAGGAGATTGGTTACCAAAGAAACAAACAGATCTTTAAGCAGATATATGCAAGGATATCCCAAGCTCAGTCTTAACCTGCTCTGCTAAACCCTTTCTGGAAAAAGATTAAAACCAGCTACAGATAGAAACAGTAAAGGAGAGAAACAGAAACTGATGTGAAGAATTCTCTGCTCTACAAGTTGCACAACAATTAAATACAATTCCCTTATCCTGGTTCAAAAACTGGCTACTGGTCAACATGCACACTGGAGGCAATGAGATTATGTGTGAGAGGAAGGAGAAATGCCATTAGCTGAGGGAAACTGTAATCAGAGTTTTTGTTAGACCATCCCAACCTTGAATGCAGAAAAAACCAGTAAACTAGCGATCGGTTTGGATGAGGATGACAATAGTCAAGAGCCAACTGATTAACTACCAAGTCGCTAGTTTTTTGCAGCCATTTTATCTTCTAGGCAAGTACCATTTTAAAAAAGCCCTTTTCTGGTTCTCAGGTTCTTTGCCTAAGCAGTTTGTAAAAAAGGGTTCATGTGAATTTCCACAATTTTCATATTAAGGTGAAAAGAACCGTACATGGCGCTGCTCAGACATGAATTACAAGCGTCACGTTTTCCCTCCTTTTTATTTTTCAAGTAAACAATTCAGCAGTCTAACAATATTTGCATTCCCTGCAGCGCTGCAGTTTTGCTCACTTGATACAAAAACCCTTGCTATCGGTCAGAACAGAAGTAACTGGTTAAACACAGATACAATGCGTTGCTGCCCTGAACACAGCAAACAAGAAGACATCCCAAGGAGTTTGAGTCACAGCGTGAAAAAGTGCAACACTTCCAGTTTCCTCTGCAGGTAGCTGCGCAAGAGTGCTGCCTCTCCGAGGCACGGTGGCCTGGTTTAGGGTCGGCACAGGCAATCACCTACTCGTGATCGCGGGTCCATTAGCACGCAGACACCAATGTGGTGGACGGCAAATGGCGTTTATTGCAGAGTGACACCGCATTATATAGCTTTGGTTTACAACGTCACTTCCGTCTGCTTACGTCACAAAGCTAAGACCTGGGGAGGGGCTCTGTCTTTCCGTTACAGCGCGACATCTTCCGACCGCCAAGCCCTGGCTGCCTACACAAGAGGTATCCGGTCAGCTGGCCTTTCCACATGGCAAGGAAAGAAAGCCCTGGAATCTGGTGGTTGTTTTTTGGACTGTGTCTATCTTTACAAAGGATCCAAAAAACCATGGTATAGGGTAAAATTAGAGGAAGTTCAAAGTCTTTCTGGAGTTCACTATGGAGAATGATGTAAAGTTAAATGACAGATATATATAAAAGGTTAAACTGAAGTAAGGACAGATGGACAAATGCAGGAATATCTTTAGGACTTTTTAGTGATCTCAGAAAGCCTTTTTTCCTAGCCTTGTTATGTGGAACACTTCTGGTGCCTCAGGCAACGATCTAGGAAGGCTAGCAGAAAAACCAGGGGTGGGAATGCCGTTTTCAGCTCAAAGGCAAACTAAACGGCAGCACCGAAGATACGTTTCCCTGGTGCTGTAAAACAGCCATGGATACAAAAACCCCGGTAAAACTACTTGTAACGTCCTGTTTTCTTAATTGTTCCACACACTGTGTTCTGGGTGCCTTCTAGCCTCAGCCTCCCTTCTCTCTCCCAAAGGTAGACTGGACTCTCAGATAAGAGTATAAACATTTTTCTCCCCACAACTGGCCGAAGGCTGGTGGAGGCACTCAGTCTTGGGTTGTGGCTTCAGCAGAACTAAAGGAGAATGGAGGGATTGACAAGCAGGGTGGAGAAGAAAGGGACTGCAGAGGCATGGTACAGCCAGGACACCAGCTGCAGCAGGCAGCAGCACAGTGGGCAAGAAGCAGCTGGAGGCAGGAGAGGGGGCAGGAGAGGAGGAAGGAGTAGCCGGCAGGCAGACCACCTCAGTCCAGGGCACAGGGGCTCCCGTGATAGTGCCTCTCCCGGTTGCAGAGAGCACTGTGTTAGAAAGACAGAACATCGCTGCGGGAGGATGGAGACACTGAAGCAGTGCCATGTCTTCTGTGCCCTGCCCAGCCCCTCTGCGGGCGTTGAGGTGAACCACAGCCCGCCAACCGCGAGCACGGTTACGACCGCTCAGGCTGCACCGACTCAGGCCGGCAGGGGGCGCGCACTTAGCACGCCCCGTCCCTCCCCTGCCCAGTCAGCGGCCGGCGCGGCCCTGGCGGAGGTCACTGGCAGTCTGCACATACCTGCACTGATCACATAAGTGCCAGGTGTAGTACCTGGATCTACCTTTTCCTTCCAGTTGCCTTGTTTCAAAGTCTTGTCAGTGGTGGAATGTCATATGTCAATCTCATTACCTTCATGTGGCAGCAGCACTCAAGGCCTGCTTCAAGTCATGCTCAGGAAAGCTTTTCAGACTGACACCTCTGCCAGCACTTCCAGGGCAGGAACTCTGTCTAGGAGTTGAGACTTTATGGTGGGACTTGTTATTTTGGAATGCAGACGCCAGACTAAGACGATCCAGCACTTCCTATGGCTCTCTATTAATGTTCTAATCCTCAGCTTCTCAAAACTAGCACCATCACCTGAATTGTTCATGAGGTTTTGTGTTAGACAAGAAAAATATACATTAAATCAAAAGAAGCATACCACAGCTTTGTTTTCTTACATCATAACATGAGATGTTTCCAGGTACCGGTATTTGACAAAGAAAGGACAAGCAAAGTAAGAGTGAGATAGCAAAAAGACCAAGTACTGATTAATGCAGAAGGCACAACTCAAGAAGTTCATGTTCACTAACCATCAGGTTCAATAGTTGTTTTAAAGGCAGAGCCTACTTCTTGGATACATTTATTTGGTATATTTGAATATAGCTTTGTACTTCCCCTGAGGAACTAAGTGGGAGAGTGGTAGAGCATCAGATGAGACATCAGAGCTCAATTCAGGCTATCAAGCAGTAGATTGGACTGACCAGTAATGATCCTTATACTCTTCCTCTTACCTGACAGGAAACTAAGAATAAGAGGGAAGAGCATAGATGTTGAAATGCTCAAGCACAAAATTGGCCAACAATTTTATTTTGCCGTAGCTGGAAAATTGAAACCTGTTTTTAGTATCAGGAAAAAAGAATGAAAATTGCCTGCCATTTATGCTGACACTTTCTGAACATTTCTAATAGACTTTTATCCAAAATAAATTCAGGAATGTATGTCCAGCCTAATTTTTTTTTTTTTTTGAGGTTATTTTATTAATTTCCAAAAATTCTAGGTAATAAACTCTTTGCTTAAATACTTTGTATCTATGGTAGTCTCTTTCCTAAAGCTAAACTCAGCTGGTGCTACTCCCATGAAAGAGCTGAAATTTAGCACTTCAGGTTATACGGAGAAGGGCATTTATGTATGTAGTCAAAGAAAGCAGAGGCATTTCTAGAAGGGGACAAGGTGGTCAAAGTTACAACTACTGGTGAAGACAAAGGATTTTCAGTGGGGAGAATAACTGCAGCAGCCGATGATTGCTAAAGCAGCAATCTGTAGAATACAGACAAGGTATAGTTTTCCATAGTGGTATTGGGTCAAGTTGCAATTGGGTAAGTTGCAATTAGGGCCCTTAACTTCACAATGAAGAACATGATCTCTGTAACTCCTGAAGAGTCTAGCAATGCCTTCACCTGCCTAAAGCCAGCCAGTCTCAGAAGGCAAAACACACCATTTGCACCCCTTCAAGCATGATACTGTCAGCAGCTGCATATGTAACATAATTGCTATTATTTACTCAGAGTGAAAAAATCCTCACTGTTTCTTCTGTTTCCTTTTATTAACCTTTTTTCTGTTTTTTTTTTTCCAAAGTTGGCTTTTGTTTGATAGTAAGTATAATCCTGCCTCCGCTCAGGAAGGTGAGTGCCATGCTGGCTTTAAACACAGCACTGAAATGCAGAAGCTGCTTGGCTGATTCATGGGGAGGAAAAGCCTGTGCGTTTTGCAAATGTTACAATCTCATGATCTAGTTTTCTGAAAGGGCTTAGTGGCTCATGTTCAGCATTAGATTAAGACTTGCATCCATGCCATGTTGCACACAGGCTGACAAAGCTCTTGGAATATAAAGCCTTCAAAAAGGCAATGCACAGATGCACAGTAGTTCTCTAGTTGTTGAACCAGTCTGCCAGGGATTACCTGCTCCATCCCAGCATTGTACAGCAACGTCCAGCATGCTCAGTCACTATGCAAGGGCTTCTGCATTTGCATGAACCCAATTTGGGTTTAAAAATACAGGCAGCCAACTTAATTTTTGCAGAGTTAATTCGCAACAAAACCAAAACCTGATTGTACACCAGTAACTCCACAGATAATCTCAACATACCAGAGAAAGCAAATGCATTGGCACGATCATGATAACCAGGCATTCAAAAGTAGAAGTAACTTCAAGAAAAATATGAGAGAAGATAGAAGTTAAGTGTATGTCTGTGAAAAAAACACCTTAGAAACAGCAGCAGGGAAAATCTCAAAACCTTGATGTAATCCTTTTGGAGGTATGGAATACTGCCAGATGGAGAGCCATATCCAGATGCATTTGCTTCCATTGGAAAAACAGAAGTCATATTGCAATACTGACATGTTACCAGCCACTGCACAAAAATGCTGTCCCATTGGACTGACTAGGAAGCATGCAAAGTAAATTTTGTGGGTATCTGACATTCTTCTCATGTGGATTTTACTGTGGACCGAGATGGTTTGAAAGGATTCGGTTACCAAACAGAAATCAGAACAATCAGTAGGACAAATAGAGTTAGCACATCAAGGATGTAAAGCTCTTCAAAAACAACACATTATTATCTGTCTGTCAAGGGCATTTCCTAACTAACTCAGATGTTTGTCTGTTGTGGCAAAGTCACCAGTGACTTCATCATTTTGAAATGTTGTGCTGACTGGATCACTAAGGAGGACCTAATTCTGCAAGAACATGTAGACCAGACACTGGGCCAGGAGAGGTCAACCCAGATGTTTGCAGACGCAACTTCCTATGCTGGCGATGGCTGGTACCAGCAGGAGAAGGCAGCTTCTGTGGGTCTACTCCAAAAACTGCTGAGGAGACAACAAACTTCCCTGCAATGTGTGGCCTTTGTGCTTTTAGATACGTTTCTTTTACAAAAATCTCCCCCTAGCAAAGAAGTAGCTGATAGTTCACGTCTCAGACACAGTATAAATGCATGAGAAGTAGATAATGATCCATCTTCCAAATAGTCCCCCAGCACTCACAGTGTTCATGGCAAGGAGTCCCACATTTTCAGTCTTCCTCCTCTGTTTTGTCCTGAATCTGCCACCTCCTGGTTTTGTTTGATGCCACTTAGCTTTCACATTGGGGCAGACAAAGAGAAGTCATCTTCACTGTACCACCCATATATGGCAATCATCTAGATAAAGTCTTTCTTTTATATAGTCTGCCCTTTGTGGTCACGTTCTATCTCCAACAGTCCATAAATTGGATTATGCTTGTGTTCTTTGCACCCTCTTCAATTTTGCTATATTCTGTCTGAGACAAGGAGACCAGAACTCCACACATATTAAAAGGCATCACTAACATCCCATGTACCCACATAATGATGACTTCTCTTTGTTCTCTGCTTCCTAATGGTTAATTTTTGTTCTTCAGTGCTTCTGACCAATGTCGTTTTAAGGATATTAAAATACAGATAACCTGAAAGTCTTGTCCTTAATTGGTAGTAATCGACCTAAGAACACAATTATAATGACACTTTCAGAAAACTTTTTCCTCATAGGCATAATTTTACCTTTGTCTGTGTTGAATTTCTTCAGCTGTTTTAAGTCACTTCCACTAATTTTGAGCAATCCATCCACAGTTCTTCTTGATGGTAAATGGGTGTCTTCCTTTAATTTAGCTACCTTTAGTTTAATCTGCTAATAGAGACTGCATTGATTACCTCAGCTGAGCATCCATTCTATATTGTCTGAAAAGACCTTGGGTGGCTTGACAGCTATGCTATAATATTGATACTTTACCTTATTTACCTTATAATATTGATACTTCAACCTCATCAGCCAGAGAGCAGAACAGGATAAGGCCATTGGTGCTGTGTTTGTGCAAGTGCTGTATACATGTTGTGTGTGTGAGTTTGTGTTGTACATCCTGGGATGGAATACATGCTCAGCCTTATCGTTGGTTGCACCTGGGGGCATGTTGCTGCAGCAGCCTCACTTCTATGAGGCTACTGGATTTACCTCATTCGCCACAAAAACCATAATCTTTGGGGCTCTACTGCTTCCTAAGTGTGCCTTAGCTCAGACTGTCTTTCCTCTGGTATCCGCATACTACACTTACTGCACAGTACAAGCAAGGGCTGAGTGTATGTGTGTATGGGGTAGGTAGACAGACTTGCACCTTCAATAGTTTAGGCAACAGCCGTGACTTCATTGGAGTCAGTCTCCTCCAGCTCAGTTGCTCATGGTGGTGCTTGTAATTATATTTCCATTGGCTAGAGATGGAAAGGGAATTCAGTGTGAAAAGGGCTTGGTGGTGGTGGTTTTGTAAAGCAATGCTATTTATCCTTCTCTGGCCATGTACATTCCATGAATTTTAAATTGGCTCATTAACACTCAGGCTAGGGCCCTGAGTGCACCAATAGGCCCTAACTGCCCTGACAAGCTTCATCTGATGGGTGGGTCCACCCCATACCCCTTGCTTATGGTTCTGGGAGCCTCACATAAGCCTTGGCTTGGGCATACAGCTCTTATAAGAGAGAGGCTACATGTGTATCTTTTGCCAGCTCTGATTCCTGGGTGGATTTCCTTGAACATTTATTACAGTTTTGGCTCCAGTCCTACCTCCTGCTACTACTGACTGGATTCCTGGAACAGAGTCTCAGGATGGACCCCAGATCCAGTTCTGCTTCTTGTCTTGTCTGTGTCTGTTAGTAGAACCTATTACCACCATCCTGCTCAGCCCACTCACTTCAGGATTCTGGAACTGTGCCCTGACTGTTCAAGGCAACGCCTCTGATGAGGTCACCCCTGGCTTCCAGCTCATCTCTCATGGAGCAGATCATGCTGCTGTTCCCTGGCAGCCTGCGTGGCATGGGTAATACCTGTGCAAAAACCTCTGATGTTGTCATGCCCTTAGTGTTCTTCTGTTACAGGTGAGTCTACGCTACCTGTTACCCCATGCCCTGATGCAACCATGAAATGAAATTGCTGCCAGGACTGATGAGAGCTCAACCAGGTGACGTATTATGATGTCAGCAGTGATGGGGCCAAGTTCTTCAAACTACCCCGCCAGCCGGTTACAACAACACTTGCTGCCTCATGTGCACAGATTCACATACTACTTCTCTTCATGTCATTACTTCTTAAAGAAACTCAAGCAGGGAAACGATATCATCAAACCTGTGCATAATGCTGCTGCCAATCATTGGTTTCTAGTGCTGGAAAAATTCCATCAAGCTCTGCAGAAGGGACTAGTGCCATCTCTTTTCTTTGACATACTCGTCTGTGTAAGAAATGGATTGATCTAAGTAAAATTAGGTAAAAAGTAATATAAGTGAAAAGAATTGGAAGCAGAAGTCTGCTACATCTATTTTTTTAAAAAGCCTGGTAGCAGGGTATTTCTGTTCTTGGCATTCTGCCACTTACTGAACAAATAATTTGACTTTCGTATCTACTTAGGTTAAGAGAAATTAGCTGTTTAATGGAGAGGTACAAAATTTAATTAATGAGTAACCTTGAATATTATTTTTTCCCCTCGATGAGTCAATCAATGTTATGTTACTTATTCTCCAGCTTTTGTGTTAAAGGCAGCCTGGTCAGCTGCTGGAGAATTTCTACTTCAAAACATCTGTTAAGTCCTGCCCTCTCCTTGACTGCTGGCAAAAACATGTGATCCAAGAGGTGCGAATACAGATGTCACTATCTAGCACTGAGAACAGCTTGAGGGTTTCTACTGTTATTTGCAAATGCAAAAGTTATCTCAACAGTGACAAAAATATATAAAATTATTTGTAAACAAGAAGTATATAATGAAGTATAGAATAGCATGTGTAAGCTAGTGTTTATAGAGTCACTGGTCCTTTTTCTTTAAATAGTAAAAGAGGAGTCAAGAGCTGTGAGAAAGCCTTACTAAGTTCCCTTTTGCACTTGAGATTGCATGTTCTTAAAAATGAATGTTTGAGGGGGTGAGGTTCTGCTCTTTGCTAGTATAATAAAGCCCATTAGAAACGGTTATGTTTGTTTTCATAATTATTGGGGGGGGAGGGTGTGACAATTAAGCGTTTTGATCTCTATTCCCTTTAACTTGTGATTTTATTTTTGTTTTGTACAGAGGCAAAATGAATAGCAAGTTTGATTTAAAGACCATCAGTTCAAGTCAGGCATCCATTATGGGTGACCTCCAGAAACTTCTTAGCCAAGGAGAATATGCTCCTCTTATCTCTACTCCCATCTTAGAAAGCAAGTTTGTCCAGGTAAAAAGTCATTCAAATTAAATCATTTGGCATGCTCAAGATAAAATTGCTTGCAATTATTACCTTCTTTTCCCCCTCTCTCAGCCCAACAGGTATTCCTCATTTGTTCTCATAGTTCTTACTTTCTGTCCACTACACACACATGGATATGCTTCCCCTCTCCTAGAGACTCATTCTGTTCATACTTTCAAGGTGACAGTCCAGAAACCTATTGACAGCAATGCTGCAAATTAGAGAATGAAGACAGAGTGATGTTTTCACCCTTCCTTGTCAGCAGTTCACTCCTTCCAGTAGCAGCAGCTAGGACTGGCAGCAGCTAGGACTGTTCTAGCAAATTCCTGGTTCTATGATATCTATCTCATTAATGCTTTCAGCTATCAACATCAGTTCAACCAAACCTACATGGCAGCTAGCCTTTCCCAGGTAATCCCCCCTCAATTGCATCTTGTAATATCCTTGCATGCAAAATCACTACCCTGCCTGTCACTTACCCTAAGCACTGGCAAAAGAACCCTGCAAGAATGCTGCAACAGTCTACACTCCTACAATACTGCATTCACAGTGATTCTAAAATACCTGAATTCTATTTACATGATATATCTCAGCTCTGATTTCATAGGGTTTCATTACTTCACTTTGTGATAATTGCAACATCCTTCAATGTTGCCTTGATTAATTCGATCTTGCATTGTTGATACACATACAGAATATTAATTAGTTATGAGTCCCCATTTTCAAGTACTTTATGATTTATCCCTTCCTTATTTATCAGACCTCATTCCTATAAAGGAAGCAGTCACCCTAACCAATCAACATAAGAAAACAGCTCTATTGCTGACTCATTTACATTAAAATGGAAGGAAGAAAAAAAAGCCTTTGATCATTTTTACATACTGTCTCTCACACATTGGAGTAGATTCAACCGGATAGCCACTAATTTAATGCACTATCCTCCTTCAGATTTCTCTTCAGGACACGCTTTTTCTCTGGTTATCAAAACCAGATCCTGACAATAGTACGTCAAATGTGATTTGATCACGTTTATCAACTTATTCTTATCTCCTTGTGTTTTCTCATTTTTCTTTCTGTAATTTCAAGTCTTATACATAAATTACCTAGGATCACTTTCCTTCCTGTGTTTGTACAGCACCTAGCAGGACCTTGATTCATAACCAGGTCTCATTAATACCACAGTATTTCTAACAAAGACAGTGAGTCATCAGAACAGAGTGCTTCTTCCATCATGTTTACAGTAACAGATAATGGTACTCAAGAGGTTTCTGACCACAACAATCAGATACCAAATTATTTGGACTACATAAGAGCCAGTGATTTCTAGTCCTCCTTTATAATTTTTCAACTTTTCCCTTGTTTTCATTCGCATGCATTCCTGTTTCATTATTCCAATTTCTCCTCTATCTGCACCAATCCAATACATAAGCTCTAGGGCCCCCAAGCCAAAACACCATTAAATGTATTGATAGCATATTCTCTGAGAGATCATACAGCAAACGTCAGTGTTGATGTTTTTTTTTTTATTGTTGTTCAGGTTAACCGAAGAGGGGAACCAATTTCCATCCATAATCAACCCAGCTGCGTGACCATCGGCATCTGTCCTGCCAATCCCACTTTACTAATGCCTGAGGTAATGCTGGTAGCATGTGAAGTGTCTGTGTTCCCACAGGAAAGTATGAAAAACTTCTGCAAACTCTCACAGCTGCCATTCCCCATGAAACAGCTGGCACTTACCAGGTGAGTTAGCACTGAGAACGGTTAAGTATTTCTTTGAAGAATAAGTAAGAAATATGAATCTTGGAGCGGATTCTCCTGGAAGGCATGCTAAGGCACATGAAAACCAACAAGGTGCTTGGTGACAGCCAGCATGGCTTCACTAAGGGGAAATCCGGCCTGACCAATCTGGTGGCCTTCTATGAAGGGGCTACGGAACTGGTGGACAGGGGTAGAGCAGTTGATGTCATCTACCTGGACTTGTGTAAAGTGTTCAACACTGTCTCACATGACATCCTTCTCTCTAAGTTGGAGAGACATCAATTTGATAGGTGGACCACTCTGTGGATAAAGAACTGGCCGGATGGCCGCACGCAAAGAGTAGTGCTCAGTGGGTCGATGTCCAGCTGGAGACCAGTAACGAGTGGAGTCCCCCAGGGATCGGTGTTGGGACCGGTCTTGTTCAACATCTTTGTTGGTGACATGGACAGTGGGATTGAGGGCGCCCTCAGCAAGTTTGCCAATGACACCAAGCTGTGTGGTTCGGTTGATATGTTGGAGGGAAGGAATGCCATCCAGAGGGACCTTGACAAGCTTGTGAGGTGGGCTGATGCCAACCTGATGAAGTTTAGCCATGCTAAGTGCAAGGTCCTCCACCTGGGTGGGAGCAATGCCAGGCACAGCTACAGGTTGGGCAGGGAGGAGATTCAGAGCAGCCCTGTGGAGAAGGACTTGGGGGTGTGGGTTGATGAGAAAATGAACATGAGCGGGCAGTGTGCGCTTGCAGCCCAGAAAGCCAACCGTATCCTGGGCTGCATCAAAAGGAGTGTGACCAGCAGGTCAAGGGAGGTGCTCCTGCCCCTCTACTCTGCTCTCGTGAGACCTCACTTGGAGTATTGTGTGCAGCTCTGGTGTCCTCAACATAAAAAGGACATGGAACTGTTAGAACAAGTGCAGAGGAGGGCCACGAGGATGATCAGGGGACTGGAGCACCTCCCGTATGAAGATAGGCTGAGAAAATTGGGGCTGTTCAGCCTGGAGAAGAGAAGGCTGCGTGGAGACCTCATAGCAGCCTTCCAATACCTGAAGGGGGCCTATAGGGATGCTGGGGAGGGACTCTTCATTAGGGACTGTGGTGAGAGGACAAGGGGTAATGGGTTTAAACTTAAACAGGGGAGGTTTAGATTGGATATGAGGAAGAAATTGTTTACTGTGAGGGTGGTGGGGCCCTGGAATGGGTTGCCCAGGGAAGTTGTGAATGCTCCATCCCTGGCGGTGTTCAAGGCCGGGTTGGACAGAGCCTTGGGTGGCATGGTTTAGTGGGAGGTGTCCCTGCCCATGGCAGGCGGGTTGGAACTCGATGATCTTGAGGTCCTTTCCAACCCTAACTATTCTATGATTCTGTGATTCTATGAATGTATTTCCCATTTCCATGCAGCATTTTCCTTCTTTTAAAGGTCAGTTTGTTAACAGACGTCATACTTGCACTGGCTTTGTTCCAGCACTAACATTATAAAGCTAGGAGAAACTCTTCAGTCCAAATATTCAGGCCCCACTCCAGTCATGATTCTAGGCCAATGCTACCCACATGTGTATAGATAGCTTGATGATTACAAATACTTAATACTTTCTAAATATATTAGAAGCTGAATGATGGTAGGAAGACTAGGGCTACAGGTTTGCAATGGAATAAGGTAGTGGAATAAAGACACTGTAGAGATGCCAACTTTCTCTACTTCTATTCTGCACACTGCTGCCCAGCATTTCTTCCACAGTTAGCTAGGGGCATTCAGAAGAAGAGTGTCCAAATCCACTCAGCAGATCATTCCTATTTCAATTTAGCACTTTCAGCCTTACTCTAACTGTAGATGTGACAGACACAATATCTTCTTTGAGAGAAATTTCCATTTGTGTTTAATGATGAGTTTCCCCCTTTTTTTATAGGCTCTTCCCCTTGAAGTTTGTGAAACTCTCTGTCCACAGCATAGATAATCACCATCTCATGTTGAAATTAGTAAATGGCCGCTCCTATTATCTAGAGCTCTGTGCCCCACCAGACCAGCAACAATACTTATTCCACCTGTGGCTGCAGCTCATCTCTTTCCTGAAACCCCCTGAAGATATCAGCAATACTGAAGTAAATGTAAAATCCAAGGATTTTGACATGTGTCCCAAGAAAGTTCCCAGCTCAAATGACTCATCAGAAAAGGTCGGTCTTCAGCAAAGAGATATGAAAATTTCAAGCTGACCAATCAGAAAGTATTGCTTGTGCTCATACTCTGAATGATCTCTCAAGTCTAATTTTTTGAGTGTTTTGAAGGAGCTACAGTTCTGTTTATCAAAATAGCTGGCTTGTAAACTCCCTGCAGAATGTCAGGGCAAGGGGAGCGAGGATGCTAGGTGCACCACAGCCCTCCTAAATTTTTTGCGAATCAGTAAATAGCATACTACTTATTGTTTGTTGTTCAGCTTTCCCTCACAGTTGGGGATATGTTCTTAAATAGTTCTTTTTGACTGGATTTTACAACCCACTGAAAAAAGGCAGAGAAGGAAAGAGGCAGCACAGCTGAGACCCCTGCAGGGACTGACAACTAATCAAGCAAAGAGGACAAAGTCATTTGATCAATTCAAAGGACAGAAAGAGAAAGTTCTTGAGGGAAATGCTACAGCAGGCAGGCAGAAGGCAGCTGCTCACTGTAGTAGCTAAGATTGAAAAAGGAGAGCAGTGAGGGTCAGCAAAAATGCTTCAGGTCCTAAACAGAATATCACATACAGAAATTTAACTATAGTACAGAAGGGACCTGTTACCTTAGCATCACACTTAGGAAGCAATTGGATGGTTAATGATGTTACTCAACATTACCTAACACTATTTCCCCTAAGTTTCAAGCAAACATTTTGTCAGCACAGGTATCAGTGAGTCTTTAGTTCCCATGCAAGACAGCTTGCCTCTCAGCCAAGCACAGCCACGTCCACAATGAGAAAAACAAAATCACATGGCCAGTGCTTAATGCTGCATGTACAGAGACAAGGAACAACTCTGTGTATGTGCAGCAGAAAAATTACAAGGGAGGAGAAAACTGAGAGATGATTCTTTCAAGAAAAAATCAGTGATGAGGTAAACAGATGACTGAAAACAACCTAGGGGAAAACTAGCATATTCAGATTAGATTTGTTGAAACCATACAGACTTAACCATACTGGTTATGTCAAGAATGCATAGATTGCAAGAAAGTAAGTATAGGATTTATCAAATTTCTTAGTTTATATTTTTCTGCTTCAAATATCCATACATAGCCACCCTTCTTCTAGGTTTTCTGCTTTCTCTCTTACCTGATGTCAGACTAGACCCTTGTTCCAACTTCTGGACATAAGCTGGCTTGATATGAATGTCAGTTCCTGCATGTGCAGCAGGTATTACTAGTGATTCAGTATACAAAAGTCATGGCCCAAACCTGGAATCTCAATTTTTCTTTGAAGAATAGATGTCTCATGTTCCCAGTCACATTCATTGGTGTTTCAATACCTTGAGGTGTTGGCTGTCACTCACTTTTGACTTTTCTACTGATAGTTTTTAAGTTTGGATTATTACATCCTCCCTGCTTTCTTTCTGTTTAGCTAGAAAACTGTCTGCATGTGAGGAACAAGTATCTCTGCCTCAGCTACTTAAAAGCTGGATGCTTAGAAAGATTTTTGTAAGGACCAGTCTCAAAATCTGGACAGAACAGAAAGCAAAGATCTGTTCTTAGCTTCTGAATATGAGCAAAAAGAGAAGAATACTTTGGAGATAAAGTTATTCTGGACATGAATCAGAAGCAGAGAACTTGGAGGTGAAGCCACAAATAAACCTCAGAGGTTAAGCTTTGGATCTGTTATTCCCACAGTGGACTGCATAGTCACCTCTAGGCAAAGCTGTAGGCCAATAATCACGAACAAACTGATAATGTAGGAGAAACAGGAGTCTCTCTTCTAGATAAACATATCACATTTCCTTTGGAAGGTCTGTCTGACACCCCTTTATAGCAGAATATTCAGTATATAAGGGACTATAGGAAGTTACCACTAAGTTCCAGCTGTGCTCATCAGCCCTGTGCACAGCTTTTTTTTTTTTTTTTATGTCAGTTGCTCATATCTGTTAATCTTTCCTTTTTCCTTTAAGAGGGATGACCCACAAGATGTGCCGAACCCCAAAGCAGAGGAAGAAGTTGTTGTTAAGCAAACCTCTCCCAACCAAGTTCCTCTCTCTGATAAAGTGGAACCCACAGAAAAGCGTGGAATAAAAGGAGAAATCTTCTACAACAACCTGGAACCAGCAAGGCAGGAAATCACCATGCAGTCAAAGAACATGAATCTTTCTCGGGATATAAAGAAGAGCAAAAGCTCAGAAAAGAGTAAAACTAGGTAGGTATGCTTGAGAAATGAATCTAATATACTTAATTTCTGCTGCTGTCTTTGAAAAGTAAAATGTGTCATATTTTTTGTCTTCAGAAAATATATTATTGCAGCACTTTTTCAGGATTACTGTGATCTTCCTAATGCTTTAATCGATTAGGAACCTGAAGAATACAGGATGGGGGTTCCAAGTATCTAGACTTTGGTTTCTCAGATGTTCAGGGGCTTTTGAAAGCCCCCTGCCCACCCTACCACATACTGGGTTCATGCAGACAGGAGCCAAGTAAAAGTGCATGAATGTTCAGTGCTTCAGTGCTGTTATATGTAAGCACAGTCTATACCATTCAAGTATCTATATGTATTAGTCTGCCTGCACTTCAAAACAAGGCTTACTGTATCATATAGCACCTATTTAATACTGATCCTGGTACATAATGATATTACTAGGCTAAGACTTTTTCCTGAGTTTCTTGGCAACGGTATTGTGGGTTTTTGTTTGGGTTTTTTTTCTGAACTACCTTTTTTTCCTTCTTTTTTTTTTTTTTTTTTTTAGGATGAGCACAACAAAGAAAGAAAGGGAGAAGAAAGCACAGACTCCAGGTATGATGGTTTTTCCAATACCGACTCGCTTCCCCACTGCTATTCCTAATTCAGTTATAGATGAGAGAAGCTGAAACTTCATGAGCTGGGAGTTCCTTAGAACAAATATCCCTATATCCACAAATAGGAATATGTGCAAACAGATCAGCACTTCTCATATTATTAGAAGGTACGCTTTGCTCTTTTCTTACTGTGATCACATCTCACCTTCCCCGGTTCAGCATCAGGTTTCTTCTAGAAAGGCCTTTGCCTGATGGCGGCCATGCAACTTCACTGCAAAATCAGAGAAAATACAGGATGGTGGAAAGGGTATGAAAGCTGCAGGCCTAGGACAGTTCAAAGTTATAATGTTGGCCCACATCTCCTCTGCTGGTGTGCTGTGAGGCTTCCCCAAAACCCATACCTGAACATGAAGTTACCTCCAGATAGTGTGTCTGCAGTGTCCTCTTGCATGAGGTCTGGAGTCATGTTTCAAGCAGAATGGTGTTTCAGAGCACCCTCCACAATGTCACACTGTGATTAGCATTAGCATCCTTTCTGACATCCTGCATTTCTGCAAAATCTCTACAGAATATCTAGCTAGAACAAGCAAGCACCTAAAGACAGTCTTTCTTAACATTCACAGTTCCCCTTTTTTATGTGTCTCCATTTCTTGTCAGTGATCAAACACTGCTATCTATCTATACCTGCCAAGGAACAACAAACACTGGAGCCCCTTAGCTTATTAATGCCACTTACTTTACATTTATACACATAATCATTATGAGTGTGAATTAATCAGTCCCTTAAACAAAAGGTGTTATGGTCTTCCTCTGCATACTTCTCTATTTTACTAAGTCATGAAAGTTTGAACAAGCTCTTGTTCAATCAACAACATTTTTTGTGAACATGATTCTGCCGTGTGCTTCTGATTCTGCCATATGCTTCTCTTTGTAGCTGGCTGGTGGGCTGCATGCAGTTCACTGTCCAAATTGCCAGTTGGTGATCTTAAAGTGATCTCCATGACCTGGAAGAAAAAGTATTTTGGTTTATGATATCCTCTCTTTGTGTGAACACGTCTCCACTAAAACACATTTATCTGACTGAAAATCTTGTCACATCTCTCTCTACATACCCTTTGGTACATTAACAATTTTTAATATCTCATTGTTATATTCTTTTTCACTCTTTTTCTCTTAATAGCCATTTATTTTGAATTGGAGGTACTGAAAGAGAGCAATGGGTTATGAGGTGATATAAATTAGTGCATGCTCAAATAATTTATTTCAGCACTCCACATGAAAGGGAGACAAATAATGACATATTATTTAGTTGGTAGTAACAAATTTGTGCAAAGTCCTAGATTATTATACTCTTCATTTCAAATTCATTTCCTTCATTTTTAAATAGTCTGTGACATACATACAGTGCCAAACACCTAAATTATATTTTACTTGGACTTAGTGATATTGTGTTTCTTGTGATTTCATTGTGAAAACTGTAATAATGGAGAAATAGTGAAGCAATCAGAACAGAAATGCTTGATATATTTTCCTATTGTGTGCACTCAATCATAATATCATTCAGGGAAAAAAAAAAAAGCCTGTCTTGTCAAATCCAGCATTCAGATTTGTTGCATTCAGGGAAAGGGACCTGCCTATTTATTCCCATCACTTCCACCCTAGAGTTTAGTGCCCATTTTGTACTCTATATAAACATTTTTTTTATATATATTAACTCTGTAGTCATATATTTGCAGTGTATTTTCTATAGGGAAGAAAAAATATCTGACTGTATTTCCCATTGTTTTCTTTCTGTTATCATCTTTGCTTCTTTCTCTAACTGTTCCTTTTTCCCAGTCATTTACTTTTCAGCTTTCCCTCTGATCAGCTTTCCTGTTCATCTTCTCTAGCTCTAGATTATTCTTTTTCTCACTTTCTATGTTCTTTCAACTCTACTCTGTGCTTCTTCTTCTTTTTAAGTGGTACCTTTGTCCAAAGATTTATACCTCCTCCTGTGTAACTGTGTGTCTGCTCTTTTGCTCTTTTCCTTCCTTTTCTGATCATGCTTCTCCCAGTCTGCATCCTACTATCAATTCCCGAATTTGCCATATTGAAGCAAATGCAGCGTGTGCTGTTCATGGGCTTCCTTAGACCATCAGTCTCTCTTGTCTTCTTCTCAACTACTGGTCTGTCTCCAGAATAGAAATTATCTTCACATAACCACCAGGCAGCTGAGAAGTGTGACAATATCATGTCAACAGACACCAGCTATGCACAGGGTTTTTTTACACCTCTCAAGTGTTCTGCAAGGACTAAAGATGATCTCTGCTGTGAGAGTGAGTAGATGAGACGCCTTGTAGGAGTAACTGAGGAAGAATAGCATGGGAGAGGCTGGGAAAGGCCAGTTTGGAATACAGAGCACAAATTCTAATAAACTCCCTGCAAAGGCAAATCAATCCCCTCTGGCAAATCAGTTCTTTCTTTGTGGTTCTTGATGGATGCTTATCTTCTCCATCCTTTGCTCTTCTGATTCCTCATGCTTCTTTTTCATTCTCTACTTGTGTGTGCCGTCTTCGTCATGCTCATCTTATTTCTTTTCAGAAAATTTAAGGAGTGACAATAAGTCAAGTAGGCTGCTTCAAGTCTTACCTGGGCCATTTTTCACTAAGAAGAAATGAAAGAAAATAAAGCAAAGCATCCTGGACATCAGATGCAGTTGGAACAAGGAAAAGATCTACACACAGAAGAAAAAATTCCCCTGCAGACTTCAATTCCATTCATAACCTCTTACTATTACAGTTAGTTATTACTGAAATACGAATTCTGCATTGCCCTGTATTAGTTCACAACTAGCAACAACAAATAAATTTTGATCCCTGGCAGTGCAATCTACATTTTTCTGAGATTATTTTTTTAGGGAGATTTGTAGTTTGCAGCAGAAGGCAAAGAAATATACACCTGAATTAACTTTATAATCCCTGACTGTGGCTTACACTTTTTTATAGGGGCAGGAGAGTTTCTCATGCAAGCAACTTTCAGAACATTTCAGGGGGATAAGTGGCAGAGTAATACCAGGTAGTGGGCACAAAATCATATTAACACTGGTTTTATTTCTGCCAGTGAATTTCTAAATCAGTGTTGGCAAATCACTTTTACTTTTTGTTCCTCAGCTTCTTCATTTGTAGAATGAGGATAGCCAGACCTCTTTTGAAAATCATCATGCAATGAACTATTGAGAACCATTGTATAAGAATTTGGTATTGTTGTTACTGTTGTTATTATCCAGACACTATAAATATTGCTATCCTATTGGAATACTGAGAATGTACTAGCTGCACTACAAAGCATTTCGCACTAAGCAAACTAAATATCTGCTGCTGCTGTTCTTGCTACCTGTTGCTGGGGCTTTCCTGGGTAGTTTACAGCATGTGCAGTATTTTCTGAAGTTTTGAAGCATAAATTCTGCACAAACATAGCTAAGTATGGGAGAAGAATGCTTTCTGTGTACTTTCCTCCAAATGAGTGCAGAGAGATTACATAATTCACAACTTCCAATCTATTGTTCCTTGAGAATATAAAACAACTCAATACCCTTTGAGAACAGCCCATGTGCAATCAGATTCCAGTCTAGGAAGGGCTGGCAAATTCAAATTCTAGATATCGCCCGAAACATGAACAAGAGTGAAATATCATTCAATATAACTGGAAATTGCAACATGTTTTTCACCATGGAAAATAAAGTTTCTAGATTCTGTTTAACAAAAGAGCAAAGTAGCAATTACTGACAAGTAAGAAACTTTCAGGTGTGCCCTGAGAAAATGGTTCTACAGTATATTTTCTGCTGAAAGGGCAGTAAGTACTTGAATGATATACCATTTATGAAGTGCTGTTCTCCACTACAAGAACAAACAAATAACACTGCAAATAAGGATCACTACTAGTTTCTTCACTATCATCTACACATAGACTGGTTGAAGATGCTTACCATCAGTGACTTCACACTAAACTTGTGCACTAGAAGTGAAGATGAAATTAAAACTGTAACACTGGGAAATCAATGATACAGATTTTGAATAATCCTAAGTAGAGTATACTGCATTCAAAAGCTGTTTGAATTAATTGGAAATTTTTGTTTTGCTAGCACAGAGGTAATAACTATGACTGATTTCATATCAAGATATACTGCCCATACTAAGTAACGTAGAATGGAATGCAATAAATTAAATATTTAATTAGGAGTATCTCCCTTATAAGCTAAATATCATGTCTGGAGAAGAATTGCACACTATCTACACTACACACTAATAAACAGAAATTTAGTTTGTATCCAAACAACCTGCCAATGGATAAGGCATCAGACATAACCCAGTCCTAAGGGAAAAGTTAAAATCCATCAAAACAAAGGGATTGGATATTCAAGCACGTTTCAAGAAGAGTGATTTTGGTATGAGAAACAACATTAACGAGACACATTCTTTTCAATTCTTAGAGCTGAACTGTTGTTAAGTAAATGTATTTGCCCCAGTTATATGCATTTGTCATAACAGAAGACAAGCTGATGAGGCAGGTGAGGAAAGAACAAAGTACTTCCACGAAGACTTTATGCTGTGGTAAATGGGACAAAGGTTCCCGCTAAGCTCAGGACAGTTGTTCTGAAGTCATTAATGTGGCAATGTGACACTAGAATAATTACAACTCTTGAACATTGTGTTTCTCTTCACTTACTGTAAAGGTAGATATAGTCCTTTACCTGCAGAAATCAGGGTCAGTCTGAGCATATATTGTGCTGCCAAGAAGTCACTCTTACACACGTAGTACCCTAACCTGTGGCCACACTGACAGCCCTTGCAGAGACGGTGTGTGGGACAAAGGACGGCTGCACCGTGCAAAAGGAAATATTAGCCTCAGTTCACTGGAATCCAGTCTAAAATACTCTCAGCCACCGCTGCAAAGAATGAGCGACTTCAGAGTATTACGTTCCCCAGATTACAACACTGGGAAGAAGGCTGAATTGCCTGCATTGCAAATGCAGCAAAAAGTGCCTCCTAATTGCTGTGCCTAGAGCAAAGAAAAATAACTCAGCATGGATGCTTGCTGGGTTACATACTTATAGCCTTACATTGAGCTGATTCAGTAGACTGGTATGCAGTATGTAGTGGCTCAGTGAGCCACTACAGTCTATCAGCTCCTCTGAAAGAAAAATTACTGCTGGGAGAATAACAGTCATTGAAGATCCTGCAAGCAGTAGAGTGGCAAAGCATAATGTGTTTGACTACACTTTTTAGGAAATACTGCAAAATAGAGTGGTATTCATGCTATATATATTCCAAAACAGGTTTTGCAACTGTCTGTTTAGGTGCAGATTCATGAGAATGGTACAGAACTGTCATTGCAGTTTGTCTAAGGATAAATGAAGACCACCTGTATAGCTCCACATAGCTATGTGGAAATTATTATTCTGTTAGTATCAAAATAACTTCTTTCTTCCTCAAAGATAATTGTGTAGCTGCTATCATTTTCCTAGGAAAGGTAAGTATACCGGTTTTGCTTATGGCAACATAGGACAAGTGTATTTTGGTGCTATCTTTCATAATTCATTTTCACAAATCAAGCAGCTATGCCTGCATTACTCAAAACATGATAATGGAAATCTATTGGCATCTTGTGTCTGTAGGGAAGATATTACGCTGGGATCAGCATGGACTTCTGCAAATGGACTGGATGCTATACCCGATTTTTTTTAGTGCCATGACACTCCAGATTTATGCATATGATGAAATAACGTATGAAGGATTTCTGAGCATGTTTCTCAAAGAAAAGAAAAACAGTCTCTTAGTTTCAGAATATTTCCAATAAAACTTATGCAGTTATGGATTCGAATAAAGCAGATTTTAAACATTACTTTAAATGCTGGGGAACAACAGACATGCTGCCTGGCAGCTAACTGCCTCAGATGTTGTTTATAATCTGCTGAAAGCAAGCTCAAAAACTAGGGGAACATTCAAACAACAATTTTAAGAAGAATGATTCTGAAAGTGATTCTGCCTTACGTCATATTCAGACATCCATGTTGTTAAAGGTACCGTACAGCATGGCCACGAATCTATTTGTATCAGTAATTAAAGTACAACAGGGATGCACAAATTGAAAACCTGTACCAAATAAGACTGATAAATAAAGCACAACATGCAAGATTATTCCAGTGAAGATTTAGAAAAAGGCAACAAGAAAGAGAATTTTGATGTTTATGTTTTACCGTATGTGGAGAGTTTTATTGACGAATGGCTGGTGGATAAAGGCCATAGCCAGATGAATTCGATGTCTCATTAGCAACAGAACCAGGCCTATGAGCAATCCAGACAATTGCTTGACAATTGTAAGGTAGTGACCCACGGGCATTGAGGCCTCGCCTGAGGGTTACTAAAGTTCGTGTACGTGCAGAAGTCTTGGGAAAAGTTAGCAAGGTCTTGCTGACTCCCCTGGTTCTGTTGATAATCAGACTCCCATTGACTCCCTTGGTCCAGCTGGACCACAAGGTCCCTGTGGACAATAGGGCCCTGTTGTAACAAAGCGTCTTTCAAGCTAACCATGCTAACTGTAAACTGCAAGTATGCAGAAATAAGATAAGAGTAACATTTTAAAGGTTAACCAATTAGGAGCTCAGCTTTGCAATATGTATGAGGTTCATTATTTAGTGTATATAACCAGGTATCTTTGTTAATAAAGTCGGAAGTTTGCTGACAACTATATGGTGTACGCTTTTCCCATATGGTGACGAACTTTCCTTCGCCCACAACCGTATCTTACAGCTATCTAACTGTACATCTAGTTTGCTTTCAAGAGAAAGATTTATTACTTTCCATGTTTATAAAATATGTGCAGTATACTGTAGTGTCATACATCTGATTGACAAATATACAAAGCTTAAGCTTTACACTGCAGCATTATGAGATAGGAGGGTTTTGTCATAATTACCGCTACTAAGCTGCCTTTTGGGAAAGACATTCACACCTGGGGGGAATCTAAATCCACAAATGTTATAGGATTTACCTCCTAAGTATTTTCCTTAGGTGGTACCAACTGCTGAAACTTTTGTTGCCTTTGTTGTTGGTTCTTCCCCTATTTTCTCACAGATCTGTGAGTTACAGGGGTTTATTTCTTTTTATTTATGCATGTGTATGAGAATAAGAAAAGAAGCTGAGAATAAGAAAAGAGTAAAAAGAGTAGCAATAAAAACCGGTGTTTGCCCTGTATTTACAGATTAAAACAAAGTAATCAAACTGTCAGGTAAACCCAGTAAAAAAAGTATATGCATGTTGACAGCAAAGCAGGTTATCAGTAAAATCCAAACATAACCTTGTCCTGACTTTGGGCTTTAGAATACATCCAGCTTGCAAATGGCAAATCAGGGAAGAACAGTAAATCACAGTACAAATTAGTAATTTTTATAAATAGCAAAGCAGGATTTCTTTTGCAGAAAGACTTAAATATGTCCTTCAGATCTTTTCCAGATGTGTTCAAGATCAAACAAAAGATGGAGAGTTGTGCAAAGGAAGGCATGCAGATGACTGCAACAATATCAAAAAGATACATAGGTATACAAACGTAAAAAGAGTAACATACAAAACCGAGGAAAAACTACTGAACGAAGAACAAGAAGAAGCAAACGTATCAAGAGACAGATAGGTAATCATAATTTGAGTATAACTTAAAAGGGGAAGGGAAAACAGTGGCAAGAAAGATAATTTCTATTGTCCATTATTTTTCTGAATTAGAAATAGCATCCCAACCTGTTACACTAACAACCTCACTTCCAGGTTTAATTTGGGTCACTCATCTTCTGGGAATGATTCCTATTTTTGGGTTTAAGACCTCTCACTGAGAGATGAGTAGTACTCCCAGGCTTGAGACCTCTCTTATGGAGATTAGTCTTTTTCTACAGCTGAACTTCTGTTGGATTTATGACCCTATTTGTAAGATACTGTGACCTTACTTAAAGTTGTGCAATTTTGGATCTGAAGGATTAAGGAGTGGCAAAGGATACTAGAAGACAGCAAGGAAGATGTTTCAGTCACTTACAGGAACATGAGTGCAAAATGTTGTTATTGGATAGGAAGTAAGAAATAGTTCTAGTGATTTCAAAGAGAAAAACATGACCGTATTTGAATCCTTGGTATTTCTTGTCTTAGTTAAAGGAAGGATGAAAATAAATTGGACTGCTGTATTAATTTCAAAATTCAGGGTTTCTGTTACTGGGTTGTGGAGGCCAAGAGATATTTGATTTTTCCTTGTTTAATAGCCAATTTAGCATCTGGACTGCTGTGTATTGCACTCTTCTTTGGAACACTAGGTACTAAACACAGTAGGCCTACAGGTGGACTAGTGCTGCTATTATATTCTTTTATACTGCTGGTGCATGTGTCCTACTTAGAGTTAAAACAATCACCAGATTTGTAATCAGGAGACATCAGATTGCTATAAATCAAACTGGAAAGACCACTGTGAGAGATATTGTCACTTCCTCTGCAACACAGGGAGAATATACAGGTAAAGTGTGAGCAGGAAGGAGCTTCCTTTCCTTCATATTTAGTTAAGGTGACATTTAAATGTGATTATCCAAGATATAAGCTATCAATACCTAAAGGCCGAGGGAAAAACCCCTGTGAAGTTCTCAGAGACAGGAGGAAAAGAGTCTATTTAAACAGATGCCAGACATGAAAGCAGAGATAAAGAGAACACAATTTCTAAAAACCTGGCAAGAATGAAAGATCAAGAAGGAAAGCGTAATCCAGATAATTTAAAATAAAACAAAGTAACATAAACCACACACACACACACACACACACACACACACACACACACACACACACACAAAGAACCAAAAAACTAAAACCCAAGCCAAACTAAACCAAACAAGGAAACACCCCCAAAAACCAAACCCAGCAGACAGGTCAATAAAGAGGATGAAATAACAGAGTCTGACATCAAGCAGGCAAGAATTCTTCAGGGATTGCATAAAAAAATGTTCTGGCAAATAGAGGGATCACACCAGCTTGGAAGGGATCCAAGATGAAGTTGGAAGAGAAAGTACATCTGCTGTAGAATGGTTGTTCAGTGAGTTTAGAGATAAAGAGTTTAGAGATAAAGGGGAGGAGAGTGATGGGACAGACAGATGGGGATTAGTTCCCCAGCCTTCACTGGCACAAGCACTGTGGCTCTTCTGACAGACCACTCCTTTTTGTGTCAGTCTACAGAGCCACTCGTGAGCTGTAAAGCATATATTCAGTTAACAGTGACATAAAAGGGAATTTTTCATTCCCCCTCCAGAGGGCAATGGTTTCAAAGAAAACATTTTGTTCTACGTTAGGCTGATGCCTCAGTTTGAGACAGATTTTTGTTTTCTTTTCAATTGATTATAATCAGCCAGATTTAGACTGATCAAAAGTTATATCTGCACCTCTCTGGCAAACACTCACAGTAATTCAAATTCAATTTATCAAAGATGAACATTTTCTTTGTTAAAAAATATTTGTCTGTGGAATGCATGCATTAATCTTTTTTAAGAAGGTTCTTCAATAATAAATTAAGTTGCCTAAATACATTGGTTCTGTAGCTGCAAGCATGTTTTAATGTTCCCATAATCTCATAATCCCTGATAGTAAAAATATAGAAAATGTTTAAAATGAAAATGTTCTAAGATCTAAGCTCACAAAAGGTATCACTTGGATATTTCTTTTCAGCTCCTTTCTGCTTAAAAATGTTAATTGACAACTTTGAACTAGAGATGGAACAGTAAGGTTTGTAGTGCTTTGGTAAATAACTTTCTCATTTCCTTCAAGAACTCTTAGTGGATACTACATAAAAAAATTCATCAGCTAAGACAAAAAAAAAAGTAAGACTAAAAAGTTTTGGTTTTCCCAGTCATCTTTCTGTTGTCCTCCTTAATCTCCCATTTGCCTTTTTTCTCTGTATCTTTTTTTTATTATTCTCATATTTTGTTAAATTCAAGCCAAAATTATTTTCTAACAGCCATTTTTATATCCTCACCATATCACCAAATAGCACCCACAGAGCAAAATGAACCATCAGATCTGTCTGTTTAAACTGGTAACATAATGATTTAAAAAAGAAAGGTTGTCTGGGTCTTCACAAGTAACACTGCTGATCCTGTGTGCTATTGTGAAATATTTTCAAGTATGACAGTTTCTTTGCCTAACAGAATATTTTGATCTGTGGATACAATTAGCCAAGCACACCTAATTCAAATATCTTATGAATGGATTTGCCAGCTGGGCATGGCTAATATTAGGGTTTGTGAAAGCCCAAGGGAGGAGATTGGTTACCAAAGAAACAAACAGATCTTTAAGCAGATATATGCAAGGATATCCCAAGCTCAGTCTTAACCTGCTCTGCTAAACCCTTTCTGGAAAAAGATTAAAACCAGCTACAGATAGAAACAGTAAAGGAGAGAAACAGAAACTGATGTGAAGAATTCTCTGCTCTACAAGTTGCACAACAATTAAATACAATTCCCTTATCCTGGTTCAAAAACTGGCTACTGGTCAACATGCACACTGGAGGCAATGAGATTATGTGTGAGAGGAAGGAGAAATGCCATTAGCTGAGGGAAACTGTAATCAGAGTTTTTGTTAGACCATCCCAACCTTGAATGCAGAAAAAACCAGTAAACTAGCGATCGGTTTGGATGAGGATGACAATAGTCAAGAGCCAACTGATTAACTACCAAGTCGCTAGTTTTTTGCAGCCATTTTATCTTCTAGGCAAGTACCATTTTAAAAAAGCCCTTTTCTGGTTCTCAGGTTCTTTGCCTAAGCAGTTTGTAAAAAAGGGTTCATGTGAATTTCCACAATTTTCATATTAAGGTGAAAAGAACCGTACATGGCGCTGCTCAGACATGAATTACAAGCGTCACGTTTTCCCTCCTTTTTATTTTTCAAGTAAACAATTCAGCAGTCTAACAATATTTGCATTCCCTGCAGCGCTGCAGTTTTGCTCACTTGATACAAAAACCCTTGCTATCGGTCAGAACAGAAGTAACTGGTTAAACACAGATACAATGCGTTGCTGCCCTGAACACAGCAAACAAGAAGACATCCCAAGGAGTTTGAGTCACAGCGTGAAAAAGTGCAACACTTCCAGTTTCCTCTGCAGGTAGCTGCGCAAGAGTGCTGCCTCTCCGAGGCACGGTGGCCTGGTTTAGGGTCGGCACAGGCAATCACCTACTCGTGATCGCGGGTCCATTAGCACGCAGACACCAATGTGGTGGACGGCAAATGGCGTTTATTGCAGAGTGACACCGCATTATATAGCTTTGGTTTACAACGTCACTTCCGTCTGCTTACGTCACAAAGCTAAGACCTGGGGAGGGGCTCTGTCTTTCCGTTACAGCGCGACATCTTCCGACCGCCAAGCCCTGGCTGCCTACACAAGAGGTATCCGGTCAGCTGGCCTTTCCACATGGCAAGGAAAGAAAGCCCTGGAATCTGGTGGTTGTTTTTTGGACTGTGTCTATCTTTACAAAGGATCCAAAAAACCATGGTATAGGGTAAAATTAGAGGAAGTTCAAAGTCTTTCTGGAGTTCACTATGGAGAATGATGTAAAGTTAAATGACAGATATATATAAAAGGTTAAACTGAAGTAAGGACAGATGGACAAATGCAGGAATATCTTTAGGACTTTTTAGTGATCTCAGAAAGCCTTTTTTCCTAGCCTTGTTATGTGGAACACTTCTGGTGCCTCAGGCAACGATCTAGGAAGGCTAGCAGAAAAACCAGGGGTGGGAATGCCGTTTTCAGCTCAAAGGCAAACTAAACGGCAGCACCGAAGATACGTTTCCCTGGTGCTGTAAAACAGCCATGGATACAAAAACCCCGGTAAAACTACTTGTAACGTCCTGTTTTCTTAATTGTTCCACACACTGTGTTCTGGGTGCCTTCTAGCCTCAGCCTCCCTTCTCTCTCCCAAAGGTAGACTGGACTCTCAGATAAGAGTATAAACATTTTTCTCCCCACAACTGGCCGAAGGCTGGTGGAGGCACTCAGTCTTGGGTTGTGGCTTCAGCAGAACTAAAGGAGAATGGAGGGATTGACAAGCAGGGTGGAGAAGAAAGGGACTGCAGAGGCATGGTACAGCCAGGACACCAGCTGCAGCAGGCAGCAGCACAGTGGGCAAGAAGCAGCTGGAGGCAGGAGAGGGGGCAGGAGAGGAGGAAGGAGTAGCCGGCAGGCAGACCACCTCAGTCCAGGGCACAGGGGCTCCCGTGATAGTGCCTCTCCCGGTTGCAGAGAGCACTGTGTTAGAAAGACAGAACATCGCTGCGGGAGGATGGAGACACTGAAGCAGTGCCATGTCTTCTGTGCCCTGCCCAGCCCCTCTGCGGGCGTTGAGGTGAACCACAGCCCGCCAACCGCGAGCACGGTTACGACCGCTCAGGCTGCACCGACTCAGGCCGGCAGGGGGCGCGCACTTAGCACGCCCCGTCCCTCCCCTGCCCAGTCAGCGGCCGGCGCGGCCCTGGCGGAGGTCACTGGCAGTCTGCACATACCTGCACTGATCACATAAGTGCCAGGTGTAGTACCTGGATCTACCTTTTCCTTCCAGTTGCCTTGTTTCAAAGTCTTGTCAGTGGTGGAATGTCATATGTCAATCTCATTACCTTCATGTGGCAGCAGCACTCAAGGCCTGCTTCAAGTCATGCTCAGGAAAGCTTTTCAGACTGACACCTCTGCCAGCACTTCCAGGGCAGGAACTCTGTCTAGGAGTTGAGACTTTATGGTGGGACTTGTTATTTTGGAATGCAGACGCCAGACTAAGACGATCCAGCACTTCCTATGGCTCTCTATTAATGTTCTAATCCTCAGCTTCTCAAAACTAGCACCATCACCTGAATTGTTCATGAGGTTTTGTGTTAGACAAGAAAAATATACATTAAATCAAAAGAAGCATACCACAGCTTTGTTTTCTTACATCATAACATGAGATGTTTCCAGGTACCGGTATTTGACAAAGAAAGGACAAGCAAAGTAAGAGTGAGATAGCAAAAAGACCAAGTACTGATTAATGCAGAAGGCACAACTCAAGAAGTTCATGTTCACTAACCATCAGGTTCAATAGTTGTTTTAAAGGCAGAGCCTACTTCTTGGATACATTTATTTGGTATATTTGAATATAGCTTTGTACTTCCCCTGAGGAACTAAGTGGGAGAGTGGTAGAGCATCAGATGAGACATCAGAGCTCAATTCAGGCTATCAAGCAGTAGATTGGACTGACCAGTAATGATCCTTATACTCTTCCTCTTACCTGACAGGAAACTAAGAATAAGAGGGAAGAGCATAGATGTTGAAATGCTCAAGCACAAAATTGGCCAACAATTTTATTTTGCCGTAGCTGGAAAATTGAAACCTGTTTTTAGTATCAGGAAAAAAGAATGAAAATTGCCTGCCATTTATGCTGACACTTTCTGAACATTTCTAATAGACTTTTATCCAAAATAAATTCAGGAATGTATGTCCAGCCTAATTTTTTTTTTTTTTTGAGGTTATTTTATTAATTTCCAAAAATTCTAGGTAATAAACTCTTTGCTTAAATACTTTGTATCTATGGTAGTCTCTTTCCTAAAGCTAAACTCAGCTGGTGCTACTCCCATGAAAGAGCTGAAATTTAGCACTTCAGGTTATACGGAGAAGGGCATTTATGTATGTAGTCAAAGAAAGCAGAGGCATTTCTAGAAGGGGACAAGGTGGTCAAAGTTACAACTACTGGTGAAGACAAAGGATTTTCAGTGGGGAGAATAACTGCAGCAGCCGATGATTGCTAAAGCAGCAATCTGTAGAATACAGACAAGGTATAGTTTTCCATAGTGGTATTGGGTCAAGTTGCAATTGGGTAAGTTGCAATTAGGGCCCTTAACTTCACAATGAAGAACATGATCTCTGTAACTCCTGAAGAGTCTAGCAATGCCTTCACCTGCCTAAAGCCAGCCAGTCTCAGAAGGCAAAACACACCATTTGCACCCCTTCAAGCATGATACTGTCAGCAGCTGCATATGTAACATAATTGCTATTATTTACTCAGAGTGAAAAAATCCTCACTGTTTCTTCTGTTTCCTTTTATTAACCTTTTTTCTGTTTTTTTTTTTCCAAAGTTGGCTTTTGTTTGATAGTAAGTATAATCCTGCCTCCGCTCAGGAAGGTGAGTGCCATGCTGGCTTTAAACACAGCACTGAAATGCAGAAGCTGCTTGGCTGATTCATGGGGAGGAAAAGCCTGTGCGTTTTGCAAATGTTACAATCTCATGATCTAGTTTTCTGAAAGGGCTTAGTGGCTCATGTTCAGCATTAGATTAAGACTTGCATCCATGCCATGTTGCACACAGGCTGACAAAGCTCTTGGAATATAAAGCCTTCAAAAAGGCAATGCACAGATGCACAGTAGTTCTCTAGTTGTTGAACCAGTCTGCCAGGGATTACCTGCTCCATCCCAGCATTGTACAGCAACGTCCAGCATGCTCAGTCACTATGCAAGGGCTTCTGCATTTGCATGAACCCAATTTGGGTTTAAAAATACAGGCAGCCAACTTAATTTTTGCAGAGTTAATTCGCAACAAAACCAAAACCTGATTGTACACCAGTAACTCCACAGATAATCTCAACATACCAGAGAAAGCAAATGCATTGGCACGATCATGATAACCAGGCATTCAAAAGTAGAAGTAACTTCAAGAAAAATATGAGAGAAGATAGAAGTTAAGTGTATGTCTGTGAAAAAAACACCTTAGAAACAGCAGCAGGGAAAATCTCAAAACCTTGATGTAATCCTTTTGGAGGTATGGAATACTGCCAGATGGAGAGCCATATCCAGATGCATTTGCTTCCATTGGAAAAACAGAAGTCATATTGCAATACTGACATGTTACCAGCCACTGCACAAAAATGCTGTCCCATTGGACTGACTAGGAAGCATGCAAAGTAAATTTTGTGGGTATCTGACATTCTTCTCATGTGGATTTTACTGTGGACCGAGATGGTTTGAAAGGATTCGGTTACCAAACAGAAATCAGAACAATCAGTAGGACAAATAGAGTTAGCACATCAAGGATGTAAAGCTCTTCAAAAACAACACATTATTATCTGTCTGTCAAGGGCATTTCCTAACTAACTCAGATGTTTGTCTGTTGTGGCAAAGTCACCAGTGACTTCATCATTTTGAAATGTTGTGCTGACTGGATCACTAAGGAGGACCTAATTCTGCAAGAACATGTAGACCAGACACTGGGCCAGGAGAGGTCAACCCAGATGTTTGCAGACGCAACTTCCTATGCTGGCGATGGCTGGTACCAGCAGGAGAAGGCAGCTTCTGTGGGTCTACTCCAAAAACTGCTGAGGAGACAACAAACTTCCCTGCAATGTGTGGCCTTTGTGCTTTTAGATACGTTTCTTTTACAAAAATCTCCCCCTAGCAAAGAAGTAGCTGATAGTTCACGTCTCAGACACAGTATAAATGCATGAGAAGTAGATAATGATCCATCTTCCAAATAGTCCCCCAGCACTCACAGTGTTCATGGCAAGGAGTCCCACATTTTCAGTCTTCCTCCTCTGTTTTGTCCTGAATCTGCCACCTCCTGGTTTTGTTTGATGCCACTTAGCTTTCACATTGGGGCAGACAAAGAGAAGTCATCTTCACTGTACCACCCATATATGGCAATCATCTAGATAAAGTCTTTCTTTTATGTAGTCTGCCCTTTGTGGTCACGTTCTATCTCCAACAGTCCATAAATTGGATTATGCTTGTGTTCTTTGCACCCTCTTCAATTTTGCTATATTCTGTCTGAGACAAGGAGACCAGAACTCCACACATATTAAAAGGCATCACTAACATCCCATGTACCCACATAATGATGACTTCTCTTTGTTCTCTGCTTCCTAATGGTTAATTTTTGTTCTTCAGTGCTTCTGACCAATGTCGTTTTAAGGATATTAAAATACAGATAACCTGAAAGTCTTGTCCTTAATTGGTAGTAATCGACCTAAGAACACAATTATAACGACACTTTCAGAAAACTTTTTCCTCATAGGCATAATTTTACCTTTGTCTGTGTTGAATTTCTTCAGCTGTTTTAAGTCACTTCCACTAATTTTGAGCAATCCATCCACAGTTCTTCTTGATGGTAAATGGGTGTCTTCCTTTAATTTAGCTACCTTTAGTTTAATCTGCTAATAGAGACTGCATTGATTACCTCAGCTGAGCATCCATTCTATATTGTCTGAAAAGACCTTGGGTGGCTTGACAGCTATGCTATAATATTGATACTTTACCTTATTTACCTTATAATATTGATACTTCAACCTCATCAGCCAGAGAGCAGAACAGGATAAGGCCATTGGTGCTGTGTTTGTGCAAGTGCTGTATACATGTTGTGTGTGTGAGTTTGTGTTGTACATCCTGGGATGGAATACATGCTCAGCCTTATCGTTGGTTGCACCTGGGGGCATGTTGCTGCAGCAGCCTCACTTCTATGAGGCTACTGGATTTACCTCATTCGCCACAAAAACCATAATCTTTGGGGCTCTACTGCTTCCTAAGTGTGCCTTAGCTCAGACTGTCTTTCCTCTGGTATCCGCATACTACACTTACTGCACAGTACAAGCAAGGGCTGAGTGTATGTGTGTATGGGGTAGGTAGACAGACTTGCACCTTCAATAGTTTAGGCAACAGCCGTGACTTCATTGGAGTCAGTCTCCTCCAGCTCAGTTGCTCATGGTGGTGCTTGTAATTATATTTCCATTGGCTAGAGATGGAAAGGGAATTCAGTGTGAAAAGGGCTTGGTGGTGGTGGTTTTGTAAAGCAATGCTATTTATCCTTCTCTGGCCATGTACATTCCATGAATTTTAAATTGGCTCATTAACACTCAGGCTAGGGCCCTGAGTGCACCAATAGGCCCTAACTGCCCTGACAAGCTTCATCTGATGGGTGGGTCCACCCCATACCCCTTGCTTATGGTTCTGGGAGCCTCACATAAGCCTTGGCTTGGGCATACAGCTCTTATAAGAGAGAGGCTACATGTGTATCTTTTGCCAGCTCTGATTCCTGGGTGGATTTCCTTGAACATTTATTACAGTTTTGGCTCCAGTCCTACCTCCTGCTACTACTGACTGGATTCCTGGAACAGAGTCTCAGGATGGACCCCAGATCCAGTTCTGCTTCTTGTCTTGTCTGTGTCTGTTAGTAGAACCTATTACCACCATCCTGCTCAGCCCACTCACTTCAGGATTCTGGAACTGTGCCCTGACTGTTCAAGGCAACGCCTCTGATGAGGTCACCCCTGGCTTCCAGCTCATCTCTCATGGAGCAGATCATGCTGCTGTTCCCTGGCAGCCTGCGTGGCATGGGTAATACCTGTGCAAAAACCTCTGATGTTGTCATGCCCTTAGTGTTCTTCTGTTACAGGTGAGTCTACGCTACCTGTTACCCCATGCCCTGATGCAACCATGAAATGAAATTGCTGCCAGGACTGATGAGAGCTCAACCAGGTGACGTATTATGATGTCAGCAGTGATGGGGCCAAGTTCTTCAAACTACCCCGCCAGCCGGTTACAACAACACTTGCTGCCTCATGTGCACAGATTCACATACTACTTCTCTTCATGTCATTACTTCTTAAAGAAACTCAAGCAGGGAAACGATATCATCAAACCTGTGCATAATGCTGCTGCCAATCATTGGTTTCTAGTGCTGGAAAAATTCCATCAAGCTCTGCAGAAGGGACTAGTGCCATCTCTTTTCTTTGACATACTCGTCTGTGTAAGAAATGGATTGATCTAAGTAAAATTAGGTAAAAAGTAATATAAGTGAAAAGAATTGGAAGCAGAAGTCTGCTACATCTATTTTTTTAAAAAGCCTGGTAGCAGGGTATTTCTGTTCTTGGCATTCTGCCACTTACTGAACAAATAATTTGACTTTCGTATCTACTTAGGTTAAGAGAAATTAGCTGTTTAATGGAGAGGTACAAAATTTAATTAATGAGTAACCTTGAATATTATTTTTTCCCCTCGATGAGTCAATCAATGTTATGTTACTTATTCTCCAGCTTTTGTGTTAAAGGCAGCCTGGTCAGCTGCTGGAGAATTTCTACTTCAAAACATCTGTTAAGTCCTGCCCTCTCCTTGACTGCTGGCAAAAACATGTGATCCAAGAGGTGCGAATACAGATGTCACTATCTAGCACTGAGAACAGCTTGAGGGTTTCTACTGTTATTTGCAAATGCAAAAGTTATCTCAACAGTGACAAAAATATATAAAATTATTTGTAAACAAGAAGTATATAATGAAGTATAGAATAGCATGTGTAAGCTAGTGTTTATAGAGTCACTGGTCCTTTTTCTTTAAATAGTAAAAGAGGAGTCAAGAGCTGTGAGAAAGCCTTACTAAGTTCCCTTTTGCACTTGAGATTGCATGTTCTTAAAAATGAATGTTTGAGGGGGTGAGGTTCTGCTCTTTGCTAGTATAATAAAGCCCATTAGAAACGGTTATGTTTGTTTTCATAATTATTGGGGGGGGAGGGTGTGACAATTAAGCGTTTTGATCTCTATTCCCTTTAACTTGTGATTTTATTTTTGTTTTGTACAGAGGCAAAATGAATAGCAAGTTTGATTTAAAGACCATCAGTTCAAGTCAGGCATCCATTATGGGTGACCTCCAGAAACTTCTTAGCCAAGGAGAATATGCTCCTCTTATCTCTACTCCCATCTTAGAAAGCAAGTTTGTCCAGGTAAAAAGTCATTCAAATTAAATCATTTGGCATGCTCAAGATAAAATTGCTTGCAATTATTACCTTCTTTTCCCCCTCTCTCAGCCCAACAGGTATTCCTCATTTGTTCTCATAGTTCTTACTTTCTGTCCACTACACACACATGGATATGCTTCCCCTCTCCTAGAGACTCATTCTGTTCATACTTTCAAGGTGACAGTCCAGAAACCTATTGACAGCAATGCTGCAAATTAGAGAATGAAGACAGAGTGATGTTTTCACCCTTCCTTGTCAGCAGTTCACTCCTTCCAGTAGCAGCAGCTAGGACTGGCAGCAGCTAGGACTGTTCTAGCAAATTCCTGGTTCTATGATATCTATCTCATTAATGCTTTCAGCTATCAACATCAGTTCAACCAAACCTACATGGCAGCTAGCCTTTCCCAGGTAATCCCCCCTCAATTGCATCTTGTAATATCCTTGCATGCAAAATCACTACCCTGCCTGTCACTTACCCTAAGCACTGGCAAAAGAACCCTGCAAGAATGCTGCAACAGTCTACACTCCTACAATACTGCATTCACAGTGATTCTAAAATACCTGAATTCTATTTACATGATATATCTCAGCTCTGATTTCATAGGGTTTCATTACTTCACTTTGTGATAATTGCAACATCCTTCAATGTTGCCTTGATTAATTCGATCTTGCATTGTTGATACACATACAGAATATTAATTAGTTATGAGTCCCCATTTTCAAGTACTTTATGATTTATCCCTTCCTTATTTATCAGACCTCATTCCTATAAAGGAAGCAGTCACCCTAACCAATCAACATAAGAAAACAGCTCTATTGCTGACTCATTTACATTAAAATGGAAGGAAGAAAAAAAAGCCTTTGATCATTTTTACATACTGTCTCTCACACATTGGAGTAGATTCAACCGGATAGCCACTAATTTAATGCACTATCCTCCTTCAGATTTCTCTTCAGGACACGCTTTTTCTCTGGTTATCAAAACCAGATCCTGACAATAGTACGTCAAATGTGATTTGATCACGTTTATCAACTTATTCTTATCTCCTTGTGTTTTCTCATTTTTCTTTCTGTAATTTCAAGTCTTATACATAAATTACCTAGGATCACTTTCCTTCCTGTGTTTGTACAGCACCTAGCAGGACCTTGATTCATAACCAGGTCTCATTAATACCACAGTATTTCTAACAAAGACAGTGAGTCATCAGAACAGAGTGCTTCTTCCATCATGTTTACAGTAACAGATAATGGTACTCAAGAGGTTTCTGACCACAACAATCAGATACCAAATTATTTGGACTACATAAGAGCCAGTGATTTCTAGTCCTCCTTTATAATTTTTCAACTTTTCCCTTGTTTTCATTCGCATGCATTCCTGTTTCATTATTCCAATTTCTCCTCTATCTGCACCAATCCAATACATAAGCTCTAGGGCCCCCAAGCCAAAACACCATTAAATGTATTGATAGCATATTCTCTGAGAGATCATACAGCAAACGTCAGTGTTGATGTTTTTTTTTTTATTGTTGTTCAGGTTAACCGAAGAGGGGAACCAATTTCCATCCATAATCAACCCAGCTGCGTGACCATCGGCATCTGTCCTGCCAATCCCACTTTACTAATGCCTGAGGTAATGCTGGTAGCATGTGAAGTGTCTGTGTTCCCACAGGAAAGTATGAAAAACTTCTGCAAACTCTCACAGCTGCCATTCCCCATGAAACAGCTGGCACTTACCAGGTGAGTTAGCACTGAGAACGGTTAAGTATTTCTTTGAAGAATAAGTAAGAAATATGAATCTTGGAGCGGATTCTCCTGGAAGGCATGCTAAGGCACATGAAAACCAACAAGGTGCTTGGTGACAGCCAGCATGGCTTCACTAAGGGGAAATCCGGCCTGACCAATCTGGTGGCCTTCTATGAAGGGGCTACGGAACTGGTGGACAGGGGTAGAGCAGTTGATGTCATCTACCTGGACTTGTGTAAAGTGTTCAACACTGTCTCACATGACATCCTTCTCTCTAAGTTGGAGAGACATCAATTTGATAGGTGGACCACTCTGTGGATAAAGAACTGGCCGGATGGCCGCACGCAAAGAGTAGTGCTCAGTGGCTCGATGTCCAGCTGGAGACCAGTAACGAGTGGAGTCCCCCAGGGATCGGTGTTGGGACCGGTCTTGTTCAACATCTTTGTTGGTGACATGGACAGTGGGATTGAGGGCGCCCTCAGCAAGTTTGCCAATGACACCAAGCTGTGTGGTTCGGTTGATATGTTGGAGGGAAGGAATGCCATCCAGAGGGACCTTGACAAGCTTGTGAGGTGGGCTGATGCCAACCTGATGAAGTTTAGCCATGCTAAGTGCAAGGTCCTCCACCTGGGTGGGAGCAATGCCAGGCACAGCTACAGGTTGGGCAGGGAGGAGATTCAGAGCAGCCCTGTGGAGAAGGACTTGGGGGTGTGGGTTGATGAGAAAATGAACATGAGCGGGCAGTGTGCGCTTGCAGCCCAGAAAGCCAACCGTATCCTGGGCTGCATCAAAAGGAGTGTGACCAGCAGGTCAAGGGAGGTGCTCCTGCCCCTCTACTCTGCTCTCGTGAGACCTCACTTGGAGTATTGTGTGCAGCTCTGGTGTCCTCAACATAAAAAGGACATGGAACTGTTAGAACAAGTGCAGAGGAGGGCCACGAGGATGATCAGGGGACTGGAGCACCTCCCGTATGAAGATAGGCTGAGAAAATTGGGGCTGTTCAGCCTGGAGAAGAGAAGGCTGCGTGGAGACCTCATAGCAGCCTTCCAATACCTGAAGGGGGCCTATAGGGATGCTGGGGAGGGACTCTTCATTAGGGACTGTGGTGAGAGGACAAGGGGTAATGGGTTTAAACTTAAACAGGGGAGGTTTAGATTGGATATGAGGAAGAAATTGTTTACTGTGAGGGTGGTGGGGCCCTGGAATGGGTTGCCCAGGGAAGTTGTGAATGCTCCATCCCTGGCGGTGTTCAAGGCCGGGTTGGACAGAGCCTTGGGTGGCATGGTTTAGTGGGAGGTGTCCCTGCCCATGGCAGGCGGGTTGGAACTCGATGATCTTGAGGTCCTTTCCAACCCTAACTATTCTATGATTCTGTGATTCTATGAATGTATTTCCCATTTCCATGCAGCATTTTCCTTCTTTTAAAGGTCAGTTTGTTAACAGACGTCATACTTGCACTGGCTTTGTTCCAGCACTAACATTATAAAGCTAGGAGAAACTCTTCAGTCCAAATATTCAGGCCCCACTCCAGTCATGATTCTAGGCCAATGCTACCCACATGTGTATAGATAGCTTGATGATTACAAATACTTAATACTTTCTAAATATATTAGAAGCTGAATGATGGTAGGAAGACTAGGGCTACAGGTTTGCAATGGAATAAGGTAGTGGAATAAAGACACTGTAGAGATGCCAACTTTCTCTACTTCTATTCTGCACACTGCTGCCCAGCATTTCTTCCACAGTTAGCTAGGGGCATTCAGAAGAAGAGTGTCCAAATCCACTCAGCAGATCATTCCTATTTCAATTTAGCACTTTCAGCCTTACTCTAACTGTAGATGTGACAGACACAATATCTTCTTTGAGAGAAATTTCCATTTGTGTTTAATGATGAGTTTCCCCCTTTTTTTATAGGCTCTTCCCCTTGAAGTTTGTGAAACTCTCTGTCCACAGCATAGATAATCACCATCTCATGTTGAAATTAGTAAATGGCCGCTCCTATTATCTAGAGCTCTGTGCCCCACCAGACCAGCAACAATACTTATTCCACCTGTGGCTGCAGCTCATCTCTTTCCTGAAACCCCCTGAAGATATCAGCAATACTGAAGTAAATGTAAAATCCAAGGATTTTGACATGTGTCCCAAGAAAGTTCCCAGCTCAAATGACTCATCAGAAAAGGTCGGTCTTCAGCAAAGAGATATGAAAATTTCAAGCTGACCAATCAGAAAGTATTGCTTGTGCTCATACTCTGAATGATCTCTCAAGTCTAATTTTTTGAGTGTTTTGAAGGAGCTACAGTTCTGTTTATCAAAATAGCTGGCTTGTAAACTCCCTGCAGAATGTCAGGGCAAGGGGAGCGAGGATGCTAGGTGCACCACAGCCCTCCTAAATTTTTTGCGAATCAGTAAATAGCATACTACTTATTGTTTGTTGTTCAGCTTTCCCTCACAGTTGGGGATATGTTCTTAAATAGTTCTTTTTGACTGGATTTTACAACCCACTGAAAAAAGGCAGAGAAGGAAAGAGGCAGCACAGCTGAGACCCCTGCAGGGACTGACAACTAATCAAGCAAAGAGGACAAAGTCATTTGATCAATTCAAAGGACAGAAAGAGAAAGTTCTTGAGGGAAATGCTACAGCAGGCAGGCAGAAGGCAGCTGCTCACTGTAGTAGCTAAGATTGAAAAAGGAGAGCAGTGAGGGTCAGCAAAAATGCTTCAGGTCCTAAACAGAATATCACATACAGAAATTTAACTATAGTACAGAAGGGACCTGTTACCTTAGCATCACACTTAGGAAGCAATTGGATGGTTAATGATGTTACTCAACATTACCTAACACTATTTCCCCTAAGTTTCAAGCAAACATTTTGTCAGCACAGGTATCAGTGAGTCTTTAGTTCCCATGCAAGACAGCTTGCCTCTCAGCCAAGCACAGCCACGTCCACAATGAGAAAAACAAAATCACATGGCCAGTGCTTAATGCTGCATGTACAGAGACAAGGAACAACTCTGTGTATGTGCAGCAGAAAAATTACAAGGGAGGAGAAAACTGAGAGATGATTCTTTCAAGAAAAAATCAGTGATGAGGTAAACAGATGACTGAAAACAACCTAGGGGAAAACTAGCATATTCAGATTAGATTTGTTGAAACCATACAGACTTAACCATACTGGTTATGTCAAGAATGCATAGATTGCAAGAAAGTAAGTATAGGATTTATCAAATTTCTTAGTTTATATTTTTCTGCTTCAAATATCCATACATAGCCACCCTTCTTCTAGGTTTTCTGCTTTCTCTCTTACCTGATGTCAGACTAGACCCTTGTTCCAACTTCTGGACATAAGCTGGCTTGATATGAATGTCAGTTCCTGCATGTGCAGCAGGTATTACTAGTGATTCAGTATACAAAAGTCATGGCCCAAACCTGGAATCTCAATTTTTCTTTGAAGAATAGATGTCTCATGTTCCCAGTCACATTCATTGGTGTTTCAATACCTTGAGGTGTTGGCTGTCACTCACTTTTGACTTTTCTACTGATAGTTTTTAAGTTTGGATTATTACATCCTCCCTGCTTTCTTTCTGTTTAGCTAGAAAACTGTCTGCATGTGAGGAACAAGTATCTCTGCCTCAGCTACTTAAAAGCTGGATGCTTAGAAAGATTTTTGTAAGGACCAGTCTCAAAATCTGGACAGAACAGAAAGCAAAGATCTGTTCTTAGCTTCTGAATATGAGCAAAAAGAGAAGAATACTTTGGAGATAAAGTTATTCTGGACATGAATCAGAAGCAGAGAACTTGGAGGTGAAGCCACAAATAAACCTCAGAGGTTAAGCTTTGGATCTGTTATTCCCACAGTGGACTGCATAGTCACCTCTAGGCAAAGCTGTAGGCCAATAATCACGAACAAACTGATAATGTAGGAGAAACAGGAGTCTCTCTTCTAGATAAACATATCACATTTCCTTTGGAAGGTCTGTCTGACACCCCTTTATAGCAGAATATTCAGTATATAAGGGACTATAGGAAGTTACCACTAAGTTCCAGCTGTGCTCATCAGCCCTGTGCACAGCTTTTTTTTTTTTTTTTATGTCAGTTGCTCATATCTGTTAATCTTTCCTTTTTCCTTTAAGAGGGATGACCCACAAGATGTGCCGAACCCCAAAGCAGAGGAAGAAGTTGTTGTTAAGCAAACCTCTCCCAACCAAGTTCCTCTCTCTGATAAAGTGGAACCCACAGAAAAGCGTGGAATAAAAGGAGAAATCTTCTACAACAACCTGGAACCAGCAAGGCAGGAAATCACCATGCAGTCAAAGAACATGAATCTTTCTCGGGATATAAAGAAGAGCAAAAGCTCAGAAAAGAGTAAAACTAGGTAGGTATGCTTGAGAAATGAATCTAATATACTTAATTTCTGCTGCTGTCTTTGAAAAGTAAAATGTGTCATATTTTTTGTCTTCAGAAAATATATTATTGCAGCACTTTTTCAGGATTACTGTGATCTTCCTAATGCTTTAATCGATTAGGAACCTGAAGAATACAGGATGGGGGTTCCAAGTATCTAGACTTTGGTTTCTCAGATGTTCAGGGGCTTTTGAAAGCCCCCTGCCCACCCTACCACATACTGGGTTCATGCAGACAGGAGCCAAGTAAAAGTGCATGAATGTTCAGTGCTTCAGTGCTGTTATATGTAAGCACAGTCTATACCATTCAAGTATCTATATGTATTAGTCTGCCTGCACTTCAAAACAAGGCTTACTGTATCATATAGCACCTATTTAATACTGATCCTGGTACATAATGATATTACTAGGCTAAGACTTTTTCCTGAGTTTCTTGGCAACGGTATTGTGGGTTTTTGTTTGGGTTTTTTTTCTGAACTACCTTTTTTTCCTTCTTTTTTTTTTTTTTTTTTTTAGGATGAGCACAACAAAGAAAGAAAGGGAGAAGAAAGCACAGACTCCAGGTATGATGGTTTTTCCAATACCGACTCGCTTCCCCACTGCTATTCCTAATTCAGTTATAGATGAGAGAAGCTGAAACTTCATGAGCTGGGAGTTCCTTAGAACAAATATCCCTATATCCACAAATAGGAATATGTGCAAACAGATCAGCACTTCTCATATTATTAGAAGGTACGCTTTGCTCTTTTCTTACTGTGATCACATCTCACCTTCCCCGGTTCAGCATCAGGTTTCTTCTAGAAAGGCCTTTGCCTGATGGCGGCCATGCAACTTCACTGCAAAATCAGAGAAAATACAGGATGGTGGAAAGGGTATGAAAGCTGCAGGCCTAGGACAGTTCAAAGTTATAATGTTGGCCCACATCTCCTCTGCTGGTGTGCTGTGAGGCTTCCCCAAAACCCATACCTGAACATGAAGTTACCTCCAGATAGTGTGTCTGCAGTGTCCTCTTGCATGAGGTCTGGAGTCATGTTTCAAGCAGAATGGTGTTTCAGAGCACCCTCCACAATGTCACACTGTGATTAGCATTAGCATCCTTTCTGACATCCTGCATTTCTGCAAAATCTCTACAGAATATCTAGCTAGAACAAGCAAGCACCTAAAGACAGTCTTTCTTAACATTCACAGTTCCCCTTTTTTATGTGTCTCCATTTCTTGTCAGTGATCAAACACTGCTATCTATCTATACCTGCCAAGGAACAACAAACACTGGAGCCCCTTAGCTTATTAATGCCACTTACTTTACATTTATACACATAATCATTATGAGTGTGAATTAATCAGTCCCTTAAACAAAAGGTGTTATGGTCTTCCTCTGCATACTTCTCTATTTTACTAAGTCATGAAAGTTTGAACAAGCTCTTGTTCAATCAACAACATTTTTTGTGAACATGATTCTGCCGTGTGCTTCTGATTCTGCCATATGCTTCTCTTTGTAGCTGGCTGGTGGGCTGCATGCAGTTCACTGTCCAAATTGCCAGTTGGTGATCTTAAAGTGATCTCCATGACCTGGAAGAAAAAGTATTTTGGTTTATGATATCCTCTCTTTGTGTGAACACGTCTCCACTAAAACACATTTATCTGACTGAAAATCTTGTCACATCTCTCTCTACATACCCTTTGGTACATTAACAATTTTTAATATCTCATTGTTATATTCTTTTTCACTCTTTTTCTCTTAATAGCCATTTATTTTGAATTGGAGGTACTGAAAGAGAGCAATGGGTTATGAGGTGATATAAATTAGTGCATGCTCAAATAATTTATTTCAGCACTCCACATGAAAGGGAGACAAATAATGACATATTATTTAGTTGGTAGTAACAAATTTGTGCAAAGTCCTAGATTATTATACTCTTCATTTCAAATTCATTTCCTTCATTTTTAAATAGTCTGTGACATACATACAGTGCCAAACACCTAAATTATATTTTACTTGGACTTAGTGATATTGTGTTTCTTGTGATTTCATTGTGAAAACTGTAATAATGGAGAAATAGTGAAGCAATCAGAACAGAAATGCTTGATATATTTTCCTATTGTGTGCACTCAATCATAATATCATTCAGGGAAAAAAAAAAAAGCCTGTCTTGTCAAATCCAGCATTCAGATTTGTTGCATTCAGGGAAAGGGACCTGCCTATTTATTCCCATCACTTCCACCCTAGAGTTTAGTGCCCATTTTGTACTCTATATAAACATTTTTTTTATATATATTAACTCTGTAGTCATATATTTGCAGTGTATTTTCTATAGGGAAGAAAAAATATCTGACTGTATTTCCCATTGTTTTCTTTCTGTTATCATCTTTGCTTCTTTCTCTAACTGTTCCTTTTTCCCAGTCATTTACTTTTCAGCTTTCCCTCTGATCAGCTTTCCTGTTCATCTTCTCTAGCTCTAGATTATTCTTTTTCTCACTTTCTATGTTCTTTCAACTCTACTCTGTGCTTCTTCTTCTTTTTAAGTGGTACCTTTGTCCAAAGATTTATACCTCCTCCTGTGTAACTGTGTGTCTGCTCTTTTGCTCTTTTCCTTCCTTTTCTGATCATGCTTCTCCCAGTCTGCATCCTACTATCAATTCCCGAATTTGCCATATTGAAGCAAATGCAGCGTGTGCTGTTCATGGGCTTCCTTAGACCATCAGTCTCTCTTGTCTTCTTCTCAACTACTGGTCTGTCTCCAGAATAGAAATTATCTTCACATAACCACCAGGCAGCTGAGAAGTGTGACAATATCATGTCAACAGACACCAGCTATGCACAGGGTTTTTTTACACCTCTCAAGTGTTCTGCAAGGACTAAAGATGATCTCTGCTGTGAGAGTGAGTAGATGAGACGCCTTGTAGGAGTAACTGAGGAAGAATAGCATGGGAGAGGCTGGGAAAGGCCAGTTTGGAATACAGAGCACAAATTCTAATAAACTCCCTGCAAAGGCAAATCAATCCCCTCTGGCAAATCAGTTCTTTCTTTGTGGTTCTTGATGGATGCTTATCTTCTCCATCCTTTGCTCTTCTGATTCCTCATGCTTCTTTTTCATTCTCTACTTGTGTGTGCCGTCTTCGTCATGCTCATCTTATTTCTTTTCAGAAAATTTAAGGAGTGACAATAAGTCAAGTAGGCTGCTTCAAGTCTTACCTGGGCCATTTTTCACTAAGAAGAAATGAAAGAAAATAAAGCAAAGCATCCTGGACATCAGATGCAGTTGGAACAAGGAAAAGATCTACACACAGAAGAAAAAATTCCCCTGCAGACTTCAATTCCATTCATAACCTCTTACTATTACAGTTAGTTATTACTGAAATACGAATTCTGCATTGCCCTGTATTAGTTCACAACTAGCAACAACAAATAAATTTTGATCCCTGGCAGTGCAATCTACATTTTTCTGAGATTATTTTTTTAGGGAGATTTGTAGTTTGCAGCAGAAGGCAAAGAAATATACACCTGAATTAACTTTATAATCCCTGACTGTGGCTTACACTTTTTTATAGGGGCAGGAGAGTTTCTCATGCAAGCAACTTTCAGAACATTTCAGGGGGATAAGTGGCAGAGTAATACCAGGTAGTGGGCACAAAATCATATTAACACTGGTTTTATTTCTGCCAGTGAATTTCTAAATCAGTGTTGGCAAATCACTTTTACTTTTTGTTCCTCAGCTTCTTCATTTGTAGAATGAGGATAGCCAGACCTCTTTTGAAAATCATCATGCAATGAACTATTGAGAACCATTGTATAAGAATTTGGTATTGTTGTTACTGTTGTTATTATCCAGACACTATAAATATTGCTATCCTATTGGAATACTGAGAATGTACTAGCTGCACTACAAAGCATTTCGCACTAAGCAAACTAAATATCTGCTGCTGCTGTTCTTGCTACCTGTTGCTGGGGCTTTCCTGGGTAGTTTACAGCATGTGCAGTATTTTCTGAAGTTTTGAAGCATAAATTCTGCACAAACATAGCTAAGTATGGGAGAAGAATGCTTTCTGTGTACTTTCCTCCAAATGAGTGCAGAGAGATTACATAATTCACAACTTCCAATCTATTGTTCCTTGAGAATATAAAACAACTCAATACCCTTTGAGAACAGCCCATGTGCAATCAGATTCCAGTCTAGGAAGGGCTGGCAAATTCAAATTCTAGATATCGCCCGAAACATGAACAAGAGTGAAATATCATTCAATATAACTGGAAATTGCAACATGTTTTTCACCATGGAAAATAAAGTTTCTAGATTCTGTTTAACAAAAGAGCAAAGTAGCAATTACTGACAAGTAAGAAACTTTCAGGTGTGCCCTGAGAAAATGGTTCTACAGTATATTTTCTGCTGAAAGGGCAGTAAGTACTTGAATGATATACCATTTATGAAGTGCTGTTCTCCACTACAAGAACAAACAAATAACACTGCAAATAAGGATCACTACTAGTTTCTTCACTATCATCTACACATAGACTGGTTGAAGATGCTTACCATCAGTGACTTCACACTAAACTTGTGCACTAGAAGTGAAGATGAAATTAAAACTGTAACACTGGGAAATCAATGATACAGATTTTGAATAATCCTAAGTAGAGTATACTGCATTCAAAAGCTGTTTGAATTAATTGGAAATTTTTGTTTTGCTAGCACAGAGGTAATAACTATGACTGATTTCATATCAAGATATACTGCCCATACTAAGTAACGTAGAATGGAATGCAATAAATTAAATATTTAATTAGGAGTATCTCCCTTATAAGCTAAATATCATGTCTGGAGAAGAATTGCACACTATCTACACTACACACTAATAAACAGAAATTTAGTTTGTATCCAAACAACCTGCCAATGGATAAGGCATCAGACATAACCCAGTCCTAAGGGAAAAGTTAAAATCCATCAAAACAAAGGGATTGGATATTCAAGCACGTTTCAAGAAGAGTGATTTTGGTATGAGAAACAACATTAACGAGACACATTCTTTTCAATTCTTAGAGCTGAACTGTTGTTAAGTAAATGTATTTGCCCCAGTTATATGCATTTGTCATAACAGAAGACAAGCTGATGAGGCAGGTGAGGAAAGAACAAAGTACTTCCACGAAGACTTTATGCTGTGGTAAATGGGACAAAGGTTCCCGCTAAGCTCAGGACAGTTGTTCTGAAGTCATTAATGTGGCAATGTGACACTAGAATAATTACAACTCTTGAACATTGTGTTTCTCTTCACTTACTGTAAAGGTAGATATAGTCCTTTACCTGCAGAAATCAGGGTCAGTCTGAGCATATATTGTGCTGCCAAGAAGTCACTCTTACACACGTAGTACCCTAACCTGTGGCCACACTGACAGCCCTTGCAGAGACGGTGTGTGGGACAAAGGACGGCTGCACCGTGCAAAAGGAAATATTAGCCTCAGTTCACTGGAATCCAGTCTAAAATACTCTCAGCCACCGCTGCAAAGAATGAGCGACTTCAGAGTATTACGTTCCCCAGATTACAACACTGGGAAGAAGGCTGAATTGCCTGCATTGCAAATGCAGCAAAAAGTGCCTCCTAATTGCTGTGCCTAGAGCAAAGAAAAATAACTCAGCATGGATGCTTGCTGGGTTACATACTTATAGCCTTACATTGAGCTGATTCAGTAGACTGGTATGCAGTATGTAGTGGCTCAGTGAGCCACTACAGTCTATCAGCTCCTCTGAAAGAAAAATTACTGCTGGGAGAATAACAGTCATTGAAGATCCTGCAAGCAGTAGAGTGGCAAAGCATAATGTGTTTGACTACACTTTTTAGGAAATACTGCAAAATAGAGTGGTATTCATGCTATATATATTCCAAAACAGGTTTTGCAACTGTCTGTTTAGGTGCAGATTCATGAGAATGGTACAGAACTGTCATTGCAGTTTGTCTAAGGATAAATGAAGACCACCTGTATAGCTCCACATAGCTATGTGGAAATTATTATTCTGTTAGTATCAAAATAACTTCTTTCTTCCTCAAAGATAATTGTGTAGCTGCTATCATTTTCCTAGGAAAGGTAAGTATACCGGTTTTGCTTATGGCAACATAGGACAAGTGTATTTTGGTGCTATCTTTCATAATTCATTTTCACAAATCAAGCAGCTATGCCTGCATTACTCAAAACATGATAATGGAAATCTATTGGCATCTTGTGTCTGTAGGGAAGATATTACGCTGGGATCAGCATGGACTTCTGCAAATGGACTGGATGCTATACCCGATTTTTTTTAGTGCCATGACACTCCAGATTTATGCATATGATGAAATAACGTATGAAGGATTTCTGAGCATGTTTCTCAAAGAAAAGAAAAACAGTCTCTTAGTTTCAGAATATTTCCAATAAAACTTATGCAGTTATGGATTCGAATAAAGCAGATTTTAAACATTACTTTAAATGCTGGGGAACAACAGACATGCTGCCTGGCAGCTAACTGCCTCAGATGTTGTTTATAATCTGCTGAAAGCAAGCTCAAAAACTAGGGGAACATTCAAACAACAATTTTAAGAAGAATGATTCTGAAAGTGATTCTGCCTTACGTCATATTCAGACATCCATGTTGTTAAAGGTACCGTACAGCATGGCCACGAATCTATTTGTATCAGTAATTAAAGTACAACAGGGATGCACAAATTGAAAACCTGTACCAAATAAGACTGATAAATAAAGCACAACATGCAAGATTATTCCAGTGAAGATTTAGAAAAAGGCAACAAGAAAGAGAATTTTGATGTTTATGTTTTACCGTATGTGGAGAGTTTTATTGACGAATGGCTGGTGGATAAAGGCCATAGCCAGATGAATTCGATGTCTCATTAGCAACAGAACCAGGCCTATGAGCAATCCAGACAATTGCTTGACAATTGTAAGGTAGTGACCCACGGGCATTGAGGCCTCGCCTGAGGGTTACTAAAGTTCGTGTACGTGCAGAAGTCTTGGGAAAAGTTAGCAAGGTCTTGCTGACTCCCCTGGTTCTGTTGATAATCAGACTCCCATTGACTCCCTTGGTCCAGCTGGACCACAAGGTCCCTGTGGACAATAGGGCCCTGTTGTAACAAAGCGTCTTTCAAGCTAACCATGCTAACTGTAAACTGCAAGTATGCAGAAATAAGATAAGAGTAACATTTTAAAGGTTAACCAATTAGGAGCTCAGCTTTGCAATATGTATGAGGTTCATTATTTAGTGTATATAACCAGGTATCTTTGTTAATAAAGTCGGAAGTTTGCTGACAACTATATGGTGTACGCTTTTCCCATATGGTGACGAACTTTCCTTCGCCCACAACCGTATCTTACAGCTATCTAACTGTACATCTAGTTTGCTTTCAAGAGAAAGATTTATTACTTTCCATGTTTATAAAATATGTGCAGTATACTGTAGTGTCATACATCTGATTGACAAATATACAAAGCTTAAGCTTTACACTGCAGCATTATGAGATAGGAGGGTTTTGTCATAATTACCGCTACTAAGCTGCCTTTTGGGAAAGACATTCACACCTGGGGGGAATCTAAATCCACAAATGTTATAGGATTTACCTCCTAAGTATTTTCCTTAGGTGGTACCAACTGCTGAAACTTTTGTTGCCTTTGTTGTTGGTTCTTCCCCTATTTTCTCACAGATCTGTGAGTTACAGGGGTTTATTTCTTTTTATTTATGCATGTGTATGAGAATAAGAAAAGAAGCTGAGAATAAGAAAAGAGTAAAAAGAGTAGCAATAAAAACCGGTGTTTGCCCTGTATTTACAGATTAAAACAAAGTAATCAAACTGTCAGGTAAACCCAGTAAAAAAAGTATATGCATGTTGACAGCAAAGCAGGTTATCAGTAAAATCCAAACATAACCTTGTCCTGACTTTGGGCTTTAGAATACATCCAGCTTGCAAATGGCAAATCAGGGAAGAACAGTAAATCACAGTACAAATTAGTAATTTTTATAAATAGCAAAGCAGGATTTCTTTTGCAGAAAGACTTAAATATGTCCTTCAGATCTTTTCCAGATGTGTTCAAGATCAAACAAAAGATGGAGAGTTGTGCAAAGGAAGGCATGCAGATGACTGCAACAATATCAAAAAGATACATAGGTATACAAACGTAAAAAGAGTAACATACAAAACCGAGGAAAAACTACTGAACGAAGAACAAGAAGAAGCAAACGTATCAAGAGACAGATAGGTAATCATAATTTGAGTATAACTTAAAAGGGGAAGGGAAAACAGTGGCAAGAAAGATAATTTCTATTGTCCATTATTTTTCTGAATTAGAAATAGCATCCCAACCTGTTACACTAACAACCTCACTTCCAGGTTTAATTTGGGTCACTCATCTTCTGGGAATGATTCCTATTTTTGGGTTTAAGACCTCTCACTGAGAGATGAGTAGTACTCCCAGGCTTGAGACCTCTCTTATGGAGATTAGTCTTTTTCTACAGCTGAACTTCTGTTGGATTTATGACCCTATTTGTAAGATACTGTGACCTTACTTAAAGTTGTGCAATTTTGGATCTGAAGGATTAAGGAGTGGCAAAGGATACTAGAAGACAGCAAGGAAGATGTTTCAGTCACTTACAGGAACATGAGTGCAAAATGTTGTTATTGGATAGGAAGTAAGAAATAGTTCTAGTGATTTCAAAGAGAAAAACATGACCGTATTTGAATCCTTGGTATTTCTTGTCTTAGTTAAAGGAAGGATGAAAATAAATTGGACTGCTGTATTAATTTCAAAATTCAGGGTTTCTGTTACTGGGTTGTGGAGGCCAAGAGATATTTGATTTTTCCTTGTTTAATAGCCAATTTAGCATCTGGACTGCTGTGTATTGCACTCTTCTTTGGAACACTAGGTACTAAACACAGTAGGCCTACAGGTGGACTAGTGCTGCTATTATATTCTTTTATACTGCTGGTGCATGTGTCCTACTTAGAGTTAAAACAATCACCAGATTTGTAATCAGGAGACATCAGATTGCTATAAATCAAACTGGAAAGACCACTGTGAGAGATATTGTCACTTCCTCTGCAACACAGGGAGAATATACAGGTAAAGTGTGAGCAGGAAGGAGCTTCCTTTCCTTCATATTTAGTTAAGGTGACATTTAAATGTGATTATCCAAGATATAAGCTATCAATACCTAAAGGCCGAGGGAAAAACCCCTGTGAAGTTCTCAGAGACAGGAGGAAAAGAGTCTATTTAAACAGATGCCAGACATGAAAGCAGAGATAAAGAGAACACAATTTCTAAAAACCTGGCAAGAATGAAAGATCAAGAAGGAAAGCGTAATCCAGATAATTTAAAATAAAACAAAGTAACATAAACCACACACACACACACACACACACACACACACACACACACACACACACACACAAGAACCAAAAAACTAAAACCCAAGCCAAACTAAACCAAACAAGGAAACACCCCCAAAAACCAAACCCAGCAGACAGGTCAATAAAGAGGATGAAATAACAGAGTCTGACATCAAGCAGGCAAGAATTCTTCAGGGATTGCATAAAAAAATGTTCTGGCAAATAGAGGGATCACACCAGCTTGGAAGGGATCCAAGATGAAGTTGGAAGAGAAAGTACATCTGCTGTAGAATGGTTGTTCAGTGAGTTTAGAGATAAAGAGTTTAGAGATAAAGGGGAGGAGAGTGATGGGACAGACAGATGGGGATTAGTTCCCCAGCCTTCACTGGCACAAGCACTGTGGCTCTTCTGACAGACCACTCCTTTTTGTGTCAGTCTACAGAGCCACTCGTGAGCTGTAAAGCATATATTCAGTTAACAGTGACATAAAAGGGAATTTTTCATTCCCCCTCCAGAGGGCAATGGTTTCAAAGAAAACATTTTGTTCTACGTTAGGCTGATGCCTCAGTTTGAGACAGATTTTTGTTTTCTTTTCAATTGATTATAATCAGCCAGATTTAGACTGATCAAAAGTTATATCTGCACCTCTCTGGCAAACACTCACAGTAATTCAAATTCAATTTATCAAAGATGAACATTTTCTTTGTTAAAAAATATTTGTCTGTGGAATGCATGCATTAATCTTTTTTAAGAAGGTTCTTCAATAATAAATTAAGTTGCCTAAATACATTGGTTCTGTAGCTGCAAGCATGTTTTAATGTTCCCATAATCTCATAATCCCTGATAGTAAAAATATAGAAAATGTTTAAAATGAAAATGTTCTAAGATCTAAGCTCACAAAAGGTATCACTTGGATATTTCTTTTCAGCTCCTTTCTGCTTAAAAATGTTAATTGACAACTTTGAACTAGAGATGGAACAGTAAGGTTTGTAGTGCTTTGGTAAATAACTTTCTCATTTCCTTCAAGAACTCTTAGTGGATACTACATAAAAAAATTCATCAGCTAAGACAAAAAAAAAAGTAAGACTAAAAAGTTTTGGTTTTCCCAGTCATCTTTCTGTTGTCCTCCTTAATCTCCCATTTGCCTTTTTTCTCTGTATCTTTTTTTTATTATTCTCATATTTTGTTAAATTCAAGCCAAAATTATTTTCTAACAGCCATTTTTATATCCTCACCATATCACCAAATAGCACCCACAGAGCAAAATGAACCATCAGATCTGTCTGTTTAAACTGGTAACATAATGATTTAAAAAAGAAAGGTTGTCTGGGTCTTCACAAGTAACACTGCTGATCCTGTGTGCTATTGTGAAATATTTTCAAGTATGACAGTTTCTTTGCCTAACAGAATATTTTGATCTGTGGATACAATTAGCCAAGCACACCTAATTCAAATATCTTATGAATGGATTTGCCAGCTGGGCATGGCTAATATTAGGGTTTGTGAAAGCCCAAGGGAGGAGATTGGTTACCAAAGAAACAAACAGATCTTTAAGCAGATATATGCAAGGATATCCCAAGCTCAGTCTTAACCTGCTCTGCTAAACCCTTTCTGGAAAAAGATTAAAACCAGCTACAGATAGAAACAGTAAAGGAGAGAAACAGAAACTGATGTGAAGAATTCTCTGCTCTACAAGTTGCACAACAATTAAATACAATTCCCTTATCCTGGTTCAAAAACTGGCTACTGGTCAACATGCACACTGGAGGCAATGAGATTATGTGTGAGAGGAAGGAGAAATGCCATTAGCTGAGGGAAACTGTAATCAGAGTTTTTGTTAGACCATCCCAACCTTGAATGCAGAAAAAACCAGTAAACTAGCGATCGGTTTGGATGAGGATGACAATAGTCAAGAGCCAACTGATTAACTACCAAGTCGCTAGTTTTTTGCAGCCATTTTATCTTCTAGGCAAGTACCATTTTAAAAAAGCCCTTTTCTGGTTCTCAGGTTCTTTGCCTAAGCAGTTTGTAAAAAAGGGTTCATGTGAATTTCCACAATTTTCATATTAAGGTGAAAAGAACCGTACATGGCGCTGCTCAGACATGAATTACAAGCGTCACGTTTTCCCTCCTTTTTATTTTTCAAGTAAACAATTCAGCAGTCTAACAATATTTGCATTCCCTGCAGCGCTGCAGTTTTGCTCACTTGATACAAAAACCCTTGCTATCGGTCAGAACAGAAGTAACTGGTTAAACACAGATACAATGCGTTGCTGCCCTGAACACAGCAAACAAGAAGACATCCCAAGGAGTTTGAGTCACAGCGTGAAAAAGTGCAACACTTCCAGTTTCCTCTGCAGGTAGCTGCGCAAGAGTGCTGCCTCTCCGAGGCACGGTGGCCTGGTTTAGGGTCGGCACAGGCAATCACCTACTCGTGATCGCGGGTCCATTAGCACGCAGACACCAATGTGGTGGACGGCAAATGGCGTTTATTGCAGAGTGACACCGCATTATATAGCTTTGGTTTACAACGTCACTTCCGTCTGCTTACGTCACAAAGCTAAGACCTGGGGAGGGGCTCTGTCTTTCCGTTACAGCGCGACATCTTCCGACCGCCAAGCCCTGGCTGCCTACACAAGAGGTATCCGGTCAGCTGGCCTTTCCACATGGCAAGGAAAGAAAGCCCTGGAATCTGGTGGTTGTTTTTTGGACTGTGTCTATCTTTACAAAGGATCCAAAAAACCATGGTATAGGGTAAAATTAGAGGAAGTTCAAAGTCTTTCTGGAGTTCACTATGGAGAATGATGTAAAGTTAAATGACAGATATATATAAAAGGTTAAACTGAAGTAAGGACAGATGGACAAATGCAGGAATATCTTTAGGACTTTTTAGTGATCTCAGAAAGCCTTTTTTCCTAGCCTTGTTATGTGGAACACTTCTGGTGCCTCAGGCAACGATCTAGGAAGGCTAGCAGAAAAACCAGGGGTGGGAATGCCGTTTTCAGCTCAAAGGCAAACTAAACGGCAGCACCGAAGATACGTTTCCCTGGTGCTGTAAAACAGCCATGGATACAAAAACCCCGGTAAAACTACTTGTAACGTCCTGTTTTCTTAATTGTTCCACACACTGTGTTCTGGGTGCCTTCTAGCCTCAGCCTCCCTTCTCTCTCCCAAAGGTAGACTGGACTCTCAGATAAGAGTATAAACATTTTTCTCCCCACAACTGGCCGAAGGCTGGTGGAGGCACTCAGTCTTGGGTTGTGGCTTCAGCAGAACTAAAGGAGAATGGAGGGATTGACAAGCAGGGTGGAGAAGAAAGGGACTGCAGAGGCATGGTACAGCCAGGACACCAGCTGCAGCAGGCAGCAGCACAGTGGGCAAGAAGCAGCTGGAGGCAGGAGAGGGGGCAGGAGAGGAGGAAGGAGTAGCCGGCAGGCAGACCACCTCAGTCCAGGGCACAGGGGCTCCCGTGATAGTGCCTCTCCCGGTTGCAGAGAGCACTGTGTTAGAAAGACAGAACATCGCTGCGGGAGGATGGAGACACTGAAGCAGTGCCATGTCTTCTGTGCCCTGCCCAGCCCCTCTGCGGGCGTTGAGGTGAACCACAGCCCGCCAACCGCGAGCACGGTTACGACCGCTCAGGCTGCACCGACTCAGGCCGGCAGGGGGCGCGCACTTAGCACGCCCCGTCCCTCCCCTGCCCAGTCAGCGGCCGGCGCGGCCCTGGCGGAGGTCACTGGCAGTCTGCACATACCTGCACTGATCACATAAGTGCCAGGTGTAGTACCTGGATCTACCTTTTCCTTCCAGTTGCCTTGTTTCAAAGTCTTGTCAGTGGTGGAATGTCATATGTCAATCTCATTACCTTCATGTGGCAGCAGCACTCAAGGCCTGCTTCAAGTCATGCTCAGGAAAGCTTTTCAGACTGACACCTCTGCCAGCACTTCCAGGGCAGGAACTCTGTCTAGGAGTTGAGACTTTATGGTGGGACTTGTTATTTTGGAATGCAGACGCCAGACTAAGACGATCCAGCACTTCCTATGGCTCTCTATTAATGTTCTAATCCTCAGCTTCTCAAAACTAGCACCATCACCTGAATTGTTCATGAGGTTTTGTGTTAGACAAGAAAAATATACATTAAATCAAAAGAAGCATACCACAGCTTTGTTTTCTTACATCATAACATGAGATGTTTCCAGGTACCGGTATTTGACAAAGAAAGGACAAGCAAAGTAAGAGTGAGATAGCAAAAAGACCAAGTACTGATTAATGCAGAAGGCACAACTCAAGAAGTTCATGTTCACTAACCATCAGGTTCAATAGTTGTTTTAAAGGCAGAGCCTACTTCTTGGATACATTTATTTGGTATATTTGAATATAGCTTTGTACTTCCCCTGAGGAACTAAGTGGGAGAGTGGTAGAGCATCAGATGAGACATCAGAGCTCAATTCAGGCTATCAAGCAGTAGATTGGACTGACCAGTAATGATCCTTATACTCTTCCTCTTACCTGACAGGAAACTAAGAATAAGAGGGAAGAGCATAGATGTTGAAATGCTCAAGCACAAAATTGGCCAACAATTTTATTTTGCCGTAGCTGGAAAATTGAAACCTGTTTTTAGTATCAGGAAAAAAGAATGAAAATTGCCTGCCATTTATGCTGACACTTTCTGAACATTTCTAATAGACTTTTATCCAAAATAAATTCAGGAATGTATGTCCAGCCTAATTTTTTTTTTTTTTTGAGGTTATTTTATTAATTTCCAAAAATTCTAGGTAATAAACTCTTTGCTTAAATACTTTGTATCTATGGTAGTCTCTTTCCTAAAGCTAAACTCAGCTGGTGCTACTCCCATGAAAGAGCTGAAATTTAGCACTTCAGGTTATACGGAGAAGGGCATTTATGTATGTAGTCAAAGAAAGCAGAGGCATTTCTAGAAGGGGACAAGGTGGTCAAAGTTACAACTACTGGTGAAGACAAAGGATTTTCAGTGGGGAGAATAACTGCAGCAGCCGATGATTGCTAAAGCAGCAATCTGTAGAATACAGACAAGGTATAGTTTTCCATAGTGGTATTGGGTCAAGTTGCAATTGGGTAAGTTGCAATTAGGGCCCTTAACTTCACAATGAAGAACATGATCTCTGTAACTCCTGAAGAGTCTAGCAATGCCTTCACCTGCCTAAAGCCAGCCAGTCTCAGAAGGCAAAACACACCATTTGCACCCCTTCAAGCATGATACTGTCAGCAGCTGCATATGTAACATAATTGCTATTATTTACTCAGAGTGAAAAAATCCTCACTGTTTCTTCTGTTTCCTTTTATTAACCTTTTTTCTGTTTTTTTTTTTCCAAAGTTGGCTTTTGTTTGATAGTAAGTATAATCCTGCCTCCGCTCAGGAAGGTGAGTGCCATGCTGGCTTTAAACACAGCACTGAAATGCAGAAGCTGCTTGGCTGATTCATGGGGAGGAAAAGCCTGTGCGTTTTGCAAATGTTACAATCTCATGATCTAGTTTTCTGAAAGGGCTTAGTGGCTCATGTTCAGCATTAGATTAAGACTTGCATCCATGCCATGTTGCACACAGGCTGACAAAGCTCTTGGAATATAAAGCCTTCAAAAAGGCAATGCACAGATGCACAGTAGTTCTCTAGTTGTTGAACCAGTCTGCCAGGGATTACCTGCTCCATCCCAGCATTGTACAGCAACGTCCAGCATGCTCAGTCACTATGCAAGGGCTTCTGCATTTGCATGAACCCAATTTGGGTTTAAAAATACAGGCAGCCAACTTAATTTTTGCAGAGTTAATTCGCAACAAAACCAAAACCTGATTGTACACCAGTAACTCCACAGATAATCTCAACATACCAGAGAAAGCAAATGCATTGGCACGATCATGATAACCAGGCATTCAAAAGTAGAAGTAACTTCAAGAAAAATATGAGAGAAGATAGAAGTTAAGTGTATGTCTGTGAAAAAAACACCTTAGAAACAGCAGCAGGGAAAATCTCAAAACCTTGATGTAATCCTTTTGGAGGTATGGAATACTGCCAGATGGAGAGCCATATCCAGATGCATTTGCTTCCATTGGAAAAACAGAAGTCATATTGCAATACTGACATGTTACCAGCCACTGCACAAAAATGCTGTCCCATTGGACTGACTAGGAAGCATGCAAAGTAAATTTTGTGGGTATCTGACATTCTTCTCATGTGGATTTTACTGTGGACTGAGATGGTTTGAAAGGATTCGGTTACCAAACAGAAATCAGAACAATCAGTAGGACAAATAGAGTTAGCACATCAAGGATGTAAAGCTCTTCAAAACCAACACATTATTATCTGTCTGTCAAGGGCATTTCCTAACTAACTCAGATGTTTGTCTGTTGTGGCAAAGTCACCAGTGACTTCATCATTTTGAAATGTTGTGCTGACTGGATCACTAAGGAGGACCTAATTCTGCAAGAACATGTAGACCAGACACTGGGCCAGGAGAGGTCAACCCAGATGTTTGCAGACGCAACTTCCTATGCTGGCGATGGCTGGTACCAGCAGGAGAAGGCAGCTTCTGTGGGTCTACTCCAAAAACTGCTGAGGAGACAACAAACTTCCCTGCAATGTGTGGCCTTTGTGCATTTAGATACGTTTCTTTTACAAAAATCTCCCCCTAGCAAAGAAGTAGCTGATAGTTCACGTCTCAGACACAGTATAAATGCATGAGAAGTAGATAATGATCCATCTTCCAAATAGTCCCCCAGCACTCACAGTGTTCATGGCAAGGAGTCCCACATTTTCAGTCTTCCTCCTCTGTTTTGTCCTGAATCTGCCACCTCCTGGTTTTGTTTGATGCCACTTAGCTTTCACATTGGGGCAGACAAAGAGAAGTCATCTTCACTGTACCACCCATATATGGCAATCATCTAGATAAAGTCTTTCTTTTATGTAGTCTGCCCTTTGTGGTCACGTTCTATCTCCAACAGTCCATAAATAGGATTATGCTTGTGTTCTTTGCACCCTCTTCAATTTTGCTATATTCTGTCTGAGACAAGGAGACCAGAACTCCACACATATTAAAAGGCATCACTAACATCCCATGTACCCACATAATGATGACTTCTCTTTGTTCTCTGCTTCCTAATGGTTAATTTTTGTTCTTCAGTGCTTCTGACCAATGTCGTTTTAAGGATATTAAAATACAGATAACCTGAAAGTCTTGTCCTTAATTGGTAGTAATCGACCTAAGAACACAATTATAATGACACTTTCAGAAAACTTTTTCCTCATAGGCATAATTTTACCTTTGTCTGTGTTGAATTTCTTCAGCTGTTTTAAGTCACTTCCACTAATTTTGAGCAATCCATCCACAGTTCTTCTTGATGGTAAATGGGTGTCTTCCTTTAATTTAGCTACCTTTAGTTTAATCTGCTAATAGAGACTGCATTGATTACCTCAGCTGAGCATCCATTCTATATTGTCTGAAAAGACCTTGGGTGGCTTGACAGCTATGCTATAATATTGATACTTTACCTTATTTACCTTATAATATTGATACTTCAACCTCATCAGCCAGAGAGCAGAACAGGATAAGGCCATTGGTGCTGTGTTTGTGCAAGTGCTGTATACATGTTGTGTGTGTGAGTTTGTGTTGTACATCCTGGGATGGAATACATGCTCAGCCTTATCGTTGGTTGCACCTGGGGGCATGTTGCTGCAGCAGCCTCACTTCTATGAGGCTACTGGATTTACCTCATTCGCCACAAAAACCATAATCTTTGGGGCTCTACTGCTTCCTAAGTGTGCCTTAGCTCAGACTGTCTTTCCTCTGGTATCCGCATACTACACTTACTGCACAGTACAAGCAAGGGCTGAGTGTATGTGTGTATGGGGTAGGTAGACAGACTTGCACCTTCAATAGTTTAGGCAACAGCCGTGACTTCATTGGAGTCAGTCTCCTCCAGCTCAGTTGCTCATGGTGGTGCTTGTAATTATATTTCCATTGGCTAGAGATGGAAAGGGAATTCAGTGTGAAAAGGGCTTGGTGGTGGTGGTTTTGTAAAGCAATGCTATTTATCCTTCTCTGGCCATGTACATTCCATGAATTTTAAATTGGCTCATTAACACTCAGGCTAGGGCCCTGAGTGCACCAATAGGCCCTAACTGCCCTGACAAGCTTCATCTGATGGGTGGGTCCACCCCATACCCCTTGCTTATGGTTCTGGGAGCCTCACATAAGCCTTGGCTTGGGCATACAGCTCTTATAAGAGAGAGGCTACATGTGTATCTTTTGCCAGCTCTGATTCCTGGGTGGATTTCCTTGAACATTTATTACAGTTTTGGCTCCAGTCCTACCTCCTGCTACTACTGACTGGATTCCTGGAACAGAGTCTCAGGATGGACCCCAGATCCAGTTCTGCTTCTTGTCTTGTCTGTGTCTGTTAGTAGAACCTATTACCACCATCCTGCTCAGCCCACTCACTTCAGGATTCTGGAACTGTGCCCTGACTGTTCAAGGCAACGCCTCTGATGAGGTCACCCCTGGCTTCCAGCTCATCTCTCATGGAGCAGATCATGCTGCTGTTCCCTGGCAGCCTGCGTGGCATGGGTAATACCTGTGCAAAAACCTCTGATGTTGTCATGCCCTTAGTGTTCTTCTGTTACAGGTGAGTCTACGCTACCTGTTACCCCATGCCCTGATGCAACCATGAAATGAAATTGCTGCCAGGACTGATGAGAGCTCAACCAGGTGACGTATTATGATGTCAGCAGTGATGGGGCCAAGTTCTTCAAACTACCCCGCCAGCCGGTTACAACAACACTTGCTGCCTCATGTGCACAGATTCACATACTACTTCTCTTCATGTCATTACTTCTTAAAGAAACTCAAGCAGGGAAACGATATCATCAAACCTGTGCATAATGCTGCTGCCAATCATTGGTTTCTAGTGCTGGAAAAATTCCATCAAGCTCTGCAGAAGGGACTAGTGCCATCTCTTTTCTTTGACATACTCGTCTGTGTAAGAAATGGATTGATCTAAGTAAAATTAGGTAAAAAGTAATATAAGTGAAAAGAATTGGAAGCAGAAGTCTGCTACATCTATTTTTTTAAAAAGCCTGGTAGCAGGGTATTTCTGTTCTTGGCATTCTGCCACTTACTGAACAAATAATTTGACTTTCGTATCTACTTAGGTTAAGAGAAATTAGCTGTTTAATGGAGAGGTACAAAATTTAATTAATGAGTAACCTTGAATATTATTTTTTCCCCTCGATGAGTCAATCAATGTTATGTTACTTATTCTCCAGCTTTTGTGTTAAAGGCAGCCTGGTCAGCTGCTGGAGAATTTCTACTTCAAAACATCTGTTAAGTCCTGCCCTCTCCTTGACTGCTGGCAAAAACATGTGATCCAAGAGGTGCGAATACAGATGTCACTATCTAGCACTGAGAACAGCTTGAGGGTTTCTACTGTTATTTGCAAATGCAAAAGTTATCTCAACAGTGACAAAAATATATAAAATTATTTGTAAACAAGAAGTATATAATGAAGTATAGAATAGCATGTGTAAGCTAGTGTTTATAGAGTCACTGGTCCTTTTTCTTTAAATAGTAAAAGAGGAGTCAAGAGCTGTGAGAAAGCCTTACTAAGTTCCCTTTTGCACTTGAGATTGCATGTTCTTAAAAATGAATGTTTGAGGGGGTGAGGTTCTGCTCTTTGCTAGTATAATAAAGCCCATTAGAAACGGTTATGTTTGTTTTCATAATTATTGGGGGGGGAGGGTGTGACAATTAAGCGTTTTGATCTCTATTCCCTTTAACTTGTGATTTTATTTTTGTTTTGTACAGAGGCAAAATGAATAGCAAGTTTGATTTAAAGACCATCAGTTCAAGTCAGGCATCCATTATGGGTGACCTCCAGAAACTTCTTAGCCAAGGAGAATATGCTCCTCTTATCTCTACTCCCATCTTAGAAAGCAAGTTTGTCCAGGTAAAAAGTCATTCAAATTAAATCATTTGGCATGCTCAAGATAAAATTGCTTGCAATTATTACCTTCTTTTCCCCCTCTCTCAGCCCAACAGGTATTCCTCATTTGTTCTCATAGTTCTTACTTTCTGTCCACTACACACACATGGATATGCTTCCCCTCTCCTAGAGACTCATTCTGTTCATACTTTCAAGGTGACAGTCCAGAAACCTATTGACAGCAATGCTGCAAATTAGAGAATGAAGACAGAGTGATGTTTTCACCCTTCCTTGTCAGCAGTTCACTCCTTCCAGTAGCAGCAGCTAGGACTGGCAGCAGCTAGGACTGTTCTAGCAAATTCCTGGTTCTATGATATCTATCTCATTAATGCTTTCAGCTATCAACATCAGTTCAACCAAACCTACATGGCAGCTAGCCTTTCCCAGGTAATCCCCCCTCAATTGCATCTTGTAATATCCTTGCATGCAAAATCACTACCCTGCCTGTCACTTACCCTAAGCACTGGCAAAAGAACCCTGCAAGAATGCTGCAACAGTCTACACTCCTACAATACTGCATTCACAGTGATTCTAAAATACCTGAATTCTATTTACATGATATATCTCAGCTCTGATTTCATAGGGTTTCATTACTTCACTTTGTGATAATTGCAACATCCTTCAATGTTGCCTTGATTAATTCGATCTTGCATTGTTGATACACATACAGAATATTAATTAGTTATGAGTCCCCATTTTCAAGTACTTTATGATTTATCCCTTCCTTATTTATCAGACCTCATTCCTATAAAGGAAGCAGTCACCCTAACCAATCAACATAAGAAAACAGCTCTATTGCTGACTCATTTACATTAAAATGGAAGGAAGAAAAAAAAGCCTTTGATCATTTTTACATACTGTCTCTCACACATTGGAGTAGATTCAACCGGATAGCCACTAATTTAATGCACTATCCTCCTTCAGATTTCTCTTCAGGACACGCTTTTTCTCTGGTTATCAAAACCAGATCCTGACAATAGTACGTCAAATGTGATTTGATCACGTTTATCAACTTATTCTTATCTCCTTGTGTTTTCTCATTTTTCTTTCTGTAATTTCAAGTCTTATACATAAATTACCTAGGATCACTTTCCTTCCTGTGTTTGTACAGCACCTAGCAGGACCTTGATTCATAACCAGGTCTCATTAATACCACAGTATTTCTAACAAAGACAGTGAGTCATCAGAACAGAGTGCTTCTTCCATCATGTTTACAGTAACAGATAATGGTACTCAAGAGGTTTCTGACCACAACAATCAGATACCAAATTATTTGGACTACATAAGAGCCAGTGATTTCTAGTCCTCCTTTATAATTTTTCAACTTTTCCCTTGTTTTCATTCGCATGCATTCCTGTTTCATTATTCCAATTTCTCCTCTATCTGCACCAATCCAATACATAAGCTCTAGGGCCCCCAAGCCAAAACACCATTAAATGTATTGATAGCATATTCTCTGAGAGATCATACAGCAAACGTCAGTGTTGATGTTTTTTTTTTTATTGTTGTTCAGGTTAACCGAAGAGGGGAACCAATTTCCATCCATAATCAACCCAGCTGCGTGACCATCGGCATCTGTCCTGCCAATCCCACTTTACTAATGCCTGAGGTAATGCTGGTAGCATGTGAAGTGTCTGTGTTCCCACAGGAAAGTATGAAAAACTTCTGCAAACTCTCACAGCTGCCATTCCCCATGAAACAGCTGGCACTTACCAGGTGAGTTAGCACTGAGAACGGTTAAGTATTTCTTTGAAGAATAAGTAAGAAATATGAATCTTGGAGCGGATTCTCCTGGAAGGCATGCTAAGGCACATGAAAACCAACAAGGTGCTTGGTGACAGCCAGCATGGCTTCACTAAGGGGAAATCCGGCCTGACCAATCTGGTGGCCTTCTATGAAGGGGCTACGGAACTGGTGGACAGGGGTAGAGCAGTTGATGTCATCTACCTGGACTTGTGTAAAGTGTTCAACACTGTCTCACATGACATCCTCCTCTCTAAGTTGGAGAGACATCAATTTGATAGGTGGACCACTCTGTGGATAAAGAACTGGCCGGATGGCCGCACGCAAAGAGTAGTGCTCAGTGGCTCGATGTCCAGCTGGAGACCAGTAACGAGTGGAGTCCCCCAGGGATCGGTGTTGGGACCGGTCTTGTTCAACATCTTTGTTGGTGACATGGACAGTGGGATTGAGGGCGCCCTCAGCAAGTTTGCCAATGACACCAAGCTGTGTGGTTCGGTTGATATGTTGGAGGGAAGGAATGCCATCCAGAGGGACCTTGACAAGCTTGTGAGGTGGGCTGATGCCAACCTGATGAAGTTTAGCCATGCTAAGTGCAAGGTCCTCCACCTGGGTGGGAGCAATGCCAGGCACAGCTACAGGTTGGGCAGGGAGGAGATTCAGAGCAGCCCTGTGGAGAAGGACTTGGGGGTGTGGGTTGATGAGAAAATGAACATGAGCGGGCAGTGTGCGCTTGCAGCCCAGAAAGCCAACCGTATCCTGGGCTGCATCAAAAGGAGTGTGACCAGCAGGTCAAGGGAGGTGCTCCTGCCCCTCTACTCTGCTCTCGTGAGACCTCACTTGGAGTATTGTGTGCAGCTCTGGTGTCCTCAACATAAAAAGGACATGGAACTGTTAGAACAAGTGCAGAGGAGGGCCACGAGGATGATCAGGGGACTGGAGCACCTCCCGTATGAAGATAGGCTGAGAAAATTGGGGCTGTTCAGCCTGGAGAAGAGAAGGCTGCGTGGAGACCTCATAGCAGCCTTCCAATACCTGAAGGGGGCCTATAGGGATGCTGGGGAGGGACTCTTCATTAGGGACTGTGGTGAGAGGACAAGGGGTAATGGGTTTAAACTTAAACAGGGGAGGTTTAGATTGGATATGAGGAAGAAATTGTTTACTGTGAGGGTGGTGGGGCCCTGGAATGGGTTGCCCAGGGAAGTTGTGAATGCTCCATCCCTGGCGGTGTTCAAGGCCGGGTTGGACAGAGCCTTGGGTGGCATGGTTTAGTGGGAGGTGTCCCTGCCCATGGCAGGCGGGTTGGAACTCGATGATCTTGAGGTCCTTTCCAACCCTAACTATTCTATGATTCTGTGATTCTATGAATGTATTTCCCATTTCCATGCAGCATTTTCCTTCTTTTAAAGGTCAGTTTGTTAACAGACGTCATACTTGCACTGGCTTTGTTCCAGCACTAACATTATAAAGCTAGGAGAAACTCTTCAGTCCAAATATTCAGGCCCCACTCCAGTCATGATTCTAGGCCAATGCTACCCACATGTGTATAGATAGCTTGATGATTACAAATACTTAATACTTTCTAAATATATTAGAAGCTGAATGATGGTAGGAAGACTAGGGCTACAGGTTTGCAATGGAATAAGGTAGTGGAATAAAGACACTGTAGAGATGCCAACTTTCTCTACTTCTATTCTGCACACTGCTGCCCAGCATTTCTTCCACAGTTAGCTAGGGGCATTCAGAAGAAGAGTGTCCAAATCCACTCAGCAGATCATTCCTATTTCAATTTAGCACTTTCAGCCTTACTCTAACTGTAGATGTGACAGACACAATATCTTCTTTGAGAGAAATTTCCATTTGTGTTTAATGATGAGTTTCCCCCTTTTTTTATAGGCTCTTCCCCTTGAAGTTTGTGAAACTCTCTGTCCACAGCATAGATAATCACCATCTCATGTTGAAATTAGTAAATGGCCGCTCCTATTATCTAGAGCTCTGTGCCCCACCAGACCAGCAACAATACTTATTCCACCTGTGGCTGCAGCTCATCTCTTTCCTGAAACCCCCTGAAGATATCAGCAATACTGAAGTAAATGTAAAATCCAAGGATTTTGACATGTGTCCCAAGAAAGTTCCCAGCTCAAATGATTCATCAGAAAAGGTCGGTCTTCAGCAAAGAGATATGAAAATTTCAAGCTGACCAATCAGAAAGTATTGCTTGTGCTCATACTCTGAATGATCTCTCAAGTCTAATTTTTTGAGTGTTTTGAAGGAGCTACAGTTCTGTTTATCAAAATAGCTGGCTTGTAAACTCCCTGCAGAATGTCAGGGCAAGGGGAGCGAGGATGCTAGGTGCACCACAGCCCTCCTAAATTTTTTGCGAATCAGTAAATAGCATACTACTTATTGTTTGTTGTTCAGCTTTCCCTCACAGTTGGGGATATGTTCTTAAATAGTTCTTTTTGACTGGATTTTACAACCCACTGAAAAAAGGCAGAGAAGGAAAGAGGCAGCACAGCTGAGACCCCTGCAGGGACTGACAACTAATCAAGCAAAGAGGACAAAGTCATTTGATCAATTCAAAGGACAGAAAGAGAAAGTTCTTGAGGGAAATGCTACAGCAGGCAGGCAGAAGGCAGCTGCTCACTGTAGTAGCTAAGCTTGAAAAAGGAGAGCAGTGAGGGTCAGCAAAAATGCTTCAGGTCCTAAACAGAATATCACATACAGAAATTTAACTATAGTACAGAAGGGACCTGTTACCTTAGCATCACACTTAGGAAGCAATTGGATGGTTAATGATGTTACTCAACATTACCTAACACTATTTCCCCTAAGTTTCAAGCAAACATTTTGTCAGCACAGGTATCAGTGAGTCTTTAGTTCCCATGCAAGACAGCTTGCCTCTCAGCCAAGCACAGCCACGTCCACAATGAGAAAAACAAAATCACATGGCCAGTGCTTAATGCTGCATGTACAGAGACAAGGAACAACTCTGTGTATGTGCAGCAGAAAAATTACAAGGGAGGAGAAAACTGAGAGATGATTCTTTCAAGAAAAAATCAGTGATGAGGTAAACAGATGACTGAAAACAACCTAGGGGAAAACTAGCATATTCAGATTAGATTTGTTGAAACCATACAGACTTAACCATACTGGTTATGTCAAGAATGCATAGATTGCAAGAAAGTAAGTATAGGATTTATCAAATTTCTTAGTTTATATTTTTCTGCTTCAAATATCCATACATAGCCACCCTTCTTCTAGGTTTTCTGCTTTCTCTCTTACCTGATGTCAGACTAGACCCTTGTTCCAACTTCTGGACATAAGCTGGCTTGATATGAATGTCAGTTCCTGCATGTGCAGCAGGTATTACTAGTGATTCAGTATACAAAAGTCATGGCCCAAACCTGGAATCTCAATTTTTCTTTGAAGAATAGATGTCTCATGTTCCCAGTCACATTCATTGGTGTTTCAATACCTTGAGGTGTTGGCTGTCACTCACTTTTGACTTTTCTACTGATAGTTTTTAAGTTTGGATTATTACATCCTCCCTGCTTTCTTTCTGTTTAGCTAGAAAACTGTCTGCATGTGAGGAACAAGTATCTCTGCCTCAGCTACTTAAAAGCTGGATGCTTAGAAAGATTTTTGTAAGGACCAGTCTCAAAATCTGGACAGAACAGAAAGCAAAGATCTGTTCTTAGCTTCTGAATATGAGCAAAAAGAGAAGAATACTTTGGAGATAAAGTTATTCTGGACATGAATCAGAAGCAGAGAACTTGGAGGTGAAGCCACAAATAAACCTCAGAGGTTAAGCTTTGGATCTGTTATTCCCACAGTGGACTGCATAGTCACCTCTAGGCAAAGCTGTAGGCCAATAATCACGAACAAACTGATAATGTAGGAGAAACAGGAGTCTCTCTTCTAGATAAACATATCACATTTCCTTTGGAAGGTCTGTCTGACACCCCTTTATAGCAGAATATTCAGTATATAAGGGACTATAGGAAGTTACCACTAAGTTCCAGCTGTGCTCATCAGCCCTGTGCACAGCTTTTTTTTTTTTTTTTATGTCAGTTGCTCATATCTGTTAATCTTTCCTTTTTCCTTTAAGAGGGATGACCCACAAGATGTGCCGAACCCCAAAGCAGAGGAAGAAGTTGTTGTTAAGCAAACCTCTCCCAACCAAGTTCCTCTCTCTGATAAAGTGGAACCCACAGAAAAGCGTGGAATAAAAGGAGAAATCTTCTACAACAACCTGGAACCAGCAAGGCAGGAAATCACCATGCAGTCAAAGAACATGAATCTTTCTCGGGATATAAAGAAGAGCAAAAGCTCAGAAAAGAGTAAAACTAGGTAGGTATGCTTGAGAAATGAATCTAATATACTTAATTTCTGCTGCTGTCTTTGAAAAGTAAAATGTGTCATATTTTTTGTCTTCAGAAAATATATTATTGCAGCACTTTTTCAGGATTACTGTGATCTTCCTAATGCTTTAATCGATTAGGAACCTGAAGAATACAGGATGGGGGTTCCAAGTATCTAGACTTTGGTTTCTCAGATGTTCAGGGGCTTTTGAAAGCCCCCTGCCCACCCTACCACATACTGGGTTCATGCAGACAGGAGCCAAGTAAAAGTGCATGAATGTTCAGTGCTTCAGTGCTGTTATATGTAAGCACAGTCTATACCATTCAAGTATCTATATGTATTAGTCTGCCTGCACTTCAAAACAAGGCTTACTGTATCATATAGCACCTATTTAATACTGATCCTGGTACATAATGATATTACTAGGCTAAGACTTTTTCCTGAGTTTCTTGGCAACGGTATTGTGGGTTTTTGTTTGGGTTTTTTTTCTGAACTACCTTTTTTTCCTTCTTTTTTTTTTTTTTTTTTTTTAGGATGAGCACAACAAAGAAAGAAAGGGAGAAGAAAGCACAGACTCCAGGTATGATGGTTTTTCCAATACCGACTCGCTTCCCCACTGCTATTCCTAATTCAGTTATAGATGAGAGAAGCTGAAACTTCATGAGCTGGGAGTTCCTTAGAACAAATATCCCTATATCCACAAATAGGAATATGTGCAAACAGATCAGCACTTCTCATATTATTAGAAGGTACGCTTTGCTCTTTTCTTACTGTGATCACATCTCACCTTCCCCGGTTCAGCATCAGGTTTCTTCTAGAAAGGCCTTTGCCTGATGGCGGCCATGCAACTTCACTGCAAAATCAGAGAAAATACAGGATGGTGGAAAGGGTATGAAAGCTGCAGGCCTAGGACAGTTCAAAGTTATAATGTTGGCCCACATCTCCTCTGCTGGTGTGCTGTGAGGCTTCCCCAAAACCCATACCTGAACATGAAGTTACCTCCAGATAGTGTGTCTGCAGTGTCCTCTTGCATGAGGTCTGGAGTCATGTTTCAAGCAGAATGGTGTTTCAGAGCACCCTCCACAATGTCACACTGTGATTAGCATTAGCATCCTTTCTGACATCCTGCATTTCTGCAAAATCTCTACAGAATATCTAGCTAGAACAAGCAAGCACCTAAAGACAGTCTTTCTTAACATTCACAGTTCCCCTTTTTTATGTGTCTCCATTTCTTGTCAGTGATCAAACACTGCTATCTATCTATACCTGCCAAGGAACAACAAACACTGGAGCCCCTTAGCTTATTAATGCCACTTACTTTACATTTATACACATAATCATTATGAGTGTGAATTAATCAGTCCCTTAAACAAAAGGTGTTATGGTCTTCCTCTGCATACTTCTCTATTTTACTAAGTCATGAAAGTTTGAACAAGCTCTTGTTCAATCAACAACATTTTTTGTGAACATGATTCTGCCGTGTGCTTCTGATTCTGCCATATGCTTCTCTTTGTAGCTGGCTGGTGGGCTGCATGCAGTTCACTGTCCAAATTGCCAGTTGGTGATCTTAAAGTGATCTCCATGACCTGGAAGAAAAAGTATTTTGGTTTATGATATCCTCTCTTTGTGTGAACACGTCTCCACTAAAACACATTTATCTGACTGAAAATCTTGTCACATCTCTCTCTACATACCCTTTGGTACATTAACAATTTTTAATATCTCATTGTTATATTCTTTTTCACTCTTTTTCTCTTAATAGCCATTTATTTTGAATTGGAGGTACTGAAAGAGAGCAATGGGTTATGAGGTGATATAAATTAGTGCATGCTCAAATAATTTATTTCAGCACTCCACATGAAAGGGAGACAAATAATGACATATTATTTAGTTGGTAGTAACAAATTTGTGCAAAGTCCTAGATTATTATACTCTTCATTTCAAATTCATTTCCTTCATTTTTAAATAGTCTGTGACATACATACAGTGCCAAACACCTAAATTATATTTTACTTGGACTTAGTGATATTGTGTTTCTTGTGATTTCATTGTGAAAACTGTAATAATGGAGAAATAGTGAAGCAATCAGAACAGAAATGCTTGATATATTTTCCTATTGTGTGCACTCAATCATAATATCATTCAGGGAAAAAAAAAAAAGCCTGTCTTGTCAAATCCAGCATTCAGATTTGTTGCATTCAGGGAAAGGGACCTGCCTATTTATTCCCATCACTTCCACCCTAGAGTTTAGTGCCCATTTTGTACTCTATATAAACATTTTTTTTATATATATTAACTCTGTAGTCATATATTTGCAGTGTATTTTCTATAGGGAAGAAAAAATATCTGACTGTATTTCCCATTGTTTTCTTTCTGTTATCATCTTTGCTTCTTTCTCTAACTGTTCCTTTTTCCCAGTCATTTACTTTTCAGCTTTCCCTCTGATCAGCTTTCCTGTTCATCTTCTCTAGCTCTAGATTATTCTTTTTCTCACTTTCTATGTTCTTTCAACTCTACTCTGTGCTTCTTCTTCTTTTTAAGTGGTACCTTTGTCCAAAGATTTATACCTCCTCCTGTGTAACTGTGTGTCTGCTCTTTTGCTCTTTTCCTTCCTTTTCTGATCATGCTTCTCCCAGTCTGCATCCTACTATCAATTCCCGAATTTGCCATATTGAAGCAAATGCAGCGTGTGCTGTTCATGGGCTTCCTTAGACCATCAGTCTCTCTTGTCTTCTTCTCAACTACTGGTCTGTCTCCAGAATAGAAATTATCTTCACATAACCACCAGGCAGCTGAGAAGTGTGACAATATCATGTCAACAGACACCAGCTATGCACAGGGTTTTTTTACACCTCTCAAGTGTTCTGCAAGGACTAAAGATGATCTCTGCTGTGAGAGTGAGTAGATGAGACGCCTTGTAGGAGTAACTGAGGAAGAATAGCATGGGAGAGGCTGGGAAAGGCCAGTTTGGAATACAGAGCACAAATTCTAATAAACTCCCTGCAAAGGCAAATCAATCCCCTCTGGCAAATCAGTTCTTTCTTTGTGGTTCTTGATGGATGCTTATCTTCTCCATCCTTTGCTCTTCTGATTCCTCATGCTTCTTTTTCATTCTCTACTTGTGTGTGCCGTCTTCGTCATGCTCATCTTATTTCTTTTCAGAAAATTTAAGGAGTGACAATAAGTCAAGTAGGCTGCTTCAAGTCTTACCTGGGCCATTTTTCACTAAGAAGAAATGAAAGAAAATAAAGCAAAGCATCCTGGACATCAGATGCAGTTGGAACAAGGAAAAGATCTACACACAGAAGAAAAAATTCCCCTGCAGACTTCAATTCCATTCATAACCTCTTACTATTACAGTTAGTTATTACTGAAATACGAATTCTGCATTGCCCTGTATTAGTTCACAACTAGCAACAACAAATAAAGTTTGATCCCTGGCAGTGCAATCTACATTTTTCTGAGATTATTTTTTTAGGGAGATTTGTAGTTTGCAGCAGAAGGCAAAGAAATATACACCTGAATTAACTTTATAATCCCTGACTGTGGCTTACACTTTTTTATAGGGGCAGGAGAGTTTCTCATGCAAGCAACTTTCAGAACATTTCAGGGGGATAAGTGGCAGAGTAATACCAGGTAGTGGGCACAAAATCATATTAACACTGGTTTTATTTCTGCCAGTGAATTTCTAAATCAGTGTTGGCAAATCACTTTTACTTTTTGTTCCTCAGCTTCTTCATTTGTAGAATGAGGATAGCCAGACCTCTTTTGAAAATCATCATGCAATGAACTATTGAGAACCATTGTATAAGAATTTGGTATTGTTGTTACTGTTGTTATTATCCAGACACTATAAATATTGCTATCCTATTGGAATACTGAGAATGTACTAGCTGCACTACAAAGCATTTCGCACTAAGCAAACTAAATATCTGCTGCTGCTGTTCTTGCTACCTGTTGCTGGGGCTTTCCTGGGTAGTTTACAGCATGTGCAGTATTTTCTGAAGTTTTGAAGCATAAATTCTGCACAAACATAGCTAAGTATGGGAGAAGAATGCTTTCTGTGTACTTTCCTCCAAATGAGTGCAGAGAGATTACATAATTCACAACTTCCAATCTATTGTTCCTTGAGAATATAAAACAACTCAATACCCTTTGAGAACAGCCCATGTGCAATCAGATTCCAGTCTAGGAAGGGCTGGCAAATTCAAATTCTAGATATCGCCCGAAACATGAACAAGAGTGAAATATCATTCAATATAACTGGAAATTGCAACATGTTTTTCACCATGGAAAATAAAGTTTCTAGATTCTGTTTAACAAAAGAGCAAAGTAGCAATTACTGACAAGTAAGAAACTTTCAGGTGTGCCCTGAGAAAATGGTTCTACAGTATATTTTCTGCTGAAAGGGCAGTAAGTACTTGAATGATATACCATTTATGAAGTGCTGTTCTCCACTACAAGAACAAACAAATAACACTGCAAATAAGGATCACTACTAGTTTCTTCACTATCATCTACACATAGACTGGTTGAAGATGCTTACCATCAGTGACTTCACACTAAACTTGTGCACTAGAAGTGAAGATGAAATTAAAACTGTAACACTGGGAAATCAATGATACAGATTTTGAATAATCCTAAGTAGAGTATACTGCATTCAAAAGCTGTTTGAATTAATTGGAAATTTTTGTTTTGCTAGCACAGAGGTAATAACTATGACTGATTTCATATCAAGATATACTGCCCATACTAAGTAACGTAGAATGGAATGCAATAAATTAAATATTTAATTAGGAGTATCTCCCTTATAAGCTAAATATCATGTCTGGAGAAGAATTGCACACTATCTACACTACACACTAATAAACAGAAATTTAGTTTGTATCCAAACAACCTGCCAATGGATAAGGCATCAGACATAACCCAGTCCTAAGGGAAAAGTTAAAATCCATCAAAACAAAGGGATTGGATATTCAAGCACGTTTCAAGAAGAGTGATTTTGGTATGAGAAACAACATTAACGAGACACATTCTTTTCAATTCTTAGAGCTGAACTGTTGTTAAGTAAATGTATTTGCCCCAGTTATATGCATTTGTCATAACAGAAGACAAGCTGATGAGGCAGGTGAGGAAAGAACAAAGTACTTCCACGAAGACTTTATGCTGTGGTAAATGGGACAAAGGTTCCCGCTAAGCTCAGGACAGTTGTTCTGAAGTCATTAATGTGGCAATGTGACACTAGAATAATTACAACTCTTGAACATTGTGTTTCTCTTCACTTACTGTAAAGGTAGATATAGTCCTTTACCTGCAGAAATCAGGGTCAGTCTGAGCATATATTGTGCTGCCAAGAAGTCACTCTTACACACGTAGTACCCTAACCTGTGGCCACACTGACAGCCCTTGCAGAGACGGTGTGTGGGACAAAGGACGGCTGCACCGTGCAAAAGGAAATATTAGCCTCAGTTCACTGGAATCCAGTCTAAAATACTCTCAGCCACCGCTGCAAAGAATGAGCGACTTCAGAGTATTACGTTCCCCAGATTACAACACTGGGAAGAAGGCTGAATTGCCTGCATTGCAAATGCAGCAAAAAGTGCCTCCTAATTGCTGTGCCTAGAGCAAAGAAAAATAACTCAGCATGGATGCTTGCTGGGTTACATACTTATAGCCTTACATTGAGCTGATTCAGTAGACTGGTATGCAGTATGTAGTGGCTCAGTGAGCCACTACAGTCTATCAGCTCCTCTGAAAGAAAAATTACTGCTGGGAGAATAACAGTCATTGAAGATCCTGCAAGCAGTAGAGTGGCAAAGCATAATGTGTTTGACTACACTTTTTAGGAAATACTGCAAAATAGAGTGGTATTCATGCTATATATATTCCAAAACAGGTTTTGCAACTGTCTGTTTAGGTGCAGATTCATGAGAATGGTACAGAACTGTCATTGCAGTTTGTCTAAGGATAAATGAAGACCACCTGTATAGCTCCACATAGCTATGTGGAAATTATTATTCTGTTAGTATCAAAATAACTTCTTTCTTCCTCAAAGATAATTGTGTAGCTGCTATCATTTTCCTAGGAAAGGTAAGTATACCGGTTTTGCTTATGGCAACATAGGACAAGTGTATTTTGGTGCTATCTTTCATAATTCATTTTCACAAATCAAGCAGCTATGCCTGCATTACTCAAAACATGATAATGGAAATCTATTGGCATCTTGTGTCTGTAGGGAAGATATTATGCTGGGATCAGCATGGACTTCTGCAAATGGACTGGATGCTATACCCGATTTTTTTTAGTGCCATGACACTCCAGATTTATGCATATGATGAAATAACGTATGAAGGATTTCTGAGCATGTTTCTCAAAGAAAAGAAAAACAGTCTCTTAGTTTCAGAATATTTCCAATAAAACTTATGCAGTTATGGATTCGAATAAAGCAGATTTTAAACATTACTTTAAATGCTGGGGAACAACAGACATGCTGCCTGGCAGCTAACTGCCTCAGATGTTGTTTATAATCTGCTGAAAGCAAGCTCAAAAACTAGGGGAACATTCAAACAACAATTTTAAGAAGAATGATTCTGAAAGTGATTCTGCCTTACGTCATATTCAGACATCCATGTTGTTAAAGGTACCGTACAGCATGGCCACGAATCTATTTGTATCAGTAATTAAAGTACAACAGGGATGCACAAATTGAAAACCTGTACCAAATAAGACTGATAAATAAAGCACAACATGCAAGATTATTCCAGTGAAGATTTAGAAAAAGGCAACAAGAAAGAGAATTTTGATGTTTATGTTTTACCGTATGTGGAGAGTTTTATTGACGAATGGCTGGTGGATAAAGGCCATAGCCAGATGAATTCGATGTCTCATTAGCAACAGAACCAGGCCTATGAGCAATCCAGACAATTGCTTGACAATTGTAAGGTAGTGACCCACGGGCATTGAGGCCTCGCCTGAGGGTTACTAAAGTTCGTGTACGTGCAGAAGTCTTGGGAAAAGTTAGCAAGGTCTTGCTGACTCCCCTGGTTCTGTTGATAATCAGACTCCCATTGACTCCCTTGGTCCAGCTGGACCACAAGGTCCCTGTGGACAATAGGGCCCTGTTGTAACAAAGCGTCTTTCAAGCTAACCATGCTAACTGTAAACTGCAAGTATGCAGAAATAAGATAAGAGTAACATTTTAAAGGTTAACCAATTAGGAGCTCAGCTTTGCAATATGTATGAGGTTCATTATTTAGTGTATATAACCAGGTATCTTTGTTAATAAAGTCGGAAGTTTGCTGACAACTATATGGTGTACGCTTTTCCCATATGGTGACGAACTTTCCTTCGCCCACAACCGTATCTTACAGCTATCTAACTGTACATCTAGTTTGCTTTCAAGAGAAAGATTTATTACTTTCCATGTTTATAAAATATGTGCAGTATACTGTAGTGTCATACATCTGATTGACAAATATACAAAGCTTAAGCTTTACACTGCAGCATTATGAGATAGGAGGGTTTTGTCATAATTACCGCTACTAAGCTGCCTTTTGGGAAAGACATTCACACCTGGGGGGAATCTAAATCCACAAATGTTATAGGATTTACCTCCTAAGTATTTTCCTTAGGTGGTACCAACTGCTGAAACTTTTGTTGCCTTTGTTGTTGGTTCTTCCCCTATTTTCTCACAGATCTGTGAGTTACAGGGGTTTATTTCTTTTTATTTATGCATGTGTATGAGAATAAGAAAAGAAGCTGAGAATAAGAAAAGAGTAAAAAGAGTAGCAATAAAAACCGGTGTTTGCCCTGTATTTACAGATTAAAACAAAGTAATCAAACTGTCAGGTAAACCCAGTAAAAAAAGTATATGCATGTTGACAGCAAAGCAGGTTATCAGTAAAATCCAAACATAACCTTGTCCTGACTTTGGGCTTTAGAATACATCCAGCTTGCAAATGGCAAATCAGGGAAGAACAGTAAATCACAGTACAAATTAGTAATTTTTATAAATAGCAAAGCAGGATTTCTTTTGCAGAAAGACTTAAATATGTCCTTCAGATCTTTTCCAGATGTGTTCAAGATCAAACAAAAGATGGAGAGTTGTGCAAAGGAAGGCATGCAGATGACTGCAACAATATCAAAAAGATACATAGGTATACAAACGTAAAAAGAGTAACATACAAAACCGAGGAAAAACTACTGAACGAAGAACAAGAAGAAGCAAACGTATCAAGAGACAGATAGGTAATCATAATTTGAGTATAACTTAAAAGGGGAAGGGAAAACAGTGGCAAGAAAGATAATTTCTATTGTCCATTATTTTTCTGAATTAGAAATAGCATCCCAACCTGTTACACTAACAACCTCACTTCCACGTTTAATTTGGGTCACTCATCTTCTGGGAATGATTCCTATTTTTGGGTTTAAGACCTCTCACTGAGAGATGAGTAGTACTCCCAGGCTTGAGACCTCTCTTATGGAGATTAGTCTTTTTCTACAGCTGAACTTCTGTTGGATTTATGACCCTATTTGTAAGATACTGTGACCTTACTTAAAGTTGTGCAATTTTGGATCTGAAGGATTAAGGAGTGGCAAAGGATACTAGAAGACAGCAAGGAAGATGTTTCAGTCACTTACAGGAACATGAGTGCAAAATGTTGTTATTGGATAGGAAGTAAGAAATAGTTCTAGTGATTTCAAAGAGAAAAACATGACCGTATTTGAATCCTTGGTATTTCTTGTCTTAGTTAAAGGAAGGATGAAAATAAATTGGACTGCTGTATTAATTTCAAAATTCAGGGTTTCTGTTACTGGGTTGTGGAGGCCAAGAGATATTTGATTTTTCCTTGTTTAATAGCCAATTTAGCATCTGGACTGCTGTGTATTGCACTCTTCTTTGGAACACTAGGTACTAAACACAGTAGGCCTACAGGTGGACTAGTGCTGCTATTATATTCTTTTATACTGCTGGTGCATGTGTCCTACTTAGAGTTAAAACAATCACCAGATTTGTAATCAGGAGACATCAGATTGCTATAAATCAAACTGGAAAGACCACTGTGAGAGATATTGTCACTTCCTCTGCAACACAGGGAGAATATACAGGTAAAGTGTGAGCAGGAAGGAGCTTCCTTTCCTTCATATTTAGTTAAGGTGACATTTAAATGTGATTATCCAAGATATAAGCTATCAATACCTAAAGGCCGAGGGAAAAACCCCTGTGAAGTTCTCAGAGACAGGAGGAAAAGAGTCTATTTAAACAGATGCCAGACATGAAAGCAGAGATAAAGAGAACACAATTTCTAAAAACCTGGCAAGAATGAAAGATCAAGAAGGAAAGCGTAATCCAGATAATTTAAAATAAAACAAAGTAACATAAACCACACACACACACACACACACACACACACACAAAGAACCAAAAAATAAAACCCAAGCCAAACTAAACCAAACAAGGAAACACCCCCAAAAACCAAACCCAGCAGACAGGTCAATAAAGAGGATGAAATAACAGAGTCTGACATCAAGCAGGCAAGAATTCTTCAGGGATTGCATAAAAAAATGTTCTGGCAAATAGAGGGATCACACCAGCTTGGAAGGGATCCAAGATGAAGTTGGAAGAGAAAGTACATCTGCTGTAGAATGGTTGTTCAGTGAGTTTAGAGATAAAGAGTTTAGAGATAAAGGGGAGGAGAGTGATGGGACAGACAGATGGGGATTAGTTCCCCAGCCTTCACTGGCACAAGCACTGTGGCTCTTCTGACAGACCACTCCTTTTTGTGTCAGTCTACAGAGCCACTCGTGAGCTGTAAAGCATATATTCAGTTAACAGTGACATAAAAGGGAATTTTTCATTCCCCCTCCAGAGGGCAATGGTTTCAAAGAAAACATTTTGTTCTACGTTAGGCTGATGCCTCAGTTTGAGACAGATTTTTGTTTTCTTTTCAATTGATTATAATCAGCCAGATTTAGACTGATCAAAAGTTATATCTGCACCTCTCTGGCAAACACTCACAGTAATTCAAATTCAATTTATCAAAGATGAACATTTTCTTTGTTAAAAAATATTTGTCTGTGGAATGCATGCATTAATCTTTTTTAAGAAGGTTCTTCAATAATAAATTAAGTTGCCTAAATACATTGGTTCTGTAGCTGCAAGCATGTTTTAATGTTCCCATAATCTCATAATCCCTGATAGTAAAAATATAGAAAATGTTTAAAATGAAAATGTTCTAAGATCTAAGCTCACAAAAGGTATCACTTGGATATTTCTTTTCAGCTCCTTTCTGCTTAAAAATGTTAATTGACAACTTTGAACTAGAGATGGAACAGTAAGGTTTGTAGTGCTTTGGTAAATAACTTTCTCATTTCCTTCAAGAACTCTTAGTGGATACTACATAAAAAAATTCATCAGCTAAGACAAAAAAAAAAGTAAGACTAAAAAGTTTTGGTTTTCCCAGTCATCTTTCTGTTGTCCTCCTTAATCTCCCATTTGCCTTTTTTCTCTGTATCTTTTTTTTATTATTCTCATATTTTGTTAAATTCAAGCCAAAATTATTTTCTAACAGCCATTTTTATATCCTCACCATATCACCAAATAGCACCCACAGAGCAAAATGAACCATCAGATCTGTCTGTTTAAACTGGTAACATAATGATTTAAAAAAGAAAGGTTGTCTGGGTCTTCACAAGTAACACTGCTGATCCTGTGTGCTATTGTGAAATATTTTCAAGTATGACAGTTTCTTTGCCTAACAGAATATTTTGATCTGTGGATACAATTAGCCAAGCACACCTAATTCAAATATCTTATGAATGGATTTGCCAGCTGGGCATGGCTAATATTAGGGTTTGTGAAAGCCCAAGGGAGGAGATTGGTTACCAAAGAAACAAACAGATCTTTAAGCAGATATATGCAAGGATATCCCAAGCTCAGTCTTAACCTGCTCTGCTAAACCCTTTCTGGAAAAAGATTAAAACCAGCTACAGATAGAAACAGTAAAGGAGAGAAACAGAAACTGATGTGAAGAATTCTCTGCTCTACAAGTTGCACAACAATTAAATACAATTCCCTTATCCTGGTTCAAAAACTGGCTACTGGTCAACATGCACACTGGAGGCAATGAGATTATGTGTGAGAGGAAGGAGAAATGCCATTAGCTGAGGGAAACTGTAATCAGAGTTTTTGTTAGACCATCCCAACCTTGAATGCAGAAAAAACCAGTAAACTAGCGATCGGTTTGGATGAGGATGACAATAGTCAAGAGCCAACTGATTAACTACCAAGTCGCTAGTTTTTTGCAGCCATTTTATCTTCTAGGCAAGTACCATTTTAAAAAAGCCCTTTTCTGGTTCTCAGGTTCTTTGCCTAAGCAGTTTGTAAAAAAGGGTTCATGTGAATTTCCACAATTTTCATATTAAGGTGAAAAGAACCGTACATGGCGCTGCTCAGACATGAATTACAAGCGTCACGTTTTCCCTCCTTTTTATTTTTCAAGTAAACAATTCAGCAGTCTAACAATATTTGCATTCCCTGCAGCGCTGCAGTTTTGCTCACTTGATACAAAAACCCTTGCTATCGGTCAGAACAGAAGTAACTGGTTAAACACAGATACAATGCGTTGCTGCCCTGAACACAGCAAACAAGAAGACATCCCAAGGAGTTTGAGTCACAGCGTGAAAAAGTGCAACACTTCCAGTTTCCTCTGCAGGTAGCTGCGCAAGAGTGCTGCCTCTCCGAGGCACGGTGGCCTGGTTTAGGGTCGGCACAGGCAATCACCTACTCGTGATCGCGGGTCCATTAGCACGCAGACACCAATGTGGTGGACGGCAAATGGCGTTTATTGCAGAGTGACACCGCATTATATAGCTTTGGTTTACAACGTCACTTCCGTCTGCTTACGTCACAAAGCTAAGACCTGGGGAGGGGCTCTGTCTTTCCGTTACAGCGCGACATCTTCCGACCGCCAAGCCCTGGCTGCCTACACAAGAGGTATCCGGTCAGCTGGCCTTTCCACATGGCAAGGAAAGAAAGCCCTGGAATCTGGTGGTTGTTTTTTGGACTGTGTCTATCTTTACAAAGGATCCAAAAAACCATGGTATAGGGTAAAATTAGAGGAAGTTCAAAGTCTTTCTGGAGTTCACTATGGAGAATGATGTAAAGTTAAATGACAGATATATATAAAAGGTTAAACTGAAGTAAGGACAGATGGACAAATGCAGGAATATCTTTAGGACTTTTTAGTGATCTCAGAAAGCCTTTTTTCCTAGCCTTGTTATGTGGAACACTTCTGGTGCCTCAGGCAACGATCTAGGAAGGCTAGCAGAAAAACCAGGGGTGGGAATGCCGTTTTCAGCTCAAAGGCAAACTAAACGGCAGCACCGAAGATACGTTTCCCTGGTGCTGTAAAACAGCCATGGATACAAAAACCCCGGTAAAACTACTTGTAACGTCCTGTTTTCTTAATTGTTCCACACACTGTGTTCTGGGTGCCTTCTAGCCTCAGCCTCCCTTCTCTCTCCCAAAGGTAGACTGGACTCTCAGATAAGAGTATAAACATTTTTCTCCCCACAACTGGCCGAAGGCTGGTGGAGGCACTCAGTCTTGGGTTGTGGCTTCAGCAGAACTAAAGGAGAATGGAGGGATTGACAAGCAGGGTGGAGAAGAAAGGGACTGCAGAGGCATGGTACAGCCAGGACACCAGCTGCAGCAGGCAGCAGCACAGTGGGCAAGAAGCAGCTGGAGGCAGGAGAGGGGGCAGGAGAGGAGGAAGGAGTAGCCGGCAGGCAGACCACCTCAGTCCAGGGCACAGGGGCTCCCGTGATAGTGCCTCTCCCGGTTGCAGAGAGCACTGTGTTAGAAAGACAGAACATCGCTGCGGGAGGATGGAGACACTGAAGCAGTGCCATGTCTTCTGTGCCCTGCCCAGCCCCTCTGCGGGCGTTGAGGTGAACCACAGCCCGCCAACCGCGAGCACGGTTACGACCGCTCAGGCTGCACCGACTCAGGCCGGCAGGGGGCGCGCACTTAGCACGCCCCGTCCCTCCCCTGCCCAGTCAGCGGCCGGCGCGGCCCTGGCGGAGGTCACTGGCAGTCTGCACATACCTGCACTGATCACATAAGTGCCAGGTGTAGTACCTGGATCTACCTTTTCCTTCCAGTTGCCTTGTTTCAAAGTCTTGTCAGTGGTGGAATGTCATATGTCAATCTCATTACCTTCATGTGGCAGCAGCACTCAAGGCCTGCTTCAAGTCATGCTCAGGAAAGCTTTTCAGACTGACACCTCTGCCAGCACTTCCAGGGCAGGAACTCTGTCTAGGAGTTGAGACTTTATGGTGGGACTTGTTATTTTGGAATGCAGACGCCAGACTAAGACGATCCAGCACTTCCTATGGCTCTCTATTAATGTTCTAATCCTCAGCTTCTCAAAACTAGCACCATCACCTGAATTGTTCATGAGGTTTTGTGTTAGACAAGAAAAATATACATTAAATCAAAAGAAGCATACCACAGCTTTGTTTTCTTACATCATAACATGAGATGTTTCCAGGTACCGGTATTTGACAAAGAAAGGACAAGCAAAGTAAGAGTGAGATAGCAAAAAGACCAAGTACTGATTAATGCAGAAGGCACAACTCAAGAAGTTCATGTTCACTAACCATCAGGTTCAATAGTTGTTTTAAAGGCAGAGCCTACTTCTTGGATACATTTATTTGGTATATTTGAATATAGCTTTGTACTTCCCCTGAGGAACTAAGTGGGAGAGTGGTAGAGCATCAGATGAGACATCAGAGCTCAATTCAGGCTATCAAGCAGTAGATTGGACTGACCAGTAATGATCCTTATACTCTTCCTCTTACCTGACAGGAAACTAAGAATAAGAGGGAAGAGCATAGATGTTGAAATGCTCAAGCACAAAATTGGCCAACAATTTTATTTTGCCGTAGCTGGAAAATTGAAACCTGTTTTTAGTATCAGGAAAAAAGAATGAAAATTGCCTGCCATTTATGCTGACACTTTCTGAACATTTCTAATAGACTTTTATCCAAAATAAATTCAGGAATGTATGTCCAGCCTAATTTTTTTTTTTTTTTGAGGTTATTTTATTAATTTTCAAAAATTCTAGGTAATAAACTCTTTGCTTAAATACTTTGTATCTATGGTAGTCTCTTTCCTAAAGCTAAACTCAGCTGGTGCTACTCCCATGAAAGAGCTGAAATTTAGCACTTCAGGTTATACGGAGAAGGGCATTTATGTATGTAGTCAAAGAAAGCAGAGGCATTTCTAGAAGGGGACAAGGTGGTCAAAGTTACAACTACTGGTGAAGACAAAGGATTTTCAGTGGGGAGAATAACTGCAGCAGCCGATGATTGCTAAAGCAGCAATCTGTAGAATACAGACAAGGTATAGTTTTCCATAGTGGTATTGGGTCAAGTTGCAATTGGGTAAGTTGCAATTAGGGCCCTTAACTTCACAATGAAGAACATGATCTCTGTAACTCCTGAAGAGTCTAGCAATGCCTTCACCTGCCTAAAGCCAGCCAGTCTCAGAAGGCAAAACACACCATTTGCACCCCTTCAAGCATGATACTGTCAGCAGCTGCATATGTAACATAATTGCTATTATTTACTCAGAGTGAAAAAATCCTCACTGTTTCTTCTCTTTCCTTTTATTAACCTTTTTTCTGTTTTTTTTTTTCCAAAGTTGGCTTTTGTTTGATAGTAAGTATAATCCTGCCTCCGCTCAGGAAGGTGAGTGCCATGCTGGCTTTAAACACAGCACTGAAATGCAGAAGCTGCTTGGCTGATTCATGGGGAGGAAAAGCCTGTGCGTTTTGCAAATGTTACAATCTCATGATCTAGTTTTCTGAAAGGGCTTAGTGGCTCATGTTCAGCATTAGATTAAGACTTGCATCCATGCCATGTTGCACACAGGCTGACAAAGCTCTTGGAATATAAAGCCTTCAAAAAGGCAATGCACAGATGCACAGTAGTTCTCTAGTTGTTGAACCAGTCTGCCAGGGATTACCTGCTCCATCCCAGCATTGTACAGCAACGTCCAGCATGCTCAGTCACTATGCAAGGGCTTCTGCATTTGCATGAACCCAATTTGGGTTTAAAAATACAGGCAGCCAACTTAATTTTTGCAGAGTTAATTCGCAACAAAACCAAAACCTGATTGTACACCAGTAACTCCACAGATAATCTCAACATACCAGAGAAAGCAAATGCATTGGCACGATCATGATAACCAGGCATTCAAAAGTAGAAGTAACTTCAAGAAAAATATGAGAGAAGATAGAAGTTAAGTGTATGTCTGTGAAAAAAACACCTTAGAAACAGCAGCAGGGAAAATCTCAAAACCTTGATGTAATCCTTTTGGAGGTATGGAATACTGCCAGATGGAGAGCCATATCCAGATGCATTTGCTTCCATTGGAAAAACAGAAGTCATATTGCAATACTGACATGTTACCAGCCACTGCACAAAAATGCTGTCCCATTGGACTGACTAGGAAGCATGCAAAGTAAATTTTGTGGGTATCTGACATTCTTCTCATGTGGATTTTACTGTGGACCGAGATGGTTTGAAAGGATTCGGTTACCAAACAGAAATCAGAACAATCAGTAGGACAAATAGAGTTAGCACATCAAGGATGTAAAGCTCTTCAAAAACAACACATTATTATCTGTCTGTCAAGGGCATTTCCTAACTAACTCAGATGTTTGTCTGTTGTGGCAAAGTCACCAGTGACTTCATCATTTTGAAATGTTGTGCTGACTGGATCACTAAGGAGGACCTAATTCTGCAAGAACATGTAGACCAGACACTGGGCCAGGAGAGGTCAACCCAGATGTTTGCAGACGCAACTTCCTATGCTGGCGATGGCTGGTACCAGCAGGAGAAGGCAGCTTCTGTGGGTCTACTCCAAAAACTGCTGAGGAGACAACAAACTTCCCTGCAATGTGTGGCCTTTGTGCTTTTAGATACGTTTCTTTTACAAAAATCTCCCCCTAGCAAAGAAGTAGCTGATAGTTCACGTCTCAGACACAGTATAAATGCATGAGAAGTAGATAATGATCCATCTTCCAAATAGTCCCCCAGCACTCACAGTGTTCATGGCAAGGAGTCCCACATTTTCAGTCTTCCTCCTCTGTTTTGTCCTGAATCTGCCACCTCCTGGTTTTGTTTGATGCCACTTAGCTTTCACATTGGGGCAGACAAAGAGAAGTCATCTTCACTGTACCACCCATATATGGCAATCATCTAGATAAAGTCTTTCTTTTATGTAGTCTGCCCTTTGTGGTCACGTTCTATCTCCAACAGTCCATAAATTGGATTATGCTTGTGTTCTTTGCACCCTCTTCAATTTTGCTATATTCTGTCTGAGACAAGGAGACCAGAACTCCACACATATTAAAAGGCATCACTAACATCCCATGTACCCACATAATGATGACTTCTCTTTGTTCTCTGCTTCCTAATGGTTAATTTTTGTTCTTCAGTGCTTCTGACCAATGTCGTTTTAAGGATATTAAAATACAGATAACCTGAAAGTCTTGTCCTTAATTGGTAGTAATCGACCTAAGAACACAATTATAATGACACTTTCAGAAAACTTTTTCCTCATAGGCATAATTTTACCTTTGTCTGTGTTGAATTTCTTCAGCTGTTTTAAGTCACTTCCACTAATTTTGAGCAATCCATCCACAGTTCTTCTTGATGGTAAATGGGTGTCTTCCTTTAATTTAGCTACCTTTAGTTTAATCTGCTAATAGAGACTGCATTGATTACCTCAGCTGAGCATCCATTCTATATTGTCTGAAAAGACCTTGGGTGGCTTGACAGCTATGCTATAATATTGATACTTTACCTTATTTACCTTATAATATTGATACTTCAACCTCATCAGCCAGAGAGCAGAACAGGATAAGGCCATTGGTGCTGTGTTTGTGCAAGTGCTGTATACATGTTGTGTGTGTGAGTTTGTGTTGTACATCCTGGGATGGAATACATGCTCAGCCTTATCGTTGGTTGCACCTGGGGGCATGTTGCTGCAGCAGCCTCACTTCTATGAGGCTACTGGATTTACCTCATTCGCCACAAAAACCATAATCTTTGGGGCTCTACTGCTTCCTAAGTGTGCCTTAGCTCAGACTGTCTTTCCTCTGGTATCCGCATACTACACTTACTGCACAGTACAAGCAAGGGCTGAGTGTATGTGTGTATGGGGTAGGTAGACAGACTTGCACCTTCAATAGTTTAGGCAACAGCCGTGACTTCATTGGAGTCAGTCTCCTCCAGCTCAGTTGCTCATGGTGGTGCTTGTAATTATATTTCCATTGGCTAGAGATGGAAAGGGAATTCAGTGTGAAAAGGGCTTGGTGGTGGTGGTTTTGTAAAGCAATGCTATTTATCCTTCTCTGGCCATGTACATTCCATGAATTTTAAATTGGCTCATTAACACTCAGGCTAGGGCCCTGAGTGCACCAATAGGCCCTAACTGCCCTGACAAGCTTCATCTGATGGGTGGGTCCACCCCATACCCCTTGCTTATGGTTCTGGGAGCCTCACATAAGCCTTGGCTTGGGCATACAGCTCTTATAAGAGAGAGGCTACATGTGTATCTTTTGCCAGCTCTGATTCCTGGGTGGATTTCCTTGAACATTTATTACAGTTTTGGCTCCAGTCCTACCTCCTGCTACTACTGACTGGATTCCTGGAACAGAGTCTCAGGATGGACCCCAGATCCAGTTCTGCTTCTTGTCTTGTCTGTGTCTGTTAGTAGAACCTATTACCACCATCCTGCTCAGCCCACTCACTTCAGGATTCTGGAACTGTGCCCTGACTGTTCAAGGCAACGCCTCTGATGAGGTCACCCCTGGCTTCCAGCTCATCTCTCATGGAGCAGATCATGCTGCTGTTCCCTGGCAGCCTGCGTGGCATGGGTAATACCTGTGCAAAAACCTCTGATGTTGTCATGCCCTTAGTGTTCTTCTGTTACAGGTGAGTCTACGCTACCTGTTACCCCATGCCCTGATGCAACCATGAAATGAAATTGCTGCCAGGACTGATGAGAGCTCAACCAGGTGACGTATTATGATGTCAGCAGTGATGGGGCCAAGTTCTTCAAACTACCCCGCCAGCCGGTTACAACAACACTTGCTGCCTCATGTGCACAGATTCACATACTACTTCTCTTCATGTCATTACTTCTTAAAGAAACTCAAGCAGGGAAACGATATCATCAAACCTGTGCATAATGCTGCTGCCAATCATTGGTTTCTAGTGCTGGAAAAATTCCATCAAGCTCTGCAGAAGGGACTAGTGCCATCTCTTTTCTTTGACATACTCGTCTGTGTAAGAAATGGATTGATCTAAGTAAAATTAGGTAAAAAGTAATATAAGTGAAAAGAATTGGAAGCAGAAGTCTGCTACATCTATTTTTTTAAAAAGCCTGGTAGCAGGGTATTTCTGTTCTTGGCATTCTGCCACTTACTGAACAAATAATTTGACTTTCGTATCTACTTAGGTTAAGAGAAATTAGCTGTTTAATGGAGAGGTACAAAATTTAATTAATGAGTAACCTTGAATATTATTTTTTCCCCTCGATGAGTCAATCAATGTTATGTTACTTATTCTCCAGCTTTTGTGTTAAAGGCAGCCTGGTCAGCTGCTGGAGAATTTCTACTTCAAAACATCTGTTAAGTCCTGCCCTCTCCTTGACTGCTGGCAAAAACATGTGATCCAAGAGGTGCGAATACAGATGTCACTATCTAGCACTGAGAACAGCTTGAGGGTTTCTACTGTTATTTGCAAATGCAAAAGTTATCTCAACAGTGACAAAAATATATAAAATTATTTGTAAACAAGAAGTATATAATGAAGTATAGAATAGCATGTGTAAGCTAGTGTTTATAGAGTCACTGGTCCTTTTTCTTTAAATAGTAAAAGAGGAGTCAAGAGCTGTGAGAAAGCCTTACTAAGTTCCCTTTTGCACTTGAGATTGCATGTTCTTAAAAATGAATGTTTGAGGGGGTGAGGTTCTGCTCTTTGCTAGTATAATAAAGCCCATTAGAAACGGTTATGTTTGTTTTCATAATTATTGGGGGGGGAGGGTGTGACAATTAAGCGTTTTGATCTCTATTCCCTTTAACTTGTGATTTTATTTTTGTTTTGTACAGAGGCAAAATGAATAGCAAGTTTGATTTAAAGACCATCAGTTCAAGTCAGGCATCCATTATGGGTGACCTCCAGAAACTTCTTAGCCAAGGAGAATATGCTCCTCTTATCTCTACTCCCATCTTAGAAAGCAAGTTTGTCCAGGTAAAAAGTCATTCAAATTAAATCATTTGGCATGCTCAAGATAAAATTGCTTGCAATTATTACCTTCTTTTCCCCCTCTCTCAGCCCAACAGGTATTCCTCATTTGTTCTCATAGTTCTTACTTTCTGTCCACTACACACACATGGATATGCTTCCCCTCTCCTAGAGACTCATTCTGTTCATACTTTCAAGGTGACAGTCCAGAAACCTATTGACAGCAATGCTGCAAATTAGAGAATGAAGACAGAGTGATGTTTTCACCCTTCCTTGTCAGCAGTTCACTCCTTCCAGTAGCAGCAGCTAGGACTGGCAGCAGCTAGGACTGTTCTAGCAAATTCCTGGTTCTATGATATCTATCTCATTAATGCTTTCAGCTATCAACATCAGTTCAACCAAACCTACATGGCAGCTAGCCTTTCCCAGGTAATCCCCCCTCAATTGCATCTTGTAATATCCTTGCATGCAAAATCACTACCCTGCCTGTCACTTACCCTAAGCACTGGCAAAAGAACCCTGCAAGAATGCTGCAACAGTCTACACTCCTACAATACTGCATTCACAGTGATTCTAAAATACCTGAATTCTATTTACATGATATATCTCAGCTCTGATTTCATAGGGTTTCATTACTTCACTTTGTGATAATTGCAACATCCTTCAATGTTGCCTTGATTAATTCGATCTTGCATTGTTGATACACATACAGAATATTAATTAGTTATGAGTCCCCATTTTCAAGTACTTTATGATTTATCCCTTCCTTATTTATCAGACCTCATTCCTATAAAGGAAGCAGTCACCCTAACCAATCAACATAAGAAAACAGCTCTATTGCTGACTCATTTACATTAAAATGGAAGGAAGAAAAAAAAGCCTTTGATCATTTTTACATACTGTCTCTCACACATTGGAGTAGATTCAACCGGATAGCCACTAATTTAATGCACTATCCTCCTTCAGATTTCTCTTCAGGACACGCTTTTTCTCTGGTTATCAAAACCAGATCCTGACAATAGTACGTCAAATGTGATTTGATCACGTTTATCAACTTATTCTTATCTCCTTGTGTTTTCTCATTTTTCTTTCTGTAATTTCAAGTCTTATACATAAATTACCTAGGATCACTTTCCTTCCTGTGTTTGTACAGCACCTAGCAGGACCTTGATTCATAACCAGGTCTCATTAATACCACAGTATTTCTAACAAAGACAGTGAGTCATCAGAACAGAGTGCTTCTTCCATCATGTTTACAGTAACAGATAATGGTACTCAAGAGGTTTCTGACCACAACAATCAGATACCAAATTATTTGGACTACATAAGAGCCAGTGATTTCTAGTCCTCCTTTATAATTTTTCAACTTTTCCCTTGTTTTCATTCGCATGCATTCCTGTTTCATTATTCCAATTTCTCCTCTATCTGCACCAATCCAATACATAAGCTCTAGGGCCCCCAAGCCAAAACACCATTAAATGTATTGATAGCATATTCTCTGAGAGATCATACAGCAAATGTCAGTGTTGATGTTTTTTTTTTTATTGTTGTTCAGGTTAACCGAAGAGGGGAACCAATTTCCATCCATAATCAACCCAGCTGCGTGACCATCGGCATCTGTCCTGCCAATCCCACTTTACTAATGCCTGAGGTAATGCTGGTAGCATGTGAAGTGTCTGTGTTCCCACAGGAAAGTATGAAAAACTTCTGCAAACTCTCACAGCTGCCATTCCCCATGAAACAGCTGGCACTTACCAGGTGAGTTAGCACTGAGAACGGTTAAGTATTTCTTTGAAGAATAAGTAAGAAATATGAATCTTGGAGCGGATTCTCCTGGAAGGCATGCTAAGGCACATGAAAACCAACAAGGTGCTTGGTGACAGCCAGCATGGCTTCACTAAGGGGAAATCCGGCCTGACCAATCTGGTGGCCTTCTATGAAGGGGCTACGGAACTGGTGGACAGGGGTAGAGCAGTTGATGTCATCTACCTGGACTTGTGTAAAGTGTTCAACACTGTCTCACATGACATCCTTCTCTCTAAGTTGGAGAGACATCAATTTGATAGGTGGACCACTCTGTGGATAAAGAACTGGCCGGATGGCCGCACGCAAAGAGTAGTGCTCAGTGGCTCGATGTCCAGCTGGAGACCAGTAACGAGTGGAGTCCCCCAGGGATCGGTGTTGGGACCGGTCTTGTTCAACATCTTTGTTGGTGACATGGACAGTGGGATTGAGGGCGCCCTCAGCAAGTTTGCCAATGACACCAAGCTGTGTGGTTCGGTTGATATGTTGGAGGGAAGGAATGCCATCCAGAGGGACCTTGACAAGCTTGTGAGGTGGGCTGATGCCAACCTGATGAAGTTTAGCCATGCTAAGTGCAAGGTCCTCCACCTGGGTGGGAGCAATGCCAGGCACAGCTACAGGTTGGGCAGGGAGGAGATTCAGAGCAGCCCTGTGGAGAAGGACTTGGGGGTGTGGGTTGATGAGAAAATGAACATGAGCGGGCAGTGTGCGCTTGCAGCCCAGAAAGCCAACCGTATCCTGGGCTGCATCAAAAGGAGTGTGACCAGCAGGTCAAGGGAGGTGCTCCTGCCCCTCTACTCTGCTCTCGTGAGACCTCACTTGGAGTATTGTGTGCAGCTCTGGTGTCCTCAACATAAAAAGGACATGGAACTGTTAGAACAAGTGCAGAGGAGGGCCACGAGGATGATCAGGGGACTGGAGCACCTCCCGTATGAAGATAGGCTGAGAAAATTGGGGCTGTTCAGCCTGGAGAAGAGAAGGCTGCGTGGAGACCTCATAGCAGCCTTCCAATACCTGAAGGGGGCCTATAGGGATGCTGGGGAGGGACTCTTCATTAGGGACTGTGGTGAGAGGACAAGGGGTAATGGGTTTAAACTTAAACAGGGGAGGTTTAGATTGGATATGAGGAAGAAATTGTTTACTGTGAGGGTGGTGGGGCCCTGGAATGGGTTGCCCAGGGAAGTTGTGAATGCTCCATCCCTGGCGGTGTTCAAGGCCGGGTTGGACAGAGCCTTGGGTGGCATGGTTTAGTGGGAGGTGTCCCTGCCCATGGCAGGCGGGTTGGAACTCGATGATCTTGAGGTCCTTTCCAACCCTAACTATTCTATGATTCTGTGATTCTATGAATGTATTTCCCATTTCCATGCAGCATTTTCCTTCTTTTAAAGGTCAGTTTGTTAACAGACGTCATACTTGCACTGGCTTTGTTCCAGCACTAACATTATAAAGCTAGGAGAAACTCTTCAGTCCAAATATTCAGGCCCCACTCCAGTCATGATTCTAGGCCAATGCTACCCACATGTGTATAGATAGCTTGATGATTACAAATACTTAATACTTTCTAAATATATTAGAAGCTGAATGATGGTAGGAAGACTAGGGCTACAGGTTTGCAATGGAATAAGGTAGTGGAATAAAGACACTGTAGAGATGCCAACTTTCTCTACTTCTATTCTGCACACTGCTGCCCAGCATTTCTTCCACAGTTAGCTAGGGGCATTCAGAAGAAGAGTGTCCAAATCCACTCAGCAGATCATTCCTATTTCAATTTAGCACTTTCAGCCTTACTCTAACTGTAGATGTGACAGACACAATATCTTCTTTGAGAGAAATTTCCATTTGTGTTTAATGATGAGTTTCCCCCTTTTTTTATAGGCTCTTCCCCTTGAAGTTTGTGAAACTCTCTGTCCACAGCATAGATAATCACCATCTCATGTTGAAATTAGTAAATGGCCGCTCCTATTATCTAGAGCTCTGTGCCCCACCAGACCAGCAACAATACTTATTCCACCTGTGGCTGCAGCTCATCTCTTTCCTGAAACCCCCTGAAGATATCAGCAATACTGAAGTAAATGTAAAATCCAAGGATTTTGACATGTGTCCCAAGAAAGTTCCCAGCTCAAATGACTCATCAGAAAAGGTCGGTCTTCAGCAAAGAGATATGAAAATTTCAAGCTGACCAATCAGAAAGTATTGCTTGTGCTCATACTCTGAATGATCTCTCAAGTCTAATTTTTTGAGTGTTTTGAAGGAGCTACAGTTCTGTTTATCAAAATAGCTGGCTTGTAAACTCCCTGCAGAATGTCAGGGCAAGGGGAGCGAGGATGCTAGGTGCACCACAGCCCTCCTAAATTTTTTGCGAATCAGTAAATAGCATACTACTTATTGTTTGTTGTTCAGCTTTCCCTCACAGTTGGGGATATGTTCTTAAATAGTTCTTTTTGACTGGATTTTACAACCCACTGAAAAAAGGCAGAGAAGGAAAGAGGCAGCACAGCTGAGACCCCTGCAGGGACTGACAACTAATCAAGCAAAGAGGACAAAGTCATTTGATCAATTCAAAGGACAGAAAGAGAAAGTTCTTGAGGGAAATGCTACAGCAGGCAGGCAGAAGGCAGCTGCTCACTGTAGTAGCTAAGATTGAAAAAGGAGAGCAGTGAGGGTCAGCAAAAATGCTTCAGGTCCTAAACAGAATATCACATACAGAAATTTAACTATAGTACAGAAGGGACCTGTTACCTTAGCATCACACTTAGGAAGCAATTGGATGGTTAATGATGTTACTCAACATTACCTAACACTATTTCCCCTAAGTTTCAAGCAAACATTTTGTCAGCACAGGTATCAGTGAGTCTTTAGTTCCCATGCAAGACAGCTTGCCTCTCAGCCAAGCACAGCCACGTCCACAATGAGAAAAACAAAATCACATGGCCAGTGCTTAATGCTGCATGTACAGAGACAAGGAACAACTCTGTGTATGTGCAGCAGAAAAATTACAAGGGAGGAGAAAACTGAGAGATGATTCTTTCAAGAAAAAATCAGTGATGAGGTAAACAGATGACTGAAAACAACCTAGGGGAAAACTAGCATATTCAGATTAGATTTGTTGAAACCATACAGACTTAACCATACTGGTTATGTCAAGAATGCATAGATTGCAAGAAAGTAAGTATAGGATTTATCAAATTTCTTAGTTTATATTTTTCTGCTTCAAATATCCATACATAGCCACCCTTCTTCTAGGTTTTCTGCTTTCTCTCTTACCTGATGTCAGACTAGACCCTTGTTCCAACTTCTGGACATAAGCTGGCTTGATATGAATGTCAGTTCCTGCATGTGCAGCAGGTATTACTAGTGATTCAGTATACAAAAGTCATGGCCCAAACCTGGAATCTCAATTTTTCTTTGAAGAATAGATGTCTCATGTTCCCAGTCACATTCATTGGTGTTTCAATACCTTGAGGTGTTGGCTGTCACTCACTTTTGACTTTTCTACTGATAGTTTTTAAGTTTGGATTATTACATCCTCCCTGCTTTCTTTCTGTTTAGCTAGAAAACTGTCTGCATGTGAGGAACAAGTATCTCTGCCTCAGCTACTTAAAAGCTGGATGCTTAGAAAGATTTTTGTAAGGACCAGTCTCAAAATCTGGACAGAACAGAAAGCAAAGATCTGTTCTTAGCTTCTGAATATGAGCAAAAAGAGAAGAATACTTTGGAGATAAAGTTATTCTGGACATGAATCAGAAGCAGAGAACTTGGAGGTGAAGCCACAAATAAACCTCAGAGGTTAAGCTTTGGATCTGTTATTCCCACAGTGGACTGCATAGTCACCTCTAGGCAAAGCTGTAGGCCAATAATCACGAACAAACTGATAATGTAGGAGAAACAGGAGTCTCTCTTCTAGATAAACATATCACATTTCCTTTGGAAGGTCTGTCTGACACCCCTTTATAGCAGAATATTCAGTATATAAGGGACTATAGGAAGTTACCACTAAGTTCCAGCTGTGCTCATCAGCCCTGTGCACAGCTTTTTTTTTTTTTTTTATGTCAGTTGCTCATATCTGTTAATCTTTCCTTTTTCCTTTAAGAGGGATGACCCACAAGATGTGCCGAACCCCAAAGCAGAGGAAGAAGTTGTTGTTAAGCAAACCTCTCCCAACCAAGTTCCTCTCTCTGATAAAGTGGAACCCACAGAAAAGCGTGGAATAAAAGGAGAAATCTTCTACAACAACCTGGAACCAGCAAGGCAGGAAATCACCATGCAGTCAAAGAACATGAATCTTTCTCGGGATATAAAGAAGAGCAAAAGCTCAGAAAAGAGTAAAACTAGGTAGGTATGCTTGAGAAATGAATCTAATATACTTAATTTCTGCTGCTGTCTTTGAAAAGTAAAATGTGTCATATTTTTTGTCTTCAGAAAATATATTATTGCAGCACTTTTTCAGGATTACTGTGATCTTCCTAATGCTTTAATCGATTAGGAACCTGAAGAATACAGGATGGGGGTTCCAAGTATCTAGACTTTGGTTTCTCAGATGTTCAGGGGCTTTTGAAAGCCCCCTGCCCACCCTACCACATACTGGGTTCATGCAGACAGGAGCCAAGTAAAAGTGCATGAATGTTCAGTGCTTCAGTGCTGTTATATGTAAGCACAGTCTATACCATTCAAGTATCTATATGTATTAGTCTGCCTGCACTTCAAAACAAGGCTTACTGTATCATATAGCACCTATTTAATACTGATCCTGGTACATAATGATATTACTAGGCTAAGACTTTTTCCTGAGTTTCTTGGCAACGGTATTGTGGGTTTTTGTTTGGGTTTTTTTTCTGAACTACCTTTTTTTCCTTCTTTTTTTTTTTTTTTTTTTTTAGGATGAGCACAACAAAGAAAGAAAGGGAGAAGAAAGCACAGACTCCAGGTATGATGGTTTTTCCAATACCGACTCGCTTCCCCACTGCTATTCCTAATTCAGTTATAGATGAGAGAAGCTGAAACTTCATGAGCTGGGAGTTCCTTAGAACAAATATCCCTATATCCACAAATAGGAATATGTGCAAACAGATCAGCACTTCTCATATTATTAGAAGGTACGCTTTGCTCTTTTCTTACTGTGATCACATCTCACCTTCCCCGGTTCAGCATCAGGTTTCTTCTAGAAAGGCCTTTGCCTGATGGCGGCCATGCAACTTCACTGCAAAATCAGAGAAAATACAGGATGGTGGAAAGGGTATGAAAGCTGCAGGCCTAGGACAGTTCAAAGTTATAATGTTGGCCCACATCTCCTCTGCTGGTGTGCTGTGAGGCTTCCCCAAAACCCATACCTGAACATGAAGTTACCTCCAGATAGTGTGTCTGCAGTGTCCTCTTGCATGAGGTCTGGAGTCATGTTTCAAGCAGAATGGTGTTTCAGAGCACCCTCCACAATGTCACACTGTGATTAGCATTAGCATCCTTTCTGACATCCTGCATTTCTGCAAAATCTCTACAGAATATCTAGCTAGAACAAGCAAGCACCTAAAGACAGTCTTTCTTAACATTCACAGTTCCCCTTTTTTATGTGTCTCCATTTCTTGTCAGTGATCAAACACTGCTATCTATCTATACCTGCCAAGGAACAACAAACACTGGAGCCCCTTAGCTTATTAATGCCACTTACTTTACATTTATACACATAATCATTATGAGTGTGAATTAATCAGTCCCTTAAACAAAAGGTGTTATGGTCTTCCTCTGCATACTTCTCTATTTTACTAAGTCATGAAAGTTTGAACAAGCTCTTGTTCAATCAACAACATTTTTTGTGAACATGATTCTGCCGTGTGCTTCTGATTCTGCCATATGCTTCTCTTTGTAGCTGGCTGGTGGGCTGCATGCAGTTCACTGTCCAAATTGCCAGTTGGTGATCTTAAAGTGATCTCCATGACCTGGAAGAAAAAGTATTTTGGTTTATGATATCCTCTCTTTGTGTGAACACGTCTCCACTAAAACACATTTATCTGACTGAAAATCTTGTCACATCTCTCTCTACATACCCTTTGGTACATTAACAATTTTTAATATCTCATTGTTATATTCTTTTTCACTCTTTTTCTCTTAATAGCCATTTATTTTGAATTGGAGGTACTGAAAGAGAGCAATGGGTTATGAGGTGATATAAATTAGTGCATGCTCAAATAATTTATTTCAGCACTCCACATGAAAGGGAGACAAATAATGACATATTATTTAGTTGGTAGTAACAAATTTGTGCAAAGTCCTAGATTATTATACTCTTCATTTCAAATTCATTTCCTTCATTTTTAAATAGTCTGTGACATACATACAGTGCCAAACACCTAAATTATATTTTACTTGGACTTAGTGATATTGTGTTTCTTGTGATTTCATTGTGAAAACTGTAATAATGGAGAAATAGTGAAGCAATCAGAACAGAAATGCTTGATATATTTTCCTATTGTGTGCACTCAATCATAATATCATTCAGGGAAAAAAAAAAAAGCCTGTCTTGTCAAATCCAGCATTCAGATTTGTTGCATTCAGGGAAAGGGACCTGCCTATTTATTCCCATCACTTCCACCCTAGAGTTTAGTGCCCATTTTGTACTCTATATAAACATTTTTTTTATATATATTAACTCTGTAGTCATATATTTGCAGTGTATTTTCTATAGGGAAGAAAAAATATCTGACTGTATTTCCCATTGTTTTCTTTCTGTTATCATCTTTGCTTCTTTCTCTAACTGTTCCTTTTTCCCAGTCATTTACTTTTCAGCTTTCCCTCTGATCAGCTTTCCTGTTCATCTTCTCTAGCTCTAGATTATTCTTTTTCTCACTTTCTATGTTCTTTCAACTCTACTCTGTGCTTCTTCTTCTTTTTAAGTGGTACCTTTGTCCAAAGATTTATACCTCCTCCTGTGTAACTGTGTGTCTGCTCTTTTGCTCTTTTCCTTCCTTTTCTGATCATGCTTCTCCCAGTCTGCATCCTACTATCAATTCCCGAATTTGCCATATTGAAGCAAATGCAGCGTGTGCTGTTCATGGGCTTCCTTAGACCATCAGTCTCTCTTGTCTTCTTCTCAACTACTGGTCTGTCTCCAGAATAGAAATTATCTTCACATAACCACCAGGCAGCTGAGAAGTGTGACAATATCATGTCAACAGACACCAGCTATGCACAGGGTTTTTTTACACCTCTCAAGTGTTCTGCAAGGACTAAAGATGATCTCTGCTGTGAGAGTGAGTAGATGAGACGCCTTGTAGGAGTAACTGAGGAAGAATAGCATGGGAGAGGCTGGGAAAGGCCAGTTTGGAATACAGAGCACAAATTCTAATAAACTCCCTGCAAAGGCAAATCAATCCCCTCTGGCAAATCAGTTCTTTCTTTGTGGTTCTTGATGGATGCTTATCTTCTCCATCCTTTGCTCTTCTGATTCCTCATGCTTCTTTTTCATTCTCTACTTGTGTGTGCCGTCTTCGTCATGCTCATCTTATTTCTTTTCAGAAAATTTAAGGAGTGACAATAAGTCAAGTAGGCTGCTTCAAGTCTTACCTGGGCCATTTTTCACTAAGAAGAAATGAAAGAAAATAAAGCAAAGCATCCTGGACATCAGATGCAGTTGGAACAAGGAAAAGATCTACACACAGAAGAAAAAATTCCCCTGCAGACTTCAATTCCATTCATAACCTCTTACTATTACAGTTAGTTATTACTGAAATACGAATTCTGCATTGCCCTGTATTAGTTCACAACTAGCAACAACAAATAAAGTTTGATCCCTGGCAGTGCAATCTACATTTTTCTGAGATTATTTTTTTAGGGAGATTTGTAGTTTGCAGCAGAAGGCAAAGAAATATACACCTGAATTAACTTTATAATCCCTGACTGTGGCTTACACTTTTTTATAGGGGCAGGAGAGTTTCTCATGCAAGCAACTTTCAGAACATTTCAGGGGGATAAGTGGCAGAGTAATACCAGGTAGTGGGCACAAAATCATATTAACACTGGTTTTATTTCTGCCAGTGAATTTCTAAATCAGTGTTGGCAAATCACTTTTACTTTTTGTTCCTCAGCTTCTTCATTTGTAGAATGAGGATAGCCAGACCTCTTTTGAAAATCATCATGCAATGAACTATTGAGAACCATTGTATAAGAATTTGGTATTGTTGTTACTGTTGTTATTATCCAGACACTATAAATATTGCTATCCTATTGGAATACTGAGAATGTACTAGCTGCACTACAAAGCATTTCGCACTAAGCAAACTAAATATCTGCTGCTGCTGTTCTTGCTACCTGTTGCTGGGGCTTTCCTGGGTAGTTTACAGCATGTGCAGTATTTTCTGAAGTTTTGAAGCATAAATTCTGCACAAACATAGCTAAGTATGGGAGAAGAATGCTTTCTGTGTACTTTCCTCCAAATGAGTGCAGAGAGATTACATAATTCACAACTTCCAATCTATTGTTCCTTGAGAATATAAAACAACTCAATACCCTTTGAGAACAGCCCATGTGCAATCAGATTCCAGTCTAGGAAGGGCTGGCAAATTCAAATTCTAGATATCGCCCGAAACATGAACAAGAGTGAAATATCATTCAATATAACTGGAAATTGCAACATGTTTTTCACCATGGAAAATAAAGTTTCTAGATTCTGTTTAACAAAAGAGCAAAGTAGCAATTACTGACAAGTAAGAAACTTTCAGGTGTGCCCTGAGAAAATGGTTCTACAGTATATTTTCTGCTGAAAGGGCAGTAAGTACTTGAATGATATACCATTTATGAAGTGCTGTTCTCCACTACAAGAACAAACAAATAACACTGCAAATAAGGATCACTACTAGTTTCTTCACTATCATCTACACATAGACTGGTTGAAGATGCTTACCATCAGTGACTTCACACTAAACTTGTGCACTAGAAGTGAAGATGAAATTAAAACTGTAACACTGGGAAATCAATGATACAGATTTTGAATAATCCTAAGTAGAGTATACTGCATTCAAAAGCTGTTTGAATTAATTGGAAATTTTTGTTTTGCTAGCACAGAGGTAATAACTATGACTGATTTCATATCAAGATATACTGCCCATACTAAGTAACGTAGAATGGAATGCAATAAATTAAATATTTAATTAGGAGTATCTCCCTTATAAGCTAAATATCATGTCTGGAGAAGAATTGCACACTATCTACACTACACACTAATAAACAGAAATTTAGTTTGTATCCAAACAACCTGCCAATGGATAAGGCATCAGACATAACCCAGTCCTAAGGGAAAAGTTAAAATCCATCAAAACAAAGGGATTGGATATTCAAGCACGTTTCAAGAAGAGTGATTTTGGTATGAGAAACAACATTAACGAGACACATTCTTTTCAATTCTTAGAGCTGAACTGTTGTTAAGTAAATGTATTTGCCCCAGTTATATGCATTTGTCATAACAGAAGACAAGCTGATGAGGCAGGTGAGGAAAGAACAAAGTACTTCCACGAAGACTTTATGCTGTGGTAAATGGGACAAAGGTTCCCGCTAAGCTCAGGACAGTTGTTCTGAAGTCATTAATGTGGCAATGTGACACTAGAATAATTACAACTCTTGAACATTGTGTTTCTCTTCACTTACTGTAAAGGTAGATATAGTCCTTTACCTGCAGAAATCAGGGTCAGTCTGAGCATATATTGTGCTGCCAAGAAGTCACTCTTACACACGTAGTACCCTAACCTGTGGCCACACTGACAGCCCTTGCAGAGACGGTGTGTGGGACAAAGGACGGCTGCACCGTGCAAAAGGAAATATTAGCCTCAGTTCACTGGAATCCAGTCTAAAATACTCTCAGCCACCGCTGCAAAGAATGAGCGACTTCAGAGTATTACGTTCCCCAGATTACAACACTGGGAAGAAGGCTGAATTGCCTGCATTGCAAATGCAGCAAAAAGTGCCTCCTAATTGCTGTGCCTAGAGCAAAGAAAAATAACTCAGCATGGATGCTTGCTGGGTTACATACTTATAGCCTTACATTGAGCTGATTCAGTAGACTGGTATGCAGTATGTAGTGGCTCAGTGAGCCACTACAGTCTATCAGCTCCTCTGAAAGAAAAATTACTGCTGGGAGAATAACAGTCATTGAAGATCCTGCAAGCAGTAGAGTGGCAAAGCATAATGTGTTTGACTACACTTTTTAGGAAATACTGCAAAATAGAGTGGTATTCATGCTATATATATTCCAAAACAGGTTTTGCAACTGTCTGTTTAGGTGCAGATTCATGAGAATGGTACAGAACTGTCATTGCAGTTTGTCTAAGGATAAATGAAGACCACCTGTATAGCTCCACATAGCTATGTGGAAATTATTATTCTGTTAGTATCAAAATAACTTCTTTCTTCCTCAAAGATAATTGTGTAGCTGCTATCATTTTCCTAGGAAAGGTAAGTATACCGGTTTTGCTTATGGCAACATAGGACAAGTGTATTTTGGTGCTATCTTTCATAATTCATTTTCACAAATCAAGCAGCTATGCCTGCATTACTCAAAACATGATAATGGAAATCTATTGGCATCTTGTGTCTGTAGGGAAGATATTACGCTGGGATCAGCATGGACTTCTGCAAATGGACTGGATGCTATACCCGATTTTTTTTAGTGCCATGACACTCCAGATTTATGCATATGATGAAATAACGTATGAAGGATTTCTGAGCATGTTTCTCAAAGAAAAGAAAAACAGTCTCTTAGTTTCAGAATATTTCCAATAAAACTTATGCAGTTATGGATTCGAATAAAGCAGATTTTAAACATTACTTTAAATGCTGGGGAACAACAGACATGCTGCCTGGCAGCTAACTGCCTCAGATGTTGTTTATAATCTGCTGAAAGCAAGCTCAAAAACTAGGGGAACATTCAAACAACAATTTTAAGAAGAATGATTCTGAAAGTGATTCTGCCTTACGTCATATTCAGACATCCATGTTGTTAAAGGTACCGTACAGCATGGCCACGAATCTATTTGTATCAGTAATTAAAGTACAACAGGGATGCACAAATTGAAAACCTGTACCAAATAAGACTGATAAATAAAGCACAACATGCAAGATTATTCCAGTGAAGATTTAGAAAAAGGCAACAAGAAAGAGAATTTTGATGTTTATGTTTTACCGTATGTGGAGAGTTTTATTGACGAATGGCTGGTGGATAAAGGCCATAGCCAGATGAATTCGATGTCTCATTAGCAACAGAACCAGGCCTATGAGCAATCCAGACAATTGCTTGACAATTGTAAGGTAGTGACCCACGGGCATTGAGGCCTCGCCTGAGGGTTACTAAAGTTCGTGTACGTGCAGAAGTCTTGGGAAAAGTTAGCAAGGTCTTGCTGACTCCCCTGGTTCTGTTGATAATCAGACTCCCATTGACTCCCTTGGTCCAGCTGGACCACAAGGTCCCTGTGGACAATAGGGCCCTGTTGTAACAAAGCGTCTTTCAAGCTAACCATGCTAACTGTAAACTGCAAGTATGCAGAAATAAGATAAGAGTAACATTTTAAAGGTTAACCAATTAGGAGCTCAGCTTTGCAATATGTATGAGGTTCATTATTTAGTGTATATAACCAGGTATCTTTGTTAATAAAGTCGGAAGTTTGCTGACAACTATATGGTGTACGCTTTTCCCATATGGTGACGAACTTTCCTTCGCCCACAACCGTATCTTACAGCTATCTAACTGTACATCTAGTTTGCTTTCAAGAGAAAGATTTATTACTTTCCATGTTTATAAAATATGTGCAGTATACTGTAGTGTCATACATCTGATTGACAAATATACAAAGCTTAAGCTTTACACTGCAGCATTATGAGATAGGAGGGTTTTGTCATAATTACCGCTACTAAGCTGCCTTTTGGGAAAGACATTCACACCTGGGGGGAATCTAAATCCACAAATGTTATAGGATTTACCTCCTAAGTATTTTCCTTAGGTGGTACCAACTGCTGAAACTTTTGTTGCCTTTGTTGTTGGTTCTTCCCCTATTTTCTCACAGATCTGTGAGTTACAGGGGTTTATTTCTTTTTATTTATGCATGTGTATGAGAATAAGAAAAGAAGCTGAGAATAAGAAAAGAGTAAAAAGAGTAGCAATAAAAACCGGTGTTTGCCCTGTATTTACAGATTAAAACAAAGTAATCAAACTGTCAGGTAAACCCAGTAAAAAAAGTATATGCATGTTGACAGCAAAGCAGGTTATCAGTAAAATCCAAACATAACCTTGTCCTGACTTTGGGCTTTAGAATACATCCAGCTTGCAAATGGCAAATCAGGGAAGAACAGTAAATCACAGTACAAATTAGTAATTTTTATAAATAGCAAAGCAGGATTTCTTTTGCAGAAAGACTTAAATATGTCCTTCAGATCTTTTCCAGATGTGTTCAAGATCAAACAAAAGATGGAGAGTTGTGCAAAGGAAGGCATGCAGATGACTGCAACAATATCAAAAAGATACATAGGTATACAAACGTAAAAAGAGTAACATACAAAACCGAGGAAAAACTACTGAACGAAGAACAAGAAGAAGCAAACGCATCAAGAGACAGATAGGTAATCATAATTTGAGTATAACTTAAAAGGGGAAGGGAAAACAGTGGCAAGAAAGATAATTTCTATTGTCCATTATTTTTCTGAATTAGAAATAGCATCCCAACCTGTTACACTAACAACCTCACTTCCACGTTTAATTTGGGTCACTCATCTTCTGGGAATGATTCCTATTTTTGGGTTTAAGACCTCTCACTGAGAGATGAGTAGTACTCCCAGGCTTGAGACCTCTCTTATGGAGATTAGTCTTTTTCTACAGCTGAACTTCTGTTGGATTTATGACCCTATTTGTAAGATACTGTGACCTTACTTAAAGTTGTGCAATTTTGGATCTGAAGGATTAAGGAGTGGCAAAGGATACTAGAAGACAGCAAGGAAGATGTTTCAGTCACTTACAGGAACATGAGTGCAAAATGTTGTTATTGGATAGGAAGTAAGAAATAGTTCTAGTGCTTTCAAAGAGAAAAACATGACCGTATTTGAATCCTTGGTATTTCTTGTCTTAGTTAAAGGAAGGATGAAAATAAATTGGACTGCTGTATTAATTTCAAAATTCAGGGTTTCTGTTACTGGGTTGTGGAGGCCAAGAGATATTTGATTTTTCCTTGTTTAATAGCCAATTTAGCATCTGGACTGCTGTGTATTGCACTCTTCTTTGGAACACTAGGTACTAAACACAGTAGGCCTACAGGTGGACTAGTGCTGCTATTATATTCTTTTATACTGCTGGTGCATGTGTCCTACTTAGAGTTAAAACAATCACCAGATTTGTAATCAGGAGACATCAGATTGCTATAAATCAAACTGGAAAGACCACTGTGAGAGATATTGTCACTTCCTCTGCAACACAGGGAGAATATACAGGTAAAGTGTGAGCAGGAAGGAGCTTCCTTTCCTTCATATTTAGTTAAGGTGACATTTAAATGTGATTATCCAAGATATAAGCTATCAATACCTAAAGGCCGAGGGAAAAACCCCTGTGAAGTTCTCAGAGACAGGAGGAAAAGAGTCTATTTAAACAGATGCCAGACATGAAAGCAGAGATAAAGAGAACACAATTTCTAAAAACCTGGCAAGAATGAAAGATCAAGAAGGAAAGCGTAATCCAGATAATTTAAAATAAAACAAAGTAACATAAACCACACACACACACACACACACACACACACACACACACACACACAAAGAACCAAAAAACTAAAACCCAAGCCAAACTAAACCAAACAAGGAAACACCCCCAAAAACCAAACCCAGCAGACAGGTCAATAAAGAGGATGAAATAACAGAGTCTGACATCAAGCAGGCAAGAATTCTTCAGGGATTGCATAAAAAAATGTTCTGGCAAATAGAGGGATCACACCAGCTTGGAAGGGATCCAAGATGAAGTTGGAAGAGAAAGTACATCTGCTGTAGAATGGTTGTTCAGTGAGTTTAGAGATAAAGAGTTTAGAGATAAAGGGGAGGAGAGTGATGGGACAGACAGATGGGGATTAGTTCCCCAGCCTTCACTGGCACAAGCACTGTGGCTCTTCTGACAGACCACTCCTTTTTGTGTCAGTCTACAGAGCCACTCGTGAGCTGTAAAGCATATATTCAGTTAACAGTGACATAAAAGGGAATTTTTCATTCCCCCTCCAGAGGGCAATGGTTTCAAAGAAAACATTTTGTTCTACGTTAGGCTGATGCCTCAGTTTGAGACAGATTTTTGTTTTCTTTTCAATTGATTATAATCAGCCAGATTTAGACTGATCAAAAGTTATATCTGCACCTCTCTGGCAAACACTCACAGTAATTCAAATTCAATTTATCAAAGATGAACATTTTCTTTGTTAAAAAATATTTGTCTGTGGAATGCATGCATTAATCTTTTTTAAGAAGGTTCTTCAATAATAAATTAAGTTGCCTAAATACATTGGTTCTGTAGCTGCAAGCATGTTTTAATGTTCCCATAATCTCATAATCCCTGATAGTAAAAATATAGAAAATGTTTAAAATGAAAATGTTCTAAGATCTAAGCTCACAAAAGGTATCACTTGGATATTTCTTTTCAGCTCCTTTCTGCTTAAAAATGTTAATTGACAACTTTGAACTAGAGATGGAACAGTAAGGTTTGTAGTGCTTTGGTAAATAACTTTCTCATTTCCTTCAAGAACTCTTAGTGGATACTACATAAAAAAATTCATCAGCTAAGACAAAAAAAAAAGTAAGACTAAAAAGTTTTGGTTTTCCCAGTCATCTTTCTGTTGTCCTCCTTAATCTCCCATTTGCCTTTTTTCTCTGTATCTTTTTTTTATTATTCTCATATTTTGTTAAATTCAAGCCAAAATTATTTTCTAACAGCCATTTTTATATCCTCACCATATCACCAAATAGCACCCACAGAGCAAAATGAACCATCAGATCTGTCTGTTTAAACTGGTAACATAATGATTTAAAAAAGAAAGGTTGTCTGGGTCTTCACAAGTAACACTGCTGATCCTGTGTGCTATTGTGAAATATTTTCAAGTATGACAGTTTCTTTGCCTAACAGAATATTTTGATCTGTGGATACAATTAGCCAAGCACACCTAATTCAAATATCTTATGAATGGATTTGCCAGCTGGGCATGGCTAATATTAGGGTTTGTGAAAGCCCAAGGGAGGAGATTGGTTACCAAAGAAACAAACAGATCTTTAAGCAGATATATGCAAGGATATCCCAAGCTCAGTCTTAACCTGCTCTGCTAAACCCTTTCTGGAAAAAGATTAAAACCAGCTACAGATAGAAACAGTAAAGGAGAGAAACAGAAACTGATGTGAAGAATTCTCTGCTCTACAAGTTGCACAACAATTAAATACAATTCCCTTATCCTGGTTCAAAAACTGGCTACTGGTCAACATGCACACTGGAGGCAATGAGATTATGTGTGAGAGGAAGGAGAAATGCCATTAGCTGAGGGAAACTGTAATCAGAGTTTTTGTTAGACCATCCCAACCTTGAATGCAGAAAAAACCAGTAAACTAGCGATCGGTTTGGATGAGGATGACAATAGTCAAGAGCCAACTGATTAACTACCAAGTCGCTAGTTTTTTGCAGCCATTTTATCTTCTAGGCAAGTACCATTTTAAAAAAGCCCTTTTCTGGTTCTCAGGTTCTTTGCCTAAGCAGTTTGTAAAAAAGGGTTCATGTGAATTTCCACAATTTTCATATTAAGGTGAAAAGAACCGTACATGGCGCTGCTCAGACATGAATTACAAGCGTCACGTTTTCCCTCCTTTTTATTTTTCAAGTAAACAATTCAGCAGTCTAACAATATTTGCATTCCCTGCAGCGCTGCAGTTTTGCTCACTTGATACAAAAACCCTTGCTATCGGTCAGAACAGAAGTAACTGGTTAAACACAGATACAATGCGTTGCTGCCCTGAACACAGCAAACAAGAAGACATCCCAAGGAGTTTGAGTCACAGCGTGAAAAAGTGCAACACTTCCAGTTTCCTCTGCAGGTAGCTGCGCAAGAGTGCTGCCTCTCCGAGGCACGGTGGCCTGGTTTAGGGTCGGCACAGGCAATCACCTACTCGTGATCGCGGGTCCATTAGCACGCAGACACCAATGTGGTGGACGGCAAATGGCGTTTATTGCAGAGTGACACCGCATTATATAGCTTTGGTTTACAACGTCACTTCCGTCTGCTTACGTCACAAAGCTAAGACCTGGGGAGGGGCTCTGTCTTTCCGTTACAGCGCGACATCTTCCGACCGCCAAGCCCTGGCTGCCTACACAAGAGGTATCCGGTCAGCTGGCCTTTCCACATGGCAAGGAAAGAAAGCCCTGGAATCTGGTGGTTGTTTTTTGGACTGTGTCTATCTTTACAAAGGATCCAAAAAACCATGGTATAGGGTAAAATTAGAGGAAGTTCAAAGTCTTTCTGGAGTTCACTATGGAGAATGATGTAAAGTTAAATGACAGATATATATAAAAGGTTAAACTGAAGTAAGGACAGATGGACAAATGCAGGAATATCTTTAGGACTTTTTAGTGATCTCAGAAAGCCTTTTTTCCTAGCCTTGTTATGTGGAACACTTCTGGTGCCTCAGGCAACGATCTAGGAAGGCTAGCAGAAAAACCAGGGGTGGGAATGCCGTTTTCAGCTCAAAGGCAAACTAAACGGCAGCACCGAAGATACGTTTCCCTGGTGCTGTAAAACAGCCATGGATACAAAAACCCCGGTAAAACTACTTGTAACGTCCTGTTTTCTTAATTGTTCCACACACTGTGTTCTGGGTGCCTTCTAGCCTCAGCCTCCCTTCTCTCTCCCAAAGGTAGACTGGACTCTCAGATAAGAGTATAAACATTTTTCTCCCCACAACTGGCCGAAGGCTGGTGGAGGCACTCAGTCTTGGGTTGTGGCTTCAGCAGAACTAAAGGAGAATGGAGGGATTGACAAGCAGGGTGGAGAAGAAAGGGACTGCAGAGGCATGGTACAGCCAGGACACCAGCTGCAGCAGGCAGCAGCACAGTGGGCAAGAAGCAGCTGGAGGCAGGAGAGGGGGCAGGAGAGGAGGAAGGAGTAGCCGGCAGGCAGACCACCTCAGTCCAGGGCACAGGGGCTCCCGTGATAGTGCCTCTCCCGGTTGCAGAGAGCACTGTGTTAGAAAGACAGAACATCGCTGCGGGAGGATGGAGACACTGAAGCAGTGCCATGTCTTCTGTGCCCTGCCCAGCCCCTCTGCGGGCGTTGAGGTGAACCACAGCCCGCCAACCGCGAGCACGGTTACGACCGCTCAGGCTGCACCGACTCAGGCCGGCAGGGGGCGCGCACTTAGCACGCCCCGTCCCTCCCCTGCCCAGTCAGCGGCCGGCGCGGCCCTGGCGGAGGTCACTGGCAGTCTGCACATACCTGCACTGATCACATAAGTGCCAGGTGTAGTACCTGGATCTACCTTTTCCTTCCAGTTGCCTTGTTTCAAAGTCTTGTCAGTGGTGGAATGTCATATGTCAATCTCATTACCTTCATGTGGCAGCAGCACTCAAGGCCTGCTTCAAGTCATGCTCAGGAAAGCTTTTCAGACTGACACCTCTGCCAGCACTTCCAGGGCAGGAACTCTGTCTAGGAGTTGAGACTTTATGGTGGGACTTGTTATTTTGGAATGCAGACGCCAGACTAAGACGATCCAGCACTTCCTATGGCTCTCTATTAATGTTCTAATCCTCAGCTTCTCAAAACTAGCACCATCACCTGAATTGTTCATGAGGTTTTGTGTTAGACAAGAAAAATATACATTAAATCAAAAGAAGCATACCACAGCTTTGTTTTCTTACATCATAACATGAGATGTTTCCAGGTACCGGTATTTGACAAAGAAAGGACAAGCAAAGTAAGAGTGAGATAGCAAAAAGACCAAGTACTGATTAATGCAGAAGGCACAACTCAAGAAGTTCATGTTCACTAACCATCAGGTTCAATAGTTGTTTTAAAGGCAGAGCCTACTTCTTGGATACATTTATTTGGTATATTTGAATATAGCTTTGTACTTCCCCTGAGGAACTAAGTGGGAGAGTGGTAGAGCATCAGATGAGACATCAGAGCTCAATTCAGGCTATCAAGCAGTAGATTGGACTGACCAGTAATGATCCTTATACTCTTCCTCTTACCTGACAGGAAACTAAGAATAAGAGGGAAGAGCATAGATGTTGAAATGCTCAAGCACAAAATTGGCCAACAATTTTATTTTGCCGTAGCTGGAAAATTGAAACCTGTTTTTAGTATCAGGAAAAAAGAATGAAAATTGCCTGCCATTTATGCTGACACTTTCTGAACATTTCTAATAGACTTTTATCCAAAATAAATTCAGGAATGTATGTCCAGCCTAATTTTTTTTTTTTTTTGAGGTTATTTTATTAATTTCCAAAAATTCTAGGTAATAAACTCTTTGCTTAAATACTTTGTATCTATGGTAGTCTCTTTCCTAAAGCTAAACTCAGCTGGTGCTACTCCCATGAAAGAGCTGAAATTTAGCACTTCAGGTTATACGGAGAAGGGCATTTATGTATGTAGTCAAAGAAAGCAGAGGCATTTCTAGAAGGGGACAAGGTGGTCAAAGTTACAACTACTGGTGAAGACAAAGGATTTTCAGTGGGGAGAATAACTGCAGCAGCCGATGATTGCTAAAGCAGCAATCTGTAGAATACAGACAAGGTATAGTTTTCCATAGTGGTATTGGGTCAAGTTGCAATTGGGTAAGTTGCAATTAGGGCCCTTAACTTCACAATGAAGAACATGATCTCTGTAACTCCTGAAGAGTCTAGCAATGCCTTCACCTGCCTAAAGCCAGCCAGTCTCAGAAGGCAAAACACACCATTTGCACCCCTTCAAGCATGATACTGTCAGCAGCTGCATATGTAACATAATTGCTATTATTTACTCAGAGTGAAAAAATCCTCACTGTTTCTTCTGTTTCCTTTTATTAACCTTTTTTCTGTTTTTTTTTTTCCAAAGTTGGCTTTTGTTTGATAGTAAGTATAATCCTGCCTCCGCTCAGGAAGGTGAGTGCCATGCTGGCTTTAAACACAGCACTGAAATGCAGAAGCTGCTTGGCTGATTCATGGGGAGGAAAAGCCTGTGCGTTTTGCAAATGTTACAATCTCATGATCTAGTTTTCTGAAAGGGCTTAGTGGCTCATGTTCAGCATTAGATTAAGACTTGCATCCATGCCATGTTGCACACAGGCTGACAAAGCTCTTGGAATATAAAGCCTTCAAAAAGGCAATGCACAGATGCACAGTAGTTCTCTAGTTGTTGAACCAGTCTGCCAGGGATTACCTGCTCCATCCCAGCATTGTACAGCAACGTCCAGCATGCTCAGTCACTATGCAAGGGCTTCTGCATTTGCATGAACCCAATTTGGGTTTAAAAATACAGGCAGCCAACTTAATTTTTGCAGAGTTAATTCGCAACAAAACCAAAACCTGATTGTACACCAGTAACTCCACAGATAATCTCAACATACCAGAGAAAGCAAATGCATTGGCACGATCATGATAACCAGGCATTCAAAAGTAGAAGTAACTTCAAGAAAAATATGAGAGAAGATAGAAGTTAAGTGTATGTCTGTGAAAAAAACACCTTAGAAACAGCAGCAGGGAAAATCTCAAAACCTTGATGTAATCCTTTTGGAGGTATGGAATACTGCCAGATGGAGAGCCATATCCAGATGCATTTGCTTCCATTGGAAAAACAGAAGTCATATTGCAATACTGACATGTTACCAGCCACTGCACAAAAATGCTGTCCCATTGGACTGACTAGGAAGCATGCAAAGTAAATTTTGTGGGTATCTGACATTCTTCTCATGTGGATTTTACTGTGGACCGAGATGGTTTGAAAGGATTCGGTTACCAAACAGAAATCAGAACAATCAGTAGGACAAATAGAGTTAGCACATCAAGGATGTAAAGCTCTTCAAAAACAACACATTATTATCTGTCTGTCAAGGGCATTTCCTAACTAACTCAGATGTTTGTCTGTTGTGGCAAAGTCACCAGTGACTTCATCATTTTGAAATGTTGTGCTGACTGGATCACTAAGGAGGACCTAATTCTGCAAGAACATGTAGACCAGACACTGGGCCAGGAGAGGTCAACCCAGATGTTTGCAGACGCAACTTCCTATGCTGGCGATGGCTGGTACCAGCAGGAGAAGGCAGCTTCTGTGGGTCTACTCCAAAAACTGCTGAGGAGACAACAAACTTCCCTGCAATGTGTGGCCTTTGTGCTTTTAGATACGTTTCTTTTACAAAAATCTCCCCCTAGCAAAGAAGTAGCTGATAGTTCACGTCTCAGACACAGTATAAATGCATGAGAAGTAGATAATGATCCATCTTCCAAATAGTCCCCCAGCACTCACAGTGTTCATGGCAAGGAGTCCCACATTTTCAGTCTTCCTCCTCTGTTTTGTCCTGAATCTGCCACCTCCTGGTTTTGTTTGATGCCACTTAGCTTTCACATTGGGGCAGACAAAGAGAAGTCATCTTCACTGTACCACCCATATACGGCAATCATCTAGATAAAGTCTTTCTTTTATGTAGTCTGCCCTTTGTGGTCACGTTCTATCTCCAACAGTCCATAAATTGGATTATGCTTGTGTTCTTTGCACCCTCTTCAATTTTGCTATATTCTGTCTGAGACAAGGAGACCAGAACTCCACACATATTAAAAGGCATCACTAACATCCCATGTACCCACATAATGATGACTTCTCTTTGTTCTCTGCTTCCTAATGGTTAATTTTTGTTCTTCAGTGCTTCTGACCAATGTCGTTTTAAGGATATTAAAATACAGATAACCTGAAAGTCTTGTCCTTAATTGGTAGTAATCGACCTAAGAACACAATTATAATGACACTTTCAGAAAACTTTTTCCTCATAGGCATAATTTTACCTTTGTCTGTGTTGAATTTCTTCAGCTGTTTTAAGTCACTTCCACTAATTTTGAGCAATCCATCCACAGTTCTTCTTGATGGTAAATGGGTGTCTTCCTTTAATTTAGCTACCTTTAGTTTAATCTGCTAATAGAGACTGCATTGATTACCTCAGCTGAGCATCCATTCTATATTGTCTGAAAAGACCTTGGGTGGCTTGACAGCTATGCTATAATATTGATACTTTACCTTATTTACCTTATAATATTGATACTTCAACCTCATCAGCCAGAGAGCAGAACAGGATAAGGCCATTGGTGCTGTGTTTGTGCAAGTGCTGTATACATGTTGTGTGTGTGAGTTTGTGTTGTACATCCTGGGATGGAATACATGCTCAGCCTTATCGTTGGTTGCACCTGGGGGCATGTTGCTGCAGCAGCCTCACTTCTATGAGGCTACTGGATTTACCTCATTCGCCACAAAAACCATAATCTTTGGGGCTCTACTGCTTCCTAAGTGTGCCTTAGCTCAGACTGTCTTTCCTCTGGTATCCGCATACTACACTTACTGCACAGTACAAGCAAGGGCTGAGTGTATGTGTGTATGGGGTAGGTAGACAGACTTGCACCTTCAATAGTTTAGGCAACAGCCGTGACTTCATTGGAGTCAGTCTCCTCCAGCTCAGTTGCTCATGGTGGTGCTTGTAATTATATTTCCATTGGCTAGAGATGGAAAGGGAATTCAGTGTGAAAAGGGCTTGGTGGTGGTGGTTTTGTAAAGCAATGCTATTTATCCTTCTCTGGCCATGTACATTCCATGAATTTTAAATTGGCTCATTAACACTCAGGCTAGGGCCCTGAGTGCACCAATAGGCCCTAACTGCCCTGACAAGCTTCATCTGATGGGTGGGTCCACCCCATACCCCTTGCTTATGGTTCTGGGAGCCTCACATAAGCCTTGGCTTGGGCATACAGCTCTTATAAGAGAGAGGCTACATGTGTATCTTTTGCCAGCTCTGATTCCTGGGTGGATTTCCTTGAACATTTATTACAGTTTTGGCTCCAGTCCTACCTCCTGCTACTACTGACTGGATTCCTGGAACAGAGTCTCAGGATGGACCCCAGATCCAGTTCTGCTTCTTGTCTTGTCTGTGTCTGTTAGTAGAACCTATTACCACCATCCTGCTCAGCCCACTCACTTCAGGATTCTGGAACTGTGCCCTGACTGTTCAAGGCAACGCCTCTGATGAGGTCACCCCTGGCTTCCAGCTCATCTCTCATGGAGCAGATCATGCTGCTGTTCCCTGGCAGCCTGCGTGGCATGGGTAATACCTGTGCAAAAACCTCTGATGTTGTCATGCCCTTAGTGTTCTTCTGTTACAGGTGAGTCTACGCTACCTGTTACCCCATGCCCTGATGCAACCATGAAATGAAATTGCTGCCAGGACTGATGAGAGCTCAACCAGGTGACGTATTATGATGTCAGCAGTGATGGGGCCAAGTTCTTCAAACTACCCCGCCAGCCGGTTACAACAACACTTGCTGCCTCATGTGCACAGATTCACATACTACTTCTCTTCATGTCATTACTTCTTAAAGAAACTCAAGCAGGGAAACGATATCATCAAACCTGTGCATAATGCTGCTGCCAATCATTGGTTTCTAGTGCTGGAAAAATTCCATCAAGCTCTGCAGAAGGGACTAGTGCCATCTCTTTTCTTTGACATACTCGTCTGTGTAAGAAATGGATTGATCTAAGTAAAATTAGGTAAAAAGTAATATAAGTGAAAAGAATTGGAAGCAGAAGTCTGCTACATCTATTTTTTTAAAAAGCCTGGTAGCAGGGTATTTCTGTTCTTGGCATTCTGCCACTTACTGAACAAATAATTTGACTTTCGTATCTACTTAGGTTAAGAGAAATTAGCTGTTTAATGGAGAGGTACAAAATTTAATTAATGAGTAACCTTGAATATTATTTTTTCCCCTCGATGAGTCAATCAATGTTATGTTACTTATTCTCCAGCTTTTGTGTTAAAGGCAGCCTGGTCAGCTGCTGGAGAATTTCTACTTCAAAACATCTGTTAAGTCCTGCCCTCTCCTTGACTGCTGGCAAAAACATGTGATCCAAGAGGTGCGAATACAGATGTCACTATCTAGCACTGAGAACAGCTTGAGGGTTTCTACTGTTATTTGCAAATGCAAAAGTTATCTCAACAGTGACAAAAATATATAAAATTATTTGTAAACAAGAAGTATATAATGAAGTATAGAATAGCATGTGTAAGCTAGTGTTTATAGAGTCACTGGTCCTTTTTCTTTAAATAGTAAAAGAGGAGTCAAGAGCTGTGAGAAAGCCTTACTAAGTTCCCTTTTGCACTTGAGATTGCATGTTCTTAAAAATGAATGTTTGAGGGGGTGAGGTTCTGCTCTTTGCTAGTATAATAAAGCCCATTAGAAACGGTTATGTTTGTTTTCATAATTATTGGGGGGGGAGGGTGTGACAATTAAGCGTTTTGATCTCTATTCCCTTTAACTTGTGATTTTATTTTTGTTTTGTACAGAGGCAAAATGAATAGCAAGTTTGATTTAAAGACCATCAGTTCAAGTCAGGCATCCATTATGGGTGACCTCCAGAAACTTCTTAGCCAAGGAGAATATGCTCCTCTTATCTCTACTCCCATCTTAGAAAGCAAGTTTGTCCAGGTAAAAAGTCATTCAAATTAAATCATTTGGCATGCTCAAGATAAAATTGCTTGCAATTATTACCTTCTTTTCCCCCTCTCTCAGCCCAACAGGTATTCCTCATTTGTTCTCATAGTTCTTACTTTCTGTCCACTACACACACATGGATATGCTTCCCCTCTCCTAGAGACTCATTCTGTTCATACTTTCAAGGTGACAGTCCAGAAACCTATTGACAGCAATGCTGCAAATTAGAGAATGAAGACAGAGTGATGTTTTCACCCTTCCTTGTCAGCAGTTCACTCCTTCCAGTAGCAGCAGCTAGGACTGGCAGCAGCTAGGACTGTTCTAGCAAATTCCTGGTTCTATGATATCTATCTCATTAATGCTTTCAGCTATCAACATCAGTTCAACCAAACCTACATGGCAGCTAGCCTTTCCCAGGTAATCCCCCCTCAATTGCATCTTGTAATATCCTTGCATGCAAAATCACTACCCTGCCTGTCACTTACCCTAAGCACTGGCAAAAGAACCCTGCAAGAATGCTGCAACAGTCTACACTCCTACAATACTGCATTCACAGTGATTCTAAAATACCTGAATTCTATTTACATGATATATCTCAGCTCTGATTTCATAGGGTTTCATTACTTCACTTTGTGATAATTGCAACATCCTTCAATGTTGCCTTGATTAATTCGATCTTGCATTGTTGATACACATACAGAATATTAATTAGTTATGAGTCCCCATTTTCAAGTACTTTATGATTTATCCCTTCCTTATTTATCAGACCTCATTCCTATAAAGGAAGCAGTCACCCTAACCAATCAACATAAGAAAACAGCTCTATTGCTGACTCATTTACATTAAAATGGAAGGAAGAAAAAAAAGCCTTTGATCATTTTTACATACTGTCTCTCACACATTGGAGTAGATTCAACCGGATAGCCACTAATTTAATGCACTATCCTCCTTCAGATTTCTCTTCAGGACACGCTTTTTCTCTGGTTATCAAAACCAGATCCTGACAATAGTACGTCAAATGTGATTTGATCACGTTTATCAACTTATTCTTATCTCCTTGTGTTTTCTCATTTTTCTTTCTGTAATTTCAAGTCTTATACATAAATTACCTAGGATCACTTTCCTTCCTGTGTTTGTACAGCACCTAGCAGGACCTTGATTCATAACCAGGTCTCATTAATACCACAGTATTTCTAACAAAGACAGTGAGTCATCAGAACAGAGTGCTTCTTCCATCATGTTTACAGTAACAGATAATGGTACTCAAGAGGTTTCTGACCACAACAATCAGATACCAAATTATTTGGACTACATAAGAGCCAGTGATTTCTAGTCCTCCTTTATAATTTTTCAACTTTTCCCTTGTTTTCATTCGCATGCATTCCTGTTTCATTATTCCAATTTCTCCTCTATCTGCACCAATCCAATACATAAGCTCTAGGGCCCCCAAGCCAAAACACCATTAAATGTATTGATAGCATATTCTCTGAGAGATCATACAGCAAACGTCAGTGTTGATGTTTTTTTTTTTATTGTTGTTCAGGTTAACCGAAGAGGGGAACCAATTTCCATCCATAATCAACCCAGCTGCGTGACCATCGGCATCTGTCCTGCCAATCCCACTTTACTAATGCCTGAGGTAATGCTGGTAGCATGTGAAGTGTCTGTGTTCCCACAGGAAAGTATGAAAAACTTCTGCAAACTCTCACAGCTGCCATTCCCCATGAAACAGCTGGCACTTACCAGGTGAGTTAGCACTGAGAACGGTTAAGTATTTCTTTGAAGAATAAGTAAGAAATATGAATCTTGGAGCGGATTCTCCTGGAAGGCATGCTAAGGCACATGAAAACCAACAAGGTGCTTGGTGACAGCCAGCATGGCTTCACTAAGGGGAAATCCGGCCTGACCAATCTGGTGGCCTTCTATGAAGGGGCTACGGAACTGGTGGACAGGGGTAGAGCAGTTGATGTCATCTACCTGGACTTGTGTAAAGTGTTCAACACTGTCTCACATGACATCCTTCTCTCTAAGTTGGAGAGACATCAATTTGATAGGTGGACCACTCTGTGGATAAAGAACTGGCCGGATGGCCGCACGCAAAGAGTAGTGCTCAGTGGCTCGATGTCCAGCTGGAGACCAGTAACGAGTGGAGTCCCCCAGGGATCGGTGTTGGGACCGGTCTTGTTCAACATCTTTGTTGGTGACATGGACAGTGGGATTGAGGGCGCCCTCAGCAAGTTTGCCAATGACACCAAGCTGTGTGGTTCGGTTGATATGTTGGAGGGAAGGAATGCCATCCAGAGGGACCTTGACAAGCTTGTGAGGTGGGCTGATGCCAACCTGATGAAGTTTAGCCATGCTAAGTGCAAGGTCCTCCACCTGGGTGGGAGCAATGCCAGGCACAGCTACAGGTTGGGCAGGGAGGAGATTCAGAGCAGCCCTGTGGAGAAGGACTTGGGGGTGTGGGTTGATGAGAAAATGAACATGAGCGGGCAGTGTGCGCTTGCAGCCCAGAAAGCCAACCGTATCCTGGGCTGCATCAAAAGGAGTGTGACCAGCAGGTCAAGGGAGGTGCTCCTGCCCCTCTACTCTGCTCTCGTGAGACCTCACTTGGAGTATTGTGTGCAGCTCTGGTGTCCTCAACATAAAAAGGACATGGAACTGTTAGAACAAGTGCAGAGGAGGGCCACGAGGATGATCAGGGGACTGGAGCACCTCCCGTATGAAGATAGGCTGAGAAAATTGGGGCTGTTCAGCCTGGAGAAGAGAAGGCTGCGTGGAGACCTCATAGCAGCCTTCCAATACCTGAAGGGGGCCTATAGGGATGCTGGGGAGGGACTCTTCATTAGGGACTGTGGTGAGAGGACAAGGGGTAATGGGTTTAAACTTAAACAGGGGAGGTTTAGATTGGATATGAGGAAGAAATTGTTTACTGTGAGGGTGGTGGGGCCCTGGAATGGGTTGCCCAGGGAAGTTGTGAATGCTCCATCCCTGGCGGTGTTCAAGGCCGGGTTGGACAGAGCCTTGGGTGGCATGGTTTAGTGGGAGGTGTCCCTGCCCATGGCAGGCGGGTTGGAACTCGATGATCTTGAGGTCCTTTCCAACCCTAACTATTCTATGATTCTGTGATTCTATGAATGTATTTCCCATTTCCATGCAGCATTTTCCTTCTTTTAAAGGTCAGTTTGTTAACAGACGTCATACTTGCACTGGCTTTGTTCCAGCACTAACATTATAAAGCTAGGAGAAACTCTTCAGTCCAAATATTCAGGCCCCACTCCAGTCATGATTCTAGGCCAATGCTACCCACATGTGTATAGATAGCTTGATGATTACAAATACTTAATACTTTCTAAATATATTAGAAGCTGAATGATGGTAGGAAGACTAGGGCTACAGGTTTGCAATGGAATAAGGTAGTGGAATAAAGACACTGTAGAGATGCCAACTTTCTCTACTTCTATTCTGCACACTGCTGCCCAGCATTTCTTCCACAGTTAGCTAGGGGCATTCAGAAGAAGAGTGTCCAAATCCACTCAGCAGATCATTCCTATTTCAATTTAGCACTTTCAGCCTTACTCTAACTGTAGATGTGACAGACACAATATCTTCTTTGAGAGAAATTTCCATTTGTGTTTAATGATGAGTTTCCCCCTTTTTTTATAGGCTCTTCCCCTTGAAGTTTGTGAAACTCTCTGTCCACAGCATAGATAATCACCATCTCATGTTGAAATTAGTAAATGGCCGCTCCTATTATCTAGAGCTCTGTGCCCCACCAGACCAGCAACAATACTTATTCCACCTGTGGCTGCAGCTCATCTCTTTCCTGAAACCCCCTGAAGATATCAGCAATACTGAAGTAAATGTAAAATCCAAGGATTTTGACATGTGTCCCAAGAAAGTTCCCAGCTCAAATGACTCATCAGAAAAGGTCGGTCTTCAGCAAAGAGATATGAAAATTTCAAGCTGACCAATCAGAAAGTATTGCTTGTGCTCATACTCTGAATGATCTCTCAAGTCTAATTTTTTGAGTGTTTTGAAGGAGCTACAGTTCTGTTTATCAAAACAGCTGGCTTGTAAACTCCCTGCAGAATGTCAGGGCAAGGGGAGCGAGGATGCTAGGTGCACCACAGCCCTCCTAAATTTTTTGCGAATCAGTAAATAGCATACTACTTATTGTTTGTTGTTCAGCTTTCCCTCACAGTTGGGGATATGTTCTTAAATAGTTCTTTTTGACTGGATTTTACAACCCACTGAAAAAAGGCAGAGAAGGAAAGAGGCAGCACAGCTGAGACCCCTGCAGGGACTGACAACTAATCAAGCAAAGAGGACAAAGTCATTTGATCAATTCAAAGGACAGAAAGAGAAAGTTCTTGAGGGAAATGCTACAGCAGGCAGGCAGAAGGCAGCTGCTCACTGTAGTAGCTAAGATTGAAAAAGGAGAGCAGTGAGGGTCAGCAAAAATGCTTCAGGTCCTAAACAGAATATCACATACAGAAATTTAACTATAGTACAGAAGGGACCTGTTACCTTAGCATCACACTTAGGAAGCAATTGGATGGTTAATGATGTTACTCAACATTACCTAACACTATTTCCCCTAAGTTTCAAGCAAACATTTTGTCAGCACAGGTATCAGTGAGTCTTTAGTTCCCATGCAAGACAGCTTGCCTCTCAGCCAAGCACAGCCACGTCCACAATGAGAAAAACAAAATCACATGGCCAGTGCTTAATGCTGCATGTACAGAGACAAGGAACAACTCTGTGTATGTGCAGCAGAAAAATTACAAGGGAGGAGAAAACTGAGAGATGATTCTTTCAAGAAAAAATCAGTGATGAGGTAAACAGATGACTGAAAACAACCTAGGGGAAAACTAGCATATTCAGATTAGATTTGTTGAAACCATACAGACTTAACCATACTGGTTATGTCAAGAATGCATAGATTGCAAGAAAGTAAGTATAGGATTTATCAAATTTCTTAGTTTATATTTTTCTGCTTCAAATATCCATACATAGCCACCCTTCTTCTAGGTTTTCTGCTTTCTCTCTTACCTGATGTCAGACTAGACCCTTGTTCCAACTTCTGGACATAAGCTGGCTTGATATGAATGTCAGTTCCTGCATGTGCAGCAGGTATTACTAGTGATTCAGTATACAAAAGTCATGGCCCAAACCTGGAATCTCAATTTTTCTTTGAAGAATAGATGTCTCATGTTCCCAGTCACATTCATTGGTGTTTCAATACCTTGAGGTGTTGGCTGTCACTCACTTTTGACTTTTCTACTGATAGTTTTTAAGTTTGGATTATTACATCCTCCCTGCTTTCTTTCTGTTTAGCTAGAAAACTGTCTGCATGTGAGGAACAAGTATCTCTGCCTCAGCTACTTAAAAGCTGGATGCTTAGAAAGATTTTTGTAAGGACCAGTCTCAAAATCTGGACAGAACAGAAAGCAAAGATCTGTTCTTAGCTTCTGAATATGAGCAAAAAGAGAAGAATACTTTGGAGATAAAGTTATTCTGGACATGAATCAGAAGCAGAGAACTTGGAGGTGAAGCCACAAATAAACCTCAGAGGTTAAGCTTTGGATCTGTTATTCCCACAGTGGACTGCATAGTCACCTCTAGGCAAAGCTGTAGGCCAATAATCACGAACAAACTGATAATGTAGGAGAAACAGGAGTCTCTCTTCTAGATAAACATATCACATTTCCTTTGGAAGGTCTGTCTGACACCCCTTTATAGCAGAATATTCAGTATATAAGGGACTATAGGAAGTTACCACTAAGTTCCAGCTGTGCTCATCAGCCCTGTGCACAGCTTTTTTTTTTTTTTTTATGTCAGTTGCTCATATCTGTTAATCTTTCCTTTTTCCTTTAAGAGGGATGACCCACAAGATGTGCCGAACCCCAAAGCAGAGGAAGAAGTTGTTGTTAAGCAAACCTCTCCCAACCAAGTTCCTCTCTCTGATAAAGTGGAACCCACAGAAAAGCGTGGAATAAAAGGAGAAATCTTCTACAACAACCTGGAACCAGCAAGGCAGGAAATCACCATGCAGTCAAAGAACATGAATCTTTCTCGGGATATAAAGAAGAGCAAAAGCTCAGAAAAGAGTAAAACTAGGTAGGTATGCTTGAGAAATGAATCTAATATACTTAATTTCTGCTGCTGTCTTTGAAAAGTAAAATGTGTCATATTTTTTGTCTTCAGAAAATATATTATTGCAGCACTTTTTCAGGATTACTGTGATCTTCCTAATGCTTTAATCGATTAGGAACCTGAAGAATACAGGATGGGGGTTCCAAGTATCTAGACTTTGGTTTCTCAGATGTTCAGGGGCTTTTGAAAGCCCCCTGCCCACCCTACCACATACTGGGTTCATGCAGACAGGAGCCAAGTAAAAGTGCATGAATGTTCAGTGCTTCAGTGCTGTTATATGTAAGCACAGTCTATACCATTCAAGTATCTATATGTATTAGTCTGCCTGCACTTCAAAACAAGGCTTACTGTATCATATAGCACCTATTTAATACTGATCCTGGTACATAATGATATTACTAGGCTAAGACTTTTTCCTGAGTTTCTTGGCAACGGTATTGTGGGTTTTTGTTTGGGTTTTTTTTCTGAACTACCTTTTTTTCCTTCTTTTTTTTTTTTTTTTTTTTTAGGATGAGCACAACAAAGAAAGAAAGGGAGAAGAAAGCACAGACTCCAGGTATGATGGTTTTTCCAATACCGACTCGCTTCCCCACTGCTATTCCTAATTCAGTTATAGATGAGAGAAGCTGAAACTTCATGAGCTGGGAGTTCCTTAGAACAAATATCCCTATATCCACAAATAGGAATATGTGCAAACAGATCAGCACTTCTCATATTATTAGAAGGTACGCTTTGCTCTTTTCTTACTGTGATCACATCTCACCTTCCCCGGTTCAGCATCAGGTTTCTTCTAGAAAGGCCTTTGCCTGATGGCGGCCATGCAACTTCACTGCAAAATCAGAGAAAATACAGGATGGTGGAAAGGGTATGAAAGCTGCAGGCCTAGGACAGTTCAAAGTTATAATGTTGGCCCACATCTCCTCTGCTGGTGTGCTGTGAGGCTTCCCCAAAACCCATACCTGAACATGAAGTTACCTCCAGATAGTGTGTCTGCAGTGTCCTCTTGCATGAGGTCTGGAGTCATGTTTCAAGCAGAATGGTGTTTCAGAGCACCCTCCACAATGTCACACTGTGATTAGCATTAGCATCCTTTCTGACATCCTGCATTTCTGCAAAATCTCTACAGAATATCTAGCTAGAACAAGCAAGCACCTAAAGACAGTCTTTCTTAACATTCACAGTTCCCCTTTTTTATGTGTCTCCATTTCTTGTCAGTGATCAAACACTGCTATCTATCTATACCTGCCAAGGAACAACAAACACTGGAGCCCCTTAGCTTATTAATGCCACTTACTTTACATTTATACACATAATCATTATGAGTGTGAATTAATCAGTCCCTTAAACAAAAGGTGTTATGGTCTTCCTCTGCATACTTCTCTATTTTACTAAGTCATGAAAGTTTGAACAAGCTCTTGTTCAATCAACAACATTTTTTGTGAACATGATTCTGCCGTGTGCTTCTGATTCTGCCATATGCTTCTCTTTGTAGCTGGCTGGTGGGCTGCATGCAGTTCACTGTCCAAATTGCCAGTTGGTGATCTTAAAGTGATCTCCATGACCTGGAAGAAAAAGTATTTTGGTTTATGATATCCTCTCTTTGTGTGAACACGTCTCCACTAAAACACATTTATCTGACTGAAAATCTTGTCACATCTCTCTCTACATACCCTTTGGTACATTAACAATTTTTAATATCTCATTGTTATATTCTTTTTCACTCTTTTTCTCTTAATAGCCATTTATTTTGAATTGGAGGTACTGAAAGAGAGCAATGGGTTATGAGGTGATATAAATTAGTGCATGCTCAAATAATTTATTTCAGCACTCCACATGAAAGGGAGACAAATAATGACATATTATTTAGTTGGTAGTAACAAATTTGTGCAAAGTCCTAGATTATTATACTCTTCATTTCAAATTCATTTCCTTCATTTTTAAATAGTCTGTGACATACATACAGTGCCAAACACCTAAATTATATTTTACTTGGACTTAGTGATATTGTGTTTCTTGTGATTTCATTGTGAAAACTGTAATAATGGAGAAATAGTGAAGCAATCAGAACAGAAATGCTTGATATATTTTCCTATTGTGTGCACTCAATCATAATATCATTCAGGGAAAAAAAAAAAAGCCTGTCTTGTCAAATCCAGCATTCAGATTTGTTGCATTCAGGGAAAGGGACCTGCCTATTTATTCCCATCACTTCCACCCTAGAGTTTAGTGCCCATTTTGTACTCTATATAAACATTTTTTTTATATATATTAACTCTGTAGTCATATATTTGCAGTGTATTTTCTATAGGGAAGAAAAAATATCTGACTGTATTTCCCATTGTTTTCTTTCTGTTATCATCTTTGCTTCTTTCTCTAACTGTTCCTTTTTCCCAGTCATTTACTTTTCAGCTTTCCCTCTGATCAGCTTTCCTGTTCATCTTCTCTAGCTCTAGATTATTCTTTTTCTCACTTTCTATGTTCTTTCAACTCTACTCTGTGCTTCTTCTTCTTTTTAAGTGGTACCTTTGTCCAAAGATTTATACCTCCTCCTGTGTAACTGTGTGTCTGCTCTTTTGCTCTTTTCCTTCCTTTTCTGATCATGCTTCTCCCAGTCTGCATCCTACTATCAATTCCCGAATTTGCCATATTGAAGCAAATGCAGCGTGTGCTGTTCATGGGCTTCCTTAGACCATCAGTCTCTCTTGTCTTCTTCTCAACTACTGGTCTGTCTCCAGAATAGAAATTATCTTCACATAACCACCAGGCAGCTGAGAAGTGTGACAATATCATGTCAACAGACACCAGCTATGCACAGGGTTTTTTTACACCTCTCAAGTGTTCTGCAAGGACTAAAGATGATCTCTGCTGTGAGAGTGAGTAGATGAGACGCCTTGTAGGAGTAACTGAGGAAGAATAGCATGGGAGAGGCTGGGAAAGGCCAGTTTGGAATACAGAGCACAAATTCTAATAAACTCCCTGCAAAGGCAAATCAATCCCCTCTGGCAAATCAGTTCTTTCTTTGTGGTTCTTGATGGATGCTTATCTTCTCCATCCTTTGCTCTTCTGATTCCTCATGCTTCTTTTTCATTCTCTACTTGTGTGTGCCGTCTTCGTCATGCTCATCTTATTTCTTTTCAGAAAATTTAAGGAGTGACAATAAGTCAAGTAGGCTGCTTCAAGTCTTACCTGGGCCATTTTTCACTAAGAAGAAATGAAAGAAAATAAAGCAAAGCATCCTGGACATCAGATGCAGTTGGAACAAGGAAAAGATCTACACACAGAAGAAAAAATTCCCCTGCAGACTTCAATTCCATTCATAACCTCTTACTATTACAGTTAGTTATTACTGAAATACGAATTCTGCATTGCCCTGTATTAGTTCACAACTAGCAACAACAAATAAATTTTGATCCCTGGCAGTGCAATCTACATTTTTCTGAGATTATTTTTTTAGGGAGATTTGTAGTTTGCAGCAGAAGGCAAAGAAATATACACCTGAATTAACTTTATAATCCCTGACTGTGGCTTACACTTTTTTATAGGGGCAGGAGAGTTTCTCATGCAAGCAACTTTCAGAACATTTCAGGGGGATAAGTGGCAGAGTAATACCAGGTAGTGGGCACAAAATCATATTAACACTGGTTTTATTTCTGCCAGTGAATTTCTAAATCAGTGTTGGCAAATCACTTTTACTTTTTGTTCCTCAGCTTCTTCATTTGTAGAATGAGGATAGCCAGACCTCTTTTGAAAATCATCATGCAATGAACTATTGAGAACCATTGTATAAGAATTTGGTATTGTTGTTACTGTTGTTATTATCCAGACACTATAAATATTGCTATCCTATTGGAATACTGAGAATGTACTAGCTGCACTACAAAGCATTTCGCACTAAGCAAACTAAATATCTGCTGCTGCTGTTCTTGCTACCTGTTGCTGGGGCTTTCCTGGGTAGTTTACAGCATGTGCAGTATTTTCTGAAGTTTTGAAGCATAAATTCTGCACAAACATAGCTAAGTATGGGAGAAGAATGCTTTCTGTGTACTTTCCTCCAAATGAGTGCAGAGAGATTACATAATTCACAACTTCCAATCTATTGTTCCTTGAGAATATAAAACAACTCAATACCCTTTGAGAACAGCCCATGTGCAATCAGATTCCAGTCTAGGAAGGGCTGGCAAATTCAAATTCTAGATATCGCCCGAAACATGAACAAGAGTGAAATATCATTCAATATAACTGGAAATTGCAACATGTTTTTCACCATGGAAAATAAAGTTTCTAGATTCTGTTTAACAAAAGAGCAAAGTAGCAATTACTGACAAGTAAGAAACTTTCAGGTGTGCCCTGAGAAAATGGTTCTACAGTATATTTTCTGCTGAAAGGGCAGTAAGTACTTGAATGATATACCATTTATGAAGTGCTGTTCTCCACTACAAGAACAAACAAATAACACTGCAAATAAGGATCACTACTAGTTTCTTCACTATCATCTACACATAGACTGGTTGAAGATGCTTACCATCAGTGACTTCACACTAAACTTGTGCACTAGAAGTGAAGATGAAATTAAAACTGTAACACTGGGAAATCAATGATACAGATTTTGAATAATCCTAAGTAGAGTATACTGCATTCAAAAGCTGTTTGAATTAATTGGAAATTTTTGTTTTGCTAGCACAGAGGTAATAACTATGACTGATTTCATATCAAGATATACTGCCCATACTAAGTAACGTAGAATGGAATGCAATAAATTAAATATTTAATTAGGAGTATCTCCCTTATAAGCTAAATATCATGTCTGGAGAAGAATTGCACACTATCTACACTACACACTAATAAACAGAAATTTAGTTTGTATCCAAACAACCTGCCAATGGATAAGGCATCAGACATAACCCAGTCCTAAGGGAAAAGTTAAAATCCATCAAAACAAAGGGATTGGATATTCAAGCACGTTTCAAGAAGAGTGATTTTGGTATGAGAAACAACATTAACGAGACACATTCTTTTCAATTCTTAGAGCTGAACTGTTGTTAAGTAAATGTATTTGCCCCAGTTATATGCATTTGTCATAACAGAAGACAAGCTGATGAGGCAGGTGAGGAAAGAACAAAGTACTTCCACGAAGACTTTATGCTGTGGTAAATGGGACAAAGGTTCCCGCTAAGCTCAGGACAGTTGTTCTGAAGTCATTAATGTGGCAATGTGACACTAGAATAATTACAACTCTTGAACATTGTGTTTCTCTTCACTTACTGTAAAGGTAGATATAGTCCTTTACCTGCAGAAATCAGGGTCAGTCTGAGCATATATTGTGCTGCCAAGAAGTCACTCTTACACACGTAGTACCCTAACCTGTGGCCACACTGACAGCCCTTGCAGAGACGGTGTGTGGGACAAAGGACGGCTGCACCGTGCAAAAGGAAATATTAGCCTCAGTTCACTGGAATCCAGTCTAAAATACTCTCAGCCACCGCTGCAAAGAATGAGCGACTTCAGAGTATTACGTTCCCCAGATTACAACACTGGGAAGAAGGCTGAATTGCCTGCATTGCAAATGCAGCAAAAAGTGCCTCCTAATTGCTGTGCCTAGAGCAAAGAAAAATAACTCAGCATGGATGCTTGCTGGGTTACATACTTATAGCCTTACATTGAGCTGATTCAGTAGACTGGTATGCAGTATGTAGTGGCTCAGTGAGCCACTACAGTCTATCAGCTCCTCTGAAAGAAAAATTACTGCTGGGAGAATAACAGTCATTGAAGATCCTGCAAGCAGTAGAGTGGCAAAGCATAATGTGTTTGACTACACTTTTTAGGAAATACTGCAAAATAGAGTGGTATTCATGCTATATATATTCCAAAACAGGTTTTGCAACTGTCTGTTTAGGTGCAGATTCATGAGAATGGTACAGAACTGTCATTGCAGTTTGTCTAAGGATAAATGAAGACCACCTGTATAGCTCCACATAGCTATGTGGAAATTATTATTCTGTTAGTATCAAAATAACTTCTTTCTTCCTCAAAGATAATTGTGTAGCTGCTATCATTTTCCTAGGAAAGGTAAGTATACCGGTTTTGCTTATGGCAACATAGGACAAGTGTATTTTGGTGCTATCTTTCATAATTCATTTTCACAAATCAAGCAGCTATGCCTGCATTACTCAAAACATGATAATGGAAATCTATTGGCATCTTGTGTCTGTAGGGAAGATATTACGCTGGGATCAGCATGGACTTCTGCAAATGGACTGGATGCTATACCCGATTTTTTTTAGTGCCATGACACTCCAGATTTATGCATATGATGAAATAACGTATGAAGGATTTCTGAGCATGTTTCTCAAAGAAAAGAAAAACAGTCTCTTAGTTTCAGAATATTTCCAATAAAACTTATGCAGTTATGGATTCGAATAAAGCAGATTTTAAACATTACTTTAAATGCTGGGGAACAACAGACATGCTGCCTGGCAGCTAACTGCCTCAGATGTTGTTTATAATCTGCTGAAAGCAAGCTCAAAAACTAGGGGAACATTCAAACAACAATTTTAAGAAGAATGATTCTGAAAGTGATTCTGCCTTACGTCATATTCAGACATCCATGTTGTTAAAGGTACCGTACAGCATGGCCACGAATCTATTTGTATCAGTAATTAAAGTACAACAGGGATGCACAAATTGAAAACCTGTACCAAATAAGACTGATAAATAAAGCACAACATGCAAGATTATTCCAGTGAAGATTTAGAAAAAGGCAACAAGAAAGAGAATTTTGATGTTTATGTTTTACCGTATGTGGAGAGTTTTATTGACGAATGGCTGGTGGATAAAGGCCATAGCCAGATGAATTCGATGTCTCATTAGCAACAGAACCAGGCCTATGAGCAATCCAGACAATTGCTTGACAATTGTAAGGTAGTGACCCACGGGCATTGAGGCCTCGCCTGAGGGTTACTAAAGTTCGTGTACGTGCAGAAGTCTTGGGAAAAGTTAGCAAGGTCTTGCTGACTCCCCTGGTTCTGTTGATAATCAGACTCCCATTGACTCCCTTGGTCCAGCTGGACCACAAGGTCCCTGTGGACAATAGGGCCCTGTTGTAACAAAGCGTCTTTCAAGCTAACCATGCTAACTGTAAACTGCAAGTATGCAGAAATAAGATAAGAGTAACATTTTAAAGGTTAACCAATTAGGAGCTCAGCTTTGCAATATGTATGAGGTTCATTATTTAGTGTATATAACCAGGTATCTTTGTTAATAAAGTCGGAAGTTTGCTGACAACTATATGGTGTACGCTTTTCCCATATGGTGACGAACTTTCCTTCGCCCACAACCGTATCTTACAGCTATCTAACTGTACATCTAGTTTGCTTTCAAGAGAAAGATTTATTACTTTCCATGTTTATAAAATATGTGCAGTATACTGTAGTGTCATACATCTGATTGACAAATATACAAAGCTTAAGCTTTACACTGCAGCATTATGAGATAGGAGGGTTTTGTCATAATTACCGCTACTAAGCTGCCTTTTGGGAAAGACATTCACACCTGGGGGGAATCTAAATCCACAAATGTTATAGGATTTACCTCCTAAGTATTTTCCTTAGGTGGTACCAACTGCTGAAACTTTTGTTGCCTTTGTTGTTGGTTCTTCCCCTATTTTCTCACAGATCTGTGAGTTACAGGGGTTTATTTCTTTTTATTTATGCATGTGTATGAGAATAAGAAAAGAAGCTGAGAATAAGAAAAGAGTAAAAAGAGTAGCAATAAAAACCGGTGTTTGCCCTGTATTTACAGATTAAAACAAAGTAATCAAACTGTCAGGTAAACCCAGTAAAAAAAGTATATGCATGTTGACAGCAAAGCAGGTTATCAGTAAAATCCAAACATAACCTTGTCCTGACTTTGGGCTTTAGAATACATCCAGCTTGCAAATGGCAAATCAGGGAAGAACAGTAAATCACAGTACAAATTAGTAATTTTTATAAATAGCAAAGCAGGATTTCTTTTGCAGAAAGACTTAAATATGTCCTTCAGATCTTTTCCAGATGTGTTCAAGATCAAACAAAAGATGGAGAGTTGTGCAAAGGAAGGCATGCAGATGACTGCAACAATATCAAAAAGATACATAGGTATACAAACGTAAAAAGAGTAACATACAAAACCGAGGAAAAACTACTGAACGAAGAACAAGAAGAAGCAAACGTATCAAGAGACAGATAGGTAATCATAATTTGAGTATAACTTAAAAGGGGAAGGGAAAACAGTGGCAAGAAAGATAATTTCTATTGTCCATTATTTTTCTGAATTAGAAATAGCATCCCAACCTGTTACACTAACAACCTCACTTCCAGGTTTAATTTGGGTCACTCATCTTCTGGGAATGATTCCTATTTTTGGGTTTAAGACCTCTCACTGAGAGATGAGTAGTACTCCCAGGCTTGAGACCTCTCTTATGGAGATTAGTCTTTTTCTACAGCTGAACTTCTGTTGGATTTATGACCCTATTTGTAAGATACTGTGACCTTACTTAAAGTTGTGCAATTTTGGATCTGAAGGATTAAGGAGTGGCAAAGGATACTAGAAGACAGCAAGGAAGATGTTTCAGTCACTTACAGGAACATGAGTGCAAAATGTTGTTATTGGATAGGAAGTAAGAAATAGTTCTAGTGATTTCAAAGAGAAAAACATGACCGTATTTGAATCCTTGGTATTTCTTGTCTTAGTTAAAGGAAGGATGAAAATAAATTGGACTGCTGTATTAATTTCAAAATTCAGGGTTTCTGTTACTGGGTTGTGGAGGCCAAGAGATATTTGATTTTTCCTTGTTTAATAGCCAATTTAGCATCTGGACTGCTGTGTATTGCACTCTTCTTTGGAACACTAGGTACTAAACACAGTAGGCCTACAGGTGGACTAGTGCTGCTATTATATTCTTTTATACTGCTGGTGCATGTGTCCTACTTAGAGTTAAAACAATCACCAGATTTGTAATCAGGAGACATCAGATTGCTATAAATCAAACTGGAAAGACCACTGTGAGAGATATTGTCACTTCCTCTGCAACACAGGGAGAATATACAGGTAAAGTGTGAGCAGGAAGGAGCTTCCTTTCCTTCATATTTAGTTAAGGTGACATTTAAATGTGATTATCCAAGATATAAGCTATCAATACCTAAAGGCCGAGGGAAAAACCCCTGTGAAGTTCTCAGAGACAGGAGGAAAAGAGTCTATTTAAACAGATGCCAGACATGAAAGCAGAGATAAAGAGAACACAATTTCTAAAAACCTGGCAAGAATGAAAGATCAAGAAGGAAAGCGTAATCCAGATAATTTAAAATAAAACAAAGTAACATAAACCACACACACACACACACACACACACACACACACACACACACACACAGAACCAAAAAACTAAAACCCAAGCCAAACTAAACCAAACAAGGAAACACCCCCAAAAACCAAACCCAGCAGACAGGTCAATAAAGAGGATGAAATAACAGAGTCTGACATCAAGCAGGCAAGAATTCTTCAGGGATTGCATAAAAAAATGTTCTGGCAAATAGAGGGATCACACCAGCTTGGAAGGGATCCAAGATGAAGTTGGAAGAGAAAGTACATCTGCTGTAGAATGGTTGTTCAGTGAGTTTAGAGATAAAGAGTTTAGAGATAAAGGGGAGGAGAGTGATGGGACAGACAGATGGGGATTAGTTCCCCAGCCTTCACTGGCACAAGCACTGTGGCTCTTCTGACAGACCACTCCTTTTTGTGTCAGTCTACAGAGCCACTCGTGAGCTGTAAAGCATATATTCAGTTAACAGTGACATAAAAGGGAATTTTTCATTCCCCCTCCAGAGGGCAATGGTTTCAAAGAAAACATTTTGTTCTACGTTAGGCTGATGCCTCAGTTTGAGACAGATTTTTGTTTTCTTTTCAATTGATTATAATCAGCCAGATTTAGACTGATCAAAAGTTATATCTGCACCTCTCTGGCAAACACTCACAGTAATTCAAATTCAATTTATCAAAGATGAACATTTTCTTTGTTAAAAAATATTTGTCTGTGGAATGCATGCATTAATCTTTTTTAAGAAGGTTCTTCAATAATAAATTAAGTTGCCTAAATACATTGGTTCTGTAGCTGCAAGCATGTTTTAATGTTCCCATAATCTCATAATCCCTGATAGTAAAAATATAGAAAATGTTTAAAATGAAAATGTTCTAAGATCTAAGCTCACAAAAGGTATCACTTGGATATTTCTTTTCAGCTCCTTTCTGCTTAAAAATGTTAATTGACAACTTTGAACTAGAGATGGAACAGTAAGGTTTGTAGTGCTTTGGTAAATAACTTTCTCATTTCCTTCAAGAACTCTTAGTGGATACTACATAAAAAAATTCATCAGCTAAGACAAAAAAAAAAGTAAGACTAAAAAGTTTTGGTTTTCCCAGTCATCTTTCTGTTGTCCTCCTTAATCTCCCATTTGCCTTTTTTCTCTGTATCTTTTTTTTATTATTCTCATATTTTGTTAAATTCAAGCCAAAATTATTTTCTAACAGCCATTTTTATATCCTCACCATATCACCAAATAGCACCCACAGAGCAAAATGAACCATCAGATCTGTCTGTTTAAACTGGTAACATAATGATTTAAAAAAGAAAGGTTGTCTGGGTCTTCACAAGTAACACTGCTGATCCTGTGTGCTATTGTGAAATATTTTCAAGTATGACAGTTTCTTTGCCTAACAGAATATTTTGATCTGTGGATACAATTAGCCAAGCACACCTAATTCAAATATCTTATGAATGGATTTGCCAGCTGGGCATGGCTAATATTAGGGTTTGTGAAAGCCCAAGGGAGGAGATTGGTTACCAAAGAAACAAACAGATCTTTAAGCAGATATATGCAAGGATATCCCAAGCTCAGTCTTAACCTGCTCTGCTAAACCCTTTCTGGAAAAAGATTAAAACCAGCTACAGATAGAAACAGTAAAGGAGAGAAACAGAAACTGATGTGAAGAATTCTCTGCTCTACAAGTTGCACAACAATTAAATACAATTCCCTTATCCTGGTTCAAAAACTGGCTACTGGTCAACATGCACACTGGAGGCAATGAGATTATGTGTGAGAGGAAGGAGAAATGCCATTAGCTGAGGGAAACTGTAATCAGAGTTTTTGTTAGACCATCCCAACCTTGAATGCAGAAAAAACCAGTAAACTAGCGATCGGTTTGGATGAGGATGACAATAGTCAAGAGCCAACTGATTAACTACCAAGTCGCTAGTTTTTTGCAGCCATTTTATCTTCTAGGCAAGTACCATTTTAAAAAAGCCCTTTTCTGGTTCTCAGGTTCTTTGCCTAAGCAGTTTGTAAAAAAGGGTTCATGTGAATTTCCACAATTTTCATATTAAGGTGAAAAGAACCGTACATGGCGCTGCTCAGACATGAATTACAAGCGTCACGTTTTCCCTCCTTTTTATTTTTCAAGTAAACAATTCAGCAGTCTAACAATATTTGCATTCCCTGCAGCGCTGCAGTTTTGCTCACTTGATACAAAAACCCTTGCTATCGGTCAGAACAGAAGTAACTGGTTAAACACAGATACAATGCGTTGCTGCCCTGAACACAGCAAACAAGAAGACATCCCAAGGAGTTTGAGTCACAGCGTGAAAAAGTGCAACACTTCCAGTTTCCTCTGCAGGTAGCTGCGCAAGAGTGCTGCCTCTCCGAGGCACGGTGGCCTGGTTTAGGGTCGGCACAGGCAATCACCTACTCGTGATCGCGGGTCCATTAGCACGCAGACACCAATGTGGTGGACGGCAAATGGCGTTTATTGCAGAGTGACACCGCATTATATAGCTTTGGTTTACAACGTCACTTCCGTCTGCTTACGTCACAAAGCTAAGACCTGGGGAGGGGCTCTGTCTTTCCGTTACAGCGCGACATCTTCCGACCGCCAAGCCCTGGCTGCCTACACAAGAGGTATCCGGTCAGCTGGCCTTTCCACATGGCAAGGAAAGAAAGCCCTGGAATCTGGTGGTTGTTTTTTGGACTGTGTCTATCTTTACAAAGGATCCAAAAAACCATGGTATAGGGTAAAATTAGAGGAAGTTCAAAGTCTTTCTGGAGTTCACTATGGAGAATGATGTAAAGTTAAATGACAGATATATATAAAAGGTTAAACTGAAGTAAGGACAGATGGACAAATGCAGGAATATCTTTAGGACTTTTTAGTGATCTCAGAAAGCCTTTTTTCCTAGCCTTGTTATGTGGAACACTTCTGGTGCCTCAGGCAACGATCTAGGAAGGCTAGCAGAAAAACCAGGGGTGGGAATGCCGTTTTCAGCTCAAAGGCAAACTAAACGGCAGCACCGAAGATACGTTTCCCTGGTGCTGTAAAACAGCCATGGATACAAAAACCCCGGTAAAACTACTTGTAACGTCCTGTTTTCTTAATTGTTCCACACACTGTGTTCTGGGTGCCTTCTAGCCTCAGCCTCCCTTCTCTCTCCCAAAGGTAGACTGGACTCTCAGATAAGAGTATAAACATTTTTCTCCCCACAACTGGCCGAAGGCTGGTGGAGGCACTCAGTCTTGGGTTGTGGCTTCAGCAGAACTAAAGGAGAATGGAGGGATTGACAAGCAGGGTGGAGAAGAAAGGGACTGCAGAGGCATGGTACAGCCAGGACACCAGCTGCAGCAGGCAGCAGCACAGTGGGCAAGAAGCAGCTGGAGGCAGGAGAGGGGGCAGGAGAGGAGGAAGGAGTAGCCGGCAGGCAGACCACCTCAGTCCAGGGCACAGGGGCTCCTGTGATAGTGCCTCTCCCGGTTGCAGAGAGCACTGTGTTAGAAAGACAGAACATCGCTGCGGGAGGATGGAGACACTGAAGCAGTGCCATGTCTTCTGTGCCCTGCCCAGCCCCTCTGCGGGCGTTGAGGTGAACCACAGCCCGCCAACCGCGAGCACGGTTATGACCGCTCAGGCTGCACCGACTCAGGCCGGCAGGGGGCGCGCACTTAGCACGCCCCGTCCCTCCCCTGCCCAGTCAGCGGCCGGCGCGGCCCTGGCGGAGGTCACTGGCAGTCTGCACATACCTGCACTGATCACATAAGTGCCAGGTGTAGTACCTGGATCTACCTTTTCCTTCCAGTTGCCTTGTTTCAAAGTCTTGTCAGTGGTGGAATGTCATATGTCAATCTCATTACCTTCATGTGGCAGCAGCACTCAAGGCCTGCTTCAAGTCATGCTCAGGAAAGCTTTTCAGACTGACACCTCTGCCAGCACTTCCAGGGCAGGAACTCTGTCTAGGAGTTGAGACTTTATGGTGGGACTTGTTATTTTGGAATGCAGACGCCAGACTAAGACGATCCAGCACTTCCTATGGCTCTCTATTAATGTTCTAATCCTCAGCTTCTCAAAACTAGCACCATCACCTGAATTGTTCATGAGGTTTTGTGTTAGACAAGAAAAATATACATTAAATCAAAAGAAGCATACCACAGCTTTGTTTTCTTACATCATAACATGAGATGTTTCCAGGTACCGGTATTTGACAAAGAAAGGACAAGCAAAGTAAGAGTGAGATAGCAAAAAGACCAAGTACTGATTAATGCAGAAGGCACAACTCAAGAAGTTCATGTTCACTAACCATCAGGTTCAATAGTTGTTTTAAAGGCAGAGCCTACTTCTTGGATACATTTATTTGGTATATTTGAATATAGCTTTGTACTTCCCCTGAGGAACTAAGTGGGAGAGTGGTAGAGCATCAGATGAGACATCAGAGCTCAATTCAGGCTATCAAGCAGTAGATTGGACTGACCAGTAATGATCCTTATACTCTTCCTCTTACCTGACAGGAAACTAAGAATAAGAGGGAAGAGCATAGATGTTGAAATGCTCAAGCACAAAATTGGCCAACAATTTTATTTTGCCGTAGCTGGAAAATTGAAACCTGTTTTTAGTATCAGGAAAAAAGAATGAAAATTGCCTGCCATTTATGCTGACACTTTCTGAACATTTCTAATAGACTTTTATCCAAAATAAATTCAGGAATGTATGTCCAGCCTAATTTTTTTTTTTTTTTTTGAGGTTATTTTATTAATTTCCAAAAATTCTAGGTAATAAACTCTTTGCTTAAATACTTTGTATCTATGGTAGTCTCTTTCCTAAAGCTAAACTCAGCTGGTGCTACTCCCATGAAAGAGCTGAAATTTAGCACTTCAGGTTATACGGAGAAGGGCATTTATGTATGTAGTCAAAGAAAGCAGAGGCATTTCTAGAAGGGGACAAGGTGGTCAAAGTTACAACTACTGGTGAAGACAAAGGATTTTCAGTGGGGAGAATAACTGCAGCAGCCGATGATTGCTAAAGCAGCAATCTGTAGAATACAGACAAGGTATAGTTTTCCATAGTGGTATTGGGTCAAGTTGCAATTGGGTAAGTTGCAATTAGGGCCCTTAACTTCACAATGAAGAACATGATCTCTGTAACTCCTGAAGAGTCTAGCAATGCCTTCACCTGCCTAAAGCCAGCCAGTCTCAGAAGGCAAAACACACCATTTGCACCCCTTCAAGCATGATACTGTCAGCAGCTGCATATGTAACATAATTGCTATTATTTACTCAGAGTGAAAAAATCCTCACTGTTTCTTCTGTTTCCTTTTATTAACCTTTTTTCTGTTTTTTTTTTTCCAAAGTTGGCTTTTGTTTGATAGTAAGTATAATCCTGCCTCCGCTCAGGAAGGTGAGTGCCATGCTGGCTTTAAACACAGCACTGAAATGCAGAAGCTGCTTGGCTGATTCATGGGGAGGAAAAGCCTGTGCGTTTTGCAAATGTTACAATCTCATGATCTAGTTTTCTGAAAGGGCTTAGTGGCTCATGTTCAGCATTAGATTAAGACTTGCATCCATGCCATGTTGCACACAGGCTGACAAAGCTCTTGGAATATAAAGCCTTCAAAAAGGCAATGCACAGATGCACAGTAGTTCTCTAGTTGTTGAACCAGTCTGCCAGGGATTACCTGCTCCATCCCAGCATTGTACAGCAACGTCCAGCATGCTCAGTCACTATGCAAGGGCTTCTGCATTTGCATGAACCCAATTTGGGTTTAAAAATACAGGCAGCCAACTTAATTTTTGCAGAGTTAATTCGCAACAAAACCAAAACCTGATTGTACACCAGTAACTCCACAGATAATCTCAACATACCAGAGAAAGCAAATGCATTGGCACGATCATGATAACCAGGCATTCAAAAGTAGAAGTAACTTCAAGAAAAATATGAGAGAAGATAGAAGTTAAGTGTATGTCTGTGAAAAAAACACCTTAGAAACAGCAGCAGGGAAAATCTCAAAACCTTGATGTAATCCTTTTGGAGGTATGGAATACTGCCAGATGGAGAGCCATATCCAGATGCATTTGCTTCCATTGGAAAAACAGAAGTCATATTGCAATACTGACATGTTACCAGCCACTGCACAAAAATGCTGTCCCATTGGACTGACTAGGAAGCATGCAAAGTAAATTTTGTGGGTATCTGACATTCTTCTCATGTGGATTTTACTGTGGACCGAGATGGTTTGAAAGGATTCGGTTACCAAACAGAAATCAGAACAATCAGTAGGACAAATAGAGTTAGCACATCAAGGATGTAAAGCTCTTCAAAAACAACACATTATTATCTGTCTGTCAAGGGCATTTCCTAACTAACTCAGATGTTTGTCTGTTGTGGCAAAGTCACCAGTGACTTCATCATTTTGAAATGTTGTGCTGACTGGATCACTAAGGAGGACCTAATTCTGCAAGAACATGTAGACCAGACACTGGGCCAGGAGAGGTCAACCCAGATGTTTGCAGACGCAACTTCCTATGCTGGCGATGGCTGGTACCAGCAGGAGAAGGCAGCTTCTGTGGGTCTACTCCAAAAACTGCTGAGGAGACAACAAACTTCCCTGCAATGTGTGGCCTTTGTGCTTTTAGATACGTTTCTTTTACAAAAATCTCCCCCTAGCAAAGAAGTAGCTGATAGTTCACGTCTCAGACACAGTATAAATGCATGAGAAGTAGATAATGATCCATCTTCCAAATAGTCCCCCAGCACTCACAGTGTTCATGGCAAGGAGTCCCACATTTTCAGTCTTCCTCCTCTGTTTTGTCCTGAATCTGCCACCTCCTGGTTTTGTTTGATGCCACTTAGCTTTCACATTGGGGCAGACAAAGAGAAGTCATCTTCACTGTACCACCCATATATGGCAATCATCTAGATAAAGTCTTTCTTTTATGTAGTCTGCCCTTTGTGGTCACGTTCTATCTCCAACAGTCCATAAATTGGATTATGCTTGTGTTCTTTGCACCCTCTTCAATTTTGCTATATTCTGTCTGAGACAAGGAGACCAGAACTCCACACATATTAAAAGGCATCACTAACATCCCATGTACCCACATAATGATGACTTCTCTTTGTTCTCTGCTTCCTAATGGTTAATTTTTGTTCTTCAGTGCTTCTGACCAATGTCGTTTTAAGGATATTAAAATACAGATAACCTGAAAGTCTTGTCCTTAATTGGTAGTAATCGACCTAAGAACACAATTATAATGACACTTTCAGAAAACTTTTTCCTCATAGGCATAATTTTACCTTTGTCTGTGTTGAATTTCTTCAGCTGTTTTAAGTCACTTCCACTAATTTTGAGCAATCCATCCACAGTTCTTCTTGATGGTAAATGGGTGTCTTCCTTTAATTTAGCTACCTTTAGTTTAATCTGCTAATAGAGACTGCATTGATTACCTCAGCTGAGCATCCATTCTATATTGTCTGAAAAGACCTTGGGTGGCTTGACAGCTATGCTATAATATTGATACTTTACCTTATTTACCTTATAATATTGATACTTCAACCTCATCAGCCAGAGAGCAGAACAGGATAAGGCCATTGGTGCTGTGTTTGTGCAAGTGCTGTATACATGTTGTGTGTGTGAGTTTGTGTTGTACATCCTGGGATGGAATACATGCTCAGCCTTATCGTTGGTTGCACCTGGGGGCATGTTGCTGCAGCAGCCTCACTTCTATGAGGCTACTGGATTTACCTCATTCGCCACAAAAACCATAATCTTTGGGGCTCTACTGCTTCCTAAGTGTGCCTTAGCTCAGACTGTCTTTCCTCTGGTATCCGCATACTACACTTACTGCACAGTACAAGCAAGGGCTGAGTGTATGTGTGTATGGGGTAGGTAGACAGACTTGCACCTTCAATAGTTTAGGCAACAGCCGTGACTTCATTGGAGTCAGTCTCCTCCAGCTCAGTTGCTCATGGTGGTGCTTGTAATTATATTTCCATTGGCTAGAGATGGAAAGGGAATTCAGTGTGAAAAGGGCTTGGTGGTGGTGGTTTTGTAAAGCAATGCTATTTATCCTTCTCTGGCCATGTACATTCCATGAATTTTAAATTGGCTCATTAACACTCAGGCTAGGGCCCTGAGTGCACCAATAGGCCCTAACTGCCCTGACAAGCTTCATCTGATGGGTGGGTCCACCCCATACCCCTTGCTTATGGTTCTGGGAGCCTCACATAAGCCTTGGCTTGGGCATACAGCTCTTATAAGAGAGAGGCTACATGTGTATCTTTTGCCAGCTCTGATTCCTGGGTGGATTTCCTTGAACATTTATTACAGTTTTGGCTCCAGTCCTACCTCCTGCTACTACTGACTGGATTCCTGGAACAGAGTCTCAGGATGGACCCCAGATCCAGTTCTGCTTCTTGTCTTGTCTGTGTCTGTTAGTAGAACCTATTACCACCATCCTGCTCAGCCCACTCACTTCAGGATTCTGGAACTGTGCCCTGACTGTTCAAGGCAACGCCTCTGATGAGGTCACCCCTGGCTTCCAGCTCATCTCTCATGGAGCAGATCATGCTGCTGTTCCCTGGCAGCCTGCGTGGCATGGGTAATACCTGTGCAAAAACCTCTGATGTTGTCATGCCCTTAGTGTTCTTCTGTTACAGGTGAGTCTACGCTACCTGTTACCCCATGCCCTGATGCAACCATGAAATGAAATTGCTGCCAGGACTGATGAGAGCTCAACCAGGTGACGTATTATGATGTCAGCAGTGATGGGGCCAAGTTCTTCAAACTACCCCGCCAGCCGGTTACAACAACACTTGCTGCCTCATGTGCACAGATTCACATACTACTTCTCTTCATGTCATTACTTCTTAAAGAAACTCAAGCAGGGAAACGATATCATCAAACCTGTGCATAATGCTGCTGCCAATCATTGGTTTCTAGTGCTGGAAAAATTCCATCAAGCTCTGCAGAAGGGACTAGTGCCATCTCTTTTCTTTGACATACTCGTCTGTGTAAGAAATGGATTGATCTAAGTAAAATTAGGTAAAAAGTAATATAAGTGAAAAGAATTGGAAGCAGAAGTCTGCTACATCTATTTTTTTAAAAAGCCTGGTAGCAGGGTATTTCTGTTCTTGGCATTCTGCCACTTACTGAACAAATAATTTGACTTTCGTATCTACTTAGGTTAAGAGAAATTAGCTGTTTAATGGAGAGGTACAAAATTTAATTAATGAGTAACCTTGAATATTATTTTTTCCCCTCGATGAGTCAATCAATGTTATGTTACTTATTCTCCAGCTTTTGTGTTAAAGGCAGCCTGGTCAGCTGCTGGAGAATTTCTACTTCAAAACATCTGTTAAGTCCTGCCCTCTCCTTGACTGCTGGCAAAAACATGTGATCCAAGAGGTGCGAATACAGATGTCACTATCTAGCACTGAGAACAGCTTGAGGGTTTCTACTGTTATTTGCAAATGCAAAAGTTATCTCAACAGTGACAAAAATATATAAAATTATTTGTAAACAAGAAGTATATAATGAAGTATAGAATAGCATGTGTAAGCTAGTGTTTATAGAGTCACTGGTCCTTTTTCTTTAAATAGTAAAAGAGGAGTCAAGAGCTGTGAGAAAGCCTTACTAAGTTCCCTTTTGCACTTGAGATTGCATGTTCTTAAAAATGAATGTTTGAGGGGGTGAGGTTCTGCTCTTTGCTAGTATAATAAAGCCCATTAGAAACGGTTATGTTTGTTTTCATAATTATTGGGGGGGGAGGGTGTGACAATTAAGCGTTTTGATCTCTATTCCCTTTAACTTGTGATTTTATTTTTGTTTTGTACAGAGGCAAAATGAATAGCAAGTTTGATTTAAAGACCATCAGTTCAAGTCAGGCATCCATTATGGGTGACCTCCAGAAACTTCTTAGCCAAGGAGAATATGCTCCTCTTATCTCTACTCCCATCTTAGAAAGCAAGTTTGTCCAGGTAAAAAGTCATTCAAATTAAATCATTTGGCATGCTCAAGATAAAATTGCTTGCAATTATTACCTTCTTTTCCCCCTCTCTCAGCCCAACAGGTATTCCTCATTTGTTCTCATAGTTCTTACTTTCTGTCCACTACACACACATGGATATGCTTCCCCTCTCCTAGAGACTCATTCTGTTCATACTTTCAAGGTGACAGTCCAGAAACCTATTGACAGCAATGCTGCAAATTAGAGAATGAAGACAGAGTGATGTTTTCACCCTTCCTTGTCAGCAGTTCACTCCTTCCAGTAGCAGCAGCTAGGACTGGCAGCAGCTAGGACTGTTCTAGCAAATTCCTGGTTCTATGATATCTATCTCATTAATGCTTTCAGCTATCAACATCAGTTCAACCAAACCTACATGGCAGCTAGCCTTTCCCAGGTAATCCCCCCTCAATTGCATCTTGTAATATCCTTGCATGCAAAATCACTACCCTGCCTGTCACTTACCCTAAGCACTGGCAAAAGAACCCTGCAAGAATGCTGCAACAGTCTACACTCCTACAATACTGCATTCACAGTGATTCTAAAATACCTGAATTCTATTTACATGATATATCTCAGCTCTGATTTCATAGGGTTTCATTACTTCACTTTGTGATAATTGCAACATCCTTCAATGTTGCCTTGATTAATTCGATCTTGCATTGTTGATACACATACAGAATATTAATTAGTTATGAGTCCCCATTTTCAAGTACTTTATGATTTATCCCTTCCTTATTTATCAGACCTCATTCCTATAAAGGAAGCAGTCACCCTAACCAATCAACATAAGAAAACAGCTCTATTGCTGACTCATTTACATTAAAATGGAAGGAAGAAAAAAAAGCCTTTGATCATTTTTACATACTGTCTCTCACACATTGGAGTAGATTCAACCGGATAGCCACTAATTTAATGCACTATCCTCCTTCAGATTTCTCTTCAGGACACGCTTTTTCTCTGGTTATCAAAACCAGATCCTGACAATAGTACGTCAAATGTGATTTGATCACGTTTATCAACTTATTCTTATCTCCTTGTGTTTTCTCATTTTTCTTTCTGTAATTTCAAGTCTTATACATAAATTACCTAGGATCACTTTCCTTCCTGTGTTTGTACAGCACCTAGCAGGACCTTGATTCATAACCAGGTCTCATTAATACCACAGTATTTCTAACAAAGACAGTGAGTCATCAGAACAGAGTGCTTCTTCCATCATGTTTACAGTAACAGATAATGGTACTCAAGAGGTTTCTGACCACAACAATCAGATACCAAATTATTTGGACTACATAAGAGCCAGTGATTTCTAGTCCTCCTTTATAATTTTTCAACTTTTCCCTTGTTTTCATTCGCATGCATTCCTGTTTCATTATTCCAATTTCTCCTCTATCTGCACCAATCCAATACATAAGCTCTAGGGCCCCCAAGCCAAAACACCATTAAATGTATTGATAGCATATTCTCTGAGAGATCATACAGCAAACGTCAGTGTTGATGTTTTTTTTTTTATTGTTGTTCAGGTTAACCGAAGAGGGGAACCAATTTCCATCCATAATCAACCCAGCTGCGTGACCATCGGCATCTGTCCTGCCAATCCCACTTTACTAATGCCTGAGGTAATGCTGGTAGCATGTGAAGTGTCTGTGTTCCCACAGGAAAGTATGAAAAACTTCTGCAAACTCTCACAGCTGCCATTCCCCATGAAACAGCTGGCACTTACCAGGTGAGTTAGCACTGAGAACGGTTAAGTATTTCTTTGAAGAATAAGTAAGAAATATGAATCTTGGAGCGGATTCTCCTGGAAGGCATGCTAAGGCACATGAAAACCAACAAGGTGCTTGGTGACAGCCAGCATGGCTTCACTAAGGGGAAATCCGGCCTGACCAATCTGGTGGCCTTCTATGAAGGGGCTACGGAACTGGTGGACAGGGGTAGAGCAGTTGATGTCATCTACCTGGACTTGTGTAAAGTGTTCAACACTGTCTCACATGACATCCTTCTCTCTAAGTTGGAGAGACATCAATTTGATAGGTGGACCACTCTGTGGATAAAGAACTGGCCGGATGGCCGCACGCAAAGAGTAGTGCTCAGTGGCTCGATGTCCAGCTGGAGACCAGTAACGAGTGGAGTCCCCCAGGGATCGGTGTTGGGACCGGTCTTGTTCAACATCTTTGTTGGTGACATGGACAGTGGGATTGAGGGCGCCCTCAGCAAGTTTGCCAATGACACCAAGCTGTGTGGTTCGGTTGATATGTTGGAGGGAAGGAATGCCATCCAGAGGGACCTTGACAAGCTTGTGAGGTGGGCTGATGCCAACCTGATGAAGTTTAGCCATGCTAAGTGCAAGGTCCTCCACCTGGGTGGGAGCAATGCCAGGCACAGCTACAGGTTGGGCAGGGAGGAGATTCAGAGCAGCCCTGTGGAGAAGGACTTGGGGGTGTGGGTTGATGAGAAAATGAACATGAGCGGGCAGTGTGCGCTTGCAGCCCAGAAAGCCAACCGTATCCTGGGCTGCATCAAAAGGAGTGTGACCAGCAGGTCAAGGGAGGTGCTCCTGCCCCTCTACTCTGCTCTCGTGAGACCTCACTTGGAGTATTGTGTGCAGCTCTGGTGTCCTCAACATAAAAAGGACATGGAACTGTTAGAACAAGTGCAGAGGAGGGCCACGAGGATGATCAGGGGACTGGAGCACCTCCCGTATGAAGATAGGCTGAGAAAATTGGGGCTGTTCAGCCTGGAGAAGAGAAGGCTGCGTGGAGACCTCATAGCAGCCTTCCAATACCTGAAGGGGGCCTATAGGGATGCTGGGGAGGGACTCTTCATTAGGGACTGTGGTGAGAGGACAAGGGGTAATGGGTTTAAACTTAAACAGGGGAGGTTTAGATTGGATATGAGGAAGAAATTGTTTACTGTGAGGGTGGTGGGGCCCTGGAATGGGTTGCCCAGGGAAGTTGTGAATGCTCCATCCCTGGCGGTGTTCAAGGCCGGGTTGGACAGAGCCTTGGGTGGCATGGTTTAGTGGGAGGTGTCCCTGCCCATGGCAGGCGGGTTGGAACTCGATGATCTTGAGGTCCTTTCCAACCCTAACTATTCTATGATTCTGTGATTCTATGAATGTATTTCCCATTTCCATGCAGCATTTTCCTTCTTTTAAAGGTCAGTTTGTTAACAGACGTCATACTTGCACTGGCTTTGTTCCAGCACTAACATTATAAAGCTAGGAGAAACTCTTCAGTCCAAATATTCAGGCCCCACTCCAGTCATGATTCTAGGCCAATGCTACCCACATGTGTATAGATAGCTTGATGATTACAAATACTTAATACTTTCTAAATATATTAGAAGCTGAATGATGGTAGGAAGACTAGGGCTACAGGTTTGCAATGGAATAAGGTAGTGGAATAAAGACACTGTAGAGATGCCAACTTTCTCTACTTCTATTCTGCACACTGCTGCCCAGCATTTCTTCCACAGTTAGCTAGGGGCATTCAGAAGAAGAGTGTCCAAATCCACTCAGCAGATCATTCCTATTTCAATTTAGCACTTTCAGCCTTACTCTAACTGTAGATGTGACAGACACAATATCTTCTTTGAGAGAAATTTCCATTTGTGTTTAATGATGAGTTTCCCCCTTTTTTTATAGGCTCTTCCCCTTGAAGTTTGTGAAACTCTCTGTCCACAGCATAGATAATCACCATCTCATGTTGAAATTAGTAAATGGCCGCTCCTATTATCTAGAGCTCTGTGCCCCACCAGACCAGCAACAATACTTATTCCACCTGTGGCTGCAGCTCATCTCTTTCCTGAAACCCCCTGAAGATATCAGCAATACTGAAGTAAATGTAAAATCCAAGGATTTTGACATGTGTCCCAAGAAAGTTCCCAGCTCAAATGACTCATCAGAAAAGGTCGGTCTTCAGCAAAGAGATATGAAAATTTCAAGCTGACCAATCAGAAAGTATTGCTTGTGCTCATACTCTGAATGATCTCTCAAGTCTAATTTTTTGAGTGTTTTGAAGGAGCTACAGTTCTGTTTATCAAAATAGCTGGCTTGTAAACTCCCTGCAGAATGTCAGGGCAAGGGGAGCGAGGATGCTAGGTGCACCACAGCCCTCCTAAATTTTTTGCGAATCAGTAAATAGCATACTACTTATTGTTTGTTGTTCAGCTTTCCCTCACAGTTGGGGATATGTTCTTAAATAGTTCTTTTTGACTGGATTTTACAACCCACTGAAAAAAGGCAGAGAAGGAAAGAGGCAGCACAGCTGAGACCCCTGCAGGGACTGACAACTAATCAAGCAAAGAGGACAAAGTCATTTGATCAATTCAAAGGACAGAAAGAGAAAGTTCTTGAGGGAAATGCTACAGCAGGCAGGCAGAAGGCAGCTGCTCACTGTAGTAGCTAAGATTGAAAAAGGAGAGCAGTGAGGGTCAGCAAAAATGCTTCAGGTCCTAAACAGAATATCACATACAGAAATTTAACTATAGTACAGAAGGGACCTGTTACCTTAGCATCACACTTAGGAAGCAATTGGATGGTTAATGATGTTACTCAACATTACCTAACACTATTTCCCCTAAGTTTCAAGCAAACATTTTGTCAGCACAGGTATCAGTGAGTCTTTAGTTCCCATGCAAGACAGCTTGCCTCTCAGCCAAGCACAGCCACGTCCACAATGAGAAAAACAAAATCACATGGCCAGTGCTTAATGCTGCATGTACAGAGACAAGGAACAACTCTGTGTATGTGCAGCAGAAAAATTACAAGGGAGGAGAAAACTGAGAGATGATTCTTTCAAGAAAAAATCAGTGATGAGGTAAACAGATGACTGAAAACAACCTAGGGGAAAACTAGCATATTCAGATTAGATTTGTTGAAACCATACAGACTTAACCATACTGGTTATGTCAAGAATGCATAGATTGCAAGAAAGTAAGTATAGGATTTATCAAATTTCTTAGTTTATATTTTTCTGCTTCAAATATCCATACATAGCCACCCTTCTTCTAGGTTTTCTGCTTTCTCTCTTACCTGATGTCAGACTAGACCCTTGTTCCAACTTCTGGACATAAGCTGGCTTGATATGAATGTCAGTTCCTGCATGTGCAGCAGGTATTACTAGTGATTCAGTATACAAAAGTCATGGCCCAAACCTGGAATCTCAATTTTTCTTTGAAGAATAGATGTCTCATGTTCCCAGTCACATTCATTGGTGTTTCAATACCTTGAGGTGTTGGCTGTCACTCACTTTTGACTTTTCTACTGATAGTTTTTAAGTTTGGATTATTACATCCTCCCTGCTTTCTTTCTGTTTAGCTAGAAAACTGTCTGCATGTGAGGAACAAGTATCTCTGCCTCAGCTACTTAAAAGCTGGATGCTTAGAAAGATTTTTGTAAGGACCAGTCTCAAAATCTGGACAGAACAGAAAGCAAAGATCTGTTCTTAGCTTCTGAATATGAGCAAAAAGAGAAGAATACTTTGGAGATAAAGTTATTCTGGACATGAATCAGAAGCAGAGAACTTGGAGGTGAAGCCACAAATAAACCTCAGAGGTTAAGCTTTGGATCTGTTATTCCCACAGTGGACTGCATAGTCACCTCTAGGCAAAGCTGTAGGCCAATAATCACGAACAAACTGATAATGTAGGAGAAACAGGAGTCTCTCTTCTAGATAAACATATCACATTTCCTTTGGAAGGTCTGTCTGACACCCCTTTATAGCAGAATATTCAGTATATAAGGGACTATAGGAAGTTACCACTAAGTTCCAGCTGTGCTCATCAGCCCTGTGCACAGCTTTTTTTTTTTTTTTTATGTCAGTTGCTCATATCTGTTAATCTTTCCTTTTTCCTTTAAGAGGGATGACCCACAAGATGTGCCGAACCCCAAAGCAGAGGAAGAAGTTGTTGTTAAGCAAACCTCTCCCAACCAAGTTCCTCTCTCTGATAAAGTGGAACCCACAGAAAAGCGTGGAATAAAAGGAGAAATCTTCTACAACAACCTGGAACCAGCAAGGCAGGAAATCACCATGCAGTCAAAGAACATGAATCTTTCTCGGGATATAAAGAAGAGCAAAAGCTCAGAAAAGAGTAAAACTAGGTAGGTATGCTTGAGAAATGAATCTAATATACTTAATTTCTGCTGCTGTCTTTGAAAAGTAAAATGTGTCATATTTTTTGTCTTCAGAAAATATATTATTGCAGCACTTTTTCAGGATTACTGTGATCTTCCTAATGCTTTAATCGATTAGGAACCTGAAGAATACAGGATGGGGGTTCCAAGTATCTAGACTTTGGTTTCTCAGATGTTCAGGGGCTTTTGAAAGCCCCCTGCCCACCCTACCACATACTGGGTTCATGCAGACAGGAGCCAAGTAAAAGTGCATGAATGTTCAGTGCTTCAGTGCTGTTATATGTAAGCACAGTCTATACCATTCAAGTATCTATATGTATTAGTCTGCCTGCACTTCAAAACAAGGCTTACTGTATCATATAGCACCTATTTAATACTGATCCTGGTACATAATGATATTACTAGGCTAAGACTTTTTCCTGAGTTTCTTGGCAACGGTATTGTGGGTTTTTGTTTGGGTTTTTTTTCTGAACTACCTTTTTTTCCTTCTTTTTTTTTTTTTTTTTTTTTAGGATGAGCACAACAAAGAAAGAAAGGGAGAAGAAAGCACAGACTCCAGGTATGATGGTTTTTCCAATACCGACTCGCTTCCCCACTGCTATTCCTAATTCAGTTATAGATGAGAGAAGCTGAAACTTCATGAGCTGGGAGTTCCTTAGAACAAATATCCCTATATCCACAAATAGGAATATGTGCAAACAGATCAGCACTTCTCATATTATTAGAAGGTACGCTTTGCTCTTTTCTTACTGTGATCACATCTCACCTTCCCCGGTTCAGCATCAGGTTTCTTCTAGAAAGGCCTTTGCCTGATGGCGGCCATGCAACTTCACTGCAAAATCAGAGAAAATACAGGATGGTGGAAAGGGTATGAAAGCTGCAGGCCTAGGACAGTTCAAAGTTATAATGTTGGCCCACATCTCCTCTGCTGGTGTGCTGTGAGGCTTCCCCAAAACCCATACCTGAACATGAAGTTACCTCCAGATAGTGTGTCTGCAGTGTCCTCTTGCATGAGGTCTGGAGTCATGTTTCAAGCAGAATGGTGTTTCAGAGCACCCTCCACAATGTCACACTGTGATTAGCATTAGCATCCTTTCTGACATCCTGCATTTCTGCAAAATCTCTACAGAATATCTAGCTAGAACAAGCAAGCACCTAAAGACAGTCTTTCTTAACATTCACAGTTCCCCTTTTTTATGTGTCTCCATTTCTTGTCAGTGATCAAACACTGCTATCTATCTATACCTGCCAAGGAACAACAAACACTGGAGCCCCTTAGCTTATTAATGCCACTTACTTTACATTTATACACATAATCATTATGAGTGTGAATTAATCAGTCCCTTAAACAAAAGGTGTTATGGTCTTCCTCTGCATACTTCTCTATTTTACTAAGTCATGAAAGTTTGAACAAGCTCTTGTTCAATCAACAACATTTTTTGTGAACATGATTCTGCCGTGTGCTTCTGATTCTGCCATATGCTTCTCTTTGTAGCTGGCTGGTGGGCTGCATGCAGTTCACTGTCCAAATTGCCAGTTGGTGATCTTAAAGTGATCTCCATGACCTGGAAGAAAAAGTATTTTGGTTTATGATATCCTCTCTTTGTGTGAACACGTCTCCACTAAAACACATTTATCTGACTGAAAATCTTGTCACATCTCTCTCTACATACCCTTTGGTACATTAACAATTTTTAATATCTCATTGTTATATTCTTTTTCACTCTTTTTCTCTTAATAGCCATTTATTTTGAATTGGAGGTACTGAAAGAGAGCAATGGGTTATGAGGTGATATAAATTAGTGCATGCTCAAATAATTTATTTCAGCACTCCACATGAAAGGGAGACAAATAATGACATATTATTTAGTTGGTAGTAACAAATTTGTGCAAAGTCCTAGATTATTATACTCTTCATTTCAAATTCATTTCCTTCATTTTTAAATAGTCTGTGACATACATACAGTGCCAAACACCTAAATTATATTTTACTTGGACTTAGTGATATTGTGTTTCTTGTGATTTCATTGTGAAAACTGTAATAATGGAGAAATAGTGAAGCAATCAGAACAGAAATGCTTGATATATTTTCCTATTGTGTGCACTCAATCATAATATCATTCAGGGAAAAAAAAAAAAGCCTGTCTTGTCAAATCCAGCATTCAGATTTGTTGCATTCAGGGAAAGGGACCTGCCTATTTATTCCCATCACTTCCACCCTAGAGTTTAGTGCCCATTTTGTACTCTATATAAACATTTTTTTTATATATATTAACTCTGTAGTCATATATTTGCAGTGTATTTTCTATAGGGAAGAAAAAATATCTGACTGTATTTCCCATTGTTTTCTTTCTGTTATCATCTTTGCTTCTTTCTCTAACTGTTCCTTTTTCCCAGTCATTTACTTTTCAGCTTTCCCTCTGATCAGCTTTCCTGTTCATCTTCTCTAGCTCTAGATTATTCTTTTTCTCACTTTCTATGTTCTTTCAACTCTACTCTGTGCTTCTTCTTCTTTTTAAGTGGTACCTTTGTCCAAAGATTTATACCTCCTCCTGTGTAACTGTGTGTCTGCTCTTTTGCTCTTTTCCTTCCTTTTCTGATCATGCTTCTCCCAGTCTGCATCCTACTATCAATTCCCGAATTTGCCATATTGAAGCAAATGCAGCGTGTGCTGTTCATGGGCTTCCTTAGACCATCAGTCTCTCTTGTCTTCTTCTCAACTACTGGTCTGTCTCCAGAATAGAAATTATCTTCACATAACCACCAGGCAGCTGAGAAGTGTGACAATATCATGTCAACAGACACCAGCTATGCACAGGGTTTTTTTACACCTCTCAAGTGTTCTGCAAGGACTAAAGATGATCTCTGCTGTGAGAGTGAGTAGATGAGACGCCTTGTAGGAGTAACTGAGGAAGAATAGCATGGGAGAGGCTGGGAAAGGCCAGTTTGGAATACAGAGCACAAATTCTAATAAACTCCCTGCAAAGGCAAATCAATCCCCTCTGGCAAATCAGTTCTTTCTTTGTGGTTCTTGATGGATGCTTATCTTCTCCATCCTTTGCTCTTCTGATTCCTCATGCTTCTTTTTCATTCTCTACTTGTGTGTGCCGTCTTCGTCATGCTCATCTTATTTCTTTTCAGAAAATTTAAGGAGTGACAATAAGTCAAGTAGGCTGCTTCAAGTCTTACCTGGGCCATTTTTCACTAAGAAGAAATGAAAGAAAATAAAGCAAAGCATCCTGGACATCAGATGCAGTTGGAACAAGGAAAAGATCTACACACAGAAGAAAAAATTCCCCTGCAGACTTCAATTCCATTCATAACCTCTTACTATTACAGTTAGTTATTACTGAAATACGAATTCTGCATTGCCCTGTATTAGTTCACAACTAGCAACAACAAATAAAGTTTGATCCCTGGCAGTGCAATCTACATTTTTCTGAGATTATTTTTTTAGGGAGATTTGTAGTTTGCAGCAGAAGGCAAAGAAATATACACCTGAATTAACTTTATAATCCCTGACTGTGGCTTACACTTTTTTATAGGGGCAGGAGAGTTTCTCATGCAAGCAACTTTCAGAACATTTCAGGGGGATAAGTGGCAGAGTAATACCAGGTAGTGGGCACAAAATCATATTAACACTGGTTTTATTTCTGCCAGTGAATTTCTAAATCAGTGTTGGCAAATCACTTTTACTTTTTGTTCCTCAGCTTCTTCATTTGTAGAATGAGGATAGCCAGACCTCTTTTGAAAATCATCATGCAATGAACTATTGAGAACCATTGTATAAGAATTTGGTATTGTTGTTACTGTTGTTATTATCCAGACACTATAAATATTGCTATCCTATTGGAATACTGAGAATGTACTAGCTGCACTACAAAGCATTTCGCACTAAGCAAACTAAATATCTGCTGCTGCTGTTCTTGCTACCTGTTGCTGGGGCTTTCCTGGGTAGTTTACAGCATGTGCAGTATTTTCTGAAGTTTTGAAGCATAAATTCTGCACAAACATAGCTAAGTATGGGAGAAGAATGCTTTCTGTGTACTTTCCTCCAAATGAGTGCAGAGAGATTACATAATTCACAACTTCCAATCTATTGTTCCTTGAGAATATAAAACAACTCAATACCCTTTGAGAACAGCCCATGTGCAATCAGATTCCAGTCTAGGAAGGGCTGGCAAATTCAAATTCTAGATATCGCCCGAAACATGAACAAGAGTGAAATATCATTCAATATAACTGGAAATTGCAACATGTTTTTCACCATGGAAAATAAAGTTTCTAGATTCTGTTTAACAAAAGAGCAAAGTAGCAATTACTGACAAGTAAGAAACTTTCAGGTGTGCCCTGAGAAAATGGTTCTACAGTATATTTTCTGCTGAAAGGGCAGTAAGTACTTGAATGATATACCATTTATGAAGTGCTGTTCTCCACTACAAGAACAAACAAATAACACTGCAAATAAGGATCACTACTAGTTTCTTCACTATCATCTACACATAGACTGGTTGAAGATGCTTACCATCAGTGACTTCACACTAAACTTGTGCACTAGAAGTGAAGATGAAATTAAAACTGTAACACTGGGAAATCAATGATACAGATTTTGAATAATCCTAAGTAGAGTATACTGCATTCAAAAGCTGTTTGAATTAATTGGAAATTTTTGTTTTGCTAGCACAGAGGTAATAACTATGACTGATTTCATATCAAGATATACTGCCCATACTAAGTAACGTAGAATGGAATGCAATAAATTAAATATTTAATTAGGAGTATCTCCCTTATAAGCTAAATATCATGTCTGGAGAAGAATTGCACACTATCTACACTACACACTAATAAACAGAAATTTAGTTTGTATCCAAACAACCTGCCAATGGATAAGGCATCAGACATAACCCAGTCCTAAGGGAAAAGTTAAAATCCATCAAAACAAAGGGATTGGATATTCAAGCACGTTTCAAGAAGAGTGATTTTGGTATGAGAAACAACATTAACGAGACACATTCTTTTCAATTCTTAGAGCTGAACTGTTGTTAAGTAAATGTATTTGCCCCAGTTATATGCATTTGTCATAACAGAAGACAAGCTGATGAGGCAGGTGAGGAAAGAACAAAGTACTTCCACGAAGACTTTATGCTGTGGTAAATGGGACAAAGGTTCCCGCTAAGCTCAGGACAGTTGTTCTGAAGTCATTAATGTGGCAATGTGACACTAGAATAATTACAACTCTTGAACATTGTGTTTCTCTTCACTTACTGTAAAGGTAGATATAGTCCTTTACCTGCAGAAATCAGGGTCAGTCTGAGCATATATTGTGCTGCCAAGAAGTCACTCTTACACACGTAGTACCCTAACCTGTGGCCACACTGACAGCCCTTGCAGAGACGGTGTGTGGGACAAAGGACGGCTGCACCGTGCAAAAGGAAATATTAGCCTCAGTTCACTGGAATCCAGTCTAAAATACTCTCAGCCACCGCTGCAAAGAATGAGCGACTTCAGAGTATTACGTTCCCCAGATTACAACACTGGGAAGAAGGCTGAATTGCCTGCATTGCAAATGCAGCAAAAAGTGCCTCCTAATTGCTGTGCCTAGAGCAAAGAAAAATAACTCAGCATGGATGCTTGCTGGGTTACATACTTATAGCCTTACATTGAGCTGATTCAGTAGACTGGTATGCAGTATGTAGTGGCTCAGTGAGCCACTACAGTCTATCAGCTCCTCTGAAAGAAAAATTACTGCTGGGAGAATAACAGTCATTGAAGATCCTGCAAGCAGTAGAGTGGCAAAGCATAATGTGTTTGACTACACTTTTTAGGAAATACTGCAAAATAGAGTGGTATTCATGCTATATATATTCCAAAACAGGTTTTGCAACTGTCTGTTTAGGTGCAGATTCATGAGAATGGTACAGAACTGTCATTGCAGTTTGTCTAAGGATAAATGAAGACCACCTGTATAGCTCCACATAGCTATGTGGAAATTATTATTCTGTTAGTATCAAAATAACTTCTTTCTTCCTCAAAGATAATTGTGTAGCTGCTATCATTTTCCTAGGAAAGGTAAGTATACCGGTTTTGCTTATGGCAACATAGGACAAGTGTATTTTGGTGCTATCTTTCATAATTCATTTTCACAAATCAAGCAGCTATGCCTGCATTACTCAAAACATGATAATGGAAATCTATTGGCATCTTGTGTCTGTAGGGAAGATATTACGCTGGGATCAGCATGGACTTCTGCAAATGGACTGGATGCTATACCCGATTTTTTTTAGTGCCATGACACTCCAGATTTATGCATATGATGAAATAACGTATGAAGGATTTCTGAGCATGTTTCTCAAAGAAAAGAAAAACAGTCTCTTAGTTTCAGAATATTTCCAATAAAACTTATGCAGTTATGGATTCGAATAAAGCAGATTTTAAACATTACTTTAAATGCTGGGGAACAACAGACATGCTGCCTGGCAGCTAACTGCCTCAGATGTTGTTTATAATCTGCTGAAAGCAAGCTCAAAAACTAGGGGAACATTCAAACAACAATTTTAAGAAGAATGATTCTGAAAGTGATTCTGCCTTACGTCATATTCAGACATCCATGTTGTTAAAGGTACCGTACAGCATGGCCACGAATCTATTTGTATCAGTAATTAAAGTACAACAGGGATGCACAAATTGAAAACCTGTACCAAATAAGACTGATAAATAAAGCACAACATGCAAGATTATTCCAGTGAAGATTTAGAAAAAGGCAACAAGAAAGAGAATTTTGATGTTTATGTTTTACCGTATGTGGAGAGTTTTATTGACGAATGGCTGGTGGATAAAGGCCATAGCCAGATGAATTCGATGTCTCATTAGCAACAGAACCAGGCCTATGAGCAATCCAGACAATTGCTTGACAATTGTAAGGTAGTGACCCACGGGCATTGAGGCCTCGCCTGAGGGTTACTAAAGTTCGTGTACGTGCAGAAGTCTTGGGAAAAGTTAGCAAGGTCTTGCTGACTCCCCTGGTTCTGTTGATAATCAGACTCCCATTGACTCCCTTGGTCCAGCTGGACCACAAGGTCCCTGTGGACAATAGGGCCCTGTTGTAACAAAGCGTCTTTCAAGCTAACCATGCTAACTGTAAACTGCAAGTATGCAGAAATAAGATAAGAGTAACATTTTAAAGGTTAACCAATTAGGAGCTCAGCTTTGCAATATGTATGAGGTTCATTATTTAGTGTATATAACCAGGTATCTTTGTTAATAAAGTCGGAAGTTTGCTGACAACTATATGGTGTACGCTTTTCCCATATGGTGACGAACTTTCCTTCGCCCACAACCGTATCTTACAGCTATCTAACTGTACATCTAGTTTGCTTTCAAGAGAAAGATTTATTACTTTCCATGTTTATAAAATATGTGCAGTATACTGTAGTGTCATACATCTGATTGACAAATATACAAAGCTTAAGCTTTACACTGCAGCATTATGAGATAGGAGGGTTTTGTCATAATTACCGCTACTAAGCTGCCTTTTGGGAAAGACATTCACACCTGGGGGGAATCTAAATCCACAAATGTTATAGGATTTACCTCCTAAGTATTTTCCTTAGGTGGTACCAACTGCTGAAACTTTTGTTGCCTTTGTTGTTGGTTCTTCCCCTATTTTCTCACAGATCTGTGAGTTACAGGGGTTTATTTCTTTTTATTTATGCATGTGTATGAGAATAAGAA